>CM035134.1:25579500-26890000 GCA_020205605.1 Panax ginseng | reverse complement strand
TTGCACTCAGTTTATCACATTGATAATCATTGGAATGTTGGTGTCGCACTATCAAAGTATATGTGGTGAAAAGGTGATTGTTTTCTCATGTGTATATTTGATAGTTAGAAACTATTAAGATTAGTCAGATATTATTAGGGTTAGGTACGAGTTCTTAAAACTAATGCATATGGTATGTTCGTGACTCATAATAATATGGTATGTTTGGAACCCCTCAGCGAATGGACGCCTATGGTCTGACTAGGATAAGTTCTTAAACTCATTTTATTGTGGCAAGTTCCTGAACTTCCAATGTGTAGTAAGTTTGATGAACTATACTGGGGGTATAGGAAGATTGAAGTTGATGGATACCTGGATATTATAAATCTAATAGTTATGCTATACTTTCGAGATTTATTGACTTCGTGCCGATGGTTGTACTTTGATTTTTGAAAAATGTTGGATCACACTAGTGAACCAAAGAATTTTTAAAACAGTGCTATTATTCGCGTATCTATGCTGTTTGTTTCGGCTAGATAAAAAAATGATTTTTTAATTTTCAAAATATATTTTAACTATATGTATCAGGTGATATGATAAATGACGGAGTCATCAATGCAATGGAACCTGGTGTTGGATGTGGTCATATGAACGTCAGCCCACTATGGTGTGATGTAGTATGACGCCATAAAAGGATTTTTGAGATTTCTTTAAGATATGAGAATATATATATATATATATATATATATATATATATATATATATATTTCGATTAATGTTTGAATTTTTGTAGAAGTCTATGCTATTTGATTCAGCTAAATGATTATTGAAAGATGTTCATGAAATTCAAGTGTTTCTTGAAAAGTTATGCCAAACCAAATTATTTTCAAAAGTGATTCGAGATGTTGAAAAGCTGAGGTGAACAACCCTATAAGGGGACATGTTTTCGGGGACAATGGTTCCGAGCGTAACGCATATAGTCGTTACAAAACACTTTGTTGTGGCCCAACGTAGTGTTATAATAGGCTGGCCACCTAGTGTACGTATGGAGGGTGTTTTCAGTCTTGGTGATTGATAAACACTCTGATTTGTAGTGTGAAGGATTGTGTTGAAGTACTAGTAAACCTAGAGAAGAGTTCATGGTCTTGTGATCCCTCAGCATGATTTGGAATCTTTTAAATTCTTGTTATTCATATTGCTTCCCAATTATTGAGCAATTGTGGAAGATTCTTATTATTCTGAAAGGTGAAAGTGGAAAGGATGAGAAAATTAAACAAAAAATAATAATTTCAAGAAATAAATGAAATTCTAGAAAGAAGTGAAATGTGGAACCCTTAGAAGAGGAAGAGGTGAGAAATATGATGATCTTAGAAAGATTCTTAGAGAAGGAATTTGATTGTTGAACCTAATGAATAAATAAATATTAACATAAAATCTATTTTGATAAATGGAATGAACGAATATTAGTAAGTCAAAAATTTTGAGGACGAAATTCTTAGAAGAAGGGGTGAATGTAATGTCTCGAGAGTTTGAGAATATAGTACATGATAATGATCCTTAGAGAAAGATAATGAACGGGTCAAAGAATATGTAATACTCAAATATAATTGAGTCTAAGTAAAGATTATGAAATAAAACTTACATGAATTTATTATGGAGAATGGTTGTAGTAGGAAATATAAAAACCTATATTAAGGTAATGTGTTGAAGTTATTCAACGATAAATTTTTTAAAGTTTTTTTAAATAGATTTGATGAAAACCTGGGTAAGATAGGGTTTCTGTGATTCCGATGATGGAATCCTTATAAGGGGGGAAGAATGTGACAACCTGAATTTTTATAAGTTATTAAAATAAAAATTTAATAATTAAAATTCTTATTATGAGGTATATGTATTTTGAATTATGTGTTTTGGCATGAAGAAACTATTTTTTATGAGATTTAATAGTTGATTAAACTATTAAAGGAAATAAAAGAATTTAGTGGCAAGAGAAATTAACCCTATAAATATTAGGTAATTTAAATTAAGTTGAAACTATATTATGATTAAATGAATTATTATAATGTTATTTTAATTTAATTTTTGTAATCAAAGTGGTGTGTTAATTTATTAAATAAAATTTTAATTATAATAAAATTATAATTTTATTGTATTGTTTTGTGTTAAATTGATTTGATAAATTGTTATTAGATTTAATTTAATTTGAATATGGAAATTTATTTAAATAAAGTGTGATAATAAACTATATTATAAATGACTTATGAAAATAGATTAAAAGAGTTTTAATTTGGTTTTACCAAACAAATCCTTAGAGCTTTTGAAATTCTTATTTTAATCTTGTTTTGCCAAACAAGGCTTAAGGAATGATTAAGTCATTATTTTTATTAGTTTTGCCAAACAAAGCCTTATGGCTTTTGAATTTAAAAAATAATAATAAAATAAAATATAATAAATATTTTTATAACTAATATGTACTTATTATATTTAATAGTGCGTCAGTTTTTACGTTTTGTTTTGGGTTTATTGCGTCTGTTTTTTTTTTTACGTAAGGTGTTGACCTAGGCCTGAGGATAGTGGGAGAGAAGAATAGAGGAAAATAGAGAGAAAAGAGAGAAAGAAATAAAGAGAGAGTTGAGAACAAAAGTTCTGTGAATTCACTTCTTTGTTTTCTAGCAGGGATTATTCAAGCAATTGAAGGTATAATCTCTAAAACTTTAGTTCTATGTATATGAAAGTTTAGTATATAAGAGTTTATGTTCTTGAGTTTCAAACCTCTGTAATCCAAAATTGATGAATTGTTTTTATATAAAGTGTTTGATTGTGTGTACATATAATTAAGATGTTATAACTAACATCTAGACAAGGATTTGGGATATTAATTTAGATGAATTACATTCAAAAAGAAAAGAAATCATTTATAGTGAATATGAGTATGAATATGGCTTATTTTGAAGTTAAAATTGATGTTTAATCTATAGTATAATTGTAAAATTGATAATAGATGTTGTTAGTATGTTGAAAAATGAACAACGAAGATTGATTTGGTTAGGAATCAAATGTTGTGAATGATTACGTTAAATATGTTAAAACATGTAAAACTAATATGAATACGAGTTTGGGTGAAGATTTAGGTTTGTTAGTGTTTCTGTAAATTGTTATAATTCTAGTATGTTGTAGTTCTATGCATTACGAATCCATAGAGTCGAAAACAGACTGATTTGGGTGTGTATAACTCAAGTTATGAAGGTTAGAAGGAGAAATGGTCAAAAAATTCGTAAGCACAGTAAAATTGGAAAAAAAAAAGCGTACCTTACTGTTAAGGGGCGCTGAAGCGTAGCCCCCAAGGCTATTTGGGGAGCTGCAGCGCCGGAATAGTAGTCTTGGTCGGACAGTTTTGATCTCCTGTAGTAAAAAGGCCATAACGTTTTCATACAAACTCCGATTAAGGTGATTCATGATGATCCGGAAAGAGGACGAGTAGACCTACAACTTTATTGATTTAAGGTTTTCAATTTGATGTCTGGAATAGGGGTCAAAATTTCCATATTTGGGACTGATATGTATTAGGAGCCAATCGGAGGGCGTCGGGCATGCACGTATGCAAGTGTAGTGCTTGTGACGATAAAATATGTTTTCCTAAGTTATAAAACATGAATATTAGTAAATATAATGATGCTTAACATTAATAAATGATGTATTAGATAAGTTATATAATCGTACTAAGCACACACAATAGAGACAAATCGGGCGTGTGACGAATGAACGTTGAAACGTCGTGGCAAGTGTTAATGAACGTAAAAAGTGTTTTTAAGTCAAATGAAATGAATATTATAAGATATGGAATGGAGTTAATATAAAACCAATAAGTAGTCCTAGCAAGACTTAAACACTTGAATGAACTTTGAGTATGACCTAAGGAATAAGATAGTGAGTTATAAGTCTAAAGTAAACACAATCAAATTGAACATTGTGTATTGATTAATAGGAAGGGTTATAGGATGTAGATTAAAGTTTATATTATAACTACTATGTGTTGCTATGCAACTAATAGTTGATGTGCATGATTATATAATTGTGTAGGGCACGTGAAGTATAAAGAGCTGTAAGCTATTAAACTATTATTGGTAAACAACGATCAAGGCAAGTCTTTCAGTTCCTATTTGCTATGTGAATTTGATGACGAATTGTTTGAAATCTTTATTGCAAATAGCATGGTGTGCTATATTAATGGTTAAAGAATGAAATGTTAAAGTCAATTTATGACTACGTTGATTGAGTAATGAATGTTGATTGAGTAAGGAACTCGATCTTTATACTTGTTATATGAACTACAACATTGTATGTTATGTTAGTCCAATGTTTATGAGATGTATATCGAGCATGTTATTATGTGCTATGTGATGCATGAAAACTGTTAGATTTTACTGGGCTGTCGAGCTCAACCTTGCAAATAACCACTTTTGCAGGTTAAAGATTTAAGGTAAAGTTATGTGCTACTTGAAAGATATGAATCAAATGTGATACATGAAGATTTATATACTTTGGCTGAGTTATTATTATTTGAACCACGTAAGGTTCTGAATAATGTATTAATGTTGAATTGTAATATCATTTTGCGATGTAAACTCTTGTAGTATTAAAATGATTCTGAGATATTTAGATGTAAAGGTTGAAAGTTTTGGGAACGAGAATAATTTGTAATAGAAAATTTTAATTATTCCACAAATTTTAATGATTGTATTATCGTTTAATGATGTAAAATTAGTGGTCGAATGTATTGTTAACAACCGAAGTCGAGAATTAAATTTTATGAATTTTGGGGTAGTTACAACCCATCTCCTTTTAATTTGAATTGGTGAGAATTTTATTGAGTCTGTGAATTGAGGGCATACACGTGTTCTAAGGAATTGGGAGATTCATTTAGCAGCAAGCTCATTTCATATTACAGAGGTATAACTCCTCTTCCTTGCTTTTTCATTTTTATTCTTTGTCAAAGAGTTCTTAAGTTCTTGAATTACTAATTTCTCGATTATGCCAAGTTGGATTGAGATTGGGTTGAAGAACACTTATGTAGTTGTTATAGAAGCTTATTAACATGTTTAGTATGCAATGCGGCTTGGTTAGAGTTGAATTAGTGAAGAAAATTTGGTAGTTGGCTTGGTATTTGCCGAGGCTGGGAAGTCTCTGGACTAGAACGGGAGCCGAGCGACCGCGCGTATTGCTAGTACAAATGGCGCGCACCCGTGCCCCTTTGCATATTTTGTTGGTTGTTTTGTTGTGATATCTAATTTATGGAGCATGCTAATATAACTTAGTTAAGCTTATTTCAATTCTAGATATACTAGTTATGTTGCCTTTCATATAATCACTCACCTAGCTTGATTTCAAAAGAAAACTTGAGTTTTCAATATGAAAACTCGATAGACCATGTGTAACTTAAAAATTCTAACTTAAAGATATATTAGTGTGGTCTGATTTCATTATACGTAAGCATGCAAGCAGGATGTATAGTAAGTGGATAGTTTAGCATACTAAATGACATTGACAACATGCTAATGGAAACTTAGAGTTCAAAATGGACATCAACTTATTATATTCATTTTGATATTCTGATCTTACAAGCATGGTAGTATGGTTTTGAAATGCATATTAGACATACTAACTTACGTATATGGATTTCATAATGAAGCATGATCATGTTAGACTTATTAGTAAGCTTTACTAAATGAAAATACGAATTTTGAACGTGAATATTAACATACTACTTTGAGAGTTAAAATCTGATATTTGTGAACATGTGTGATGATACTTTTAGACTCACTCGTGTATCATGAATATGTATATATACCATGCTTAGGTAGTGTAATTCAAGTGAAGCATATACGAATCATATTTTCAAACCAAAACGATGCTAATTTCACATAGGTGATATGAATACTCACAAGCATGTCTAATATGAGTTATATAACTACCTTATATGTTTAAGAATCAAACATGTTAGACTTGTTGAGATGTTCAACTTAGAACCATATTATGAAAGAAGAGACCTAGATTGAAATTGAGAGATACGAAAGAACCCTTGACATGTTAATATATGTTATATGTGTAAGGATGGACAAGCTAGGCTAAGCAAGTGATTGCTCATCCATGGTTTGAAATGAGAGACGCGTGGCCGCGCGTCTCCCTAGTACAAATCAGGTGCGGTCACGCCCTTCTGCAGACTTGGAAAGTGACTTCTGTGATTTCTGAAGTATGTAGCATGTTAGTATAACTTCATTATGCTTATTTCTATCCATGACACACTGACAAAGGTAGCCTTGCATGTTAGCACCTATCTTAGCTTGAATTGATAAGGTGTTTTTAAATGATGAAGTCTAACGATTATTCCGAGCTACGTAATAATATACGTCTAAGATTTCATGATTGAGTCATGTGTGCACGCTTGAACTATATATCAGGATTATTTATCGAATATGTTTAACTAATGGGAATCCTATACTTGTAATACACTATAAATAGGGTTCAAAAGTGTTGATTTCTTAACGTCGATAAACTACGCTTAAGGCAAGTATCCTAAACCCTTGCATTACTATATTCAATGGATATCATAAGCAAGTATCTAAACCTTATCTCTTTGAATGCAAGTGATCCTACTTATTCGTTCAATTGAACAAGTAAGTTTAAATTCTTATGAAAACTATTATTCATGTTGAACTTGGTATTGTTCTTGAATATTATGAAAGGGTCTATGCCATTGATTCGGATAGAATATATGCATGTTTATAAAAACTATCCAAACCAATTGACTGGTGCAGAAATCTTAAAAACTGAGTTGAACAACCCTTATGGTAAGGGGAGTGTATGTTGTTGGAAACCCCAACACATGAGTGGATATTACTGTGGTGTTACGCATAACCTATAGTATTATAGATTAATCATCTATAGTACTTGATTCTTTTGGGTTATCAGTTTAATATTTGTAATTTTAGTAGATGTTCAATAGTCCTTAGTGACTGCTCAGTATAAATTGTTATATCCATTTGGATACATTGATAGACTTTGAATTCATATATATCTGTTGATCTATATTGAATTTGTTAGTTCCCAGTAGGCACAATATAGATCTAGAAGGGGGTGGGGGTTGAATAGATCCTTTGAATTTCAAATACTTTTTCTAGTTTATTTTGTATTGCTCATTAAGTAGCATATGACAAACATAAGAATATTTTCAAACACAACGGAATAAGTATAAGATCCCCTTCATTGATATATTCATAATCAATGATACATTGTTCAAAGAGTTAATCAAGTAGTAAGTAGTTAACACATACATATCAGTTATAGCAGTTAATGTACATAAAGTAAATGACATTAAATAAAAGACACAGGGGGTTTTAAGTGGTTCAGAGACTCAAGCTCCTAATCCACTCTTCTGCTTTCAACTAGCAGGATTTCCACTAAGGAAGGCGGCAAAGACTCAATCACTAAGATTCCTTTAAGGCCAAGAGCCTTGGGACTTTAGTTCATCGAGAACTCTTCAAGGCCGCCACCTTGGAATTTCTCTAGTTCCTCAGAACTCTTCAAGCCCGATGAGCATGGAACTTCATTTAGTCCTCCGGGACAAGGACCCTCAGCCCTGGCTTTTTGTTGTTATAGTTGTTGTTGTTGTTGGTGCTGAGCTGCTAAGATGTCATTAGGCTCTGAACATTTTTTTTACTTAGCAGCTTGGTGTGGTCCTCTTTAGATTCTGCTTTAAGTCTGGACCACATCTTCATTGGTGCAGCTGATCTTTACTCCTTCTGTTCATCTTTTTCTGATGTCAATTGTGTACCATCACCATCTAGATTTACTAAGTCTCTGTGTTTTTGATAGACTTCGTCTGGCACATAGTAATCCCTGAACCCTTCTTGAATGTTTTGCAGACATCGTTCTGCACTTGTTCAGTTTCAGCTTTTGGTTCATGGTGATTCTCAGAGTGACTCTCTTGATCTTCTTTGTACTCAGCCACTCTTCTGAATGCTATGTTCTTGGCCTTCTCGGCATTTAGCTTGGCTGCCATCTTCAGTGGCATTCTCATCTTTGTTGAGTGAAGCTCTAATCTGGTTAAGTCCTTCTTCAAAGCTGCTTCACTTCCACCGTAGTAGTCTCATTGTCACTGAGACTTGTTCTGTGAATCTTTGGTGGAACTCATAGAGTCAATAATAGCATTCACCAACTCAATGATTCTGCAACATTGCAATCATCAGTACTCTTGATCTTTGAAGCTCTGTTGATTTATACTGCTTTCCAATCTTCCTGTTGGAAGGTAGCCATTGAAAGCTATTCAAATTGCTTCACATATCTTGAGTTATTTGGTGCAGACTGTCGATGTGACATGACATATTTTTCTGACTTTTTGACACTGCAGTCTACTGTTTCACCTTCCCTGTTAGATATGTTACTTTGATGTCTCGGGCAGGTCGACGACTTTATTTCCCCCTTCTGATTTCTTAATCAGAGGTTGTCCTTGCATCGATGCTCTTAATAAGCTTTTGTCTGAATGCCAACCTTCAGATTGAACTGTTGCCAATACTTCAATCCTCAGTTGTTCGAACTCAACGATTCTGATGCACTTCTTCTTGGACCTGATCGTAGTGTCTTATTGAATGATGCTTATTGGTATGTAGAGTCAACACTATGATCTTAAAGAGTGTTCACTAGATCTTTAGTAAGGAGCAACTCTTCCTTCTTTCATGTAGTGCTTCAACACTTCTATTTGCTTCGACTTCTCTCAGATACTGATGGCTTGACTCTTTGTTCTGGTCCCTTCTAAATAACAAGACACTTTGGATTTGTGGCGTGTCCAGCTCGCTTTCTCCTAGTAATCTCCCATTCACTTATCATCAATGGACTGACCCAATGCTTAATCACTTTAGCCTTGTTCTACAGAGTCTGACCGGTATCTCTGTGTATACTCCTCAGTTCCTTTTTTGTTTGGCAAACACTACGATCTTGGTTACTTCCAAGATCGTTGACATCTTTCTACTTGACAACTACTGCACAAGCTGACTTTCCTTAGTCAGCTACTAAAGTCATCTTATGATCATCTTGTGGAAGTCTTCATCTTGAATGGCTTCACAACTCAATCTGGATGCTGATTAGGTTGATGCTTAGATCACTACAAAAAAATGGGGATCTAGCAACAACAAATTTTTGTTGCTAAAGGTGCCAAATTTCGTTGCTAAAGGTTTTTGGCAACGACTTTACTGTCGTTGCGTTATTCGTTGCACAATGAGCATTGTTAATTGTTCCGCAACGAACATATTTTTTTCGTTGCCAAAAGTAATACATTTTGCAACAAAATTTGGCTTTCGTACAGAGACATCGATCTTTTAGCAACAAAATGTATTGTTGCAGAATAATTAAAATTGCGTTGCTAAAAACCCCATTTCGTTGCAAAAGCCTACTAATTAGCAATGAAATGAACTCTATTTTTTTTGCAACGACCATGCATTTTCGTTGCAATTGACACCATTTTGCAACGACATTTTTCGTTGTAGTAAATTATGAAAATTGTTGCCTAAGCTTGCTTTCGTTGCGGAATGTAAACTTTTTAACAATGATTTTTGTTTCTGATTATATTATTTGGCAACGACATTATGCTGAATCAGCAACGAAAATGTTTGTTGATGGTTATTTTTCAATAAAGAACGAAAGTAAATCGATTAGCAACGACATTATATGTTCTTAGCTTTCTCAGATATGTCAACGAAAGTTGATATGATTTGCAACAATAAAAAATGTTCCCTTTTATTTTAGTATTAACAACAATATCCTCTCCGTTGTAATTAGGTTAATTTTTCGTTGCCAAATATTATATTCTTAATGTCATTAGCAACGAAAATTTGTTGCTAAATGTATAAAAAATTATTGATATATTAAAACTTATTCAATGCTTTGGTAACGAATTATATTGTTGCCAAATCAAAATTTGACATTCTTTTTGTGTGTATTGGTGGCTCAATGTCCCCATAGCAAATAATGACAAAAATACAAAAAACTAAAATATTATTAACTTAATAAAATAATCCACTACATAATCATTCATTATCTTTAAAATTAACCATCTAAAGCTAACATAGTTCTTCAATCAAAGTATATATCTACATATATAGAGAGAGTACACTTCATAATTTCGTTCCTTATCTTCCGTAAACATAGCACAAAAATTTGATACCCAATATTGTAAGGCAGGTCGTAGAAGCAATCTTCCTGCACATATTTAAAAATAATAGCAAGTCAGAAAAATGAAGCAAACAACTCAATTATTCAATCCAATGAAATACTGCCTTCTCTCTAAATTATAAAATTAATAATAACTTTTTAACATTCAATTTTAAATATGACAAAATTTAAAATTAACATTAATTCATGTAGTTTATATAGCCCTAAGATATTCTTATAGCAGCATAAACCAGCCAACAGCAGAATAATAGAATATATACGTGACACAAGTTTTAAAAGGGTTGGTTAAGGGTTAAGATCCAAGGTGACCTAGACCAAGAAACCTATTTACTAATCACATTTTTGATGTCCTAAGAAAAAGTTGAAAAATATATTGGTGGATACAGAAATTTGGAGTACATGAGATTTAAGTCGGAGAGAATAACCTTGCATGCTGTATCAAAACCAAAACTTGTGGGAACCTCTTTGCATTTCAAGTCACCATCAATTGTCTTTGGGCATCCAATCACTCGAGTTTTCAAATTTTTACTCCTGAGTTTGCAATTGAGTGACATTATGGTTGTAGGTATGAAAACTCGCACCAAGTAAGCAAAACATAAAAGGAAAAAAGTGGGGTATACAGGACAAACTATAATGTCTTTAATTTTTATAGCCAAATCACCTAAATTTTTCAGCAAGGAGGCAAGCATTAGTGTTTGAGTCATCTCCACCAATCACAACAAGACCATCAAGATCAAGCCTCAATGCTGTTTCTTGAGCTTACATTAAGCGAGAACAAATTCATGCGACTTCAATCGGTCTTCATTGACTAATGAGCTAAGCACTCTTGTGAAGCCGTAAAAGAGTCAAGCACATTCAGGGTCTCAATCTTGTCCCTCCCTTCGCAAATCATATCAAATCCATTCGACGATACAAAGTGATATTGTTAATATGTTTGACAAACTCATATTATTTTTAATCTAGATAAGAAAACAAAGACATAGCCAATTAAAGGAATTTTACAAGCCAATCTGTGAAATAGAGCCAACTCAAAGTAGTTCTTAAATATATAGATTTTACTTGCAGACCTGAGTGCATACTCCTTAACGACTTTTATTCCAAACTAGTAAGGACTTGGGGTGGCAGCGGGGAAAGAATCCCATATAGAAACGTAGAAAGCGGATGCATCGAAATAAAATATAAATTCCATATATATTGCGTAGGGTCGTAGGCAATATAAGTTTCGTACATGAAACTCTTCCTCATGTGTGTCTTGATTACAAAATACTTGATACCTATTTCTTTGTATGTCCATAGTCATGTCTTGATGAAATTTGATTTTTTGTTATTTCATTGAAAGTTGGATGTTACTAGATAGTGTGTGACCTCACATGGCCCACGAGCATGGTTGTTAGAATAAGAGAGTTTTGAGACCTGATGGCTACCAATTTCAATAGGCTCTATCAAGTAATTGTAAGTATGAGCACTTGATGCGATGCGAAACATGAAAATTAAGAAATATATTATTATCTGGAGTGTGCGGCAAGAACCATAAAGCACGCCTAAATATAATAGCAAGTTACATCAATAATAGTTTTACAAGATTAAGCGACTTACACTCTTGTAACACTATTTTCACTATCGCACGTAACATGAAACCAAGTACATGGATTGACAAGAGTTGGATCCCAACTTTGCGAACATTGTTAGGATCAGCTAAACTATTCTTTAGTGCATTCAGAGCATCACTTTGCTTTTCTGAGAAACAAATAAATGAATTGGTGAAAACATAATTATAAACCTTCTTTTAATCTATAGGCATCAAATGTTTACACTATCCATATAAATCTTTAGTACATAACCAACCATCCATTATAGACTCATAACATAGAAAATGACACCTCCACTAATTCCTTATGCCATAACTCATAGATTATTAGCCAAGTCCTAGTAAAAGATACAATTCTACCTAAATTGGGTAAATATTATTAATGGTAAGATTCTTAAGGGGTGTCCTAGTTTTTAAATTTATAAAACATGGGATTCATTAGGACCACAGTTAACATCAAAACAAAGCCACCAAACATGTGTATTTTGATAGTGTAGCATTCGAACTTGATTGATGTAAGATCATGAGGGCTTGCACCCTTTTTGTATGTAGCATGTTGATAACTCAACATCCCTATTTACTGATTTGTTATTCGGCAAAAGTCCTATCTTGATATTATTTCCACCGGACATGATTTTCTTTGCTTCATAGCTGTACCAGTTCATTTGCACAGTTAATCAGTCATGTCTTTAGATGATTATATAAGCTTTGTAGGCCTAAGTTATTATGTGCCACTTGCAGGCTAAAAAGCCAAGCTCGTTCTATCTGTCTCTTCACTTTGTCAAAATTCTTACCTGATGAACAAAATATATCAATTTAGCATTTACCTGAACCGTCAATCCCAAGCTCAAGCTTCTTCAGCCCAGAATCCTAATTTTATTACAATGTTTAAGTTTTAACAAAGCAAAAAACTTGTAAATACGTGGACTCGGTTTGGCTAAAAGAGAACACATGAATTATATGACCATGTCACCAAAAATTTGCAAGCCCTCATGATCGTACACATGTTAACAAATTATAAATTAAACTGTAAGCTCCTAAATTTAATCAAACAATCAAGTTTTCTTTGTTAAAAATATTCAGCAGAACAACAAAGTGAAATGTGTATCAGCAGAATCAAAAACATATTTAATCATACTTAATTGAGATTAACTAATATAACACCGCACAGAGCTAAAAATGAGCAAATCCAAATAGAACTAAACGCGAACAATCAAATTTCATCTGACAACCAACAAATGATCATTATATTCAAATTAAAAAAACATTGAAAATCAAGTACCATTTTGAGCAACTCCAATCAGATCGAAAACTTCTGCTGCTTCTCAATCAGCATTCGGTTCGATCTAACAAGCAACAATATCTCAATCCAAACAACTCCTTTACTTCACAAAAAAATCAATACAACTACAATAAACTCCTCTTTAAACTAAAAAACATGACAAATAAAAAATACAAATACAAGTACCTTAAAAATTAGATCCAAATAATAAAAAATTAGAGCATTTTCCAAATAATTCCACTTTTCTTATGTGAAAACAAACAAAAAGGGTGAAAATTTAGATATTGAAATTGCATACCTCGGATGTCGGCGTTGTTAATTAAACAATCAATATGTCCAAAGGCTGCCCAAGCTTTTTCTACAGCTGCCTCGATGGCCGGAGCATCAGCGGTGACATCAAGCGCCAAAGCAACGGCTCGAGGAGTAGTAGAGGACTGATTGATCTGATCACATAGAGACTTGAGCTGATTTGCGCGCTGAGCGGTAGCAATCACCTTGCAACCAGCCTTGGCAAGGGTGATGCAGAAATCCCAGCCGAGCCCCGATGATGCTCCGGTGATCAGAACAACCTTGTCCTCTAGATCGCACCATGGCTCTAGCTGGGTCGACACTTTGCTGGGGCTGGCCATCGATTGATTTACTTTTGGCTCTAGAACAAGGAAAATATTAGGAGGAAAGAGACTCTGAGTGACGCAATAGGATCAGTTGCCACTTTCTCCTTCCTCCTTCACGTTCTCCTCCGTCCGCCGCTCCATCATTGTAGTAAAGAACTGATTTTGAATCAATCACTAAACGCCTCTTCAATTTTAGGTTTTTAAAGTCAGATCCCCAAATTTTTTGTCGACTGGTTGGGTTGGGTTGGGTCGGAGACAAAACTATATTAAGAGAAAGAATGGGAAAAGGTTGGATCCGGACTATTTTCCCTACCTAAATTACATTCAATTTTTTTTTAATTATATCCATTTTTCTTCTCTTAATCAAATTAATTAATTTAAAAACAATTTTTATAAAAAATAAAAATTAATTTTTTTTTAAAAAGGATTTTATTTTTAAACCAATATTTTTTTAAAAATAAAAACTTCAACGACTGCCATTGGGTAAAGGATCTCACATCTAATTTGGAAAAAATTACTTAACGCCATTTGAAATGGCGTTGAATTTTTAGATATTTTTTTGGCTAAAAATCAGAAAGGCAACCAACGCTACTTAAAAAAAAAATAAATTTAAAACAAATTTGGAAAAAAGAAGAGTAAGATGTAACATCACTTTACCTGACGTTGGAATCTCTTTTTTTTAAAATTTTTTTGATCTCTTATACTTGTTTATAAACATCAATATTTTTTTATGTTTATTCTCTACCATCAGCGTTGGAAATGAAGGAGTATATAAGACTTCAGTTATAAAAAAATAAAAATAAAAATTTTAATGTCAATTAAAGTGACGTTTCATCTTACTCTTCTTTTTTACAAATTCATTTTTTTTTAATAAAATAGGGATAAAATTGATATTACATTAATATGAGTCAAACTATCTTATTAGGAATGACTTATAAGTCATTTTTAAATAACTTTATTCTGTTTTAGTTCATAAAACATAATAAATTTTTCTTCATTTTTTATGTTTTCTCTTAGAACCGATAGTATTACAATTTAATTTTATAATATATTTGGAAAAAAGGTAAAAGGAGAATTAGGAATAGCTAGGGGTATACCATTACTATTCTTCTTTTTATATTTTATTTTTGGACTTAAAAATATGTTCATGATTTAAGTTACTCCATCCGTCTAAGAATAAAAGTTCTTATTATTTTATGTAATCTCAAGTTAAATATTTACTTATATTATATAACATCACTAGTCATGTATAGAAAAATATTTAATTAGATGAGAATTTAAATATGAATAATTTTATCATTTGACATTTTTTTTAAAATTCGCATGAAATCAATCATCACTTTCATTTCTCGAAGTGAGGGAGTACTTGTAAGTATATCCTACTTCTATCTAGAAATACAAAACATTGGGAAGCATAGATATAATAATCATGTTTGATGAGGTTGGGTTTATTTGGGTTGGAGGCCCGGAACTAACATGTTTGGCAATCGATTGTCACAAGCACTATTTCAACGACCATAATCTATACTGTAGATCGCAACATTGGATGACACAGATTGTAATCGATTTCTCCCTGCCACTACAAGTTGTATCGACATGAGAAATTACTCATTTGATCATGTGCTACACTGTGACGCCCCAAAAACAGGTATACATCACCCATCTTGAGTCGCCAAATACATGGTACAGAAATCATCTACAAACTTAATTATACAACCTGTCGTACAAATACGACAAAACATAGGTGAGAGTTTACATGAATATTTCCTCATATCACGATATCTAAACTAAAATTTCGTCCTCATTACACTTATTATCACACTAAGTAGTGAGGACTGCTATAGCCACCATATCGAACCATCACTCTGTTCCCCGACTCATCCCAGCTATATTCTCATTTCCTGAAGAGAACAGTGAAAGAAAGGGTGAGCTCAACTAGCCCAGTAAAAAATATTACGACTAAGATAATGCAGAATAAATTATCCTTAGCCTTCAACAGTATAACAACTGATAGAATATAATAGACAATAAGTTTTAGATCAACAACTGCAGCGGAATAAACAATCCACTAGAAGAGTCAAGTAGAACATAATGTCTACTATCTCCTCTAGATTAAAAGTCCATCGTTAATATTTCATTCCTGTAATACTCATCAACAGTTCTTTGTTATACCCACGACAAAAAGAACTATCATCACCTGTCTTCACCTAAACCACCAAAGATTATAGTTAAATCCACAATTCATATTTATAATCATGTAAATCAATAGTTTCTTCTTGCCACAAAGGCTTAATAGAATGTTTACTCAATATCTTTACCCCAAAGGCTAAAGATATTCAAATGTAATAACAATGATCATACCAATCAGTTGTCTACACCAATGTTTATGATCATGTCATACACCTATCCATCTTTGTACACAAGCCAAAGATATACAACTATAAAACCAATAATCAGCAGTCCATCTTTGCACGTAAGCCAAAAATATACAATTGTAAAACCAATAATCAACAGTCCATATATGCACGTAAGCCAAATATGACTTTCATCACAATATAATCACGAGGATGATGACAATGATATAAGCATTAATCAAACAAAATCAAGGATAAATATTAAAGACTTTAAATTTATCTAGAGTTTAAAAATATCCAAATTGTCAACATGATACTGCTTTGTGGAGTAAGAATCAAGAATAATATTCATGTACCAAAAATAATTTGGACATAATAGAAATATATTTTTTTGGTGAATAGTACCCCATGAATAGTACTTCAGGAATAGTATCCTGTGAATAGTACCCCAACACGAAAAGTGTTCCAAAACCCGAGTGAATGATACTAGAGTGAATAGTAATCGGGTAAATAGTAACCCGTGAATAGTAACTCGTGAACGAAGACTCAAAGGCCACGAAAAGTACCCGAAATACCGAGTGAATAATACCGAGTGAATAGTAACACGTGAATAGTAACTCATAAAAAAATACCAAAGAAAATGATATTCCATGACGAGTACAAAAGAAATGATATCTCAGACGAGTATAATAGAATATACGAAACAGCAAATGGATTTTCACCCGCCATGCGGTAATCCACGTAGACAGATCATTTCCACAATTTAATAAGGAATGAATACACATTATCTTTCACCATGCATGCAGTAGTCCACACAGACAGGTTATTCCAACAGAATAATAAAGAATGGAACCAGGTCATGCGTAATTCGCATAGACAAGATATTCCAACAGAATAATAAAGAATGGAACCAGGTCATGCGTAATATGAACAAACAAAATATTCCAACAGAACAATAAAGAACGGAACCAGGTCATGTGCAATCTGAACAGACAGGATATTCAAACAGAATAATAAAGAACTAAACCAGATCATGCGTAATCCACACAGACAGGATATTCAGAATAATAAAGAATTGAATAACAACAGAATTCACCAAGCGCGATGATAGGCCGCATAGATGGGAGTTATTCCAACATAATAATAAAGAATGGAATAATAGAAGAATTTTACCATGTTTGCGGTACTTACATGTAAAAAGTTATTCAACATAATAATAAAGAATGGAATAACAACCCTTACAGTATTGAAAGAAAATAACTCTCTTCATGAATACGAAAGATTAATACCCTTACCTTAGAAAAGCTCGGATATTGGAAAGTGAGGTAGTAGACTTTCTCTTCTTCTTTCTCTCTATAATTTCTCTCTATAATAATTGCTCTAAAGCTTTAGTGAATTGGTGAGAAATGAAGGAAGAATGAGCTTCTATTTATAGGAAAATATAGTTTCGATAATTGCACATTTTGGGGCTCGAAATATTACAGTATGATACCTTCCTCTTTTTCTTCATTTTTAATTTAGTCCTGCAAGTATTATCAAACTTCCACCACCTCACCTAATAGTAAATCATGTGAATCAATAGTAAATTATGTGACTCAATAGTTCTAAACATGTGAAAAAATTAATTATAGTGTAGTACCTTCATTTATACCTCTATTTTTAACTTAGTCATGCAAGTATTATCAAATTTGCACCAACTCCCCTAATAATAAATGAATGTGATTCAATAGTACACACATGTGAACAAATAGTTATAATCATGTGAATTAATAGCAATTAATTTCTCATTTATCTAGTGAATTACCCGATTGGTCAATATCACCTCCAGACATTAATTATTATTAAAATAAATGTCGATTTTCACTAACACTAATAATTCCCACACAATGGAACTATCAATTTCATCTTTAATTAACACGAACTTATTCATTATTAATATTATAACTCATAATATTTAACAACCAGGTCGTTCCCAAGAAAGAGGGGGCTTTCCGATAAGGATTTCTCCATATTGGCGCGCAATTAGATTATCTAACCTCTCCTTAACAGAACTTCTAGACATTGTCAATATTGCAAATAATAATATGAATAACTTTGTCGTCTCAATTATTGATTTAATAATATAACATATTATACAGATGATACTGTGATAATAATTGAATCAATAATATGAGAGATATGATGCAGCAATTAATGTAGCAATAAGTGAGTATAACTGAGTGATTTCTCACGTAAGAATCAATAATCAATATCATGTGCTACTATGCAATCACGCGTATTACTATACTTTTACCATCGGATATTTTATGATAACTTGCTTACTTTGAAAAATTTTCACATATCACCCTTAACTTTAACCTTTATCAATTTAACCATTTACTAAATAGAATAATAATTATAAAAATTGAATACTTTCATTTCATAAAATTCAGGGTCTTACATTTCATAAAATTTGGGGTCTTACAATCTCCCCTCCTTATGAAATTTACGTACCTAGTAGTTCGAAGAGATGAGAATACCTTGCTTTCTTTTCGGATTGTACCTTCCCGATTATTTCCTCTCTATCATGATTTTCCCATTTCTCATCTCCTGTATTTCAGATATCATTCTAGAATATAGATTCAAAATAAGGGTTAATTAACCTGCCACATATTATCTCTATATTCTGACCGACCAATTGAATACCAAATACCTTAGGTAGGTCATACTATGAAAGGAATGAAAATTCTCTCCCTCCTAGTTCTTGTCTCACATCTCAGCCAGGGATCATATCCCTAAACTTTGATACCAACTGTGACGCCCCCAAAATAGGTATACATCACCCATCTTGAGTCGCCAGATACATGGTACAGAAATAAACTACAAACTTAATTATACAACTGTCGTGCCAAATACGACAAAACATAGCTGAGAGTTTACATGAATATTGCCTCATAAACAATATACAAACTCAAATTCAGTCCTCATTACACTTATTATCACACTAAGTAGTGAGGACTGCTATAGCCACCATATCGGACCATCACTCCATTCCCCGACTCATCCCAGCTATATTCTCATTTCTTGAAGAGAACAGTGAAAGAAAGGGTGAGCTCAACTAGCCCAGTAAGAAATATTACGACTAAGATAATGCAGAATAAATTATGCTTAGCCTTCAACAGTATAACAACTGATAGAATATAATAGACAACAAGTTTTAGATCAACAACTGCAGCGGAATAAACAATCCACTAGAAGAGTTAAGTAGAACATAATGTCTACTATCTCCTCTAGATTAAAAGTCCATCGTTAATATTTCATTCCTGTAATACTCATCAACAGTTCTTTGTTATACCCAAGACAAAAAGAACTATCATCACCTGTCTTCACCTAAACCACCAAAGATTATAGTTAAATCCATAATTCATATTTATAATCATGTAAATCAACAGTTTCTTCTTGCCACAAAGGCTTAATAGAACGTTTACTCAATATCCTTACCCCAAAGGCTAAAGATATTCAAATGTAATAACAATGATCATACCAATCAGTTGTCTACCTTTTCACTATGGGCCAAAGATATTAAACTATAAAACTAATGGTCATGATCATACCAATCAATTGTCTGTCAGTGCACTACGACCAAAGACATTCAACTTATAACTAATGGTCATGATCCTGCCAATCACATCATCGAATTATCCATGCACTACGAGCCAAGGATATTCGTTATTATCACCAATGGTTATGATCATGTCATACACCTATCCATCTTTGTACGTAAGCCAAAGATATACAACTATAAAACAAATAATCTGCTGTCCATCTTTGCACGTAAGCCAAAAATATACAACTGTAAAACCAATAATCAACAGTCCATCTATGCACGTAAGCCAAAGATGACTTTCATCACAATATAAGCATGAGGATGATGACAATGATATAAGCATTAATAAAACAAAATTAAGGATAAATATTAAAGACATTAAATTTATCTAGAGTTTAAAAATATCCAAATTGTCAACATGATACTACTTTGTGGAGTAAAAATCAAGAATACTATTCATGTACTAAAAATAATTTGGACAGAATAGAAATATATTTTTTTGGTGAATAGTATCCCATGAATAGTACTTCAGGAATAGTATCCCGTGAATAGTACCCCAACACGAAAAGTGTCCCAAAACCTGAGTGAATGATACTAGAGTGAATAGTAATCGGGTGAATAGTAACCTGTGAATAGTAACTCGTGAATAGTACTCCGGCACGAAAAGTACCCCGAATACCCGAGTGAATAATACCAGAGTGAATAGTAACTAGGTGAATAGTAACACGTGAATAGTAACTCATAAAAAAATACCAAAGAAAATGTTATTCCATGACGAGTACAAAAGAAATGATATCTCAGACGAGTATAATAGAATATACAAAACTGCAAATGGATTTTCACCCGCCATGCGATAATCCACATAGACAGATCATTTCCACAATTTAATAAGGAATGAATACACATGATCTTTCACCATGCATGCAGTAATCCACATAGGCATGAGTTATTCCAATGAATAATAAAAAGAATGGAAACGGTCATGCGTAATCGAATAAACGAGGATATTCCAACAAAATAATAAAGAAACGGAACGAGTCAGTCGTAAATAATCGCGCATGCATGAGCGAGGATATTCCAATGTAATAATAAAGAACTAAACCAGGTCATACGTAATCGCATTGCATGGATATTCGTGAGAATAATAAAGAATTGAATAACAACAGAATTCACCAGGCATGCGATAGACCACACAGACAGGTTATTCCAACATAATAATAAAAATGGAATAATGAAGAATTTCACCATGTTTGCGGTGATTGGCATGATATAAAAGTTATTCCAACATAATAATAAAGAATGGAATAACAACCCTTACGAGTATTGAAAGAAAATAACTCTCTTAATGAATACGAAAGAATAATACCCCTTACCTTAGAAGAAATTGGATATTAGAATAGTGAGGTAGTAGACTTCTCTTCTTATTTCTCTCTATAATTTCTCTCTATAATAGTTGCTCTAAAGCTTTAGTGAATTGGTGAGAAATGAAGGAAGAATGAGCTTCTATTTATAGGAAAATATAGTTTCGATAATTGCACATTTTGGGGCTCGAAATATTACAGTATAATACCTTCCTATTTTTCTTCATTTTTAATTTAGTCCTGCAAGTATTATCAAACTTGCACAACCTCACCTAATAGTAAATCATGTGAATCAATAGTAAATTATGTGACTCAATAGTTCTAAACATATGAAAAAAATAATTATAGTGTAGTACCTTCATCTATACCTCCATTTTTAACTTAGTCATGCTAGTATTGTCAAATTTGCACCAACTCCCCTAATAGTAAATGAATGTGATTCAATAGTACACACATGTGAACAAATAGTTATAATCATGTGAATTAATAGCAATTAATTTCTCATTATCTAGTGAATTACCCGATTGGTCAATATAACCTACATACATTAATTATTAACGAAATAAATGTCGATTTCCACTAATAATAATAATTCCCAAACAATGGAACTATCAATTTAATCTTTAATTAACACAAACTTATTCATCATTAATATTATAACCCACAATATTTAACAACCAGGTCGTTCCCAGGAAAGAGGGGGCTTTCCGATAAGGATTTCTCCCTATTGGCGCGTAATTAGATTATCTAACCTCTCCTTGACAGAACTTCTAGACATTGTCAATATTGCAAATAATAATAGGAATAACTTTGTCATCTCAATTATTGATTTAATAATATAACATATTATACAGATGATATTGTGATAATAATTGAATCAATAATATGAGAGATATGATGCAGCAATTAATATAGCAATAAGTGAGTATAACTGAGTGATTTCTCACGTAAACATCAATAATCAATATCGTTTGCTACTATGCAACCACGCGTATTACTGTACTTTTACCATCGGGTATTTTATGACAACTTGCTTACTTTGAAAAGTTTTCACATATCACCCTTAACTTTAACCATTATCAATTTAACCATTTACTAAATAGAATAATAATTATAAAAATTGAATACTTTCATTTCATAAAATTCGGGGTCTTACAATCTCCCTTCCTTATGAAATTTAGCCCACGAAATTTACGTACCTAGTAGTTCGAAGAGATGAGAATACCTTGCTTTCTTTTTGGATTGTACCTTCCCGGTTATTTCCTCTCTATTATGATTTTCTCATTTCTCATCTCCTGTATTTTAGATATCATTCTAGAATATAGATTCAAAATAAGGGTTAATTAACCTGCCACATATTATCTCTATATTCTGACCGACCAATTGAATACCAAATACCTTAGGTAGGTCATACTAGCAAAGGAATTCCCCGTCTCTCCCCTCCTAGTTCTTGTCTCACATCTCAGCCAGGGATCATATCCCTAAGCTTTGATACCAACTGTGACGCCCCAAAAACAGGTATACATCACCCATCTTGAGTCGCCAAATACATGGTACAAAAATCATCTACAAACTTAATTATACAACTGTCGTGCCAAATACGACAAAACATAGCTGAGAGTTTACATGAATATTTCCTCATATACAGTATACAAACTAAAATTCTGTCCTCATTACACTTATTATCACACTAAGTAGTGAGGACTGCTATAGCCACCATATCGAACCATCACTCTGTTCCCCGACTCATCCCAGCTATATTCTCATTTCCTGAAGAGAACAGTGAAAGAAAGGGTGAGCTCAACTAGCCCAGTAAAAAATATTACGACTAAGATAATGCAGAATAAATTATGCTTAGCCTTCAACAGTATAACAACTGATAGAATATAATAGACAATAAGTTTTAGATCAACAACTGCAGCGGAATAAACAATCCACTAGAAGAGTCAAGTAGAACATAATGTCTACTATCTCCTCTAGATTAAAAGTCCATCGTTAATATTTCATTCCTGTAATACTCATCAACAGTTCTTTGTTATACCCACGACAAAAAGAACTATCATCACCTGTCTTCATCTAAACCACCAAAGATTATAGTTAAATCCACAATTCATATTTATAATCATGTAAATCAATAGTTTCTTCTTGCCACAAAGGCTTAATAGAACGTTTACTCAATATCCTTACCCCAAAGGCTAAAGATATTCAAATGTAATAACAATGATCATACCAATTAGTTGTCTACCTTTGCTCTACGGGCCAAAGATATTAAACTATAAAACTAATGGTCATGATCATACCAATCATTTATCTGTCATTGCACTACGGCCAAAGATATTCAACTGTTAACTAATGGTCATGATCCTGCCAATCACATCGTCGAATTATCCATGCACTACGGGCCAAGTATATTCGTTATTATCACCAGTGGTTATGATTATGTCATACACCTGTCCATCTTTGCACGTAAGCCAAAGATATATAACTGTAAAACTAATAATCAACAGTCCATCTTTGTTCGTAAGCCAAAAATATACAACTGTAAAACCAATAATCAACAGTCCATCTATTCACGTAAGCCAAAGATGACTTTTATCAAAATATAAGCATGAGAATGATGACAATGATATAAGCATTAATCAAACAAAAACAAGGATAAATATTAAAGACTTTAAATTTATCTAGAGTTTAAAAATATCCAAATTGTCAACATGAAACTACTTTGTGGAGTAAAATTCAAGAATAATATTCATGTACCAAAAATAATTTGGACAGAAAAAAATATATTTTTTGGGTGAATAGTACCCTATGAATAGTACTTTGGGAATAGTACCCCGTGAATAGTACCTTGACACAAAAATTATTCCGAAAACCCGAGTAAATGATACTAGAGTGAATAGTAATCAGGTGAATAGTAACTCGTGAATAGTACTCTGGCACAAAAAGTACCCCGAATACCCGAGTGAATAATACCAGAGTGAATAGTAACTGGGTGA
Organism: Panax ginseng; assembly: GCA_020205605.1. Classification (NCBI taxonomy): domain Eukaryota; kingdom Viridiplantae; phylum Streptophyta; class Magnoliopsida; order Apiales; family Araliaceae; genus Panax; species Panax ginseng. Next base: position 26,866,016 of record CM035134.1, on the reverse strand, counting down.
ATAGTAACCCGTGAATAATAACTCATACGAGTATAATAAAATATACAAAACTGCAAATGAATTTTCACCTGCCATGCGGTAATCCACGTAGACAGATCATTTCTACAATTTAATAAGAAATGAATACACATGATCTTTCACCATGCATGCAGTAGTCCACCTGAATGAGTTATTCCAACGAAGTAATAATAAAGAATGGAATCAGTGTCATGCGTAATTCGCGCAGATGCATGGATATTCAACAATGTAACAATAAAGAAACGGAACCGGTCACGCATGTGCAATCCAATGCATGCGGGATATTCCAATGAATAATAAAGAACTAAACCAGATCATGCGTAATCCCACAGATGGGATATTCGAATAATAAAGAATTGAATAACTTGAGAATTCACGTGCATGCGATGAATCGCATGCATAAAAGTTATTCCAACATAATAATAAAGAATGGAATAATAGAAGAATTTTACCATGTTTGCAGATTTATGATATATAAAAGTTATTCCAACATAATAATAAAGAATGGAATAACAACCCTTACGAGTATTGAAAGAAAATAACTCTCTTCATGAATACGAAAGAATAATACCCCTTACCTTAGAAGAAACTAGATATTGGAATAGTAAGGTAGTAGACTTCTCTTCTTCTTTCTCTCTATAATTTCTCTCTATAATAATTGCTCTAAAGCTTTAGTGAATTGGTGAGAAATGAAGGAAGAATGAGCTTCTATTTATAGGAAAATATAGTTTCGATAATTGCACATTTTGGGGCTCGAAATATTACAGTATGATACCTTCCTCTTTTTCTTCATTTTTAATTTAGTCCTGCAAGTATTATTAAACTTGCACCACCTCACCTAATAGTAAATCATGTGAATCAATAGTAAATTATGTGACTCAATAGTTCTAAACATGTGAAAAAATTAATTATAGTGTAGTACCTTCATCTATACCTCCATTTTTAACTTAGTCATGCAAGTATTATCAAATTTGCACCAACTCCCCTAATAATAAATGAATGTGATTCATTAGTACAAACATGTGAACAAATAGTTATAATCATGTGAATTAATAGCAATTAATTGCTCATTTATCTAGTGAATTACCCGATTGGTCAATATCACCTCTAGACATTAATTATTATCGAAATAAATGTCAATTTCCATTAACACTAATAATTCCCACACAATGGAACTATCAATTTCATCTTTAATTAACACGAACTTATTCATCATTAATATTATAACTCACAATATTTAACGTTCAGTGTCGTTCGAGGAAAAAGGGGCTTTCAGATAAGGATTTCTTCTATTGGGCGCATGATTAGATTATTTAACCTCTCCTTGACAGAACTTCTAGACATTGTCAATATTGCAAATAATAATATGAATAACTTTGTCGTCTCAATTATTAATTTAATAATATAACATATTATACAGATGACACTGTGACAATAATTGAATCAATAATATGAGAGATATGATGCAGCAATTACTGTAGCAATAATTGAGTATAACTGAGTGATTTCTCACCTAAGAATCAATAATCAATATCGTGTGCTACTATGCAACCACACGTGTGAGACCCCAGATTTTATGAATAAAGATTTAAATTTCTCAAAATATTTTTTTTTGAATATTATGGTGTGGTTTTGATATAATGTTATAGTTGTGGGTAATATTTACAAATTTTGCAAAGTCACTCAGTTATACTCAATTATTGCTACAGTAATTGCACATCATATCTCTCATATTATTGATTCGATTATTGTCACAGTATCATCTGCATAATACGATATATTATTAAATCAATAATTGAGACGACAAAGTTATTTATATTATTAAATAGCAATATTTACAATGTCTAGAAGTTCTGTTAAGGAGAGGTTTGGTCATCTAATTGTGCGCCAATAAGGAGAAATGGTTATCGGAAAGCCCCTTCTTTCCTGGGAACGACCTGGTTGTTAAATATTGTGAATTAAAATATTAATAATGAATAAGTTCGTGTTGATTAAAGATGAAATTGATAGTTCTATTGTGTTGGAATTATTAGTATTAGTGGAAATCGACATTTATTTCGATATTAATTGATGTCTGGAAGTTATACTGACCAGTCGGGTAATTAATCAGATAAATAAGCAATTAATTGCTATTAAATCACATGGTTATAACTATTTATTCACATGTGTGTACTATTGATTCACATTCTTGTACTATTAGGGGAGTTGGTGCAAGATTGATAATACTTGCATGACTAAGTTAAAAATGGAGGTATAGATAGAGGTATTATAATCGTAATTCAGATTTTCACATGATTATAACTATTGGTTCACATGTTTGAACTATTGATTCACATTATTTACTATTAGGGGAGGTGGTGCAAGTTTGATAATACTTGCAGGACTAAATTAAAAATGAAAGAAAAGTTGGAGGTATTTGTAAGACCCCAACTTTTATGAATAAAGATGATTTTTCTATGAATATTATTTTGAGTATTATGGAATGAATTTTATATAATGTTATAGTTGGGGGTAGTATTTATAAATTTTACAAAGTACGCAAGTTGTCTTATAAATATTCGATTGGTCGGGGAATATTCTTTTTGCAGGGAATATTCGTACAACGACACAATCATTAGTGGACCCTACAACAAAATTATTGTCGGATTGAGAAAATGACAAAAATATTTTATAAATAACGGCGGAGGTGTTATTATTAAAACTGTTGAACTACCCCAGAGTAAAAAGTACGAAGAATACACGTGGTTACATAGTTGCATTACCAGATTGATTATTGATGCTTACGTGATAAGTCACTCAGTTGTACTGCATTATTGCTACAGTAATTCCTACATCATATCTCTCATATTATTGATTCAATTATTGTCACAGTATCATGTGCATAATATGTTATTTTATTAAATCAATAATTGAGACGACAAAGTTATTCATATTATTAAATTGCAATATTTACAATGTCTAGAAGTTCTGTCAAGGAGAGGTTTGGTCACCTAATTGCGCGCCAATAGGGATAAATCTTTATTGGAAAGCCCCCTCTTTCCTAAGAACGACCTGGTTGTTAAATATTGTGAGTTATGATATTAATGATGATTAAGTTCATGTTAATTAAAGATGAATTTGATAGTTTCATTGTGTTGGGATTATTTGTGTTAATAGAAATTGACATATATTCCGATGATAATTGATGTCTGGAGGTTATATTGTTCAATTGGGTATTCGGGATATTTTTTGTGTCGAAGTTACTATTCACGAGTTACTATTCATGAGTTACTATTCACGAGTTACTATTCATGAGTTACTATTCATGGGTTATTATTCACGAGTTACTATTCATGAGTTACTATTCACGAGTTACTATTCACGAGTTACTATTCACCCGGTTACTATTCACTCTATTATTGTGCATTCGGGTATTTGGGTACAATATTATTCCATGAGGAGATGTGCTAATTTTTCAGACCGTTGGTTGAATGAATTAATATGGACATTGGTGGAAAGTTATAATAGTGAATCAATATGGGTCATTTGGTTTAAAGTTTTAATAGTAAATCAAGATGGATCGCCGCTTTAAGTTTTAATAGTAAATCGATCCGGATCGTTCGCTTAAAAGTAAATCGATCTCGGACTGCATTCATGAATTAGTTACTTATTCAATCCATTCTTCTATAAATAAGCTCATTCCTTCATTATTTCTTCTTAATTCAATCAAACTCTAGAGAGAGAAATTATAGAGAGAAAGAAGAATAGTATTCGCTACTTCACTACTTCTATATCTAGTTTTCTTTTTACGGTAAAGGGTGTTATTCTTTCTTATTCATGAAGAGAAATCTTTATGTTATTCCATTCTTTATTATTCTGTTGGAATAACCTGTATGCGCGGTTTACCCTATACTTGGTGGAATGACCTGTATATGCGGTTTACCTAATACATCGCATACTTGGTGAGATTCTTTTATTATTCCGCATTTATTATTCTGTTGGAATATCATATCTGTGTGTTTTACACCGGACCTGGTTCCGTCTTTATTATTCTGTCTTTATTATTCTGTTGGAATATCCTGTTTGTGTGTTTTACAGGACCGGTTTCGTCTTTATTTTTTCGTTGAATAACTCCATCATACAAGTACCGCATGCATGGTGATTTCTTTTGTTATTCCATTCTTTATTATACTTAGTTGGTTAAAGTTTTGACTTCTATACTCCATGAAATTAGTGGAATATCCTTGATATTTGCGCTTCATCCAGTATCATTTCATGGAAATATTCTTCTGCGCATTCTTAAATTTTACTTTACAAAGAAGTATCATGTTGACAATTTGGACGTTATTGGTTCCTGGACAAATTAATTCTTGAACTTGTTTTATTGAATTATTATGTCATTGTCATCATCCTCATGTTATATTATGTTGAAAGTCATCTTTGACTTACGTGCATAGATGGACTTAGTATGATTATGACCAGGGATCATTTGGTATAATCATGACCTGTTATAAATATTGTGATAAAAGTCCTCAGTGACCTGTAATGCATTGATGAATAGTTTTTGGTATGATTATGACGTGGTTTATTCTTAGTATAGTCATGACCATTGATGATTTAATGAAAATCCTTGACCAAGTGGTACATGGATGATTAGATGTGGTGGTTCATTTATTAAAATTCGAGTCTCAAATGATAAAAATTGATGAAAACCTTTTAAAACATAAAAGATAGTAGACTTTATTCTCTACTTGACTCTTTTAATGGATTGCATATTCCCCGCCGCTTAAACTTGATGTCTATTGTATATTATCAGTTTAACATTGTTGAAGACTAATGATAATTTATTCTGTATTATCTTAGTCATAATATTTCTTACTGGGCTAGTTGAGCTCACCCTTTCTTTCAATGTTCTCTTCAGGAAATGAGAATATAGCTGGGACGAGTCGGGGAAAGGAGTGATGGTCTAGAAGATAGCATTAGTAGTCCTCACTATTTTGTTAAATAGTGTGACAATAAATGTAATGAGGACTCCTTGAGTATGGATATTGTCTAGATGAGAATATTCCTATTAGAACTCTAAGTTTATGTATTGTTGTATGTTACACAACATTTGTATAATTAAGTTTGTATTTGTATTTTGTACCATGTATTTGGCCACTCAAGATGGGTGATGTATACCTAATTTTGGGGGCATCATAGTCGGTATCAAAGCTTAGGGATATGATCCCTGGCTAAAATGTGAGACAAGAACTAGGAGGGGAGAGACGGGGAATTCCTTCGCTAGTATGACCTACCTAAGTTTATTTGGTATTTAATTGGTCGGTTAGAGTATAGGGATAATATGTGATATGATAATTAACCCTTGTTTTATGGCAGTGTTTGAAAATAGCATCCGAGAATGTTGAGAACATGAACATCATTGGAGCACAGGAGACCGTTGAGTCTCCACAGATCAATAATCAGGACAATGTGCAACAGGATGGCGATAATCCTCCTGTAAACAACAACACTGATCAAATGATGAACGACGGTATGTTTAGGAGCTTCTTAAAATTCATACAGCATCAAGCGAAGGCGGCTCCTGTCCAAAATGCAGGTGGAAACACTGACAGCTCTCGAATGGTCACCGCTAAGCAGTTCAAGGAACTGGGACCACCAGAGTTCTTCGGAGAGCCAAAACCACTTAAGGCGGAGACGTGGATAAAATAGATCAATAAGATATTTGATGTCTTGGGATGCTCCGAGGATCAAAAGGTTCTTTTTGCCATCTTCATGATACGTGCATAAGCAGATTACTGGTGGGAATCTGTAAAGCGTACTCAACTTTCCGCACTAAAGATGTCTTGGGAGAAGTTCCAAGAGCTATTCAACGACAAGTACTTTCCTGAAAGTATTCGTCACATGAAGGAGGTAGAGTTCATCAAGCTTGAGCAAAACAATATGACCATGGCGCAGTACGAAGCTAAGTTTGCTGAGTTATCTCAGTTTGCGTCCCACTTAGTTGATAATGAGGAAAGAATGACGCGGATGTTTCTAAGAGGTTTGAAACCCGAGATACATCAATACCTTATCTCTCATAAACTATGTTTGTATTCAGATGTTGTTAATAGGGCTCAGTTATTGGAGCGCGATAATGAGTCAACCTAACCAAGAGAGAGCAGCTGACAAATCGATAATACCAATGGTAGCAGTCATCGAAACGGTGACAACAAACATGGAGGGAATCAACATGCCAGAAATGATAACCACTTCGGTGGTAATCATGGCCAAGACAATAGGAGTGAAAAGTTCAAGAAGAGAAGGTTCAACAAAGATGGAAAGACGTTAGCATCAACACTCACTGTTAAGGAAGGAGAACGATCGCCGATCGTATGTTACAAATTTGGAGGGGAAGGACACATAAGTCCAAACTGCACGATGCCATCCAAAGTATGTTACAATTGTGGGAAAGAAGGCCATCTAGCCCGATTTTGTCGTGCACCAATGTCAAGTCCAGCTGGGATGGAAGCATCCAAGGGTGTCCCAGACAAAACGAAACCGGTAGTTCAAGGGAGAGCATTTGTCGTAACGTCCAAAAAAATGAGAAATCCGAACGAGGTGATCACGGGTAAGCTAATCATAAACTCTAGCGAAGTTTATACTTTATTTGATACCGGTTCTACCCATTCCTTTATTTCTCCTACTTGCGTTCAACGTTTAAATTTGACTCCGGAGAAACTAGACTTTGACTTATCTATTAAAACTCCATTGGGAGAAACCATCATTACATCCACGGTTTATAAGTCTTGTTTGATTCAAATCGGTAACCGTACGTTACCTGTCGATCTTATTTCTTTGAAAATACTTGCATTTGATGTGATTCTAGGGATTGATTGGTTACCTACTCATCATGCAAAAATTGATTGTTTTCGTAAGGTTGTTATCTTTCATATTCCTAACCAACCTATTATACGAATTCAAGCAACCAAACCATTAAAATCCATCACTATCATTTCAAGCCATAAAGATATTCGTTTATTGAAAAATGGATGTCAAGCTTTCTTAGCTCATGTCACGGATCTAAACAAAAATACATCAGTTTTGAATGATATTTCTATTGTTAATGAATTTCCTGACGTATTCCCTAAAGAACTTCCTGGTCTACCCCCAGAACGTGAAATTGAATTTTGTATCGACCTTGAACCCTAAGACAAAACCCATTTCCAAAGCCCCATATCGAATGGCTCTATTGAACTTCGTGAGTTAAAGACCCAATGCAGGAATTGTTAGACATTAGCTTTATTCGTCCTAGTACTTCTCCTTGGGGTGCTCCTGTTCTATTCGTGAAGAAGAAAGATGGGAGTATGCGACTTTGTATTGATTATCGGGAGTTGAATAATGTCACCATCAAAAATAGGTACCCATTGCCACGATGACGATTGACGACTATTTGACCAAATTGCAAAGGCGCCAAATTCTTTTCAAAGATTGATCTTCGTTCCGGATATCACCAATTAAAGATTAGAACCGATGACATTCCAAAGACGGCTTTCAGAACTCAGTACGGGCATTATGAATTTTTAGTCATGTCTTTTGGATTGACTAATGCCCCTGCTGCCTTCATGGATATGATGAACCGAGTATTCAAGGAATATTTGGATCACTTTGTGGTCGTCTTTATTGATGACATCCTTATTTATTCCAAAAGTCGTGAAGATCATGAGCAACACTTGAGGCTGATACTCCAAAAGCTTCGTGAATATAAGCTTTATGCCAAGTTGAAGAAATGCGAGTTCTGGCTTGAGGAAGTAGCATTCCTTAGGCACATGGTATCAAGTCATGGAATATCTGTTGACCCAAAGAAAGATTGAAGCTATTCAAAGTCGGGAGCAACCTAAATCGATGATCAAGACGTAGCTTTCTGGCTTAGTTGGTTATTATCGGAGATTTGTAGAAGGGTTTTCTCGAATCGCTACTCCATTAACTCAGCTAACTCGGAAAGATACAAAATTCGATTGGAGTGAAGAATGTGAGAAGAGTTTTAAAGAACTCAAGAGAAGACTTATTTTGCTTTGTTACGACAATACCATCTGCCTCGGAGGGATTTGTCATCTGATGATGCTTGAGCAAAGGGTTAGGTTGTGTTCTCATGCAACATGAGAAAGTCATAGCCTATGCCTCACGACAACTCAAAGAATATGAGAGGAATTATCCTACTCATGATCTAGAGTTGGCGTAAATTGTCTTCTTCGTGACTTAAAATTTGGAGGCATTACTTGTATGGGGAGAAAGTGGAGATCTTTACGGATCATAAAAGCCTCAAATATTTCTTCACTCAAAAGGAACTCAATATGCAACAGCAACGTTGGCTTGAATTATTGAAAGATTATGATCATACCATCCAATACCATCCCGAAAAGCAAACGTGGTGGTAGCATTGAGTAGAAGATCATATCTGCACGAAAAGCGATATTGTCAACGCAAAGGCCCATCTTGTATGACTTGCAAATGATGGAAATAGAGATAAAGACTTCAGGGACCCACATGATGATGGCGAATATACGAGTAGAACCGACTTTAATCGATAAAGTTAAAGCTGCTCAAGCTACAGACCTGGAACTGATGCGTATGAGGAAGAAAGTACAAGAAGGTATTATGCCGGAAGCAAGAATCGATGAAGAAGGAATACTTTGAGTCAACTCCAGACTTTATGTTCCTAACGACCCTTAGTTAAAGTATAAAATCATGATGGAGGCGCACAACACACCGTTTACAATCCATCCTGGGAGTACCAAAATGTATCGTGATCTTCGTCATACATTTTGGTAGAGCAATATGAAGAGAGAGATAGCGCTGTTTATCTCAAGGTGTCTAACTTATAAACGAGTCAAGGCGGGGCATCAAGTACCAAAAGGTCCATTGCAACCACTTGAAATTCCAGAATGGAAGTGGGAGCACATTACCATGGATTTCGTTACTGGTCTTCCTAAGGTTTCTCAAGGCATAGATGTAATTTGGGTCATTGTTGATAGATTGACCAAGTCTGCTCATTTCTTACCTATACGAGAAACTTATACACTTGAACATCTTGCTCGTATATACATAAACGAGATTGTAAGACTGCATGGTATGCCAGTATCCATAGTTTCTGATCGAGACCCAAGATTCACTTTAAGATTTTGGGTTAGTTTGCAAAAAGCTATGGGCGCGGATTTACGATTTAGTTCGGCATATCATCCTCAGATGGACGGACAATCAGAGAGGACTATTCAAACTCTGGAAGATTTATTAAGACTCTATGTCCTTGACTTCAAGGGAAGTTGGGACAAGTTCTTACCTTTGGTGGAGTTTTCCTACAACAACAGTTATCAAGCAAGCATTGGCATGGCTCCATTCGAAGCGTTGTATGGAAGAAAGTGTCGTTCTCCAGTATTCTGGGATGAGGTGGGTGAAGCAACGTTGTTGGGACCAGAGTTGGTACGTATAACTACGGAAAAGATTCAAACGATCCGACAACGTATAAAAACCTCACAAGATCGACAAAAGAGTTATGCTGATCTTCATCGAAAGGATGTGGAATTCGATATTGGAGATCATGTGTTGTTACGTGTTGCTCCATGGAAAGGAGTTACGAGATTCGGAAAGAGAGAAAAGCTCAATCCTCGATTCATATGCCCATTTTCAATCCTCGATCAAGTAGGAACTGTAGCCTATAGACTCGCCTTACTGTCAAGTATGTCTCGTGTTCATAATGTTTTTCACATATCCATGTTACGTAAATATGTGAAAGATCCGAACCACATTATTGAGTTAGAACCAGACGAAATAGCGGAAGACTTAACGTATGAAGAGGTACCTGTTCAAATCTTGGATAGGAAGGAACATATTTTAAGCTCCAAGGTTATACCTCAAGTCAAAGTTTTGTGGAGAAACCACGATGTTGAGGAAATGACCTGGGAGTTAGAATCTGAAATGAAATCAAGGTATCCTTACCTGTTCGACATACCAGGTACGTACCCTAATTTCGAGGGCAAAATTTCATAAGAAGGGGAGGTTGTAAGACCCCAACTTTTATGAATAAAGATGGTTTTTCTATTAATATTATTTTGAGTATTATGGAATGAATTTGATATAATATTATAGTTGGGGGTAGTATTTATAAATTTTGCAAAGTACGCAAGTTGTCTTATAAATATTCGATTGGTCGGGGAATATTCTTTTTGTAGGGAATATTCGTACAATGACACAATCATTGGTGGAGCCCACAACAACATTATTGTCGGATTGAGAAAACGACAAAAATATTTTATAAATAACGGCGGAGGTGTTATTGTTAAAACTATTGAACTACCCGGTAGTAAAAGTACAGTAATACGCGTGGTTGCATAGTAGTACACGGTATTGATTATTGATGCTTACGTGATAAGTCACTCAGTTGTACTGCATTATTGCTACAGTAATTCCTACATCATATCTCTCATATTATTGATTCAATTATTGTCACAGTATCATGTGCATAATATGTTATTTTATTAAATCAATAATTGAGACGACAAAGTTATTCATATTATTACATTGCAATATTTACAATGTCTAGAAGTTCTGTCAAGGAGAGGTTTGGTCACCTAATTGCGCGCCAATAGGGATAAATCTTTATTGGAAAGCCCCCTCTATCCTAAGAACGACCTGGTTGTTAAATATTGTGAGTTATGATATTAATGATGATTAAGTTCATGTTAATTAAAGATGAATTTGATAGTTTCATTGTGTTGGGATTATTTGTGTTAATAGAAATTGACATCTATTCCGATGATAATTGATGTCTAGAGGTTATATTGTTCAATTGGGTATTCAAGATATTTTTTGTGTCGAAGTTACTATTTATGAGTTACTATTCACAAGTTACTATTCACGAGTTACTATTTATGAGTTACTATTCATGAGTTACTATTCACGAGTTACTATTCACGAGTTACTATTCACGAGTTACTATTCATCCGGTTACTATTCACTCTATTATTGTGCATTCGGGTATTTGGGTACAATATTATTCCATGAGGAGATGTGCTAATTTTTGAATAGTTGGTTGAATGAATTAATATGGATGGACTTTGGTGGAAAGTTATAATAGTGAATCAATATGGGTCGATGGTTTAAAGTTTTAATAGTAAATCAGTATAGACCGTCGCTTTAAGTTTTAATAGTAAATCGATCTCGACCGTTTCATGAATTAGTTACTTATTCAATCCATTCTTCTATAAATAGAAGCTCATTCCTTCATTATTTCTTACTTAATTCTTTGAAACTCTAGAGAGAGAAATTATAGAGAGAAAGAAGAAGAGTATTCTGCTACTTCACTACTTCTATATCCAGTTTCTTTTACGGTAAGGGGTGTTATTCTTTCTTATTCATGAAGAGAAATCTTTATGTTATTCCATTCTTTATTATTCTCATTGAATAACTCAGATATCATGGTTTACCCTATACTTGGTGGAATGACCTGTATATGCGGTTTACCCAATACTTGGTGATCTTCTTCTGTTATTCCATTCTTTATTATTATGTTGAATAACTGCTTTGCTAAGTACCGCATACTTGTCAAATTCTTTTTATTAGTTCTTTATTATTCATCGGAATATCTTGCATTGTGAATTTCACGACCTGGTTCCATATTTATTATTCCGCATTTATTATTACATTGGAATATCCTCATGCTCGTGTGTTTTACACGGACTGGTTAAAATCTTTATTATTCTCATTGGAATATCCATCGTGTGTTTTACAGGACTGGTTAAAATCTTTTTTATTTTTCTGTTGGAATAACTCGCATCTGCGCAAGTACCGCATGCATGGTGATTTCTTTTTTTATTCCTTTCTTTATTATACTCAGTTGGTTAAAGTTTTGACTTCTATACTCCATGAAATTAGTGGAATATCCTTGATATTTGCGCTTCATCCAGTATCATATCATGGAAATATTCTTCTGAGCATTCCTAAATTTTACTTTACAAAGAAGTATCATGTTGACAATTTGGACGTTATTGGTTCCTGGAAAAATTAATTCTTGAACTTGTTTTATTGAATTATTATGTCATTGTCATCATCCTCATGTTATATTATGTTGAAAGTCATCTTTGACTTACGTGCATAGATGGACTTAGTATGATTATGACTAGGGATCATTCGGTATAATCATGACCTGTTATAAATAATGTGATAAAAGTTCTCAGTGGATCGTTGGTTTAAAGTTTTAATAGTGAATCAATATGGATCGCTGGTTTAAAGTGTTAATAGTGAATCAGTATGGACCGTTGCTTTAAGTTTTAAGATGGACCATCTGTTTAAAAGTAATTCAATCTGGACCGTTCATGAATTAGTTACTATTCAATCCATTCTCCTATAAATATAAGCTCATTCCTTCATTATTTCTTACGAATTCACTGAAACTCTAGAGTGAGAAATTATAGAGAGAAAGAAGAAGAGTATTTTGCTACTTTACTACTTCTATATCCAGTTTCTTCTTTATAAGGTAAGGGATATTATTTGTTGTACTCGTAAGGGGTCTTATTTCTTTTGTATTCATGAAGAGAACTTCTGTTGTTCCATTGTTTATTATTCTGTTGGAATAACCTGTATACGCGGGCTACCCTATACTTGGTGAAATTCTTATGTTATTCCATTATTTATTATTCTGTTGGAATAACTTGTATACGCGGATTACCCTATACTTGGTGAAATTCTTCTGTTATTCCATTATTTATTATTACATTGGAATAACTCGTATAATGTGAGCTACCCTATACTTGGTGAAATTCTTACATTATTCCATTCTTTATTATTTCGTTGAATATCACGTGCATGCGCTTTTACGTGGGACCGGGTTCCGTTATTTATTATTCTGTTGGAATAACCTGTCTATGCAAGTACCGCATGCATGGTGATTTCTGTTGTTATTCCATTCTTTATTATTCTGTTGGAATATCCTGTCTGTGCGTTTTACGTCGGACCTGGTTCCGTTATTTATTATTTTGTTGGAATAACCTGTCTATGCGAAGTACCGCATGCATGGTGATTTCTGTTGTTATTCCATTCTTTATTATTCTGTTGGAATATCCTGTTTGACCGCTTTTCTTGGACCTAGTTTCGTTATTTATTATTCGTTGGAATAACTCGCATACATCATCAAGCACCGCATGCATGGTGATTTCTGTTGTTATTCCATTCTTTATTATTCATTGGAATATCCGCCTATGTCGTTTCTGTGGGACCTAGTTCCGCCTCTTTATTATTCATTGGAATATCGTATGCATGCGCTTTTCTGTGGGACTTGGTTCCGTTATTTATTATTCTCGTTGGAATAACACACTGCTTGATCTATCACATGCCCGGTGATTTCTCTTGTTATTCCATTCTTTATTATACTTAGTTGGTTAAAGTTTTGACTTCTATACTCCATGAAATTAGTGGAATATCCTTGATATTTTTGCGCTTCATCCAAAGATCTTTTCATGGAAATATTCTTACGAGCATTCTTGAATTTTTCTACAAAGAAGTATCATGTTGACAATTTGGACGTTATTAGTTCCTCGGATAAATTAATTCTTGAACTTGTTTAATTGAATTCTTATATCATTGTCATCATCCTCATGTTTATATTTTGTTGAAAGTCATTTGTATTCGTAGTGCATAGATGGACTTGGTATGATTATGATGACCGAGGATTATTCGGTATAATCATGGTAGTAATGTTACAAATGATGTGGTAAAATCCTCATTGGCCCGTATTGCATTGATGGATAGTTGTTGGCATGATCATGACCATTGATGAATACACGAATATCCTTGGCGTAGTAGTGCATGGATAATTTGTGGTCGTGATACTAATTAATATCCTGGTCGTAAAGTGTGTGGATTATGTGGATTATTTATTAAGCTGAGTCTTAACGATAAAAGTGATGAAAAACTTTTTAAATCATAAAAGATAGTAGATTTTATTCTCTACTTGACTCTTTTAATTGATTGCTTATTTCCGCTGCAGTTAAACTTGTTGTCTATTGTATTTTATCAGTTTAACATTGTTAAAGGCTAATGATAATTTATTATGCATTATCTTAGTCATAATATCTCTTACTGGGCTAGTTGAGCTCACCCTTTTGCTTTCATTGTTCTCTTCAGGAAATGAGAACGTAGCAGGGACTAGTCGGGGAACGGAATGATGGTCTAGATGATAGCATTAGTAGTCCTCACTATTCTATGAAATAGTGTGATAATAATTCTAATGAGGACTTATTCTGAGAGTGGATATTGTCTAGAAGACAATATTTGTATTAAAACTCATAGCTCTTGTTGTATATTTAAGATTGTATTTGTATTCTGTACCATGTATTTGGCGACTCAAGATGGGTGATGTATACCTATTTTGGAGGCGTCATAGTTGGTATCAAAGCTTAGGGATATGATCCCTGGCTGAGATGTGAGACAAGAACTAGGAGGGAGAGGCGGGAATTTCTTCACTAGTATGACCTACCTAAGTTTATTTGGTATTTAATTGGTCACGTAGTATAGAGATAATATGTGATATGTTAATTAACTCTTGTTTTGTGGTAGTGTTTGAAAATGGCAGCTGAAAATGTTAGCAATGGAGTGAATGAGACCATCGAGACACCTTTAATCACTAACTAGGTTAATGTGATGTCAGACGAGGAAGAAATTAGAGATATCTACGTGGTAAGTGAAGAACTAATAGTTGCAATTTTGAGCTAGTTATTTGAGGTAGTAATTTGAGAGTGAGGAAGAACAAGAAGAAGAGGAACCTGAGGAGAATTGGTTAGAAGAAGTTTATGATCAAAATTTAGAATTACAAAATCGTATTCATGAGTTAGAAGAACGGGCTGAAGAACGACATGCGGTTGTGGAGCAAAGAGATTCAACAATTAAAAATTGTATTACCCGATGTGCGATGCTTGAACAGAAGAACTCTTTAGCAGAGTATAAGATATTAGAGCTGGAATCTGAGAATGCTATGATCAAAGTTCTGATGAAAGAAGAAGTAAATGAATGAATGAGAATAGATGATGCATGGGTAAAAGCCGCACAATGTGTGAATATTGTAGAAAAAGACGTCCGATCTAATAAGGCCAAAATAGATTAAATGAATTTCGCTTTTTTGATAGCAATTGGGAGAATCCAACATCGAATTCGAAATTACCCTATGTAGAACGGTCAACCCCAATTCGATATAGATCGGAGGATAATGATTCGAATCATGGATCAGGAATGTGATGAAGCAATTAAGGGTGGAATGTACTCTACAGCAAAGTTAAGTCCAACTGGGATGTCCCAGACAAGTCAAAATCGGTAGTTTAAGTGAGAGCGTTTGTTGAGAAACCCGAATGAAGTTATTACGGGTAAGTTAATTATAAACTTTTGCGAAATCTATATCTTATTTGATACTAGTTCTACCTACTCTTGTATTTCACCTAGTTGCGCTCAACGTTTAAATTGACTCTGGAGAAGTTAGACTTTGACCTATTAGTTGAAACTTCGTTAGCAGAAACCTTCGTTACCTCCACTGATTATTAATCTTATTTGATTCAAATCGACACTTTCACGTTACCTGTCGATCCTATCTCTTTGAAAATACTTGCCTTTGATGTGATTTTAGAAATCGATTGGTTAACTACTCATCACGCTTTTCGTAAGGTTGTTAGGTTTCATATTCCTAACCAACCTGTTATGCTAATTCAAGTAACCAAACCACTAAAGCCAATCATTGTTATATCAAGCCACTAGTAAAGAGCCCCGATCCTTTCGTTTTTGATTTCCTTGTGTGGAATGCACCGAAGCCAGACTTTCTGTAGGGGACATTGTGAATAACGATAACAAGTTAATAGGTATCATGTGACGTGTTATCCAAGTCTTGGATAAGAGTCACAGTTGTGAATGATATTTCTATTGTTAATAAATTTTCTGACGTATTCTTAAAGACTTCTTAGTCTACCCTTAGAGCGTAAAATCGAATTTTGTATTGACCCCAGTACAAAACCCATCTCTTCTACCCTTAAATATTTCTTCACCTAGAACGAACGTATAATGTGCCAAAGATGTTGGCTCGAGCTATTGAAGATTACGATCATACCATTCAATATCATTGTGGAAGAGAGAACGTGGTAGTTGACGCGTTGAGTAGAAGATTGTATGCGTTTACGAGTGCGAATATACGAACCTACGTGAAGATAACGAATATATGATTAGAACCAACTTTAGTCGATAAAGTTAAAGCCACTCAAGCTACAGACCCAGAGCTGATGAACACGAAAAAGAAGGTTCAAGAGGGCATTATTCTAGAAGCAAGAGTTGATGAAGAGGGGAAATCTCAACCCTCAATTTTATTGGCCCATTTGAAATCCTCGATCGAGTACGAACTGTGGCCTATAGACTCATTTTACCACCAAATATGTTGCGTGTTCATAACGTTTATCACGTACCGATGTTACGTAAATACGTGGACGACCCGAACCACATTATTGATTTAGAACCGGACGAGATAGCAGAAGATTTAACGTATGAGGAGATACGTGTTCAAAGCTTGGATAAGAAGGATCGTATTCAACACTCAAAGGTTATACCTCAAGAGTTAGAATCTGAAATGAAGTCAAGGTATCCTCATCTCTTCGGCATACTAGGTACGTACGTAAATTTCGAGGGCGAAATTTCATAAGGAGGGGAGATTGTCAAATCCCAAATTTTACGAATAAAGATTTAATTTTCTCGAAATATTTTTTTTGAAAATTATGGTGTGAATTTGAGATAATATTATAGTTGTGGGTAGTATTTATAAATTTTGCAAAGTATGCAAGTTGTTATATAATATTCGATTGGTCAGGGAATATTCGTACGATGACACAATCATTGGTGGACCCCGCAACAAAATTATTATCAGATTAAGAAAACGACAAAAATATTTTTATAAAAATAACGGCGGAAGTTTTACCGTTAATACTGTTGAACTACTCGGTAAAAAAAGTATAGTAATACGCGTGGTTGCATAGTAGCACACGGTATTGATTATTGATGCTTACGTGAGAAATCACTCAGTTACACTCAATTATTGCTACAGTAATTGCTGCATCATATCTCTCATATTATTGATTCGATTATTATCACAGTATCATCTGTATTATATGTTATATTATTAAATCAATAATTGAGACGACAAAATTATTCATATTATTAAATTGCAATATTTACAATGTGCAGAAGTTACATCGAGGAGAGGTTTGGTCACCTAATTGTGCTTGATAGGAGAAATCCTTATTCGAAAGCCCCTCTTTCCTAAACAACCTGGTTGTTAAATATTGTGAGTTATAATATTAATGATGAATAAGTTCGTGTTGATTAAAGATGAATTTGATAGTTTCATTATGTTGGGATTATTTATGTTAGTAGAAATCGACATCTATTCCGATGATAATTGATGTCTGGAGGTTATATTGTTCAATCGGGTATTCGGGACACTTTTTGTGTCGGAGTACTATTCACGAGTTACTATTCACGACTTACTATTCACGAGTTAGTATTCACGGGGTAATATTCACCCGAATAATATATTTCTTTTCGGTCCAAATTATTTTTGGGTACAATATTATTCCATGAGGAGATGTGCTAATTTTTCAGATCGTTGGTTGAAATTATATTAGTAAATCAATATGGATCATTGGTTTAAAGTTTTAATAGTGAATCAGTATGGATCGCTGGTTTAAAGTTTTAATAGTGAAAAAATATGGATCGTTGGTTTAAAGTTTTAATAGTGAATCAGTATGGACCGTTGCTTTAAGTTTTAATATGGATCGTTCATTTAAAAGTAAATCAATCTGGACCGTTCATGAATTAGTTACAATTCAATCCATTCTCCTATAAATAGAAGTTCATTCCTTCATTGCTTCTTACGAATTCACTGAAACTCTAGAGTGAGAAATTATAGAGAGAAAGAAGAAGAGTATTCTTCTACTTTACCACTTCTATATCCAGTTTCTTCTTTATAAGGTAAGGGATATTATTTGTTGTACTCGTAAGGGGTATTATTTCTCTTGTATTCATGAAGAGAACTTCTGTTATTCCATTCTTTATTATTCTCATTGGAATAACTCAGATACGTGTGAGGCTACCCTATACTTGGTTAAATTCTTACATTTTTCCATTATTTATTATTACGTTGGAATAACTTGTATGCGGATTACCCTATACTTGGTGAAATTCTTACGTTATTCCATTATTTATTATTACATTGGAATAACTTTGATACGTGGGCTACCCTATACTTGGTGAAATTCTTTCGTTATTCCATTCTTTATTATTACATTGGAATATCCCCTTTGTGCATTTTACGCCGACACTGGTTCCGTTATTTATTATTACTGTTGGAATAACTCGTCTATGTGAAGTATCGCATGCATGGTGATTTCGCATTGTTATTCCATTCTTTATTATTCTCGCTGAATATCACATGCATGCGTTTTGTGGGACTGAATTCGATTATTTATTATTACATTGGAATAACTCGCATACGCTGAAGTACCACATGCATGGTGGTGATTACATTTTTATTCCATTCTTTATTATTACATTTGGAATATCTGTTTGTGCATTTTATGCTGGGACTGGTTCCGTTATTTATTATTACATTGGAATAACTCGTTTATGCAAAGTACCATATGCATGGTGATTTACATTGTTATTCCATTCTTTATTATTCTGTTGGAATATCCCGTCTGTCCATTTTACGCGGACCTAGTTCTGTCTTTATTATTCTGTTGGAATATCCTGCATTATCTTAGTCATAATATTTCTTACTGGGCTAGTTGAGCTCACCCTTTCTTTCACTGTTCTCTTCAAGAAATGAGAACGTAGCAGGGACTAGTCGGGGAACAGAGTGATGGTCCAGATGATAGAATTAGTAGTCCTCACTATTCTATGAAATAATGTGATAATAATTGTAACGAGGACTTATTCTGAGAGTGGATATTGTCTAGAAGACAATATTTGTATTAAAACTCACAGCTCTTGTTGTATATTTAAGATTGTATTTGTATTATGTACCATGTATTTGACGACTCAAGATGGGTGATGTATACCTATTTTGGGGGCGTCACAAAGAGAGCTATTGTTATTTCATTCCTTATTATTCATTGGAATAACTCAGATCACGCGGACTCTAGTATATATGGTGAAATTCTTCATTATTCCATTCTTTATTATTATGTTGGAATAACTTTGTCTATGCAAGTACCACATACATGGTGAAATTCTTTTATTATTCCATTCTTTATTATTCTCGTTGAATATCCAAAATGGCGCTTACGTTTCTACGACTGGTTCCATTATTTATTATTTTGTCGGAATATCATATGCATGCGTTTTACGCATGACTCAGTTCCATTATTTATTATTCTCGTTGGAATAACTTTTGTATGTATGCGATTCTATCGCATGCCTGGTGAATTCTTATGTTATTCCATTCCATATTGTTCTGTTGGAATAACTGTCTATGTGGATTACCACATGCATGGTGAATGATCCTTCGTATTCATTCCCTATTAAATTGTGGAAATGATTTGTCTACTTGGATTACCGCATGGCGGGTGAAAATCTATTTGCAGTTTTGTAATTTTTCTGACCCTCAAAAATTTTGGAAAAATTTGAAATGATAATTTGATGTGTTTTCTATATTGTGTCCAAAGATGGCGATTGTTAGTTGTATAGATTAAGAGTTATGGATTTTATGGGAAAATACTATTTTGAAAGTAAACCCTTATAACTCCTTGTGGTTAACTCCAAAATTGGTGAATTTTTTTTTGGGAGTACATGTATATAACAGGAGTATACCCTGTAAATTTCGGAATTTTTGTACAAAAGTACAATTTATGATAAATGTCTAAATATTCGGTAGTTTTGGCCATATGAAAAATAGTAAATAAATTTTAAAAATTCTGAGAAAAATATATGTTAAATATGGGACTATATTCTATTAAATCCCAAAAAAGAAATATTTTTGGGACTAATTTGGTATTTTCATGAAAATGAACTAGATATGAGTAAATGAATTAAATATGTTATGTGAAGTAACAAAATTGAAAAATAGGATTTTATGGATTGGAAATCCTATATAGGGTATATGCAGATTTTTGATGAGGGATTTGATCATTGGTGATGAAATCTTATGAGTATGACATTTTTGAATGATTAAATGCATTATTTGGTAAAGTGCAAACAATTGAAATAAATTGGTTATAAGTTTAGGAAGTGATTAAAATATTGTTATAATATTAATAATATTAGATTATGAGTTTATTAAGTGATTGATAATATCTGGATAAATTTAAAGTCTTTAATATTTATCCTTGATTTCGTTTGATTAATGCTTATATCATTGTCATCATCCTCATGCTTATATTGTGATGAAAGTCATCTTTGGCTTACGTGCATAGATGGACTGTTGATTATTGGTTTTACAGTTGTATATCTTTGGCTTACGTGCAAAGATGGACTGTTAATTGATAGCTTTTGGCCCGTAGTGCATAGATGGACAGGTGTATGACATGATCATGACCACTTGTGATACTAATGAATATCCTTGGTCGTAGTGCAGGGATAATTCGATGATGTGATTGGCATGATCATGACCATTAGTTCTTGATTGAATGTCTTTGGTAGTAGTGTAATACGGACAGACAATTGATTGGTATGATCATGACCATTGGTTTTGTAGTTGAATATCTTTGGCCAGTAGTGCAAAGATAGACAATTGATTGGTATGATCATTGTTATTACATTTGAATATCTTTAGCCTTTGGGGTAAGGATATTGAGTAAATGTTCTATTAAGCTTTTGTGGCAAGGAGAAATTGTTGATTCACATTATTATAAACATGAATTGTGAATTTAACTAACATCTTTGGTGGTTCAGGTGAGGACAGGTGATGAAATTTCTATTTGTCTTGTGTATAATAAAGAACTGTTGATGAGTATTACAGGGATAAATTGATGATAAACTTTTTAATCATATAAGATAGTAGATTTTATGCTCTACTTGACTCTTCTAATGGATTGCTTATTCCGCTGCAATTGTTGATCTAAAACTTGTTGTCTATTATAATCTATCAGTTGTTATACTGTTGAAGGCTAAGGATAATTTATTCTGCATTATCTTAGTCATAATATTTCTTACTGGGCTAGTTGAGCTCACCCTTTCTTTCATTATTCTCTTCAGGAAATGAGAATATAGTTGGGACGAGTCGAGGAATGGAGTGACGGTCCAGATGTTTAAATTAGTAGTCCTCACTATGCTCTGAAATAGTGTGATAATAAATGAGGACTTATTTTGAGTTTGAATACTGTCTAGAAGACAATATTTGTATTAAAACTCACAACTCATGTTGTATAATTAAGTTTGTATTTGTATTATGTACCATGTATCTGGCGACTCAAGATGGGTGATGTATATCTATTTTGGGGGCGTCACAGTTGGTATCAAAGCTTAGGGATATGATCCCTGGCTGAGATGTGAGACAAGAACTAGGAGGGGAGAGACGAGGAATTCCTTTGCTAGTATGACCTGCCTAAGTTATTTGGTATTTAATTGGTCGGTCAGAGTATAGGGATAATATGTGACATGTTAATTAACCCTTGTTTTGTGATTGTGTTTGAAAATGGCATCCGAAAATGTTGAGATCAGCAATGAAGCACATGAGACCATTGAGTCACCAACGATCAATACCCAGGATAATGTGCAACAGGAAGACAATAATCCTCAGGTAAATAACAACACCGATCAGATGGTGAACGATGGGATGTTTGGAGGCTTTCTGTAATTCATGCAACATCAGGTAAGAGAGACTCCTGTTCAAAATATAGGTGGAAATAATGGCAACCCACGGTCGGTCACCGCTAAGCAGTTCAAGGAGCTGGGACCAACAGAGTTTTTGGGAAAGCCAGAACCACTTAAAGTGGAGACGTGGTTAAAGTAGATCACCAAGATATTTGATGTCTTGGGATGCTCCGAGGAGCAAAAGGTTCCCTTTGCCACCTTTATGTTACGTGAAGAGGTAGATTACTGGTGGAAATCTATAAAACGTACCCAGCCTGACGCACTCAAGATGTCTTGAGAGAAGTTCCAAGAGTTGTTCAATGACAAGTACTTTCCTGAAAGTATTCGTCACATGAAGGTGGTAGAGTTCATAAAGATTGAGCAAAACAATATGACTGTGGCGCGGTACGAAGCTAAGTTTGTCGAGTTGTCTCGGTTTACGTCCCACTTGGTTGATAATGAGGAGAGAATGACGCGAATGTTTCTAAGAGGTTTAAAACCCGAAATACGTCAATACCTTATTTCTCACAAACTTTGTTTATATTCAGATGTTGTGAATAGGTCTCAGTTGTTGGAGCGCGATAATGAGTCAGCACAACCAAAAGGTAATGACCAGCAACACGATAATAATCATACCGGTGGCAACGACCATCAGAACAATGATAACCATCGTGGGGGAAATTATTGTGCCAAGAATGGTAACCACTTCGGTGGTAATCATGGCCAAGATAATAGGAGTGGAAATTTTAAGAAGAGAAAGTTCAACAACGATGGAAAGACAGCAGCACCAACACCCGTTTTCAAGGAAGGAGAACGACCACCAATTATATGCATAAAATGCGGAGGGAAGGGACATATCAGTCCAAACTACGTGATGCAGTCCAAAGCATGTTACAACTGTGAAAAAGAAGGTAACCTAGCCCGATTTTGTCGTGCACCAAAGTCAAGTCCAGTTGGGACGGTGGTACCAAAGGCGGATACAGACAAAACAAAGTCGGTGGTTTCAAGAAGAGCGTTTTTCGTGACTTCTCAAAAAGCTAGTAACCCGAACGAAGTTAGCACGTGTTAGTTAATTATAAATTCTTGCGAAGTCTATACCTTATTAGATACCATTTCTACCCATTCTTTTATCTCTCTTGCTTGCACTCAATGTTTAAATATGACTCCGGAGAAATTAGACTTTGGCTTATCGGTTGAAACTCCATTAGGAGAAACCTTCATTTCATGTGTTATCCAAGTCTTGGGATGAGATTCGCAATTTTTGAATGATATTTCTATTGTTAATAAATTTCCTGACGCACTCTTGAAGACTTCTTAGCCTACCCTAGAGCGTGAAATCGAATTTTTTATCGAGCCCAGTACAAAACCCATTTCTAAAACCCTTAAATATTTCTTCAACCAAAACGAACGTATAATGCGCCAAAGACGTTGGCTCGAGCTGTTGAAGATTACGACCATACCATTCAATATCATCGTAGAGGAGCAAACGTGGTACCTGACGCGTTGAGTAGAAGATCATATGCGTTTACGAGTGCGATGTTGTTAACACAAAAACCCATTTCTTATAATTTACAAATGATGAAGATAGAGTTAAAGACTTTAGGGACCCACGTGGTGATATCAACTATACGAGTAGAATCGACTCGAATCAATAAAGTTAAAGGCCGCTCAAGCTACACACCCGAAGCTGATGAATGTGAATAAGAAGGTTCAAGAGGGCGTTATTCTAGAAGCAAGACTCGATGAAGAGAGGAAATCTCAACCCTTGATTTTATTGGGCCATTTGAAATCCTCAACCGAGTAGGAACTGTGGCCTATAGACTCGTTTTACCACCAAGTATGTCGCGTGTGCATAACATTTTCCACGTATCGATGTTATATAAATATGTGGATGAACCGAACCACGTTATTAAATTAGAACTAGACGAGATAGCAGAAGATTTAACGTATAAGGAGATACGTGTTAAAATCTTGGATAAGAAGGATCGTATTCAACACTCAAAGGTTATACCTCAAGAGTTAGAATCTGAAATGAAGTCAAGGTATCTTCATCTCTTCGGCATACCAGGTACGTACATAAATTTTGAGGGCGAAATTTCATATGGAAGGGAGATTGTGAGACCCCAGATTTTATGAATAAAGATTTAAATTTCTCGAAATATTTTTTTTTGAATATTATGGTGTGGTTTTGATATAATGTTATAGTTGTGGGTAATATTTACAAATTTTTCAAAGTAAGCAAGTGGTTATATAATATTCGATTGGTCAAGGAATATTCATTTTAACAGGGAATATTCGTACGACGGCACAATCATTGGTAGACCCCACAACGGAAGTATTGTCGTAGTAAGAAAACGACAAAATTATCTTTTTATAAAAATAAAGGCGAAAGTGTTACCGTTAAAACTTTTGAACTACTCGGTAGTAAAAGTACAGTAATACGCGTGGTTGCATAGTAGCAGACGGTATTGATTATTGATGCTTACGTAAGAAGTCACTCAGTTATACTCAATTATTGCTACTGTAATTGCTGCATCATATCTATCATATTATTGATTCGATTATTGTCACAGTATCATCTGCATAATATGATATGTTATTAAATCAATAATTGAGACGACAAAGTTATTCATATTATTAAATTTCAATATTTACAATGTCTAGAAATTCTGTCAAGGAGTAGTTTGGTCATCTAAGTGCGCGCCAATAAGGAGAAATCCTTATCAGAAACCCCCCTCTTTCCTAGGAACGACCTGGTTGTTAAATATTATGAATTAAAATATTAATGATGAATAAGTTCGTGTTGATTAAAGATAAAATTGATAGTTCCATTGTGTTGGAATTATTAGTGTTAGTGGAAATCGACATTTATTTCGATATTAATTTATGTCTGGAAGTTTTACTGACCAGTTGTGTAATTAATCGGATAAATGAGCAATTAATTGCTATTAATTCATGTGACGCCCCCAAAATAGGTATACAACACCCATTCCGAGTCGCCAAATATATGGAACAAAAATAACTACAACTTTATTAATACAATTGTCGTGCAAAATACGACAACACATAAACTGTGAGTTTAAATAAAAATATTGTCATCTAGACAATATCCACACTCAAATAAGTCCTCATTACAATTATTGATACACTATTTTACAAAATAGTGAGGACTACTAAGACAACTTCGAGAACCATCATTCCATACCCACTAGTACTCATTTACATTATCATTTCGTGAGAAGAAAAATGGAACAAAAAAAGAAAAGGGTGAGCTCAACTAGCCCAGTAAAGAATATTATGACTAAGATAATATAGAACAAATTATCGTTAGTCCTCAACAGGGAAAAATCTGATAGAATACAATAGACAACAAGTTTTAAATCAATATTCGCAGCGGAAATAACAATTCATTAGAAGAGTTACGTAGAGGATGAAATCTACTATATTCTATGATTTTAAAAATTAATCATCAATATTTTATCCCTGTAACATCAATCAATATACATCTTAAATCAAATACTCATCTTTGCACTACAGGCCAAAGATATTCATCAGTTGGTCATGTTCATCTTAACACATGTACATCTTTGCACTACGGGCCAAAGATATTCATAAGAAAATCAACCATCTTTGCACTACATGCCAAATATATTCAGTAATATCATCATTTAGTACTGAGGATGATGAAAAATATTTTAAAGAAAACGAATCCAGTGAAACAAAAGAAACAGTATTAAGGATTCGTACTTTAAACAGTCCAAGTCCAAAAATACTTCATAAATAACCATAGTGAAGTAAAATTCAAGAATGAAGACCAAAACATGGATACAATCAAAGCTAGTATCCATAATAGATATCTTAGATAAAAAATGTAAAATTTAATTTTTTCTGTGAATAGTACCGTATTCGTGAATAGTGTCGTATATGTGAATAGTGATGTATACGTGAATAGTAATCCCAACACTAAAAGAAAAGAATTTCATAAGAAAAATCTTACCAATATTCTGACATAATGATATTAGAAGAAATAATATCATTTAAACAAAAATTAACATCCCTTACCTCGAAAAGACAGTACTTCTGACTGAAAACTGGATATAGTGCTGAAGGGAACTTGGACCGTATAGCAACACTCAAAGTATCAAAATACTCACACGAATACGCTTGATAATATAGAGAGGGAAAACTTTACTTTCTGGTGTGATTTTCAATTCTAACCTAAGCACCCTATTTATAGGAAAATACTTAGAACACCAAAGCAGAAAATTTAATATAATATTAATATAATTTTCTCAAACTTCCTACACCCACTTCTTTGGCCAACACATCAGCCACACATGTGCCAAAAACAACAAAAATGTTTTTCTAAACAAAAACATTTAAAACTCCAAAAATCAATTCAGACCCATTATACCGGAACTTCAATAATTCATAATAAATAGCCCTTTTATCAGAAAAATTTGAATCTTATGTCCATTCCATAGAAAATTCAATTCTTTACAACTTTGTAGGTTTAAGTTTTTCCAAATTCCAAACAGAAAGTGACCGAAATCCACATACGGACGATTTCACAGGCTATAATCAATTTTCAGTCAAGAAATAGGGTCCACAAACATGAAAAACATGTTTTAAATATTTTTAGTAACAAAAATACTCTTCCTTCTCATTTATTCATATATCCCACATTCATTGTAAAAATATCACCATTATTATATTATTATAATATAATAATATATTTAAATGAATTATTTTATCAGAAAAGATAAAATATCAATTTTCAACAATTGTCACATTAAAAAATTTCTCCATCTATATCCACATAAATTGAATATTTTTCTTATCATATAAATCAATAATTAATTATTCACAAATAATATTACAGAATCACAATATCGACAACTGTGGTAGTTCCTCGGGAAAGAGGGGCTTTAATAAGGATTTCTCCTTACTGGCGCGCAATTAGGTGACCAAACATCTCCTTAGACAGAACTTTCTAAACATTGCCAATAATGTTATCTAATAATATTATTCAAATAATATAAATTATTTATCTGATAATGGAAAATACTGTCTAGTGACAATTATTGAAATAACAATAATATAAAATATCAACGTAGCAATTATTGAATCAATAAAATAAAATATTGAACAGTAATTACTGTAACAATTATTGAGTAGTGCCTTCTTACGTAAGAATCAATAATTGGTGCAATACCGTGTGCTACTGTGCAACAACGTGTATTACTGTGTTTTAACCACCGGGTATTCCAACAGTATTAGCGGTAACAACTACGTCGTTATTTATAAATGACTTCTACTTGTCGTTTTCTTCATCCAATCGTTTTCCGTTATGGGGCCCACACAAGGCTGCGCCGTCGTACAAATATTCCCCGACAGTAAGAATATTCTACGACCAAACGAATATTTCTCGACAACAATGAATATTTTATAACCACTTGCTTATTTAAAATATTTGCACATTTTACCCATAACTAACCACATTAATCAAATCAACCCTTACTATTTCAAAATAATAAACAGAGGAAATTAAATTTCATTTATAATAAGTTGGGGTCTTACAACCTCCTCTCCTTATGAAATTTTGTCCTCGAAATTTACGTACGTACCTGGTGTTTTGAAAAGGTGAGGATACCTCACTTTCATTTCTGTTTCCAACTCCCAGGTCATTTCTTCAATAGCATGGTTTTTCCACAAAACATTGACTTGGGGTATGACCTTTGTGCATAGGACATGCTCCTTCCTATCCAAGATCTTGTGGTACCTCAAATGACGTTAAAGCTTCTACTTATTTTAAATGCGGTTCTAACTCAATAACGTGGTTCGAGTCTTTCACATAGTTACAAAGCACAGATATGTGAAAAACATTATGAACACGAGACATACTTGGAGGTAACGCGAGTCTATAAGCCAAATTTCCTACTCGGTCAAGAATCTGAAATGGACCAATAAATCATGGATTGAGCTTTCCTCTTTTCCCAAATCTTGTAACTCCCTTCCATGGAGCAACACGCAACAATACATGATCCCCAATACTAAATTCCACGTCTTTTCGATGAAGATCTGCATAACTCTTTTGTCGATCATGTGCCATTTGTATACGTTGTCGAATCATTTGGATTTTTTCTGTAGTAATACGTACCAACTCTGGTCCCAACAATGTTGCTTCACCTACCTCATCCCAACATACTGGAGAGCGACACTTTCGTCCATACAATGCTTTGAATGGAGCCACACCTATACTTGCCTGATAACTGTTGTTATAAGAGAATTCCACCGATGGTAAATACCTATCCCAACTCCCTTTGAAGTCTAGGACCCAGAGTCTTAATAGATCTTCAAGAGTTTGTATAGTCTTCTCTGATTGTCCATCCATTTGAGGATGGTATGCCGAACTGAATCATAAATCCGTGCCCATAGCTTTTTGCAAGCTAACCCAAAATCGTGAAGTGAATTTTGGGTCACGATCCGAAACTATGGATATTGGCATGCCATGCAATCTTACAATCTCATTTACGTACATACGAGCAAGACGTTCAAGGGAATAAGTCTCCCGTATCTGCAAGAAATGAGCAGACTTATTTAATCTATCAACAATAACCCAAATCGCATCTATGCCTTGAGAAACCGTGGGAAGACCTGTAACGAAATTAATGGTAATGTGTTCCCACTTCCATTTTGGAATCTCAAGTGGTTGCAATGGACCCTTTGGTACTTGATGCTCCGCCTTTACACGTTGACAAGTTAAACACCTCGGGATAAACTTTGCAATCTCTCTCTTCATATTGTTCCACCAAAATGTATGTTGAAGATCACGATACATTTTGGTACTTCTAGGATGGATTGCAAATGGTGTATTGTGTGCCTCCATCATGATCTTGTATTTTAAATCATAGTCGTTAGGAACATAAAGTCTGGAGTGGACTCGGAAGTATTCCTTCTTCATCGATTCTTGCTTCTGGAATAGCACCTTTGTAGCAGCCCCGAATCCGGGTCCCGAATCGCCGCGGATCCGATTCGCTATTTCTACAACTGTTTGCGAAAAATATAAACATAAATTGTTTATACATTAAACTTTACACACTATTCTCAAAATCGAGTAACCTTAACTTATACACAATCATGACTGTCTAACACATGACAATACTATTCTTCAACATACTTTACAACTTAACTTCACATTCTATCCCAAGCTGAACTTGGCATTATCCTTTTCTCACATGTCTGGTAGTATTCGCCTTATCTGCAATGTTTTATCATAATATAGCAAGGGTGAGCATGAAAGTTGCCCAGTAAGTTTAAAAAAAAACAAGGTAAAGATATATCATGATTGAAAGAGTTTGAATAATAAGCTGGCTATCCTTCACAATGTAGTTGTGAATTAGCATGAACAAAATTTCAAAGCTGAATGAACATTGAAAATGAACATAACAATTATATCTCGAAGCGATTTGGTAATGAAGGTGATCGACCTTTCATATCTCGATGAATACATGCAATATGTCAAGAGTACAATTCATAAGCATATCTACATAAAACCACTCTTAAAATAGTTTAAGTAAAAAGAACTTGAAAAACTTGCTCGAAGGCTGTTGATTACAAGTAGCCAATATAATACGCTTTCTCTGAAGACCTAATATTAATAATATAGATCTCCAATATTAGAATAATATCATCATTGTTATAAAATAACTTAAACATATTTCCACATACTCCTATCAGTCTATACAACATATAAAACTTATAATAGATCTTTCGGTTAGTCATAACATATAGTTAAGTATTAGACATTAGTTTTAAGTCTTAATATTGTTATTATACTTTGATATTCTTTTAATCACATCATAACTTATACTTATAAGTTATTCATTTTTATATGTTATCCTAGTAAATTAGATAACATCTAGTAAAAACCGAAATACTATTTCAAGAAGATGATTTTATTTCAAAGATCCAGAAATCACTATTCTTTTTCACGAAAAATATCAAATCAACTTATTATTTTTTATCCTTTGGTCAAACATATATACATGTATTTCATACATAAAAATATTTTTCCGTAATTTTTCAATTTCTTTTACTATTTTTCAAAAATCATAATTAGTGCGTGACTTAAGAAAATTAGCTACCTCGTGCTTAACTCCAGAGATGCCCATCTTTTGACATAACCTTATATATGTTAACATGATGCTCCATTTTAAATTTCGTGGCAATCGGAGTTGTAGAACTCGGTTATAGCGATTTCCGTCGGAAAATCACAAAAATTGAAATGGTCATAACTTGGTCGTTTTAAGCGGAATTAGCTCATTTTGGACACGAGCTACATATTACCATATATTTTCATTTCCCAAAAGCCTGTAATTTTCTCATTAACTAAATGTCCAAAACAGCCCTCGGAAAATTTTGGCCAGAAACTTTTTGCACTTTGGCAGTTTTGGAGTCCTTCACCAAAACTTAAATAAAACGAAATCTGTAACTCCGATTAATGATCCGTCAATTTTGTTGGATTCGTATCTTTCCGAACTATAGTTTTCATATATCAAAATCCATATTTGGATATGTTTAGCTCCCGGAATTTAGCCCGGAAGTGACTGTTCCAAAACTGTCCTTTTCACAGTTTTCTTAACTTTGTGTAGTTTGGGAGAAATTTCATAACTCTCTCCTCCGATGTCGGATTTAGTCCGTTTCGGAGTCTATGGAAAGCTTATTGAGTGTACTACAACATATCAAAAGTCCAGAATTTTTAGACCATCCAAACAAATTCGGAATTTACTATTTAGGGCAGCAGTCCATTAATTCATTTAAAACAAAAAAAACTGTTTTGGTTATTCTTCTTTGTTCAAGCCTATCAACCCTAAAAATGGCAAGATCTAACCATAAAATATCATTTATCATGTAGATCTATAGTTCTCATGTTCAAGATCTTAAACTTATGGTTCAAAATCATAAGTTCAACACTTGATCTAAAACACCATATCAAAACACTTTAACTAACAAGAGTTTTGAGTTTAGGAAATTTTTACCTTTAGCTTCATGACATATCTTTTTCTTCCAACTATGTGATGGATCTTGGATGGAATGAAAAATCAAAATCTCTTCTCCTTCTTTCTTGAGTTTCCTAACTCCCCTCTCTCTCTCTCTTGTCTCTCTCTTTCTTTCTTAGTTATGTTGGAAAATAAGATGAGAAAAGTGAATAATATGATTTTTGTTTAGTGTAATAATGTAAGAAATGTATCTAGACATTAGTTTGCTTGATAATTGAGGTGTAATAGCATAGTAACATGAGTGACTTCTAGAAGCAATTGATTAGCTAGCATAATTGAAGATTCTTATCAACAATGTTACTAATAATACACTAATAAAACAAAAGGGTATACTAGTAATTTCCACATTAATAAATGATTTCTTTTTAATTCTTATTTATTATACCAAATGTCCAATATGTCCCTCCTTATTTGGGCTTAAATTTGGGTCACCATTTTCATCTTTTGGGCTATCAATAAATAATATATTGGACTTAAAATTTAATTCTTTGGGCCATGTAAATTAACATAGTCCAACACTCTTAATTCTTACCCAACCCAAATCATTTAATTAGGGTTTTCATTTTCCTCAATTATAACTTAAATCCTTACTCATGCACATTTATTTCCTTAACCCAATTAGACTTTGCTAAAATTAGGTTATAAAATTAATTAAGCGAGATGTATAAAATAAATCTCTCATAATTGGTATATATTCTAAATACCATAATTTTCTCATCTCATAACCCTTAAGTTATTAAATTCTTCATTCCTAATATATAATTAGGATCACATTAGTTTCTTTTATTTGTTTATATAATAAACAATATAAACCATCACATAATCTTCATATTCCTTTACTCACCTATTCGAACAAAATAATTTAATAAATTGTGACATGTTCCATAATTCTCTTAAATTAGGTCACTAATATAAAAATAAAATATTAGGACCACTAAATAATGATAACCATTTAGGTTATTTAATTATCACACCTAATATATATATTAGGTTACATAATTTAATTCTTACTTCACTTTTATATACAAAATAAATGTATTCACATTATATAATGTATATTTATTTAATCATACACATAATTCATATTCATTACATACATAACTTTTAATCCCTTAGGGTTTTATACAAAACATTAGGATTTCTAATTTAACAATTAGGGTTATCCTAATATATAATCACAAATACTTAAGCCATTATATTTAGCCTTTGACTTCCCAAATTAGGGTTTCAAATCTTGAATTAGGATTTGGATTCGTGCATGAAATTAGAGTTTCGCAATGCATTTCTAGGGTTTCTTATAAATCGTAATAATTTTATAAGCTGAACGTTGACGTTCTAATAATATTAGGGTTTGACACAGATATAATTTATCCGGTCAACACTTGACCTTAACCACATTCTACATACATATAATACCGTAATCACGAATAATATATACACACATACCCTTAATCTTGAATAATTCACTAAAAGAAATTTTAAATCCTAAAAATTCCTTTCTGAAAACATCAAACACATACACTTATTCTCTGTCTAGGTCTATTATTTGACCTTAAACCAATCATTTAAGATTTTAATAATTTTCTAATTTCTCGGGTTGTCACAACCTTCTTGTACTTTCTTCTTCATACGCATCAGCTCCGGGTCTGTGGCTTGAGCAACTTTAACTTTTTCGATTAAAGTCGGTTCTATGCGTATATTTGACATCATCGCATGGGTCCCCGGAGTCTTGAATTCTTTCTTCATCTTTTGTAAATCACACAAAATGGGCCTTTGTTTTGATAACATCGCACTCGTTCCTGCCTATGATCTTCTACTCAATGCGCCAGCTACTTCATTCGCTTTTCTAGGATGGTATTGAATAGTGTGGTCGTAATCTTTCAACAGTTCGAGCCAACGTCATTGCTGCATGTTGAGTTCCTTTTGGGTGAAGAAATATTTGAGGCTTTTATGGTCTGAATATATCTCCACTTTCTCCCCATATAGATAGTGCCTCCCGATCTTTAAGCATGAAACGACGCCGCCGCCAACTCTAGATCATGAGTAGGATAATTCCTTTCATATTCTTTAAGTTGTCGCGAGGCATAGGCTATTACTTTCCCATGTTGCATGAGAACACATCCTAACCCTTAGCCGGAAGCATCGCTGTAGATAACAAATCTATCTGAACCAGACGGTATTGTCAGAATAGGTGCCGAAATAAGGCTCCTCTTGAGCTCTTGAAAAATCTTCTTGCATTCCTCGCTCTATACGAATTTTGTATCTTTCCGAGTCAGCTGAGTTAACGGAGTAGCGATTCAAGAAAATCCTTCCACAAATCTCTGATAATAACCAGCTAAACCCAGAAAGCTACGTACTTCGACCACCAACTTCTGTTGCTCACAACTTTATATTGCTTTAATCTTCGTCGGGTCAACTGATACTCCATGTTTTGACACCACGTGCCCAAGGAATGCTACTTCCTCAAGCCAGAACTCAAATTTCTTCAACTTGGCATATAGCTTGTTTTCACGAAGCCGTTGGAGTACCAGCTTCAAATGGTGCTCATAATCTTCACGACTTTTGGAATATATAAGGATGTCATCAATAAAGACAACAACGAACTGATCTAATTATACCTTGAATACTCGGTTCATTATATCCATGAAAGTCGCAGGAGCAATAGTCAATTCAAAAGACATGACTAAGAATTCATAATGCCCGTACCGAGTTCTAAAGGCAGTCTTCGGAATATCCTCAGTTCTAATCTTCAATTGATGATATCCAGAACGAAGATCGATCTTTGAAAAGAATTGTGCTCCTTGTAACTGGTCAAACAGGTCATCAATGCGAGGTAACGGGTACCTATTCTTGATGGTGACATGGTTCAATTCCCGGTAGTCAATACAAAGTCGTATACTCCTGTCTTTCTTTTTTACAAATAAAATAAGAGCACCCCAAGGAGATGTACTAGGACGAATGAAACCGATGTCCAACAACTCCTGTAGTTGGACCTTTAACTCCTGAAGTTAAATAGGAGCCATTCAATATGGGGTTTTAGAAATGGGCTTTGTACCAGGTTCAAGGTCAATAAAGAATTCAACTTCACGTTCTGGGGGTAGACCGGGAAGTTCTTCAGGAAATACGTCAGGAAATTTACTAACAACAGGAATATTATTCAAATCTAACGTGTCTTTATTCAAATCCATAACATGGGCTAAGAAAGCTTGACATCCATTTTTTAATAAACAAATGACTTTATGGCTTGATATAACAGTGATTGATTTTAGGGGTTTAGGTTCTTGAATTCGCATAACAGGTTGGTTAGGAATATGAAAACTAACAACCTTACGAAAACAATCAATTTTGGCATGATGAGTAGTTAACCAATCAATCCCTAAAATTACGTCAAATGCAAGTATCTTTAAACAGATAAGATCAACAGGTAATGTGATGGTGCCAACTTGGATCAAACAAGATTTATAAACAGTGAATGTAATAAAAGTGTCTCCTAACGGAGTCTCCACAGATAGGTCAAAGTCTAATTTCTTCGGAGTTAAGTTTAAACGTTGAGCACAAGCAGGATAGATAAATGAATGGGTAGCACCGGTATCTAGTAAGGTATAAACTTGCAAGAATTTATGATTAGCTTACCCGTGATCACCTCGTTTGGGTTCCTCGCATTTTGACCAGTCACTACAAACGCTCTTCCAAGAACCGTTGACTTTGACTTTTCTGGGATAGCCTTTTGAGTCACCATCCCCACTGGACTTGGTTTCGCTACCGTACAATCTCGAGCAATATGTCCTTCCTTTCCACAATTATAGCATACCTTGAACTGTTGTGGGCAGTTTGGGCTGATATGTCCCTCTTCTCCGCATTTATAGCATACGACCGGTGGTCGTTCTCCTCCCTTAGAACCAGTTGCTGCTGGTGCTAACGTCTTCACATTGTCATTGTTGAATCTCCTCTTTTTAAAATGTCCCCCCGACTCGCTTCTTCTATTTTCATGGCCATGATTACCACCAGAGTGGTTACCGCTTTTGTTCGTATTTTTCTTTCCCCGCTGGTTATCGTAGCTCCGATGACTGCTGTCACCGGTATGACCCTGGTTGTGGTCCCTCGGTTGAACGTACTCATTATCTCGCTCTAATAATTGAGCCCTATTGACAACATCTGAATATAGAGAAAATTTATGAGAAATGAGATACTGACGTATGTCGTGTTTCAAACCTCTCAGAAAAACTGCATCATACGTTCCTCCTTCTCCACCAAATGAGGTGAAAACCTGGATAACTCCGCGAACTTCACCTTGTACTGGGACACCGTCATATTGTTCTGCTCCAGTCTAATAAACTCGACCTCCTTTATATGACGAATACTTTCAGGACAGTACTTGTCACTGAACAGTTTCTAAAACGTTTCCCAAGACATACTGAGTGCAGCTGGATGGGTACGCTTCACAGATTCCCTCTAGTAATTTGCCTCATTACGGAACATAAAGGTGGCGAATGGAACCTTTTGTTCCTCCGTGCATCCCAAGACGTCGAATATCTTGGTAATTTTCTTGACCCACGTCTCCGCCTTAATCAGATCCGGCTTTTCCTGCAGTGCGGTGGTCCCAACTCTTTGAACTGCTTGGTTGTGACAAACCGTGCGTTGCTATCATTTCCACCTGTATTTTGTACACGATTCTCCCTCGTCTTATTTTGCATGAACTGCAAAAAGCTTCTAAACATCCCGTCGTTCATCATCTGCTCAGTGGTGTGGTTTACAGGAGGAACATTGCCGGCCTGTTGCACGTTCTCCTCATTGGTGAACAAAGGTGTCTCCGCGGTCTCATTTACTCCACTGTTAACATTCTCAGTTGCCATTCTCAAATACTGCCATAAAACAAGGGTTAATTAAAGAAATTGACATGCAACATAATAACCCTATACTCTGGCCAACCAACAAATAAGCTTAGGTAAGACACACTAGCGAAGGATTTACTCATCTCTCCTATCCTAGTTCTATTCCCCGATCTCCGCTAGAGACCATATCCCTAAGCTCTGATACCAACTGTGACACCCCCAAAATAGGTATACAACACCCATTCTGAGTCGCCAAATACATGGTATAGAAACAACTACAACTTTATTAATACAATTATCGTGCAAAATACGACAACACATAAACTGTGAGTTTAAATACAAATATTGTCATCTAGACAATATCCACACTCAAATAAGTCCTCATTAAAATTATTGATACATTATTTTATAAAATAGTGAGGACTACTACGACAACTTCTAGAACCATCATTCCATACCCCGACTAGTACTCACTACATTCTCGCATCCTGAGAAGAAAAATGGAACAAAAAAGAAAAGGGTGAGCTCAACTAGCCCAGTAAAGAATATTATGACTAAGATAATATAGAAAAAATTATCGTTAGTCCTCAACAGGGAAATATCTGATAGAATGCACTTGTTCAGTTTCAGCTTTTAGATAATATAGACATGGTTCTACACTTGTTCAGTTTCAGCTTTTGGTTCATGGTGATTCGTAGAGTGGCTCTCTTGATCTTCTTTGTACTCAGCCACTCTTCTGAATGCTATCTTCTTGGCCTTCTCGGCTCTCAGCTTGGCTGCCATCTTCAGTGGCATTCTCATCTTTGTTGAGTGAAACTCTAATCTGGTTAAGTCGTTCTTCAAAGCTGCTTCACTTCCACTGTAGTAGTCTCATTGTCACTGAGACTTGTTTTGTGAATCTGTGGTGGAACTCATAGAGTCAATAATAGCATTCACCAACTCAACGATTCTACAACATTGTAATCATCAGCACTCTTGATATTTGAAGCTCTGTTGATTTATACTGCTTTCCAATCTTCCCGTTGGAAGGTAGCCGTTGAAAGCTATTCAAATTGCTTCACAGCTCTCGAGTTATTTGGTGCAGACTGCCGATGTGACATGACATCTTTTTCTGACTTTCTGATACTGCAGTCTATTATTTCACCTACCCTGTCAGATATGTTACTTTGATGTCTCGGGCAGGTCAACGACTTTATTTCCCCCTTCTGATTTCTTGATCAGAGGTTGTCCTTATATCGATGCTCTTAATAAGCTTTTGTCTGAATGCCAACCTTGATTGAGCGTTGCGATACTTGATCCTCAGTTGTTCGAACTCAACGATTCTGATGCACTTCTTCTTGGACCTGATCGTAGTGTCTTATTGACTAATTTTTATTGGTATATAGAGTCAACACTACGATCTTGAAGAATGTTCACTCGATCTTTAGTAAGGAGCAACTCTTCCTTCTTTCATGTAGTGCTTCAATACTTCTATTTGCATCGACTGCTCTCAGATACTGATGGCTTGACTCTCTGTTCTGGTCTCTTCTGAATAACAAGGCACTTCAGATTTGTGGCGTGTCCAGCTCGCTTTCTCCTTGTAATCTCCCGTTCACTTATCATCAATGGACTAACCCAATGCTTAATCACTTTAGCCTTGTTCTACAGAGTCTGACCAGTATCTTTGTGTATACTCCATCAGTTCCTTTTTGTTTGGAAAACACTACGATCCTGGTTACTTCCAAGATCGTTGACATCTTTCTACTTGATAGCTACTGCATAAGCTGACTTTCCTTAGTCAGCTACTGAAGTCTTCTTATAATCATCTTGTGGAAGACTTCATCTTGAATGGCTTCACAACTCAATCTGGATGCTGATTAGGTTGATGCTTAGATCACTACAAAAAAATGGGGATTCAGCAACAACTAATTTTCGTTGCTAAAGGTGCCAAATTTCGTTGCTAAAGGTTTTTGGCAATGACTTTACTATCGTTGCATCATTCGTTGCGCAATGAGCATTGCTAATTGTTCCGCAATGAACATATTTTTTTTGTTGCCAAAAGTAATACATTTTGCAACAAAATTTGGCTTTCGTACAGAGACATCGATCTTTTAGCAACAAAATGTATTGTTGAAGAATAATTAAAATTGCGTTGCTAAAAACCCCATTTCGTTGCAAAAGCCTGTTAATTGGCAACGAAATGAACTCTATTTTTTTGCAACAACTATGCATTTTCGTTGCAATTGACACCATTTTGTAACGACATTTTTCGTTGCAGTAAATTATGAAAATTGTTGCCCAAGCTTGCTTTCGTTACGGAATGTAAACTTTTTAACAACGATTTTCGTTGCTGATTATATTATTTGGCAAAAACATTATGCTGAATCAGCAACGAAAATGTTTGTTGCTGGTTATTTTTCAATAGCAACGAAAGTCGTCGATTAGCAACGACATTATATGTTGTTGTTTCTTTATATGTGCAACGAAAGTTGGTATGATTTGCAAAGACAAAAAATGTTCCCTTTTATTTTAGTATTAACAACAATATCCTCTCCGTTGTTATTAGTTTAATTTTTCGTTGCCAAATATTATATTTTTAATGTCATTAGCAACGAAAATTTGTTACTAAATGTATAAAAAATTATTGATATATTAAAACTTATTCAATGCTTTGGTAACAAATTATATTGTTGCCAAATCAAAATTTGACATTCTTTTTGTGTACCTGACTGGCTCAATGTCCCCATAGCAAATAATGACAAAAATACAAAATACTAAAATATTATTAACTTAATAAAATAATCCACTACATAATCATTCATTATCTTTAAAATTAATCATCTAAAGCTAACACAGTTCTTCAATCAAAGTATATATCTACATATATAGAGAGAGTACACTTCATAATTCCGTTCCTTGTCTTCCGTAAACATAGCACAAAAATTTGATACCCAATATTGTAAGGCAGGTCGTAGAAGCAATCTTCCTGCACATATTTAAAAATAATAGCAAGTCAGAAAAATGAAGCAAACAACTCAATTATCCAATCCAATGAAATACTGCCTTCTCTCTAAATTATAAAATTAATATTAACTTTTTAACATTCAATTTTAAATATGACAATTTAAAATTAACATTAATTCATGTAGTTTATATAGTCCTAAGATATTCTTATAACAGCATAAACCAGGCAACAGCAGAACAATAGAATATGTACGTGACACAAGTTTTAAAGTGTTGGTTAAGGGTCAAGATCCAAGGTGACCTAGACCAAGAAACCTATTTACTACTCACATTTCTGATGTCCTGAGTAAAAGTTGAAAAATATATTGGTGGATACAGAAATTTAGAGTACAAGAGATTTAAGTCAGAGAGAATAACCTTGCATGTTGTATCAAAACCAAAACTTGTGGGAACCTCTTTGCATTTCAAGTCACCATCAATTGTCTTTGGGCATCCAATCACCTAAGTTTTCAAACTTTTACTCCTGAGTTTGCAATTGAGTCACATTATGGTTGCAGGTATGAAAACTCGCACCAAGTAAGCAAAACATAAAAGGAAAAAAGTGGGGTATACGGGACAAACTATAATGTCTTTAATTTTTATAGCCGAATAACCTGAAGTTTTCAGCAAGGAGGCAAGCAATAGTGTTTGAGTCATCTCCACCAATCACAACAAGACCATCAAGATCAAGCCTCAATGTTGTTTCTTGAGCTTGCATAAACTGAGAACAAATTCATGCAGCTTCAATCAGTCTTCATTAACTAATGAGCTAAGCACTCTTGTGAAGAAAGAAAAGAGTCAAACCTGTTTAGGGGTCTCAATCTTGTCCCTCCCACTGCAAATCATATCAAATCCACCCTGATACAGTGATATTGTTAATATGTTTGACAAACTCATATTATTTTTAATCTAGATAAGAAAACAGCACATAGCCAATTAAAGGAATTTTACAAGCCAATCCTGTGAAATAGAGCCAACTCAAAGTAGTTCTTAAATATATAGATTTTACTTCTAGACCTAGGTGCATACTCCTTAACGACTTTTATTCCAAACTAGTAAGGACTTGGGGTAGGCAGGGAAAGAATCCCATATAGAAACGTAGAGGCAGATGCATCTGAAATAAAATATAAATTCCATATATTGCGTAGGGTCGTAGGCAATATAAGTTTCTGGTACATGAAACTCTTCCTCACATGTTGTGTGCTGATTACAAAATACTTGATACTTATTTACTGTATGTCCATAATCATATCTTCAGTTAATTTAAATTTTTGTTATTTCATTGAAAGTTGGATGTTACTAGATAGTGTGTGACCTCACATGACCCACGAGCATGGTTGTTAGAATAAGAGAAGTTTGGAGCACAGTAGCTACCCATTTCAATAGGCTCTATCAAGAACTATAAGTATGAGCACTTGATGCGGTACAGAACATGAAAATTAAGAAATATATTATTATACCGCTGTGCAGCAGGAACCATAAAGCACGCCCAAATATAATAACAGGTTACATCAATAATAGTTTCACAAGATTAAGCAGCTTACATTCTTGTAACACTATTTTCACTGTTGCACATAACATGAAACCAAGTACATGGATTGACAAGAGTTGGATCCCAACTTTGCAGAACATTGTTAGGATCAGCTAAACTATTCTTCTGTGCATTCAGAGCATCACCTGTTTTACAGAAACAAATAAATGAATTGGTGAAAACATAATTAT
The DNA here is from genome assembly GCA_020205605.1 of Panax ginseng. Classification (NCBI taxonomy): domain Eukaryota; kingdom Viridiplantae; phylum Streptophyta; class Magnoliopsida; order Apiales; family Araliaceae; genus Panax; species Panax ginseng. The sequence continues at coordinate 26,825,575 of CM035134.1, read as the reverse complement.
AAACCTTCTTTTAATCTATAGGCATCAAATGTTTACACTATCCATATAAAGCTTTAGTACATAACCAACCATCCATTACAGACTCATAACATAGAAAATGACAGCTCCACTAATTCCTTATGCCATAACTCATAGATTATTAGCCAGGTCCTAGTAAAAGATACAATTCTACCTAAATTGGGTAAATACTATTAATGGTAAGATTCTTAAGGGGTGTCCTAGTTTTCAAATTTATAAAACATGGGATTCATTAGGACCACAATTAACATCAAAACAAAGCCAGCAAACATGTGTATTTTAACAGTGTAGCATTCAAAATCGATTAATGTAAGATCATGAGGGCTTGCACCCTTTTTGTATGTAGGATGTTGATAACTCAACATCCCTATTTACTGATTTGTTATTCGGCAAAAGTCCTATCTTGATATGATTTGTACCGAACTTGATTTTCTTTGCTTCATAGTTGTACCAATTCATTTGCACGGTTAATCAGTCATATCTTTAGATGATTATATAAGCTTTGTAGGCCTAAGTTATTATGTGCCACTTGCGGGCTAAAAGCCAAGCTCGTTCTATCTGTCTCTGCACTTTGTCAAAATTCTTACCTGATGAACAAAATATATCAATTTAACATTTACCTGAACCGTCAATCCCAAGCTCAAGCTTCTTCAGCCCAGAATCCTAATTTTATTACAATGTTTAAGTTTTAACAAAGCAAAAAAATTGTAAATACGTGGACTCGGTTTGGCTAAAAGAGAACACATGAATTATATGACCATGTCACCAAAAATTTGGAAGCCCTCGTGATCATACACATGTTAAGAAATTAAAAATTAAACTGTAAGCTCCTAAATTTAATCAAACAATCAAGTTTTCTTTGTTAAAAATATTCAGCAGAATAACAAAGTGAAATGTGTATCGGCAAAATCAAAAACATATTTAATCATACTTAATTGAGATTAACTAATATAACACCGCACAAAGTTAAAAATGAGCATATCCAAATAGAACTAAACGCGAACAATCAAATTTCATCTGACAACCAACAAATGATCATCATATTCAAATTAAAAAAAAACATTGAAAATCAAGTACCATTTTGAGCAACTCCAATCAGATCGGAAACTTCTACCGCTTCTCAATCATCCTTCGGTTCGATCTAACAAGCAGCAATATCTCAATCCAAACAACTCCTTTACTTCACAAAAAAATCAATAAAACTATAATCAATTCCTCTTTAAACTAAAAAACATGACAAATAAAAAAATACAAATACAAGTACCTTAAAAATTAGATCCAAATAATAAAAAATTAGAGCATTTTCCAAATAATTCCACTTTTCATATGTGAAAACAAACGAAAAGGGTGAAGATTTAGATGTTGAAATTGCATACCTCGGATGCCGGCGTTGTTAATTAAACAATTAATATGTCCAAAGGCTGCCCAAGCTTTTTCTACAGCTGCCTCGATGGCCGGAGCATCGGCGGTGACATCGAGCGCCAAAGCAACGGCTCGAGGAGTACTAGAGGACTGATTGATTTGATCACATAGAGACTTGAGCCGATTGGCGCGCCGAGCGGTAGCAATCACCTTGCAACTAGCCTTGGCAAGGGTGATGCAGAAATCCCAACCGAGCCCCAATAATGCTCCGGTGATCAGAACAACCTTGTCCTCTAGATCGCACCATGGCTCTAGATGGGTCGACACTTTGCTGGGGTTGGCCATCGATTGATTTACTTTTGGCTCTAGAACTGGGAAAATATTAGGAGGAAAGAGACTCTGAGCGACGCAATAGGATCATTTGCCACTTTCTCCTTCCTCCTTTACGTTATCCTTCGTCCGCCGCTCCATCATTGCAGCAAAGAACTGATTTTGAATCGATCACTAAACGCCTCTTCAATTTTAGGTTTCTAAAGTCATATCCCCAAATTTTTTGTCGACTGATTGGGTTGGGTTGGAGACAAAACTATATTAAAAGAAAGAATGGGAAAAGGTCGGATCTAGACTATTTTCCCTAGCTAAATTACATTCAATTTTTTTAATTATATCTATTTTGTTCAAATTTTTTTGGAATAAGCTTTTCTTTTAATCAAATTAATTAATTTAAAAACTATTTTTATAAATAAAAAAAATTATTTTTTTAAAATTTTTGTTATTTTTATACCAATTTTTTTTAAAAAAATAAAAACTTCAACGACTGCCATTGGGTAAAGGATCTACATCTAATTTGGGAAAAATTATTTAACGTCATTTGAAATGGCGTTTAATTTTTAGATATTTTTTTTGGCTAAAAATCAGAAAGGCAACCAACGCCACTTTAAAAAATATTTTTTTTAAAAACAAATTTTAAAAAAAATTATCTTAACTTTTTTTAAAACGATTTTATTTTTTTAAAGAAATTTGAAAAAAATAAAAATGTGATCCAATGCCAAACTAACCAGCATTGTAACTTTTTTTTAATTTTTTATAAAACAAATTTGTAAAAAAGAAGAGTAAGATGTAACATCACTTTACCTGACGTTGGAATCTCTTTTTTTTTTTTTTAATTTTTTTGATCTCTTATACTTGTTTACAAATATCAATATTTTTTTTATGTTTATTCTCTGTCATCGGCGTTGGAAATGAAGGAGTATATAAGACTTCAGCTATAAAAAAATAAAAATTAAAATTCTAATGCCAATTAAAGTGACATTGCATCTTACTCTTCTTTTTTACAAATTTATTTTCTTAAAAAAAATTAATAAAATAGGGATAAAATTGATATTACATTAATATGGGTCAAACTATCTTATTATGAATGACTTATTAGTAATTTTTAAACAACTTTATTCTGTTTTAGTTCATAAAACATAATAAATTTTTCTTCATTTTTTTTGTTTTCTCTTAGAACCCTGTGAATAGTACCCCAACACGAAAAGTGTCCCAAATACCCGAGTGAATAATACTAGAGTGAATAATAATCAGGTGAATAGTAACTCGTGAATAGTACTCTGGCATGAAAAGTACCCCGAATACTCGAGTGAATAATACCAGAGTGAATAGTAATTGGGTGAATAGTAACTCGTAAAAAAATACCAAACAAAATGATATTCCATGACGAGTACAAAAGAAATGATATCTCAGACGAGTATAATAGAATATACAAAACTGCAAATAGATTTTCACCCGTCATGCGGTAATCCACGTAGACATATCATTTTCACAATTTAATAAGGAATGAATACACAGGATCTTTTACCATGCATGCAGTAGTCCACACAGACAGGTTATTCTAACAGAATAATAAAGAATGGAACTAGGTCATGCATAATCCGCACAGATAGGATATTCAACCAGAATAATAAAGAATGGAATCAGTCATGCAGAATCAAGACAAAACAGGATATTCCAAATGAATAATAAAGAAACGGAACCAGTCGTACAGAATCGGTATAGGCGAGGATATTCTAATAGAATAATAAAGAACGAAACCAGGTCATGCGTAATTCGCACATACAGGATATTCCAACAGAATAATAAAGAATGGAATAACAACAGAATTCATCAGGCATGCGATAGATCGCATGCATAAAAGTTATTCCAAATGAATAGTTAAGAATTCAATAACATAAGAATTTCACCATGTATGCAGACTCAGATGTATATGCGAGTTATTCAACATAATAATAAAGAATGGAATAACAACCTTTACGAGTATTGAAAGAAAATAACTCCATTCATGAATACGAAAGAATAATACCCCTTACCTTAGAAGAAATTGGATATTGGAATAGTGAGGTAGCAGACTTTTCTTCTTCTTTCTCTCTATAATTTCTCTCTATAATAATTGCTCTAAAGCTTTAGTGAATTGGTGAGAAATGAAGGAAGAATGAGCTTCTATTTATAGGAAAATATAGTTTCGATAATTTCACATTTTGGGGCTCAAAATATTACAGTATAATACCTTCCTCTTTTTCTTCATTTTTAATTTATTCCTGCAAGTATTATCAAACTTGCACCACCTCCCCTAATAGTAAATCATGTAAATCAATAGTAAATCATGTGACTCAATAGTTCTAAACATGTGAAAAAATTAATTATAGTATAGTACCTTCATTTATACCTTCATTTTTAACATGGTCATGCAAGTATTATCAAACTTGTACTAACTCCCCTAATAGTAAATGAATGTGATTCAATAGTACACACATGTGAACAAATAGTTATAATCATGTGAATTAATAGCAATTAATTGCTCATTTATCTGGTGAATTACCCGATTGGTCAATATAACCTCCAGACATTAATTATTATCAAAATAAATGTCGATTTCCACTAACACTAATAATTCCCACACAATGGAACTATCAATTTCATCTTTAATCAACATGAACTTATTCATCATTAATATTATAACTCACAATATTTAATAACCGTGTCGCTCCCGAGAAAGAGGGGCTTTCAATAAGGATTTCTCCTATTGGTAGCATGATTAGATTATCTAACCTCTCCTCGATGTAACTTCTAGACATTGTCGATATTGTAAATAATAATATGAATAACTTTGTCGTCTCAATTATTGATTAATAATATAACATATTATATAGATGATACTGTGATAATAATTGAATCAATAATATGAGAGATATGATGCAGCAATTACTGTAGCAATAATTGAGTATAACTGAGTGATTTCTCACGTAAGCATCAATAATCAATATCGTGTGCTACTATGCAACCAACGCCAGACATCGCATTACTTTTACCATCGGGTATTTAATGACAACTTGCTTACTTTGAAAAATTTTCATATATCACCCTTAACTTTAATCTTTATCAATTTAACCATTTACTAAATAGAATAATAATTATAAAATTGAATACTTTCATTTCGTAAAATTCGGGGTATTACAATCTCCCCTCTTTATGAAATTTTTTCCTTGAAATTTACGTACCTGGTAGTTCGAAGAGATGAGAATACCTTGCTTTCTTTTCGGATTATACCTTCCCGGTTATTTCCTCTCTATCATGATTTTCCCATTTCTCATCTCCTGTATTTCAAATATCATTCTAGAATATAGATTCAAAATAAGGGTTAATTGACATGCCACACATTATCTCTATATTCTGACCGACCAATTGAATACCAAATAACTTAGGTAGGTTATACTAGCGAAGGAATTCCTCGTCTCTCCCCTCCTAGTTCTTGTCTCACATCTCAGCCAAGGATCATATCCCTAAGCTTTGATAACAACTGTGATGCCCCCAAAACAGGTATACATCACCCATCTTGAGTCACCAGATACATGGTACAGAAATCAACTACAAACTTAATTATACAACCTGTCGTGCCAAATACGACAAAACATAGCCGAGTTTACATGAATATTGCCTCATAGGCGATGATACAAACTCAAATTCAGTCCTCATTACACTTATTATCACACTAAGTAGTGAGGCGCTATAGCCACAATATCGCACCATCACTCCGTTTCCCCCACTCGTCTCATTTATATATTCTCCTTTCCTGAAGAGAACAATGAAAGAAAGTGTGAGCGCAACTAGCCCAGTAAGAAATATTATGACTAAGATAATGCAGAATAAATTATCCTTAGCCTTCAACAGTATAACAACTGATAGAATATAATAGAAAACAAGTTTTAGATCAACAACTGCAACGGAATAAACAATCCATTAGAAAAGTCAAGTTGAACATAATGTCTACTATCTCCTCTAGATTAAAAGTCTATCGTTAATATTTCATTCCTATAATACTTATCAATAGTTATTTGTTATACCCAAGACAAAAAGAACTATCATCACCTGTCTTCACCTAAACCACCGAAGATTATAGTTAAATCCACAATTCATATTTATAATCATGTAAATCAACAGTTTCTTCTTGCCACAAAGGTTTAATAGAACGTTTACTCAATATCCTTACCCTAAAGGCTAAAGATATTCAAATGTAATAACAATAATCATACCAATCAGTTGTCTACCTTTGCACTACAGGCCAAAGATATGAAACTATAAAACTAATGGTCATGATCATTCCAATCAATTGTATGTCAGTGCACTACGGCCAAAGACATTCAACTGTTAACTAATGGTCATGATCCTGCCAATACATCATCGAATTATCCATGCACTACGGGCCAAAGATATTCGTTATTATCACCAGTGGTTATGATCATGTTATACACCTGTCCATCTTTGCACGTAAGCCAAAGATATACAACTATAAAACCAATAATCAACAATCCATCTTTGCACGTAAGCCAAAAATATACAACTGTAGAACTAATAATCAACAGTCCATCTATGCACGTAAGCCAAAGATGAATTTCATCATAATATAAACATGAGGATGATGACAATGATATAAGCATTAATCAAACAAAATCAAGGATAAATATTAAAGACTTTAAATTTATCCAGAGTTTAAAAATATCAAAATTGTCAACATGATACTGCTTTGTGGAGTAAAATTCAAGAATAATATTCATGTACCAAAAATAATTTGGACAGAAAAGAAATATATTTTTTAGGTGAATAGTACTTCGGGAATAGTACCCTGTGAATAGTACCCCAACACGAAAAGTGTCCCAAATACCCGAGTGAATAATACTAGAGTGAATAATAATCAGGTGAATAGTAACTCGTGAATAGTACTCTGGCATGAAAAGTACCCGAATACCGAAAGTGAATAATACCGAGTGAATAGTAATTGGGTGAATAGTAACTCGTAAAAAAATACCAAACAAAATGATATTCCATGACGAGTACAAAAGAAATGATATCTCAGACGAGTATAATAGAATATACAAAACTGCAAATAGATTTTCACCCGTCATGCGGTAATCCACGTAGACATATCATTTTCACAATTTAATAAGGAATGAATACACAGGATCTTTTACCATGCATGCATGAGTCCACACGCACGAGTTATTCTAATGAATAATAAAGAATGGAACTAGGTCATGCATAATCCGCACAGATAGGATATTCAACCAGAATAATAAAGAATGGAATCAGGTCATGCGTAATCCGCACAAACAGGATATTCCAACAGAATAATAAAGAACGGAACCAGGTCATGCGCAATCAGTATAGACAGGATATTCTAATAGAATAATAAAGAACGAAACCAGGTCATGCGTAATTCGCACTTACAGGATATTCCAACAGAATAATAAAGAATGGAATAACAACAGAATTCATCAGGCATGCGATAGACCGCACAGACAGGTTATTCCAACAGAATAGTTAAGAATTCAATAACATAAGAATTTCACCATGTATGCGGTACTTCGCATAGACAGGTTATTCCAACATAATAATAAAGAATGGAATAACAACCTTTACGAGTATTGAAAGAAAATAACTCCATTCATGAATACGAAAGAATAATACCCCTTACCTTAGAAGAAATTGGATATTGGAATAGTGAGGTAGCAGACTTTTCTTCTTCTTTCTCTCTATAATTTCTCTCTATAATAATTGCTCTAAAGCTTTAGTGAATTGGTGAGAAATGAAGGAAGAATGAGCTTCTATTTATAGGAAAATATAGTTTCGATAATTTCACATTTTGGGGCTCAAAATATTACAAAGATAATACCTTCCTCTTTTCTTCATTTTTAATTTATTCCCGCAAGTATTATCAAACTTGCACCACCTCCCCTAATAGTAAATCATGTAAATCAATAGTAAATCATGTGACTCAATAGTTCTAAACATGTGAAAAAATTAATTATAGTATAGTACCTTCATTTATACCTTCATTTTTAACATGGTCATGCAAGTATTATCAAACTTGTACTAACTCCCCTAATAGTAAATGAATGTGATTCAATAGTACACACATGTGAACAAATAGTTATAATCATGTGAATTAATAGCAATTAATTGCTCATTTATCTGGTGAATTACCCGATTGGTCAATATAACCTCCAGACATTAATTATTATCAAAATAAATGTCGATTTCCACTAACACTAATAATTCCCACACAATGGAACTATCAATTTCATCTTTAATCAACATGAACTTATTCATCATTAATATTATAACTCACAATATTTAATAACCAGGTCGTTCCCAGGAAAGAGGGGGCTTTCCAATAAGGATTTCTCCCTATTGGCGCGCAATTAGATTATCTAACCTCTCGATGTGAACTTCTAGACATTGTCAATATTGTAAATAATAATATGAATAACTTTGTCGTCTCAATTATTGATTAATAATATAACATATTATATAGATGATACTGTGATAATAATTGAATCAATAATATGAGAGATATGATCTAAAGAATTATCGTAGCAATAATTGAGTATAACTGAGTGATTTCTCACGTAAGCATCAATAATCAATATCGTGTGCTACTATGCAACCACGCGTATTACTGTACTTTTACCATCGGGTATTTAATGACAACTTGCTTACTTTGAAAAATTTTCATATATCACCCTTAACTTTAATCTTTATCAATTTAACCATTTACTAAATAGAATAATAATTATAAAATTGAATACTTTCATTTCAGTAAAATTCGAGGGTATTACAATCTCCCTCTTTATGAAATTTTTCCTTGAAATTTACGTGCACTGGTAGTTGAAGAGATGAGAATACCTTGCTTTCTTTTCGGATTATACCTTCCCGGTTATTTCCTCTCTATCATGATTTTACCATTTCTCATCTCCTGTATTTCAAATATCATTCTAGAATATAGATTCAAAATAAGGGTTAATTGACATGCCACACATTATCTCTATATTCTGACCGACCAATTGAATACCAAATAACTTAGGTAGGTCATACTAGCGAAGGAATTCCTCGTCTCTCCCCTCCTAGTTCTTGTCTCACATCTCAGCCAGGGATCATATCCCTAAGCTTTGATAACAACTGTGATGCCCCCAAAACAGGTATACATCACCCATATCCCTAAAGCTTTAATGAATTGGTGATAAATGAAGGAAGAATGAACTTCTATTTATAGGAAAATATAGTTTCGATAATTGCACATTTTGGGGCTCAAAATATTACAGTATAATACCTTCCTCTTTTCTTCATTTTAATTAGATCCGTAAGTATTATCAAACTTGCACCACCTCCCCTAATAGTAAATCATGTGAATTAATAGTAAATCATATGACTCAATAGTTCTAAACATGTGAAAAAATTATTTATAGTATAGTATCTTCATCTATACCTCCATTTTAACTTAGTCATGCAAGTATTATCAAACTTGCACCAACTCTCCTAATAGTAAATGAATGTGATTCAATAGTACACACATATGAACAAATAGTTATAATCATGTGAATTAATAGCAATTAATTGCTCATTTATCTGGTGAATTACCTGATTGGTCAATATAACCTCCAGACATTAATTATTATCAAAATAAATGTCGATTTCCACTAACACTAATAATTCCCACACAATGGAACTATCAATTTCATCTTTAATCATCACGAACGTATTCATCATTAATATTATAACTCACAATATTTAACAAGCAGGTCGTTCCCAGGAAAGAGGGGGCTTTCCGATAAGGATTTCTCCCTATTGGCGCGAAATTAGATTATCTAACCTCTCCTTGACAGAACTTCAAGACATTGCCAATATTGCAAATAATAATATGAATAACTTTGTTGTCTCAATTATTGATTTAATAATATAACATATTATACAGATGATACTATGACAATAATTGAATTAATAATATGAGAGATATGATGCAGCAATTATTGTAGCAATAATTGAGTATAATTGAGTGATTTCTAACGTAAGCATCAATAATCAATATCGTGTGCTACTATACAACCACGCGTGTGAGACCCCAGATTTTATGAATAAAGATTTAAATTTCTCGAAATATTTTTTTTGGAATATTATGGTGTGGTTTTGATATAATGTTATAGTTGTGGGTAATATTTACAAATTTTGCAACGTAAGCAAGTGGTTATATAATATTCGATTGGTCGGGGAATATTCGTTTTAACAGGGAATATTCGCACGACAGCACAATCATTGGTGGACTCAACAACAGAAGTATTGTCATAGTAAGAAATTGACAGAATTATCTTTTTTATAAAAATAACGATGAAAGTGTTACCGTTAAAACTGTTGAACTACTCGGTAGTAAAAGTACAATAATATGCGTGGTTGCATAGTAGCACACGGTATTGATTATTGATGCTTATGTAAGAAATCACTCAGTTATACTCAATTATTGCTACAGTAATTGTTGCATCATATCTCTCATATTATTGATTCGATTATTGTCACAGTATCATCTGCATAATATGATATATTATTAAATCAATAATTAAAACGACAAAGTTATTCATATTATTAAATTGCAACGTAGCAATTATAAAATATCAACGTAGCAATTATTGAATCAATAAAATAAAATATTGAACAGTAATTACTGTAACAATTATTGATTAGTGTCTTCTTGCGTAAGAATCAATAATTGGTACAATACCGTGTGCTACTGTGCAACAACACGTATTACTGTGTTTTAACCATTGGGTATTCCAGTAGTATTAACGGTAACAACTACGCCGTTATTTATAAACAACTTATACTTCTTATTTCATCCAATCGCTTTCCGTTATGGGGGCCCACACAAGGCTGCGTCGTCGTACGAATATTCCCCGACAGTAAGAATATTCCACGACCAATCGAATATTTTTCGACAACAATGAATATTTTATAACCACTTGCTTATTTAAAATATTTGTGCATTTTACCCATAACTAACCACATTAATCAAATCAAGCCTTACTATTTCAAAATAATAAATAGAGGAAATTAAATTTCATTTATAATAAGTTGGGGTCTTACAATTCACATGATTATAACTATTTGTTCACATGTGTGTACTATTGATTCACATTCTTGTACTATTAGGGGAGTTGGTGCAAGATTGATACTACTTGCATGACTAAGTTAAAAATGGAGGTATAGATGGAGGTATTATACTATAATTCGTATTTTCACATGATTATAACTATTGGTTCATATGTTTGAACTATTGATTCACATTATTTACTATTAGGGGAGGTGGTGCAAGTTTGATAATACTTGCAGGACTAAATTAAAAATGAAAGAAAAGTTGGAGGTATTGTACTGTAATATTTCGAGCCCCAAAACGTGCAATTATCGAAACTATATTTTCCTATAAATAGAAGCTTATTATTCCTTCATTTCTCACAAATTCACTAAAGCTTTAGAGCAATTATTATAGATAGAAATTGTAGAGAGAAAGAAGAAGAGAAGTCTACTACCTCATTATTCCAGTATCCAGTCTTCTTTTGAGGTAAGGGGTATTATTTCTTTCGTATTCATGAAGAGAGCTATTGTTATTCCATTCCTTATTATTCTGTTGGAATAACCTATATATGTGGACTCTAGTATATATGGTGAAATTCTTCTATTATTCCATTCTTTATTATTATATTGGACTAACTGCCTATACATCAAGTATCGCATACATGGTAAAATTTTTCTATTATTCCATTCTATATTTATTCGCCGGAATATCCACATGCGTACATTTTTACGCGACACTGGTTCCATTATTTATTATTCTGTCAGAATATCCTATCTGTGCGTTTACGCATGACCTAGTTCCATTATTTATTATTCTGTTAGAATATATTGTTTGTGCGTTTACGCATGACCTGGTTCCATTATTTATTATTCTGTTGGAATAACCTATCTATGCGGTCTATCGCATGCCTGGTGAATTCTTCTGTTATTCCATTCCATATTGTTCTATTGGAATAACCTGTCTATGTGGATTACCACATGCGTGGTGAATGATCCTTCGTATTCATTCCTTATTAAATTGTGAAAATGATCTGTCTATGCATTCTTGATAATTTGATGAGTTTTCTATATTGTGTCTAAAGATGGCGATTGTTGGATGTATAGATTAAGAGTTATGGATTTTATGGGAAAAGACTATTTTAAAAGTAAACCCTTAAAACTCCTTATGGTTAACTCCAAAATTGGAGAAATTTTTATTGGGAGTACATGTATAATAGGAGTATACCCTGTAAATTTTGGAATTTTTGGACAAAAGTACAATTTATGATAAATGTCTAAATATTCGGCAGTTTTGGCCATATGAAAAATAGTAAATGAATTTTAAAAATTCTGAGAAAAATATATGTTCAATATGGGACTATAGTCTGTTAAATCCCAGAAAATAAATATTTTTGGGACTGATTTGGTATTTTCATGAAAGTAAACTAGTTATGAGTAAATGAATTAAATATGTTATGTGAAGTAACAAAATTGAAAAATAGGATTTTATGGGTTGGGAATCCTATATAAGGTATATGCATATTTTTAATGAGGGATTTCATCATTGGTGATGAAATCTTATGAGTATGGCATTTTTGAATGATTAAATACATTACTTGGTAAAGTGTAAACAATTCAAATAAATTGGTTATAAGTTTAGGAAGTGATTAAAATATTGTTATAATATTAATAATATTAGATTATTAGTTTATTAAGTGATTGATAATATCTGGATAAATTTAAAGTCTTTAATATTTATCCTTGATTTCGTTTGATTAATGCTTATATCATTGTCATAATCCTCATACTTATATTGTGATGAAAGTCATCTTTGGCTTACGTGCATAGATGGACTGTTGATTATTGGTTTTACAGTTGTATATCTTTCGCTTACGTGCAAAGATGGAGTGTTAATTGATAGCTTTGGCCTGTAGTGCATAGATGGACAGGTGTATGACATGATCATGACCACTTGTGATACTAATGAATATCCTTGGTCGTAGTGCAGAGATAATTCGATGATGTGATTGGAAAGATCATGACCATTAGTTAACAGTTGAATGTCTTTGGCCGTAGTGCACTGACAGGCAATTGAATTGTATGATCATGACCATTGATTTTATAGTTGAATATCTTTGGCCAGTAGTGCAAAGATAGACAACTGATTGGTATGATCATTGTTATTACATTTGAATATCTTTAGCTTTTGGGGTAAGGATATTGAGTAAATGTTCTATTAAGCCTTTGTGGCAAGGAGAAATTGTTGTTTCACATTATTATAAACATGAATTATGAATTTAACTAACATCTTTGGTGGTTCAGGTGAAGACAGGTGATGAAAGTTCTATTTGTCTTGGGTATAATAAAGAACTGTTGATGAGTATTACAGGGATAAAATTGATGATAAACTTTTAAATCATAGAAGATAGTAGATTTTATGCTCTACTTGACTCTTCTAATGGATTGCTTATTCCACTGCAGTTGTTGATCTGAAACTTGTTGTCTATTATAATCTATCAGTTGTTATACTGTTGAAGGTTAATGATAATTTATTCTGCATTATCTTAGTCATAATATTTCTTACTGGGCTAGTTGAGCTCACCCTTTCTTTCACTATTCTCTTCAGGAAATGAGAATAAAGCTGGGACGAGTCGGGGAATGGAGTGACGGTCCAGATGTTTACATTAGTAGTCCTCACTATTCTGTGAAATTGTGTGATAATAAATGAGGACTTATTTTGAGTTTTAATACTGTCTAGAAGACAATATTTGTATTAAAACTCATAACTCATGTTGTGTAATTAAGTTTGTATTTATATTATGTACCATGTATCTGGCGACTCAAGATGGGTGATGTATACCTATTTTGGGGGCGTCACAGTTGGTATCAAAGCTTAGGGATATGATCCCTGGCTGAGATGTGAGACAAGAACTAGGAGGGGAGAGACGAGGAATCCTTTTTCTAGTATGATGACCTAAGTTATTTTGGTATTTAATTGGTCTCAATTAGTATAGGGATAATATGTGACATGTTAATTAACCCTTGTTTTTGTGACGGTGTTTGAAAATGGCATCCGAAAATGTTGAGATCAATGAATGAAGCACATGAGATCGTTGAGTCACAACGATCAATACCTGAGATAATGTGCAACAGGAAGACAATAATCCTTTAAATGATGGTGAACGATGTGATGTTCAGAGGCTTTTATGCAATTCATGCAACTTGAATGTAAGAGAGACTATTCAAAATATTTAGAAATAATTATGGAATGCAATTTGATATAATGTTTCGGGAAATAACCACTTAAGGTGAGGGTTAAAATAGATTATAATATTTGTTGTCTTGGGATTCCGAGGACCACAAGATTTGTAAGACCCCAAATTTTATGAATAAAGATGATTTTTTCTATTAATATTCTTTTTGAATATTATGGAATGAATTTGATATAATGTTATAGTTGTGGGTAATATTTTATAAATTTTGCAAAGTATGCAAGTTGTTATATAATATTCGATTGGCCTGGGAATATTCCTTTTAGTAGGGAATATTCGCACTAACGACAATCATTGGTGGACCCATAGCGGAATTATTGTCGGATTGAGAAAAGCGACAAAAACATTTTATAAAAATAACGACGGAGAATTATTCTTATTAAAGCTGTTGAACTACCGGTAGTAAAAAGTACGATGTCTGGCGTGGTTGCGTAGTAGTACGCGGTATTGATTATTGATGCTTACGTGAGAAGTTACTCGAGTTATCTTGAATTATTGCTACATCATATCTCTCATATTATTGATTCGATTATTGTCACGATATTATCATCGCATTATATGTTATATTATTAAATCAATAATTGAGACGACAAAGTTATTCATATTATTAAATTGCAATATTTACAATGTCTAGAAGTTACATCGAGGAGAGGTTTGGTCACCTAATTGCGGCATGATATAGGAGAAATCCTTATTGGAAAGCCCCTCTTTCCGGAAACAACTTTGGTTGTTAAATATTGTGAGTTATAATATTAATGATGAATAAGTTCGTGTTGATTAAAGATGAATTTGATAGTTTCATTGTATTGGGATTATTTGTGTTAGTAGAAATCGACATCTATTTCGATGATAATTGATGTCTGGAGGTTATATTGTTCAATCGGGTATTCGGGATACTTTTTGTGTCAGAGTACTATTCACGAGTTACTATTTAGGAGTTACTATTCACGAGTTACTATTCACGAGTTGCTATTCACAGAGTACTATTCACCCAAACAATATATTTCTTTTCAGTCCAAATTATTTTTGGGTACAATATTATTCAATTAGGAGATGTGCTAATTTTTCAGACCGTTGGTTGAATTTATAATAGTAAATCAATATGGATCGCTGGTTTAAAGTTTTAATAGTGAATCAGTATGGACCGTTGCTTTAAGTTTTAATAGTGAATCAGTATGAACCGTCCGTTTAAAAGTAAATCAATTTGGACCGTTCATGAATTATTTACTATTCAATCCATTCTCTTATAAATAGAAGCTCATTCCTTCATTATTTCTTACGAATTCATTGAAACTCTAGAGAGAGAAATTATAGAGAGAAAGAAGAAGAGTATTCTGCTACTTCACTACTTCTATATCCAGTTTCTTCTTTATAAGGTAAGGGGTATTATTTCTTTTGTAATCATGAAGAGAACTCTGTTATTCCATTCTTTATTACATTGGAATAACTTGTATGTGCTGGATACCTATACTTGGTGAAATTCTTACATTATTCCATTATTTATTATTACATTGGAATAACTTTGTATCAAGTGATACTACCCATACTTGGTGAAATTCTTACATTATTCCATTCTTTATTATTACATTGGAATATCCTATCTATGCATTTTTATGGGACTGGTTTCGTCTTTATTATTACATTTGGAATATCACATGCAGCGCTTTTCTCTGGGACTGGTTCAAATCTTTATTATTATGTTGGAATATCATGTATGCATGCGTTTTCTGTGGGACACAGTTCCGTTATTTATTATTACATTGGAATAAACTTCTATGCATGCGATCTATCACATGCGTAGTGATTTCTTTTGTTATTCCATTTTTTATTATACTTCGGTTGGTTAAAGTTTTGACTTCTATACTCCATGAAATTAGTGGAATATCCTTGATATTTGCGCTTCATCTAGTATCTTTTCATGGAAATATTCTTACGAGCATTCTTGAATTTTACTCTACAAAAAGTATCATGTTGACAATTTGGGCGTTATTAGTTCTGGATAAATTAATTCTTGAACTTGTTTTATTGAATTCTTATATCATTGTCATCATCCTCATGTTTATATTTTATTGAAAGTCATCTGTGGCTGTAGTGCATAGATGGACTTGGTATGATTATGACGAGGATTATTCGGTATAATCATGGCCGTAATGTTACAAATGATGTGGTAAAAGTACTCATTGGCCCGTAGTGCATTGATGGACGAGTTGTTGGCATGATCATGACCATTGATGAATACGAATATCCTTGGCCCGTAGTGCATGGATAATTTGTGGTCGTGATACTAATGAATATCCTTGGTAGTAGTGCGGGGATGATGTGGATTATTTATTAAAGTTTGAGTCTCGGTGATAAAAGTGATGAAAAACTTTTTAAATCATAAAAGATAGTAGATTTTATCCTCTACTTGACTCTTTTAATGGATTGCTTATTCACCGCTGTGATTAAACTTGTTGTATATTGTATTTTATCGGTTTAACATTGTTGAAGGCTAATGATAATTTATCTGCATTATCTTAGTCATAATATTTCTTCTTTGGGCTAGTTGAGCTCACCCTTTCTTTCCTTTATTCTCTTGAGGAAATGAGAGCGTAGCGAGGGACTAGTCGGGGAGCGGAGTGATGGTCGGATGATAGCATTAGTAGTCCTCACTATTCTATGAAATAGTGTGATAATAATTGTAATGAGGACTTATTACGAGAGTGGATATTATCTAGAAGACAATATTTGTATTAAAACTCATGACTCTTGTTATATATTTAAGATTGTATTTGTATTTTTATTACCATGTATTTGGCGACTCAAGATGGGTGATGTATACCTATTTTGGGGGCGTCGGTTGGTATCAAAGCTTAGGGATATGATCCTGGCTAAGATGTGAGACAAGAACTAGGAGGGAGAGGCAGGGAATTCCTTCCTAGTATGACCTACCTAAGTTTATTTGTTATTTAATTGGTTGATCGAGTATAGGGATAATATGTGATATGTTAATTAACCCTTGTTTTGTGGAAGTATTTGAAAATGGCATCAGAGAATGTTGAGAACATCAATGGAGCACGGAGACCATTGAGTCTCCACAGATCAATAATCGAGGATAATGTGCATCAAGAAGGCGACAATCCTGGAAACAACAACCTTGACCAAATGATGAGCGATGGAATGTTAGAGGCTTCATGCAATTCATGAAACATCATGCGAGCGGCTCTCATCCAAAATGCGGTGGAAACACTTGGCAACTCTCGAGCAGTCACCGCTAAGCAGTTCAAGGGCTGGGACCACCGGAGTTTTTGGAGAGCAAAACCACTTAAAGCGGAGACATGGATAAAGCAAATCAACAAGATATTTGATGTCTTGGGTTGCTCAGAAGAGCAAAAGGTTCCCTTGCCACCTTCATGTTGCGTGCGGAGGATGATTCTTGGTGGGAATCGTAAAAGCGTACTCAACTGCCGCTTGAAGATGTCTTGGGAGAAGTTCCAAGAACTATTCAGCGACAAGTACTTTCCGAAAGTATTCGTCATATGAAAGAGGTAGAGTTCATTAAAGCTGGAGCAAAACAACATGGCCAGGTGTCGCGATGAAGCCAAGTTTGTCGAGTTGTCGGTTTGCGTCTCATTTGGTTGATAATGAGGAGAGAATGCCGCGAATGTTTCTAAGAGGTTTGAAACACGAGATACGTCAATATCTTATCTCTCATAAACTATGTTTGTATTAGGATGTTGTTAATAGGGCTCGATTATTGGAGGCGTGATAATGAGTCAACACAACCAAAAAGAGAGCGGCCAAACAAAATGATAATACCGGTGAGAGCAATCATCGAGCGGTGACAACAAGCGTGGAGAGGAATCATCGGGCTAGAAATGGTAACCACCGGTGGTAATCGAGGCCAAAACAATAAGAATGGACATTTCAAGAAGAGGAAATTCAACAATGAAGGAAAGGCGTCATCACTGACACCGTTGTTAAGGAAGGAGAGCGACCACCTATCATATGTTTTCAAATGCGGAGGGAGGACATATCGGTCAAACTACGCGATGCCATCAAAGCATGTTATAATTGTGGAAGAAGGTCACCTAGCCCGATTTATTTGTTCATAGAAGACAAGTTAAACTAGGATGGAGGCACCAAAGGTAGTCCCAAAAAGTCAAAATCGGGTGGTAGTCTGAGGAGGCGTTTGTCGTGACCTCCCGAAAGCAAGGAACGAGCGAGGTCATCACGGGTAAGCTTATCATAAACTCTAGCGAAGTTTATACCTTATTTGATACCGGTTCTACCCATTCTTTTATTTCTCCTACTTGCGCTCAACGTTTAAAATTGACTCCGGAGAAATTGGACTTTGACTTATTTGTTGAAACTCCGTTGGGAGAAACCTTCATTACATCCACTATTTATAAGTCTTGTTTGGTTCAAATCGGTACCCTCACATTACCTGTCGATCTTATTTCATTGAAAATACTTGCATTTGGCGTAATTTATAGGATTGATTGGTTAACTACTCATCATGCAAAAATTGATTTTTAAGTAAGGTTGTTAGCTTTCATATTCCTAACCAACCTATTATGCGAATTCAAAGCAACCAAACCATTAAAATCAAATCATTGTCATCTCAAGCCATAAAGATATTCATTTATTAAAAAGCGGATGTCAAGCTTTCTTAGCTCATATCGCGGATCTAAACAAAAATCGTCGATTTTGAATGATATTTCTATTGTTAATAAATTTCTGACATATTCACTGAAGAACTTCTGGCCTACCCCAGGCGTGAAATTGATTTTTTGTATCGACCTTGAACACGGTACAAAACCTATTTCCAAAGCCCCATATCGAATGGCTCTTATTTAACTTCAGGAGTTAAAGACCCAACTGTAGGAATTGTTAGACATCGGTTTCATTCGTCCCAATATGTCTCCTTGGGGTGCTCCTGTTCTATTCTTGAAAAAGAAAGATGGGAGTATGCGACTTTGTATTAATTATTGGGAGTTGAACCATGTCACCATCAAAAATAGATATCTGTTGCCACATATTGATGACCTGTTTGACCAGTTGAAAGGCGCCAAATTCTTTTCAAAGATTGATCTTTGTTTCCGATATCACCAATTGAAGATTAGAACCGATGACATTCAAAGGCGGCTTCGAACTCGATGCGGGCATTATGAATTCCTAGTCATGTCTTTTGGATTAACTAATGCTCCTACTTTGCCTTTATGGATATGATGAGCCAAGTATTCAAGGAATATTTGGATCACTTTGTGGTCGTCTTTATTGATGACATCCTCATATATATTCAAAAGCCGTGAAGATCATGAAGCAACACTTGAGGTTGATACTCCAAAAGCTTAGGTGAATATAAGCTTTATGCAAGTTGAAGAAATCGAGTTACGGCTTGAGGAAGTAGCATTCCTTGGGCACGTAGCATCAAGTAATGGAATATCTATTGACCCAACAAATATTAAAGCTATTCAAAGCTGGGAGTAACCTAAATCAGTGACCAAAGTACGTAGCCTTCTCGGCTTAATTTGGTTATTATCGGAGATTCAGTAAGGGTTTTCTCGAATCGCTACTCCATTAACTTTCGGTGACTGGAAAGATACAAAATTTGGTTGGAATGAGAAATGAGAAGAGTTTTCAAGAACTCGAGAGGAGACTCATTTATTTTATTTTACATGACAATACCATCGGCTCGGAGGATTTGTCATCTGATGATGCTTGGGCAAAGGGTTAGGATGTGTTCTCATGCAACATGGGAAAGTCATAGCCTATGCCTCACGATAACTCAAAGAATATGAGAGGAATTATCCTACTCATGATCTAGAGTTAGCGTGATCGTTTTTGCACTAAAGATTTGGAGGCATTACTTGTATGGGGAGAAAGTGGAGATCTTTACGGATCATAAAAGCCTCAAATATTTCTTCACTCAAAAGGAACTCAACATGCGACAATGACGTTGGCTTGAACTATTGAAAGATTATGATCATACCATCAATACCATCTGGAAAAGCGAGCGTGGTGGTAGTTAACGCGTTGAGTAGAAGATCATATGCGAATCTGAGTGCGATATTGTCAACATAAAGGCCCATTTTGTGTGACTTGCAAAGGATGGAGATAGAGTTAAAGACTCGAGGGACCCATGTGATGATGGCAAATATCTGAGTAGAACCAGGCTTTAATCGATAAAGTTAAAATTTGCTCAAGCTCTGGACTTGGAGGTGATGCGTATGAGGAAAAAAGTGCAAGAAGGTCTTTATGCGGAAGCAAGAATTGATGAAGAAGGAATACTTGAGTCAACTCTAGACTTTGTGTTCTAACGACCACGATTTAAAGTATAGAATCATGATGGAGGCGCACTGACACACCGTTTGCAATCCATCTGGGAGTACCAAAATGTATCGCGATCTTCGTCATACATTTTGGTGGAGCAATATGAAGAGAGAGATAGTATTTATTTATCTCAAGGTGTCTAACTTGTCAAGCGAGTCAAGGCGGAGCATCAAGTGCCAAAAGGTCCATTGCAACCACTTGAAATTCGAAGAATGGAAGTGGAGCACATTACCATGGATTTCATTCTTTGGTCTTCCCAAGGTTTCTCAAGGCATAGATGCGATTTGGGTCATTGTTGATAGATTGACCAAGTTTGCTCATTTCTTACCAATCTGAGAAACTTATACACTTGAACGTCTTGCTATTATGTACATAAACGAGATTATAAGATTGCATGGTATGCCAGTATCCATAGTTTACGATCGAGACCCAAGATTCACTTCAAGATTTTGGGTTAGTTTGCAAAAAGCTATGAGCGCAGATTCTGATTTAGTTCGGCATATCATCCTCAGACGGACGGACAATCAAAGAGGACTATTCAAACTCCTGGAAGATTTATTAAGACTCTGTGTCCTTGACTTTAAAGGAAGTTGGGACAAGTTCTTACCATTAGTGGAGTTTTCCTACAACAACAGTTATCAAGCAAGTATTGGCATGGCTCCATTTGAGGCGTTGTATGGAAGAAAGTGTCATTCTCCAGTATGTTGGGATGAGGTGGGTGAAGCAACATTGTTGGGACTGGAGTTGGTACGTATGACTACAAAAAAGATTCAAACGATCTGACAATGTATAAAAACCTCACAAGATCGACAAAAGAGTTATGTTGATCTTCATCGAAAGGACATGGAATTCTATATTGGAGATCATGTGTTGTTACGTGTTGCTCCATGGAAAGGAGTTATGAGATTTGGAAAGAGGAAAGCTCAATCCTCGATTCATTGGCCCATTTTAATCCTCGATCGAGTAGGAGCGTGGCGTATAGACTCGACTCTGTGAAGTATGTCTCGTGTTCATAACGTTTTTCATATATCTAAGTTACGTAAATATATGAAAGACCGAACCACATTATTGAGTTAAAGCCGGATGAAATAGCGGAAGATTTAACCTATGAGGAGGTTCTGTTAAAATCTTGGATAAGAAGGAACATATTCTACGCTCGAGGTTATACCTCAAGTCGAAAGTTTTGTGGAGGAACCATGATGTTGAGGAAATGACACGGGAGTTAGAATCTGAAATGAAATCAAGGTATCCTTACCTCTTGACATACCAGTGCGTACCCTAATTTGATGAAATTTCATAAGAAGGGGAGGTTGTAAGACCCCAAATTTTATGAATAAAGATGATTTTTTCTATGAATATTATTTTTGAATATTATGGAATGAATTTGATATAATGTTATAGTTGTGGGTAATATTTATAAATTTTTCAAAGTATGCAAGTTGTTATATAATATTAGATTGGTGGGGAATATTTGTTTTAGCGAGGGAATATTAAATGCTACAAGCACAATCATTGGTGGACCCATGCGGAATTATTGTCGGATTGAGAAAGCGAAAAAATATTTTATAAAAATAACTTGGAGAGAAGTTATTCTTATTAAAACTATTGAACTACGGTAGTAAAAGTACGATGTCTGGCGTGGTTGCATAGTAGTAGTACGGTATTGATTATTGATGCTTACGTGAGAAGTCACTCGGTTATACTAAATTATTCTTTGCATCATCATATCTCTCATATTATTGATTCGATTATTGTCGCGATTATCATCGCATTATATGTTATATTATTAAATCAATAATTGAGGCGACAAAGTTATTCATATTATTAAATTACAATATTTACAATGTCTAAAAGTACATCGAGGAGAGGTTTGGTCACCTAATTGCGGCATGATAGGGAGAAATCCTTATTGGAAAGCCCCTCTTTCACAGGAACAACTTTGGTTGTTAAATATTGTGAGTTATAATATTAATGATGAATAAGTTCATATTGATTAAAGATGAATTTGATAGTTTCATTGTGTTGGGATTATTTGTGTTAGTAGAAATCGACATCTATTTGATGATAATTGATGTCTGGAGGTTTATATTGTTCAATGGTATTCGGACACTTTTTGTATTCATAAGATTACTATTCACGAGTTACTATTCATGAGTTACTATTCACGATTCTTATTCAAGTATTATTCACTAGAACAATATATTTCTTTTGGTCCAAATTATTTTTGGGTACAATATTATTCCATGAGGAGATGTGCTAATTTTTGGATAGTTGGTTGAATTTATAATAGTAAATCAATATGGATCATTTGGTTTAAAGTTTTAATAGTGAATCGGTATGGATAGTTGCTTTAAGTTTTAATAGTGAATCAATATGAACCGTCAGTTTAAAAGTAAATCAATCTGGACCGTTCATGAATTAATTCTTATTCAATCCATTCTCCTATAAATAGAAGCTCATTCCTTCATTATTTCTTACTGAATTCTTTGAAACTCTAGAGAGAGAAATTATAGAGAGAAAGAAGAATAGTATTACGCTACTTCACTATTTCTATATCAGTTTCTTCTTTATAAGGTAAAGGGTATTATTTCTTTTGTATTCATGAAGAGAACTTACATTATTCCATTCTTTATTATTACATTGGAATAACTTTGTATCTGCTACCCTATACTTGGTGAAATTCTTACATTATTCCATTATTTATTATTACATTGGAATAACTTTTATATCTGTGAGCTACCCTATACTTGGTGAAATTCTTACATTATTCCATTCTTTATTATTACATTGGAATATCCTACATATGCATTTTACCCGGACTGGAGTCTTTTTATTATTCTGTTGGAATATACTGTCATACATGCATGGACTGGTTCCGTCTTTATTATTACATTGGAATATCACATGCATGCGTTTTATGGGACACGGTTAGTCTTTATTATTATGTTGGAATATCACATGCATGCGTTTCACATTGGGACTGGTTTCATTATTTATTATTACATTGGAATAACTTTTGCAATGCGATCTATCACATGCACGGTGATTTCTTTTGTTATTTCATTCTTTATTATACTCGGTTGGTTAAAGTTTTGACTTCTATACTCCATGAAATTAGTGGAATATCCTTGATATTTTGCGCTTCATCGATATCTTTTCATGGAAATATTCTTACGAGCATTCTTGAATTTTACTCTACAAAAAGTATCATGTTGACAATTTGGGCGTTATTAGTTCTGGATAAATTAATTCTTGAACTTGTTTTATTGAATTCTTATATCATTGTCATCATCCTCATGTTTATATTTTATTGAAAGTCATATGTGGCTTTGTAGTGCATAGATGGACTTGGTATAATTATGACCGAGGATTATTCGGTATAATAATCATGGTAGTAATATTACAAATGATGTGGTAAAAGTCCTCTCATTGGCCCGTAGTGCATTGATGGGCGAGTTGTTGGCATGATCATGACCATTGATGAAACTACGAATATCCTTGGCGTAGTGCATGGATAATTTGTGGTCATGATACTAATGAATATCCTTGGGTAGTAGTCTTGAGGGATGATGTGGATTATTTATTAAGTTGAGTCTCGGTGATAAAAGTGATGAAAAACCTTTTAAATCATAAAAGATAGTAGATTTTATTCTCTACTTGACTCTTTTAATGGATTGCTTATTCATTGCGATTAAACTTGTTGTCTATTGTATTTTATCGGTTTAACATTGTTGAAGGCTAATGATAATTTATCTGCATTATCTTAGTCATAATATTTCTTCTTTGGGCTAGTTGAGCTCACCCTTTCTTTCCTTTGTTCTCTTGAGGAAATGAGAGCGTGGCGAGGGGACTAGTCGGGAAGCGGAGTGATGGTCGAGATGATAGCATTAGTAGTCCTCACTATTCTATGAAATAGTGTGATAATAATTGTAATGAGGACTTATTACGAGAGTGGATATTGTCTAGAAGACAATATTTGTATTAAAACTCACGACTCTTGTATATATATATATATATATATATTTAAGATTTATTTGTATTTTATTGTACCATGTATTTTACCAAGATGGTTGATGTATACCTATTTGGTGACAAGGTTCCATTTGCCACCTTTATGGGTGATGTCTGTAAAACTATTTCAAGATGTCTTGGGAGAAGTTCCAAGACATTCAACGACAAGTACTTTCCTGAAAGTATTAGTCACATGAAGGAGGTAGAGTTCATCAAGCTTGAGCGAAACAATATGACCGTGGCACGGTACGAAGCTATGTTTGCCGAGTTGTCTCGGTTTACGTCCCACTTAGTTAATAATGAGGAGAGAATGACGTGAATGTTTCTAAGAGGTTTGAAACCCGAAATACGTCAATACCTCATTTCTCACAAACTTTGTTTATATTCTGATGTTGTGAATAAGGCTCAGTTATTGGAGCGCGATAATGAGTCAGCACAACCAAAAGGTAATGACCAGCAACACGATAATAATCATACCAGTGGCAACGGCCATTGGAACAATGATAACCATCATGGGGGAAATTATCGTGCCAATAATGGTAACCACTTCGGTGGTAATCATGGCCAAAATAATAGGAGTGGAAATTTTAAGAAGAGAAGGTTCAACAACGATGGAAAGACAACAACACCAACACTCGTTTTCAAAGAAGGAGAATGACCACCAATTGTATGCTTCAAATGCGGAGGGAAGGGACATATCAGTCCAAACTGTGTGATGTAGTCCAAAGCATGTTACAACTGTGAAAAAGAAGGTCACCTAGCTCGATTTTGTCGTGCACCAAAGTAAAGTCCAACTGGGACGGTGGCACCAAAGGCGAATACAGAAAAAACAAAGTCGGTGGTTTCAAGAAGAGCGTTTTTCGTAACTTCTCAAAAAGCTAGTAACCCGAACGAAGTTAGCATGGGTTAGTTAATTATAAATTCTTGCGAAGTCTATACCTTATTAGATACCGGTTCTACCCATTCTTTTATCTCTCTTGCTTGCGCTTAACGTTTAAATATGACTCCGAAGAAATTAGACTTTGACTTATCGGTTGAAACTCCATTAGGAGAAACCTTCATTTCATGTGCTATCCAAGTCTTGGATGAGAGTCACAGTTTTGAATGATATTTCTATTGTTAATAAATTTCCTGACATACTCTTGAAGACTTCTTAGCCTACCCTAGAGTGTGAAATTGAATTTTGTATTGACCCCAGTACAAAACCCATTTCTAAAACCCTTAAAAATTTCTTCGACCAAAATGAACGTATAATGCGCCAAAGACGTTGGCTCGAGCTGTTGAAGACTATGACCATACCATTCAATATCATCGTGGAGGAGCAAACGTGGTAGGTTAAAATGCGTTGAGTAGAAGATCGTATGACGTGTCATTGAGTGCGATGTTGTTAACATAAAACCCATTTCAGATAATTTATAAATGATGAAGATAGAGTTAAAGACTCACAGGGACCCACATGGTGATATCAACTATCTGAGTATAATCGACTCTAATCGATAAAGTTAAAGGCCATTTCAAGCTACACACTTGAGTGATGAATGTGAAGAAGAAGGTTCAAAAGGGCGTTATTCTAGAAGCAAGACTCGATGAAGAGAGGAAATCTCAACCCTTGATTTTATTGGCCCATTTAAAATCCTCGATCGAGTAGGACTGTGGCCTATAGACTCGTTTTATCGCCAAGTATGTCGCGTGTTCATAACATTTTTCACGTATCGATGTTACATAAATATGTGGATGACCCGAACCACGTTATTAAATTAGAACTAGACGAGATAGCATAAGATTTAACGTATGAGGAGATACGTGTTAAAATCTTGGATAAGAAGGATCATATTCAACACTCAAAGGTTATACCTCAAGAGTTAGAATCTGAAATGAAGTCAAGGTATCCTCATCTCTTCAGTATACCAGGTACGTACGTAAATTTTGAAGGTGAAATTTCATAAGGAGGGGAGATTGTGAGACCCCAGATTTTATGAATAAAGATTTAAATTTCTCGAAATATTTTTTTTTGAATATTATGGTGTTGTTTTGATATAATGTTATAGTTGTGGGTAATATTTACAAATTGTGCAAAGTAAGCAAGTGGTTTTATAATATTCGATTGGTCAAGGAATATTCATTTTAACGAGAGAGAATATTAGATATTTATCAAGACAATCATTAGTGGACCCCTAACGGAGTAGTATTAAGTAGTAAGAAAGCGACAAAATTATCTTTTTATAAAAATAACGGCGAAAGTATTACCGTTAAAACTGTTGAACTACTCGGTAGTAAAAGTATAGTAATACGCGTGGTTGCATAGTAGCACACGGTATTGATTATTGATGCTTACATACGAAGTCACTCAGTTATACTCAATTATTGCTACAGTAATTGCTGCATCATATCTCTCATATTATTGATTCGATTATCGTCACAGTATCATCTGCATAATATGATATATTATTAAATCAATAATTGAAATGACAAAGTTATTCATATTATTAAATTGTAATATTTACAATGTCTAGAAGTTCTGTCAGGGAGAGGTTTGGTCATCTAATTGTGCGCCAATAAGGGGAAATCCTTATCGAAAAGCCCCCTCTTTCCTGGGAACGCCCTGATTGATAAATATTGTGAATTAAAATATTAATGATGAATAAGTTCATGTTGATTAAAGATAAAATTGATAGTTCCATTATGTTGGAATTATTAGTGTTAGTGGAGATAGGCATTTATTTTGATATTAATTGATGTCTGGAAGTTATACTGACCAATCGGGTAATTAATAGGATAAATGAGCAATTAATTGCTATTAATTCATGTGACACCCCCAAAATAGGTTTACAACACCCATTCTGAGTCACCAAATACATGGTACAGAAACAACTACAACTTTATTGATACAATTATCGTGCAAAATTCGACAACATATAAACTGTGAGTTTAAATACAAATATTGTCATCTAGACAATATCCACGCTCAAATAAGTCCTCATTACAATTATTGATACACTATTTTATAAAATAGTGAGGACTACTAAGACAACTTCTAGAACCATCATTCCATACCCCGACTAGTACTCGCTACATTCTCGCCTCTTGAGAAGAAAAATGGAACAAAAAGGAAAAGGGTTAGCTCAACTAGCCCAGTAAAGAATATTATGACTAAGATAATATAGAACAAAATATCGTTAGTCCTCAACAAAGAAAAATCTAATAGAATACAATAGACAACAAGTTTTAAATCAATATTCGCAGCGAAAATAACAATTCATTAGAAGAGTTACGTAGAGGAGGAAATCTACTATCTTCTATGATTTTAAAAATTCATCATCAATATTTTATCCCTGTAACATCAATCAATATACATCTTAAATCAAATATTCATCTTTGTAGTACAGGCCAAAGATATTCATCAGTTGGTCATGTTCATCTCAACACCTGTACATCTTTGCACTACGGGCCAAAGATATTCATAAGAAAATCAACCATCTTTGCACAACAGGCCAAAGATATTTAGTAATATCATCATTTAGGACTGAGGATGATGAAAAATATTTTAAAGAAAATGAATCCAGTGAAACAAAAGAACAAGTATTAAGGATTCGTACTTTAAACAGTCCAAGTTCAAAAATACTTCATAAATAACCATAGTGAAGTAAAATTCAAGAATGAAGACCAAAATATGGATACAATCAAAGCTAGTATCTATAATAGATATCTTAGATAAAAAACAAAAATTTAATTTTTATGTGAATAGTGCCGTATTCGTGAATAGTGTCGTATACGCGAATAGTGTTGTATACGTGAATAGTAATCCCAACACTAAAAAATAAGAATTTCACAAGAATAATCTTACCAATAATCTGGCATAATGATATTAGAAGAAATAATATCATTTTTAAAAAAAAAATAACACCCCTTGCCTCGAAAAGACAGTACTTCTGACTAGAATACTGGATATAGTGCTGAAGGGAACTTGCATCGTATAAAAACACTCAAAGTATCAAAATACTCACAAGAATACGCTTGATAATATAAAGAGAGAAAACTTTAGTTTCTGGTATAATTTTCAATTCTATCCTAGGCACCCTATTTATAGGAAAATGCTTAGAACACCAGAGCAGAAAATTTAATATAATATTAATATAATTTTCTCAAACTTCCTACGCCCGCTTCTTTGGCCAAAACATCAGCCACACATGTGCCAAAAAAACAAAAATGTTTTTCTAAACAAAAACATTTAAAACTCCAAAAATCAATTCAGACCCATTATATCGGAACTTCAATAATTCATAATAAATAGCCCTTTTATCAGAAAAATTTGAATCTTATGTCCATTCCATAGGAAATTCAATTCTCTACAACTTTGTAAGTTTATGTTTTTCCAAATTCCAAACAAGAATTGACCGAAATCCACACACGGATGATTTTACAGGCTATAATCAATTTTCAGTCAAGAAATGGGGTCCACAAACATGAAAAACATGTTTTAAATATTTTTAGTAACAAAAATACTCTTCCTTCTCATTTATTCATATATCCCACATTCATTGTAAAAATATCACCATTATTATGTTATTATAATATAATAATATATTTAAATGAATTATTTTATCAGATTAGATAAAATATCAATTTTCAACAATTGTCACATTAAAAATTTTCTCCATCTATATCCACATAAATTGAATATTTTACTTATCATATAAATCAATAATTATTATTCATAAATAATATTACAGAATCACAATACTGACATCCAGGTCATTCCTAGGAAAGATGGGGCTTTCCAATAAGGATTTCTCCTTACTGGCGCGCAATTAGGTGACCAAACCTCTCCTTAGACAGAACTTTCTAGACATTGTCAATAATGCTATCTAATAATAATATTCAAATAATATAAATTATTGATCTGATAATGGAAAATACTGTGTAGTAACAATTATTGAAACAACAATAATATAAAATATCAACGTAGCAATTATTGAATCAATAAAATAAAATATTGAACAGTAATTACTGTAACAATTATTAATTAGTGTCTTCTTACGTAAGAATCAATAATTGGTGCAATGGCGTCTTCTTGTCGTGCAACAACGCGTATTACATCGTGTTTTTAACCTTTGAGTATTCCAAAGAAAGATTATTGTGAATAAATACTGCTTTTTTATAAACAACTTATACTTGTCTTTTTCTTCATCCAATCGCTTTCTATTATGGGGCCCACACAAGGCTGCGTCGTCGTATGAATATTCCCCGACAGTAAGAATATTCCACGACCAAACGAATATTTCCCGAGAACAATGAATATTTTATAACCACTTGCTTATTTAAAATATTTGCGCATTTTACCCATAACTAACCACATTAATCAAATCAACCCTTACTATTTCAAAATAATAAATAGAAGAAATTAAATTTTATTTATAATAAGTTGGGGTCTTACAATTCACATGATTATAACTATTTGTTCACATGTGTGTACTATTGATTCACATTCTTGTACTATTAGGGGAGTTGGTGCAAGATTGATAATACTTGCATAACTAAGTTAAAAATGGAGGTATTATACTGTAATTCGTATTTTCACATGATTATAACTATTGGTTCACATGTTTGAACTATTGATTCACATTATTTACTATTAGAGGAGGTGGTGCAAGTTTGATAATACTTGCAGGACTAAATTAAAAATGAAAGAAAAGTTGGAGGTATTGTACTATAATATTTCGAGCCCCAAAATGTGCAATTATCGAAACTATATTTTCCTATAAATAGAAGCTCATTCTTCCTTCATTTCTCACCAATTCACTAAAGCTTTAGAGCAATTATTATAGAGAGAAATTATAGAGAGAAAGAAGAAGAGAAGTCTGCTACCTCACTATTCCAGTATCTAGTCTTCTTTTGAGGTAAGGGGTATTATTTCTTTCGTATTCATGAAGAGAGCTATTTTTATTCCATTCCTTATTATTACATTGGAATAACTCAGTATATTGTGGACTCACAGTATATATGGTGAAATTCTTACATTATTCCATTCTTTATTATTAGTTGGAATAACTTTGTCATGCCAAAGTACCTCATACATGGTGAAATTCTTCTACTATTCCATTCTTTATTATTCTGTCGGAATATCATGTTCGTGCATTTACACACGACCTGGTTCCATTATTTATTATTTTATCGGAATATCCTGTCTGTGCATTTATGCATGACCTGGTTCCATTATTTATTATTACATTGGAATATCTTTATTCGTGCATTTACGTGATTGATTCCATTATTTATTATACATTAGAATAACCTATCATGCTTGATCTATCGCATGCCTTGTGAATTCTTACATTATTCCATTCCTTATTGTTACATTGGAATAACTGTCTATGTGGATTACCACATGCATGGTGAATGATCCTTCGTATTCATTCCTTATTAAATTGTGGAAATGATCTGTCTACGTGGATTACCTCATTGCGGGTGAAAATCCATTTGAAGTTTCGTAATTTTTCTGACCCTCAAAAATTCTGGAACAATTTGAAATGATAATTTGATGAGTTTTCTATATTGTGTCCAAAGATGGTGATTGTTGGATGTATAGATTAAGAGTTATGAATTTTATGGGAAAAGACTATTTTAAAAGTAAACCCTTATAACTCCTTGTGGTTAACTCCAAAATTGGTGAAATTTTTATTGGGAGTATATGTATATAACAGGAGTATACCCTGTAAATTTCAGAATTGTTGGACAAAAGTACATTTATGATCAATGTCTAAATATTCGACAGTTTTGACCATATGAAAAATAGTAAATGAATTTTAAAAATTCCGAGAAAAATATATGTTCAATATGGGACTATATTCATTAAATCCGGAAAAGAAATATTTTGGGACTGATTTGGTTTTTTTTTGAAAATGAACTAGTTATGAGTAAATGAATTAAATATGTTATGTGAAGTAACAAAATTAGAAAATAGGATTTTATCGCTTGGGAATCCTATATAGGGTATATCTTGATTTTGATGAGGATTTGATCATTGGTGATGAAATCTTATAAGTATGACATTTTGAATGATTAAATGCATTATTTGGTAAAGTGTAAACAATTGAAATAAATTGGTTATAAGTTTAGGAAGTGATTAAAATATTGTTATAATATTAATAATATTAGATTATGAGTTTATTAAGTGATTGATAATATCTGGATACATTTAAAGTCTTTAATATTTAAACTTGATTTCGTTTGATTAATGCTTATATCATTGTCATCATCCTCATGCTTATATTGTGATGAAAGTCATCTTTGGCTTACGTGCATAGGTAGACTGTTCATTATTGATTTTACAGTTGTATATCTTTGGCTTACGTGCAAAGATGGACTGTTAATTGATAACTTTGGTCCGTAGTGCATAGATGGACAGGTGTATGACATGATCATGACCACTTGTGATACTAATGAATATCCATGGTCGTAGTGCAGGAATAATTCGATGATGTGATTGGCGGGATCATGACCATTAGTTAAAAGTTGAATGTCTTTGGTAGTAGTAATCGACAGCAATTGATTTGTATGATCATGACCATTGGTTTTATAGTTGAATATCTTTGCCAAGTGCAAAAGATAGACAAGCGATTAGTATGATCATTGTTATTACATTTGAATATCTTTAGCCTTTGGGGTAAGGATATTGAGTAAATGTTCTATTAAGCCTTTGTGGCAAGGAAAAATTGTTGATTCACATTATTATAAACATGAATTGTGAATTTAACTAACATCTTTGGTGGTTCAGGTGAAGACAGGTGCTGAAAGTTCTATTTGTCTTGGGTATACTAAAGAACTGTTGATGAGTATTACAGGGATAAAATTGATGATAAACTTTTAAATCATAGAAGATAGTAGATTTTATGCTTTACTTGACTCTTCTAATGGATTGCTCTACTTAACTCTTCTAATGTTGTCTATTATATTCTATTAGTTGTTATACTGTTGAAGGCTAAGGATAATTTATTCTGCATTATCTTAGTCATAATATTTCTTACTGGGCTAGTTGAGCTCACCCTTTCTTTCACTATTCTCTTCAGGAAATGAGAATATAGATGGGACGAGTCGGGGAATGGAGTGACGGTCCAGATGTTTGCATTAGTAGTCCTCACTATTCTGTGAAATAGTGTGATAATAAATGAGGACTTATTTTGAGTTTGAATACAGTCTAGAAGACAATATTTGTATTAAAACTCACAACTCATGTTGTATAATTAAGTTTGTATTTGTATTATGTACAATGTATCTGACGACTCAAGATGGGTGATGTATACCTATTTTGGGGGCGTCACAACGCGTATTACTGTACTTTTACCACTGGGTATTTTATGACAACTTGCTTACTTTGAAAAATTTTCACATATGAACCTTAACTTTAACCTTTATCAATTTGACCATTTACTAAATAGAATAATAATTATAAAAATTGAATACTTTCATTTTGTAAAATTCGGTGTCTTACAATCTCCCCTCCTTATGAAATTTCGCCCTCAAAATTTACGTACCTGGTAGTTCGAAGAGATGAGAATACCTTGCTTTTTTTCGGATTGTACCTTCTCGGTTATTTCCTCTCTATCATGATTTTCCCATTTCTCATCTCCTGTATTTCAGATATCATTCTAGAATATAGATTCAAAATAAGGTTTAATTGACATGCCACATATTATCTCTATATTCTGACAGACCAATTGAATACCAAATAACTTAGGTAGGTCATACTAGCGAAGGAATTCCCCGTCTCTCCCCTCCTAGTTCTTGTCTCACATCTTATCCAGGGAACATATCCGTAAGCTTTGATACCAACTGTGACGCCCCCAAAACAGGTATACATCAACCATCTTGAGTCACCAGATACATGGTACAGAAATCAAATACAAACTTAATTATACAACTGTCGTGCCAAATACGACAAAACATAGCTGAGAGTTTACATGAATATTGCCTCATAGACAGTATACAAACTAAAATTCAGTGCTCATTACACTTATTATCACACTAAGTAGGGAGGACTGCTATAGCCACCATATCGGACCATCACTCCGTTCCCAGACTCGTCCCAACTATATTCTCATTTCCTGAAGAGAACAGTGAAAGAAAGGGTGAGCTCAACTAGCCCAGTAAGAAATATTATGACTAAGATAATGCAGAATAAATTATCCTTAGCCTTCAACAGTATAACAACTGATAGAATATTTTAGACAACAAGTTTTAGATCAACAACTACAGCGGAATAAACAATCCATTAGAAGAGTTAAGTAGAACATAATGTCTACTATCTCCTCTAGATTAAAAGTCCATCATTAATATTTTATTCATGTAATACTCATCAACAGTCCTTTGTTATACCCAAGACAAAAAGAACTATCATCAGCTGTCTTCACCTAAACCACCAAAGATTATAGTTAAATCCACAATTCATATTTATAATCATGTAAATCAACAGTTTCTTCTTCCTACAAAGGTTTAATAAAACATTTACTCAATATCCTTACCCCAAAGGCTAAATATATTCAAATGTAATAACAATGATCATACCAATCAGTTGTCTACCTTTGCACTACGGGTGAAAGATATTCAACTATAAAACTAATGGTCATGATCATTCCAATCAATTGTCTGTCAGTGCACTACGACCAAAGACATTCAACTGCTAACTAAGGTCATGATCCTACCAATCACATCATCGAATTATCCATGCACTACGGGCCAATGATATTCATTATTATCACCAGTGGTTATGATCATGTCATACACCTGTCCATCCTTGCACGTAAGCCAAAGATATACAACTATAAAACCAATAATCAACAGTCCATCATTGCACGTAAGCCAAAAATATACAACTGTAAAACCAATAATCAACAGTCCATCTATGCACGTAAGCCAAAGATGACTTTCATCACAATATAAGCATGAGGATGATGACAATGATATAAGCATTATTCAAACAAAATCAAGGATAAATATTAAAGACTTTAAATTTATCCAGAGTTTAAAAATATCCAAATTGTCAATATGATACTGCTTTGTGGAGTAAAATTCAAGAATAATATTCATGTACTAAAAATAATTTGGACAGAAAAGAAATATATTTTTCGGGTGAATAGTACCCCGTGAATAGTACTTCGGGAATAGTACCCCGTGAATAGTACCCCGACACAAAAAGTATCCCGAATACCCGAGTGAATAGTAATCGGGTGAATAGTAACCCATGAATAATAACTCGTGAATAGTACTCTGGCACGAAAAGTATCCCGAATACCCGAGTGAATAATACCAAAGTGAATAGTAACCAGGTGAATAGTAACTTAGTGAATAGTAACTCATAAAAAAATACCAAAGAAAATGATATTCCATATTTGAGTACAAATGAAATGATATCTCAGACGAGTATAATAGAATATACGAAACTGCAAATAGATTTTCACCCGCCATGCGGTAATCCACGTAGACAGATCATTTCCACAATTTAATAAGGAATGAATACACAGGATCTTTCACCATGCATGCGGTAGTCCACACAAACATGTTATATCTACATAATAATAAAAAATGGAACCAGGTCATGCGTAATCCGTACAAATAGGATATTCCAACAGAATAATAAAGAATGGAACCAGGTCATGCGTAATTCGCACGGACATGATTATACCAATAATTTTCCATCAATGCACTACGGGCCAATGAGGAATTTTACCACAT
Source organism: Panax ginseng (assembly GCA_020205605.1). NCBI lineage: Eukaryota > Viridiplantae > Streptophyta > Magnoliopsida > Apiales > Araliaceae > Panax > Panax ginseng. The sequence continues at coordinate 26,790,440 of CM035134.1, read as the reverse complement.
CATCTATAACATTACGGGTCATGATTATACCGAATGATCCCTGATCATAATCATACTAACAAACAGTTCATATATGCACATAAGCCAAAGATACTCATCAATCAATAGTTCATCTTTGCACGTAAGCCAAAGATATACAACTGTAAAACCAATAATCAACAGTCCATCTTTGCACGTAAGCCAAAAATATACAACTGTAAAACTAATAATCAATAGTCCATCTTTGCACGTGAGCCAAAGATGACTTTCATCATAATATAAGCATAAGGATGATGACAATGATATATGCATTAATCAAACGAAATCAAAGATAAATATTAAAGACTTTAAATTTATCAAGAGTTTATAAATATTCAATTGTCAACATGATACTACTTTGTGGAGTAAAATTCAAGAATAATATTCCTGTACCAAAAACAATTTGGCCAGAAAAGAAATATATTTTTCGGGTAAATAATACCTCACAATAATACCCTATGAATAGTACTTTGGGAATAATAACTCGTGAATAGTACCCCGACATGAAAAGTACCCCAAATACCTGAGTGAATAATATTCGGGTGAATAATAATTTGGGTGAATAGTAACCTATGAATAGTAACTCATGAATAGTACTTTGACTTGAAAAGTGCCCCGAATACCCGAGTGAATAATACTAGAGTGAATAGTAACCAGGTGAATAGTAATCCATGAATAGTAACTAGTAAAAAAAATACCAAAGAAAATTATATTCCATGACGAGTACAAAAGAAATGATATCTCATACGAGTATAATAGAATATACGAAACTGCAAATGGATTTTCACCCGCCATGCGAAAATTCACGTAGACAGATCATTTTCACAATTTAATAAAGAATGAATACAAAGGATCATTCACCATGCATGTGGTAATCCACATAGACATGTTATTCCAGCAAAATAATAAAGAATGGAATAACAGAAGAATTTATCAGGCATGCGATAGACCGCACAGACAGGTTATTCCCAACAGAATAATAAATAATGGAATTACAACAGAATTCACCAGGCATACGATAGACCACACAGACAGGTTATTCCAACAAAATAATAAAGAATGGAATAACAGAAGAATTTCACCAGGTATGCGATTACTTAGCATGTAGCATGAGTTATTCAACATAATAATAAAGAATGGAATAACAACCCTTACGAGTATTAAAATAAAATAATTCCCTTCATGAATACGAAAGAATAATACCCCTTACCTTAGAAGAAACTTGATACTGGAATAGTGAGGTAGCAGACTTCTCTTCTTCTTTCTCTCTATAATTTCTCTCTATAATAATTGCTCTGTAGCTTTAGTGAATTGGTAAAAAATAATGAAGGAATGAGCTTCTATTTATAGGAAAATATAGTTTCCATAAATGCATATTTTGGGGCTCGAAATACTACAGTATAATACCTTCATCTTTTCATTTATTTTTAATTTAGTCATGCAAGTATTATCAAACTTGCACCACCTCCCCTAATAGTCAATCATGTGAATTAATAGTAAATCATGTGACTCAATAGTTCTAAACATGTGAAAAAATTAATTATAGTATAGTACCTTCATCTATACCTCCATTTTTAATTTAGTCATGCAAGTATTATCAAACTTTCACCAACTCCCCTAATAGTAAATGAATGTGATTCAATAGTAGACACATGTAAAAAAATAGTTATAATCATGTGAATTAATAGCAATTAATTGCTCATTTATCTGATTAATTACCTGATTGGTCAATATAACTTCCAGACATAAATTTTTATCAAAATAAATGTCGGTTTCCACTAACACTAATAATTCCAACACAATGGAACTATTAATTTCATCTTTAATCAACACGAACTTATTCATCATTAATATTATAACTCACAATATTTAACAACCAGGTGGTTCCCAGGAAAGAAGGGGCTTTCCAATAAGGATTTCTCCTTATTTGCGCGTAATTAGGTGACCAAACCTCTCCTTGACAGAACTTCTAGACATTGTCAATATTGCAAATAATAATATGAATAACTTTGTCATCGTAATTATTGATTTAATAATATAACATATTATGCAGATGATACTGTGACAATAATTGAATCAATAATATGAGAGATATGATTGAGAAATTATTGTAGCAATAATTGAGTATAACTGAGTGACTTCTCACGTAAGCATCAATAATCAATACAGTATGCTATTATGAAACCACGCGTATTACTGTACTTTTACCACCGAGTAGTTCAACAGTTTTAACGGTAACACTTTCGCTGTTATTTTTATAAAAAGATAATTCTGTCGTTTTCTTACTACGACAATACTTCCGTTGTGGGGACCACCAATGATTGTGTCGTTCTACGGATATTCCCCGACAAAAAGAATATTCCCCGACCAAATGAATATTTTATAACAATTTACATACTTTGAAAAAATTTCTCATATCACCCTTAACTTTAACCTTTTATTAATTTGACCATTTACTAAATAGAATAATTATAAGAAAATTGAATACATTTATTTCACAAAATTCGGGGTCTCACAATCTCCCCTCCTTATGAAATTTCGCCCTCGAAATTTACGTACCTGGTAGTTCGAAGAGATGAGAATACCTTGCTTTCTTTTCAGATTGTACCTTCCCGGTTATTTCCTTTGTATCATGATTTTCCCATTGCTCATCTCTTGTATTTCAGATATCATTCTAGAATATACCTTCAAAACAAAGGTTAATTGAAATATCACAATTTGTTAACTTATCAAGTAAACAATTTCAGATTAGGTAAGTCACACACTAGCGAAGTATATTACTCGTCTCTCCCCTCCTAGATCTAGACTCATATCTCCGCCAGCGACCATATCCCTAAGCTCTGATACCATTTGTGACGCCCCCAAAATAGGTCCACACGACCCATTTTGAGTCGCATGAGATATCATACTATAAAAATCAAATACAAACTTCATTTATACATTTGTTGAGCGTAAATGCGAGAATCGACCACGATTAAAGCTGTAAGTTTTAATACAAATGTATGTAACTCTCATGGTGCCTCGACCACAACCTTATAATGGTACTTTACATAAAAATACAGTCAAAAACTATTTTAGAAATTAAAATCTTTGGAAGTGCTTATGAAACCTTCCGTACATAGGAGGCCATGAATCTAAGTTATGATAGCTATCATATGTCAGAGAATTATCCTTGGTTGATTAATAGACCCCAAAGAAAAACGAGAAGATTACTATCATGTTCTTTCCAATGGTGAGTCTTCTCTTGACATATAACTATCTCCACTGTTTGCAATTGAAAATTATATTTCAACCAAACTCCAAGATCATATAGGTAGTGCTCGTAGATATACTCAGTAAGTGGATGTGCACAACCCCGTCTTATGATAACACAGGGTTGTATGTCATTAGACATCTTGTATGATAGTGACAAAACACCCTTTTAAAGTTGGGTTCGCCTCACCCTATTCGGTTCACCAAAATTAAATATCAAATGACATATACAATACGACACACTTATCTAAAGTTCTCAATAAAATTATTTCCATACTATTTAGGAGAACCTCAATGACTATAGACCAACGTTCTATTCTCCTGTTACCCGCTTTCGACCCAAACTACACTCTTATTACGAAAGGAATTGTGAAGCAAAAAGGGTGAGCACAACTAGCCCAATAAAGAATATCATGACTAAAGATAATTTACATCATCAATAGCCTTCATCGGTAATAAATCGGAGATTTAGAACATATGGTAGATGATAAAAACTTTTCAACCATAGTTGTGGCGGGCAAGCAATCTATTAGAAGAGTCAAATAGACCATCGTCTATTATCTTCTCCATGTTAAAAGTCCACCAATAATGTTTTATCCTCGTAACATCAATCAATAATTCACATCACAATCATATGAATAACTCATAATCATAATTGTGATTCTAAATTTCTCTTCGCACCCAGGACGAAGATAATTTTCATCACCTATCTTCACCTGAAACATCAAAATCATGGTTATTCCAAATCACAATTCCTGCTCATAATCATACTAATAAATTCATCTTTGAACTACGGCCGAAGATATTCATTAACAATTCATCTTTGGACTACAGGCCAAAGACATATAACTGTATTTTAGAAGAGTCAAGTAAAGTATGTTATCTACTATCTTTTAAGAATTAAAAGTGTATAATCAATATGTTATTGCTGAGACTCAGCTTAATAAATAATCCACATCATCGAATCATCCCTGCACTACGGCCAAGGATATTCATGTAATCATCAATGGTCATGATTATATCGAATAATCCATGGTTATAATCATACCAATAACTGTCCATCAATGCACTACGGGCCAATGAGGACTTTTACCACATCATCTATAACATTACGTGTCATGATTATACCGAATGTTCCCTGGTCATAATCATACCAACAAACAGTTCATATATGCATATAAGCCAAAGATACTCATCAATCAATAGTTCATCTTTGCACGTAAGCCAAAGATATACAACTGTAAAACCAATAATCTTTGCACGTAAGCCAAAGATATACAACTGTAAAACCAATAATCAACAGTCCATCTTTGCACGTGAGCCAAAGATGACTTTCATCATAATATAAGCATGAGGATGATGATAATGATATAAGCATTAATTAAACGAAATCAAGGATTAATATTAAAGACTTTAAATTTATCCAGAGTTTAAAAATATCCAAATTATCAACATGATACTGCTTTGTGGAGTAAAATTCAAGAATAATATTCTTGTACCAAAAATAATTTGGACAGAAAAGAAATATATTTTTCTGGTAAATAGTACCCCGTAATAGTACACTATGAATAGTACTTTGGGAATAGTTCCTCGTGAATAGTATCCCGACATGAAAAGTACCCCAAATACTTGAGTGAATAATATTCGGGTGAATAGTAATTTGGGTGAATAGTAACTTATGCATAGTAACTCGTGAATAGTACTCCAACACGAAAAGTGCCCCGAATACCCGAGTGAATAATACTAGAGTGAATAGTAACTGGGTGAATAGTAACCCGTGAATAGTAACTCGTAAAAAAAATACCAAAGAAAATTATATTCCATGACAAGTACAAAAGAAATCATATCGCATACGAGTATAATAGAATATACGAAACTGCAAATAGATTTTCACCCGCCATGCGTTAATCCACGTAGATAGATCATTTCCATAATTTAATAAAGAATGAATAAGAAGGATCATTCACCATGCATGTGGTAATCCACATAGACACGTTATTCAACGAAGAATTCACGGAAGCATGCGATAGACGCATAGGCGAGTTTATTATTCCCCAAATAATAATAAAGAATGGAACCGGTCATGCGTAATCCGCACAGATGCAGAATATTCAATGAGAATAATAAAGAATGGAACGTGTCATGCGTAATCCATACGAGATGGGATATTTCAACGAGAATAATAAAGAATGGAACGGGTCATATGTAATCCGCATGCAGACATGATATTAAACGAATAATAAAGAATGGAATAACAATGAAATTCACGGGCATGCGATGATAGCCGCGCAGACGAGGTTATTCCAGCAGAATAATAAAGAATCGAATAATGGAAGAATTTAACGTGTATGCGGTGCCAGCATGACAGAGTTATTCCAACATAATAAAGAATGGAATAACCCCTTACAGTATTTGAAAGAAAATAACTCTCTTAACGAATACGAAAGAATAATACCCACTTACCTTAGAAGAAAGCTGGATCTTTGGAATAGTGAGGTAGCGAGACTTTCTTCTTCTTTCTCTCTCTATAATTTCTCTATAATAATTGCTCTATAGCTTTAGTGAATTGGTGAAAAATAATGAAGGACTGAGCTTCTATTTATAGGAAAATATAGTTTCTATAATTGCACATTTTGGGGCTCAAAATATTACAGTATAATACCTTTATCTTTTCCTTCATTTTTAATTTAGTCATGCAAGTATTATCAAACTTTCACCACCTCCCCTAATAGTAAATCATGTGAATCAATAGTAAATCATGTGACTCAATAGTTCTAAACATGTGAAAAAATTAATTATAGTATAATACCTTCATCTATACCTCCATTTTTAACTTAGTCATGAGAGTATTATCAAACTTGAACCAACTCCCATAATAGTAAATGATAGTGATTCAATAGTACACACATGTGAACAAATAGTTATAATCATGTGAATTAATAGCAATTAATTGCTCATTTATCCGATTAATTACCCAATTGGTCAATATAACTTTCAGACATCAATTTTTATCGAAATAAATGTCAGTTTTCATTAACACTAATAATCCCAAAACAATGGAACTATCAATTTCATCTTTAATCAACATGAACTTATTCATCATTAATATGATAACTCACAATATTTAACAACCAGGTCGTTCCCAGGAAAGAAGGGGCTTTCCAATAAGGATTTCTCCTTATTGGCTCGCAATTAGGTGACCAACCCTCTCCTTGATAGAACTTCTAGACATTGTCAATATTAAAAATAATAATATGAATAACTTTGTCGTCTCAATTATTGATTTAATAATATAACATATTATGTAGATGATACTGTAACAATAATTGAATCAATAATATGAGAGATGTGATGCAGCAATTACTGTAGCAATAATTGAGTATAACTGAGTGACTTCTCACGTAAGCATCAATAATCAATACAGTGTGCTACTATGCAACCACGCGTATTACTGTACTTTTACTACCGAGTAGTTCGACAGTTTTAACGGTAACACTTTCGCTGTTATTTTTATAAAAAGATAATTATGTCGTTTTCTTACTACGACAATACTTCCGTTGTGGGGTCCACCAATGATTGTGCCATCCTACGGATATTCCCCGACAAAAGGAATATTCCCCGACCAAACGAATATTTCATAACAACTTGCATACTTTGAAAATTTTTCACATATCACCTTTAACTTTTAACATTTTATCAATTTAACCATTTACTAAATAGAATAATTATAAGAAAATTGAATACTTTCATTTCATAAAATTCAGGGTCTCACAATTATTATTATTATTATTATTATTATTATTATTATTATTATTATTATTATTATTATTATTATTATTATTATTATTATTATTATTATTATTATTATTATTATTATTATTATTATTATTATTATCATCTTAATTTAAGGCAACATTTTAATAGTTGTTGCGAAAAGTTGTATAAAATATGCAACGAAAATAAAAATTGTTGCCAATGGATATGGTTCATATTAGGCAACGAAATATAGCAACAAAAAAAGTTCCGTTGCCCACGATGAGGAAAAATCAAGTGGTTAGAATTTTTGCAAAGAATTTATAACGAATTTTGTTTCCAAATTTTGCAACTACTTATGAATTTCGTTGCAACCAAGTGGTTAGAAGTTTTGTTGCTAAACATACACTTTTAGCAACGACTTATAAAGTTGCAACGAATTTTTGCAATGACTTATGAATTTCATTGCAAAAAGTGAAAGCCTGACACAATCTGCAACGAATGACAAATTTCGTTGCTAAACATATACTTTTAGCAACGACTTATAAAGTCGTTGCCCAAAAAATCATTGCTAAAGGCATATTTTTTTGTAGTGGATCTTCTAATAGCTTGCATGCCATTCATTGAGTGCTCTCTGGCTTCCTTTAGGTGAGTTGTATCTTTGCAGTACCAACCAGAGGCTTCATTCCTTTGGAAATTCTAGGAGTGCACAATTGTTGAGAATCGTGTTTGCTCTATGATTATTATTTGGCTTTACGAGCACATCTTTTGAGGTCTTAGCTCTGCACTCTACGATTCAGCTTTGGCTATGCAGACACTACGACTCCGAGATCAGATCTTGACACTACGATTTCTGTCGTTGTGCTTGTTGTCTTCATCTGATCTTGCTCGACTACTATCTCGGCCTTTGATACAATCAGTAGACTCTACGACTCTAAGTGTAGTCTACGATCCTTGACTTGGCTGTTAGTACACTCTACGACTCCGAGTGTAGTCTATAATTCTTGACTTGACTTCGGCAGATGCTCGGTCGGCTTGTAGGCAGGCTGTCTCTATGATTTTGAACATGACTTCCTCAGCAGACTACGACTCCGAGGAAGCTTTACTCGACACACTACGATCCTTCCTCGTCTCTTATGGAAGTCTACGAACTCCGAGATCTACTATCTTGCAGACTACGATTCTGCCTCAATAGCTCTCGAGTTATCCTTGACTCTCTTAGCAGATTACGATTTCTGGTGCAGTGCTTGACGATCAGACAAGCCTATCTATTACATCATAAGATCAACCTAACATGTTTGATCATTCTATATTTATAGTCCTTGTACATCATTTCTTTTTAAGGACTTTACTAAACTATTTTGCTTATGTAGGATCAACCTAACATATTTGATCAATTCATTCTAAGTCCTTGTACATATGTTTCTATAATCTATCATAGGACTTTATAGCTTTTCTTAATGCAAGCATACTTGCATATTCATTCACATATATATCATAATTAAATCATATATAAATAGGAATATTATTCACATGTTTATTCCTGACAATCTCCCCTATTTGATTATGACAAAATAATAAGTGCATATGCATGTTATGAATGAATCTTATATACAGTGAGTTGTTGTATTTCTAAAACAGATAATCATGAATGTCATTTATAATAATATGGAATTTTAATACACTATGACATTTTACATCCTGGATCCAGAACATACCAAACTAGTTAGAGATGTACCTCTTTGGCTCCATGTATGTTTCCAGGATGTCTGTTGATCAGCTACTCATCTATTGATTCGTTTGCTCCTCCTTCTCCTCTTCTTCTAGCTCCCCCTCAGTCTTAGGCTCGTCATCCTTTGGCTTCCCCTCAGATGATGAACCATCTCCTTCTTCTACTTTCTTCTTCTTTGTCTTCTTGATTTGTCTGCTCCTGCTCTCCTTGCCCTTTCTTGAATGCCTCTTACTTTGCCTTTTTCTATGCCTCTTTTTCTCCCCCCTTTTGTCATTAATCACTTGAGAGAGTTGTTCCATGTTGGACATAAGTTGCTCCATTAGATAAGAGGAGTTACCAACTTCAATCTTGAGTTCTTGTTGGCTTAACTCATGTTGCATAGAGAATGACTAATTCAAGTTGTCAATCTTGTCAGAGAGAGCTTGGAGGTTCTCTTCATTTGCCTTTTGTGCTTGTAGAGCTTCAGCCTTTTGATCATGTATTGCCTTCAGATAGATGTGATCTCTCTCTTTGATTTTGAGAGATATATCAGCCATTGTTGCTTGGAGTTTGTCTTGAACTGAATTATCTTCTGTTACTATCAGCATCTTTAACTTTTCATTGATTAGGGATATTTTCTCAACCAGCTCCGCAGAGTTCTTCAACAGCTCTTGTTCCATAGACATTTGGTCATCTCGTTGAACAGCTTCTTGTTGAGCACTAGATTGGACCCTACGATTTTCGTCCTTGGATAGATTTTTGAAAGTGTTGACAATCTGAAAGATCGTTGAGTACCAATCATTATTGGAGGATGAAGAAACATCAAATAGCTGAGCTTGGGCAGAAGGTGGCTTCTTATTCTGGATTTGAACATCATCAGTGATAGAGTGAACAGACTCTACGATTATCTCCTTGGCCATAATCCTTCTGCCTTCAGAGTCCACTCTACGATCGTAGGGAATGTAATGATTTCCATTATGTTTGTAGACCTTGTAGTGAGGCTGATCCTTTACCATTTGAGTTGGAAATTTCTTGATTCTCGAGAAGTTATTTTCCACCAACTCTATGTTAGGGAGGTGAGAAAAGACCCATGTTAGATAACTATTGTCTGCAGTGAGAGATGTCTTTACCCATGGCATATGAGGGTGGAACCATCTTATTGCGTGGTTCTTAACTTCAGGCTTATATATTATAGTCAATGTGTCTAGCTTCATAGCCTTATGATTGTTGAGTGCATTCTCTGCAGTCATCATTACCACATTTAGTCTTTCATTCCCATGATTTATCTATTTGACAGGGAACACATCCAGTGGTTCATCAATTTCGACTACAATTTCTCTCCTACGATTTACAAGATGAGGAATATGAAAATCTTTTGGTTCTGCTTCTTCAGAAATAGGATTTCTTCTATCTTTTCTCTGTTCTGAGCTTATATCATGATGACTCCTTTCCTCTGATTCTTCAGAGGATTCTTCATGTTGAGTTTCATTATCAGAGCATTCTCTAACATCTTCTCGTTTGGATTCATCTTTGTAACTATTGGTCCCATCTTCAGCATTCTCTTCCTGTGATTCAGATTTATCATGACTTCTTCAATGTCGACTCCATTAGAGTGATCACTTCTCTTTTTGGAGGCAAATTGAGCAATTAATCTGTGGCTCTTTCTTCTTCTTGGAGGTTCAGCTATGGGAGAAATAGATTCTTCTTCTTCTTTTTCAGATTTTGAGGCCTTTGAGTCATCAGACAAGCTTCCTTGACTCTCAACATTTGCAGGAATTATCCTTCTTCTTCAGAATCATCATTATTTGACCCATTCTTTGGGCTTGTTGGAGCATTTCCATTTATAGATGTAGTTGGGTCATCTTGTAGCTTTTATTTATTATAAGAGTGAATGCTCTAAGACTTAGTCACAGGACTTGCACATTCCTTTTTTTAATCATTAAACTTGGCTCTTTCTTCCATAGATTCGACTTCTTCTTCTTCTTTGAACTTGCTCCTTGAGGGTTCAATCTTTGAACTTTCAGTTCCCTTCCCATCTTCAGACTCTTCATGCTCTTCTTTGTTGGATGGACTTTCATGGGGAACAGGGGAAAGTTTGTTTACCACCTTAGCTTTCTTTCATGAAGGCTCTTGAAGCAGTCTATTGCTTCTTCTTCTTTTTGGGTTTTCAGCAGTTGATGCTGGTTTTTCTTCTGCTTCTTGTTTCTTCTTATCAGTGGAGACATATCTTGTCGAAGCCTTTGCATTCTTCACATTCTTTGACTTCTTATTTGCTGGTGTGGCAGCAACTGATGTAGAGTCATCAGGCTCAGAACCTTCTTCCTCTTTTGCCTTTATTTTCTTTGCAGACTCTTCTGTTACTTTCAGTTTGTGTTAGCCTCATGTTTTCCTTTAGATTTTTCTTCGAATTTATAAATAGTTGTGGATACATTACTTTGTGAACATTCAGAGGTTCTCCCTCATAATCCTTAATCTTGTTTCCCAGCTTCTTCTTCATCACATAACTTAGCAATCTTCCATGAAATACTTTTGTAAGTGGTTTCTCGGTAGATTTCTTCAACTCAACCTTTTCTATCCATTTGGAGATTTGATCGAGCAGGATGGCTCCAAAATTGATTTGCTTATTCAGAACTATCGCAGACATAATCTTTAACTGCTGATCGAGTACAGTGTAGTGTGCAGTGTCTTTGCATAGTATACATTTCTCACTATTTCAGCAAGGAACTCGAATTCCTCAGGAAATTCCTTCTTCTTCATGTCCTTCAGGCTAGGGTTTCTTTGGTACCGCATTAGCCTCTTGCCTTCTTCAATGTCGACTTCATTCAGGTTTATCAGACCTTGATTGGGAAACCCTAGACATTGATTGATGTCTGATGCTCTTATTTTCAGACTTGATCCTTTTACCTTAGTGGTAAGAAGCCCAAAATTTGTTAAAGCATTTGAGTAGAACTGCTTTACTAGCTCTGTATAAACTGAAGTGTTGGCCTCCAAGCACTCAGAGAACCCAGCTTTCTTTACGAGCTCAAGTATGTCCTTGAAATTCGTCTCTGATTCTCTAAACTTTGTAAACCCAAGTTGAATACCAGTTATAACTTTCCATTATGCCATTTGAGGAGTTCAAGGTATATGGTATGTGATTTGGAGAGATTTAGCTGAATGTGATTTGGGCTCTGGAATTTTGATTGGTTTGGCTTTGAAGAGGATTCTAGGGTTTGAAAATAGGAGGGAGAGAGGTTCAATAGGTTCTGCCAACTGTTTGTAGATTTTGAATTTGTCTTTATAGTAGTTCCTTCTGACTCTGCATACGCTTTGATGTGTCAGCTTTCCATTAGTTACACGATGTCTAGTAATGAGCTGTAACTCCCATTAACTTTTCAGTTAGATGTCTTTTTTAGAAGAGTAGACGTTTGATTGATGTGGATTGACCGTTGACCTCTCTGGATCGTAGAGTAGCATGATAAGGCAGCTATGAACTCTACGTTTTCCTTTATTGACTCAACGATCAACACTTGAGAGATGTTGCATTGGATGGTTTTGACATTCTTCTCATTTTGAACCTACAATGTTCAGCTACTGATGTACTTCATGAAGCCTTGGGCACGTTTCTTCAGCAGGACATCTTTCTAACCAGTCTTCAAACTTATCTCCCATAATCTGAATGTTTGAGCATTTGTCCTGTTCTTCCAAGATCCTTATAAGTTAAGAGTAGCCTCTTGTAAGACTTCGATCGTCGAGTTTGTTTCTACGATCGCTGAGGTTGTACTGCGATCAGAGAGGTTACATCACGATCGTTGAGTTCTCTCAAACTCTACTCTGCGATCGTTGACTGTCTTGATCCTTGAGATGAACTTGATAAAGTAATTCTTCTGAGTTAAGGTAGCTTAGGAAGGGCCAACTTCTTAGAGTGAGCTAAGGGTCAGGTTTGTCCCTGAGACGCTTTCCAGGTGAAATGCTTTATGAGTAATTTGCACTGATATCTCTTCTAACCTTTTCTGGTGAGGAGGTCCTCTATCAACTTTAGACAATTGCATTTGTTGTGATCGTGGTGTCTTCTTGCTTTTACACTACGATCAGATGTTTGGTTGTAGGCACTCAACGATTTTGAGTTGGGTGGCTAATAGGTTATCAGTAGTACGTTTTGAGACGTTCCTACTGACTATGGATCTTCATTTGGTTTATCAGTCATAAAGTTTTGGGACTCTATAGCTGGTACATTTCTTCATAGAATATTTCAGTGCTGTTATTCCTTAACAGATCACTGCTCCCCCATGGTTGATGCTATCTTTTCAGTGAGGTGTGATTCCTTTCCTTCATGTACATTGGGAAGCATCCCTGCATATCTCCTTATGGCTGAAGTCATTAAATCTTCAGAGTTGATCATTCTTCGATCCTTTGACAGCACTACGAACGTAGTCTTCTTTGTCAGCTTGTGCTCGTGAAGTTCTGCTCCCGTAATAAGTTTTTCATGTTTGATGCTCGATGGTCCTCTGATGTGGGCTTCCTTGAGGACAAGTTTTGAATGCTTGAGCATCTAAGACCCTTTTTCATCTTTTGTTGAGTGGCTTGCTTTCATATAAAGGTTAGCAGCCATTTGAGCTTCATTTATATTAGCTCAGCAGGTCTTCAAGGACAGGCTTTGACATGTAGGAGTTTTGTCAGAATTATTTTTGAACAGTCCTAAGCCTTCTGCTGGTTGAGTCTTTTTGACTGAAGTCTTTTTCTTTAGCATTCCTTAGTGTGGTCAGATAGACCAAGTACCTGCAGATTATATATATATTTCTAATTTGTGGTACCCATGGTTAAATGGGTCCTGTTAGGTTAGTTTTCTAAACCCTTGTTCCTCATATCTTTGGATAATCATCATATTGACCACCATCATTCGTATTCATGCATATAATTAATTTAGATAATATATTTTGAGATGCATGGTGGTGAGTGTGAGAAAAATCTGATATTTTAATAAAACACTCTTTTCCTTGATGGTTTCTTCATTTGCTAAGTTATGTTCATAGGGTTTAAATGTTCATAGAGTGAGAATCAACTCTAAGATTTATTAGTATTTAGTTGATTCATGGAGGTGATCAGTTTCTATGAATCTTCAAGATTCTCTTGTAGACCTGATCATATTCTGTGTGTTATTAAACACTTAGATCATAGGATGTATAGACACATTAACCCATCAGTAAAGATTACTTCACAATCATTTGACTTGTGATGCTCTTAAAACCCATTTCAAGTTTCTTTCAAGTTATCATCTTCAACCTAAAACTTGGATGGAGAGAAAGTTTATAGACATTTGAGTTTTCACCATCTGTGTACTTTCTCTATTCACCTTTTTGGGTAGATTATGACTCCTTGAGGGAAAACTGTTATAGTTCATAAGTGAGGTGCAATAATAATGTTCATTTTTATAATAGTGAGGAACCGTACCTTTTTACTATCAGTTTTTTAACAGTCATTTATCTTAGGTATACTGAGTTTAGGCATTGATGTGCATGTTTTCTCATTTGCTTCTGATAGCTTGTTGCTCTAGTTGATCTTCAATCAATCAGTCATGGTCTTGAAGATGCAAGCTAAGAGAATATCAGTGTTTTTAGTTCTTAGACATCCTTGAGTTTATAAGGCTTACATCCAGCTGCTGGTTGTCCAGATACATGTTTGAGAAGTTCTTCTTCCTTCTCTAAATAAAAACATTTCTTAGCATGTATGGCCTTTTCTTATCTTTAGGCTGGTGGATGTTTGACTCTTTTCTGTTGATGTCATTTGAGCTTTCTAGCCTGGTCTTCAGACAACAAGATTGACTATAAGCAAGGATTGGTCTTGTTGATATGGCAATCGAGAGTATGGACCAATCTGAGCAGCTTCAGGTGTATATACACATTTACCTATACACAATATATCCAACGTGTGAGCTCATTTGCATATAACAAATGACTTACTACTAAACTAAGTTTAGAACAATGTTTATGCCTAGGATCAGACTCAAAGCGATTAGCTTTTGAATATATCATGAGAACTCGCCTCGATACCAATTGTTAGTTCGATGAGCACAATATAGATCTAGAAGGTGGGGGGGGTTGAATAGATCCTTTAAATTTCAAATACTTTTTCTCGTTTATTTTGTTTTGCTCATTAAGTAGCATATGACAAGCATAAGAATCTTTTCAAACATAGCGGAATAAGTAAAAGATCCCCTTCGTTGATATATTCATAATAAATCATACATTGTTCGAAGAGTTAATCAAGTAGTAAGCAGTTAACACATACATAGCAGTTATAGCAGTTAATGTACATAAAGTAAAAGACATAGGGGGTTTTAAGTGGTTTAGAGACTCAAGCTCCTAATCCACTCTTCTGCTTTCAACTAGCAGGATTTCCACTAAGGAAGGGCAGCACCCTAAATCACTAAGATTCCTTCAAGGCCAGCAGCCTTGGGACTTTAGTTCACAAAGAACTCTTCAAGGCCAGCAGCCTTGGAACTTCTCTATTTCCCTAGGAACTCTTCAAGCCCAGCAGGCTTGGAAATTCATTTAGTCCGTCCTCCGGACAAGGACCCCTTAGGCCCTGGTTCTTGTTGTTGTAGTTGTTGTTGGTGGTGGTGGTGAGCTGCTATGATGTCATTAGGCTCTGAACATATTTTGTACTTAGCAGCTTGGTGTGGTCCTCTTTGAATTCTGCTTTGAGTCTGGACCATATCTTCATTGGTGCAGCTGATCTTTACTCCTTCTGTTCATCTTTTTCTGATGTCAGCTGTGAACCATCACCATCTAGATTTGCTAAGTCTATGTGTTTTTGATAGACTTCGTCTGGCACTTAGCAATCCCTGAACCCTTCTTAAATGTTTTGCAGACATGCTTCTGCACTTGTTCAGTTTCAGTTTTTGGTTCACGGTGATTCGTAGAGTGGCTCTCTTGATCTTCTTTGTACTCAGCCACTCTTCTGAATGCTATCTTCTTGGCCTTCTCGACTCTCACTCACGCCATCTTGATGGCATTCTCATCTTTGTTGAGTGAAGCTCTAATCTGGTTAAGTCCTTCTTCAAAGCTGCTTCACTTCCACTGAAGTAGTCTCACTGTCACTGAGACTTGTTCTGTGAATCTTTAGTGGAACTCATAGATTCATTAATAGCATTCACCAACTCAAAGATTCTGTAACATTGCAATCATCAGCACTCTTGATCTTTGAAGCGCTGTTGATTTATTGTGAGACCCCAGATTTTATGAATAAAGATTTAAATTTCTCGAAATATTTTTTTTAATATTATGGTGTGGATTTGATAAAATATTATAGTTGTGGGTAATATTTATAAATTTTGCAAAGTGCGCAAGTTGTTATATAATATTCATTTGGACGGGGAATATTCTTTTTGTCGGGAAATATTAGTACGACTCAAGCATAATCATTAGTGGACCCCACAATTGAAATCTTTCGTCGTAGTAGTTACCGAATTAAAATTGTTGAACTACCCGATAGTAAAAAAATAAAGATGTACGTGTGGTTGCATAGTAGCTTTACGGTATTGATTATTGATGCTTACGTGAGAAGTCACTCGCTTATACTCAATTATTGCTATGATAATTCTTTGCATCATATCTCTCATATTATTGATTCGATTATTGTCACAAAGATTATCATATGCATTATATGATATATTATTAAATCAATAATTGAGACGACAAAGTTATTCATATTATTAAATTGCAATATTTACAATGTCTAGAAGTTCTATCAAGGAGAGGTTTAGTCACCTAATTGCGCACCAATAAGGAGAAATCCTTATCGGAAAGCCCCTCTGTCCTAGGAATGACCTGGTTGTTAAATATTGTGAGTTATAATATTAATGATGAATAAGTTTATGTTGATTAAAGATGAATTTGATAGTTCCATTGTCTTGGGATTATTTGTGTTAGTAGAAATTGACATTTATTTTGATAATAATTGATGTCTGGAGATTTTATTGTTCAATCGGTTATTCAGGGCACTTTTCGTGTCGGAGTACTATTAACAAGTTACAATTCATGAGTTACTATTCATGAGTTACTATTCACGAGTTACTATTGAGTCACATTCACTTACTATTAGGGGAGTTGGTGCAAGATTGATAATACTTGCATAACTAAGTTAAAAATGGAGGTATAGATGGAGGTACTATACTGTAATTGATTTTTTCACATGTTTAGAACTATTGAGTCACATGATTTACTATTAGGGGAGGTGGTGCAAGTTTGATAATACTTGGATGGTGAATTAAAATGAAAGAAAAGTTGGAGGTATTATTTGTAATTTTCGAGCCCCAAAACGTGCAATTATCGAAACTATATTTTCGTATAAATAGAAGCTCATTGTTCCTTCATTTCTCACCAATTTACTAAAGCTTTAGAGCCATTATTATAGAGGGAAATTATTGAGAGAAAGAAGAAAAGAAGTATGCTCCCTCACTATTCCAGTATCAAGTCTTCTTTTGAGGTAAGGGATATTATTTGTTGTACCTGTAAGGGGTATTATTCTTTCGTATTCATGAAGAGAATTACTTCTTTCAATACTCGTAAGAGTTGTTATTCCATTCTTCATTATTATGTTGGAATAACCTGTTTATGCGAAGTACCCCATACATGGTGAAATTCTTCTGTTATTCCATTCTATATTATTATGTTGGGATAACTTTGTTTACAAATACCGCATACATGGTGAAATTCTTCTATTATTCCATTCTTTATTATTCTCGTTGGAATATCATGTCGATCTTAATTTGCTTTGACACGGATTCATTCTTCTTTATTATTTCGTTGGAATAACTTGTTTATCGCAAGTACCGTATACATGGTGAAATTTCGTTATTATTCCATTCTTTATTATTCGCTTAATATCCCACATGCATGCGTTTTATGCTGGGACTGGTTCCATTATTTATTATTCGCATTTATTATTACCGCGGAATATCACATGCGTATTTTTTCTGTGGGACTGGTTCCATTATTTATTATTCGCATTTATTATTACGTGGAATATCCTATCATCGTTCTGGGACTCGGTTCCATTATTTATTATTACATTGGGAATAACTTTGTATATGCGGTCTCTATCGCATGCATGGTGAATCCTTCTATTATTCCATTTTTATTATTCATTGGAATAACATATACATGTGGATTATCACATGCATGGTGAATGATCCTTTATATTCATTCCTTATTAAATTGTGGAAATGATGCAAGTTACATTGATTATGATGAGAGTCATAATAAAAGCATTGGTGATGAAAATCATGGGTATATGAAGTATTAGTAAGTGTTATGATAAGTTATGTTGGTTATTATGTGAAAACATGAAAGTTTCTTGGAAATCACAAAGGGTTGAAAATCAGATTTTGGTGAAAATAGAACATGAAATTCACTTGACCATATCTCATATTATATTTTGAATTTTTGAGTGTGGTCAAGTTATAGAGTTAGATCTATGAGTTTTGTAGCATCTCCAAGTGGAATCACTATAAAAGGTGTTGTATATTTTCATGTGGACCGATTTTAGCAAAGGAGCCAAAAGCTGCAAATACCAAAAATGCTACTGCCAAGATTTTTAAAAGGGCAGTTCCGGCCACTTAATTTGTGAGAAAAATTTTGGCCTTTTGGGACATGAAAGTATACGGTATAAAGAACATCCTTTCCAAAAATGAGCTAATTCCGACTTAAAATGAGCAAGTTATGACCATTTCAATATTTAGGTTTTTCCGACGAAAAATGCTATAACCAGAGTTCTATAACTCCGATGACCATGAAATTTAAAATGGAAGATCACGTTAACATGTGTAAGATTCTTCCAAGATTTGGGAATTTTTGGAGTTAAACTTGAGGTAGCTAATTTCTTAAGGAATTAATTAGAAATTGATTTTTGAAAAATAGTAAATGAATTTTAAAAATTCAAAGAAAAATATATGTTCATTATGGGACTATATTCTGCTAAATCCCAGAAAAGAAATATTTTTGGGACTGATTTGGTATTTTTTATGAAAATTGTTTAGTTACGAAGATATGAGTTAAATATGTTTGTGAAGTAAAAAAGTTGGAAAATAGGATTTTATGGCTTGGGAATCCTATATAAGGTATATGAAGATTTTTGATAAGGGATTTGATCATTGGTGATGAAATCTTATGAGTATGGCATTCTTTGAATGATTAAATGCATTATTTGGTAAAGTGTAAACAATTGAAATAAATTGTTTATAAGTTTAGAGGTGGTTAAAATATTGTTATAATATTAATAATATTAGATTATGAGTTTATTAAGTGATTGATAATATTTGGATAAATTTAAAGTCTTTAATATTTATCCTTGTTTTAGTTTGATTAATGTTTATATCATTGTCAACATCATCATGCTTATATGGTGATGAAAGTTTTGTTTGGCTTACGTGCGAAGATCGACTGTTGTTTATAGAATTATATATCTTTGGCTTACATGTAAAGATGGATTGTTGATTATTGGTTTTATGGTTGTATATCTTTGGCTTACATGCAGAGATGGACTTGGTATAAATATGACCAGGGATTATTCGGTATAGTCATGACCATTGGTGATTTAAAGAATATCCTTGACCTTTAGTACAGGGATGATTCGATCATGTGGTTTATTTATTAAGCTGAGTCTAAGCGATAAAAAAAATTGATGAAAATATTTTAAATCATAGAAGATAGTAGATTTTATTCTCTACTTGACTTTTCTATTGGATTGCTTGTTCCGCTGTAGTTAAACTTGATGTCTATTGTATTTTATTAGTTTAACATTGTTGAAGGCTAATGATAATTTATTCTGCATTATCTTAGTCATAATATTTCTTACTGGGCTAGTTGAGCTCACCCTTTCTTTCACTGTTCTCTTCAAGAAATGAGAATATATTTGGGACAAGTCTGGGAAAGGGTGATGATCAGGATGATAGCATTAGTAGTCCTCACTATTCTGATTAAATAGTGTGACAATAAATGTAATGAGGACTCCTTTAAGTTTGTATACTGTCTAGATGACAATATACATATTAAAACTCTTAGATTATGTTTTGTCGTAGTTTACACGACAATTGTATTATTAAGTTGTATTTGAATTTTGTACCATGTATTTGGCGACTCAAGATAGGTGATGAATACCTATTATTGGGGGTGTCACAGTTGGTATCAAAGCTTAGGGATATGATCCCTGGCTGAGATGTGAGACAAGAACTAGGAGGGGAGAGACGAGGAATTCCTTCGCTAGTATGACCTATATAAGTTTATTTGGTATTTAATTGGTTGGTCAGAGTATAGGGATAATATGTGATATGTCAATTAACCCTTATTTTGTGACAGTGTTTGAAAATGACATCTGAAAATGCTGAGGTAAGCAATGAAGCACATGAGAGCGTTGATTCAGCTCAAGCAAAAGGTAACGACCAAGAACACGATAATAATCATACCGGTGGCAACGGCTATCGGAACAATGATAACCATCATGGGGGAAATTATCATGCCAAGAATGGTAACCACTTCGGTGGTAATCATGGCCAAGATAATAGAAGTTGAAATTTCAAGAAGAGAATGTCATTTAGCCCGATTTTGTCATGCACCAAAGTCAAGTCCAGCTGGGACAATGGCACCAAAGGCGGATATGGACAAAACAAAATCGGTGGTTTTAAGAAGAACATTTTTCGTGACTTCTCAAAAAGCGAGTAACCCGAACGAAGTTAGCACGGGTTAGTTAATTATAAATTTTTGCGAAGTACTATACCTTATTAGATACCGGTTTTACCCATTCTTTTATCTCTCTTGCTTGCGTTCAACATTTAAATTTAACTCTGGGGAAATTAGACTTTGACTTATCAGTTGAAACTTCATTAGGAGAAACCTTCATTACATATGCTATCCAAGTCTTGGATGAGAGTCACAGTTTTGAATGATATTTCTATCGTTAATAAATTTCCTGGCGTATTTTCGAAGAACTTCCTGGCCTATCATCGAATTTTGTATTGACCTCAGTACAAAAACCCATTTCTTAAACCCTCAAATATTTCTTTAACCAAATAAACGTATCATGTGCCAAAGACGTTGGCTCGAGCTGTTGAAGATTACAATCGTACCATTCAATATCATTGTGGAAGAGCGAACGTGGTATCTGACACTTTGAGTAGAAGATCATATGTGTTTACGAGTGCGATGTTGCTAACACAAAGACCCATTTCGTATAAATGATGAAGATAGAGTTAAAGACTCTAGGGACCCACGTGAAGATAACGAATATACGAGAAGATTCGACTTTAATCAATAAAGTTAAAGCCGTGAAAGCTACGTACTCAGAGCTGATGAATGTGAAGAAGAATGTTCAAGAGGGAGTTATTCTAGAAGCAAGAATCGATGAAGAGAAGAAATCTTAAGCCTCAATTTTATTGGCCCATTTGAAATCCTTGATCGAGTAGGAACTGTGGCCTATAGACTCATTTACCGCCAAGTATGTCGCGTGTTCATAACATTTATCACGTACCAATGTTATGTAAATATGCGGACTTCCCGAATCACATTATTAAATTAGAACTTGACGAGATAGCAAAAGATTTAACGTATGAGGAGATATGTGTTAAAATCTTTGATAAGAAGGATCACATTTGACACTCAAGGTTATACCTCAAGAGTTAGAATCTGAAATAAAGTCAAGGTATCCACATCTGTTCGGCATACCAGGTATGTACGTAAATTTCGAGGGCGAAATTTCATAAGGAGGGGAGATTGTGAGACCCCGGATTTTATGAATAAAGATTTAAATTTCTCGAAATATTTTTTTTAATATTATGGTGTGGATTTGATATAATATTATAGTTGTGGGTAATATTTATAATTTTTGCAAAGTACGCAAGTTGTTATATAATATTCGTTTATTTGGGAAATCTTTTTTTTTAGGGGGAATATTAGATGACCAAGCATAATCATTGGTGGACCCCATGGCGGAATCTATCATCATAGTTAGAAAACGACAAAAATATTTTATGAAAATAACGACGGTAGTGTTACCGTTAAAACTGTTGAACTACCCGATAGTAAAAGTACAGTAATACGCGTCATTGCATAGTAGCACACGGTATTGATTATTGATGCTTACGTGAGAAGTCACTCAGTTATACTCAATTATTACTACAGTAATTGCTGCATCATATCTCTCATATTATTGATTCGATTATTGTCACAGTATCATCTGCGTTATATGATATATTATTAAATTAATAATTGAGACGATAAGGTTATTCATATTATTAAATTACAATATTTATAATGTCTAAAAGTTTTGTCAAGGAGAGGTTTGGTCACCTAATTGCGCGCTAATAAGGAGAAATCCTTATCGGAAAGCCCCCTCTGTCCTGGGAACGACCTGGTTGTTAAATATTGTGAGTTATGATATTAATGATGAATAAGTTCGTGTTGATTAAAGATGAATTTGATAGTTCCATTGTGTTGGGATTATTTGTGTTAGTAGAAATCGACATTTATTTCGATAATAATTGATGTCTGGAGATTATATTGTTCAATCGGGTATTCAGGGCACTTTTCGTGTTGGAGTACTATTCACAAGTTACTATTCATGAGTTACTATTCATGAGTTACTATTCATGAGTTACTATTCACGAGTTACTATTGAGTCACATTCACTTACTATTAGGGGAGTTGGTGCAAGATTGATAATACTTGCATGACTATGTTAAAAATGGAGGTATAGATGGAGGTACTATACTGTAATTATTTTTTTCACATGTTTAGAACTATTGAGTCACATGATTTACTAGTGATTCACATGATTTACTATTAGGGGAGGTGGTGCAAGTTTGATAATACTTGGATGAGTGAATTAAAAATGAAAGAAAAGTTGGAGGTATTGATCGTAATTTTTGAGCCCCAAACGCGTGCAATTATCGAAACTATATTTTCCTATAAATAGAAGCTCATTGTTCCTTCATTTCTCACCAATTCACTAAAGCTTCAGAGCCATTATTATAGAGAGAAATTATTGAGAGAAAGAAGAAAAGAAGTATGCTCCCTCACTATTCCAGTATCAAGTCTTCTTTTGAGGTAAGGGATATTATTTGTTTGTACTGTAAGGGTATTATTATTTTCAGTATTCATGAAGAGAATTACTTCTTTCAATACTCGTAAGAGTTGTTATTCCATTCTTCATTATTATGTTGGAATAACTTGTTTATGCGAAGTACCCCGTACATGGTGAAATTCTTCTGTTATTCCATTCTGTATTATTATGTTAGGATAACCTGTTTATGTGAAGTACTGCATACATGGTGAAATTCTTCTATTATTCCATTCTTTATTATTCTGTTGGAATATCATGTGGTCTTAATTTTACTTTGACCTAGTTCTCATTCTTTATTATTATATTGGAATAAATGCTTTTATCACAATCGCATACATGGTGAAATTCATTGTTATTCCATTCTATATTATTCGCCGGAATATCACGTCTCAGACGCTTTTCTGCCGAATCTGGTTCCATTATTTATTATTCGCATTTATTATTACAGCCGGAATATCACGCTCGTGCCCTTTTTACAGGACTGGTTCCATCATTTATTATTCGCATTTATTATTCTCGCCGGAATATCACGTTCTGTATGCGTTTATGCTGGGACATAGTCCCATTATTTATTATTCTGTTGGGAATAACCTGTATGTGTGGTCTCTATCGCATGCATGGTGAATCCTTCTGTTATTCCATTTTTTATTATTCTATTGGAATAACCTGTCTATGTGGATTATCACATGCATGGTGAATGATCCTTTATATTCATTCCTTATTAAATTGTGGAAATGATCTGGTTACGTTGATTATGATGAGAGTCATAATAAAAGCATTGGACTGATGAAAATCATGGGTATATGAAGTATTAGTAAGTGTTATGATGAGTTATGTTGGTTATTATGTGAAAACATGAAAGTTTCTAAGAAATCACAAAGGGTTGAAAATTAGATTTTGGTAAAAATGGAACAAGAAATTCAATTGACCATATCTCCTATTATATTTTGAATTTTTGAGTGTGGTCAAGTTCTAGAGTTAGATCTATTAGTTTTGTAGCATCTCCAAGTGGAATCTTTGTAAAAGGTGTTGTAGATTTTTGGTGTGGGTGATTTTAGCAAAGGAGCCAAAAATTGCAAATCTGAAAATGCTCTCGCCTTGATTTTTTAAAAGGGAAGTTCTGGCCACTTTATTTGTGAGAAAAATTCCGGTCTTTTGGGACATGAAAGTATACGGTATAAAGAACATCCTTTCCAAAAATGAGCTCATTCCGACTTAAAATGAGCAAGTTATGACCATTTCAATATTTAGGTTTTTTCGACGAAAAATGCTATAACCGGAGTTCTGTAACTCCGATGACCATGAAATTTAAACTGGAAGATCATGTTAACATGTGTAAGATTCTGCCAAGATTTGGGTATTTTTGGAGTTAAACTTGAGGTAGATAATTTCTTAAGGAATTAATTAGAAATTGATTTTTGAAAAATAGTAAATGAATCTTAAAAATTCTGAGAAAAATATATGTTCATTATGGGACTATATTCTGCTAAATCCCAGAAAAGAAATATTTTTGAGACTGATTTGGTATTTTTCATGAAAATGGTTTAGTTACGAACATATGAGTTAAATATGTTTGTGAAGTAACAAAGTTGGAAAATAGGATTTTATGGCCTTGGAATCCTATATAAGGTATATGAATATTTTTGATAAGGAATTTGATAATTGGTGATAAAATCTTATGAGTATGGCATTCTTTGAATGATTAAATGCATTATTTGGTAAAGTGTAAACAATTAAAATAAATTGCTTATAAGTTTAGAGGTGATTAAAATATTGTTATAATATTAATAATATTAGATAATGAGTTTATTAAGTGATTGATAATATTTGGATAAATTTAAAGTCTTTAATATTTATTCTTGTTTTAGTTTGATTAATGCTTATATCATTGTCAACATCCTCATGCTTATATGGTCATGAAAGTTATCTTTGGCTTACGTGCGAAGATGGACTGTTGTTTATAGAATTATATATCTTTGGCTTACGTATAAAGATGGATTGTTGATTATTGGTTTTATGGTTGTATATCTTTGGCTTACGTGCAGAGATGGACTTGGTATAATTATGACCAGAGATTATTCGGTATAGTCATGACCATTGATGATTTAAAGAATATCCTTTACCTTTAGTACACGGATGATTCGATGATGTGGTTTATTTATTATGCTGAGTCTCAGCGATAAAAAAAATTGATGAAAATATTTTAAATCATAGAAGACAGTAGATTTTATTCTCTACTTGACTTTTCTATTGGATTGCTTATTCCGCTGCAGTTAAACTTGATGTCTATTGTATTTTATTAGTTTAACATTGTTGAAGGCTAATGATAATTTATTCTGCATTATCTTAGTCATTATATTTCTTACTGGGCTAGTTGAGCTCACCCTTTCTTTCACTGTTTTCTTCAGAAAATGAGAATATAGCTGGGACAAGTCGGGGAAAGGAGTGACAGTCCAGATGATAGCATTAGTAGTCCTCACTATTCTAATTAAATAGTGTGACAATAAATGTAATGGGGACTCCTTTAAGTTTGTATACTATCTAGATGACAATATACATATTAAAACTCTTAGATTATTTTTTGTCGTAGTTTTCACGACAGTTGTATTTGAATTTTGTACCATGTATTTGGCGACTCAAGATGGGTGATGAATACCTATTTTTGGGGGCGTCATATTTATACTGCTTCCAATCTTCCCGTTAGTTTGTAGCCGTTGAAAGCTATTCAAATTGCTTCACAGATCTCGAGTTATTTGGTGCAGACTGTCAATGTGGCATGACATCTTTTTTTGACGTTCTGACACTGCAGTCTACTGTTTCACCTACCCTATCAGATATGTTACTTTGATGTCTCGGGCAGGTCGACGACTTTATTTCCCCATTCTGATTTCTTGATCAGAGGTTGTCCTTGCATCGATGCTCTTAATAAGCTTTTGTCCGAATGCCAACCTTCAGATTGAACCGTTGCCAATGCTTCAATCCTCAGTTGTTCAAACTACACGATTCTGATGCACTTCTTCTTGGACCTGATCGTAGTGTCTTATTGACTGATGCTTATTAGTATGTAGAGTCAACACTACGATCTTGAAGAGTGTTCACTCGATCTTTAGTAAGGAGCAACTCTTCCTTCTTTCATGCAGTGCTTCAACACTTCTGTTTGCCTCGACTGCTCTCAAATACTGATGGCTTGACTCTTTGTTCTGGTACCTTCTGAATAACAAGACACATCGAGTTTGCGTGGCGGTCCTTTCGCTTTCTCCTTGTGATCTCCCGTTCACTTATCATCAATGGACTGACCCAATGCTTAATCACTTTAGCCTTGTTCTACAAAGTCTGACCAATATCTCTGTGTATACTCCATAGGTTCCTTCTTTGTTTGGCAAACACTATGATCTTGGTTACTTCAAAGATCGTTGACATCTTTCTACTTGACAGCTACTGCACAAGCTGACTTTCCTTAGTCAGCTACTGAAGTCTTCTTATGATCATCTTTTGGAAGACTTCATCTTGAATGGCTTTACAACTCAATCTGGATGCTGATTAGGTTGATGCTTAGATCTTCTAATAGCTTGCATGCCATTCATTGAGTGCTCTCTGGCTTCCTTTAGGTGAGTTGTATCTTTGCAGTACCAACCAAAGGCTTCATTCCTTTGGATATTCTGGGAGTGCTCAATTGTTGAGAATCGTGTTTGCTCTACGATTCTTCTTTGGCTTTGCGAGCACATCTTTTGAGGTCTTAGCTCTGCACTCTACGATTCAACTTCGGCTGTGCAGACACTATGACTCCGAGATCAGATCTTGACACTACGATTTCTATCGTTGTGCTTGTTATCTTCATCTAATCTTGCTCGACTACGATCTCTGCCTTTGATATGATTAGTAGACTCTACGACTTTGAGTGTAGTCTACGATCCTTGACTTGGCTGTTAGTAGACTCTACGACTCCGAGTGTAGTCTACAATTCTTGACTTGACTTTGGCAGATGCTCGGTCGGCTCGTAGGCAGGCTGTCTCTACGATTCTGAATATGACTTCCTCAGCAGACTACGGCTCCGAGTAAGCTTTACTCGACACACTACGATCCTTCCTCGTCTCTCCTGGAAGTCTATGAACTCTGAGATCTACTATCTTGCAGACTACGATTCTACCTCGATAGCTCTCGAGTTATCCTTGACTCTCCTGGCAGACTACGATTTCTGGTGCAGTGCTCGACGATCAGACAAACCTATCTATTACATCATAAGATCAACCTAACATGTTTGATCTTTCATTCTAAGTCCTTGTACATATGTTTCTATAATCTATCAGAGGAGTTTACAGCTTTTCTTAATGCAAGCATACTTGCATATTCATTCACATATATATCATAATCAAATCATATATAAATAGGAATATCATTCACATGTTTATTCCTGACATAATTATCATTTCATATCCTAAAGAATGATTCGAGAATTGTCGATACTCATTGTTCATGATATTGTTCTAAGACTCTGAGAGTATACCTTGATATATATAACTCATGATTTAAAACTCATTACCCTTGTTGTATATTACTTGTTGGGCAATTTGTGCTCATTCTTGCTTATTTAAAACCTTTCAGTTAAGGCAGAATAGGGAAGTGTCTTTGGGAAAGACAAGGGCAAGGACAAGGCTACCGACTAGCTTGTTCCTTTATGGATTAAAATTATTATGTTGTATTAAGACTATTTTCATACTATGTTTAAGCTTAATTAGGATTATGTAATAAGTCTTTACTTGATATTATTATGTAATCTATTAAGTAATGTAGGTTGCGAGACTTGGGGGAATAATTATAATAAAACATTGCATATTATTCTAAATTAGATCTTTTTGTTGTGAATGTGTGATTTTAGTTATTATTATATTACCATGAGCACATGATGAACCAAATTCGAGTGACCAAGTGGCGGTTCAAATTTGGGGATGTCACAGGTTGGTATCAAAGCTGTAGTTATAAACCTTAGGAGCGAGTGTCCTTAGATTATAACTCAGGAGAACTTAAAAGTTAGGAAAGAGATAAAACTCATGTAGAGTTTTCCTTTAGAGACTTAGGGCATTATGAAATGTAACTTCATTCTATACAATGAACTTATATTTATTTAACATTCTGATGGAGTCGTTGTTTTTGTTGTCTTATGTTGGTGATTGTAGGATGACTGACATGGGAGGACCTAGCCGAGTAGTAGAGGAGGAGTCGTGTGACATCCACATAGTATTTGAGACACCCTTTATAACGGAGCCTATATCAGTAGTGGTCCCTATCGATGACGATGATGAGGAGGAACAGATGGAGCCATTACCCGAGGAGTCTGAGCCTGAGGAGGAGCCTACGGAGGAGGATCCCGAGCCTATGGAGGACTCCGACGAGGCTACTTTTGAGGATCGGATGTTGGGGGAGTATGAGGAGCATATTTTAGAGTGGAGGAACTAGAGGCTGAGGCTAGGGAGAGGGAGTCTGAGTTCCAGAAGTTGAGGGACGATAACCATCAGAGAAAATTAGCAATGCAGGAAATGGAGGTTGAAATTGCTCACCGTAAGGAGGCAGGGATCCAGATGGGGATTTTATTTCACCGAGCGGTGGATAGAAACATTGAGTTAGCAAGGAAGATGGAGGAAATGGAGCAGAGGGTTTTGAGTGAGAGGACGGAGAAGGAGGATCTCCAAACTCAGTTAGAGATGGAGGTGATGGATAGGATTCACTTCGAGGAGAAGTGGGAGGAAGCTAATGATAGGGCGGATGATCTAGAGGATGAGGTGAGGTGCAAGAGAAGGAAGATGAATAAGATGGGCTATACTATACGCACGGCTATGGAGAAATTGATCGATGGGGTAAATCACTACCCAGCTGAACAAGAACAGACCCGGTATACCATAAGCTGAGATATGGTGGTACACATTACTCAGAAGGAATATCAGAACGTCATGGAGTGTGGGATGTTAAATTGAGTTTAGAGGATGAAGTCTAGTAGTTGTAGTATTTTATTTATGTGTTGTTTAAATTGTTTTTGTTAAATCTCAGTCTTTTGCTTAAGATGTGAGATAGTAGTAAAACCCAACTTTTGAAAAGTGTTAGAGGGGTAGTAAGCAGGTGTTGTCCTCATCTTTTGTGATACTAGGGGATATGTGTTATCATTTATAGCAGTATGCTAGAAAAGAGCATGTATTATAACCATTTTGCATATGAATATAAATGATCTTATTTCAAGAACGTGTTATAAACCTTTAGTTCTTTTCAATTAAGAAATGTCTAAGTATTATAATTAGATAATAAAATGAAAATTTTGTGATGCAAAAAAATGCCGCCCAGACGTAGAATAACTATCCCAGAAGAGTTAGTTAATGATGAGAGAGGACCAGTAGACCCGATACAGAGGCTTGTAGATTTATTGGGAGAAGCCCTGAGGGGAAGGAATGAACTTGTACCACCCGTTCCCCAAGCTGTCCCAGTAACATCCTTCAAATACTTTAAGAGTTTAGGACCCCCAGAGTTTGAGGGAACTACTGATCCGATAGTTGCGCAAACCTGGATCAAGGAGATCGAGAAGGCCTTCACTATAGCTCGTGTGGGTGAAGACCAAAAGACAGTATTTTCAACATACATGATGAGAGGCAAAGCGATCTATTGGTGGGAAGCTAATCAGTAGAGAGCGGGAGAAGGAACGATAACATGGGAGAGGTTTACGACGCTGTTCTTCGAGAACTATTTCCCAAAGAGTATGAAGAGTAGGATGGAAGTGAAGTTCCTGGAGTTAAAACAAGGAGACATGACGGTGGCGCAATACGAAGCTAAGTTTAACGAACTAGTGCAATTTGCAGAGCACCAAGTTGGGGATGAGGAAAGGAAGGCGAGACACTTCGAGCAAGGGTTAAAGTCGTGGTTGTATAATAAGGTATCAGTCTTCCAGATTGATTCCTTTGTGACATTGTTAGAGAAGGCAATCATTGCGGAAGGTGGCATTGAGGCCTTAAGTCTATATCATAAGGAGAAGAAAAACAAGGATACTAGTAGTGAGCATTGTGGAGGAAGCAACAGCGGAGGGAGTAACTCCGTAAAGAGAAAATGGGAAACAACAATAATAGAAATAATAATCAAGGAGGGAGTCATCAGGGAAACTTCAAGAAAAGTGTAACAATCTGGAATTTCAAATTTAAATTTTAAATATTTATTGAATTATCTAAATATTTATTTGAGGTGTTTATTTTTGAATAAATATTTTAATTGATGTTAATATGGTATATTTATTAAATTAAATAAATATTTTAGCTAATGTTGATGTGATTATTGTTATTAAATATTTATGAAATAAACATTTAATTTGGTGAATTGCAATATAACTTGAGATGTTATATTGTTGTTTTAATTTAATAAATTATAGTGGTATATAAAATTATTAAATAAAATTATAATTTTGTAATATTTATTTAAGTGGAGTATTTATTTAAAATATGGAATGTGTAATTAATTTATTTTCTTTTAACGTGGATATGGAAATCTAAATAAATAATATGTGATTATAAATTATAAACTAAATTGTTTATTAAAATAATTAAGGTAGTTTTAAATTGATTTAACCCAAACAAGGCTTAAAATATTAAGTCTTTATATTTTAAAGACTTTTTGCCAAACAAAGCCTTATGGCTTTTGGATTTCTTAATATTTGAATTATAATAATATAAATAAATTAAATTAAAATAATAAATATAATATATTTATAATCTATACGTTATATGTTATAACTAATTAGGCTTATTATGGCCATATCAGTTTTCTTTTATTATTACGCATATATGGTTATCAGTTTTGGGGGATTATACGCATTCTAGTTTTGCTAAGCCTAAGACTACAAAGAGCTTGAGAGAATTGGGAGGAGGTTCTGAGGATTTCAAAGCATCTTGATGTTTAGAAAGAATTATCAAGCGATTGAAGGTATTTTTCTAACCTTTATATATATATATATATATATATATATATATATATATATATATATATATATATATATAAATTACGACAAAATTTTCTTATGTTCTATGAAATCAAATTTGTTGAATTATTGATATATAACTTGTAATTGTGATTATATGTATTGCTTATATTTGAGTTTGTATGTAAACAAGAATTTGTATGCTAATTGTAGTTAAAAAGGAAAAAAAATAAATTACAGTATATATTTGCTTGTGGCTTGTAAAAGTACCAATTTTAGTGGTCAATTTGTATGTTAATTTGTGAATTGAGGCTTGATTATGCTAGTCCATTAAGAAATGTAGATAACATAATTTGAACGAAGTGATTTGGTCAAGTATAGAAATTACAGTGATGGATTTTGTAAAGGATGTCAAAAATGGAGTTTTCATATGAAAATATAGAATTTGAGAAATTAAACTTGTGTAAGTTGTTGTTAATTTGTTCTAAGTGGTTGAATATGTGAGGAAACATGTTTGTGTTGGTTTTATATCATTTGTTTGTTCTAATTTCACTGTTTGGTGGGTGAAATTCGTGTTAGTTGGGCTAAAAGTCGACTCTTTGTTCATGCCGCTTTTACGCCTCTGTCATGTACTTACTTGCAGTTGCTGTGCAGTGTCCCGAAAAGGCTTATGTATGTATGCTGTATGCGCACATAGCATATATATACACATTATACTGATCTGATGTTGACTTGCTGCTCTGAGACTTGAGATAAGCGACTTTATAACTTGGTCTAATGATGTGTTAACTTAATAAACATGGAATATGAAGGTTAAAAAGCAGAACCGTATCATGTCATTGATAATTTCAAGGTTGAAAATGATTAGTAAGTTATGAACGCGATATGTTAGGACTTAGTGTATATAATGATTAGTAAACAGGTGTTGTCAAGCTTAACACTTGAAATTCCTGATAATTGTATAGTAGCATAAGACTTGTGCTAAAATGATAAGTTTACCAAGAAATGTGAATGTTATGGTATGTTAACATATCGAATAGGTATTGTGGTTCTAAACCTATGTGTAGGATATTGGAGTACGTGAGTTGTAATTGTATAGCTTACGCAAGAGGCAAGTTCCCTAACCTTTGCTACTTTATTATTCGGCAAGGTTACTTTTCACTGTTATGTTATACTTATGCAAATTCTTTATCTCTAATCTCTTGTTTAATGATTTATTATCATGCAAGTTCTTTAACCCTCATTTAATCTCATTTACATTGGTTATTCAAAGTCTATAATTTTATTGTAAGAAGTGTGTTTATTCAGCTACTAATGACTGTTGTTTGATCTTCGTTCTTTAATATCATTGTATTATCTTACATTATTGTACCGAACTCTAAGTTGCTTAGCGATTCTTTACCAATTTAACTAATCCTTAGTTGATGAATATTCTAAACTCTAAATTACCCTTGAAGTCAACCCAAACCAAACTACCTTTGGTTTGTTTATGTACTCACACACTTTTGAAAGCATGTTGCCAATGATAACATTTGTTCAACTTAGAAATTGTTAATACTCTAACTCTTATTGATTCATCGATATACCTTATTCGTGAAGAGATTATAATCAAACCCTTGAATAGTTATTGATTTCTATATGATTTAACTGGTATTTGGTTGATGAGCGTTCTAAAAATCTAGACTTTCTTTGAAGCTAATTCCCAATAAAACTTCCTTTGGTTGAACACGATAATCTAAATTTGAGATGAACAACCCTATATCGAGGATTATTTTTAAATTTATGCAATAAGCGTTAAAATGTTTCTTGTAATACATAGTACAAAGGGTGATCACGGAGTGCGGAATGATGGTCCATATAGTCGTTTAGAGTATTAAAGGTTACAGTAGAAACACCTGTGAACCTAGGATATAGATGATGATTATAGTCTTTTAGACTGTTAAAGGTTAAAGTAGAAATACTTGAAAACCTAGAATAGAGTTCGTGGTCTTGTGACCCTCAGTGTATTCTTTGATGTTGTTATCTATTGTTAACTTAAACGTTCATTATTCCTTTGAACTTATAGCTGTTGAATTAAAGTTTCTTGTACCGATAAGAATACTTTACCATTGAAAACTTAGTAAATTGTCATTCATAAAATGTTATTATATATTATCCTTCTTGTGGGCAATTGTTTGCTCACTCTTGCACAAAACAATGCAGATGAAGTTAAGAAGTTTGAAGAGCTTTCTACAAGTAAGGGCAAAGACAAAGTGCTTGATTAGACGACACGTTTAATTTATTTTTTTGTTTATGAAGCTTATGTAATAGCTTTAATTATGACTATGTTTTAAATTTTCCGCTGATGATTGTAATAAAGGATAGATAACCTGGGATTTATTTGAGATTATGTAACTCTTTGGTGGGAGATTTATTGTTTAAGCTTTTGAGCTTAATTATATCCTTTGTTTATGGGTAGTTAGTTATGATTTAATTGGACAGTGAACACCAAATCTGTGGGATTGAGGTGCCCGGATTTGGGGGTGTCACAAGTTGGTATCAAAGCTTTAGGTTATGAACCTTAGGTGGGAAAACCTTAGGCTATAACCTTCTAGGAGATCGAAAATATAGAGGTGTTAAACTCTTATTGAGTTATAAGGAATGAATTAAGGGAAATTCATTGAAGATAAAATGATAAAAGCCTTTTTGTGTTTATGTGTTAATGACTTATTTTCTCTCAAGTATTTAGGAGTAGCGATAATTATACACATCAAGTTGTGGGGTTGTTAAAACTTTGTTGTCAGAATGACTGACGAAGGAAGATAGGGATTAGGATCCCGGAGAAGTTCATACAGTCTGAGTATGGTTTGTATTGGGGAAGCCATACCCGTTGTTTTCTAATGTAGCACGTGGGTATGAACTTGAGTTTGAATGCAAGGATAAATGTGAAGTGAACAAGGTGATGGATGAGTGCGAGGAGGGGGATTCCTCAAATGAAGTGTATGGTCATAACATTAAGTTATAAAGAAGGTCGAGAAATTAGAAGGCTAAGCCATAAAGAACCAAGCCACATTAGCTCAAGGAGATGTCGCGACTCAAGACCTTACTGCACAACTTGCGGATGTAGAACGGATATTAGCACAGTCAGAGTATTAAAGAGGATAGTTATTAGCTAGGAATGAGATTGCACAGGAATGATTGGGGAAAGGAGTCAAAAAAAAGCGTGAAAGGCGAGGACAGCGTGGAAGAAGGCTTCTAAATGCATAGATCGTGTTGAAGACAAGTCGAAGAGTGCCAAGCGAATGATGAAACGTAGAATTTAATCTTCCAATCTCCTGACGATTCGTATCATGGAGCAAGAGCACAATGCAGTTGTCCAATGTGGAATGTTCTTGTAGATTGCAAGAAAAACATTAAGATTATTTATAAATCACGATGAAAATTAATAAAATGTAAATCCTGACTTTTGAAATAAGTAGTGGGATATGATGAAGTAATCCTAGAATTTTATCATTTTAGGATAAATAATATAAATAGCAGTGAGACTATTTTGTTATGTGTTGTATGATAAATGAATAAATACATCATTGTTTATTAAGATATGTTATGTGTGGTTTAAAAGTGGTTGTGATAAGCTTGAAAATTTTAATGTGTGGATGAACGATGATCTAATAGTTCGAGTTTTAAGCAGTAAGATGCCGCCTAGAAGAAGACAACAGTGTCAACAGAGACCCGAGGAATATGCATACAATAGGGAAGCTAACGCAAATCCAGTGCCATAATTGGTGAATTTTCTGGTGGGAGCACTGGAAAATCAACTGAATTTTTGGCTATATAATCAAATCTCGATGTTCCAACCAAATTCATTCACAACAGGGCTGGAAAGAACGATTGACGTAGATGGAGGAGGTAATATGCTGACATATAATCAAGAGCGGAAGGGAAAGAAGAATGAAGATGATAAGGTGGGAGATAGCCATACTGGTAATGCTCAGAAAAAAAAGTGGAACAATGGTATCGACACTGAAAATCAGCAAGGGAATGAAAAGAAGAAGGTGGAGGCATGTAGCAACCACGGAAAGAAACATGTAGGTGTTTGTTTAAACGAAAAAAGGGTGTGTTTTAATTGTGGTTTGAAGGGCCACATTGCACCAAAGTGTTCAAGACCGAGGAAGGGAGCCTGCTTCACGTGTAGATCAAAAGAGCACTTGGCTTGAGGGTGCCCGAAGAAAGCGATAGGAAAAGTAAGTGGAAGCAAAGGGGGCAGTGAAAAACTAGTTATTGTTGAATCAGCTTCGCCGTGTCGACCAACCAAACAATCAGCCAACATGACGATCCAGGACGCAATGCAAGGTATGGTTCCGATCAGTTATTTGTATGACTATGTGTTATTTAATTCAAGTGCCACTTGTTAGTTTATGCATGAGGAATTCGTTCAGAAACTAGATTCATTTCGGGGAGAGTTACACTATTAACTTATTAGTGATGTCAATGGATTTATTCTTGATTTGATTTATGAGACTCTGAAGAAGTCAAAGGTAGTATTTTATTCTTTTAGTTGCACCTATGATGTCTCTATGAGATAGTATAGGAAATTTTGTTTTGTATAGTGATGCATTATACAATATGTGAGGCTGTGTGGGTAGGCGGAACTGCAGGGTTATCTTATATGTATCGCGCCAGTTTAAATTTTTATGTGAAAGGATATCCGTCTCACGATCCAGAGCTAGAGGTAGTAGTGGTTGCCCTAAGGATTTAGAGGTGTTATTTTGGAAAGTAGTGTGAGATATAAACAGACCATAAGTGTCTAAAGTATATTCTCATACAGGAGTATTTAAGAATGTGTTTCAAGTGATAGTTGAAGTTGATCAAAG
Organism: Panax ginseng; assembly: GCA_020205605.1. NCBI lineage: Eukaryota > Viridiplantae > Streptophyta > Magnoliopsida > Apiales > Araliaceae > Panax > Panax ginseng. Next base: position 26,754,814 of record CM035134.1, on the reverse strand, counting down.
ATTATGACTGCAAAATCATAAACGAAGGTGGTTGTCGACGTCTTAAGAAAAAGTTTGGAGTTGTTTTTATTAACTGTGGAAGATGGGTTCATAATAGAAATGACGAATTTATGGTAGGAGGTAAGATATATGAAAAGTCAGAGGAGAAGTTATATTAGGATGGAAAAGCAGTGCAGTTTTGGCAGAGTAAAGTAAAGGAAGAGAAGCTGCAAGATGAAGGTGTCAAATTCATAATCGATACTGAAGGATTGCTTAAAGTAGAAGGAAGAAACTAGGTTTCGCTAATACCATGAATTGAAAATGAAGTTTTACATAACATTTATATGTTGAATCAACTAGGAAGCACGAGATTATATATTGCCTTCGATAATACTATTTGTGGCAAGATATAGTGATAGAATTTGTGGTATGTCAAAGTTAGCATTTTACTTATCGAATAGTGTGTGAAGTTATGTGTTAACAAAATTATTTCAAGGCACGGTGTTTTAGCGTCAATTGTGTCAAACCGAGATTCACGATTTACATCGAATTTCCAGAAAGGGTTTGCAAGAACGTGTGGAATGCAATTAGAAATATGTATGTTATATCATTTTTAAAACGATTGCCAAAATAAAAGGAGATCCAGACATCAGAAGGCATGTTAAGCGCACGAGAAGTTTTCGATAACGTCATACGAGGTATCCACATTGAGCAAGTTTTGGGCAAGTTAAAAATAATTTAAGAGTAAGGTAATGCCAAGTGGGATTTCAATTGAGGACTCATATGGTAACGAAGTCGTACATATTTTTGTATGGGCAGAGGTTTTGTGCGTATACTTGGTTTATCACATTGATAATCATTGAAATATCGGTATTGCGCTATCCATGTATATGTGGTAGAAAGGTGATTCTTTTCTCATATATATATTTGATAGTTAGAGGATATTAAGAGTAGGATCGGTTCTTAAAACTAAAGCATATGGTAAGTTTGTGACTCATAATCATATAGTATGTTTTGAACCTCTCAGCGAATGGACGCCTATGGTGTAACTAGGATAAGTTCCTAAACTCATATGATTATGGCAAGTTCCTGAATTTCCAAAGTGTGATATGTTTGACGAACTATATTGGGTATAAATTGGTTATAGTATAGGAAGCATTGATGAAGTTGAAAAAATGGTTTTGAGGTAGCCTTACCTCTACAGTTAGAGCGTATTCATAATGTTTTTCATGTTTCAGTGATATGATCGAACAAGCCCGATTGCAATCATGTGATGGTTATGAACCCTTATGGTTGTTTCTCTACTAGGAAATTTCTATCCAGATAGTTGACAGAAAAGAACAAATGTTCAGGAATGAGGTGATACCTTCTGTGAAGGTGATATAGAGAAACCACATTGTCGAAGAGGCTACGTGGGAACTCGAAGATGAAATAATGAAGAATTATCCTGAGTGATTTGTTTAGTCCGTGTCTTCGATTCTGGGGACAGAATCTTTGTAAGGAGGGAAGAATGTGACGATTTGATTTGTTGACTTGTGATTCTGAGGACAGAATCCTTGTAAGGAGGGAAGGAGGTAACAATCTGGAATTTCAAATTTAAATTTCAAATATTTATTGAATTATCTAAATATTTATTTGAGGTGTTTATTGTTGAATAAATATTTTAATTGATGTTAATATGGTATATTTATTAAATTAAATAAATATTTTAGCTGATGTTGATGTGATTATTGTTATTAAATATTTAATTTGGTGAATTGCAATATAACTTGAGATGTTATATTGTTGTTTTAATTTAATAAATTATAGTGGTATATTAAATTATTAAATAAAATTATAATAAAATTATAATTTTGTAATATTTATTTAAGTAGAGTATTTATTTAAAATATGGAATGTATAATTAATTTATTTCATTTAATGTGGATATAGAAATCTAAATAAATAATATGGGATTATAAATTATAAACTAAATTGTTTATTAAAATAATTAAGGTAGTTTTAAATTTATTTAACCCAAATAAGGCTTAAAATATTAAGTCTTTATATTTTAAAGACTTTTTGCCAAACAAAGCCTTATGGCTTTTGGATTTCTTAATAATTGAATTATAGTAATATAAATAAAATAAATTAAAATAATAAATATAATATATTTATAATCTATACGTTATATGTTATAACTGATTAGGCTTATTATGGCCATATCAGTTTTCTTTTATTATTACGCATACATGGTTATCAATTTTTGGGGATTATACGCATTCTAGTTTTGCTAAGCCTAAGACTACAGAGAGCTTGAGAGAATTGAGAGGAGGTTCTGAGGATTTCAAAGCATCTTCAGTGTTTAGCAAGAATTATCAAGCCAATTGAAGGTATTTTGTCTAACCTTTGTATTATATATATATATATATACACATATATGAAATTACGGCAAAATTTTCTTATGTTCTGTGAAATCAAATTTGTTGAATTATTGATATATAACTGGTAATTGTGATTATATGTATTGGTTATGTTTGAGTTTGTATGTAAATAAGAATTCGTATGCTAATTGTAGTTAAAAAGGAAGAAAAGTAAATTACAGTATATATTTGCTTTTGGCTTGTAAAAGTACCAATTTTAGTGGTCACTTTGTATATTAATTTGTGAATTAAGGCTTGATTATGCTAGTCCATTAAGATTTGTAGATAACGTAATTTGAACGAAGTGATTTGGTCAAGTATAGAAATTACAATGATGGATTTTGTAAAGGATGTCAAAAATGGAGTTTTTATATGAAAATATAGAATTTGAGAAATTAAACTTGTGTAAGTTGTTGTTAAATTATTCTAAGTGGTTGAATATGTGAGGAAACATGTTTGTGTTGGTTTTATATCATTTAATTATGCTAATTTCACTGTTTGGTGGGTGAAATTCGTGTTAGTTAAAGCTAAAAGTCGACTCCATTAAATTCATGCCGCCTTCTTCGTGTCTGTAATACGTGGCATTCTTCCGTGGCAAATTGCCTTTTGGTCCAGTGCTTATGTATAGCGCAATTGCGCCATATATAATCGATCTCGAGGCGTTGACTTTCGCCTTCTTTGCGCGGACACAGGATAACTACACTATAACTTGGTCTAATGATGTGTTAACTTAATAAACATGGAATATGAAGGTTAAAACAGAACCGTATCATGTCATTGAAAATTTCAAGGTTGAAAATGATTAGTAAGTTATGAACGCGATATGTTAGGACTTAGTGTATATAATGATTAGTAAAAAGGTGTTGTGAAGGTTAACACTTGAAATTCCTGATAATTGAATAGTTGCATAAGACTTGTGCTAAAATGATATGTTTACCAAGAAATGTGCATGTTATGGTATGTTAGCATATCTAATAGGTATTGTGGTTCTAAACCTATGTGTAGGATATTGGAGTACGTGAGTTGTAATTGTATAGCTTATACAAGAGGCAAGTTCCCTAACCTTTACTACTTTATTATTCAGCAAGGTTACTTTTCACTGTTATGTTATACATATCTAATCTCTTGTTTAACGATTTATTATCATGCAAGTTCTTTAACCCTCATTTATTGTTGAGCAAGTTAGTTAATCTTTGTTTCTTTATTCCAATCGAGATTACCTTGGTAATTCAAAGTCTGTAATTTTATTGTAAGAAGTGTGTTTATTCAGCTACTAATGACTGTTGTTTGATCTTCGTTCTTCAATATCATTGTACCATCTTACATTATTGTACCGAACTTTAAGTTGCTTAGCGATTCTTTACGAATTTAACTAATCCTTATTTAATGAATATTCTAAACTCTAAATTACCCTTGAAGTCAACCCAAACCAAACTTCCTTTGGTTTGTTTATGTACTCACACACTTTTGAAAGCATGTTGCAAATGATAACATTTGTTCAACTTAGAAATTGTTAATACTCTAACTCTTATTGATTCATCGATATACCTTGTTCATGAAGACATTATAATTAAACCCTTGAATAGTTATTGATTTCTATATGATTTAACCAGTATTTGGTTGATGAGCATTCTAAAAATCTAGACTTCCTTTGAAGCTAATTCCCAACCAAACTTCCTTTGGTTCAGAACCTGATAATCTAAGCTGAGATGAACAACCCTATATCAGGGGATTATTTTAAATTCTGTGATAAGCGTTAAAATACTTCTTGTAATACATAGTACAAAGAGTGAACACGGGTATGGAATGATGGTCATAATCGTTTAGATTGTTAAAGGTTCTGATAGAAAACACTGTGAACCTAGGACATAGATGATGATTATAGTCTTTTAGACTGTTAAAGGTTAAAGTAGAAATACTTGAAAACCTAGAATAGAGTTTGTGGTCTTGTGACCCTATATCAGGAGATTATTTTATTCACGTATACGGCACTATTCACAAATACGGCACTATTCACCGAAAAATAAAAATTTTCTTTTTTGCCCAAGATGTCTATTTTGGCTACTATCTTTGATTGTATCCATGTTTTGATGGTTATTTTTGAATTCTGCTTCACAATTGGTTATTATGAAGTATTATTAATCTTGGATAAACTGTAATATGAATCCCTAATATTTGTCCTTCTATCTCATTGAATTCGTTTTCTTTAAAATATTTTTCATCATCCTCAGTCTTGAATGATGATATTACTGAATATCTTTGGCCTGTAATGCAAAGATGAATGATTAACTGATGAATATCTTTGGCCCGTAGTGCAAAGATGAACAGGTGTTGAGATTAACATGAACAACTGGTGATACAAATGAATATCTTTGGCCTGTAGTGCAAAGATGAATATTTGATTAAAGATGTAGATTGATTGATGTTACAGGGATAAAATATTGATGGACTTTTAAATCTTAGAAGATAGTAGAATTCATTCTCTACGTGACTCTTCTAATGGATTGTTGTTTCCGCTGCAGAATATTGATCTAAAACTTGTTGTCTATTATATCCTATCAGATTTTTCCCTGTGGAAGACTAATGATAATTTGTTGTATATTATCTTAGTCATAATGTTCTTTACTGGGCTAGTTGAGCACACCCTTTTCCTTTTTGTTCCATTTTTCTTCTTAGGAGGTGAGAACATAGAAGGATCGAGTCGGGGTATGGAGTAATGGTTCTAGAAAGATGTTTTAGCAGTCCTCACCATTTCTATAAAATAGTGTATGAATAATTGTAATGAGGACTTATTTGAGTATGGATATTGTCTAGAAGATAATATTTGTATTTAAACTCACAGTATGTGTTGTCGTATTTTACCTGACAGTTGTATTATTGAAGTTGTAGTTTGCTTTACATACCATGTATTTGGCGACCCGAATGGGTGTTGTATACCTATTTTGGGGGTGTCACGGTTAAGTATCAAAGCTTAGGATATGATCCTGGCTAAGATGTGAGAATAGAACTAGGAGGAAAGATGAGTAAATCCTTCCGCTAGTGTGTCTATCTGAAAAAGCTTTTTTGTTGGTAGGTCATAATATAGGGATATTATGTGATATGTTAATTTATTTAATTAACCCTTATTTTATAAGCGATATTTAGAATGGTTTGTTGAGAAGCGTTAACAATGGAGTGAATGAGATTGTGGAGACACCTCTAATCACTGACCGAGGATAATGTGATGTGGTGAAGAAGGAATTATAGATATCCATGTTGTGAGTGAAGAATTGATAGTTACTTTTGAGAGATAGTCGCAGAGGTAGCAGCTAAGAGTGAGGAAGAAGAGGTACCTGAGGAGAATTTATTAGAAGAATTTTATGATCGAAATTTAGAATTGTAAAATTGAATTCATGAGTTAGAAGAACAGGCTGAGGAATGACAGGCGGTCGTGAAGTAAAAGGATGCAACAATTCAAGCTTGTGTTACCCGATATGTGATGCTTGAACAGAAGCACTCTTTGGCAGAGTATAAAGGCGATAAAATTTGGAATCTGAAATTTGAAAGAAGAAACAATTGAATGAGTGAGAATGAGTGATGCATGGGAAAAAAGCCGCGCTGACAGCGTTGATATTGTGGAAAGAGATGTTCGATCTAAGAAGGCTAAAATAGATGATATGTATTTCTCTTTTTGGACAGCAATCGAGAGAACCCAACATCGAGTTTTGAATTACCTTGTACATTGCGGTCAACCCCAATTCGATATGGATCGAAGATTAATGATTCAGATCATGAAACAGGAGTACGATGAAGCAGTTGAGGGTGGAATATGCCTATAAAAATTCAATTTCAACGGTAGTAATGACACCAAATCTTGCCCAGACAAGTGGCCAAGGGTAGTTCGAGGAAGCGGTTGTCATGACTTCCAAACAAGTGAGGAACCCAAATGAAGTTATCACGGGTTAGTTAATTATAAATTCTTGCGAAGTTTATACCTTACTAGATACCAGTTCTACCCATTCTTTTATCTCTCCTGCTTGTGCTCAACGTTTAAACTTGACTCCGGAGAAATTGGAATTTGACTTATCTGTGGAAACTCCGTTAGGAGAAACTTTTATTACATCCACTGTTTATAAACCTTGTTTGATCCAAGTTGGCACCATCACATTACCTGTTGATCTTATCTCTTTAAAGATACTTGATTTTGATGTGATTTTAGGGATTGATTGGTTAACTACTCATCATGCCAAAATTGATTATTTTTGTAAGGTTGTTAGTTTTCATATTCCTAACCAACCTGTTATGCGAAATCAAGCAACCAAAACATTGAAGTAAAACACTTTCATATCAAGCCATAAATCCATTCATTTATTGAAAAACGGATGTCAAGCTTTCTTAGCCCATGTTATGGATTTGAATAAAGACACGTCAGATTTGAATAAAATTTCTATTGTTAGTCAATTTCCTGACGTATTTCCTGAAGAATTTTCGGGCATACCCCCAGAGAGTGATATTGAATTTTGTATCAACTTTGAACCTGGTACAAAACCCATTTCTAAAATCTCATATCGAATGGCTCCTATTGAACTTCAGGAGTTAAAAACCCAACTATAGAAGTTGGTACTCGAGCCTCTATCTGGTGACTTCCTTTGTGGAATACACCGAAGCCAGACTCTCCGTAGGGGACACTATATTTGTGTGGTGGTAAAATGATAGGTGCTATTATGACGTGATATCCAAGATTTGGATATGAGTCACAATTGAGAGCAACTTAAGTTAGTAATCGAAATATCTAGCTTTCTAGGCTTAGTTGGTTATTATCGGAGATTCGTGGAAGGATTTTCTCGAATCGCTACTCCGTTAACTTAGCTGACTCGGAAAGATACAAAATTTGTATGGGGCGAGGAATACTGAGAAGATTTTCCAAGAGCTCGAGAAATGACTCATTTCGGCACATGTTACGACCATACCATCCTAGAAAAGCGACGTGGTAGGTGACTCGTGGAGTAGAAGATAAATACATGCAAAATGCGAGTGCGATATTATTGAACACAAAGACCTATCTTGTATAATTTACAAATGATAAAGATGGACTTAAAGACTCTAAGGACCCCGTGATGATATCTGAGTAGAATCGACTTTAATCGATAATGTTAAAAGCCATTTCTCAAGCTACTGAGGACACGGAGGTGATAGATATAACGAAGAAGGTGCAAGAAGGCGTTATTCTAGAAGTAAGAGTCGATGAAAGAAAAAAGCTCAAACCTTCGATTTATTTGAAATCCTCGATCGAGTAGGAACTGTGGCCTATAGACTCGCCTTAATGCTAAGTATGTCGCGTGTTCATAACGTTTTTCACGTATCGATGTTACGTAAATATATGGACGACCCAAACCACATTATTGCGTTAGAACCAAACGAGATAGCCGAAGATTTAACGTACGAGGAGGTACTTATTAAGATCTTGGATAGGAAAGAGCATGTCCTATGCACCAAGGTTATACCACAAGTTAAGGTTTTGTGGAGGAACCATGCTATTGAGGAAATGACATGGGAGTTGGAATCGGAAATGAAAGCGAGCGAATACAACTTTGTTGAAACACAGTCGTCACGTCAATTTCGAGACGAAATTTTATAAGGAGGGAGGTTGTAAGACTGACTTTTTTATAAATAAAATTGAATTTTCTCTATTCATTATTCTAAATTAATAAGGTGTTAATTTGATATAATTCTTTGGTTATGGGTGAAATGTGCAAATTTTACAAAATAAGCAAGTGGTTATAAAATATTCATTTTATTAGAATATTCTTTTGGTGCGTGGAATATTCTTTTTTGTCGGGAATATTAAATGCAATGGCAGTAGCGATCATTTGTGGGCCCCATAATGGAATAAGCGTCGGATAAAAGCGACAAAGTTTGAGTTTTTATAAATAACGGCGTACTTATTTACAGATTAACAATGTTGGAATACCCGGTGGTTAAAAATACGGTAATATGCGTGGTACTTGCGGTAGCACCGCGGTATTACTGCGATATTGTTGAATTATTGATTCGTATATAAGAAGGCCTTTACTCGATAATTATTACGATGAATTCTTATTCGATATTTTATTTTATTGATTCAATAATTCTTTGCGTTGATAGTTTATATTATTGTTGTTTTGATTATTGTCCTTTGCCTGATATTTCCCATTATCGGATCGATAATTCATATTATTTGAATAATATTATTAGATAAGCATTATTAGCGATGTCTAGAAAGTTACATCGAGGAGAGGTTTGGTCACTAATTACTTGGCGCTTGATGAGGAAAATCCTTATTGGAAAGCCCTTGCTTTCACAGGAGGCACTGGTTGTCATAATTGTGATTTATATTATGATATTATTTGTGAATAATTAATTATTGATTTATATTATAAGGAAATATTTATTTGATGTGGATATAATTGATGGATATATTTATTTTATGTGGTTATTTTGACCGGAGATAATTGGAAGTATCAGAACTAACAACAAAAAACTTCGAATGGTAAAATGACATAAAATAAATAATATCATCGATGATATCAAATAATCAATACTCTTATTCTAGCCTTAACGATCAATAATTGAGCGTTTTTAAAAAATAAGATGTTCAGAAAAATCTTAAATCATTAACATAAAAATGAATACGGAAAGAGTTTGACAACAGTCTTTATCAGGCTTGATTCAGCCATGTATTACAAAAATGATAATAAGTGCATTGATTTCAAGTAGAGCTTAGATAGGACACCCAGTGATAAAAGTGACTCTGGCTATGATTTAATGAATCTGATATTGCAGATTTAAGCAAGAAATCGAGTCAAACAGTTACAGACAATATCCAGGTGCTGATAATCCTTCAAAACATCAGATACTGTGATCTGATCACTTGTGTTCCCAAGATTTAGAAGAAAATGGAACAAAAGGTGCAAGGGTGAGCTCAAGTCAAAACTAAGATTACAAAAAAAGGGGTCATGGTCTTCAGAAGGAAAATGCGATGGAATATAATGAGCTAAACCATAATTTTCGACCGATGGATTCGCTGAACAATGAACATATCGAGTCCGTCGGATCAATACATTCATTTTTGCCATTCATCGATTAATCGTCAATAGTAACTCAGAGCTATCGTGAATAAAGTAATATCATCAAAAGTTCCAAATTTGATTAAAAAGTTCACCAATATTTCTAAGATAATAATATCAAGAAAATAATATCATTTAAGAAGAAAATAACATCCCTTACCTCAAAATAACCGTCTTCAGATGAATCTTGGATATAGTCTTGTGTAAACATGCACTAAATAAGAACTCTCAAAGTATCAAAATACTCACAAAATATAATAACAATATAGAGAGAAAGAAAATTTGTTTTAGTGTGATTTTCAATTCTAACCCAAGAGAAAGAAAATTTATTTATAGAAAAATGCTAGAACGCATATAGGAGACTAAAATATTAAAATATAATATAACCTTATATTTTGTCTACGCATGCTCTTTAAAAATCTCTAGCCCCTCAATTCTGAAAATTTCAGCAGCCCACATGTTATTAACACCAACCAAAGTGGGTCCCACCACATTTTTAATAAAAATTATTTTATTTACCGAAACTTCAATAATTCATAGAAAATAACCCGTTTATCAGAAAAATACGAATTTTATGTCCATTCCACATGAAATCGAATTCTCTACAACTTTCCAGAAGAAAGTTTTCCCAAATTCTAGACCAAAAATATCTGAAATCCACAAACGGATGATTTTAAACACCATTTCAACACCTTTTAAAATTCATAACAAATCATGCATTAATTTTCAACGGTTCAAAATTTGTGGACATATACTCAACTCATATATGTATAACATATCTAAAAATCACAATGATCCAACAGTCGGATTAAAATTATAACTCACGCGATAAAGCTTTAAGAACACCGATTTGAGTTTTTAATACCTCCAATCCGACAAAATACTGATAAAATACCTCAACATTAATTCCTTCATTTATAACCACATAAAATAAATATATCCATCAATTATATCCACATCAAATAAATATTTTCCTATCATATAAATCAATAATTAATTATTCACAAATAATATCACATAATCACAATTATGACAACCAGAGGAGTTCCGAGAAAGAGGGGCTTTCAATAAGTATTTCTCCATCAAGCGCCGCAATTAGGTGACCAAACCTCTCCTTGATGTAACTTTCTAGACATTGCCAATAATGCTTATCTAATAATATTATTCAAATAATATGAATTATTGATCTGATAATGGAAAATACTGTGCAGTGACAATTATTGAAACAACAATAATATAAACTATCAACGCAGCAATTATTGAATCAATAAAATAAAATATTGAGCAAAGAATTCATCGTAACAATTATTGTGTAGTGCCTTCTTACATACGAATCAATAATTCAACAATACTGTGCAATATCGCGTGCTACTGTGCAATAATGCATATTACTGTATTTTTAACCACCGGGTATTCCAACAGTGTTAACGATAACAACTACGCCGTTATTTATAAAAACTCAAACTTTGTCATTTTCTTCATCTGACATTTATTCCGTTATGGGGCCCACAAATGACTGCGCCGTCGTATGAATATTCTCGACAAAAAGAATATTCCACGACCAAAAGAATATTCCCCGACAAAATGAATATTTTATAACCACTTGCTTATTTTGTAAAATTTGCACATTTCACCCATAACCAAAGCATTATATCAAATTAACACCTTATTAATTTAGAATAATGAATAGAGAAAATTCAATTTTATTTATAAAAAGCTGGGGTCTTACAACCTTCCCTCCTTATAAAATTTCGTCTTCAAAATTGACGTACGTACCTGGTGTTTCGAACAGGTGAGGGTACCTCGCTTTCATTTCCGATTCCAACTCCCATGTCATTTCTTCAATAGCATGGTTCCTCCACAAAATCTTAACTTGTGGTATAACCTTGGTGCGTAGGACATGCTCTTTCCTATCCAAGATCTTAACATGTACCTCCTCATATGTTAAATCTTCGGCTATCTCGTCTGGTTCTAACGCAATAATGTGGTTTGGGTCGTCCACATATTTACGTAACATCGATACGTGAAAAAACGTTGTGAACACGCGACATACATAGCGTTAAGGCGAGTCTATAGGCCATAGTTCCTACTCGATCGAGGATTTCAAATAAATCGAAGGTTTGAGCTTTCTTCTCTTCATCGACTCTTACTTCTAGAATAACGCCTTCTTTCACCTTCTTCTTTACATTCATCAGCTCCTGGTCTATAGCTTGAGCGGCTTTAACATTATCGATTAAAGTCGATTCTACTCGTATATCATCACGTGGGTCCTTAGAGTCTTTAACTCCATCTCTATCATTTGTAAATTATACAAGATAGGTCTTTGTGTTCAATAATATCGCACTCGTACTCGTGTACGATCATCTACTCCACGCGTCAGCTACCACGTTCACTTTTCTAGGATGGTATGGTCAGAACACGTGCCAAAATGAGTTGCCTCTTGAGCTCTTGGAAAATCTTCTGGCATTCCTCGCTCCATATAAATTTTATATCTTTTCGAGTCAACTAAGTTAACGGAGTAGCGATTCGAGAAAATCCTTCCACGAATCTCCGATAGTAACCAACTAAGCATAGAAAGCTAGATATTTCGTCTACTGACTTAAGTTGCTCTCAATTGTGACTTATATCCCAATCATGGATATCACGTCCTAATAGCACCTATCGTTTTACCATCACATAAATATAGCGTCCCCTACGGAGAGTCTGGCTTCGGTGCATTCCACAAATGAAGTCACCAGATAAAGGCTCGAGTACCAACTTCTATAGTTGGGTTTTTAACTCCTGAAGTTCAATAGTAGCCATTCGATATGAGATTTTAGAAATGGGTTTTGTACCGGGTTCAAAGTCGATACAAAATTCAATATCACTCACTGGGGGTATGCCCGAAAATTCTTCAGGAAATACGTCAGGAAATTCACTAACAACAGAAATTTTATTCAAATCTAACGTGTCTTTATTCAAATCTATAACATGGGCTAAGAAAGCTTGACATCCGTTTTTTAATAAACGAATGGATTTATGGCTTGATATGAAAGTGTTTTACTTTAATGGTTTGGTTGCTTGAGTTCGCATAACAAGTTGGTTAGGAATATGAAAACTAACAACCTTACAAAAACAATCAATTTTGGCATGATAAGTAGTTAACCAATCAATCCCTAAAATCACATCAAAAGAAAGTATCTTTAAAGAAATAAGATCAACAGGTAATGTGATGGTGCCAACTTGGATCAAACAAGATTTATAAACAGTGGATGTAATAAAAGTTTCTCCTAACGGAGTCTCCACAGATAAGTCAAATTCCAATTTCTCCGGAGTCAACTTTAAACGTTGAGCACAAGCAGGAGAGATAAAAGAATGGGTAGAACTGGTATCTAGTAAGGTATAAACTTCGCAAGAATTTATAATTAACTAACCCGTGATAACTTCATTTGGGTTCCTCACTTGTTGGGAAGTCATGACAACCGCTCTCCCTTGAACTACCCGACTTTGACTTTTCTGGGGCAGCATTTGGGGTCATCACTACCGTTGAAATTGAATTTTCTATAGGGCATATTCCACCCTCAACTGCTTCATCGTACTCCTGTTTCATGATCTGAATCATTAATCTTCGATCCATATCGAATTGGGGTTGACCGCAATGTACAAGGTAATTCAAACTCGATGTTGGGTTCTCTCGATTGCTGTCCAAAAAGAGAAATACATATCATCTATTTTTGCCTTCTTAGATCGAACATCTCTTTCCATAATATCAACGTGTTGTGCGGCTTTTACCCATGCATCACTCATTCTCACTCATTCAGTTGTTTCTTCTTTCAAATTTCAGATTCCAATTTTTATCGTCTTATACTCTGCCAAAGAGTGCTTCTGTTCAAGCATCACATATCGGGTAACATAAGCTTGAATTGTTGCATCCTTTTGCTTCACGACCGCCTGCCGTTCTTCAGCCTGCTCTTCTAACTCATGAATTCAATTTTGCAATTCTAAATTTCGATCATAAAATTCTTCTAATAAATTCTCCTCAGGTACCTCTTCTTCCTCACTCTCAGCTGCTACCTCTGCGACTATCTCGGGTGAAACTATCAATTCTTCAATCACAACATGGATATCTGTAATTCCTTCTTTGCCTCACATCACATTATCCTGGTTGGTGATTAGAGGTGTCTCAACAATCTCATTCACTCCATTGTTAACGTTCTCAACAGCCATTCTTAAATACTTCCATAAAACAAGGGTTAATTAAACAAATTAACATATCACATAATATCCCTATATTATGACCGGCCAACAAATAAGCTTAGATAGGACACACTAGCGAAGGATTTACTCATCTCTCCCCTCCTAGTTCTATTCTCACATCTCAGCCAGGGATCATATCCCTAAGCTTTGATACCAACTGTGACGCCCCCAAAATAGGTATACAACACCCATTCTGAGTCGCCAAATACATGGTACAGAAAGCAAACTACAACTTCAATAATACAACTTTCGTGCTAAATACGACAACACATACTGTGAGTTTAAATACAAATATTATATTCTAGACAATATCCACACTCAAATAAGTTCTCATTCAATTATTCATACACTATTTTACAGAAATAGTGAGGACTGCTAAAACATCTTTCTAGAACCATTACTCCATACCTAAATTTAGATCCTCGCTTATGTTCTCACCTCCCGAGAAGAAAAATGGAACAAAAGGAAAAGGTGAGCTCAACTAGCCCAAAGAAAGAACATTATGACTAAGATAATATATAACAAATTATCATTAGTCTTCAACAGGGAAAAATCTGATAGAATATAATAGATAACAAGTTTTAGATCAATATTCTACAGTGGAAACAACAATCCATTAGAAGAGTCACGTAGAGAATGAATTCTACTATCTTCTAAGATTTAAAAGTTCATCATCAATATTTTATCCCTGTAACATCAATCAATATACATCTTTAATCAAATATTCATCTTTGCACTACAGAGGCCAAAGATATTCATTTGTATCACCATTGGTCAGTTTAATCTCAACACTGTTCATCTTTGCACTATGGACCAAAGATATTCATCATTAATCATTCATCTTTGCACTACGGGCCAAAGATATTCAAGAATATCATCATTTAAGACCGAGGATGATGAAAATATTTTAAAGAAAATGAATCCAAGGAGATGAAGGATAAATATTAGGGATTCGTATAACAGTTTATCCAAGATCAATAATACTTCATAATAACCAATTGTGAAGCAGAATTCAAAAATAACGATCAAAACATGGATATAATTAAAGATAATAGCCAAAATAGACATCTTGGACAAAAAGGAAAATTTTTATTTTTCGGTGAATAGTGTCGTATTCGTGAATAGTTCCGTATACATGAATAGTAACCCTGACACAAAAAGTTCCAAATTTGATTAAAAAGTTCACCAATATTTCGGCATAATGATATTGAAGAAAATAATATCATTTAAGAAGAAAATAACATCCCTTATCTCAAAATAACTGCATTTCAGATCGAACTTGAATATAGTCGATAAAAATCGGCAATCGAATAGCAACTCTCAAAGTATCAAAATACTCACAAAAATACGCTTGACAATATAGAGAGAAAGAAAACTTGTTTCTGGTGTGATTTTCAATTCTAACATAAGTGCCTGGATATAATTGATGGATATATTTATTTTATGTTGTTATAAATGAAGGAATTAATGTTGAAGTGTTTTATTAGTATTTTGTCGGATTGGAGGTATTAAAAACTCAAATCGGTGTTCTTAAAGCTTTATCGCGTGAGTTATAATTTTAATCCGACCGTTGGATCGTTGTAATTTTTAGATATGTTATACATATATGAGTTGAGTATATGTCCACAAATTTTGAACTGTTGAAAATTAACGCATGATTTATTATGAATTTTAAAAGGTGTTGAAACGGTGTTTAAAATCATCCGTTTGTAGATTTCGGATATTTTCAGTCTGGAATTTGGAAAAACTTTCTTCTGAAAAGTTGTAGAGAATTCAATTTCGTATGGAATGGACATAAAATTTGTATTTTTCTGATAAACGTGCTAGTTTCTATGAATTGTTGAAGTTTCGGTAAATAAAATATTTTTTATTAAAAATGGGGTGGGACCCACTTTGGTTTGTGTTAATAACATGTGGGCTGCTGAAATTTTTAGAATTGAGGGGTTGGAGATTTTCAAAGAGCATGCGTAGAAAAAATATAAGGTTATATTATATTTTAATATCTTAGTCTCCTATAGCGTTCTAGCATTTTTTTATAAATAGGCGTTTAGGTTAGAATTGAAAATCACACCAGAAACAAGTTTTTTTTCTCTCTATATTGTCGAGCGTATTTTTGTGAGTATTTTGATACTTTGAGAGTTGCTATTCAGTGCAAGTTTCTGTCAGCACTAAATCCGAAGTTCAGTCTGAAGTACGGTTATTTTGAGATAAGGGATGTTATTTTCTTCTTAAATGATATTATTTTCTTCAATATCATTATGCCGAAATATTGGTGAACTTTTTAATCAAATTTAGAACTTTTTGTGTCGAGATTACTATTCACATATACTAAGACTATTTATTATAATATTTACACTATTCACCAAAAAATAAAAATTTTCCTTTTTGTCCAAGATGTCTATTTTGGCTACTATCTTTAATTGTATCCATGTTTTGATCATTATTTTTGAATTTTGCTTCACAATTGGTTATTATGAAGTATTATTGATCTTGGATAAACTGTTATACTAATCCCTAATATTTGTCCTTCCGTCTTCTTTGGATTCGTTTTTTTTCTTTAAAATATTTTTCATCATCCTCGGTCTTTAAATGATGATATTATTGAATATTTTTACCAGAAAGTGCAAAGATGAATGATTAATCGATGAATATCTTTGGCCCGTAGGCAAAAGATGAACAGGTGTTGAGATGAACATGACCAACTGGTGATACAAATGAATATCTTTGGCCTGAAGTACAAAGATGAATATTTGATTAAAGATGTATATTGATTGATGTTACAGGGATAAAATATTGATGATGGACTTTTAAATCTTAAAAGATAGTAGAATTCATTCTCTACGTGACTCTTCTAATGGATTGTTGTTTCCACTGCAGAATATTGATCGAAAACTTTTTGTCTATTATATTCTATCAGATTTTTCCCTGTTAAAGACTAATGATAATTTGTTGTATATTATCTTAGTCATAATGTTCTTTACTAGGCTAGTTGAGCTCACCCTTTTCCTTTTTGTTCCATTTTTCTTCTCAGGAGGTGAGAACATAGCATGATCGAGCCGAGGTATGGAGTAATGGTTCTAGAAAGATGTTTTAGCAGTCCTCACTATTTCTGTAAAATAGTGTATGAATAATTGTAATGAGGACTTATTTGAGTTTAGATATTGTCTAGAAGACAATATTTATATTTAAACTCACAGTATGTGTTGTCGTATTTTGTACGACAGTTGTATTATTGAAGTTGTAGTTTGCTTTCTGTACCATGTATTTGGCCACTCAGAATGGGTGTTGTATACCTATTTTGGGGGCATCACTTATTGTTAACTTAAATGTTCATTATTCCTTTGAACTTATAGCTGTTGAATTAAAGTTTCTTTTACCGGTAAGAATACTTTACCATTGAAAACTCAGTAAATTGTCATTCATAAAATGTTATTGTATATTATCCTTCTTGTGGGCAACTGTTTGCTCACTCTTGCACAAAACAATGCAGATGAAGTTAAGAAGTTTGAAGAGCTTTCTACAAGTAAGGGCAAGGACAAAGTTCTTGATTAGATGACAACGTTTAATTTATTTTTTTGTTTATGAAGCTTATGTAATAGCTTTAATTATGACTATGTTTTAAATTTTCCGCTAATGATTGTAATAAAGGTTAGATAACATGGGATTTATTTGAGATTATGTAACTCTTTGGTGGGAGATTTATTTTTTAAGCTTTTGAGTTTAATTATATCCTTTTTTATGGGTAGTTAGTTATTATTTAATTGGATAATGAACACCAAATCTGTGGGATTGAGGTGCCCAAATTTGGGGGTGTCACAAAAAGGACTGAAGCTTGTAACAAGTGTGGAAGAAGTCATCAGGGGAGTGCTGGAAAGGAAAAAGCACATGTTATAATTACGGTCATATCGCCAAATTTCCCAAAACCAAAGAAGATCAGGGGATGTTTTTCTTGTGGATCAACAGAGCACCAAATAAAGGATTGCCCGAAGAAAGGAAGTGGTGGAGCTAGCGGAGGCAGGGAGGAGGAAGAAAGTTAATGATTAGTGGACCTGCGTCATCCAACCGATCGACTACCCGAACCTTTAACATGACCGTCTAGGACGCAGTAGCTGTAAAGGACATGGTGTCAGGTATAATCACAATCAATAATATAAATGCTTATGTATTATTTGATTCGGGTGTCACCTGTTCATTTATATCCGAAGAATTTTCTAGTAAACTTAGTACACCCTGAGAGCATTTAGAAGATCCTTTGAACATAAAAGTTGTGAATAAGGAAATAATCCCTGTAGAATATGTTTATCAAAATTGTCGCTCAAACATTAGAGGACATGAACTGAGCGTAGACTTGATTCCTATTAGACTAGGAGAATTTGACGTAATACTGGGGATGGATTGGTTATATACCTATGTGGTGGTAATTGACTGTCAGAACAAGTGTGTGAACCTTCAGACTTCGAGTAATTCTAAGGTAGTGTTTTATGGTAGCTCATCACTTAAGCAATCATGTTGCGTTTCGATGATGCAGGCCAAGAAATTATTAAGGAAAGGATGTGTAGGTTATTTAGCTTACATCATAGATACTCAAAAAAAAGGAGTAGAAATTAAAGATATACCAATAGTGAATGAATTTTAAGATGTGTTTCTGGATGATCTGCCTGGTCTTCCGCTAGACAGAGAAATCGAATTCATAATAGACTTAGCACCGAGAACAGCACCGATTTTGAAAGCTCCATATTGTATGGCGCCAGTAGAAATGAAGGAACTGATGATACAACTTCAAGATTTATTGGATAAGGGTTACATTCGACCGAGTGTGTCTCCTTAGAGAGCACCAGTGTTATTCGTTAAGAAAAAGGATGGATCGATGAGGCTCTGTATCGATTATTGAGAATTGAATGGAGTAACAATCAAGAACAAATATCCACTACCGAGGATAGACGACTTATTTGATCAACTAAAAGGAGCAAAATGTTTCTCAAAGATCGATCTATGGACGGGATATCACCAACTGAAAGTGCGGGATGAGGACATACCAAAGACTGCGTTTTGAACCCGTTATGGACATTACGAGTTTTTGGTAATGTCATTTGGTTGGACTAATGCTCTGACAGCATTCATGGACTTGAAAAGGTCAAAGCAGTAAGTAATTGGGAACAACCGAGAACACCGACTGGGGTGAGAAGTTTCTTAGGGTTAGCTGGGTATTATCGAAGATTTATCAAGGATTTTTCTAAGATAGTGACCCCGTTGACTACGAGAAAGACGGTGAAATTTGTATGAACCGACAAATACGAAGATAGTTTTCAAGAGTTGAAGAAGAGATTAAGCGAGGTGCCTATATTATCATTACCAGATGATACAGGAGGATTTTTGGTGTATAGTGATGCGTCGCATAGAGGATTGAGCTGTGTGCTGATGCAGCATGGCAAAGTCATTACGTATGCGTCACGACAATTGAAGGATTATGAAAAACGATACCCTACTAACGACTTAGAATTAGTAGGAGTAGTTTTTATGTTAAAGATATGGAGGCATTATTTGTACGGAGAGAAATGTGAGATATACACGGACCACAAAAGTCTAAATATGCATTAGAGAAGGTGGTTGGAATTGATTAAAGATTATGATTGCGATATTCTTTATCACCCAAGGAAAGCGAATGTAGTAGTTAACGCGCTAAGTAGGAAAGGAAGGGATAAATTGATGCAATTGACGACTCAGGAGGTGTTAATAAGAGAAATGGAGAAATTGGAAATAGGGGTAAAGGGACCGAAGAGGTCTGAAGAGAAGTTATTTGTAATGGAAGCTTGTACGACATTGTTGAATAGAGTAAAAGAAGCACATGAGAAAGATGAAGAATGTGAGAAGATCAGGAAAAGGATTACAGAAAATGAGGAAGAGAAATTTTGACTTGATAAAGACAATATCTTAAGATTTGAAGGAAGAGTGTGGGTACCAGTGATAACTGAGTTAAGAGAGGAGATTTTACATGAGGCACATAATACGATGTATTCCATTCATCCGGGAAGCACTAAGATATACCGAGACTTGAGGAAACATTTTTGGTGGCCCAATTTGAAACAGGAAGTCGTAGAGTGGTTTAGTAGATGTTTGACTTGCCAACACATAAAAGCGGAGCATTAGCGGCTGAGTGATTTACTTCAACCGTTGGAAAAACCATAGTGGAAATGGGAGCACATTACGATAGATTTTGTGGTAGGACTTCCAGTTACGCAGAAGGGTTATGATTCCATTTAGGTTATCGTGGATCGACTTACAAAAACCATAAATTTTCTACCGATCAAGATCCGCTACAGTTTAAATCAGTTAGCAAATCTGTACGTAAAGGAAATTGTTTCACAACATGGAGTGCCATTATCGATTGTTTCTGACCGAGATCCGTTCTTCACGTCAAAATTTTGGAAAAGCTTGCAAGAGAGGTTAGGGACACAACTAAGGTTAAGTATCTCTTATCATCCTCAGACAGACGGACAGAGTGAGCGAACAATAAAAACACTGGTGGACATGCTTAGGAATTGCGTAATGGACTTCAAGGGAAATTGGGATGACCACCCACCCTTAGTAGAATTTGCGTACAATATTAGTTACCGTGCGAGTATCGATATTCCACCATACGAAGCTCTTTACGGGAGAAAGTGTAGAACACCGTTGTATTGGGATGAAGTGGGAGAACGAAAGATGCTAGGACCAGAACTAGTACAACAAACCGCTGATGTGGTGACAATGATAAGAGCCAGACTAGTAGCGGATCAAGATCGCCAAAAGAAGTACGCAGATTTGCATCGGCAGGACCAAAATTTTAAAATCGACAGTTTAGTATTCTTGAAGGTATCTCCATAGAAGGGAAAGATCCGTTTCAGCAAGAAAGGAAAACTGAGTTCAAGATTCATAGGACCGTTCGAAATACTGAAGCGAGTGGGCGAAGCGGCATACAAATTTGTATTACCACTAGAGTTGGAGCACATTCATAATGTGTTTCACATATTCGTGTGACGACCATATAAGCCTGACTATAAGCATGTGATTTCTTATGAACCCATTCAAATGGAGAAGAACTTAGCGTATGAAGAAATTCATGTCCAAATTCTAGATAGGAAGGAGCAAACTTTAAGAAATAAAGTTATTTTCTCCGTAAAAGTACTTTAGTGTAACCACGATGTCGAGGAGGCAGCGTGGGAGTTAGAAGATAGGATGGTGAGGGATTATCCCCACCTATTTGTGTAACCTTGTAGTAATTCCGGGACATAATTTTTATAAGGGGGGGGGGGATGTAATACCCGAGAATTTCCACATCTTATTAAATGAATATATTAATGGAAATAAATACTTATTGAAATATAAATCATTTTGTGTTATGAGATGAGATAACTCAATTATATTAAATAATTGAATAATTGAGAATATATGGAGTTTGCTATAAACTCGTTGAAAGCATTATGTGGCACAATGATGGGAAATATTGATAATGATAATAATCGACGAAGGAATTATTAAGTGAACAATTAATTAATATTAATTGTTAATTGTTATTATAGAATATTAATTAATTGTTATAGAGATCAATAATTACATTAATCAATGAGGAATGGATTAATTAATACTAGTGTTAATTAATCAATAAGATGAATAATTTATTTATTTGGCATAAAACAAATAAGTAAGTTATTAATATAATAAGATTATATTGACTATTATGTGCAAGTGTGCAATAATTAAAAATATAGAATATATGGAATACAACTATATTATATAGTGTAGTGTGACACTTATGTGACTATATTATATATAGCAACCCTATATTAAGTTTTATTAAACTATATTGTATGAAGCGATGTGATTGAACATATTGGAACTATATGTTATAAATACATCATAAAATGTGAATGTGACAATATGTATGTGGGTATACATTAAAATAAAATGTCCATGGATTATATGTATGTTACATTGCCATATCACATCTACTACCTTGAAATATTAATTATGTAAATTATGTTGTGAAATTAAGATATAACTCATGTATGGATGATATATATGTATATAAAATATAACATAAGAATGTATAACTTAAGTATTGCAAGAATGCTGAGATATTGGGGTTGTCCCAATTTGAGAGGCTCACTTCTCATTCACGTGTATAGCAAAAAGGCTAAAGCCTATTTTCCTTTTCTTCCTCCAAGATCCTTCTAGCTCATGATTATGGGGGGAGTGGTGGTTATGATGATCTTCAACTACCATCTACCAACTCTCTCATAACCTTTATGCAATCCTTCAATCCATGAGTTTGATTTAGTGGGAAATTGTATTGTTTGTATAATAATTTCTCTATAAATACAACCCATCTCCTTCTAATTTGAATTGCTAAGAATTTTATTGAGTATATGAATTGAGAGCATACAAGTGTTATAAGGAATTGGGAGATTCATTTAGCAGCAAGCTCATTTCATATTATAGAGGTATAACCCCTTTTCCTTGCTTTTAATTTTCATTCTCTATCAAAAGAGTTCTTGAGTTCTTGAATTACCAATTTATTGATTATGTCAAGTTAGATTGAGATTGGGTTGAAAAACACTTATGTAGTTGTTATACAGGCTTATTAACATGTTTAGTATGCAATGCGGCTTGGTTAGAGTTGAATTAATGAAGAAAATTTTGTAGTTGGCTTGTTATCTGCTAAGGTTGGGAAGTCTCTGGACTGGAACGGGAGTCGCGCGACCATGCATATCCCTAGTACAAATGGCGCGCGTGCCCGCGCCCCTTTGAATATTTTGTTGGTTGTTTTGTTGTGATATCTGATTTATGGAGCATGCTAATACAACTTAGTTAAGCTTATTTCAATTCTAGATATACTAGTTATGTTTGTAACGACCAGAAAATTCGGATCGTCCAAAATTTAAAGAATTAGTTATTAATAAAATGAATTTTTATTAATAATATTATCTGTTATGTGTTTATTAACCATTTTAGAACCTAGGATGATTATAAATCGGGAGGATTCTGGCTACGAGCTAGATTGAACGAGTAAGAATTTTTAAGACAAAAATAAAAATTTTCCGGGAACAAAAATATTTTTGGGGAAAAAGACGAAATAGGAACTATTCACCCGACGAAACCCTTAGGGTTAGGGATTGAATAACTGTAACGCCCCGAAATCCAGTCTATCTTCACACCCGGATTCCATACGTCACGATCCCATCATCCTCCAAACATACATCATTATATACTGAAATATAACAATATTCATTTTAAATTCCTAGATTCTAAAACCTTATAACTCCTTTCATTACAAATAATGATAATTACATTATCCTTTACATCTTACATGAGTGACTTTCATCCGCCACTAAGGATATATAACAGTTTATTAAACTAATCTAAAGTTCATTTAACTTATTTTATATTACAAGTCTTCACTTGTTCTTCTCGCTCATTCCCATTCTGAATGGCACTCCATCTGGATACCGTCAGCTTGATCTTTATGGAATCCTTAAGTTCGTCTAACATCATTTGCTGAAAATATTTTTCATTTAAAGCAAGTGTGAGTATTCAATTGCCCAGCAAGTCATAACAGTTAAACAAACATCTTCAAACATTCAAACATTCTTTTAAGACTCCAATAACCGAACAAAGGTTATGAAACATCTTGAATAATAGGAATAATCTCGATCCCTATCATTTTAAAACAGTATTCATTTTCAGTTTAAAATACTTTCATTCTTCTACCTTTTTCATACACATTCCGTTTGGCTAGAATCATTAGCACAGACTTAACAATAACGGATCATGTATGAACATAACATTCTCTTATCGAACAGTTAAATCACAGAACAGTTCATCTCGTAGAAACACCGAAGTGTTAACATTGTGGCACAAGGCCTCCTATGTTCTACCACCTTGCACAAATATCACACATTAGCACATAGATGAAACTTCTCAAGTTCAACATCTAAGAAATTTAAGAAACTAGCATTCATTTGAAATATGAATAAAGTTAGGAAACTTGCCTTATGCACAGCTACAGCTTACGCTGAACAGCCCATTCCAGTTCCTATGTAGCACATAAGAAAAATAACACATATACTAATTAGTCATGTATATTTGACTTATGCATTAGATTGCTTAACATTACTTCTTAGGGTTCGCATTCTTATAACCTAAGTTTACGCGACCACTTTCATTACCGTTCTAAGGCTTCATGACATACGGAGATGTCTTACTTTTACGTTCATCATCTTTGATGTTTTACATCTTATCTTCTTCTTATAACTTCTCTAGGACTCAGCACACATCGCTTCTCTGCTAGTAGTCCATATGGTACTCTGAGTGGTTTCCTACAAACAACCAACAAACAAGTTCCCGTCTCGTCTACACTGCTATCATAGTGAGTTAGATCGGTTGCCAGTTTTGTATATACCTTCGCTCTCTGAAGGAATTGTTTAGCCTAGCTCCCATATGTCAACCATCAAAGGTTACGATTGTACCACAACCTAAACTTATCGTAACTTATCTTAACGATTAACTATAACGTTCGTTAAGTTAATTTCTTATTCCTTACGGCTTTCTCGCAACTAAATGCCACACCTCAGAATTCACTCTTTATCATCTAAGTCATACAGTCATTTGTATACTCAGAGCGATCATTCCATTTAATCCTTAACTCGACTTCGTTACGTTAAATGTTATTATCTTTAATTCAACTTCTTTATTATTCATAGTTTAATCATTGCTCTTCATTATCATACGGTCAAACCATAAACGGAGTATAGGTTCTATCTGCTTAATATTTGCGTACACTCAACTTTCACATTGGTTAAAATGTTCCATACTTACATTTCATTCTAACATTTTTTGTCTGAATCACGATCGGCTTTCATTAATCTTATTACCGTTCGTTACGGCTTTCTTGTTACCATTTTTATCTTACTTAATACTTTCATTATCCATTACCTGAACCCCATTTTCATTACTCTTTCTTAATGTCGAAGCCATACTGTTCGTTGTATTGCTAAAACTGCTTACAACTGCGTTACATTTACATTTATTCTCTTCTTGATCTTTTAATCTCTTTCGACCATTTCGTTCAACCTGTACTAAAGGTTTAATTCACTTGTTTAAGTGTTATATTAGTTGAACATTATGTTCCTTATCTTCCCGTATGTTTTCCCCAAGAGTTAAGCAGTTAAAAGCTCTTCTCTGGCTTTTTTCCCTCACCTTTCGAAATGTCATGGGCGCCACTCTCCCTTTAATCTCTCGCATCATGCATGAAGTTATAAAAGATGCGACTTCGGTCCTGATGCGCATTGCGTGTGCCACCTTACAAAGGCATGGTTCAGTATGCCTGGCGGCCAAGCCCTAACCCTAGAAAATTTTTCTAAGTGTTAAATCCAATTTGAGATGCTTACTTCCCGCTTCCATAACTTATTCGTTATAACTCAGAACGAGGTCATTCCAAAGCCATTCTCTTCCTTCTCTTATATACTTCAATACCCCCTAGACAGAACTTCATTCTGAATCCGTTAATGTGCCATTCGATTGGCTTGATCTTCACCCTTTATTCGTTTTACATTTTTAATGCTCTTCGTTCGTTCGTCCGTAATTCGGTCATCCGAACTCGAAATTCGTTTGTTCTTGAGTTCATGACTCACGTTTTCTAGGTTCTCTTACATTCTTATGAAACCCTACATGTTCGGGTTCATTTACTAACTTTCTAATTCTCATTTGTCTTTTATGAAATTTTTGTCATAACTTCATTATAGCTAAGTTTTAATCCGTTCTTCATGAACGTTTCTATCGTTCCTAACCAAGCAATAAACATCTAACTTATACACGATGGTTTTAAACTTTTCCATCAACAACAATTATCCTACGATGGTTTTAAATTTGTCTATCAACAACGTTCTTCGTGTTCTTCGTGTTCTTCGTTCGTTCTTCATTTTTAATCGATATTTTGGATTACGATTTCACTTTTTATTGGAATTTGATGTTGTAGAACATCATTCCTTACTTATTTCACCTACTTATTATATAATCCACTCGGATCGTTTCTAATTCATTACGAATCTTATACTTCCTTAAGAAATTTATAAACTAAACTTTTAATTCTTATTTCTTCATTTTCTTACGATTTCAACCATATGAAATCATTCCTAACATCATTTTCTTCTTATTCTTATTAAACTATGTTTTGAACATAAAAACTTAAGAAAAGTTATGTTGATCGATTTCGCAATCAATGAATACGTGCAAGTATACACGGTCAACAAGTAATAAAGTGAAAGTAGAGTATCGTTCCCACGAGGAATTATTTAATAAAAATCACCAAGTACTAATTCATAACCAAACTAATTTTAGTTAAACAATCTCAAATCGTGTTTTTTCTAATTAAGAAAACTAAATTAACTAATTAAAACTAAGATTTTAACGAATGAATTCAAATAAATAAAGATTAAGACTTCAATATCCCCAATTATGAATTATAAATCAATTATCCAATTATCCTAATTATTATGCCTCTTGAATTGTTAATGAGAATTCTCAAATGCCAAAAGTCCTTTTCCAAGTGATCAATTGCCTTCTATTTAATCCAGATTAATCTTGCTATATTCCTATGCAAAACAATTGAATTAAACTCTTTCCAATCCCAATTCCTTACGTGTTACATGCATGTAACAGATATTTCCATTCAATTCACAAACCTAATTTTTCACCATGCAAATAACTAAGTCACATGATATCATGCCTAGTTCTAACCCTAGAATTCCTCTTCCAATTCCTTCTAGAGTAACAAAGTAATTACTGATCAAATAATTAAACAATAAGCACAAGACAAGATAAACAACTCACTTTAACATAAATAATTAGAATATAATGAATAACTAATTCATAGCCATAAAAAGTTCAATTGAAATCTCAAAAATAGTTAGTTCATAATTAATGAATTAAAACCAAGAATCCACAACTGAATAGACATCAAAAGATAAAAGTAAGATGAGAGAAGAGAATAGAATCTGTTGTCGAGAAGCAAATCGATGCTCCCCTCTCGCTTCTTGCTTCTTGATCTTCAATGGCCTCCAAGTTGCTTCAATCTCCAAAACTAATAAGAACTAGGGTTATTTTCTAATCTAAATGAGTGTTTAATCTAGGCTAAGCTATGTAATCTCTCTTTATTTTATGTCTTACATCATGTATTTATAGGTTACAAGTACAATTTTTAGTTTTGGCACAACCCCTATCCTATTTGGAGTCAAAAAGGTGTCAAAATTCGCCCAAAACGCGTCCTGCACAGTACCAAACCCTTCCCAGCCTTGTCAAATAATGGGCAACGGCTATTGAGTTCGCCCCCTAGCTTTTGCAATGTTGTAAAATACACTAAAAATCGCGCCCCTGGCCGCCCAAAATCGACATTTTCGCTCCGACGTTCTTTTGGGAAAATGGCCATAACGTCTTCGTCCGAACTCCGATTTTGATGATGCAAGATGTTCCGGAAAGAGGAGAAGTAGATCTACAACTTTCATTCTTTGAGGTTTTCGAAATAATATCCGGAGCTATAGTCAAATTGGCTCTGAAGTGACTGTTGTGTAAATGGCAAGCCGAAAACGCGAATCTAGCCACCCCGAACGTTGATCCATGTAACTTTTGTCCCAATTCCTATAAAATAACATAAAACATGCATGAATAGACACAAACACATAAAAACATCCTAAAAGACTTAAGAATAACAATAAATTAAGCCCGAATGTATCCAATTCATGGGTATAAAACTCACTCATCAAGTTAACTTAGGAGTTAGGTTTTAATACCTTTCCTCTTTATTTTTCTTCCGCTAGACAAAGTCGGCGATTTGCTAGCTTTTCTATTTCACGAACACTTTCGATCCGATCATTCATGCTCATGCTCTTCCTTCTCCCTCTTCATCTGAACCCTCTCTCTCTCTCTCTCTCTATAGTTGAAGGATTTTCAAAATCATATTTAAATAAATTAAGCTTACTATTTATAGAAAATCCAAGCTAAGGGTATTTTGGTCATTTCACCCCCTTAACCTCCTTACTATTCACACCTCCATACTATTCCCACCTCCTCAATACACCTCCTTATTAATCACGAGACTTCCCTTGGAAGTTTCGTGGTTTCGTCTTTCGGTTTTCGTCCGATAGTTTTACAAAACTGCGATTCTCGGAATCTAAATATTTTTAGATATTTCGTCTTTCCTTTATCGATTAACTTTTACGTATTCTTTGGATTTTCAAAAAACTGAAAAACACTTTTTGGTGTTAAGCATTTTCATTCACGTTTTCCCCTAACGTAGCTAAACGAATGAAAAGTACATAGCAGTAGTTTTCGTCATTTTTATTTCGTCCGATTTATCCACGTTTTTTGAAAAAAAATTTTATTGGCTTATTTAACTTTTCACGACATATTAATGCCAAATCTTTCGACGGAATGGCATTTCGACATACCGAACTCTCAGAAAGGCTTAGGTTATTCAAACCCTAACCCTTAGGGTTTCATCGGGTAAAAAGTGCCTATTTCGTCTTATTCTCCAGAAATATTTTTGTTCCCGAAAAATTTTTATTTTTGCCTTAAAAATTATTACTCGTTTAGTCTAGCTCGTAGCCAGAATCCTCCCGACTTATAATCATCCTAGGTTCTAGAATGATTAATAAACACATAACACATAATATTATTAATAAAAATTCATTTTATTAATAACTAATTCTTTAAACTTAAATTTTGGACGATCCGAATTTTCGGGTCGTTACAATAACCTAAGCCATTCTGAGAGTTTGATATGTCGAAATGACATTCCGTCGAAATATTTGATGATAATATGTCATGAAAAGTTAAGTAAGCCGATAAAAGTTTTTCTCAAAAAACGTGTAGAAATTGGACAAAATAAAAATGACAAAGTGTTGTTATGTACTTTTCACTCATTTAACTACGTTAGGGGAAAACGTGAAGGAAAACGCTTGACACCAAAAAGTGTTTTTTAGTTTTTTGAAAATCCGAAGAATACCTAAAAGTTAATCGGTAAAGGAAAGACAAAATATCTAAAAATATTTGAATTCCGAGAATCACAGTTTTTAAAACTGTTAGACGAAACCCAAAAGACGGAACCACAAAGCTTCCAAGGGAAGCTACATGAATAGTAAGGAGGTGGGAATTGTAAGGAGGTGTGAATAGTAAGGAGGTTGGGGGGCAAAATGACTAAAATACCCCTAGCTTGGAAATTCTATAAATAGGAAGCTTAATTCATTTATTTGGGATTATGAAAATCCTACACCTTAGAGAGAGAGAGAGGGTTCGGATGAAGAGATAAGAAGGAAGAGCATGAGCATGAATGATCGGATCAAAAGTGTTCGTAAAATAGAAAAACTAGTGAATCGCCGGTTTTGTCTAAAGGAAGAAAAATAAGGAAGGAAGGTATTAAAACCCAACTTCTATGTTAGATTTTCTTTAAGTTTTATATGTTAAAAACATAGCTTAATGAGAATAACAAGTAAAAGATGTTAGAAATGATTTCATATGGTTGAAATCGTAAGAAAATGAAGAAATAAGAATTAGATGTTTAGTAAATAAATTTCTTAAGGAAGTGTAAGATTCGTAGTGAATTATAACGATCCGAGTGGATTATATGAATGAGTAGGTTAAATAAGTAAGGAATGGTGTTCTATAACATCAAATTCCAAGAAAAAGTGAAATCGTAATCCAAAATATCAATTAAAAATGAAGAACGAACGAAGAACACAAAGAACACGTGAAGAACACGAAGAACGTTGTTGATAGACAAATTTAAAACCATTGTAGGGTAATTGTTGTTGATGGACAAGTTTAAAACCATCGTGTATAAGTTAGATACTTATTTCTTGGTTAGGAACGGTAGAAACGTTCATGAAGAATGGATTAAAACTGAGCTATAACGAAGTTATGGTAAAAATTTCGTAAAAGACGAACGAGAATTAGAAAGTTAATAAATGAACCCAAACATGTAGGGTTTCATAATAATATAAGAGAACATAGAAAATGTGAGTCATGGACTCAAGAACGAATGAATTCCGAGTTCGGATGACCGAATTACGGATGAACAAACAATGAGCGTTAAAAATGTAAAACGAACGAAGGGTGAAGATTAAGCCAATTGAATGGAACGTTAACAGATTCCGAATGAAGTTCTGTCTAAGGGGGATTGAAGTACGTAAGATAAGGAAGAGAATGACTTTGTAATGACCTTGTTCCGAGTTATAACGAATAAGTTATGAAAGCGGGAAGTAAGCGTCTCAAATTGGATTTAATACTTAGAGAAATTTTCTAGGGTTAGGGCTTGGGCTGCATGGCGCCGACCATGCCTCTCAGAAGGTATACTTGCACCGCACGAGGAGTCGAGTAATGCAAATTCGCACCGCGATGCGAGAGATAAAGAAGAGAGTGGCGCCGCAGCGCCAGTGTAGGGAAAAAGCCAGAGAAGAGCTTTTAACTGCTCAACTCTTGGGGGAAACATAATGAAAGATAAAGAACATAATGTTCAACTAATGTAACCCTTAATCAAGTGTTTTAAACCTTTAATAAAGGTTGAACAAAAAGATTAAATGAGAGTAAAAGATAAAGAATATAAATGCGGGTTACGGAACTGATATCCGGGGACCGTAGTCGCGATAAGCGAAAATGGGGGATTGCTGTAAGACCCCAAATAATTAATAAATGATATTTAATTTCCTCTAATTATTATTTTGAAATAGTAAGGGTTGATGTGATTAATGTGGATAGTTATGGGTAAAATACGTAAATATTTCAAAATAAGCAAGTGGTTATAAAATATTCATTGTTGTCGGGGAATATTCATTTGGTCGTGGAATATTCAACGTCTTTGAATATTCGGGAATATTAAATTTACCAGTATGACCATGTATGGGCCCCATGTGAAAGCGATTGGATGAAGAAAATGACAAAAATAAGTTGTTTAAAAATAACGGTGTAGTTGTTACCGTTAATACTGTTAAAATACTCGGTGGTTAAAATATAGTAGCACACGGTATTGCACCAATTATTGATTCTTACATAAGAAGGCACTACTCAATAATGGTTACAGTAATTACTGTTCAGTATTTTATTGATTTAATAATTGCTGCGTTGATATTTTATATTCTTTGTTGTTTCAATAATTGTCATTTACACAAGATTTTCATTATCGAAGCAATAATTCATATTATCTGAATAATATTATTAGATAACATTATTGACAATGTCTAGAAAGTTCATCTAAGGAGAGGTTTGGTCACCTAATTGCTTGGCCAAGAAGGAGAAATTCTTATTGAAAGCCCCTCTTTCTTGGGAACCGCGGGTTGTCAATATTGTGATTCGTAATATTATTTGTGAATAATTAATTATTGATTCATATGATGAGGAAAATATTGATTTTATGTGGATATAGATGGAGAAAATTTTTAATGTGACAATTGTTGAAAATTAATATTTTATCTTTTTCTGATAAAATAATTCATTTATATATATTATTTTAATAATATATTAACAGTGATATTTTTATAATAAATGTGGAATATATGAGTATATAAGGAGGAAGAGTATTTTTGTGTCATTAAATGTTTAACACATATTTTGTGTGTTGGTGGACACAATTATTGACCCAAATTTGATTATAGCTTGTAAAATCGCCCGTTTGTGGATTTCGGTTAATTTTTATTTGGAATTTGGAAAAACTTCCTTCTGCAAAGTTGTAGATAATGGAATTTCCTATGGAAAATCGTGAGTTTCGAATTTTTCTGACAAAGGGCTATTTATTATGAATTATTGAAGTTCCGAAGCTCCGAAATAATTGATTTTTGGAAGTTTTAATTATTTTAAATAAGAAAAACGTTTTTATTACTTTTTGGGAGGTGGGATACATGTGTGGCTGATCTTGGATTAAGAAACATGTGCGTAGGAAGTTTTAGAAAATAATAATAAATATTTTAATAAATTTTCTACTTTGGTGTTCTAAGCATTTTCCTATAAATAGGGTGCTTATGTTAGAATTGAAAATTACACCTGAAATTGAAGTTTTCTCTCTCTATATTATCGAGCGTATTCTTGTGAGTATTTTGAGTATACTTTGAGTATTGCTATACTATGCAAGTTCAAGTTTTAGCCTATATCCAAGATTCCAGGTTAAATACATCTTTCCAAGTAAGGGATATTATTTTTTTTAAAATGATATTATTTATTCTAATATCATTATGCCGAAGTATTGATCTGAACTTTTTAATCAAATTTGGAACTTTTAGTGTCGGGGTTACTATTCACGTATACGGCATTATTCACGTATATGGTACTATTCATTTAATCACGAATAAGACTATTCATCTAAAAATGAAAATTTTCCTTTTCAGTCAAAAAATATCTATTCGGATACTAGCTTTGATTGTATCCATGTTTTGATCATTCTTGAATTTTACACCACTATGATTATTTTTGAGGTATTTTTGGACATGGATAAAACAAAGTACGAATCCTAAATCCTTAATCCTTGTCATTTTGTTTCATTGGATTCGCTTTTTTTTTAAAAATATTTTCATCATCCTCGGTCTTAAATGATGATATTATTGAATATCTTTGGCTTGTAGTGCAAAGATGAATGATTTCGATGAATATCTTTGGCCCGTAGTGCAAAGATGAGCAGTGTTTAGATGAGCATGATTAATCGATGAATATCTTTGGCCAGTAGTGCAAAAAGATGAATATTTGATTCCGAGATATATATTGATTGATGTTTGAGGGATAAAAGATAGAGCGATGAACTTTTAAATTCATACATAGAAGATAGTAGTTTGCATTCTCTACTTAACTCTTCTAATGAATTATTATTTCATTGCTATGAATATTGATTTAAAACTTGTTGTCTATTGTATTCTATTAGATTTTTTCCTGTTGAAGACTAACGATAATTTGTTGTATATTATCTTAGTCATAATATTCTTCTTTGGGCTAGTTGAGCTCACCCTTTTCCTTTTTGTTCCATTTTCTTCTCGGGAGGCGAGAATATAAGCGATGCAAGTCTGGGTATGGAATAAAGGTTCTAGAGAGAGTTGTTTAGTAGTCCTCACCATTTTTGTAAAATAATGTATCAATAAATGTGATGAGGATTTATTTGAGTATATATATTGTCTAGAAGATAATATTTGTATTCAAACTCACAGTTTTACTGTTGTAATAATAAAGTTGTAGTTGTTTCTGTACCATGTATTGACAACTCAGAATGGGTGATGTATACCTATTTTGGGGGCGTCACAATTGCTATGATGGTGATTCCTTAGACGTTGATTGACGAGGGTTATGAATAACATTTCGATGTTATGTTGTCGTAATGAGAGATAAGTGTAAAGTGTATAGACGCTGTGAACACAATGTTGTTGCGAAGAACGATCGGTCTTAGCAGACAATGATTAGTATGGCTTTCGACATTAAGAAAGAATAATGAACATAGGGTTCATGGGATGGATAACGATTGAAAGTGATTAAAACCTTGAGTAAAGTTTGAATGAGAGACTAAGAGGAGAAACGTGAATGTTGAATACGTAAACGATTCTCGTGAATCATATTCGCGTCGAACGAACGTTCTAAGTATACCCTGGTTGTATGATCTAGACATTGACGAAGGTAGTAAGTAAGATATGAATTATCGGGAAAGCCGTAACAAATGGTAATAAGAGTATTGAAAGCCGAATGTGAGTTAAATGAGAATGATAGAATTAAATGTAAGCGTTGAACACTTTAACCGACGTGAAGGTTGAGTGTACGCAAATATTAAACAGGCTGAACCTACATCTCGTGTATGGTTTGACCGTATGATAATGAAGACCAATGATTAAACCGTGAATGATAAATAAGTTGAATTAAAGACAATAACGTTTAACGTAACAAAGCTAAGTTAATGATTAACTGGAATGATAGCTCTGAGTATACAAAAGACTGTATGACTTAGACGATAAAGAGTGAATCTTGAGGTGTGGCATTTAGTTGTCAGAAAGCCAAAAGGAATAAGAAACTGACTTAACGAATATCATAGTTTAATAGTTTGGATAAGTTAAGATAAGTTAGGTTGTGGTACGATCGTAACCTTTGATGGTTGACATATGGGAGCTGGGCTAAACAATTCCTTCAGAGAGAGAAGGTATATACAAAACTGGCAACCGATCTAACTCACTGTGATGGCAGTGTAGATGAGATAGGAACTTGTTTGTTGGTTGTTTGTGGGAAACCACTCAGAGTATCATATGGACTACTAGCAGAGAAGCGATGTGTGTTGAGTCCTAAGAAGAAGTTATAAGAAGAAGATAAGAATGTAAAACATTAAAGATGATGAACGTATAAGTAAGACATCTCCGTATGTCATGAAGCCGTAGAACGGTAATGAAAGTGGTCGCGTAAACTTAGGTTGTAAGAACGCGAACCCTAAGAAGTAAAGTAATCAAACTAATGCATGAGTCAAATGTACATGACTAATTGGGGTATGTGTTGCATTTCTTATGTGCTACATAGGAACTGGAATGAGCAGTTCAGCGTAAGCTGTAGCTGTGCGTAAGGCAAGTTTCCTAACTTCATTCATATTCTAAAGGAATGTTAGTTTCTTAAACTTCTCATATGTTGAACTTGAGAAGTTCTGTCTATGTGTGAATGTGCGATATTTGTACAAAGTGGTAGAACGTATGAGGCCTTGTGCCACAATGTGACCACTTCGGTGTTTCTATGAGATGAACTGTTTTGTGTTTTAACTGTTCAATAAGAGAATTCTCTGTCTATACATGATTCGTTATTGTTAACTTTGTGCTAATGATTTTAGCCAGACAGGATGTGTATGAAAAAGGTAGAAAAATATGTGTATTTCAAAGTGAATGTCAATAATGTTTTAAAATGATAGGAATCAAGATTATTCTTATTATTCAAGCTGCTTCATAACCTTTGTTTGGTTATCGAGATTCTAAAGGAATGTTTGAATTCTTGAAGTTTTTTGTTCAACTGATATGACTTACTGAGCAATTGAATGCTCACACTTGCTTTAAATGAAAAACATTTTTCAGCGAACGATGTTAGAAGAACTTAAGGATCCCGTAAAGATCAACCTGATTGGTATCCAGACGAAGTGCCATTCAGTATGTAAATGAGCGAGAAGATCGAGCGAAGACTTGTAATATAAAATAAGTTAAATGAACTTTAGATTGGTTTAATGAACTATTGTGTATCCTTTGTGGCGAATGAAAGTCACTCGTGTAAGATGTAAAGAATAATGTAATTATCATTATTTGTAATGAAAGGGGTTATAAGTTTTTAGAACTTGAGAAATTAGAATGTATGTTGTTATATTTCAGTATATAATGATGTATGTTTGGATGAATGATGTACTCATGACGTACGGAATTCGGGTTTGAAGATAAACCGAAATTTTGGGCGTTATAATGTTACCTTTCATATAATCACTCACCTAGCTTGATTTCAAATGAAAACTTGAGTTTTCAATATGCAAACTCGATAAACCATGTGTAACTTAAAATTCTAACTTAAAGTCATATTAATGTAGTCTGATTTCATTGTACGTAAGCATGCAAGCAGGATGTATAGTAAGTGGAGTAGTTTAGCATACTAAATGACATTGATAACATGCTAATGGAAATTTATAGTTCAAAATGGACATTGACTTGTTATATTCATTTTGATATTCTGATCTTGCAAGCATGGTAGTATGGTTTTGAAATGCATATCGGACATACTAACTTACGTATATGGATTTCATAATGAAGCATGATCATGTTAGACTTATTAGTAAGCTTTACTAAATGAAAATACGAACTTTGAACGTGAATATTAACATACTACTTTGAGAGTTCAAATCTGATATTTGTGAACATGTTTGATTATACTCTTAGACTCACTCGTGTATCATGAATATGTATATATACCATACTTAGGTAGTATAATTCAAGTGAAGCATAAACGAAGCATATTTTCAAACCAAAACAATGCTAATTTCACATAGGTGATATGAATACTCACAAGCATGTCTAATATGAGTTATATAACTACTTTATATGTTTAAGAATCAAGCATGTTAGACTTTGTGGTTTCATAACCTTGAATGGCCTTAACTTGTTGAGATGTTCAACTTAGAACCATATTATGAAAGAAGGGACCTAGATTGAACTTGAGCGATACAAAAGGACCCTTGATATGTTAATGTATGTTATGTGTGTAAGGATGGGAAATCTAGGCCAAGCAAGTGATTGTTCATCCCTGGTTTGAATCGAGAGAGTGCTTGCACCCTTGCTGTCTCCCTAATACTAAATCGGTAGCCAGTCGCGCCTTTCTGCAGACTTGGAAAGTGACTTCTGTGATTTCTGAAGTATGTAGCATGCTAGTATAACTTCATTATGTTTATTTCTATCCATGACACGCTGACAGAGGTAGCCTTGCATGTTAGCACCTATCTTAGCTTGAATTGACAAGGTGTTTTTAAATGATGAAGTCTAACGATTATTCCGAGCTAAGTAATAATATACGTCTAAGATTTCATGATAGAGCCATGTGTGTACGCTTGAACTATATATTAGGATTGTTTATCTAATATGTTTAACTAATGGGAATCCTATACTTGTAATACACTATAAATAGGGTTCGAAAGTGTTGATTTCTTAACGTCGATAAACTACACTTAAGGCAAGTATCCTAAACCCTTGCATTACTATATTCAATGGATATCGTAAGAAAGTATCTAAACCTTATCTCTTTGAATGCAAGTGATCGTACTTATTCGCTCAATTGAACAAGTATGTTTCAATTCTCGTGAAAACTATTATTCATGTTAAACTTGGCATTATTCTTGAATATTGTGAAAGGGTCTATGCCATTGATTCGGCTAGACTATATGCATGTTTATAAAAACTGTCCAAACCAATTGACTGGTGCAGAAATCTTAAAAATTGAGTTGAACAACCCTTATGGTAAGGGGAGTGTATGTTGTTGGAAACCTCAACATATGAGTGGATATTACTGTGGTGTTATGCATAACATAGAGTATTGTAGATTGATCATCTATAGTACTTGATTCTTTTGGGTTATCAGTTTAATATTGGTAATTCTAGCAGATGTTCAATAGTCCTTAGTGACTGCTCAGTATAAATTATTTTATCCAGTTGGATACATTGATAGCCTTTGAATTCATATATATCTGTTGATCTATATTGAATTATCATTTCATATTCTAAAGATTGATTCGAGAATTTTTGATACTCATTGTTCATGATATTGTTCTAAGACTCTGAGACTATACCTTGATATATATAACTCGTGACTCATTACCCTTATTGTATATTACTTGTTGGGAAATTTGTGCTCATTCTTGATTATTTAAAACTTTTCAGTTAAGGCGGAACATGGAAGTGTCTTTGGGAAAGACAAGGGCAATGGCAAGGCTACCGACTAGCTTGTTCCTTTATGGATTAAAATTATTATGTTGTATTAAGACTGTTTTCAGACTATGTTTAAGCTTAATTAGGATTATGTAATAAGTCTTTATTTGATATTATTATGTAATCTATTAAGTACTGTAGGTTGCGAGACTTGGGGGAATAATTATAATAAAACATTGTATATTATTCTAAATTAGATCTTCAGCTGTGAATGTGTGATTTTAGATATTATTATATTACCATGAGCACGTGATGAACCAAATTCGAGTGACCAAGTGACAGTCCGAATTTGGGGGTGTCACAAGACTCAAAGCGTTAGCTTTTAGAATGTAATATGAGAACCTGCCCTGATACCAATTGTTAGTTCCTAGAGGGCACACAATAGATCTAGAAGGGGGGGTTGAATAGATCCTTTTTATTTTCAAAAAGCTTTTCCATTTTAGTTGACATTGCTAAGTAATTAGCAGATGACAAACTTAAGAATTATTTCAAACATAGGGAAATAAGTTAAGGTTCCCCTTTATAGATATTTTGTTGACCATTTTTCTAGAGTTAGTTTAGGTGTAAGTAGTTATCATATTCATAGCAGTTATAGGTTCATAATGTAAATGACAATATGTAAAAGATATAAGGGTTTTAAGTGGTTCAGAGAATTAAGCTCCTAATCCACTCTTCTGCTTCAACAAGCAGGGATTCCACTAAGGATGTCTTTAAATCTTTGAATCACTAAGATTCCTTCAAGGCCAGCAGCTTTGAAACTTTAGTTCATTGGGAACTCTTCAAGTCTAGCAGACTTGGAACTTTAGTTCTCTAAGAACTCTTCAAGTCCTGCAGAATTGGAACTTCAGTTTAGTCCCTAGGATAAGGACCCCTCAGACCCTGGCAACTTATTGATGTGGTTGTTGGTGCTGAGCTGCTAATGTAATATCCCGAGTAAATTTTGAAAAGAGATTTGGTGATAATCGAGTAAGGGAGGTTTCTGTGATTCCGATGACGGAATCCTTATAAGGAGTGAAGGATGTGACAACCCGAATTTTTATAAGTTATTAAAATAAGAAATTAATAATTAAAATTTTTATTATGAGGTGAATATATTTTGAATTATGTGATTTGGTATGAAGAGAATTACATATTCATATGTTGGAGAATGTGAGATTTAATAGTTAATTAAACTATTAAAGAAATTAAATAATATTAGTTTATTTAATTAAGTCAAAATTATTTTATGAGTTAATATAATTTTAATTATTATGCCTTGTGGGCAATGGAAATTATTATGAGCTAAGTTTTATAAATAGTATGAATAATTCACTTAATTAAAATAGTGAATTAAAACAAGTATAATTGATTTAATAAAGTGAGAATGTAATATATTGCATGAAAATGTAAATGTTAGTATAATGCTAAATAAATTATTTATTACGTACATTAAATATTTTAGTTGCACACTTTATGGAATAAAATGAATATTTATGGTATTAAATAAATATTTGATGAAAATTGTTATGGGATAATTTATTTAAGTGTGATAAATTATATGAGATTTTTACGTATTTTATTATGTGAGTATAATTGTGATATTCTAATTTAATTAAATAATTAAATTAGAGGAGTGAGAATTTGTTAAATAATGTTATGATTATAATGGTTGAATAGAATTTATAATTTTACTAATAAGGTTAGTTTTATTTCTTAAGGAATTAATGGTACATAATCTAGTTTATATTTCTAGTTTATGTGTTCTTGAGTTTCTTTTAAAATTGGAGTTTTGGTTAATGAATTTGTGGGTTACGATGTTTTAGATGTTATTAGATAATTATAATTTGATAATGGTCATCTAGAAACAAATTTTTAAAAATCAAATTCATGTATTTATACTAAAGAAGAGGAGTTCTGGGTAGTTGTAGTGCACTGAGTTAGGAAGCCATAGGCTTTGGAATGACCTCATTCCGACCT
The DNA here is from genome assembly GCA_020205605.1 of Panax ginseng. NCBI lineage: Eukaryota > Viridiplantae > Streptophyta > Magnoliopsida > Apiales > Araliaceae > Panax > Panax ginseng. Next base: position 26,715,682 of record CM035134.1, on the reverse strand, counting down.
CGGATGAGGGAGTTACGGTGATTGGAAGGAAATGTGTCGAATTTGTCAAAGCCGAAAGTCAGCAATGAGAGGTGCTATTCGGGACCTTTGTTTAGATCAGTTAATATTTCTAGAAACTTTGGGCTTTTTGTATGTTATAGCACCTTTGAATTAGCTTTCCATAGACTCGAATCGGACTAATTCCGACTTGAGCAAAGAGTTATGACCATTCAAAGTAGTCAAGCCAAAAAAAAGCAGTCTAACCAACTCGGGACGGTCACCTTGAACGAATTTTTCCGAATTTCGTGTTTTGAAATTGGAAATGGTCAAAGAATGAAAGTTGTAGCCTCGAAAGTTAGCTTCAAGCGTGGGCTCAAGAATCGATCAAAATGTTTTGAAACGAATTAGTTATGACTATTTTAAGCGAGATAGGGTAAAGCTGGGAAAGAATGAAAACATATTTGAACGCCCTTTTGAACCTTTGTTTTGGATTTGTCTATCTTATCCCAAATGGGTGTCCAATAAATTTTAAAAATAGGTTAATATGATGTTTATAGCATATCCAAAGTTGGATGTCATCGTACTTATGAGATATAGCATAAATTTTACATTACAACTACTATGCGTTAATATATGACTAATGGATGTGAATCCATGATTATATAACTGTGTAGGAATACACGAAGTGCAGTTAAGTCGTAGTTCATAAACTACGGATCAGGCAAGTCTTTCAGTTCCTATTTGCTATGTGAACTTGATGATTAACTATTTTAAATCTTTATTGCAAAAAGCATGATGTGTTATATATATATTGAAAGTATGAAATGTTAAAGTCGATTTATGACTATGCTGATTGATTAAAGCATGTTGATTGAGTAATGACTCAATCTTTATACTTGTTATATGAACTATAACATGTATGTTATATCTTGAGCATGTTATTATATGCTATGTTATGCATGAAAACTGTTAGATTTTGCTGAGCTGTCGAGCTCAACCTTGCAAATAACCACTTTTGCAGGTTCAAGGTTCAAGGTAAAGTTATGTGTTACATGAAAGACATGAATCAAATGTGATACTTGAAGATTTATACACTTTGGTTGTGTTATTATTATTTAAACCATGTTTAAGGTTCTTAATAATGTATTAACGTTGAATTGTAATATCATTTTGTGATGTAAACTATTGTAGTATTAAAATGATTCTAAAATATTTAGATGTAAAGGTTGAAGGTTTTTGGAACGAGGATAGTTTGTAATAGAAAATTTTAATTATTCTACAAATTTTAATGGTTGTATTATCGTTTAAGGGTGTAAAATTAGAGGTTGAATGTATTATTAACGACCGAAGTTGAGAATTAAATTGTATGAATTTTGGGGTCGTTACAGTTGGTATCAAAGCTGATAGGTTTGAAACCTTAGGTAATAGTACCTTAGGCTATAACCTTAAAGAAGAGAGGTGAAGATAATAAACGAATAAGCTCAAATAGAGTTTGAACAATAAGAAGTAATTTATAAAGAAGGGATTAAAACATGTGTAAGAGGATTCAAATAAGAATCTCACAGAGTTATAAGGAATATGAATGTGGGGTTACTCAACTCCAATAATAAGGATGTAAGGTGATAATAAATAGACAATATCTATATAAAGAGAATGATAAAGAAGTTAAGAATAAAAAGTTATATCTAAGTATGGTATAATTGTACTATTTAATAGTTGATGTATGGGATCTGGGCTAAACAATTCCTTCATAGAGTGGAGGTATATACGAACTAGTAACTCGGAACCTAGTTTGGTTGTTGTTTGTGGGAAAACACTCAGCGTACCATATTGAAACTATTAGACACTCGATGTGTACCATGTATAGAAAATGGATACGTATGATAAAAGTGTGGAACTCGAATGAATTGTTGAGCAATGTAAATGAAGTTAAAAATTCTTAAAGGAAGAATTGTTATATAAACAAGAAATTCAAAGAAGAATCTTGAAGAGATATAAAGATAAGAAATAAGAGTTACCCTAACTCCAATAGCCAAGATAACGAATAATGATGAATAGGCAAAGCCTGTAAGATTAAAAGAATAAATGAAATCGTAAATAATGAAAAAGGAAAGAAAGATGATCTTAAAACAAAACAATCACAAGTTAAGAAAAGAATTTTAAGGGAGATGATTATAGAATAAGATCACGACGTGATTTGTTTAAGTTATAAAAGAAAGATGGTTTGTAATGTTTGAATAATTATAGCCTGATGCTATGAAGATAATGTATTATGAAATAGTACGAGGTAAACTCGCGAGGAGTTATAAATGATGAGGTACGAAAAATTCGTATTGAGTAAGTTAAGGGCAAGTTAAGAATAAGTTAAGAGTAAGGTAATGTTAGGTGGGATTTCAATTGAGGACTCATGTGATGGCTAAGTTGTATAATCCTTTGTATGGCGAGGTTTTTGTGCTTTTCGGTTTATCCCATTGATAATCATTGGAATGTTGGTGTCGCGCTGTCAATGTATATGTGTTGAAAAGGTGATTCTTTTCTTATGTGTATATTTGATAGTTAGAAACTATTAAGATTAGTTAGATATTACTAGGATTAGGTGCAGTTCTTAAAAATAATTCATATGGTAAGTTCATGACTCATAATAATATGGTATGTTTTGAACCCCTCAGCGAATGGACGCCTATGGTCTGACTATGATAAGTTCTTAAACTCATATTATTGTGGCAAGTTCCTGAACTTCTAATGCGCGATAAGTTTGATGAACAATACTGGGGGTATAGGAAGATTGTAAGTTGAAATACAAGAATATTTAATATAAGAGCATTAGTGGTGCTAGAAATAAAAAGAATTGGTTAAGTAATGGAGTAATGGAGTAAAGATTGAAGTTAATGGATACCTGGATATTCTAAATCTACTAGCTATGCTAGACTTTTGAAATTTATTGACTTCGTGTTGATGTTTTTACTTCTATTTTCTTGAAAAACATTGGATCAAATGATGAAACCAATGAGTTTTTAAAATAATACCGTTATTCGTATGTCTATGCTAATTGCTTCGGCTAGACAAAAATGATTTGAAATATATCAAAATGTATTTTTTATATCATCAATGCATCGTGGAACATGGTGCAGAGATGATAAAAATGATGGAATCATCAATGCAGTATTACGTAGTCTTGGATGTGATCTAAGGATTGTCAGCCCACTATGGTATGATGTAGTATTATAAAATCACCAAATGACAAAATCCTCTCAAAACTGATTTGTAAATACGGTCTGCGAGTATCATGACGTCATAAAAAGATTTTTGAGATTTTTTTAAGATATGAGAATATATATGTATATATATATATGTATATATGTATATATATATATATATGTATATGTATATTTTGATTAATGTTCGAATTATTGTAAAAGTCTATGTTATTTGATTCAGCTAGACCAATATTGAAAGATGTTCATGAAATTCAAGCGTTTCTTGAGAAGTTATGCCAAACCAAATTGTTTTGGTGCGGATTCAGATGTTGAAAAGCTGAGATGAACAACCCTTTTATAGGGGATTACGCGGAAGCGTTTAGATGTTTGTGCACAATACATGGTACGAAGGGCTGATCACCCTAAGTACTGGAGTCTCTACGATCTAATGATTGTTAAGGTTTAAGTTGAAAGAGTACTTATAACCATGGGTAGAGTGCACAATACATCGTACGAAGGGCTTAACACCCTAAGTACAGGAGTCCATATAGTCTAATGACTGTTAAGGTTTAAGTTGAAAGAGTACTTATAACCGTGGACATAGTTCAAGGTCTTATGACCTCTCAGCATGATTTGGAATCTTTTAAATTCCCGAGTTATTCATAATGCTTCCCAATTATTGAGAAATTGTGGAAGATTCTTGCTATTCTAAAAGGCGAATGTGGTAAGGATGATATTTCTTAGAAAGAAGTAAGTCGTAAAATGCGACACTGAATGATGAATATATTGAATAAGTGAGAAAAGAAATTTTGAAGTGAGACAGAGATGAGTTATCAAAGAATAATGTAAAACTTTTAATAGAAAAGTTAATAATTGTAGAAAGATCTTTGTGAAAAGAAAGTGGTTATAGAACTCAATGACTGAATAAAGTATTAACGTAAAATCTATTTTGATAGATTGAATGAATAAAGATTAATAGATAAAATTTCGAGGACAAAATTCTTAGAAGAAAGGGTGAATATAATATCCCGAGTAAATTTTGATAAGAGATTTGGTGAAAACCGAGTAAGGGAGGTTTCTGTGATTCCGAGGACGGAATCCTTATAAGGAGGGAAGGATGTGACAACCCAAATTTTTAAGAATTTAATAATTAAAGTTCTTATTATGAGGTGTATATATTTTGAATTATGTGATTTGGTGTGAAGATAATTATATATTCATATGTTGGAGAATGTGAGATTTAATAGTTAATTAAACTATTAAAGAAATTAAATAATATTAGTTTATTTAATTAAGTTGAAATTATTTTACGAGATAATATAATTTTAATTACTATGCCTTGTGGGCAATGGAAATTATTATGAGTTAAGTTTCATAAATAGTGTGAATAATTTACTTAATTAAAATAGTGAATTAATACAAGTATAATTGATTTAATAAAGTGAGAAGGTAATATATTGCATGAAAATGTAAATGTTAGTATAATGTGAATAAAATATTTATTAAGTACATTAAATATTTTAGTTACAAACTTTATGGAATAAAATGAATATTTATGGTATTAAATAAATATTTGATGAAAATTGTTATGGGATAGTTTATTTAAGTATGATAAAATATATGAGATTTATACGTATTTTATTATGCGAGTATAATTGTGATATTCTAATTTAATTAAATAATTAAATTAGAGGAGTGAGAATTTGTTAAATAATGTTATGATTATAATGGTTGAATAGAAATTATGATTTTACTGATAAGGTTAATTTTATTTCTTAAGGAATTAAAGGTACATAATCTAGTTTATATTTCTAGTTTATGTGTTCTTGAGTTTCGTTTAAAATTGGAGTTTTGGTTAATGAATTTGTGGGTTACAATGTTTTATATGTTATTAGATAATTATAATTTGATAATGGTCATCTAGAAACAAATTTTCAAAAATCAAATTCATGTATTTATAGTAAAGAAGAGGAGTTTGGGTTTTGATTATAATGTATGTTTTTGTGTACTTTGGGACTAAAATTGATGATGAATTCGTGATGGAAACTTTAAATTGATGGATGATTGTTGTTCTCCTCTATAAAACGAAAACAACGCAACTTGAACGGATCAAATTGGTTAAGAAACGAATTCGTGATGAATGAATACACTTAGCATGTTGAAAATAGGAAAAATTAGTATAAACAAATTAGAATTAGTATAAACCAAGTCCCACATCAACTAAATTGAGAATTTTTCCCTTTGTTAAACCTATAAATAGAAGGGCTTGATCCTTTGTTTCATTCACCAACAATAAGGCCTCCAATTTTTGAGAAAGGCTTTGTTATGGGAGGACTTTTTATAAAGATCTCCTTAGTTAAATTTTGGCGTGGAAGTGCGTATTCAGTTTGTGAAACTCGTATTTTCGGGTATATTTCTTATTTAATTTTTGGTAATGTTATTATTTTAAATATTGTATTTAGTTTGTTAGTTAAAGTTTAAATTTTGTAAGTTTAGTTAGTTTTGTTAGTAAACTAGTTAGTTTACTATGTTTATTTTGGCTTGTAATTGATTATGTAAATGAGTTCTAATGATTGTAATTAGAGATATGAAGCCTTAACATCATCCAAGTGTAACCAAAACTCGTAAAATAAAATATTTACAAAGAACCATGTTGGACAGTTTTTGGGACTGAGCTTGAGGACCATTTGTGCTTTTGATTTATGTCTAAAAGCTTAATTTGATGATTTTATGTTATATACCTCTAAGTTCTGAAGATTACCTAACTTGAATGAATCAAAACGGAGTTAAAATGAATCCGTGGTGAAGATTTTAGTAAACCATGTCTAGAAATAAAAACTGAATGAACAGTGACTATAGTGTCAAATTCTGGAATAGCTATGTTGCCTGAAAAATTTTGAGTTTCTGGATAGTTGTAGTGCACTGAGTTAGGAAGCCATAGGCTTTGGAATGACCTCATTCTGACCTCGGATGAGGGAGTTACGGTGATTGGAAGGAAATGTGTCGAATTTGTCAAACTGAAAGTCAGCAATGAGAGGTGCTATTCGGGACACTGTTTAGATCAGTTAATATTTCTAGAAACTTCTGGGCTTTTTGTATGTTATAGCACACTGAATTAGCTTTCCATAGACTCCAGAACGGACTAATTCCGACTTCGGAGCAAAGAGTTATGACCATTCAAAGTAGTCACGTCAAAACTGTCTAACCAACTCGGGACAGTCACCTTGAACGAATTTTCCGGAATTCTGTGTTTTGAAATTGGAAATGGTCAAAGAATGAAAGTTGTAGCCTCGAAAGTTAGCTTCGCGTGGGCTCAAGAATCGATCAAAAATGTTTTGAAACGAATTAGTTATGACTGTTTTAGCGAGATAGGGTAAAGCTGGGAAAGAATGAAAAACATATTTGAACGCCCTTTTTGAACACTGTTTTGGACTGTCTATCTTATCCGAAATGGGTGTCCAATAAATTTTAAAAATAGGTTAATATGATGTTTATAGCATATCCAAAGTTAGATGTCATCGTACTTATGAGATATAGCGTAAATTTTACAATACAACTACTATGCGTTAATATATGACTAATGGATGTGAATCCATGATTATATAACTGTGTAGGAATACACGAAGTGCAGATAAGTGTTAAGCAGTTAAGTCGTAGTTCATAAACTACGGATCAGGCAAGTCTTTCAGTTCCTATTTGCTATGTGAACTTGATGATTAACTTTTTTAAATCTTTATTGTTATGTGTACTTTTGGTAGACTCAGTTTGGAATTTAGCATCCCTCGAACCTTGGTTGACTTGTGTACAGATTTGGTTCTATATCCGTTCTTCTTCAGCTCTTGGTGGTTCATGGTGATTCGTAGAATGGCTCTTTGGATCTTCTCCCTGATCTGCCAATCTTCTGAATGATATCTTCTTGGCCTTCTCGACTCTCAGCTTAACTGCCATTCTGAGTGGCATTCTCATTTTTGTTGAGTGATGCCTTTTTCTGCTAAATCTCTTCTCTTATCTTGCCTCACTTCTACTTTCAAAGTCTCACTATCACTGAGACATATTCTTTTTTTGCTCTGTAGAGCTCGTAGAGTCAACAACTTGTCGAAAACCAAAAACCCCTCTACATTCAAGCTTCAGCTGTTAAATATCCTTACATAAGCTTCCCGTTGGACTATAGCCGTTGGAAGCTATTTGAATTGATTCGTAGATCTCGAGTTATTTGGTTCAGACTTCTGATGTGACATGACATCCCCTTCCTTACATTTTTGACACTACAATTTACTATTTCACCTACCACATCAGAGATGTCACTTTAAGGTATCAGGCTGATAGTCACCTTTACTTCTTTCTGAATCCTCGACCAAAATATTAGGAGTTGTCCTTGTGCATCGATGCTTTCAATCAACAACGTTCGAATGTCTATTTTTCTATTAAGACGTTGTCAAGGCTTCAATACTCAGATGACTGAACTCTACGATTCTGATGCAGATGACCTTAAACTTGATCGTAGTTAGTCTTTTGAATATTTCTCGTTAACTGATTGAGATAACACTACGATTTTGTGAATGTTCTTTGGATTTGCAATGTAGAACCTCTCTTCTTTTACTCGTGCAGTGCTTCAACACTTCTTCTTTCCTTGACTTACATTAGGCACTGATAACTTATTTGAATGCACTGGCCCTCCTGAACTTCAAGACTCATCTGATTGGTCATGCCCTGCTCTCTTTCTCCTTGTGATCTCTCGTTCACATATCATCAATCATCTGACCTATGCTTAATCTTCTTTGTCTATTCTTTATAGGTTGGCCAATATCTTTGTATAAACCGCATCAGTTCCTGCTTCTTATTTGGCAAGCATTACGATCATAGTCACACCCAAGATTGTCATCTTTTGTTTATCTTGACAGGTACTTCATTGTTGACTTCTTTTTGTCAGTCACGTTATCTGAAGTCTTCTTACTGTTGCTTGTGGAAGACGTCCTTTGAATGGATTCACATCTTTTTCAAGATGTTGATTGAATTGGTGCTTTGATCTTCTGTTTACTTGTAAGCCATTTGGTTAGTGCACTCTGGCTTCCTTTAGGTAGATTGCATCTTTATAGTTCTGTCCAGAGGCTTTATTCTTTGGATGCTTTGGGGGTGCTCATGTGTTGAGAATCGTGTTAACACTATGATTCTTCCTTTGTGTTGTGAGCACTGATAGGCTTTGTCAAAGACATTGTTCTGCAGACTACGATCTAGCTTTAGTTTTGCAAACACTATAAGTCCGAGAGCATATTAAACATCAGACCACGATTTATGCCTTAACACTTGTTGTCCTTATCTGATCTAGCTCGACTATGATTTTTGCCTCTGGTATGATCAGTAGACCCTACGACTTTAAGTGTGGTCTACGATTCTTGTCTTGCCTTGGCAGGCGCTTGGACCAACTCTACAATACTGAGTGAGGCCCTCTAAGGAAGACTACGATCTATAACAACTTTCTCGACATCAGCATAATTTCGCTTTAGCTTTCGCAATCCCCTATTTGGCTTGACAGACTACGATTCTGCCTTGATAGTCTCTGAGTTCCTTGTTTCTCCTGGTAGACTTCGAAGGCTTGTGCAGTACTTGACGATAAGACAGGCCTATCTATTACATCATATAAGATCAACCTAACAAGCTTGATCTTTCTACATATAGTCCTTATACATTATGTTCTTTTGAAGGACTTCACAAAGCTGTTTTGTTCATGTAGAATCAACTTAACATATTTGATCATTTCAGTCTAAGTCCTTATACATATATTCCTATTATCTATTTAAGGAATTTACATCTTATTTTAATGCAGACATATTTGCATATTCATTCATTAAGATCATAATCAAATCTTAGATAAATAGGAATATAATTCACATTCTTATTCCTAACACAAGAAATTCCAACAAATCATCAAAGTAGGCAGTAAACTCAATTATGCAACAGTTGGGTAGTAGAGTGGCTCTGAAAATCATAGAGTTAAAATAGTAGACTGAACTCTAAAAATCGTAGAGTGAACTCTGAAAATAGTAGAGTGAACTCTGAAAATCGTAGAGTGAAAATAGTAGAGTGAACTCTAAAAATAGTAGAGTTAACTCTAAAAATCGTAGAGTGAAAATAGTAGTGTGAGACCCCAAATTTTATGAATAAAGATTTAAATTTCTCGAAATATTTTTTTGAATATTATGGTGTGGATTTGATATAATGTTATAGTTGTGGGTAATATTTGAAAATTTTGCAAAGTATGCAAGTTGTTATATAATATTTGATTGGTCGAAGAATATTCATTTTAAACAGGGAATATTCGTATGACGGCACAATCATTGGTGGACCCCACAACGAAAGTATTGTCGTAGTTAGAAAACGACATAATTATCTTTTTATAAAAATAATGGCGGAAGTTTTACCGTTAAACCGTTGAACTACACGGTAGTAAAGAAACAAGATGTCTGGCGTGAAGTTACATAGTAGCACACTGTATTGATTATTGATGCTTACGTGAAAAGTCACTCATTTATACTCAATTATTACTACAGTAATTGCTGCATCATATCTCTCATATTATTGATTCAATTATTTTCACAGTATCATTTGTATAATATGATATATTATTAAATAAATAATTGAGACGACAAAGTTATTCATATTATTATTTGTAATATTGATAATGTCTAGAAGTTCTGTCAAGGAGTGGTTTGGTCACCTAATTACGCGCCAATAAGGAGAAATCCTTATCGAAAAGCCCCCTCTTTCCTGGGAACGACCTGGTTGTTAAATATTGCGAATTATAATATTAATTATGAATAAGTTCGTGTTGATTAAAGATGAAATTGATAGTTCCATTGTGTTGGAATTATTAGTGTTAGTGAAAATTGACATTTATTTCGATAATAATTGATGTCTGGAGGTTATCGGGTGATTAACCGGATAAATGAGCAATTAATTGTTATTGATTCACATGATTATAACTATTTGTTCACATGTGTGTACTATTGATTCACATTCATTTACTATTAGGGGAGTTGGTGCAAGATTGATAATACTTGCATGACTAAATTAAAAATGGAGGTATAGATGAAGGTACTATACTATAATTAATTTTTTCACATGTTTAGAACTATTGAGTCACATGATTTACTATTGATTCACATGATTTACTATTAGGGGAGGTGGTGCAAGTTTGATAATACTTACAGGACTAAATTAAAAATGAAGGAAAAGATGAAGGTATTATACTGTAATATTTTGAGCCCCAAAAAGTGCAATTATCGAAACTATATTTTCCTATAAATAAAAGCTCATTCCTTCATTATTTTTCACCAATTCACTAAAGCTATAGAGCAATTATTATAGAGAGAAATTATAGAGGGAAAGAAGAAGAGAAGTCTGCTACCTCACTATTCTAGTATCCAGTTGATGAGTGGAATTTATACCCGCGAATCGGATATTTTATGACTTAAATAGTTGCCTGTTCTCGTAATTTTTATACGGTTTTATATGATAATTGTGTTATTGTGCCTAACTGATGTATTGCAGAGCTTTACAGTGCTTTTCTAGCTTTAAAAGGGCAAAATGGTCAAATTCTAAATGCCAAAGCTCAAATTTTTAAAGCTCCGTGATCATGCTGGCGCCACTTCCCGCCCCCTCGACGACGTAAAGCAAGGGCATGGGAGTACATCGTTGTTTTATGGGTTTGCATTTTGCAACATGACTCTGCTTCCATGGTACTAATGTGGCGCTACAGCGGCGCCACCTCCGGTTCCCATACAGAGAAGGCTTGCTTTTGACCTAGCAAAGGAGCAGAAAATATAAAGGCAAGAGGGAGGCTACATAACACATCATATAGAGAGAGGAGGAGATATCATCATATTCCATAGTAGTTTAGCTTAGGATTTTGTTTTAGCTTTCTTTTATAATTTTTCTTGCTTTCTCATAGTTGATGTCTATAAATATAGTTTAGCTAGATTAGGGAGAAGTTTGGGTTTCTTTGGAGCATCAAGAACAGTGAGCTACACGGACTGGAGAGCTTGATTCGAGCAGAATGCTTAGAGATTGAAGGGCTTTGACAGAGTTTCTTCTTATCTATTTATTGTCTCTAATTTTGTAATCCATAAATATTGTATGTGTTGCTACTTGTATTTTATTCAATAGCTATGAACTGAATATTTGTTCTAAGGTTATAATGGACCCAGTTGTTATTTAAATTGACTGTCTTATCTCTTTGGTTGGTACCATACGATTTGGTTCGATATATTTATGCTTAATGATTCTCGCTAAGACATTAGCGATGATTTTGATAATTTACATGATATCGACAGAAGAATTGTAGATTTACACCTGAATATATTGGCATGTGATTGTGGGTTTCGACTGCATAAGTTGTGCGTAGAATAGACATATATTCGTGCACCATGTGCGACCTAATTGAGAGCTTAAGCTTAAATCCTTGTTCTAATCAATTCGCATAGACATATGTAGGATTGTATCTAGCTTGGGTGTTCTTTTCTGTTCTATTCTCTATCGGGTGGATCTCGAAAGGATATGTTCGTACATACCTCGACAGAGGCGTATGAGCACTTGTGTGTTCTCGGTCGACAAATTATCGTGACCATTTAGACCAAAAAGAGAAGGGTAGCTAGTTTGATGAAGCATAACACGTCAGGTGTTAGACAGAATGCCTGAGTGGGGTGAAGTTGTAACCTTAGCTTGTAATTCCTTAGATTACCATTCGTTATCCATTTACTTGCTTTGATAATTAGTTAAGCTTTAGATTAATCACTCTTTCATTTATTGTTGTTCGAATAAGACTTTAGTGATATAAAGACGGTATTTGGTAAATATTAGTGATAGTTCCTCGTGGGTACGACACTCTACTTATCACTTTATTATTTGTTAGACCGCGTATACTTGCGCGTGTTTAGTGATCGGTTATCCGACCAACAAGTTTTTGGCACCGTTTCCGGGGAACTGTTATTCTAATATTGTCCAATATTGATTTCAATCAATGTAGCCTTACTTTGAACGGATATATATATATATATATATATATATTTCTTTTATTTGTTTGCTCTTCCTTTCTTTTTATTTTTAAGTTTATAGATTATGAACGATCAATGTTATCAATGGCCTTATGAGTGGACAATGCCACCAAGCTCGGAAGAAGGACTAGAGAAATTACAAGTTCAAATTGCCAATGCCTTGAGGTTTTCTGACAATCTTGAGTGTCAGTCCACTCAGAATGCCTACTGTCAGGAGCGAGCTGACTTCGAACCGATCTCCTATCATCCAAACCGCCAGGGCTATCCAAACTCTTGGGACTACAATCAAGCCTCTCAAATTGAATATCAGTCTCTGCCGCACAATGAGTTGACATCTCAGCCGAATGAAAACATTTCTAAGTCCTCAACATGTGAAGAAGAGAACCGGCTTAAAGAGCTTCTCACCATCTTTATCGAAGGAAATGAGATTCGGATGGCAAGCCAAGAAGCCGCATTGCACAGCCTTGAGAATTAATTGGGGCAACTTGTCAATGCCATCACAAATCCACTGCAAGGCAATCTTCCGGTCTTAATTGATCTCGACGATGAAGCAATAAAGTATTGCACAGTGGATACGAAAGGAAAATGCGATGCATCTCGTACAGTTGTTGAGGGAGATGTCATTGTGCAAACTAACCAACCGATGGAGTCTGAAGTTGAAGACAAACGGAGAAACAGTTGTTGTATAGTCATTACTGATCCACAATTAGAAACCACGCTCCTGACTGTGAAGATCCTAGAGGGCCCAAAAGAGCATAAGGAACGCTTTCAACTTAATGAAACAGGCGAATTAGTGGATAATTCCAGTGGCGAGCGATTCTTTGTGCCGAATGATAACTGGATGGATGAAGGACAGAAGAACGGCCAATCACTCTTGTCAGCCAAAAATTTAATAGAATCGAATATACGCATTTAAAAGGTCATTTTACGCTTTATGAGCGGATTGAATCTAAGATCGGTATAGTCAAGCCAACGACTTTAAAACAAGGGCTTGGTGGGGAGGCACCCCCATCTCGGTATAAATTTTATCTATTTTCTTTACTTATTTCTAGATTATTTTGTGTCTGTTCGCTTAGGTTGTTAACATAGCTACCAGATTGTGCATTAATGCTTTTGTGTCTATCATCTGCAGGCGGCATGTTTAGTTTGATGTATTACATATTATAATAGTGTTTTAGAGGTTTTTAGTAATGTATGATAACCTTTGTAGTGTAGTTTTTCTTTTTGCCTTGACATGTGCAGATAACAGGCATTAAATCTTAGAAAATTGCACCTCGCGCCACGGCGCCAACCATTGTGCTGCATCTCGCGTTGCGGCGCCATGAGGTTATGTTGCCTTCTGCTAACTCATGCTGTAGCGCCATCCAACAAAGGCCATCTCGCGCCGCGGCACCACCAGCGAAGGCCACCTACTGTTAACGTGCGTCACGGAGCCAATTAACAAAGAGCATCTTGAGCTGCGGTGCCAGAAGCGTGATTCAGTTTTTAAAATGCACAAATTAGGCATCACTCAACCCATTACTTCCCATTCTCTCGTCACTCCCAACCCCTTTTTCTCTCAACTCTCTCGGCAGCCTAAGCGAAATAGAACCATCACAAACCTCTAGCCCTCGATCAAATACCTACAAGAACACAATTCTTTCTTTCTCCCTCAAGATTCCAGGCCAGTACACGCAGACATTGGAGGTAGAATCAAACTAGGGTTCTCAAGTCAGGTATTTTTTGTGGATTTCACTCAGGCATACATTTTGTTTAGTTTTAATTGTTGGAGTTTTTTGTAATTCTTGTTATCTATTGGTTTGTGTGATTTCCACTTGACAAAAATCGGGGATAGAGCAATCACAAACAGAGTTTGTCCAAGTGTGGTTTGAGGAACGTACACAAGGTGTTCGACAAATTGCCTGAACCAAAAAGTAGACCGATTTGGGGCTGTTTTGGCATAAATTCACTGGGTTTGCATTGGGGTTGAGATTGGCATTGCTTCAAGGGTCGTTTCTACAGATTTTGGCACTATTTTTGAGCCAAACCAACTGAGACATAGACATGGCACCAAAAAGGTAGCGCCTTAGCGTCGACGGTTCTTCATCTTCCGCCGCGGCAGCACCACAAGCTTGGGACTCCACCAAATTTATCAGTGAAGAAACCTGGAAGTGGTATAGAGATTCTTTTGGCACGTGCAACTTGATTCCTGAACGGGGGTTGTGGCCTGATAAAAAATATAGTGAACTCACGAATATGATACTTGAACGACAGTGGCTAAACTTCACAAAACCACCCGTATCAGCAGTGGTATCTATAGTTCGGGAATTCTACGCAAACGCCAGTCCAGATGGTCCTCCTGTGGTTCAAGTCAGGGGGCGGTCTGTGGCTTTTGACAGTCAAGCCATGAATACACTGTTCGGGGTACCTAACTATGCGGGTAATGATTATATGCAATAGGGAATCCGTAGTTATGACTTGGAGGAGATCATCAGAAGTCTCTGCAAGCCCGGAACGACTTGGAAGAAAAATGATTATATGGGTGAAAAGAACAGTTTCCCGTCTTCGGCACTCAGTCGCTATGGGAAGGCCTGGTTCAGCTTCATTTGTGCCAGCATGATCCCGACCCGTCACTTGAGCAACATGACTAAAGATAGGGCGATTCTGTTATTCACCATTGTAATGGGTATGCATGTGGATGTTGGAGTTCTCATCCATGACTCGATAATCAAGCCAGTCAAGAGTACCATTGCTTCGGGACTTCCCCATCCATCAGTGATCACGCGGCTATGCAAGCAGACAGGGATACAGTGGGGACCAGAAGAGATAGCTTCGCCGCCCATGATTATCATCGACCATCAGATTATCAAACGCTTCAATGTGTGGGACGGGGCGGAGTCTCATGTCGGGGGCGAAAGGTACGGGCCGCCTACAGCACCACCTCCTTCAGCAGACCTAGAGCCTTCTCAAGCACCTGAGGTAGGCCCAGCTAGTCAAGGTCTTTTGGCAGACATCATGGCATCCCTCACCCTGCTGCTTCAGAAACAGGATGCCGAGGCACAGAGGTAGCGGAGGCACATAGCAAGAAGAAGGGGGCAGAGAAAGGGAGATAGCGATGCAAAGATTAGGTCGAGTGGTGAACACTGTGCAAAGCATCTACATTGACTATTGTGGTGAGAGCACTGAGTTCACGCCATACCAGTTTCTAGAGCCTACAGTCTTCCCACCTTACCCTCCACCATCATCGCCCACCGAAGCTGATCAGGATGCAGCTAATGAGGATAAAGCCGATGCCGCTGCTGAGTGAGCGATCTCTAGGGAAGCCCTCTTGTATAAAATTGCTTTATGTTTAGCAATGAGGGCATAGCTCACCTCAAGTTTGGGGGTGTTTTTGGCTTTTATCTGTTTATTTTTGTACTGCCATATTAGGTTGCCAAACTTTAGTACTTTATTATGTTTTTATTATCAGTTTTGTGGTGCAGTCATTTTTGAACTGCGAGATTAAGTTTGAATTTTTATCATTATGGATGCCATGAACTGATTTTTGGTTTTATTTATTAATGCTTTAATTATTTTAGCATGATTGTGGTTTATAGCCATCTTTTTGGGGCTTATACAAATTAGATGCTTGTGCCATATGAATGGCCTTTTTCACCCTTTTTTGAGCTGCTATTTAGCAAGGGTGTTATAGTTATCATTATTTTTTGATTATGGCTGATGACAAGCACCATGTTTTATGGTCTATCTCTTAGAGTCGTGTCATGCATGTATGAGTTAGGGGTTTTTCAATTGATAAGTTTAGACTGTTATTGATCCGTCCTTCTAGCAAGCACCGACCAACTGTTTTAACTAGTAACTTTTTCAAAATTTAGTTCGCATGTTTATTTCTTTGAGCATTTGTTCACTCTTATAAATTTTCTTTTTTCCAAGGTAATAAAAGGCGTAGACATTTTTACAGTTTTGGATCTTGGATTCGTGCATGTTTAGATTTATAAAAAAAAAGAAGAAGAATAAATTGTTATTGAAGATTGAATATCGAAAGTCTTGCGGTGGGTCGAGATGGAGCGTAAAATGCACTCGCCCATAAATGCAGGACCGATATGGAGATGGAGCATAAAATGCACTCACCTAATAATCTTCGGTGCTCGTAAAGTCTAATTTGGCTTATGTTGATTACGTAGCCTTTGCTACTCGAGTTACTAGATTCTTAGGGGTGTTCTACACCTAGTGCCCTAAAGCCATCTGGTTTGGGAGGTCCTGATCAAAAGCTCATTAATGGGTAGTTCTGATTAGCCTAAGGTAATTAAGGACTGTCCGAGTCAGGTTTTACAGTCTTCATGCTAGAGTCTTTTGATCCGTTACTGCACTTGTGTCTTATTCTTAATGTTTGTTGAATGTTTAAGTTGCGGAGTGTGCATATTTGTATTAACAATTGATTGTGCGAATTTATTTTGAAGCTATGATTAGTTAGGACGGTTGGTCTCCACACACACACATAGAATGGATCGAATACAGTCTTATGCTTGAAATTGAATGAACCCTTATTCATATCTGTGTTTGCCCTATTCTCTGAGAGTAGCATTATGCTTTAAGGCCATGATACTATATTACAGTTTTATTTTTCTTTCGTGTGTGTTTTACTTTTGTTAATGTGTGTTAGATAGTTTGCTCGAGGACAAGCAAAGACTTAAGTGTGGGGTATTTGATGAGTAGAATTTATACCCCCGAATTAGATATTTTATGACTTAAATAGTTACATGTTCTCATAGTTTTTATACGGTTTTATATGATACTTGTGTTATTGTACCTAACTGATGTATTGCAGAGCTTTACAGTGCTTTTCTAGCGTTAAAGGGGCAAAATGGTCAAATTCTACATGCCAAAGCCCACTTTAAAGTTCAGCATGCGCCATTGCCACTTCGCCCTCGGCCGACGTAGAAGTGGCCAGCAACAAGGCCATCGTTCTTTTGTTCCTTTATGGGCTCATGAAGCCCGTGTCCATGGTACTAATGCTCATACCGCAAGACTATCTAATGCTTGGTGGTCATTCAATGACTTGGTGGCCCTTTTCACCGCCCTACAGTTTCAGATAGAGAAGGCTTGCTTTTGACCTAGCAAAGGAGCAGAAAATATAAAGGCAAGAGGGAGGCTACATAACACATATCATATAGAGAGAGGAGGAGATATCATCATATTCCTTAGTAGTTTAGCTTATGATTTTGTTTTAGCTTTCTTTTATAATTTTTCTTGCTTTCTCATAGTTGATGTCTATAAATATAGTTTAGCTAGATTAGGGAGAAGTTTGGGTTTCTTTGGAGCATCAAGAGCAGTGAGCTATATGGACTGGAGAGCTTGATTCGAGCAGAATGCTTAGAGATTGAAGGGCTTTGACAGAGTTTCTACTTATCTATTTATTGTCTCTAATTTTGTAATCCATAAATATTGTATGTGTTGCTACTTGTATTTTATTCAATAGCTATGAACTGAATATTTGTTCTAAGGTTATAATGAACCCAGTTGTTATTTAAATTGACTGTCTTATCTCTTTGGTTGGTACCATATGATTTGGTTCGATATATTTATGCTTAATGATTCTCGCTATGACATTAGAGATGATTTTGATAATTTACATGATATCGACAGAAGAATTGTAGATTTACACCTGAATATATTGGCATGTGATTGTGTGTTTCGACTACATAAGTTATGCGTAGAATAGACATATATTCGTGCACCATGTGCGACCTAATTGAGAGCTTAAGCTTAAATCCTTGTTCTAATCAATTCGCATAGACATATGTAGGATTGTATCTAGCTTGGGTGTTCTTTTTTGTTCTATTCCCTATCGGGTGGATCTCGAAAGGATATGTTCGTACATACCTCGACAGAGGCGTATGAGCACTTGTGTGTTCTTGGTCGACAAATTGTCATGACCATTTAGACCAAAGAGAGAAGGGTAGCTAGTTTGATGAAGCATAACACGTCAGGTGTTAGACAGAATGCCTGAGTGGGGTGAAGTTGTAACCTTAGCTTGTAATTCCTTAGATTACCATTCGTTATCCATTTACTTGCTTTGATAATTAGTTATGCTTAGATTAATCACTCTTTCATTTATTGTTGTTCGAATAAGACTTTAACGATATAAAGTCGGTATTTGGTAAAAATTAGTGATAGTTCCTCATGGGTACGACACTCTACTTATCATTGTATTACTTGTTAGCCCGCATATACTTGCGCGTGTTTAGTGATCGGTTATCCGACCAACACTAATCTTCTTTTAAGGTAAGGGGTATTATTCTTTCGTATTCATGAAGAGAGTTATTTTCTTTCAATACTCGTAAGGGTTGTTATTTCATTCTTTATTATTATGTTGGAATAACTTTGTCTATGCCAAGCATCTTGCATACATAGTGAAATTCTTACATTATTCCATTCTTTATTATTACATTGGAATAACTCGTCTGCGCGGCTTCATCGCATGCCTGGTGAATTCTGTTGTTATTCCATTCTTTATTATTCTGTTGGAATATCTTGTTTGTGCAGATTACGCATGACCTGGTTCCGTTCTTTATTATTCTTTTGGAATATCCTATCTGTGCGGATTACGCATGACCTGGTTATGTTTTTTATTATTCTGTTAGAATATCTTGTCTGTGCGGATTACGCATGACCTGGTTCCATTCTTTATTATTCTGTTAGAATAACCTGTCTCTGTGGTCTATCACATGTCTGATGAATTCTTTTGTTATTCCATTCTTTGTTATTCTGTTGGAATAACCTATCTGTGTGGACTACCGCATGCATGGTGAAAGATCCTGCGTATTCATTCCTTATTAAATTGTGGAAATGATCTGTCTACGTGGATTACCACATGACGGGTAAAAATCCATTTGCAGTTTCGTATATTCTATTATACTCGTCTGAGATATCATTTCTTTTGTACCCGTCATGGAATATCATTTTCTTTGCTATTTTTTTATGAGTTACTATTCATGGGTTACTATTCACACGGTTACTATTCACTCTAGTATTATTTACTCAGGTATTCGGGGTACTTTTTGTGCCAAAATACTATTCACGAGTTACTATTCATGGGTTATTATTCACCCGATTACTATTCACTCTAGTATCATTCATGGGACACTTTTTGTGTCGGGGTACTATTCATGAGTTACTATTCATGGGACACTTTTCGTGTTGGGGTACTATTCACAAGGTACTATTCCTGAAGTACTATTCACGGGGTACTATTCACTTGAAAAATATATTTTTTTTCTGTCCAAATTATTTTTGGTACATGAATATTATTCTTGAATTTTACTCTACAAAGCAGTATCATGTTGCCAATTTGGACGTTATTGATTTCTGGATAAATTAAATTATAAATCTTTAAAATTTATCCTTGAACTTGTTTTATTGAATTATTATGTCATTGTCATCATCCTCATGCTTATATTGTGATTAAAATCATCTTTCACTTACGTGCATAGATGGACTTGGTATGATTATGACCAGGGACTATTCGGTATAATCATGACCGTAATGTGACGAATGATGTGGTAAAAGTCTTCATTGGGCCTGTAGTTCATTGATGGATGATGTTGTTGGTATGATTATGACCGAGGATTTATTCGGTATAATCATGACCATTGATGATTACATGAATATCCTTGGCCGTGGTGCGAGGATGATTCGATTTTATTTATTGTCGAGTCTCAACGATAAAGTTGATGAAAAACTTTTTAAATCATAGAAGATAGTAGTTTTATGCTCTACTGACTCTTCTAATGGATTGCTTATTTCATTGCAGGTTGTTGATCTAAAACTTGTTGTCTATTGCATTCTATCGCTTGTTATACTGTTGAAGGCTAAGGATAATTTATTCTGCATTATCTTAGTCATAATATTTTTTACTGGGCTAGTTGAGCTCACCCTTTCATTCATTGTTCTCTTCAGAAAATGAGAATATAGTTGGGATGAGTCGGGGAATGGAGTGATGGTCCAGGATAAATGGCTTTAGTAGTCCTCACTATTCTATGGAATAATGTGATAATAATTGTAATGAGGACACCATTGAGTGTGGATATTGTCTAGATGACATTATTCTTGTTTAAACTCTCAGCTATATTTTGTCGTATTTTACACGACTGTTGTGTAATTAAGTTGTATTTGAATTTTGTACCATGTATTTGGCGACTCAAAATGGGTGATGTATACCTATTTTGGGGGCGTCACATGTAGAGTCCAGATAGTAAAGTAAAAATTGGTAAACACCTTAGTCTTTGCCTAGTTTTGGTTAACTTCCATAACTAAATTTAAGAAACCAAACTCATGAAAAAATAATATGATATATGATCTAAATTCTTGCACAAACAAAAGATTAAATGGGCTAACTCATAAAGTCCAAAAGCATCATCAAAATGACCTAAAAATTAACTTATGCTGCAGTTGGTAGTAGAGTGGGTAGTATAGTAGAAATGTAAAATACCCATTTTGAGACATTATCTTAAGAAGCCTTAAGAGGTTGTTTCAGTTAATTCATTATGTAATTAAATACTATGATGTATGGTCTAAAATCTTGTTCAAACATATAAGTCTAAAGCTCATTACAAAAAATTCATAAAAATCCCCAAAGTACCCTAGAAAAATCATATTTTCTATTTTTTGAACTATGATGGAATAATGGGATTTGATTCTTAGAAATGTCACAACATAACGTAAGATGATATTTGAAGTGTATAATGACCAATTATTTGTATCATGTTATGATTGGACCAAAATAAGTATATTTGAGAATGTATAAGAAATAAGTATGCAATGTATACCATGTGTGTATGATCACAAAGTCATCAACGAAGGCTATATGCCTAATCTAAGTCAAAGGAACTTAGATGAGTAATGCTTAGCCAAATATGGTATGTTGTAGTGGTGTGATACACACATAGTAAACTACAAGTGTGATAAGCTAACACATGTAGCGATGAAAAGAGAAATAAAGTTGAGTTATATAAATGACAAAGTTGAATATAAAGGTGGTACAAGGACAATATAAGTTAAAGTAGGTTATTAAAATAAGGTTAACCATGAGATCAAGTATTGATTATCTCACATACCGTGTAGGTCTTGCAGAGGAACACGACAGATTAGCGTAATGGTAAAACACCGGTACAATTAAGTTTTTAAGAACTTGTTTTTATATATGAACTTGTTAATTGTAATGTGTACATACTCCCTGTATTATATGCACTCCTTGTGAATAAATTGAGATGTGTTATACTATGATATAAATAAATTGAGTCAAGTTAATGATTGATGTGGATTGAGTTATGGAAATTTACTATATTCACGAATGAGGTATATGGTAAGAATGAAGCAGGTATAATTGCTGAGTATGAGCATTATGATGCCTGAATAAATGCAATGTATGAAAAATATGAATTTATGTATAAATTGAGAAGTTTAAATAATTTATGTGACACCCCCAAATCTGGGTATTTCATTCCCACAAGACTTAGTGTTCACTTTCCATTCATTCATATCTAACTACCCAAATATAGTAGAAATTAAACCATAAATCCTCCCATTAAAAGGGTTACATAATTAAATCAATAAGTCTCCCAGGTTATCTAACCTTTCACACACATCCAGTGCAAAAAATAAATTAATTACATCACATCATTTTAAATAAAGTCTATCACCGTGATATTAAATAAATTACAAGTCTTCATCACATGCTCATTTTTCCTTTTTCTTTGCTAGTGGTAGGTTCATCGACCTTCTCAACCTTAGCTGCAATAATTGTATTTATGCAAGAGTGAGCAAACAAATTCTCACTTGAAATAAAAATGAATAACAATAGAATAATAATTATCAATGTAAAAGCTCATCAAAGTCGAATAATACTCTGTCAATGATAATCAAAAGCTGGAATCAACATACAAAATGTAACTGAGGGTCACAAGACCACGAACTATGTCCAAAATTACAAGTAATCTTTCAACTTTAACCTAAACAGTCATATTGTAGGGACTCCCCGTACTTAGGGTGATCATCTCTTCGTACCATGTATTGTGCACAGACATCCATTGCATAAAATAACTCCCCTATAATAGGGTTATTTTTCTCAGTTTTATAGTACAAGTCCGCACCAAATTAAGTTTGGTTTCGATAAGCTTCAAGGGTAATTTAGAGTTTCACGATCATCAACTAAAGGATTATTTGAATCAACAAAGTTTAACAACACTACGAGTGATCAATAACAACTTAATGTAGAATGATTAAGAATCATAGGTGAACTAACTATACATCAAACTCATGCTTAGAAATAACTAAAAAGCATAAGCATTGAATAAAACAATAAACCTTGCTTGAATAATATTAAGCTAAGGCTATGATCTTTTCAAGTAAAAGAATTAAGTTATTGAATCATGCATTAATGAATAACAAGCTGAGAACGAAACTTGCTCAAAATAACAATAAAATTTTGATTTGCATTAAGGAGATGAAATAGAACAACTCAGTTATAGATTAGAGTTTAAGAACTTGCATTTATGATAAAAGAATATAACTAGGAAAACTTGCTTAACTATAAACAAGTTAGGATAAATCAAATAACTATTAGAGTTCAAAGCTTGCTCAAATAAAATTAGGGTTATAACTTGCTCAATCAAAGTTTAGGGTAAGGAACTTGCCTCGTGCGTAAGCTATAAATTACAACTCACGTTCACTTACACATATTATTAGAATCACAATATCTATTAGATATAGTAACATCCACTTTCCAACATAGAACTCACTTTTAGTTAAACTTGTTACTTTAGTACAAGTTTTACTTTATACCATATGCATTTCAAAAATCACAAATATTAGCTTCGAAACACTTATTCACTACTCATGTGTACAATAAATCACAACATAACGTTTTCATAACTTACTAATCTTTATACAACTTTAGAATTACTAATTACATGATATAATTTTGTTTTAGTCTCTTCATTACATGTTCATCACATTAATATCTCATTAGGCTAGGTTATCATGGGTCTTTAAGGTCTGCATAACTAGCAGACATCACTCGTATCTCTCGATCCGGTATGGCTCAATTTGCGCCATACTTAAGTTCTGGGACCAAGAATCGCTAGGCTTATTTCGCCCTTCACACCGGTTGATTGTAGCCAGTTTGGTCGACAGATAGAAACTATGCAGTCTGTTTCTAGTACTCTGTTTAGCCCAACTATCACGAATTTCATCCACAAAATAGTAAATTAAACATACCCAATTGATATAGAACTCATATAAACATGGTTCCTCACATATATACTAACTTAGAACAATTAAACAACAACTTCAATCAATTTAAGCCCTTTAATTCCATGTTTTTGTGCAAAAACTCCATTTGTTTGACATCCTTCACAAAATTTAACACTGAGGTCACAATTCTACTCCAAATTAACTTGTTTAAATTTCGTTATCTTTGTTTCTTACTAAATTAACCTATTCAAGGCTCAATTTACAGATTAGTTCACAAACTAACTACCAAATTTGGTACTTTCACAAGCCATATATATACATATAGTCACTGTAATTAGTTTCTTCCTTTCTAACGTAATTAGTACACTAATTCCTTGTCTAGATGCTAATTCTAACATCACAATTACACACAAACTTAATAATTCTGTTTGTACAACTACAATTCATCAAGCATGCAATTATAAACAATTTTGAAACTCATGAATCTAACTCTACATAAACGTAAACTTGAGTTTTAGAGATTATACCTTCACTTGCTTGAATAATCCTTGCTAAACACAGAAAATTGCTTCGGAATCACAGAATTATTCTCTCAAACTCTCTCTATTCTTTTTGTAAACTCCCTTCTCTCTTCTTCTTAGGCTTAGGCCAACTCTTTTACGTAACATAAAATAAAACCAACGCATAAAACCCAAACATCTAAAATCGACGTTTTAATAATGATAATAATAAGTTATCAGTTATAAAAATTTAATATATTTCATTTATTTATTTTTATTATTATTTTAATTCAAATTCAAAATTCAAAAGTCATTGTTTGACAAAACACTTTTAAAATAAAGACTTAATATCTTTAAGCCTTGTTTGGGTAAATCCATTTAAAACTACTTTAATTTATTTTAATAAACAATTTATACTATAGCTTATAGTCTCATATTATTTATTTGGATTTCCATATCCAATCTTAGTTAAATAAACTAATTACAACATATTAAATAAATTTCCCACTTAACCAATTACCACAAAATTATAATCTCATTCTAATTTTATTTAATAATTTAACATATCATTTTAATTATTAAATTAAAACAACAATATAACAATTCATGTTATCTTTAACAACTCTCTAACTATAAAATTAAATTAGAGTATTATCTAATAAATTTAATTCACAAATATCTACTAATAACAATCACATCAATAAAATATTTATTTAATTTAATAAATATTTTAAATTACAAATAAAATCTTGGATTATTACATCCTTCCCTCCTTACTAGGATTCTGCCCCCAGAATAACAACTCAAATAATTCATTCGTCATATTCTTCCCTCCTTACAAGGATTTTGTCCCTAAAATCGAAGACACAAATTAAACAAATAACTAAGGGTAGTTCTTCAACATTTCATCTTCGAGTTCCCACGTAGCCTTTTCGACATTGTGGTTTCTCCATATCACCTTCATAGAAGGTATCATCTTATTCCTGACACTTGTTCTTTCCTGTTGACTATCTGGATAGGAACCTCTTCATAAGATAAATCTTTATTGAATCAGAATCGCTCATACTCGATCACATGTTTGTAATCAGTTTTACTACTGGCCGCAATAATCGGCTACATATGAAAAATGTTGTGAACATGTTCTAATTTTGGAGGTAAAGCTACCTTGTAAGCTACTTCTCCCACTCTTCGTAGTACTTCGAAGGGTCCAATAAACCTTGGGCTTAACTTTCCTTTCTTGCCACAACGAATTTTCCGCTTTCAAGGAGAAACTTTTAGGAAAACAAAATTTTCTACGTCAAATTCGCGATCTTTCCTGTGTTGATCAGCATATTTCTTCTGTCTATCTTGAGCAGCTACCAGTCTTGCTTTGATGAGTTTAATTGTGAGACCCCAAATTTTATGAATAAAGATTTAAATTTCTCAAAATATTTTTTTTGAATATTATGGTGTGGATTTGATATAATGTTATAGTTGTGGGTAATATTTAAAAAATTTACAACGTAAGCAAGTGGTTATATAATATTTGATTGGTCGGGGAATATTCATTTTCACAGGGAATATTCATACGACGACACAATCATTGGTGGACCCCACAACGGAAGTATTGTCGTAGTAAGAAAACGACAGAATTGTCTTTTTATAAAAATAACAGCGGAAATGTTACCGTTAAAATTGTTGAACTACTCGGTAGTAAAAGTATAGTAATACGCGTGGTTGCAAAGTAGCACACAGTATTGATTATTGATGCTTACGTGAAAAGTCACTCAGTTATACTCAATTATTGCTACAGTAATTGCTGAATCATATCTCTCATATTATTGATTCAATTATTATCACAGTATCATCTGTATAATATGTTATATTATTAAATCAATAATTGAGACAACAAAGTTATTCATATTATTATTTGCAATATTGACAATGTCTAGAAGTTCTGTCAAGGAGAGGTTTGGTCACCTAATTGCACGCCAATAATATTAATGATGTGAGTTATATTATTAATGATGAATAAGTTCGTGTTGATTAAAGATGAAATTGATAGTTCTATTGTGTTGGAATTATTAGTGTTAGTGAAAATCTACATTTATTTCGATAATAATTGATGTCTGGAGGTTATATTGACCAATCGGGTAATTAATCGGATAAATGAGCAATTAATTGGTATTGATTCACATGATTATAACTATTTGTTCACATGTGTGTACTATTGATTCACATTCATTTACTATTAGGGGAGTTGGTGCAAGATTGATAATACTTGCATGACTAAGTTAAAAATGGAGGTATAGATGGAGGTACTATACTATAATTCGTATTTTCACATGTCTAGAATTATTGATTCACATGATTCACTATTGATTCACATGATTTACTATTAGGGGAGATGGTGCAAGTTTGATAATACTTGCAGGACTAAATTAAAAATGAAGGAAAAGAGGAAGGTATTATACTGTAATATTTCGAGCCCCAAAACGTGTAATTATCGAAACTATATTTTCATATAAATAGAAGCTCATCCTTCCTTCGTTTCTCACCAATTCACTAAAGCTATAGAGCAATTATTATAGAGAAATTATAGAGAGAAAGAAAAAGAGAAGTCTGCTACCTCACTATTCCAGTATCCAGTCTTGTTTTGATGTAAGGGGTATTATTCTTTCGTATTTATGAAGAGAGATATTTTCTTTCAATACTCGTAAGGGTTGTTATTCCATTCTTTATTATTGTGTTGGAATAACCTGTCTATGCGAAGTACCGCATACATGGTGAAAGTCTTCTGTTATTCCATTCTTTATTATTCTATTAGAATAACCTGTCTTTGCGGTCTATCGCATGCCTAGTGAATTCTGTTGTTATTCCATTCTTTATTATTCTGTTGGAATATCCTGTCTCTGTGAATTACGCATGACTTAGTTCCATTCTTTATTATTCTGTTAGAATATCCTGTCTGTGCGGATTACGCATGACCTAGTTCCATTCTTTTTTATTCTATTGGGAATAACCTGCCTGTGCGGTCTATCGCATGTATGGTGAATTCTTATGTTATTCCATTCTTTATTATTCTGTTGGGAATAACCTGTCTATGTGGATTACCGCATTCATGGTGAATGATCATTCGTATTCATTCTTTATTAAATTGTGGAAATGATCAGTCTACGTGGATTACTGCATGGCGGGTGAAAATCCATTTGTAATTTCATATATTCTATTATACTTGTATGAGATATCATTTCTTTTGTACTCGTCGTGGAATATCATTTTCTTTGGTATTTTTTTATTAGTTACTATTCATGGGTCACTATTCACCTGATTACTATTCATTCTGGTATTATTCACTCGGGTATTCGGGGTACTTTTTGTGTCAGAGTACTATTCACGAGTTACTATTCATGGATTATTATTCACCCCATTACTATTTGCTCTAGTATCATTCACTCGGGTATTCGGGACACTTTTTGTGTTGGGATACTATTCACGGGGTACTATTCCCGAAGTACTATTCACGAGGTACTATTCACCCGAAAAATATATTTCTTTTATGTCCAAATTATTTTTAGTACATGAATATTATTCTTGAATTTTACTCTACAAAGAAGTATCATGTTGACAATTTGGACGTTATTGATTTTTGGATAAATTAAATTATAAATCTTTAAAATTTATCCTTGAACTTGTTTTATTGAATTATTATGTCATTATCATCATCCTCATGCTTATATTGTGATTAAAGTCATCTTTGGCTTACATGCATAGATGGACTTGGTATGATTATGACCAGGGATTATTCGGTATAATCATGACCATTGATGATTACATGAATATCCTTGGACGTGGTGCAAGGATGATTTGATTTTATTTATTAAGTTGAGTCTCGGCGATAAAGTTGATGAAAAAATTTTTAAATAATAGAAGATAGTAGATTTTATGCTCTACTTGACTCTTCTAATGGATTGCTTATTTTTCGCTGCAGTTGTTGATCTAAAACTTGTTATCTATTGTATTCTATCAGTTGTTATACTGTTGAAGGCTAAGGATAATTTATTCTGCATTATCTTAGTTATAATATTTCTTATTGGGCTAGTTGAGCTCACCCTTTCTTTCATTGTTCTCTTCAGGAAATGAGAATATAGCTGGGACGAGTCGGGGAATGGAGTGATGGTCTAGGATAAGTGGCTTCAGTAGTCCTCACTATTCTGTGAAATAGTGTGATATTAATTGTAATGAGGACACCATTGAGTGTGGATATTGTCTAGATGAAAATATTCTTATTTAAACTCCCAGCTATGTTTTGTCGTATTTTACACGACTGTTGTATAATTAAGTTGTATTTGAATTTATGTACCATGTATCTGGCGACTCAAGATGGGTGATGTATACCTATTTTTGGGGCGTCACATTAATAATTTCAGCGGTCTATTGTTCAAGTTCTGGTCCTAACAGTTGACTTTCACCAACTTCATTCCAGCATAGTGGAGTTCTGCATTTCCTACCATATAATGCCTCGTATGGTGGCATGCCAATGCTTACGTGGTAACTGTTGTTATATGCGAATTCTGCCAACCGTAGATGATCATCCTAGTTTCCTTTGAAATCCATGATTCATGCTCTAAGCATATCTTCTAACGTCTGGATTATTTGTTCGCTTTGACCATCGGTTTGCGGATGGTATGTCGTACTCATTTTCAATTGTGTTCCCATGCATTCTTGTAGTCTCTTCCAGAGGTTTGATGTGAATCTCAGATCTCTGTCTGATACAATTATCGCTGGAACTCCATGTCTCGACACAATCTCATTGACGTATAATTTTACCAGCTGATCAAGATTAAATCTAATCTTTATTGGCAAAAAGTGTGCTAATTTTGTTAATCTATCCACTATTACCCATATCGCATCGTATCCTTTCTGGGTCGTTGGAAGACCTACCAAAAAATCCATTGTGATACGGTCCCACTTCCATTCCGGTATGTCCAACGGTTGAAGTAATCCGCTTGGTCTTTGATGCTCGGCCTTCACTCTCTAACATGTCAAGCACTTTGCAATACATTCTGCAACATCTCGTTTCATATTTGACAACCAAAAATGTCACCGCAAATCTTGATAAATTTTCGTACTTCCCGGATGGATCGAATATCTTGAGTTATGAACTTTTGTCAAGATTTCTTCTTTAATACCTGGTACTAATGGAACCCAAATTCGTCCCTTGAATCTTAGCACTCCTTCGGTATCAACCTTGTACTTCACCTCATTATCCTCAACCATACTTTCATTTATTTTTCTGCATTCCTCATCTTGTAGTTGAGCACTCTTTACCTTGTCCACCAAAGTTGGACTAACTTCCATCTGGAATAATCTTTCATCAATTTCCTTGGGAAATTTGATCTCCAACTCTAGCCTTACAATTGCTATAATGAGCTCCTCCTGGTTGGTTAACAACATTAACTTCTCACGACCCTTCCTACTTAAGGCATCTGCTACCACATTTTCTTTGTCTGGATGAGAAAAGATCTCGCAGTCATAATCTTTTATTAATTCCAACCATCTCCTTTGATGCATGTTCAAGTCCTTCTGTGTAAAAATATACTTCAAACTCTTATGGTCTGTGTAGATCTCACACTTCTCTCCATAGAGATAATGTCTCCATATCTTTAGAGCAAATACCACTGCCGCCAACTCTAAGTCATGAGTCAGATACCCTTTCTCATAATCTTTCAATTGTCTTGATGCATACGCAATGACTTTGTCGTTCTACATAAGGACATAACCCAATCCTTTATGTTAGGCATCAGTATACACCATAAAATTTCCTGTATTATCTGGTAATGACAACACAGGTGCCATACTGAGCTTCTTTTTAGATTCCTTAAAACTCTCTTCGCACTTTTCTGTCCAAACAAACTTTAAAGATTTTCTCGTCAAATTTGTCAATGGAGTAGCAATCTTGGAAAATTCCTGAATAAATTATCTATAATAACCTGCCAGTCCCAAGAAACCTCTCACTTCTGATGGAGTTCTTGGTCAATTACATGCCCAAGAAATTATACACATTCCAACCAAAATTCACATCTAGAGAATTTTGTGTACAACTTTTTTTTTCTTAGCGTCTCCAGCGTTAGACGTAAGTGTTCCACGTGTTCTTTTTGAGATTTAGAGTACACCAGAATATCATCAATGAATACCACCACAAACTTATCTAAAAATGGTTTAAACACCCAGTTCATCAAATCCATGAATGCAGCAGGGGCGTTGTCAAACCAAAAGACATTACCAGAAACTCGTAATGTCCATACCGAGTTCGGAATGTCGTCTTCGGTACATCCTCCTTCCTTACTTTCAATTGGTGATTCCCACTTCTCAAATTTATTTTCGAGAAATATCTAGCACCCTTCAATTGATTAAACAAGTCATCTATTCTTGGCAATAGATATTTATTCTTAATAGTGACTTTGTTTAATTCCCTATAATCAATGCAAAGATGCATTGACCCATCCTTCTTTTTCACGAATAACACTGGCACTCCCCACGGTGATACACTTGGCTGAATATATTTATTGCCTAGCAATTCTTGCAATTATACCAACAGTTCCTTCATCTCTACCAGAGCCATTTTGTACGGGGCCTTCGATATTGGAGCAGTTCCTGGCGCTAAGTCGATCACGAACTTAATTTCTCTGTCAGGCGAAAGTCCTAGCAAATCTTCCAGAAACACGTCCACAAAATCCTTAACCACTGGTATCTCCTCTAGTTTCATACCCTTCTTCTTCTGTGTATCGACTATGTAAGCTAAGTATCCTACACAGCCTTGACTCAATATCTTCTTGGCCTGCATAATCATCATACATCTCGCTTGTCTAGGCGATTTGCTACCATAGAAAACTACCTTTGACGGAGTCATAAGGTTTACACATTTCTTTTGGCAATCAATTATTTCTCCATAATTGAATAGCCAATACATTCCCAATATAACATCAAACTCCCCAAGTTTTATCGGGATTAAATCTACTATCATAACATTTCCCTTAATATCCACCCTACAATTCTTGTATACGTACTTAACAGGAATTACCTCCCTATGGCAATTTCTATGTGTAAAGGGAAATTCAACTCTTCACTAGGTAATTCTAACCTCTTAGCAAATTCATCAGATACAAATGAGCAAGTAGCACCTGAATCAAATAATACATATGCATTTATATAATTGATTAGGATAATATCTAACATGACATCTTTTGATTGCACCGCGTCTTGCACCGTTATGTTGAAAGTTCTGGTTGTGGGCTTATTTAATGATGTTGGTCCCGCAATAGCCAACGTACCTCCACTGCTACCTCCCTTACTTCATGTTGTCGCACCATATTTCTTTTTAGGGCACTTACGAGCGAAATGATCCTTTGACCCGCAGGTGTAGCAAGCATTCTTCTTTGGTTGATGGTAATTTGGGGCAATGTTACCCTCCTGACCACAGTTAAAGCATACTCTTTTCCCCTTAAACACACGCAAGTGTGATACCTTCCGCATGTAGCGCATGCTTCAAACTTCTTTTTCTATTGGTTACCCTGCTGGTTTCCGGCACCCCCATTTCCATTCCATTTTCTCTTCAAATTATTGTTACCATTTCCACCACCACCACCACCATCCTTAGCTACGCCCTCACTCTTCTTCTTTCTTTGTTCTTGATTATACTTTGTTACATCTTCGCCTCCACCTTCAGCGAGAATTTCCTTCTCCAGTACCGCTGTAAATGTCTTCATCTGAAACATGGAGACCCTATTGTATAATTAGGGCTTCAGTCCCTACTCAAACCTCCTAGCCTTGTGCTCATCTGTGTTGACTTGATATGGCGCAAACCTTGCCAATTCATTAAATTTTGCGGCATACGTTGATATCCTCATTGATCCACGTTGATATCGTCATTGATCCCTACTTCAATTCTAAAAACTGCACCTCTATCTGATTCTTTAAACTTTCTGGGAAATAAGTCTCGAAAAATATCTCCTTAAACCTATTCCAAGTCATCACCTCTTGACCTCCTCGAGTTTTATTGGCTTGCCACCAATAAATAGCCTCTGCTTTCAACATAAATGTTGCAGAAGCAGTCTTCTGATTCTCACCTAATCTAGCAACATTAAAAACTTTCTCTATCTCCATGATCCAGGTCTGTGCCTCAACCGAATTCATGGATCCACGGAATCCTGGTGGCCCAACAGCCTTGAAGTTCTTAAATGCCACAGCTTGATTCTGCGGGTTAATCTGCAATGCTCCCGTTAGTAACGTCACTAACTGTTGAACTTGGGTTAGCCTTAGCATTGTTGTTATTATTAGATCACTCAGGGGTCCTTTGTCGTGGTTGACGTCTTGGAGGCATTTTATGTTAAAATATTCTCATTAGATTATTATTCAATCTTTTAAGTATTATATACTCAACTTGCACATCACAAAAATTACCACATAGCACACAATATCTTGAATAAATAGTAACTTTTATTTATTCATCATCTTTTAAAAACATAGCCATGATAGCATCCCTGCTATCTATATTACTTTCCTGAACTACAAAAGTATCAGGATAACATCATCATCATCATATCCCATTGGTTATATAATACCCGGGATTTACATCTTATTTACTAATCAATGACATAATAATTACATTCCTTATGACGACCTACTAAAATGTTGCATAGCCTTACGACGCTCATCTTCCATAATATGGAACATTGTTCGGCGATCCAACATGTACCATGGTAGCGTCTCAAACTGAATCGGATAATACATGACTCGGTCTTGAGCTCGGTTGGTCACGGTGTTGAAAACGTTATTCATCTCCTCCATCTTAATCTTCTTTACTTGTACCTCACTCTCTCTGCAACCCCGATTCGTTGAGAAGCTTCCTCATGCGCGTCTTCGGCTCTTGCCCTCTTAGTAGACTCTTCTTTCAATTTGTTCTTTAGCTCTGTAATCTCCTCTGTCATTTACTTGTTCTCTCCTTCAGTGTGAATCAACTTCCATTCGACATTAGTTAGACGTCCATCTTGATCTCGGATCTCATCGTCCTTCTGCGCCATCGAGGTCTGCTGTTCAGCTACTATCTCTTCAAACTCCTCGACTCTATCCTGCATTTCCACATTGTGGTCATATACTTTATCATATATACGGACATCGATCGAGTTTGGTGGAAGCTCTTCCTCCTCGTCCTCCTCATCCTCATCCAACTGTGGCATCTCAACGGGGTCCTCCTCGTCCGTCTCTACCTTATCATCCTCAACAGGTAGCCTCTCCTTCTCAACCACTGTGACTAATGGAGATGACTCCCGTGACAGTAGTTGTTCCCAAACCACCTAAATATCTCGAGGCTCCTCCTCTCTAGGCATCTAGGATCCTTCCTCCCTAACCTAACTGGATTCTCCTACATTAGATATCCTGACAACAAAATTTAAGTTTTAATTACTAATCATTACTACTCGACACTCACGAGTACATAGGTTGCAACAACAAAAGCCCATAAAGTGTTTTATTACTTCATTCTTAAAACTCGATAAGATTTTATCACCACTAACTTTTCAAATTCCTTTAAGGTTACTTCCTAAGGCTTTTCCCCACCTTTCATAACCTAAAGTTCTGATACCAATCTGTGACACCCCCAAATCTGGGTACTTCATTCCCACAAGAATTAGTGTTCACTTTCCATTCATTCATATCTAACTACCCAAATATAGTAGAAATTAAACCATAAATCCTCCCATTAAAAGGGTTACATCATTAAACCAATAAGTCTCCCAGGTTATCTAACCTTTAACATACATCCAGTGCGAAAAATAAATTAATTGCATCACATCATTTCAAATAAAGTCTATCACCATGATATTAAATAAATTACAAGTCTTCATCACTTGCTCATTTTTCCTTTTCCTTTGCTAGTGGTAGGTTCATCGACCTTCTCAACCTTAGCTGCAATAATTATATTTATGCAATAGTGAGCAAATCAAATGCTCACTTGAAATAACAATGAATAATAATAGAATAATAATTGTCAATGTATAAGCTCGTCAGAGTCTAATAATACTCTATGAATGATAATCAAAATCTGGAATCAACATACAAAATGTAACTGAGGGTCACAAGACCACGAACTATGTCCAAGGTTACAAGTAATCTTTCAACTTAAACCTAAACAGCCATACTGTAGGGACTCCCCGTACTTAGGGTGATCAGCCTTTCGTACCACATATTGTGCACAAACATCTAAATGTATTGTGTAAAATAACTATAAGACCCCGAATTTTACAAAATGAAAGTATTCAATTTTTATAATTATTATTCTATTTTGTAAATGGTTAAATTGATAAAGGTTAAAGTTAAGGGTGATATGTGAAAATTTTTCAAAGTAAGCAAGTTGTCATAAAATACCCGATGGTAAAGGTATAGTAATACGCGTGGTTGCATAGTAGCACACGATATTGATTATTGATGCTTACGTGAGAAATCACTTAGTTATACTCAATTATTGCTACAGTAATTGCTGCATCATATCTCTTATATTATTGATTCAATTATTGTCACAGTATCATCTATATAATATATTATATTATTAAATATATAATTGAGACGACAAAGTTATTTATATTATTATTTGCAATATTGAAAATTTCTAGAAGTTTTGTTAAGGAGAGGTTTGGTCACCTAATTGCGCGCCAATAAGGAGAAATCCTTATCGGAAAGCCCCCTTTTTCCTGTGAACGACCTGGTTGTTAAATATTGTGAATTATAATATTAATGATGAATAAGTTCGTGTTGATTAAAGATGAAATTAATAGTTCCATTGTGTTGGAATTATTAGTGTTAGTGAAAATCGACATTTATTTCGATAATAATTGATGTCTGGAGGTTATATTGACCAATCGGGTAATTCACCGGATAAATGAGCAATTAATTGCTATTAATTCACATGCTTATAACTATGTGTTCACATGTGTGTACTATTGATTCACATGATTTACTATTAGGGGAGTTGGTGCAAGATTGATAATACTTGCATAACTAAATTAAAAATGGAGGTATAGATGAAGGTACTATACTGTAATTAATTTTTTCACATGTTTAGAACTATTGAGTCACATGATTTACTATTGATTCACATTATTTACTATTAGGGGAGGTGGTGCAAGTTTGATAATACTTGCAGGACTAAATTAAAAATGAAGAAAAAGAAGAAGGTATTATACTATAATATTTCGGGCCCAAAAATGTGCAATTATTGAAACTATATTTTCCATAAATAGAAGCTCATTATTCCTTCATTTCTCACCAATTCACTAAGTCTCACAAGAGCAATTATTATAGAGAAATTACAAAGAGAAAGAAGAAGAGAAGTCTGCTACCTCACTATTCCAATATCCAGTTTTCTTCTAAGGTAAGGGGTATTATTCTTTCGTATTCATGAAGAGAGTTATTTTCTTTCAATACCCGTAAGGGTTGTTATTCCATTATTTATTATTATGTTGGAATAACCTGTCTATGCGAAGTACCACATACATGGTGAAATTCTTCTGTTATTCCATTCTTTATTATTCTATTGGAATAACCTGTCTTTGCGGTCTATCGCATGCCTGGTGAACTCTGTTGTTATTCCATTCTTTATTATTCTGTTGGAATATCCTGTCTGTGTGAATTACGCATGACCTAGTTCCATTCTTTATTATTCTGTTGGAATATCCTGTCTGTGCGAATTACGCATGACCTAGTTCCATTCTTTATTATATTCGTTGGAATAACTCCGTCATGCAATGGTCTATCAGATGCCTAGTGAATTCTGTTGTTATTCCATTCTTTATTATTCTATTGGAATAACCTTTCTATGTGGATTACCACATGCATGGTGAATGTGACACCCCCAAATCCGTTACTTCCATTTCCACAGAATTTGGTGTTCACTGTACAAACATCATCTATCTATCTACCCATAAATAAATGCAAACCATGCAATAGATAGAAATAAATAATAAATCTCTCCCCTTATGGGGTTACATCATCTGCATAATAAATAAATCCCAGGTTACTCTAACCTTAAATCATCTGTGCGGAAACATAAACAAATAAGTCTTAGTAACATCAATTCTAGTTACATAACCGTAATAATATAACAGTCTTCATTACTTGCTAAGCTTGCCCTTGCCCTTACTAGTGGAAGGTTCGTCTGTTATTTCATTCTTAACTGCAATGTTATTATTATTCAAGAGTGAGCACGATTGCCCACAAGTATAACAATATAACAAATGAATAATAACATGCGAGGGGAATAATAACTTCAGATATAAAATCTCAACTTTTGAATCAAGAACGAATAACAAGAATCAAAAGAAATTATGAGGGTTATAAGACCTTGAACTATGTCCTAGGTTGTCAAGTGTTTATACTTGAAACCTTTAACAATTAGAAGACTATAGACTATTCTTCTCGTACTTAGGGGGACGGCCCTTAGTACCATACTGTGCACAATATCTTAACGCTAAAGCGTAAATAATCCCCTATACAGGGTTGTTCATCTCAGTTTGACATTCGAGTCCGCACCAAAGGAAGTTTGGTTTGGATAATTCATCAAGGGTTCTGGAATTTAGAACGCTCATCAACTATGGACTAGTCGAATCAATAAGGGTTCGCTAGTCTAACAAGGTTTAACAATAATTGATAACTTAACTTGAATAGAATCTCAAAGGTATACAATAGGATAAGTATTGTACAACAACATCATGCTTGAAAGATTAATAAACCTTAATATACAAGACAGGCTTGATCAATAATAATGAGTACTTGCTCAACGTAGAAAGGTGAATTCATCAACTTATATAATGATAACAAGTAGGGTTAGGAAACTTGCCTCGTGCGTAGATTACACTTAAACAAACTTGTTCTTTGAATTAAATCCTACATACCAATTACGTTCACAATACCAGTCAATAATAACGTACTAACATCATAAATTTACTCTTTGTTTAACTCGAATTCATGACTATACATAGTCAATTACTACACTTAGTGTAAAATTAAGACTTCACGAACAATAAACTAATTATGCATTCAATCATTCAATTCACACGTAATTGTGTTATGGATTTGTTAAGAATTTATTTTAACACCTCATTACATGTCTAACAAGTTTTTTGTGCTCATTAGATTAAGTTACCATTATAGTCCCTAACATGAAAAAATTAAAAATGCTCATTCTTGGATAGACTGCAGAGTGGCGCTGCGGCGCCACCTTGTAGTTCATTCATTCTACATGTGCATGCTGACGTATAACTGACAAAAAGCGTGGTATCAAGGTTGTGGCATGGGTAATAAGCTTCTACCAAATACATGTGCGCTTAAAGCGTAAACTGAATCGTAATTCATGAAAATTGCGTAACATGGCCAAAACACCCAATTAACATGTTTTTGCACGAATTTAGACATACCCAAACATTGTAATGCATAAATAACTAATACTCAACCCTTCTAACATGTTTTTAACAAGTTTAAACACTTAATTTTCAGAAATCAAACATGTAATTTTCATTGTTCTTGATGTTCTTGAAGTTCTTGAACAAAAACATGGAATTTAATACCACGGACTCGTTATAAGGCTCAATCCAACCATTCAAGTTTCGTTTTGTTCATTTTATCATGCATAATCACATACAAGTGGAAAATTTTAGGGAAAATGTATGATTAACGTATTAATATCACGTATAAGGCCATATGGCCATATAACATACTCTGTAATCGTATACTGTAAAATTTCATGAAACTGATGATATAGAGTTATGCAATATATATATATAAAACATGCCACTACTCGAATTATTACATATATTCTTACAACAACACCATTTTCCAATTACAGAGACTTACAGAATGAATGAAAGTCATATTCATGAAAACTTTAAAAGACGTAAAATAAAAATTTGGGTTGAAGAGAATTACCCAAGTGTAAAGCGTAGATTAGTGTGTGAATGAATTCCTTCTAAATCTCTCTCTGAAACTCTCAATCTCTCTCTAAAACTCTCTCTGTTTCTATTTTTCTAGACTTAGGAAAAATGAAGAAGAAGGCGTAATAAAGAAAATCAACTGACGCGTTGTGGTCAGTTACCCAGTCATGGGTAACTTCCCTTAACTCCCATTAAGACCATGTTTGGCTAGCATACTAGGTTTAAAAACCCATTATTTTAATAAAACCTTATCATATAGTTTAAAAAATGTCACACCCATTATAAAATAAATCAAATATCCAGTTTAATTTATTTTCAATAAAATATAGTAAATTCTCATTAATTCACATAGTCACATAATTAAATTTTCTCATTTAATAATAATATCAAATATTAAATCTCTAATTAATAATTAAATTAATTAAAATAACAAAGGCTTATTAAATATTTCTTTTAATTCAATAAGCTCACATAAATACATACATCGAATAATAAAATTCTCCACATCAATTTAATAACTACAACACATATAATTAAATTAATCTATCATAATTTCATCAATTAATTAATTAATCTAATAATTAATTCATCGAAAAATATTTATTCAATCCAATAAATATTTAAATTAAATTACAAAATCTCGGTTGTCACATCTTTCCCCTCTTAAAAGGATTCTGTCCTCAGAATCATAACTTAATAATTTGTCCCGTTACATTCTCCCCCCCCTTACAAAGATTTTGTCCCTAGAATCGCTTATAACAATCTAAGTAAACAAATGAGAATAATTTTTTATCATATTCTCTTCGAGTTCCCACGTAGCTTCTTCAGCTTTGTTGTTCCTCCAAATTACCTTAACAGAAGGTATTACTTTATTTCTCAGAACTTGTTCTTTGCGGTCGACAATTTGAACATGAATTTCTTCGTAAGATAAGTCTTTGTCGAAATGTAGGGGTTCATATTCAATCACGTGCTTGTAATCGGGTTTGTAGGGTCGTAGGACTGAGACATGGAAAACGTTGTGGACATTTTCTAGAGCTGGAGGTAAGGCTACCTCATAAGCAACTTCTCCGACCCTT
Source organism: Panax ginseng (assembly GCA_020205605.1). NCBI lineage: Eukaryota > Viridiplantae > Streptophyta > Magnoliopsida > Apiales > Araliaceae > Panax > Panax ginseng. Next base: position 26,676,690 of record CM035134.1, on the reverse strand, counting down.
CTCAGAACTTCAAAGGGTCCAATGAATCTTGGGCTTAATTTCCCTTTCTTTCCGAATCTGATCTTTCCTTTCCAGGGAGAGACCTTTAAGAACACATAACTACCAGGTTCAAACTCAACATTTTTACGGTGCGGATCGGCGTATTTCTTCTGTCTATCTTGAGCTGTTGTCAATCTTGTTCGGATTATTTTAACTATTTCTGTTGTTTGTTGTACCAATTCCGGGTCTAGTAATTGTCTTTCGCTAACTTCATCCCAGTATAGCGGAGTTCTGCACTTTCTGCCGTATAACTCTTCATAAGGTGGCATGCCAAAACTAGCATGGTAACTGTTGTTGTAACCGAACTCTACGAGCGGTAGATGATCATCCCAATTTCCTTTAAAATCCATTATGCAAGCTCTTACCATATCTTCCAATGTCAGAATTATTCTTTCACTTTGTCCATCTGTCTGAGGGTGATATGTTGTGCTCATTCGCAACTGTGTACCCATGCATTCCTGTAGACGTTTCCAGAAGTTCGACGTAAAACGCAGATCTCTATCAGAAACAATTGACACCGGGACTCCGTGCCTTGAAACAATCTCTTTTACATATAACCTTGCCAACTGATCTAAGTTGTATCTGATTTTGATTGGAAGGAAGTGTGCGGATTTCGTCAATCGATCAACAATAACCCATACTGCGTCGTAGCCTTTCTGAGTTGTCGGTAGGCCAACCACAAAATCCATCGTAATATGTTCCCATTTCCATTCTGGAATCTCTAAAGGTTGTAGTAACCCACTCGGCCTCTGATGTTCTGCTTTAACTTTTTGACATGTCAGACACTTGGCAACACATTCTGCAACCTCTCGTTTCAAATTTGGCCACCAAAAGTGTTGTCGAAGATCTTGGTACATCTTGGTACTACCAGGGTGAATCGAATATCTTGAGTTATGAACCTCGCTTAAAATTTCTTCCTTAATCTCTGGTACTGGCGGTACCCAAATTCCGCTATCAAATCTTAGTAGTCCCTCACTGTCTATTTTGAATCTCAGTTCAGTCCCTTCAGATATCTTCTTCTTCACTTTCTCACATTCTTCGTCTTGAAGTTAAGCCTCCTTAACTATATCCAGTAAAGTTGTACCAGCTTGCATCTAGAACAGTTTCTCGTCAATTTCCATAGGATACTTCACTTCCAATTCCAGCTTTTCCATTGCTAAAATTAGCTCCTCCTGAGCGGTCAACGTCATCAATTTCTCCCAACCTTTTCTACTTAGGGCATCGGCCACCACATTTGCCTTACCTGGATGGTATAGAATCTCACAATCGTAGTCCTTAATTAACTCCAACCACCTTCTTTGGCACATATTCAAGTCTTTCTGTGTAAAAATATATTTCAGACTCTTGTGATCTGTATATATTTCACACTTCTCCCCATAGAGATAGTGCCTCCAGATTTTTAAAGAAAAAACCACTGCAGCTAACTCCAAGTCATGGGTCGGATACCCCTTCTCATAATCTTTCAGTTGTTGTGACGCATACGCAATGACTTTGCCGTTTTGCATAAGCACACAGCGAAGTCCTTTGTGCGATGCATCACTATAAACCACAAAATTTCCTGTATCATCTGGAAGAGATAACACAGGTGCTGAACTTAACCTCTTCTTTAATTCTTGAAAACATTCCTCACACTTCTCCATCCAAACAAATTTCACCGATTTCCTAGTCAAATTTGTTAACGGAGTTGCGATCTTGGAAAAATCCTGAATGAATCATTTGTAATAACCCGCTAATCCAAGAAAACTTCTTACTTTCGACGGCGTCTTCGGCTGATCCCAGTTAATCCCAGCTTCGACTTTGGAGGGATCCACCGAAATTCCATCCCGATTGATCACATGTCCAAGAAATTGTACTCTTTCAATCCAAAATTCACATTTCGAAAACTTAGCATACAACTTCTCTCTTCTCAATGCCTCTAATGTCAACCTCAAATGATCTTCGTGTTCTTCCTTGGTTTTTGAATATACCAAAATGTCATCTATAAATACCACTACGAATTTGTCCAAAAATGGCTTGAACACTCTATCCATTAAGCCCATAAATGCTGCAGGGGCATTCGTTAGACCAAATGACATTACCAGAAATTCGTAGTGATCGTATCGTGTTCTAAACGTTGTCTTCGGTACATCCTCTGGTCTCACCTTCAGTTGATGATAACCACTTCTCAAGTCTATCTTTGAAAAGTATCTTGCTCCCTTTAACTGATCGAATAGATCGTCAATTCGCGGTAGTGGATACCTATTCTTAATCGTGACCTTATTCAGTTCTCTATAGTCTATGCAGAGTCGCATTGTTCCATCCTTCTTCTTCACAAATAAAACCGGCGCTCCCCATGGTGATACGCTTGGTTGGATATACTTCTTGTCCAGTAATTCTTGTAGTTGGACCATCAATTCTTTTCATCTCTATCGGTGCGCATTCTAAGATGCATGTTGCCTTCGATATTGGAGTCATTCCTAGAGCCAAATCGATTACAAACTCAACTGCTCTATCTGGAGGAAGTCCCGGCAAATCATCCGGAAATACGTCTGCAAAATCTCTCACTACTGGTATCTCGTCTAATTTTGGATTCTTTTTACATCTATCGACTATGTAAGCTAGATATCCTACACAGCCTTGTCTTAACAATCTCCTGGCCTGCATCGTCGTCAGACAACTCGCTTGTCTAGGTGACTTGCTACCATAAAACACAACCTTTGATGGAGTCATAAGGTTAATACGCTTCTTCTGGCACTCAATTACCGCCCCACAATTGGATAGCCAATCCATACCCAAAATAACGTCGAATTCTCCAAGTCAGATAGGGATAAGATCTACGTTCATGATATTACCCTTAATGTGTACTCTACAGTTCTTGTGCACATACTTAACAGGAATAATTTCTCTATTCGCAATTTCTATGTTCATGGGGTATTCTAACTCGTCCTTAAGCAATTCTAAGTTCTTAGCAAAGTCATCGGATATAAATGAACAAGTAGCACCCAAATCAAATAATACATAAGCATTAACTTTATTGATCGAAATGATACCTGACACCACATCGCGAGGCAGACCGCATCTTGCCTTTGTCATGTTGAACGCTCGTCAGTTTGTCGGTCGATTGGTTACGGTTGGTCCCAATGGTCAGAGTGCTTCCACCAGTATTTCCTCTATTTCCTCCTGAACTCGTCCCTCCCGATCCCTTCTTAGGACAATCTCTTGCAAGATGGTCCTTTGAGCCACATGTGAAGCAGGCACCCTTCTTTGGGTTAGGACAGTTAGGTGTTATGTGGCCTTCCTGACCACAATTGTAGCACATTCGTTTCCCTTTTAAGCAAACTCCCAAATGAGTTTTTCCGCAAGTTGGGCACGCTTCGATCTTCTTCTTCTGCCCTCCTTGTTGACTTCCGGCTGATGAGTTATCGGTCCACTTCCTCTTCTGATTATGGCGACCCCCAGTGCTACTTCCACCAGTCTTGTTATTACCTTCATTCTAACTCTTCTTCTTCTTCTGCTCCTGATTATACTTCGTTATTGCATCGCTTCCACCCTCAGCCAGTATGGCCTTCTCTAACACTACAGAAAAATTGTTCAATTGGAACATTGACACCTTGCTATACAACCAGGGCTTTAGTCTCTGCTCGAATTGTCTCGCCTTCCTCTCATCGGTATGTACTTGGTATGTGGCGAACCTAGCCAACTCGTTGAACCTTGCCGCATAATCAGCTACTGACATATTTCCCTGTTTCAACTCTAAAAACTGAACTTCCATCTGATTTTGTGAACTTGTCGGAAAATACATCTCGAAGAACATCTCTTTAAATCTTTCCCAGGATATTACACCCTCACCTCCTCTCACTTTGTTTGCCTGCCACCAATAACTGGCTTCGGACTTTAGCATAAAAGTTGCATATGCGGTTTTCTGATCCTCTATTACTCGAGCGACGTCAAACACCTTCTCCATCTCCATCACCCAAGTCTGAGCTTCAATTGGGTTTATGGAACCCTTAAACTCTGGCGGTCCCACCGCCTTGAAGTCCTTAAACGAAGTATTTGGTGGAGCTTGTGTTGATTGCTAATTTCCCCAGCCAAAAGGTTCACCAACTGCTGAACAGGATTAGCGTTGGCGTCATTGTTGTTCATTGGTTCCTCTTGTGCTTGCTGACGGTTTTGTCTTCTTCTAGGCGGCATATTTCTGTTAAGAATATACGCTTATTAGGTCTTTACTCAATCTCTAAAACATTTAAGACTTAACTAAACATTTAATCATAACTTACTTAACACATCTATTCAAATAAACTCTGACATTCTCATTAAATTCAAAAGTTTTAACATAAAAAGATAGCATCATTGCTATTTACATCCACTATCCCGAGATAAAAAAAAATCTACAGGATTTAAAATATCAAAATATTCCTTTGTTTATAAACACATCAGAATTTACATCATTAACTATCAAATAGTTTTCACATAATTAAACTAATACTATCACTGCTTATTAAGACGTTGGATAGCCTTACCACGTTCTTCATCCATAATATGAGACATCGTCCTACGATCAAGCATGTATAATGGTAGACCTTCAAACTGGATTGGGTATTTCATAACTCGATCCTGGGTCGTATCCATTGCATTGTGAAATGTAGAGTACGTCTCCCTAAGCTTAGCCTTCTTTACACGGCAATCATCTTCTGCGAGATCAGCACGACGCGATTCTCTTATCCAGCCCTCCTCTACTAATGCCAGTCTCTCTGAGCTTTCTTTCAGATCTTTCTTCAATTTTTCTATTTCTGTGGAATTATCCTCAGTTTGACCCTTCTCGTGAACCAGATCCCATTCCACGTTTCCCAAACATGTGTGAAGAGTCACAATCTCCCTATCCCTCTGCTCAATAGTGATTTGCTGACTAACCACCCGCTCAGTCAGATCCCGGACAGTATCCTGCAACTCTATGTTACGACCATAAAATGCATCATACATCTCAGCATCAATGGAGCTCGGTGGGAACTCCTCTTCTTCCTCTTCTTCTTCAGGATCCTCCTCTGGATCGGCCTGTGCTCATGCTCTGACGACCCACCACAATGATCAATGGAGATGGCTCTCTCAGATTAACGTCTCTCGACGACATGAATGTCTCTGTGGCTCCTCCTCCTCCGTATGTACTGGGGTTCCTCCTCCCCATTTCGACTAGCTTCTAACATCGACATCCCCGACAACAAAATTTTAAGTTTTAGTTACTAATCTGTGCTAGCATACACATAGATTAACACATAAGCACATAAAGTCTTTTTTTTATTATTATTATCTTCAATGAATTCAGAAATTCATTTCTTAGAACTCGATAAGAGTTTACCATCACTATGTTCTCAATATCCCTAAGGCTACTACCTAAGGTTGTCCCCACCTAAGGTTCATAACCTCTGACTTTGATACTAACTCAGTGACACCCCCAAATCCGGTACTTCCATTTCCACAGATTTGGTGTTCATCAGACAAACATCATCTATCTATCTACCCATAAATAAATGCAAACCATGCAATAGATAGAAATAAATAATAAATCTCTCCCCTTATGAGGTTACATCATCTGCATAATAAATATATCCTAGGTTACTCTAACCTTAAATCATCTGTGCAGAAACATAAACAAATAAGTCTTAGTAACATCAATTCTAGTTACATAACCGTAATAATATAACAGTCTTCATTACTTGCTAAGCTTGCCCTTGCCCTTACTAGTGGAAGGTTCGTCTGCTCTTTCGTTCTTAACTACAATGTTATTATTATGCAAAAGTGAGCACGATTGCCCACAAGTATAACAATATAACAAATGAATAATAACATGCGAGGGGAATAATAACTTCAGATATAAAAGCTCAACTTTTGAATCAAGAACGAATAACAAGAATCAAAAGAAATTCTGAGGGTCATAAGACCTTGAACTATGTCCTAGGTTGTCAAGTGTTTATACTTGAAACCTTTAATGATCATAAGACTATGGACTCTTCTTCTCGTACTTAGGGGATCAACCCTTAGTACCATCATGTGCATAATATCTTAACGCTAAAGCGTAAATAATCCCCTATCTGAGGTTGTTCATCTCGGATTTGACATTCGAGTCCGCACCAAAGGAAGTTTGGTTCGGATAATTCATCAAGGGTTCTGGAATTTAGAATGCTCATCAACTATGGACTAGTCGAATCAATAAGGGTTCACTAGTCTAACAAGGTTTAACAATAATTGATAACTTAACTTGAATAGAATCTCAAAGGTATACAATAGGATAAGTATTGTACAACAACATCATGCTTGAAAGTTAATAAACTTTAATATACAAGACAGGCTTGATCAATAATAATGAGAACTTGCTCAACATAGAAAGGTGAATTCATCAACTTATATAATGATAACAAGTAGGGTTAGGAAACTTGCCTCGTGCGTAGATTACACTTAAACAAACTTGTTCTTTGAATTAAATCCTACATACCAATTACGTTCACAATACCAGTCAATAATAACGTACTAACATCATAAATTCACTCTTTTCTTAACTCGAATTCATGACTATACTTAGTCAATTACTACACTTAGTGTAAAATTAAGACTTCACGAACAATAAACTAATTATGCATTCAATCATTCAATTCACACATAATTGTGTTATGGATTTGTTAAGAATTTATTTTAACACCTCATTATATGTCTAACAAGTTTTTTGTGCTCATTAGATTAAGTTACCATTATAGTCCCTAACATGAAACCATTAAATATGCTCATTCTTGGACAGACTGCAGAGAGCGGTAAATGCATGCTGGCCCACCTTATAGTTCATTCTCGGCACATTTGTGACTGGGCAAAGCGCGTGGTTAGTGTTGGTAGCGGGTAATAAGCTTCTTGTTAAAGCCGCCATGACGCAGTAAAGTAGAAAGCTGAGCGTAATTCGTGAAAAATTGCAGAACATGGCCAAAACACCCAATTAACATGTTTTTGCACGAATTTAGACATACCCAAACATTGTAATGCATAAATAACTAATACTCAACCCTTCTAACATGTTTTTAACAAGTTTAAACACTTAATTTTCAGAAATCAAACATGTAATTTTCACTATTCTTGATGTTCTTGAAGTTCTTGAACAAAAACATGGAATTTAATACTACGGACTCGTTATAAGGCCAAATCCAACCATTCAAGTTTTGTTTTGTTCATTTTATCATGCATAATCACATACAAGTGGAAAATTTTAGGGATAATATATGATTGACGTATTAATATCACGTATAAGGCCATATGGCCATATAACATACTCTGTAATCGTATACTGTAAAATTTCATGAAACTGATGATATGGAATTATGCAATATATATATCAAACATGCCACTACTCGAATTATTACATATATTCTTACAACAACACCATTTTCCAATTACAGAGACTTACAGAATGAATGAAAGCCATATTCATGAAAACTTTAAAAGACGTAAAATAAAAATTTAGGTTGAAGAGAATTACCCAAGCGTAAAGCGTAGATTAGTGTGTGAATGAATTCCTTCTAAACTCTTCTTCAATCACAATTCTCCCTCAACACTTCTCAATCTTTCTCTGAAACTCTCTCTGTTTCTATTTTTCTAGACTTAGGAAAAATGAAGAAGAAGGCGTAATAAAGAAAATCAATCGACGAGCGTTGTGGTGATTACCCGATCATGGGTAACTTCCCTTAACTCCCATTAAGGCCATGTTTGGCTAGCATACTAGGTTTAAAAACCCATTATTTTAATAAAACCTTATCATATAGTTTAAAAAATATCACACCCATTGTAAAATAAATCAAATATCCAGTTTAATTTATTTTCAATAAAATATAGTAAATTCTCATTAATTCACATAGTCACATAATTAAATTTTCTCATTTAATAATAATATCAATTATTAAATCTCTAATTAATAATTAAATTAATTAAAATAACAAAGGCTTATTAAATATTTCTTTTAATTCAATAAGCTCACATAAATACATACATCGAATAATAAAATTCTCCACATCAATTTAATAACTATAACACATATATTTAAATTAATCTATCACAATTTCACCAATTAATTAATCTAATAATTAATTCATCGAAAAATATTTATTCAATCCAATAAATATTTAAATTAAATTACAAAATCTCGATTGTCACAGTGAATGACCCTTCGTAATCATTCTTTATTAAATTATGGAAATAATCTGTCTACGTGGATTACTGCATGACTGATGAAAATTCATTTGCAGTTTCGTAATTTTTCTAATCCTCAAAAATTCTGGAAAAATTTGAAATGATAATTTGATGCGTAGATTGTGTCCAAAAATGACGATTTTTGGATGTATAGATTAGGAGTTATGAATTTTATGAGAAAAGACTATTTTAAAAGTAAACCCTTATAACTCCTTGTGGTTAACTCCAAAATTGGTGAAATTTTTATTGGGAGTACATGTATATAACAGGAGTATACCCTGTAAATTTCGGAATATTTGGACAAAATTACAGTTTATGATAAATATCTAAATATTCAACAGTTTTGGCCATATGAAAAATAGTAAATGAATTTTAAAAATTCTGAGAAAAATATATGTTCAATATGGGACTATATTCTGCTAAATCCCATAAAAAAACTGTTTGGGACTGATTTGGTATTTTTCATGAAAATGGTTTAGTTACAAACATATGAATTAAATATGTTATGTGAAGTTGAAAAATTGGTAAATAGGATTTTATGGCTTGGAAATCCTATATAAGGTATCTGCAGATTTTTGATGAGAGTTTTGGTTATTGGTGATGAAATCTTATGAGTATGAGATTTTAGGATGATTAAATGTATTAATTAGTAAAGTGTAAATAATTAAAATAAATTGTTTATAAGTTTAAGAAATGATTAAAATATTGTGGTAATATTAATAATATTAGATTATGAGATTATTAAGTGATTTATAACATTTGGATTAAGGTGTTATAAATATTGATATGGATTTTATTATGAAACTTTATCTTTTTGTGTCGGGGTTACTATTCACGTATACGACACTATTCATGTATATGGCACTATTTATTTATATGACATTATTTATGTATATGGTACTATGTACGAATACGGAGTACTATTTACGAGTTACTATTCATGAGTTACTATTCACGAGTTACTATTTATGAGTTACTATTCACGGGGTACTATTTACCGAAAAATATATTTTTCTTTTCTGTCCAAATTATTTTTGGTACATGAATATTATTCTTGAATTTTACTCCAGAAAGCAATATCATGTTGACAATTTGGATATTTTTAAACTCTGGATAAATTCAAAGTCTTTAATATTTATCCTTGATTTCGTTTGATTAATGTTTATATCATTGTCATCATCCCCATGCTTATATTGTGATGAAAGTCATCTTTGGCTTACGTGCATAGATGGACTGTTGATTATTGGTTTTACAGTTGTATATCTTTAGCTTACGTGCATAGATGGACTTGGTATGATTATGACCAGGGATTATTCGGTATAATCATGACCATTGATGATTACATGAATATGTTTGGTCGTGGTGCAGGGATGATTCGACTTTATTTATTAAGCTGAGTCTCAGCGATAAAGTTGATGAAAAACTTTTTAAATCATAGAAGATAGTAGATTTTATGCTCTACTTGACTCTTCTAATGGATTGCTTATTTTCGATGTAGTTGTTGATCTAAAACTTGTTGTCTATTGTATTCTATCAGTTGTTATACTGCTAAACGCTAAGGATAATTTATTCTGCATTATCTTAGTCATAATATTTCTTACTGGGCTAGTTGAGCTCACCCTTTCTTTCATTGTTCTCTTCAGGAAATGAGAATATAGCTGGGACGAGTCGGGGAATGGAGTGATGGTCCAGGATAAATGGCTTTAGTAGTCCTCACTATTCTACGGAATAATGTAAAAATAATTGTAATGAGGACACCATTAAGTGTGGATATTGTCTAGATGACATTATTCTTGTTTAAACTCTCGGCTATGTTTTGTCGTATTTTACACGACTGTTGTATAATTAAGTTGTATTTGAATTTTGTACCATGTTTTTGGTGACTCAAGATGGGTGATGTATACTTGTTTTGGGGGCGTCACAATAACTCTCCTATAATAGGGTTGTTCTTCTAAGTTTTAGAGTACAAGTCTGCACCTAAGGAAGTTTGGTTTGGATAAGTTTCAAGGGTAATTTACAGTTTCACGATAATCAACTAAAGGATTAGTTGAATCAACAAAGTTTAACAACACTACGAGTGATCAATAACAACTTAGTGTAGAATGATTAAGAATCATAGGTGAACCAACTATACATCAAACTCATGCTTAGAAATAACTAAAAAGCATAAGCATTGAATAAAAGAACAAACCTTGCTTGAACAATATTAAGCTAACGTTATGATCTTGTCAAGTAAAAGAATTAAGTTATTGAATCATGCATTAATGAATAACAAGCTGAGAACGAAACTTGCTCAAAATAACAATAAGATTTTAATCTGCGTTAAGGAAATGAAATAGAACAACTCAATTAGAGATTAGAGTTTAAGAACTTGCATTTATGATAAAAGAATATAACTAGGAAAACTTGCTTAACTATAAACAAGTTAGGATAAATCAAACAACTATTAGAGTTCAAAGCTTGCTCGAATAAAATTAAGGTTATAGCTTGCTCAATCAAATTTTAGGGTAAGGAACTTGTCTCGTGTGTAAGCTATAAATTACAACTCACATTCACCAACACATTATTAGAATCACAATATCTATTAGATATGCTAACATCCACTTTTCAACATAGAACTCACTTTTAGTTAAACTTATTACTTTAGTACAAGTTTTACTTTATACCATATGCATTTTAGAAATCACAAGTATTAGCTTCGAAACACGTATTCACTACTCATGTGTACAATAAATCACAATGCAACGTTTTCATAACTTACTAATCTTTTTACAACTTTGGAATTACTAATTACATGATATAATTCTATTTTAGTCTCTTCATTACATGTTCATCACATTAATATCTCATTAGACTAGGTTATCATAGGTCTTTAAGGTCTGCATAACTAACAGGCATCACTACTTCTGATCTTGGTATGGCACAGCTGAGCCATACTTAAGCTCAGGACCAGTAGCAATACTGCTTTTTCGCCTTATGCTATTCTGTTGGTCCACTGAGACGTAAATTACACAGTCTATTTCTAGTACTATGTTTAGCCCAACTATCACGAATTTCATCCATAAAACAGTAAATTAAACTTACCCAATTGATATAGAACTTATATAAACATGGTTCCTTACATATATACTAACTTAGAACAATTAAAAAACAACTTCAATTAATTTAAATCCTTGAATTCCATGTTTTTGTACAAAAACTCCATTTTTTTGACATCCTTCACAAAATTTAACAATGAGGTCAAAATTCTACACCAAATTAACTCGTTTAAATTTTATTCTCTTCATTTCTTACTAAGTTAACCTATTCAAGGCTCAATTTATAGATTAGTTCACAAACTAACTACTAAATTTGGTACTTTCATAAGCCATATATACATATAGTCACTGTAATTAGTTTCTTCCTTTTTAACATAATTAGTACTATAATTCCTTGTCTAGATGCTAGTTCTAACATCACAATTACACACAAACTCAATAATTCAGTTTGTACAACTACAATTCATCAAGCATGCAATTACAGACAATTTTGAAACTCATGAATGTAACTCTACATAAACGTAAACTTTAGTTTTAGAGATTATACCTTCACTTACTTGAATAATCCTTGCTAAACACAGAAAATTGCTTTGGAATCACATAACTTTTCTCTCAAACTCTCTCTATTCTCTTTGTAAACTCCCTTCTCTCTTCTTCTTAGGCTTAGGCAACCTCTTTTACGTAACATAAAATAAAACCAACGCATAAAACCCAAACGTCTAAAACTGACGTTTTAATAATGATAATAATAAGTTATTAGTTATAAAAATTTAATATATTTTATTTATTTATTTTTATTTTATTTTTATTATTATTTTAATTCAAATTCAAAATTCAGAAACCATTGTTTGGCAAAACACTTTTAAAATAAAGACTTAATATCTTTAAGCCTTGTTTTGGTAAATCCATTTAAAACTACTTTAATTTATTTTAATAAACAATTTATACTATACTTTATAGTCCCATATTATTTATTTGGATTCTCATATCCAATCTTAGTTAAGTAAACTAATTACAACATATTAAATAAATTTCCCACATAACCAATTACCACAAAATTATAATATCATTTTAATTTTATTTAATACTATAATATATCACTTTAATTATTAAATTAAAATAGCAATATAGCAATTCATGTTATCTTTAACAACTCTCTAACTATTAAATTAAATTAGAGTATTATCTAATAAATTTAATTCACAAATATCTACTAACAACAACCACATCAATAAAATATTTATTTAATTTAATAAATATTTTAAATTACAAATAAAATCTTGGATTGTTACATCATTCCCTCCTTACAAGGATTCTGTCCCCAGAATCACAACTCAAAAAATTCATTCGTCACAATTTAAGTTGTGTTTAAAATGTGAACTATGTGTTATGTGATAATTGTTAAACTTGATGGGCAACGTAGTTTCTCACCCTTGCTATAAATAATTATTTTTAGTTAAACCAAAGCGGATCGAAGGATTCGGGATAGACAAAGAAAAGAGGAAGAAGTACTTATTGAAGTTATTCGTATAACTCTAGCTATGCTAAATAGCATTCAAATGACATTTTATAATTGCATAGTCAAAGAACATTGTATAAAAGTATAGTTAAGTCTAGTTGTGAATTCATGGATAATTACAATCAATATATCCAACTAAAAAAGATTATTTATAACTTAAAATGTATAATTTAAATCAATATTATTTAAAAGTGTAACACTGGGCTGTAAAGGTTGCGGATTCTAGAAATAGAAGGAATTAATGAATTAATTGGTATCAAAGTGAGATTGTATTCATTATTTTATGAATAAAGATTATAAATATTCATATGAAGGTTGTATAGTAATGCACCAGGTACGAGATTCAAGGGACCCAAATTTTAGGGCATTACAAGTTGGTATCAAAGCTGTAGGTTATAAAGCTTAGGTAAGGGTACCTTAGGCTATAACCGTATAGAAGAAAGATGAAAACAATGAGGAATAAACTTGAATAAAAGTTTAAGTAATAAGAAATGAATTAAAAAAAAACTTCACAAAGAAGTTAAAATATATATATGAATTTGGAAAATTCATAAAGGGAAAAGTTGAAATATTAACAAGAGAAGATTCAAAGAAGAATCTTGAAGCATTATAAAAGATGAGAAACATGAAATACCTAACTCCAATATTGATAAAGAGAAAATGATAAATAGACGATGTCTATAAGATGAAAAGCGCAAATGAAATCGCGTTGTAACATTATTGAAGAGAAAAGTGATAAGATCATTGGGCGATCATTGGGTAAAGATGATCGTAATATAAAACGATTGTAAAATAAGATCATGACATGATCATAATGAGTTATGAAGTAACAGATAATCTGTTAAACGAATCAAAAGTTATAGATTGATGCTATAAAAAGAATATACAATGAGATAGTACAAGGAAAGAGTTGAAAGTGATGAGATACAAATTAAAGAAATTTCGTAATGAGAAAAAAGAAAATTATGATTTTGTGGGATTTCAACTGAGGACTCATGTGATAGCTAATTTGTACAAACCTTTGTATGGGCAGGGGCTTTGTGCTTGGTTAACGACCACTTATTCTATTACATTGATAATATTTGGAATGTTGGTATCACGCTGTTGATATATGTATGGTGAGAAGGTTATTCTTTTCTCATATTTATATTTGGTAGTTAGATAATATTAAGAATAGGTGCAAGTTCTTAAAACTTATACTTATGGTATGTGACGCCCCCAAAATAGGTCCACACAACCGATTCTGAGTCTCCAAATACAGGGTATAGAAAACAACTACAACTTCATTATTACAATTATCGTGCAAAATACGACAACACATATGTTGTGAGTTTTAATACAAATATTATCTTCTAGACAATATTCAAACTCAAATAAAGTCCTCATTCCAATTATTGATACACTATTTTACAAAATAGTGAGGACTAGTAAAACAATTGTTTTGAACCATCACTTGATACCCCGACTAGTTCCCGCTATATTCTCGCCTCTTGAGAAGAAAAATGGAACAAAAAGAAAAAGGATGAGATCAACTAGCCCAATAAAGAATATTATGACTAAGATAATGAAAAACAAATTATCGTTAGCCTTCAATAAATCAGATAAAATATAATGGACAACAAGTTTAGATAAATATTCGCAGCGAAAATAACAATTCATTAGAAGAGTTAAGTAGAGAATAAAGTCTACTATCTTCTATGATTTAAAAGTACATCATTAATATTTTATCCTTGTGACATCAATCAATATACATCTTGAACCAAATATTCATCTTTGTACTACGGGCCAAATATATTCATTTGTATCACCAGTTGGTCATGTTCATCTTAATACCTGTCCATCTTTGCACTACGTGCCAAAGATATTCATCAGGTAATCATTCATCTTTGCACTACAGGCCAAAGATATTCAGTTATATCACCATTTAGGACTGAGGATGATAAAAATATTTTAAAGAAAATGAATCCAGTGAGATAAAAGAACAAAGATTAGGGATTCGTACTTTAGTTTATTCAAGTTCAAAAATACTTCATAATAATCAATTGTGGAATAAAATTCAAGAATAAAGATCAAAACATGGATACAATCAAAGATAGTAACCATAATAGACAACTTGGACAAATATTTTTTTTTTTAATTTTTTATGAATAGTGTCATATTCGTAAATAGTGTCGTATATGTGAATAGTGTTATATACGTGAATAGTAACCCCGACACAAAAAGGTAAAAATTTCACAATAAAATTTACATCAATATTCTGGTATAATGATATTAAAAGAAATAATATCATTTATAAAAAAATAACATCCCTTACCTCAAAAGAATAGTACTTCTGGATGAAATATCGGATATAATGCTGAAAGAAACTTGCATTGTATTGCAACACTCAAAGTATCTAAATACTCATAAAAATACGCTCGATATTATAGAGAGAAAACTTCTGATTCTAGTATGATTTTCAATTCTAACCTAAGCACCCTATTTATAGGAAAATGGTTAGAACATCAAAGCAAAAAATTTAATAAAATATTATTGTTTATAAAAAATTTCCTATGCCAACTTTGAAATTAGATTTTAGCATTTACAACATGCAAAAGGACAAGTGTGGGGCCCACCTTCTCGAAATCTCCACCAAAAATATTTTAAATCATTTATAAATTTAGAAACTTTAATAATTCATAATAAATAGCCCTTTTATCAGAAAATTATGAATCTTATGTTAATTCCATAGAAAATTTAATTCTCTACAACTTTTTAGAATGAAGTTTTTCCAAATTCTAAACGAAAAATGACCAAAATCCACATACGGATGATTTTTCCAAACCCCCACACTAACAAAATATACTAATAAAGACACCCGTATACCAACTTTAAAAAAAATCAACAATCAACATTTTACAACAACAAGTGGGGCCCACTAACTCACAAAACATGTTTTTAGCATTTATTGTAACAAAATCAATTCAGATCCAATTTGTTCTCTTCCTCCTCATTTTATTCATATACCGTTAATTTAGTGTAAAAATATCACCATTATTATATTATTATATTATTACATCATACACTTATAATGTAATATTACAATAATATATTTGAATGAATTATTTTATCAGAAAAGATAAAATATCAATTTTCAACAATTGTCACTTTTCTAAAAATTCCTCAATTTATATTCACATTAAATAAATATTTCCTTATCATATAAATAAAAAATTAATTATTCATAAATAATGTTAGAGAACTAAAATATTGACAACTAGGTCGTTCCCAAGAAAGAGGGGGCTTTACGATAAGGGTTTCTCCTTACTGGCGCGTAATTAGGTGACAAAACCTCTTTCCTAGACAGAACTTCTTGAGACATTGCCAATAATGCTATCTAATAATATTATTCAAATAATATGAATTATTGATCTGATAATGGGAAATATTGGGCAGTAATTATTGAATTAACAATAATATAAAAATATTGTGCAATACTATGTGCTACTGTACAACAATGCGTATTACTTTACTTTACCCATCGGGTATTTCAACAGTTTTAACGGTAACCGTTACGCCGTTATTATTAAAAAAAACTCATTTGTGTCATTATCTTCATTCGACAAATTTCCGTTATGGGGCCCATAAATAGTTGCGTCGTCGTACGAATATTCCCCGACATCAAGAATATTCCACGACCAAATGAATATTCCCCGACAACAATGAATATTTTATAACCACTTGTTTATTTTGAAAAATTTACATATATCACCCTTAACTTTAAACTTTTATCAATTTAACTATTTACTAAATAGAAAAATTGAATACTGTTATTTCATAAAATTTGGGGTCTTACAATCTCCCCTCCTTATGAAATTTCGTCCCCAAAATTTGCGTACATAACTGGTGTTTCGAAAAGGTGAGGATACCTCACTTTCATTTCCGATTCCAACTCTGAGGTAATTTCCTCAATAGCATGGTTCTTCCACAAAACTTTGACTGGTGGTATAACCTTTATGCGTAGGATATGCTCCTTCCTATCCAAGATCTTGATTGGTACCTCCTCGTATGTTAAATCTTCGACTATCTTATCTGGTTCTAATTCAATAATGTGATTTGGGTCTTTCACATATTTACGTAGCACGGATATGTGAAAAACATTATGAACACGAGACATACTTGGCGGTAAAGCGAGTCTATATGCCAAAGTTCCTACTAGGTCGAGGATTTCAAATGGACCAATAAATCAAGGGTTGAGATTTCTTCTCTTCATCGACTCTTGCTTCTGGAATAACACATTCTTGTACTTTCGTCTTCATATTCATCAACTCTGGGTCTATAGCTTGAGTAGCCTAAACTTTATCGATTAAAGTCGGTTCTACACGTATATTTGACATCATCACGTGGGTCCCTAAAGTCTTTAAATCTATCTGCATCATTTATAAGTTATACGAAATAGGTCTTTGTATTCGATAATATCGCACTCGTATTAGCATACGATTTTCTACTCAACGTGTCAGCTATCACATTCGCTTTTTCAGGATAGTATTGAATGGTATGATCGTAATCTTTCAACAGCTAGAGCCAACGTCTTTGGCGCATGTTACGCTCATTTTAGGTGAAAAAATATTTGAGGATTTTGCATCGGGTTCAAGGTCAATACAAAATTTAATTTCACGCTCTGGGGGTAGGTTAGGAAGTACTTCAGGAAATACGTCAAGAAATATATTAACAACAGAAATATTATTCAAATCTGACTTATTTTTGTTCAAGTCCATGACATGGGCTAAGAATGCTTGACATCCGTTTTTCAATAAACGAATAACTTTAAAGCTTGATATGAAAATGATTGACTTTAGTGGTTTGGTTACTTGAATTCACATAATACGTTGGTTAGGAATATGAAAACTAACAACCTTAAAAAAACAATCAATTTTAGCATGATGAATAGTTAACCAGTCGATTCCTAAAATCACATCAAAGGCAAGTATCTTTAAAGAGATAAGATCAACAGGTAATGTGATGGTGCCAACTTGAATCAAACAAGATTTATAAACTGTACATGTAACGAAGGTTTCACCCAACGGAGTTTCAACAGATAAGTCAAAGTCTAATTTCTCAAGAGTCAAGTTCAAACGTTGAGCACAAACAGGAGAAACAAAAGAATGGATAGAACCGATATCTAATAAGGTATACACTTCGCAAGAATTTATGATTAATTAACCCGTGATAACTTCGTTCGGGTTCCTCGTATTTCACTACACCAAAAATGGCCTCTAGCGAAGGAAATTTTGTGAAGGAATTTATTCCTTCACATGAGGAGTTGTTTAGCGAAGGAACAGTGAAGGAAAAAAGTATACTGACAATATAGTTATTAGCGAAAGAAACATCCTTCACAAATTATATTTTTTTCCTCACAAAATTGGGGCGATAGAAAGATTTTTGGAGCCAATTTATGATTAAAATTTGTGAGAAAAAAAAACCATTTAGTGAATGAATTATTACTCACTATATATCATTATTCAAAAGTTTTTTGCGAGGGATAAAATTGGTCGCTATCTTGTTCTAAATAATTTTTTTAATTAATTGTGGTGAATATAAATACCTTAAATTTTTTACAATAGTAAATTTAATTTTAATAACACTTTTTAAGTAACTTACAATATCAACTATTTATTTTAATAAACTATAAAGTAAATAACTTTACACTATGTTAAACTTTAAATTTCTCCATAAAAGTTTATTTTTATGATCATAATTAAATAAAGTTAAAGTTAAATAAAAATAAAATTAAATAATCCAAAAGACTTTAAATTTTATTAATCAAAAAAAGTCTTTTGGAGATTAATTTAAAGTAACTTTATTTTTTAGTATTGTATTTAATATTCGGTTAAATAACAATTTAGGAGGACTTTAATTAAGAAAGACTTTTTGATTATTAATTTTATTTTTAATTAGTTCAATATTAAACCATAAGAAAGAATAAATTAAAAAACTTAACTTTATTTATTTGAAGCACAGTACTGTGCTTGTTTCAAAAAAATAGGAATACAGAGATGGTGCGTGACTGACTCATCAGTCAGACGAGAAAGAGGGAAGCCAGCGATCGAGATAGGAACCAAGCCAGATCAAGGTTTCGCTCAATCTTTTGCCAAAATTGAAGTTTCAAAGATGCTAGGTCTCTCAATTTGATTTTCCCTCGCTCACTTCGTTAACCATAGTTTAGACGGGAGAAATAAAAAATTAGCGCCAAATTTTTTTGTCGTTATAAGCATTTGTGTCTTCTAAATCTATATACATATACATTTCCCATATATATATATATATATATATATATATATAAAAGATTTTTAAAAATTAATAACAATGTTATAATTTTAAGAGAATAAAATATTTTATATATAAATCATTAATTAAATTACTTGGGTACATAAACCAAAGTTGATAGGTTTATACTAATAGAATAAGTTTTTCAATTTGCTAAAATAAAATTAGATGCATATATAACTAAGTTAATTGCTTTGAAGAAGATGTCAAAGTTTATTTCATGATTAAAAGAAAGTTCAAAGGATCCTTATGTTTTACTCCTATTAAACTCAATTTCACCCCATCTCATTAATTTATTTTACTTGAAACAACTTTCACTTATTCTGTCCAAGAAATCTGCCTACCCGACAACATATAAAATGGGGAAAGTGAAAACACTAGTATTTGATCACCAAAAATAGGGTAGTAGGAGAAGGGCGGGGTTAGGGTTTCAGTTCACAGTCGCGAATCGAAGAAAAGATGTTGCACGAAGCAAGGAGGTCAGAGAGGAAGGTCCACGATATGATGGACGCAGCTCAGAAAAGTGCTCAGAGATGGGCCGTGTATCTGGCCAAAAGATGTGGGGACCCGTAGTAATCCATCCAGGTCTCTCGATCTCGTTGCTGCATGTACCGTGATGATGGCCTTTACCAAGCCACCCAGGATCAATAAGACCTGTAAGTTACCTTTATATTTTTTACCCAATTCTGTTAAAATTTGCTATGCACACCATGAATTCCTGAATAAGAGATTCCACAGTTATTTATAGAGAGGCAGAGGATTTGTGGACATAAGGTAGCCTTTTTTCATTATCAACCGACTGATTTATTAATATAGGCAATGGATCTTGTTTTGAAGCAGACTATGATAGGAGCTGATCAAATTTCTTTTGGAACAATATTAACCTTAATACATGATGTCCAAGTGTAAATCAGTTCAACGGAACTTGTAGTTGAAGAGAATGCCAAACTTTCTTGAAATTTTGATGTAAATTCACAGTTATGAAACCCAGTAGTTGCTAATCTAGATTAGTAATGATAAATGAAAGTCTCATGATTTTTTCCTCTAATAATGAAGTTTTCTGGCTCTGCAAAACAAGTTCAATCATATAAATACAAACTTCAATTTAAAAAGTTTTTTTTTGGCTTGGAGATGCTCTTGTAGATAACCATATAAATATTTACAGTAAGAATTAAATGTCACAGCCAACACTATTTTGTCAGTTAGTCTATTAGAATCTAAATTATTGGGTTTCTTTCGATCTTCCGTTCAATCCATTATAGAGATTTGTAACTTTTAGGTGCATTTATGAATTACTGATAGCTAAATCAAGAAATTTAGTTTTGAAGACTCCATTTTTATGGCATTTTTTTTAGACACAGAGAGTAGATAGATGGTGAAAGAAATGAAGCTGAATTGGAAAGTGTGGTGGAGGTCTCTTCTTAAGAACAATCACTGGGTTGTTAAATTAGCAGTCGCATTTCTCTTGGTGGGTCTTGCTTTTAGACTTCTTTCCTCTCGATCCACTGAGTTTCCCAATGTTACAGAAACCCCTTTTCTTCAGGAACCTCATCACCCAAAACCTCAAGCTTCTTCAAATTTACCTGAAACTAGAGATCAGATTCCTCATAAAGGTACCCAAGAATCAATTTTGAATTTCTGGGTATTATAATTGGCAGCAGCTGCAAATTTTGGTTGATCTACTGATGTTTCCTTAACTGGGTGGCTCTCTTTAAATTTTTAGTTTATACAAGAAAATGCAAATGTTAAGGCTGTCTTTGATTTGATTTTTGTTATGTACTGAGTTGTTGTTTTTGGTTAAGCTGAAGATAGTGCAGGAAACTGTGATCTTTATATTGGGAATTGGATCAAAAATTCTGCAGGTCCTCTTTACACTAATGAGAGCTGCCAATTTATTGAAACTCATCAGAATTGTATGAAGAATGGGAGGCCTGATAAAGGGTATTGAAACTCATCAAAAAACTGGACTGCTGCCCATTAACAGCAACAGTTACCCACAAGGAGCATCATTTTCAGGCAAGGTGAGGGTGCAGCTGCTGCCTAATGGCAGCAGCAATTAGCAAGAAGTGGGAGCTGTAGCGTGCAACAGTTAATGGCCGTGTTGTGCATTGTAGTAAGGTGATGTGCTTGGTTTTTTTAACATTTCACATTCCATGCCTGGTATTCATATATGCCTTTGCTTGCTCTCATATTCTATTATTTTGCATCTGTCATATAGGTTAATTAATAATCACTTGTTTTTTTGCTCTTGCAAAGATGAAACGTCAAGAAATAATGGTGCAGGGGATAATAGTATTTGGTTAAAAGAGGAATGGTATCCTGGAGAGGTAAAAAATGATGTCTTGTAATTTATTTTTCTCTCGAGAGGATGAAAACTTGAAAAGCTTATTATTGTGCTCTCTTATCTTCTTTAGGAAATGAAAAGTTTGATTCTTGAAACCCACACCCACACTGATAAATTATTATTGTGCTCTCTTATCTTCTTTTTTATCTGTAGGTGTTTCTTACCAAACTTGGGGTTAAATTACCTATCCTATGAAAAAGTGTTATTCAAAAGTTAAACAGGAGATCTTGATTGTGTGGAAGTCATACAATTACTTGACATTTGTCCCGTCAATGCATTAGACATGGACTGACCACAAAATCCATCAGTTTGCATTACATGCACAAACTGCTTACAAATTCGTTTGTATGTTGAGACTTTTAGTAATTTGGAATTTGAAATAAAAATAGAATTGAGCATATCTAACTGCAATCCCCCATACTCCCTGTTTTCAGATTCCGGAAGAAGCACCTCCAAATGAATTTATCTAGTAAGAGTTCATTCTATGTTCTGGGTATTATAAATCAATAGAGAAGTTCACGTGCGCCGCACAAGCTTATTTTCTAATGTCACAAAGTATTATGATGTGACTGAGCACTAAATGCATCCATAAGTCAAAAAATTATAGACTCCTAAATTCCTGATCTCGTTCTCACTCTTAATATGAAAAGAGAGGCAGGAAGTTAGGAAAACTCAGTTTCTATTTTTTATGTTATTGACACCTGCGACATATTTTATGAGATAATAAATGTGGCATCCCAAAGATATAGAAATTTTTTGTGGAACCTATAGGAATAGGAATATGTGATATGAGATAAAAACGTTACAATAAAATATTTGCCCTAAGCTTAACATGCATGTTTGAGGTAATAAACATGCATTAACATGCTTAGCATGCCCGAGTTCTGGTCTTTTAATATTAACTATAGGAAATGGGAATATTGTGAGGCTTATACCACCATTGATAATTTCAGACAAGGAATTGGACCATGCCCTATTTAAATGTTTACCTGTTCTTGATTGGATGATCTCTCAAACAATACTAGGCTTATCTGTGTCTCAAATATTAGGGATATAGATTTACTGTAAGACAAACAATGGATCCTTCAAAATCCCCAGTAAAGGTTTTTAACATATCCATGATTTGCCTGTAAAAATTCATTTTTGTTATGTTTATTTATAATTATAAGTGAACTCGGCTTATGTAGATTGGTGATGTGTTTTATGGGAATTACCACTCATATCAGAGGTGTCTTTCATAAGTTTTCATTGTATAGCTTGTTTTTAAAAGGGTTTGTAACATTTAAGGATTATAAGTATTTCCTAGATTTTTACAAATTGTGTGATCAGCATGAAAATAATAGGCCTAAGAGGATGAATTTTCAGTTTGTAGAGGAAGGCAAATGGTCAAAAGATGCAGAGATAGTTAAAGGTATTAGTTCCACTGCTTTGCTCTTAATATGCTCCTAGTTAAATATGTTATGCTTATAATCTGTGAATTGCTTTTGCAGAGTCAATTTGGAGAAGCACAAGCCAAAGACTTAAAAGCTAAGCAAGCACAACTTGTGAGATCCAACCTTAATTTCCTTGAAGAAAATGATGATGAAGTGGACTTAACATGATGTACACTTCATTCCTTCTAGCTCGTTGTTATTTTTTTAGCTTTCTTATGTTAGTTATTAAATATTGCAAGTAATATGACCTTGGGAGATCAAGATATAATAACAAATTTTGTACTTATTGTGACTTGAGCATTATCTATTTATATATGGAGTATTAGTTTTAATTTTTGGCTCTTTATGCAGTTTATCAAATAGTTTGAAACATGTATATATGACATGATTTATATTAACTTGAAAGATTACATGTAATATTTATTATAGCATTTAATAATAATAATAATAATAAAATAAAAATGAAATTAGTGATTTGACAATTAATTATAATTTGCAATGAATTTAGATTATTTATCAATTAATTTTTTTTACAAATTTATAATTTGTGAAGGATTTTACTTGAGAAATGGTTTTTAATGAAGGATTATTTTCCTCACTAAATCTTTTTTAGTTAATTAGTTAGTCATCAATGAAGAATTATTTCCCTCACTAATTTGAAGATACATTCTCAATTTATAATTAGTGAAGGAAAATTTTCTCTCATTAAATAAATTTGTTCTTCACAATATATTATTTGTGAGGGAATAAAGTTATTCACTAATTTCAAATAGTCCTTCTTAAAATATTATTTGTGAAGGAAACCAATCTTTCACTAAATAACAATATTCCATTACTAAATACAATTTGTGAAGGAAAAAGTTATTCATAATATATCCTTCACAAAAAACATTTAGTTACTACTTAGCGAAGGATACCCAATTGCGAGGAGGTCTAATGCGAGCACTTGTGTGAAGAAAATATTTCTTCGCAATAAATCACTTGTGAAAGATATAGGGCCTCTAGTGAAGAATTTGTCCTTCACTAGAGGCCATTTTTGGTGTAGTGTTTTGAGAAGTCACGAAAAATACTCTTTCTGAAACCACCAACTTTATTTTGTTTGCATCCGCCTTTAGTGCCACTGTCCCAGCTGGACTTAATTTTGCTATAAGATAAAATCAAGCTATGTGACCGTCTTTTCCATAACTAAAACATACCTTGGAAGGCTGTGAATAGTTTGGACTTATGTGTCCCTCCTTTCCGCATCTGTAGTATCTAACTGGCGGTCTTTCTTCTCTCCTTAAATTTGTTGTTGGTGCTGGTGCTACTGCCGATGTCCTCCCGTCATCGTTAAATCTTCACTTCTTGAAATTTTCACTTGAATCATTTCTTCTATTATCTTAGCCATGATTACCACCGAAGTGGTTACCATTTTTGGCATGATAATTTCCTCCGTGATGGTTATCATTGTTCCGATGTCCATTGCCACCAGTACCATTATTATCGTGTTGTTGGTCGTTATCTTTTAGTTGAGCTGACTCATAATCCCACTCCAATAATTGAGCCCTATTCACTACATCTGAATACAAACACAATTTATGTGAAATGAGGAATTGATGTATTTCGAGTTTCAAGCCTTGTAGAAACATTCATGTCATTCTCTCCTCATTATCAACCAAATGAGATGCAAACTGGGACAACTCGGCAAACTTAGTTTCGTACTGCGACACAGTCATATTATTTTTCTCTAACTTGATGAACTCTACCTCCTTCATGTGATGAATACTTTCGGGAAACTACTTGTCATTGAATAATTCTTGGAACTTCTCCCAAGGCATCTTGAGTGCGGCAGACTGAGTATGCTTTACGGATTCCCACCAGTAATCTGCCTCTCCTTGCAACATGAAGGTGACAAAGATAAACTTTTGCTCCTCGGAGCATCCCAAGACATCAAATATCTTGGTGTTCTACGTTATCCACGTCTCTGCCGTAAGTGGTTCTGGCTTTCCCAAAAACTCTAGCGGTCCCAACTCCTTAAATTGCTTGGCATTGACAGGCCGTAAGTTACCATTGTTTCCACCTGCATTTTGGACCGGAGTCACTCTCGTTTGGTTTTGCATGAACTGCAAAAAGCCTCTGAACATCCCATCGTTTATTATTTGATCGGTGTTGTTGTTTACCTGAGGATTATTGCCTTTCTGATGCACATTATCCTGGGTATTAATCAATGGTGATTCAACGGTCTCATGTGCTCCATTGCTCATCTCAAAAATTTTAGATGTCATTCTCAAATAATGCCATAAAACAAGGGTTAATTAAATAAATTAACATATCACACTATTAACCCTATGTTCTGACTGACCCATTAAATACCAAATAAGCTTAGGTAGGACACACTAGGGAATGATTTACTCGTCTCTCCCCTCCTTGTTCTATTCCCCAATCTCCGCCAAAGACCATATCCCTAAGCTCTGATACCAACTGTGACGCCCCCAAAATAGGTCCATACAACTCATTCTGAGTCGCCAAATACATGGTACAAAAAATAACTACAACTTCGTTATTACAATTATCGTGCAAAATATGACAACACATATAATGTGAGTTTTAATACAAATATTATCTTCTAGACAATATCAAAACTCAAATAAAGTCCTTATTGCAATTATTGATACACTATTTTACAAAATAGTAAAGACTGCTAAAACAACTGTCTTGAACCATCACTCGATACCCCGACTAGTTCCCGCTATATTCTCGCCTCCTGAGAAGAAAAATGGAACAAAAAAAAAAAGGATGAGCTCAACTAGCCTAGTAAAGAATATTATAACTAAGATAATGAAAAGCAAATTATCGTTAGCCTTCAATAAATCAGATAAAATATAATGGACAACAAGTTTAGATCAATATTCGCAGCGAAAATAACAATTCATTAGAAGAGTTAAGTAGAGAATGAAGTCTACTATCTTCTATGATTTAAAAGTCCATCATCAATATTTTATCCATGTGACATCAATCAATATACATCTTGAACCAAATATTCATCTTTGCACTATGGGCCAAAGATATTCATTTGTATCACCAGTTGGTCATGTTCATCTCAACACCTGTCCATCTTTGTACTACGGGCCAAAGATATTCATCAGGTAATCATTCATCTTTGCACTACAGACCAAAGATATTCAGTTATATCACCATTTAGGACTGAGGATGATAAAAAATATTTTAAAGAAAATGAATCCAGTGAGATAAAAGAACAAAAATTTGGGATTCGTACTTTAGTTTATCCAAGTTCAAAAATACTCCATAATAATCAATCGTGGAGCAAAATTAAAGAATAAAGATCAAAATATGGATACAATCAAAGATAGTAACCATAATAGACAACTTGGACAAAGAAAAGAAAATTTTATTTTTCTACGAATAGTTTCGTAATCGTGAATAGTGTCGTATACGTGAATAGTAACCCCGACATGAAAAGGTAAAAATTTCATAATAAAATTCATATCAATATCCAGTATAATGATATTAAAAGAAATAATATCATTTATGAAAAAAATAACATCCCTTAACTCAAAAGAATAGTAATTCTGGATGAAATATAGGATATAATGCTGAAGAAAACTTGCACTGTATAGCAACACTCAAAGTATCTAAATACTTACAAAAATACGCTCGATATTATAGAGAGAGAAAACTTCTGATTCTGGTGTGGTTTTCAATTCTAACCTAAGCACCCTATTTATAGGAAAATCCGTAGAACACCAAAGTAGAAAATTTAATAAAATATTATTATTTATAAAAAAAATCCTATGCCCACTTTGAAATCAGATATCAGCATTTACAACATGCAAAAGGATAAGTGTGGGGCCCACCTTCTAGAAATCTCCACCAAAAATATTTTAAATTATTTATATATTTTGAAACTTTAATAATTCATAATAAATCGTCCTTTTATCAGAAAAATATGAATCTTATGTCCATTCTATAGGAAATTTAATTCTCTACAACTTTGTAGAAGACAATTTTTCCAAATTATAACGAAAAATGACCAAAATCCACATACGGATGATTTTTCCAAACCCCCACACTAAAAAAATATACTAATAAAGACCTCCATATACCAACTTTAAAAAAACAACAATTAGCATTTTACAACAACAAGTGGGGCCCACCAATTCACACAATAAGTTTTTAGCATTTATTGTAATAAAATCAATTCGGACCCAATTTGCTCTCTTTCTCCTCAGTTTATTCATATACCGTGAATTTAGTGTAAAAATATAACCTTTATTATATTATTATATTATTACATCATACACTTATAATATAATATTAAAATAATATATTTGAATGAATTATTTTATCAGAAAAGATAAAATATCAATTTTCAACAATTGTCACTTTTATAAAAATTACTCAATTTATTTCCACATTAAATAAATATTTCCTTATCATATAAATCAACAATTAATTTTTCACAAATAATGTTAAAGAACTATAATATTGATAATTAGGTCGTTCCCAGGAAAGAAAGGGCTTTCCGATAAGGGTTTCTCCTTACTGGCGCGTAATTAGGTGACCAAACCCCTTTTCTAGACAGAACTTCCTTAGACATTGCCAATAATTCTATCTAATAATATTATTCAAATAATATAAATTATTGATCTTATAATGAGAAATATTGTGCAGTGACAATTATTGAATTAACAATAATATAAAAATATTGTGCAATACTGTGTGCTACTGTGCAACAACGCGTATTACTTTACTTTACCCACCGGGTATTCCAACAGTTTTAACAGGAACCGTTACGCCGTTATTATTAAAAAAAAAACTCATTCGTATCATTTTCTTCATCTGACAGTTTTTCGTTATAGGGTCCACAAATGGCTGCACCGTCATACGAATATTCCCCGACATCAAGAATATTACACGACCAAACGAATATTCCCCAACAACAATGAATATTTTATAACCACTTGTTTATTTTGAAAATTTTACATATATCACCATTAACTTTAAACTTTTATCAATTTAACTATTTACTAAATAGAAAAATTAAACACTTTTATTTCATAAAATTCGGGGTCTTACATGGTAAGTTTGTGACTCATAATCGTATGGTATGTTTTTGAACCCCTAAGCGTATGGACAGTTCCTGAATTAATTTTTGGACTACGTATTGCTAGGAAAAGTTCCTAAACTCGTATTATTATGGAAAGTTCCTAAACTCATAATGTGTGGTAAGTTTAATGAACGATACCGAGGCATAGGAAAGTTATGGATTTAGAACTGAGAATGTTAAGTGTAATAAGCTTTAAGGATGATAGAAATAGATAGAATTATTAAGCAATAGAACATTAGAGAAATTGAAGTTGATGGTGGAAGCATGGGTATTCCAAATCTTCTAGTTATGCTAGATTTTGAAATTTTTGACATCAACCTAAATTCGCACTAATGTGCCTTTAAAAATAAAAATGAGTTTATGTTATCAGCAACATAGTGACAAAGTGTGTAGAAGTGGACTTCGAGCGACTAACACATCGTTACCTGTTGTGGTATGATAACACCAAAAATAATTTTCAAAGTTTTGGAACCGTTTAAAGAGAAAGGTCTATGATAATTGTTTCGACTAGACAAAGATGATTTGAAAAATATCAAAATGTATTTTTATATAGTCAGCAATACATCATTAAACCTGGTGTAGATATGACAGAAGATGAAGTCATCAATGCAGTTAACCTAGTGTGGATATGATCATAGAATCGTCAACCCACTAGTATGTTGTATTATAACAAAGTTATAAAATGACGGAATCCTCAATGTATTGTCAAAACAGTACGGTATCATGACGTCATAAAATAATTTTTTTTTTGTTTTCTTTAAAACAATGAAAGATTATGCCAATTGAGCTGGCTAAAATATTTTGATCGATATCTGAACTGTTGATATATGTCTAAGCTATTTGTTTCAGCTAAATGATTATTAAAAAATATTTATGAGATTCAAGCCTTCTTTGAGAATTCATGCCAAACCAGATTATCCTGGTGCGAAATTTTATACTAAGTCAGAGGTGAACAACCCTAAAAAGGGGACATGTTATCAGAAACTATAAGTTTTAAACAACGCTTATGCGTTAAAATATTGTGTAATGGTACGATAGGTTGATCCCCTAAAGTAAAAATATAGGTAGTTTACTGTCTTCGTGAGTGTAAACAGGCTTAGCAGAGAATGTTTACAGTCTTAATGATTGTTAAACTTCTATGGGTATGTTTGTAATGGAATGCCCATTAAACCAAGTAATGAGTTCATGGTCCTTATGACCCCTCAGCAAAATATGAAAAGTTTTTAAATTAATGTTTTTATTTCTTAGTTATTCATATCGCTTCAACAATTATTGAATAATTGTTGAAGACTCTTTAAAGATATTCCAATACTCTGGAAGTTTAATGATAAGAAGGTATGAGCTTCTTAGAGGAAGGTGAGAATGTAAAGGTTAGTTTGACAACCTAGTTATGATATGTAGAGATTGGTATGCTATAATTTCGAGGGCGAAATTCTTTGAAGGAGGGGTGAATGTGATATCCCAAAAATTAGTGATATTTTTTTTAAGGGAAATATTAATTGATTAAATAAAGGTTAGAGATTTAACCTAATTATTAATAAAGGAAATGTGAAAAAGAGTGGATTATTTTTTTTTCTGTGCCCATAGGGTATAAAATTATTTGGAAGAAAGACTTTTAATATAAAAAGGCTCTAACTAAGAATGTAGGAGACAATATAAATATTATTTACCCATAATGAAAAGAAAGTAATATGTGGAGTTGGATAAATTTTATGAGATGTAGTAAGCAATGGTATTATTAAATGTATACCTTGATTATTCAAAATAAAAAGGGAAGCTAATATGACGTAATTGAGAAATATTCTTGACATAAATTCACATATGAGATCAATGAAATAATTATATTACAATATAATCAAGTTCATTCAAAAGTATTATTTAGTGACAAATAAGGAAAATGGTGGGTACTACCATGAAGTACTTAAAGTACATAGAGCCATTATTTTTAATGATGTATGTGCTAGCTATTTTTGTGACGCCCCCAAAATAGGTCCACACAACCCATTCTAAGTCGCCAGATATCATACTATAAAAATTAAATACAAACTTAATTTATACAACTGTTGAACTGTCGTGCAGAATACGACCACCGTTAAACTGTGAGTTTTAATACAAATGTATGTAACTCTCATGGTGCCTCGACCACAACCTTACAATGGTACTTTATATAAAAGTATAGTCAAAAACTGTTTTAGAAATTAAAATCTTTGGGAAGTGCTCAAGGAAACCTTCGTACATAGGAGGCCATGAATCTAAGTTATGATAGATATCATATGTCCAAAGAATTATCCTTGGTTGATCCAATAGACCCCAAAGAAAAATGAGAAGATTACTATCATGTTCCTTCCAATGGTGAGTCTTCTCTTGACATATAACTATCTCCACCGTCTGCAATTGAACATTATGTTTCAACCAAACTCCAAGATCATATAGGTAGTGTTCATAGATATAATCAGCAAGTGGATGTGCATAACCCTATCTTATGATAACACGAAGTTGTATGTCATTAGACATCTTGTATGATAGTGGCAAAACACCCTTCCAAAGTTGGGTTTACCTCACCCTATTCGGTTCACTAAAATTAAATATCAAATGACATATACAATACGACACACTTATCTAAAGTTCTCAATAAAATTATTTCTATACTATTTAAGGAGAACCTCAACAGCTATAGACCACCGTTCAATTCTCCTGTTACCTTCGCTCAACCCAGCTACACTCTTATTACCTGAAAGGAATTGTGAAGCAAAAAGGGTGAGCACAACTAGCCCGGTAAAGAATATCATGACTAAAGATACTTTACATCATCAATAGCTTTCATCAGTAATAAATCAGAGATTTAGAACATATGGTAGATGATAAAACTTTTCAACCATAGTTACAGCGGAACGAGCAATCCATTAGAAGAGTCAAATAGACCATTAGGTCTATCTTCTCCATGTTAAAAGTCCACCAATAATGTTTTATCCCTGTAACATCAATCAACATTTCCTATCCACAATCATATGAATAACTCATAATCATAATTGTGATTCTCTTCGCACCCAGGACGAAGATAATTTTCATCACTTATCTCCACCTGTAACATCAAAAATCATGGTTATACCAAATCACAATTCCTGCTCATAATCATATTAATAAATTTATCTTTTCACTACGGCCAAAGATATTCATTAACAATTCATCTTTGCACTACAGGCCAAAGACATACAACTTTATTTTAAAAGAGTCAAGTAGAGCATGATATCTACTATCTTTTACGAATTAAAAGTGTATAATCAATATGTTATCATTTGAGACTCAAATTTTAATAAATAATCCACATCATTGAATCATCCTTGCACTACAGCCAAGGATATTCATGTAATCATCAATGGTCATGATTATACCGAATAATCCCTGGTTATAATCATACCAATAACTGTCCATTAATGCACTACGGGCCAATGAGGACTTTTACCACATCATCTATAACATTACGGGTCATGATTATACCGAATGATCCCTGGTCATAATCATACCAATAAATAGTTCATTTATGCACATAAGCCAAAGATACTCATCAATCAATAGTTCATCTTTGCACGTAAGCCAAAGATATACAACTGTAAAACCAATAATCAACAGTCCATCTTTGCACGTAAGCTAAAGATATACAACTGTAAAACCAATAATCAATAGTCCATCTTTGCACGCGAGCCAAAGATGACTTTCATCATAATATAAGCATGAGGATGATGACAATGATATAAGCATTAATCAAACGAAATCAAGGATAAATATTAAAGACTTTAAATTTTTCCAGAGTTTAAAAATATCCAAACTATCAACATGATACTACTTTGTGAAGTAAAATTCAAGAATAATATTCATGTACCAAAAATAATTTGGACAGAAAAGAAATATATTTTTCGGGTAAATAGTACCCCGCAATAGTACCCTATGAATAGTACCTCGTGAATAGTACCCCGGCATGAAAAGTACTCCAAATACCCGAGTGAATAATATTTGGGTGAATAGTAACCCATGAATAGTAACTTGTGAATAGTACTCTGACACTAAAAGTGCCCCGAATACCCGAGTGAATAGTAACTCATGAAAAAAATACCAAAGAAAATAATATTCCATGACGAGTACAAAATAAATGATGTCTCATACGAGTATAATAGAATATACGAAACTGCAAATGGATTTTCACCCGCCATGAGGTAATCCACGTAGACAGATCAATTCCACAATTTAATAAGGAATGAATACAAAGGATCATTCACCATGCATGTGGTAATCCACATAGACCGGTTATTCCAACATAATAATAAAGAATAGAATAAATGTAAGAATTCACCGTGCATGCGATAGTAATCGCATGCACGCTTTTTTCCCAATGTAATAATAAAGAATGGAACTAGCTCATGCGTAATCCGCATGCATGCATGGATATTCCAAATGTAATAATAAAGAATGGAACCAGGTCATGCGTAATCCACACAGATAGGATATTCCAATAGAATAATAAAGAATGGAACCAGTTCATGCGTAATCCGCACAAACAGGATATTTCAATAGAATAATAAAGAATGGAATAACAACAGAATTCACTAGGCATGCGATAGACCGCACAGACAGGTTGTTCCAACAGAATAATAAAGAATGGAATAACAGAAGAATTTCACCATGTATGCAGATTGCAGATAGACAAAGTTATTCCAACATAATAATAAAGAATGGAATAACAACCCTTACGAGTATTGAAAGAAAATAACTCTCTTCATAAATACGAAAGAATAATACCCCTTACTATAATAATAATATCCCTTACCTTAGAAGAAACTAGATACTGGAATAGTGAGGTAGCAAACTTCTCTTCTTCTTTCTCTCTATAATTTCTCTCTATAATAATTGCTCTTGTGAGACTTAGTGAATTGGTGAAAAATAATGAAGGAATGAGCTTCTATTTATAAGAAAATATAGTTTCCATAATTGCATATTTTGGGGCTCGAAATATTACAGTATAATACCTTCATCTTTTCCTTCATTTTTAATTTAGTCATGGAAGTATTATCAAACTTGCACCACCTCCCCTAATAGTAAATCATGTGAATCAATAGTAAATCATGTGACTCAATAGTTCTAAACATGTGAAAAAATTAATTATAGTATAGTACCTTCATCTATACCTCTATTTTTAACTTAGTCATGCAAGTATTATCAAACTTGCATCAACTCCCCTAATAGTAAATGAATGAAATTCAATAGTACACATATGTGAACAAATAGTTATAATCATGTGAATTAATAGAAATTAATTGTTCATTTATCCGATTAATTACCCGATCGGTCCATATAACCTCCAGACATTAATTATTATTGAAATAAATGTCGATTTCTACTAACACTAATAATTCCCACACAATGGAATTATAAATTTCATCTTTAATCAACACGAACTTATTCATCATTAATATTATAACTCACAATATTTAACAACCAAGTCGTTCCCAGGAAAGTGGGGGCTTTCCGATAAGGATTTCTCCTTATTGACGCGCAATTAGGTGACCAAACCTCTCCTTGACAGAACTTCTAGACATTGTCAATAGTGCAAATAATAATATAAATAACTTTGTCGTCTCAATTATTGATTTAATAATATATCATATTATGCAAATGATACTGTGATAATAATTGAATCAATAATATGAGAGATATGATGCAATAATTATTATAGCAATAATTGAGTATAACTGAGTTACTTCTCACGTAAGCATCAATAATCAATACCGCGTGCTACTATGTAACCACGCGTATTACTTTACTTTTACTACCGTGTAGTTCAACCGTTTTAACGGTAACACTTTCACTGTTATTTTTATAAAAAGATAATTCTGTCATTTTCTTACTACGACAATACTTCCGTTGTGGGGTCCTCCAATGATTATGTCGTCCTACGGATATTCCCCTACAAAAAGAATATTTCCCGACCAAACAAATATTTTATAACAACTTGCATACTTTAAAAATTTTTCATATATCACCCTTAACTTTAACCTTTTATTAATTTAACCATTTACTAAATAGAATAATTATAAAAAATTGAATACTTTCATTTCATAAAATTCGGGGCTCACAATTTTACTAGCTTAAAGAACTGTGGTGGATATAAAAATCCATGTATATTAATATGTAATATAAGTCCATATTAAATATTGTATCATATCAAATTTTCTAGGTATGATTGCAAATAGGTTAGTCTATTGCCTTATGTAAGGAGGGGTAATAAGTGTCCAAGTTATACAAATTGGGCTAAATTAATTTTTTTGCATGTAGTCATTCAAGCCTTCTTTATTTTATTAATATGATATGAGTGCATTGAGCCCAAAGAAAAGTTGTGCTCAGCCTTGCATTAGACCCAATTTTTCAGCCATATTGGTGAAAAAGAGAACTGTTAGTTCAAATTAAAAGAGCAATGAGATGGTTGTGGGTCAATCGGTAAGGTAATAGTTAGTTAGCAATTTAGTTAGTAGCTATAAGGTGTAGAGTGGCTATAGGAGCCACAATCATTGCATGAGCCAAGTAGCTACTAGAGGTCTGAATAGGGGCCAACATAGGGGCCAACATAGGGGCCAAGTAGACTGCAGAATAGTAGGAGGCTATTACACCTTGTAGGGGATGTGTAGTGGTAATGATGAAGGCCAATATAGGGGCCGGGTAGGAGCTAAAGAGAGCTTCCAAGTAAAGATAATGATGTTGAGCACCAATAGGCCAAGTAAGCTGATTGAGAGAGAGAAAGCTTAGTCATATATGACCATACACCGCACCTGAAAATAAATAACTTCTATACTTATCAGAGTTCCAAAAGTAATATCAATAACAGTCCATTAGATTGAGAGAGTAGCAAGGATACGACTGGAAGGGAAGGAAGGAATGAGCATCAAAGCTACTTCAATCTCTAGAAGTTAGCAAGGTAGGCAAGCTTAGACTCTTTCCATTCCTTTTCCATTTCATATTTAATAGTAGAATGGGCTGATAGTGGCTATAGTATTAAATAAGACTATGGTGGCTGTTATGATAATATTAGAGCTTTTTGTAGTTGTTGAGGCATTATATGGGGACCCTTAAATAAATCAAAAGCCAAAAGAATGGGAAAAATAGACTGGAAATTTGTGGTTACATGTAAATAAAATCATGCTCACTAACTGTTTGATTAAATGTCCAAGTATGAGTTGTTATAGTATAAAAGCATGCTAGCTATGAATTAGTGTCCAAATCATGTCTACGGGCTCATATATTAAGATGAATGCCTCAAACATACTTCTATACTTAAAAATAGCATGTTATAGTATAACTTACATGTTATGATAATTTTATTTTAGATAGTAGAGTACCTTACTCCACAATCGTAGAATGCAACTCCACGATTGTAGATCTTAACTTAAAAGTCATCTGCGGACCCCCACTTTGAGTCTATTGATGTTCCCGGGCCAATGAAAGAAGAATTAAAATCCTATTAGGGACTATTTTGAAAAAAAGATAGAATCCCAACATTTAGATGTACTAAACCATGAACGTATAGTATACAGAAAGTATTTGTCGTGATAAAACTTATACTTGAAAGCTTGAAGGTTGTTATGGTGGTTTAGTACTGACTCATGCTAATAATGCCTAGAAATGAGTTATTTTGGTATTAATACATGAGAAAAGTTTCAAACTTGTTAGAGTATGTGATGATGAGTTTTAAGGATAATTTGAAGTTATATGAATGCTTAGATAGCACTTGAATTATAGCTTGGGGACTGTTTGTGAGTAACAACCAAAATTGTGCTTAAACTTTAGATTAGAGGACTGTTTTGGTCAAGGTCAGTATCTAAAATTTTAAGTCAGTAAAGGGGCTATAATATGTCCATAATTAACCTTTAAAAGTTGTTCCTTAACTTAGTTGAGGTCCATATGAGTACTACTCAGTTTTCATGTTTAAGAGCCATGAAAAGTAAGCTTTAAAGTGTCATCTAAAACTTAAATGATGAAAGGCCACACCTGAACCTTGTAAAAAAGTTTCAATAGATATAATATGGCATAAATAAGCGACACAAGTCAAATAAACCAAGTCTAAACCATTTTAAATATAGGACTTGTTAAAAATCACGTTTTAGGCTAAAAGTGATCTGTTTTGGGTAAATTTTAGTACCTGAATTTGTAAGACTGTAATGAACTCATATAAAGTTGCTAATGTATGCTTGTGATGATTCCTAATCATTGTTATGACTAAAGCTAGTAAGAAAACAAAGTTAGGGTCTATATTTTTCAAGCCTAAAGTAAGCATTGATAGGCCAAAATTGGTTAGATGATTAAACAAAGTGAGATGATGATAAAAGTAACCTTAGGCAACTAAAATACACATGTCTAGATTGTCCAAGTAGCCAAAACTAAAAAAAAATTAAGAAGTGTCAAAATCAGTTTTGGGAAAAAAGTGTTAAACTGTAAGACCCCAAATTTTATGAAATGAAAGTATTCAATTTTCTTATAATTATTATTTTATTTAGTAATGGTTAAATTGATAAAATGTTAAAGTTAAGGGTGATATTTGAAATTTTTTGCAAAGTAAGCAAGTTAATATAAAATATTCGTTGTGTCAGAGAATATCCATACGAAAACACCATCATTGGCGGACCCCCCCAATGGAAGAATTATTGTAGTTAGAAAATGACATAAATTTCTTTTTATAAAAATAACGGCAAAAGTTTTATCTTTAACTGTTGAAATACCTAGTGGTAAAAGTACAATAATACGCGTGGTTGCATAGTAGCACACGGTATTGATTATTGATGCTTACGTAAGAAGCCACTCAGTTTATTCAATTATTGTAACAGTAATTGCTGCATAATATTTCATATTATTGATTCAATTATTGTCATAATATCATCTGCATAATATTTTATATTATTAAATCAATAATTAAGACAACAAAGTTATTCATATTATTATTTGCAATATTGACGATGTCTAGAAAGTTATGTCGAGGAAAGGGGTTTGGTCACCTAATTACGCGCCAATAGGAGAAATCCTTATCGGAAAGCCCCTCTTTCTCGGGAATGATCTGGTTGTTAAATATTGTGAGTTATAATATTAATGATGAATAATTGTTAATAGATTAAAAATGTGTTTATTAAAGATAAATGATTTGCGGTAAATATTTATTCAATTTTTTATATAAATATAGGGATTTGTTATGAGGCGTTTGTTGTAAGTTTTAATTAGTATTCCATGGGAAGATTTACTAATTTTATGGACCGTCGATGGTGGTTTTAATAATAAATCAATCTGGACCGTCGATGATGGTTTGAATAGTAAATCAATCTGGACCGTCGATGGTGGTTTTAATAGTAAATGAATGTAACATCCCCAAATTCGGGTTCCAAATCGTCATAGATCTGGTATACTGTTTCTATAACTATTGCGGAAGATATAAACATAAATTGTTTATACATTAAATTTTACACATTTAACCCCAAGGTCGAAAACCTTCATATATAACCTGAACCAATATTCTATCTAATATACAATGTTATTATCATACATTACTATAATAATTCTAGCTGCACATATAATTCCCAAGATGTACTTGTCTTGATCTTTTCCTGTATCCGACGTATTCGCCTTAATCTGCAATATTTATCATGATATAGCAAGGGTGAGCAACAATTTTTCCCAGCAAGTAAAAGTTTATTTGAGGATATATCATGATTGAAAGAATTTGAATAATAGATGGCTAACATTCAACAATATAATTGTGAACTAGAATGAACAAACTTTCATAGCTGAACGAACATTGAACATAAATAATATATCTGAACCAGATGGTATTGAAGGTAATCAGCCTTTCATACCTGATGAACACATGCAATATGCATAGAGTACGAATCAATAATTCTTATACA
Source organism: Panax ginseng (assembly GCA_020205605.1). NCBI lineage: Eukaryota > Viridiplantae > Streptophyta > Magnoliopsida > Apiales > Araliaceae > Panax > Panax ginseng. The sequence goes on along the minus strand of CM035134.1, from coordinate 26,638,770 downwards.
TGGTAATCAGCAATGATTAACCATAAGTATAATTGAATGAAATAACTCGAGGTCGAGTTAAGGAAAACCTGCATGTACCGTTGATTACCGTTACACAACCTATATTGCTTTGACTGAAGACCTAATATTAATAATATTGATCTTCAAGGATTAGAATAATATAATCACAATATAATACTATTATATATAAATATAAAATAACCTAAACACATAACACATAACCCTATCAGTCTATACAGCACATAAGACTTAGTATCAAGTCAAACTATTTTAGTTTGAATTGAATTCGGCACAATTCTGACATCCCGACGACCTAGTCGGATAATTATTGAGTTTAAGTTCAATTAAACTCTGCCTAAACACTTAACAATTAACTTAAAAAATTTTCTATTTAGTCATAATAATTTTCATAGGCTCGTAATAATTTTCAGATAATTATTACCATTTATCATTATTTTTCAATCATTAATATCGTTTTTATATGATATAAATATCACAATATTCTATTATCATTAATATTTATTTAATACTAAGTATTAATAAAAATTATAACATAATATTATAATATATTTATAATATATCAAAGTATTTTTAATACTTTAAAATCATATTTATATGATTTTTAAACAGTTAAATTCATTATACAATAATTGCTATTAATATTAAAATATTAATATTTTCATGAGAAAATGTAAGACCCCAACTTAATATAAATAAAATTGAATTTTTCCTCTATTTATTATCTTGAAATAATAAGGAGTTAATTTGATATAATACTTTGGTTATGGGTGAAATGTGCAAATTTTACAAAATAAGCAAGTGGTTATAAAATATTCATTTTGTCGGGGAATATTCGTTTGGTCGTGGAATATTCTTCTTGTAGGGAATATTCATAATGACGCAGCATGACCATTCGTGGGCCTCATAATGTAATAAGCTCATCGGATGAAGAAAATGACAAGTTTAAGTTTTATAAATAACGACGTAGTTGTTACCGTTAACACTATTGGAATACCCGGTGGTTAAAATACAGTAATACGCGTGGTTGCATAGTAGCACACGGTATTGCATAATATTTTTGAATTATTGATCCTTACGTAAGAAGGCACTACTCAATAATTGTTACAGTAATTATTTTTCAATATTTTATTTTATTGAATCAATAATTGCTGCATTGATATTTTATATTATTGTTGTTTTAATAATTGTCACTGCACAGTATTTCCTATTATCAGATCAATAATTCATATAATTTGAATAATATTATTAGATAGCATTATTGGCAATGTCTAGAAAGTTACGCTCAAGGAGAGGTTTGGTCACTTAAATATGCGCCAAAGAAAGAGAAATCCTTATCGAAAGCCCCTCTTTCTCGGAACTACCGCTGTTTGTCATAATTGTGATTCTGTAATATTATTTGTGAATAATTAATTATTAATTTATATGATAAGAAAATATTTATTTTATGTGGATATAATTGATGGATATATTTATTTTATGTGGATATAATTGAAGGAATTAATGTTGAGGTGTTTTTGTCGGAATGGAGGTATTAAAAATTAAATCACTATTCTTGAGATATATTGCGTGAGTTATAATTTTTAATCCGACCGTTGGATCGTAGTGATTTTTGGATATGTTATACATATATAAGTTGAGTATATGTCCATAAATTTTGAACCGTTAAAAATGAACGTATGATTTGTTATGAATTTTAAGAGGTGACTGATTCAGAAATTAGGTTTATAAATGATTTTGGTAGAAAATTCCAGAATTGAATGGGCCCCACTTGTGGTTGGTGAAGAAATGTGCTGAATTTTATTTCAAATGTGGTGGGTGGCAATAGTAGCAGGTAAAGCTATCAGTAGCAAAGTCAAGTCTCGCCTTTGCTAAGGTTAGCATTTTCCTATAAATAGGTGCTTAGGTTAGAATTGAAAATCACACCAGAAACTTAAGCGTTCTCTCTTTCTCTCTCTATATTATCGAGCATATTTTGTGAGTATTTAGATACTTTGAGAGTTGCTATTCAGTACAAGTTTCATTCAACATCACATCCAACCTTTCATTCCAAAGTATTGTTTCTTTGAGGTAAGGGATGTTATTTTCTTCTTAAATGATATTATTTTCTTCAATATCATTATGCTGAGATATTGTTATGAATTTTATTATGGAATTTCTACCGTTTTGTGTCGGGGTTACTATTCACGTATACGACACTATTCACAAATACAACACTGTTCACCAAAAATGAAATTTTCTTTTTCATTTTAGATGTCTTTTATGGTTACTATCTTTGATTGTATCCATGTTTTGATCTTTATTTTTGAATTCTACTTCACACTTGGTTATTATAGAGTATTATTTAATTTGGATAAACCAAAATACTTAATCCCTAATATTTGTCCTTCCGTCTCTCACCGGATTCGTTTTCTAAAATGTTTTTCATCATCCTCGGTCCTTAATGGTGATACTTGATGAATATCTTTGGCTTTGTAGTGCAAAAAGATGTATGATTACTCAAGAATATCTTTGGCCCGTAGTGCAAAGATGAGCAGGTGTTGAGATGAACATGACCAACTGGTGATACAAATGAATATCTTTGGCCAGTAGTGCAAAGATGAATATTTGATGCAAGATGTATATTGATTGATGTTACAGGGATAAAATATTGTTGATGGACTTTTAAATTCAGAGATGATAGTAGATTTCATTCTCTACTTAACTCTTCTAATGAATTGTTGTTTTCGTTGTAGTTGTTGATCTAAACTTGTTGTCTATTATATTCTATAAGAATTTTTCCTTGTTGAAGACTAAGGATAATTTGTTGTATATTATCTTAGTCATAATATTCTTTACTGAGCTAGTTGAGCTCACACTTTTTCTTTTTGTTCCTTTTTTCTTCTCAGGAAGCGAGAACATAGCGGGAAGTAGTCGGAGTGTGAAATGATGGTTCTAGACATTTGTTTAGCAGTCCTCACTATTTTGTAAAATAGTTTATCAATAATTGTAATGAGGACTTTATCTGGGTGTGGATATTGTCTAGAAGATAATATTTGTATTTAAACTCACAATATGTGTTTTCGTATTTTGCACGACAATTGTAATGATAAAGTTGTAGTTATTTTCTGTACCATGTATTTGGAGACTCAGAATGGGTGATGTATACCTATTTTGGGGGCGTCACAGTTGGTATCAGAGCTTAGGGATATGGTCTCTGGCGGAGATCGGGGAATAGAACTAGGAGGGGAGAGACGAGTAAATCCTTCGCTAGTGTGTCCTACCTAAGCTTATTTGTTGGTCGGTCATAATATAAGGATATTATGTGATATGTTAATTTGTTTAATTAACCCCTGTTTTATGGCAGTTTTTAAGAATGGCAGCTGAGAACGTTAACAATGGAGTTTATGAGACTGTGGAACAACATTTGATTACCAACCAAGAGAACGTGCAATAGTAAGGCAATATTCCTCCTATAAGCAACACTACCGAGCAAACGATGAATGATGCGATGTTTAGAAGCTATTTACAGTTCATACAAAATCAGACGAGGGAGACTCGTGTACAAAATATGGGTGGAAATGATAGCAACGCGCAGTTTGTCATAGCCAAGCAGTTCAAGGAGTTGGGACCACCAGATTTCTGGGGAAAGCCCGATCCGATTAAGCAGAAACGTGGGTGAAGCAAATTACCAAGATATTCGATGTCTTGAGCTGCACGGAGGAATAGAAGGTTCAATTCACCACCTTTATGTTCCGTGGTGAGGCAGACATTGGTGGGAATTGTGAAGCGCATCTACCACCACCAAGACTCAACATGTCTTGGGGAAAAATTTCAGAATCGTTCAATGACAAGTACTTTCCTAAAAGTATTCGTCATATGAAGGAGGTAGAGTTTATTAGACTAGACTAGAGAAAAACATGATTTGTGTCCAAAGACGAGGCTTAAGTTCGAAGTTATCGAGTTTGCACCTTATTTGGTAGAAAATGAGGAACGTATGATGCGGATGTTTCTGAGAGGTCTAAAATCCGAGATTCGACAATATCTTATCTCTCATAAATTTTCTTTATATTCAGATATTGTAAACATGGCTCAATTATTAGAGCGTGATAATGAGTATATTCAACCGAGGGACCACAACCAGGGTCATACCTGTAAGACCCCAACTTATTATAAATAAAATTTAATTTCTTCTATTTATTATTTTGAAATAGTAAGGGTTGATTTGATTAATGTGGTTAGTTATGGGTACAAATGCGCAAATATCTTAAATAAGCAAGTGGTTATAAAATATTCATTGTTGTCGGGGAATATTCTTTTGGTCGTGAAATATTCTTACTGTTGGGAAATATTCGTACGATGGCGCAGCCTCGTGTGGGCCCCATAACGGAAAGCGATTGGATGAAGAAAATGACAAGAATAAGTTGTTTATAAATAATGGCGTAGTTATTACTGAATTAATCTTGTTAGAATACAAATTGGTTAAAAACACAAGAGTTATTACGGTATTGCACCAATTATTGATTCTTATGTAAGAAGGCACTACTCAATAATTGTTACACGGTGAGTTCTTATTCAATATTATATTTTATTGATTCAATAATTGCTACGTTGATATTTTATATTATTGTTGTTTTAATAATTGTCACTGCTTAGTATTTTCATTATCAGATCAACAATTCATATTATTTGAATAATATTATTAGATAACATTATTGGCAATGACTAGAAAGTTCTGTCTAAGGAGAGGTTTGTTCATCTAATTGCGCGCCAGTAAGGAGAAATCCTTATTGGAAAGCCTCCTCTTTCTGAGGAACGGCACGGTTGTCGATCTTTGTGATTACGTAATATTATTTATGAATAATTAATTATTGATTATTATGATAAAGAAAATATTCATTTTATGTGGATATAGATGGAGAAAATTTTTAATGTGACAATTGTTGAAAAATTGATATTTTATCTTTTCTGATAAAATAATTCATTTAAATATATTATTATATTTTAATAATATAATAATGGTGATATTTTATAATGAATGTGGGATATATGAATAAATGAGGAGGAAGAGTATTTTTATTGCAATAAATATTAAAAACATGTTTTTCATGTTTGTGGACCTCATTTCTTGACTGAAATTTGATTATAGCTTGTAAAATCGTCCGTTTGTGGATTTCGGTCAACTTCTGTTTGGAATTTGAAAACACTTAAACTTACAAAGTTGTAGCGAATGGAATTTCCTATGGAAAGGACATGTGCTTTGAATTTTTCTGATAAAAGGGCTATTTATTATGAATTATTGAAGTTCTGAAGTTCCAAAATAATTGATTTTTGGAGGTTTTAATTGTTTTATTCATGAAAAACGTTTTTTACAAGCCCACATGTGTGGTAAATGAGCTGAATTCGGATTCCTTGGTGGTGGGCTTGAATATTTGGTAAATAAAATTATTTTAATAAATTTTCTACTTTGGTGTTATAAGCATTTTCCTATAAATAGGGTGCTTAAGTTAGAATTGAAAATCACACCAGAAACTGAAGTTTTTTCTCTCTTTCTCTCTCTATATTATCGAGCGTATTCTTGTGAGTATTTTGATATTTTGAGTGTTGTTATACGGTGCAAGTTTCCTTCAGCCCTATATCCAGTATTTCAGTCAGAAGTACCGTCTTTTCGAGGTAAGGGATATTATTTTTTAAAAAAATGATATTATTTCTTCTAATATCATTATGCCGGATTATTGGTAAGATTTTTCTTGTGAAATTCTTGTCTTTTAGTGTCGGGGTTACTATTCACGTATACGGCACTATTCACGAATACGGCACTATTCACAGAAAAATTAAATTTTCGTTTCTCTCCAAAATATCAATTATGGATAGTAGCTTTGATTGTATCCATGTTTTGATCATTCTTGAATTTTACTTCACTATGGTTATTTATGAAGTATTTTTGAACATGGACTGTTTAAAGTATGAATCCTTAATACTTGGTATTTTTCACTGGATTCGTTTTCTTAAAATATTTTTAATCATCCTCAGTCCTAAATGATGGTATTACTGAATATCTTTGACCTGTAGTGCAAAGATAGTTGATTTTCTGATGAATATCTTTGGCCCGTAGTGCAAAGATGAACAGGTGTTGAGATGAACATGACGGACTGATGAATATCTTTGGCATGTAGTGCAAAGATGGTTGATTTTCTGATGAATATCTTTGGCCCGTAGTGCAAAGATGAACAGGTGTTGAGATGAACATGACCGACTGATGAATATCTTTGGTCTGTAGTGCAAAGATGAATATTTAATTCAAGATGAATATTGATTGATGTTACAGAGATAAAATGTTGATGATGGACTGTTAAATTCATAGATAATAGTAGAATTCATTCTCTACGTAACACTTCTATGAATTATTATTTCCGCTGTGAATATTGATCTGAAACTTGTTGTCTATTATATTCTATCAGATTTTTTCCTGTTGAAGACTAATGATAATTTGTTCTATATTATCTTAGTCATAATATTCTTTACTGGGCTAGTTGAGCTCACCCTTTTCCTTTTTGTTCCATTTTTCTTCTCAGGAGGCGAGAATGTAGCGAGTTCTAGTCGGGGGATGGAATGATGGTTCTAGAAGTTGTCTTAGTAGTCCTCACCATTTTTGTATAATAATATATCAATAATTATAATGAGGACTTATTTGGGTGTGGATATTACCTAGATGACAATATTTGTATTTAAACTCATAGTTTATATGTTGTATTAATAAAGTTGTAGTTGTTTCTGTACCATGTATTTTGACGACTCAGAATGGGTGATGTATACCTATTTTGGGGGCGTCACAATACCGGTGACAGCAGTCATCAGAGCGATTATAACCAGCGAGGAGGGAAGAATACGAACAAAAGCGGTAATCACTCGGGTGGTAATCGTGACCATGATAATAGGAGAGATGAGTCAAGTGGAAATTTTAAAAAGAGGAGATTCAACAATGATGGGAAGACATCAAGAAGAAGACCAAAGACCAAAGACCAAAGACCAACAACAAATTCTAGGGGAGGAGAACGACCGCCAGTTAGATGCTATAGATGCAGAGAGGAGGGACACATAAGTCCAAATTGTTCACAACCTTCCAAGGTATGTTATAATTGTGGAAAGGAAGGACATATCGCTCGAGATTGTACTATAGTGAAACCAAGTTCAGCGGGGATGGTGACTCAGAAGGTTGTCCCAGAAAAATCAAAGTCAACGGTCCCTAGAAGAGCGTTTGTCGTGACTAGCCAAAATGCGAGGAACCCGAACGAGGTGATTATGGGTAAGCTAGTAATAAATTCTTGCGAAGTTTATAACTTACTAGATACCGGTTCTACCCATTCATTTATCTCTCCTGCTTGTGCTCAACGTTTAAACTTGACTCCGGAGAAATTAGACTTTGACCTATCCGTGGAGACTCCGTTAAGAGAAACTTTCATTACATCCACTATTTATAAATCTTGTTTGATCCAAGTTGGCACCATCACATTACCTGTTGATCTTATTTCTTTAAAGATACTTGCATTTGATATAATTTTAGGGATTGATTGGTTGACCACTCATCATGCCAAAATTGATTGCTTTCGTAAGGTTGTTAGTTTTCATATTACTAATCAACCTGTTATGCGAATATAGTCAAAAACTTTCATATCAAGCCATTAAGCCATTCGTTTATTGAAAAACGGATGTCACATTTTTTTTAGCCCATTTCATGGATTTAAACAAAAATATGTCAGATTTGAATGATATTTCTATTGTTAGTAAACCTCCTGACGTATTTCCTGAAGAACTTTCTGGTCTACCCCCAGAGCGTGAAGTTGAATTCTTTATTGATCTTGAATCGGGTACAAAGTCCATTTCTAAAACCCCATATCGAATGGCTCCTATTAAACTTTAGGAGTTAAAAGTCCAACTACAGGAATTGTTAGACATCGGTTTCATTTGTCCTAGTACATCTCCTTGGGGTGCTCCTATTTTATTTGTAAAGAAGAAAGACGGGAGTATGCGACTTTGTATTGACTACCGAGAATTAAACCATGTCACCAACAAGAATAGGTATCCACTACCTCGCATTGATGACCAGTTTGACCAGTTGCAAGGAGCACAATTCTTTTCAAAGATCGATCTTCGATTCGGATATCATCAACCAAGATTAAACCGAGGATATTCCAAAGACTGCCTTCAGAACTCGGTATGGGCATTATGAATTCTTAGTCATGTCTTTTGGATTGACTAATGCTCTTGCTGCTTTCATGGATACGATGAACCGTGTATTCAAGGAATATTTAGATAAGTTTGTTGTTGTCTTTATTGATGACATCCTCATCTATTCCAAAAGCTGTGAAGATCATGAGCACCATTGGAAGCTGGTACTTCAAAGACTTCGTGACAACAAGCTATATGCCAAGCTGAAGAAATGCGAGTTCTGGCCTAAGGAAGTAGCATTCCTTAGGCACGTGGTGTCAAAACATAAAGTATCTATTGACCCGGCGAAGATTGAAGTAATACAAAGTTGGGAACAACCAAAGTGCGTAGCTTTCTAGGCTTAGCTGGTTATTATCAGAGATTCGTGGAAGGATTTTCTCGAATCGCTACTCCGTTAACTCAGCTGACTCGGAAAGATGAAAAATTCGTATGGAGCGAGGAATCCGAGAAGAGTTTCCAAGAGCTCAAGAGGAGACTCATTTCGGCACCTGTTCTGACAATACCATCTGGTTCGGATGGATTTGTTATCTACAGCGATGCTTCAGGCAAAGGATTAGGATGTGTTCTCATGCAACATGGGAAAGTCATAGCCTATGCCTCGCGACAACTCAAAGAATATGAGAGGAATTATCCTACTCATGATCTGGAGTTGGCAGTAGTCGTTTTTGCGTTGAAAATCTGGAGACACTACCTGTATGGGGAGAAAGTGGAGATTTATACGGATCATAAAAGCCTCAAATATTTCTTCACCCAAAAGGAACTCAACATGCGGCAATGACGTTGGCTCGAGTTGTTGAAAGATTATGTCCATAGCATTCAATATCATCCTGGAAAAGTAAACGTTGTAGTTGACGCATTGAGTAGAAGATCGTATGCGGGTACGAGTGCGATGTTGTTAACACAAAGACCCATTTTGTACGACTTACAAAGGATGGAGATAGAGTTAAAGACTCCAGGGACCCACATGATGATGGAAAATATACGAGTAGAACCGACTTTAATCGATAAAGTTAAAGCTACTCAAACTACGGGCCTGGGGCTGATGCGTATGAAGAAGAAAGTGCAAGAAGGTGCTATTCCAGAAGCAGGAATCGATGAAGAAGGAATACTTCGAGTCAACTCTAGACTTTGCGTTCCTAATGATTCTGACTTGAAGCATAGAATCATGATGGAGGCACACAACACACCATTTGTAATCCATCGTGGGAGTACTAAAATGTATCATGATCTTCGACATACATTTTGGTGGAACAATATGAAGAGAGAGATCGCGGAGTTTATCTCGAGGTGTTTAACCTGTCAACGTGTAAAGGCAGAGCATCAAGTGTCAAAGGGTCCATTGCAACCACTTGAGATTCCAAAATGGAAGTGAGAACACATTACCATGGATTTCATTACTGGTCTTCCTAAGGTTTCTCAAGGCATAGATGTGATTTGGGTTATTGTTGATAGATTAACCAAGTCTGCTCATTTCTTGCCTATACGTGAGACTTATTCCCTTGAACGTCTTGCTAGTATGTACGTAAATGAGATTGTGAGATTGCATGGCATGCCAGTATCCATAGTTTTGGATCGTGACCCAAGATTCACTTCATGATTTTGGGTTAGCTTGCAAAAAGCTATGGGGACGGATTTACGATTCAGTTCAGCATATCATCCTCAAACGGAAAGATAATCGGAAAGGACTATCCAAACCCTTGAAGATCTATTAAGACTCTGTGTCCTAGACTTCAAAGGGAGTTGGGATAAATATTTACCATTGGTGGAATTCTTCTACAACAACAGTTATCAGGCAAGTATAAGTATGGCTCCATTTGAAGCCTTGTATGGATGAAAGTGTCGCTCTCCAGTATGTTGGGATGAGGTGGGTGAAGCAACATTGTTTGGACCAGAGTTGTTACGTATGACTGCGGAAAAGATCCAAACGATTCGACAACGTATACAAACGGCACAGGATCGACAAAAGAGTTATGCGGATCTTCATCGAAAGGACGTGAAATTTGGTATTGGGGATCACGTACTGTTACATATTGCTCCATGGAAGGGAGTTACAAGATTCGGAAAGAGAGGAAAGCTCAATCCACAATTTATTGGTCCATTTCAGATTCTTGACCGAGTAGGAAATGTGGCATATAGACTCGCGTTACCTCCAAGCATGTCTCATGTTCATAATGTTTTTCACATATCTATGTTTCGTAAATATGTGAAAGACCCAAACCACATTATTGCGTTAGAACCAGACGAGATAACCGAAGATTTAACGTACGAGGATGTACCTGTCAAGATATTGGATAGGAAAGAGCATATCCTACGAACAAAGCTTATACCACAAGTCAAGGTTTTCTGGAGGAACCATTCTATTGAGGAAATAACTTGGGAGTTGGAATCTGAAATGCAAGCGAGGTACCCTCACCTGTTTGAAACACCAGGTACGTACGTCAATTTTGAGGATGAAATTTTATAAGGAGGGGAGGTTGTAAGAACCCAACTTATTATAAATAAAATTGAATTTTTCCTCTATTTATTATCATGAAATAATAAGGAGTTAATTTGATATAATACCTTGGTTATGGGTGAAATGTGCAAATTTTACAAAATAAGCAAGTGGTTATAAAATATTCAGTTTGTCGAGGAATATTCGTTTGGTCGTGGAATATTTTTGTTGTCGGGGAATATTCGTACGACGGCGCAGCCATTCGTGGGCCTCATAACAGAATAACTGTCGGATGAAGAAAACGACAAGTTTGAGTTTTATAAATAATGGCGTAGTTGTTAACGTTAACACTGTTGGAATACTCAGTGGTTAAAATACAGTAGCACACGATATTACATAGTATTTTTGAATTATTGATCCTTACGTAAGAAGGCACTACCCAATAATTGCTACAGTAATTTTTCTTCAATATTTTATTTTATTGATTCAATAATTGATGCGTTGATATTTTATATTATTGTTGTTTCAATAATTATTACTGCACAATATTTCCCATTATCAGATCAATAATTTATATTATTTGAATAATATTATTAGATAGCATTATTGGCAATGTCTAGAAAGTTCTGTCTAAGGAGAGGTTTGGTCACCTAATTGCGGCGCTTGATGAAGGAGATATCCTTATCTGAAAGCCCCTCTTTCTAGAACAAATTTGGTTGTCATAATTGTGATTCTGTAATATTATTTGTGAATAATTAATTATTGATTTATATGATAAGGAAATATTTATTTTATGTGGATATAATTGATGGATATATTTATTTTATGTGGATATAATTGAAGGAATTAATGTTGAGGTGTTTTTGTTTGAATGGAGGTATTAAAAATTAAATCAACGTTTTGAGATATATCATATGAAAGTTATAATTTTTAATCCGATCGTTGGATCGTTGTAATTTTTGGATATGTTATACATATATAAGTTGGGTATATGTCCACAAATTTTGAACCATTAAAAATGAACGTATGATTTGTTATGAATTTTAAGAGGTGACTGATTCGGAAATTAGGTTTATAAATAATTTTGGTGAAAAATTCTAGAATTGAGTGGGCCCCACTTGTGGTTGGTGAAGAAATGTGTTGAATTTTATTTCAAATGTGGTGGGTGGCAATAGTAGCAGGTAAAGTCATCAGGTAGCAGGTCAAGTCTGCTTCGGCGTGTTAGCATTTTCCTATAAATAGGTGCTTAGGTTAGAATTGAAAATCACACCAGAAACTTAAGCTTTCTCTTTTTCTCTCTCTATATTATCGAGCATATTTTGTGAGTATTTAGATACTTTGAGAATTGCTATTGGTACAAGTTTCATTCAACATCACATCCAGACCTTTCATTTCAAATCATTGTTTCTTTTGAGGTAAGGGATGTTATTTTCTTCTTAAATGATATTATTTTCTTCAATATCATTATCTTTGAGATATTGTTATGAATTTTATTATGGAATTTCTACCGCTTTTGTGTCGAGTTACTATTCACATATACTTATTAATTATTCACGATATCGACACTTTATTCATAGAAAAATAAAATTTTCTCTTTTCGTCTCGGATGTCTTTTTTGTGGTTACTATCTTTGATTGTATCCATATTTTGATTTTTATTTTGAAATCTACTTCACACTTGGTTATTATGGAGTATTATTGAATTTGGATAATGAAATACGAATCCCTAATATTTGTCCTTACGTCTCCTTTGGATTCGTTATTTAAAATGTTTTCATCATCTTGGTCCTTAATGGTGATACTTGATGAATATCTTTGGCTTTTGTAGTGCAAAAGATGTATGATTACTGAAGAATATCTTTGGCCCGTAGTAAAAAGATGAGCAGTGTTGAGATGAACATGATTAACCTGGTGATACAAAATGAATATCTTTGGCCAGTAGTAAAAAGATGAATATTTAATGCAAGATGTATATTGATTGATGTTACAGGGATAAAATATTAATGATGGACTTTTAAATTTAGAGATGATAGTAGATTTCATTCTCTACTTAACTCTTCTAATGAATTGTTATTTCCGCTACAGTTGTTGATCTAAAATTGTTGTCAATTATATTCTATCAGATTTTTTCCCTGTTGAAGACTAAGGATAATTTGATATATATTATCTACAGTTGTTGGACTCGGTCGATCTATTCATCTTTTTAACTCGCCGAGATTCGTCTTTGAATCACACTAACACACTAACTCGATTTGAGTTAGTACTTAATCCTAATCACTGCGGTTATTGGTCTCAGGTATTCCTACCTAAGGTTCATAACCTACAGCTTTGATACCAACAGTAACGTCCCCAAATCCGGGTCCCAAATCGCCACGGATCTGGTATACTATTTCTATAACTATTGTAGAAGATATAAACATAAATTGTTTATACATTAAATTTTACACATTTAACCCCAAGGTCGAAAGCCTTCACATATAACCTGAACTAATATTCTATCTAACATACAATGTTATTATCATACATTACTATAACAATTCTAGCTGCACATATAATTCCCAAGCTGGACTTATCTTGATCTTTTCCTGTATTTGACGTATTCGCCTTAATCTGCAATGTTTATTATGATATAGCAAGGGTGAGCAACAAGTTTGCCCAACAAGTAAAAGTTTATTTGAGGATATATCATGATTGAAAGAATTTGAATAATAGCTAGCTAACATTCAACAATATAATTGTGAACTAGCATGAAAAAACTTTCATAGCTAAACGAACATTGAACATAAATAAATATATCTGAACCAGATGGTATTGAAGGTGATCAGCCTTTCATACCTGATGAACACATGCAATATGCATAGAGTACGAATCAATAATTCTTAGACATGGCAATCAGCAATGATTAACCACAAGTATAATTGAATGAAACAACTCGAGGTCGATTTAAGGAAAACTTGCATGTACCGTTGATTATCGTTACGCAACCTATATAGCTTTGACTGAAGATCTAATATTAATAATATTGATCTCCAAGTATTAGAATAATATCATCACAATATAATACTACTATATATAAACATAGAATAACCTAAACACATAACTCTATCAGTCTATACAGCACATCAGACTTAGTATTAAGTCAAACTATTTTAGTTTGAATTGAATCCGACATAATTCGGACATCCCGACGGCCTAGTCGGATAATTACCTAGTTTAAGTTCAATTAAACTCTACCTAAACACTTAACAATTAACTTAAACAATTTTCTATTTAGTCATAATAATTTTCATAGGCTCGTAATAATTTTTAGATAATTATTACCATTTATCATGATTTTTCAATCATTAATATCGTATTTATATGATATAAATACCACAATATTCTATTATCATTAATATTTATTTAATACTAAATATTAATGAAAATCATAACATAATATTATAATATATCAAAGTATTTTTAATACTTTAAAATTATATTTATATAATTTTTAAGCGATTAAATTCATTATCCAATAATTGCTATTAATATTAAAATATTAATATTTTTATGACATAATATCAAATTATATATTTTATAACTTAAAATAATTTTACAACACTTAAATCATTTTTATATGATTTTTAAATCATTAATTCAATTTTTCCATAATTTATTTAATAAATTTATTAAATAAAATAATTACCATTAATATTAAATTATTAATGAAATTTATCATAAAATATTAAAAGTTATTGAAAATAACTTAAATATATTCTTATGCTATAATATAAATTAAAATGATTTTCCTGTATTAAAATCATTTTAAATAATTTATTTAAAATTAAAATTAAAATAATTAATTACCATTAATATTCTAAAATATTAAATATTAATGAAATATATTCAAAATTATTAAAATCCATTTTTAGGCTTTAAAATAATTTTTAATAATTTATTATGTATTTTTAATAATTAAAAACTAATTTTTTTCTATTTATTTAATAAAATAATTAATTTTCAAAAATTAAGTGTCACTAAAGGGCCAAGAGAGGGTTACAAATCTTCCTGAGGTCCTTGTAGAACTTGCCAATATAATTGAGCGAGCCAAGAAACCTATGTAGCTGAGATTTGTCGGTAATCTTATCTCGGGAATCCACGACAAATTGAATAGCTCATCAATTGGCGCGTGAGTCCATGATAGAGGATTAAGCGAGAAACCCGACTTTAGTCGAAACAAACTACATTTGGAAGGAGAAAGAACAAGACCATTGGTTTTAAGCTGTTTTGAAGAACAATTTAGATGTTTAATATGCTCTTTGATAGTCTTGGAGAATACAAGGATATCATCGATGTATAAAATAATAAAATGATGAAAGGATTCAAAATATTATTGAGAATATTCTGAAATTCACTGGGTGCATTTTTAAGTCCAAATGACTGAACATTCCATTAAGTAGTGTCCTAACGGAGTGGTAAATGCAGTTTTGTATCTATCATCTGGATGAATGGCAACTTGCCAGAATCCTGACTTGAGGTCAAATTTACTAAAGATTGTGGTGACACTTAATCTACCAAGGAGATCATCCTTGTTGGGCAAAGGGTACCTAATCCATTCTAATACTTTGTTTAATGGTTTATAATTAATGACTAATCGAGGACTCCTCTTTCTTTCTCAAACTTCATTATTATTAACATGAAAATTGGGCAAGACCATGGTGACTTCATCGTGTCTAATTAAACCCATCGAGAAGATTATTAATTTGGTTTTACATAACTCCATTTGTTCATGACTCATTTGAATAGGCCTAGCTTTAGTGGGAATTAAATGTTCTTTAAATTCCTTAGCATAGGGTAATCTAACTGTGCTTCTTTTCTATGCCAAAAAGCATTGGGAGAATCGTAATAAGTTTTTGTCAAATAATCTTGTAACTCTTTTATTTTGTCTTGTACTACATTATTCTTAAGTTGTTCTTCAACTTGTTGATACCTAACTTCTTCTTTAAGAAAACTTAGGTGGGTAACTTTGCTATTTAACAAATTTAATGATTTAGAGATTGATTCTTCTTGAATAAATTTTAAATCTCTTTCTTTTGGTTTGATTAGGAATTTAAATGTAATCTTTTTTCCTAAATGTTCTCAACTTAGACCTTTATTATTAGTGGTAAATGGGTATACTAAATATATAAATGGTAAACCTAAAATGATTTTGTCAGTAAGATTGCGAACTAAGACAAATGAGGTCTTAAAACACATGCTGTCTTGACAAATATGTACATTAGGTAATTTGTATTTTATTTCCATTTGACTACTGAATTAATTTGAATTTAGTTTTTCACTAGTTTTCTTATAATATCTAGTGGGGATAATACCTTCTTGAATACAATTCAAGTCTGCACCAGTATCAACCAGAGCAGGGAGCTGTACCGAGAAAGTTTTATCAATAACTAAATTAATAGAGATATACCATTTTTGAATTGTAATATCTTTACTTCTTTTAAGAGAGAGACCTTGAATAAAGAGATCAGAATCTTTAGCACCTGATGATTCTGGTTCATTGTGACTTTCATCACTAGAAGAGGAATCATGAACTTGAAGATCTGATTTTTTATCGTCAATCTCTTTTCTTAGATTGGAAATATCTAATTTTAAATTAGAAATCTCTTTCTTAAGTTTATTAACTTCTTGATTTAACTCAGGGAGGGTAATTTCTTTTACTGGAGACTTAAATCTTTCTAGCTTTTTGTTTAAACTGAAAATGGGTTTTTCTTTGGCTCTAAGAACCTTATCAGTGACTTTTTTTTATCTTTAATTAATAAATCTTTTAATTGTTTCAGATACTGAGTTTTTAATTCGGGGTCTGTAATTTTACTGATTAAATTAACTAATAAAGAACTTTCTTCTTCTTCTTTTGTAATTACATTCACTCTTTTACAGCAGTTTTTATTGCAATTTTCTATACATATAGTGACTTCATTTTCACTATCAGAATCATTGTTAGATGAGTTATTACTAGAAGATTCTGGGATATCAGAAGCTTCTTCATTGCTGCTACTACTGTTATTATTAATTCTTATTAATTCTAATAACTGTTCTGTATCTTCAGTTGAAATATTTAGTTGAGCTAATTTTTGTTTAACTCTACATTCACTTTTATAATATCCTTTCTGCCCACAATTGTGACAAACAATTTTACTTTTATCATATTTCTTTGACTTTTTATATATCTTTTTCTTAAACGACTTAGGTTTATTGTAATAAGTATCTTGATTATTACTCTTATTATTACTTTTATCGTGATTATATCTTTTCTTACGACGTTTATGACTTTTATGTGGCTCAATATGTTTGTTATGCCTGTGCTTTCGTCTAGAGGGGGCAACTGGCGGCAAACCATATTGTTCACAAAATGTTCCTAACTCGTATTTTGCTTTATTTCTATCTTTACTAGCTTGTTTAGCTAATTTAAAATCAATACACATTTTTAATCCAATTTTTTGAATATGACTAATAATATCACCATATGTTAAATTATCATAATCAATATATCCTAAATTTTTACTTAATTCTTCTCTAACTTTGTGAGCAAATAAAGATGGTAAACCATTAACGAATTTCTCTTTCCAAAATGGTTTATTACTGTCATTTCTCATCATAACTCTAAAAGTAAATACATCTTTGTACCATCTAAAATCACTTAGAGTGGGACAAGTAAGATTACTTAATTGATCATGAATTCTTTCTGTAATATTACTAGGGGTTCCAACAAAATGTTTAATTATAGTAAATATTAAAGTATTAACTCGATCACATTTACACTTGCTCTATTGTGCTTCGGTAAGGGATTGGTAGTGACATTAGGTTGATCGGGCTGCTTAACCATAATATCCTCACTCTCGATTAGATTCTAGATTTTATGTTTTATGGACCAACAATCTTAGGTATCGTGCCCCGTAGATCCAGAATGATAAGCACAATGTTTGGCTAGATCATACCTCTTTCCTTTTGGGTTTACTAGTGGAGCTAACTTGATAATCTTCTTCTGGGCAACCAATAGATCCAATATATTTTTTAGGGAATCTCTCAAAGGTGCAAACTTCTGATCTCGCCTATTCTCGAACCTTCTTCTTCCATTATTATTTTGGTTGAACATTGGTTATTATTGTGGATTATTCCATTGTGCTTAGATTAGAGGATTGTTGTTGGATCATCTAGATCGTCCTTACAGAATGAGGAATACATCATTTTCTTTCTTCTTTTGGTTTCTTTTTGTTTCTCTTGGAACTATTCCCATAATTCCCTAATTGGATATGTTCGACTACAACTTCTAAAGCTATAAAATCTTTTATCTTCCTAGATTGCAATACTATTTCAGCTATATCCCTATGCTTGATCATCTCTGAGAATGACTTCTCAATGCCTAACAATACCCTATCATAATAAGGCATTCCTGTGTATCAATGAAGGTCGTAACTATTTTGTTCTCGTCTATACGAGGATGGACTTGAGCTGCCATTTTCCTCCATCACTGGGCATAATCTCGGAAGGACTCGTTGGACTGCTTCTTGACACGAGACATTTGGTGACCATTCAAATCGGAGCCATCTGAGATTGAAAATTGTACTAGGATAGGAAGGTATGGGCCAAATCCTCCCAATTGTGGGTTTTTGCATTATCAAGTCTGGCATACCAGGTCCTCGCATCCCTAATCAGACTTTTTTGAAATAATTGCATTCTCAAACTTTCTTCTCGGCATAGGAACCCAACTCCTTCAGATGAGTGTATATACAGGTCTCCCGATCCATCGTACTTTTTAAAGTCTAACAGTTAGAATTTATCTAGATATCGGGTGTCAAGGAATATGTAAAGGTCTGAATAGTTAACATTGCCATATAATCCAATCCCTTTCATTGAGCATAAGATATCTTCTATCTGTTTCATCTTGTCCTTGATTACCCCGTCTTCCTTATATCCGGGGATATTAATCGCCTCCTTCATCTAATTTTTATTCAAAGCACCCTCTGTTTGTTATCGTCAAACTGAAATATAGGAATGAAGATTTGTATGCCATTAGTCTTGGTGGGGATTTGATTTCCTCCTTACGTGGATGACTCAGGCTGCATGTTGGACCTCAATTCTTGCGTTAGTTTTGTTTTAGTTTTTAGCCTTTTTGAACCTATACACGAAGGATTTGATTTGACATAAAAGTTCATTTTAGTTACGTTCGATAAGAAATTTAAGGTGTTGTATGAGGACATTGTCGCTTGCAAAACCCTTCATCAAGTAGGAATCAAGGTTCTCATTACATCCAATTTTAGCCTAGAATTAATCTAATAACCTATATATTTCAATTCAATTTTAAAAGATCTTCACAACTTTATTTGAAATAATTTTCGTGTGATGGAAAACAAAATCAAGCATCGAAAATAGGATTAAAGCTACCAATGGACATGTAAGCCATCTAACTCCAAGTACCTCGAAATAATAAAATCCACTATCAAGGAGCCTCAAACCCAATTGTTCTGGTCCTGAAAATCTTCGAAATCGTTTTAAGGCCCGAATTACATTTACAATTATCGAATAGCAAAATTACAACCATCGTCTATGTCCATTATGTGAATATCCTTTAATTCCCGTTAAACACAATATTTGAATTTATTCCTACGATCATATAATTTATAATCATACCCAACAAAAATATCGAGATCTATAAATGGAGTTTAGAGTTTAGGAAATCACTTTCATAAACCCTAAATCTATAGATTGCACAACATATCGACAATATCGCAATTATATCATTAACTATATTGTTGGAATCGAATTACATCACTAAATACTATCAAAATTTCAAGGATATATCATCTATTGACGAGATCTGTTAAAGTAACTTAGAATATAGGGAGTAAGACCTATAGATCTACAAATAGCGACAACAAAATCGAATAAAAATATATCCCAAATCGGCTAGAAGGAGATTATATTGGAGAAAAACCCTCGATGACCAAACATAGGATCCCAACACCACTAGAAATAGTATAGGATGTTTGGGTAGTCTCGAAACAAGAAAAACTAGATAAAAATAAGAGCCCAAGCATAATAAATGATAAAAACGAGCTAAATCTATATTGAAATCAAATAACCATGAAAATGACTTTATAAGTTGGCCGTTAGGAGGAATTTATATGATAAGAAACCCTCTCTAACTACCCATGACTCAAAATAGGATCCAAACACCACTAGATATGATCTAGGATGCTAGAAGAGCATTTAAACGAGAAAAAGAAATAAATGAAACAAAGTCCAAACAATGTAATTGTAAACGCAAGTTAAAACGAGCATAGAGACGAGAAATGGACCTTAGGAGTACATGTTTCTTCCTCCTTAAGCCTCTTATGGATTACTTGAATATATTTTGATGGAAGATTTGATGAGAATAACTAGATCTAGCTATATCTAATTTAGAAAGGTTTTTTTCTCATACTTTTGTTATTTCTCTCTCTAAAGAACACTTTTTTCGCTCTATTTTATTCCTTCTTCTCCTAGTAAATGTATCAAAAAGCCCTTATATAGGAGGGTAGGCCTACCATAGGCGTAGGTACATTTGCGTCGCCAACTTAGCTTAGATGGGTCACCCATGCGTCGTTTCTATGTCGCACCGTCAATTTTTGTGTCGTTCAATGAAATGCCCATAACTTTTACACTAGACGAGTTAGAAAATGTGTCATATACCAATCCGAAATTCTATTTTTGAGAACTACATAATGACGTCAAGTTTGATCAATTTCGAATTTGAAAAGATGGAGAAAAAGGGGAAACCCCATCCTCTTGAATAAATCGGCTAATTGTTCATCTTCCTTTTTGTAATCTAGTACTTAAAGATTGTTGTGTGGCCTCTCAGTAAGTGTCCTAAACTTTGTAATCGTAACTTAAATACGTGTAAATTTTGGATGTCTACAACGGGCAAACATTGCATAAAAATTTGGGTTTCCCATTCCATCATCTTCATATCACAATTTTTTTCGGTGTATTAAAATAGCCATTGATGTGATCTTGACTCTTTGCTATGAAGATGATGACCCAACCCATATTAATCTTCATAAAAGCACACCATTGATCCTACGAAGCTAAAGCAAAGGCGGAGCTAGGATTATGATTTGGGGTGGGCTAGAAAAAAAATTTCGTGAACGTTCACTACATACATTTTCTTTTTAAATTAAACCATATATTAAGATAACTGTATATGTCATAAAATCACGTAGCTAATTGAATAATAAACAAAAGCATCACTAATTCACTATAACATTAAATTTTTTTTTGATAATTAACGTACTTCCAAGACATAATAACATACCTAGTCAAATTACACTCTTCACTCTTGAATAGAAGCAAATTCTGTAATTATTGAGTCTGCATCATAGTTCTCAGTCAACTCCTTTTTCGATGTGGACAATCATGTTATCAGCTAAGAAGTCATTTTCCATCTTGTTGCGCAGCATTGTTTTAATACTTTTCATAGCTGAAAATGATCTCTCTATAGTTGTTGTGGAAACCGACAAAGTCAAAACAAGACGAATTAACCGATTAATCATTTGATATGTTGTTGATTTTTTTGTTTCAAATAATCCTTGGCATAATTCAGCAAGAGTAATAACATTCTTGAGCACGTCATCATGAGGTACATCAAACTCATAAATTGTCAACTCGCTTCTCAAGAGATGCAACTCTTGTTTAGAGAAATATCAAGGATAAAACTTCTCTATAAGTTTGTAAATATTATCAATGTTAAATGCCTTAAAACCATCTGCAGGGTCCAAAGATTAGCTAAGAATAAGAAGTTCCTTTGTTCTTTCACTGAACCTGCCATTCAATTCCACCAACTTAAAATCTATTGCACCATAAAATAGGTGAACACGATAATGATGCTCAGTTGTTATGTTTCTTTGTTGACAATTACGACGACGTGAAATCATACTGAATTGACCATCCATGTCAGGAATATCTATATCATACTTTCTGCAAAAATACCTCACTTTTTTAAGAAAATCTTCCCAACCGTCTTCTCTTAATTTCTGAAGAGAATTCACTCCAATTTCTACCAGATTCATAGCATTCAAAATATCTTGAGATTTTTACTGAAACTTTCGACATAAGACATCAGTAAGTCCCATCATGTCTTTCAACAAATGCAAGATGAATATGAATTGAAATGATCTAATTGCATTGTAAGCACCATCACCTTCCGCGCGTAAAGACTTTGTGGTTTTATCATCTATAATAAATTCAAGAACGGTAAAAGTTGCATCATATTTATCTATCAAGTCACAAACTAAAGTAAAATAAGAACCCCAATGAGTAGCTCCAGGTCTATGTAAGGTACCAATCTGATTGAGTCCTTTACATATTCCATGCTCACCTACTATAACCAATTATGTAATATGCATAACTTGAGTAACATGAAATTCAGTATAATGTTTTGGAGAAGCGCAAATGACATTGACAATAGAACTCAAGGAAGAAAAGAATTTTCGAATAGGTTCAATTTTTTTTGAAGCTGCAACCAAGACCAATTGTAACTGATGGGCGAAACAGTGTATATAATATTCATATGAGCAATCCTTCATAAATAATGCTTGTAACCCATTCCATTCACCTCTCATATTACTAGCACTATTATACCTGTAACGCCCCAAAATCTGGCCTATCTTCATACCCAGATTCTGTACGTTATGGTCCCACTTCTTTCCAAACATACATCATTATATACTGAAATATAACAACATACATTCTCAATTACCAGGTTCTAATACCTTATAACCTCTTTCATTACAAATAATGATAATTACATTATTCTTTTCATCTTACATGAGTGACTTTCATCCGACACCAAAGATACATAACTGTTCATTAAACTAATCTATAGTTCAATTAACTAGACTTCATTACAAATCTTCGCTTGATCTTCACGCTCATTCATCTAATGAAGAGCACTTCTTCTGGATACCGATCAGCTTAATCTTTACGAGATCCTTAAGTTCTTCTACTCGTACGCTGAAATGTTTTTCATTTAAAGCAAGTGTGAGCATTCAATTGCCCAACAAGTTATAACAGTTGAACAAACAACTTTAAGAATTCAATAACTTCGATAACTGAACAAAGGTTATGAAGCAGCTTGAATAATAGGAATAATCTCGATTCCTATCATTTTAGAACATTATTCACATTCACTTTGAAATACTTTCATTCTCTACTCTCTTTCATACACATCATGTCTGACTAGAATCTTTAGCACAGACTTAACAATAACGGTTCATGCATAAATAGAACATTCTTATATTAAATAGTTCAATCACAGAACAGTTCATCTCATAGAAACACCGAAGTGTTCACATTGTGGCACAAGGCCTCATACGTTTCACTACCTTGAACAAATATCACACATTTGCACATAGATCGAACTTCTCAAGTTCAACATCTAAGAAGTTTAAGAAACTAGCATTCATTTAGAATATGAAAGAAGTTAGGAAACTTTCCTTACGCTCAGCTACAGCTTACGCTGAACTGCTTATTCTAATCCCTATAAAACACATAAGGAAATAACACGTATACCAATTAGTCATATACTTGACTTACGCATTGGTTTACTTAACTTTACTTCTTAGGGTTCGCATTCCTGCAACCTAAGTTTACGCAACAACTTCCTTTACCGGTATACGGCTTTATGACATACGGAGATGTCTTACTCATACGTTCATCATCTTTGATGATTTGCATTCTTATCTTCTTCTTATAACTTCTCTAGGACTCAACACAAATCGGTTCTCTGCTAGTAGTCCATATGGTACTCTAAGTGGTTTCCCACAAATAACCAATAAACAAGTTCCCGTATCATCTACTCTGCCATCATAGTGAGTTAGATCGGTTGCCAGTTTCATATATACCTTCGCTCTCTAAAGGAATTATTTATCCCAGCTCCCATATGTCAACCATCAAAGGTTACGATTGTACCACAACCTAAACTTATCTTAACTTATCTGAACCATTAAACTATAACGTTCGTTAAGTCAATTTCTTATTCCTTATGGCTTTTTGACAACTAAATGCCATACCTTAGGATTCATTCCTTATCCGACTCACATTTGGCTTTCATTAATCTTATTACCGTTCGTTACGGCTTTCTTGATAATTTATATCTTACTTAATACTTTCTTTATCCACTTCATGAACCCCACGTTCATTACTCATTCTTAATGTCGAAGTCATACCGTTCATTGTATGCTAAGACCGGTCGTCCATCGCAACAGCGTTGCGTTCACAACGTCTATACGCCTTACACTTATATCTCATTACCATAACATAACATCAAAATGTTATTCATTACCCTCGTCACTTGACGTCTAAGGAATCACAATGATTCCAATCCACCACGTTCGTTTATCGCAACTACGGTATCCAGATATCGATTCCGTAACCCACGCTTACATTCTTTATCTTTTAATCTCGTTTAATCTTTCCGTTCAACCTTCATTAAAGATTTAATTCACTTGTTTAAGTGTTACATTCAATGAACTATATGTTCTGTAACGACCCCAAATTTCAAACAATTCAATTATCGACTTTGGTCGTTAATAACACGTCTAACTTCTAATTTTACATCATTATTCGATGTTAAACTTTATAAAATGAGGAATAATTTAAACTTTTATGTCTTTTTACTTTAATTCCCTGAATCAAAACCTTTATCATCTACATGTCTTTGAATCAATCTTATTTTATGATTCACTTTATCACTGTTATTCTATAAAATTTTACATTTCAATCCAAATACCTTTACATATCAGATAACTCTCACTTTAGCTTTACAACTCAACATAAAATTATACATCATAAAACATTTAGTACATCTCATGAATCTTAATCATGGTATAAAGGAATAACAACTTTAGCTAAAATGTTAATCTTCGTGTATTATTTCTGATCCACGTCATTCAAGTAGCACATAATGTTACCTTCAATCCTTAACCTGCAAAAATGGTTATTTGCAAGGTTGAGCTCGACAGCCCAACAAAATCTAACAGTTTTCATGCATCACGTAGCACATAATAACATGCTCAACATATATCTCATAAACATTGGACTCACATAATATACATGTTACAGTTCATATAACAAGTATAAAGATTGAGTTCCTTACTCAATCAGCATGTTTTACTCAATCAACGTAGTCATAAGTTGCCTTTAACATTTTATACATTCAACATATATATAACACATCATGCTCTTTGCAATAAAGATTTAAAACAATCAAATTCACATAGCAAATAGGATTTGAAAGACTTGCCTTGATCGTTGTTTACCAATAACAGTTTAACAACTTACAACTATCTGCACTTCACGTGCCCTACACAATTATATAATCATTCACATCAACTATTAGTCACATAGCAATGCATAGTAGCTGTAATGTAAACTTTACTCTATATCTTATAACCCTTCCTATTATCAATACACAATGTTCAATTTTATTGTGTTAACTTTCAACTTATATCACACTATATTTCATATTCGAAGTTCATTCAAGTGTTTAAGTCTTGCTAGGACTACTTATTGGTTTTATATTAACCCTATTCAATATTTTATAGCATTCATTTCTTTTGATTTAAAACACTTTTTACGTTCATTAACACTTATCACGACGTTTCGACGTTTACTCGTCACACGCCCAATTTGTCTCTCTTATGTGTGCTTAGTATGCGCATACAACTTATCTAATATATCATTTATTTATCATTATACTTCATAATATTCATGTTCTATAACTTAGAACAACATCTTTTATCGTCAAAAGCACCACACTTGCATACGTGCATGCCCGACGACCTCTGATTGCCTCTGAAAACACAACAGTCCTAAAGATGACCATTTTGACTACTATTCTAGACCTCAAATTGAAGACACAACATCTTTTATCGTCAAAAGCACCACACTTGCATACGTGCATTCTGATTGTAGGTCTATTCGTCCTCATTCAGGATCATCTTGAATCACCTCAATCGGAGTTTGTGTGAAACAGTTATGATCGTTTTACCAAAATAGGTCAAAGTAGTCACAGTTAGCCCACATAGGCGCGTAGCACACCTTTTTCCGCGTCCATGCCATCTAGTAGTAGATGGGCAACATACTTGGTGCTCTCGGCAAACCACCAGCCAGTTTAAGGCTTCACCAATTTTATAGTGTTTTGCGATTTTTGACCCTTTTCTCCTAATCTTCATAACTTGAGGTATACCCATCCAAATTAGTCTGTTTTCGATTCTATGGAATCATAATTCATAGAACTACAACATACTATAATCCTAACAATTTATAAAAACATTAACCAACCTAAAATTTGACCCAAAACACATGTTCATATTCTATTTTCATGTTTTAAACACATTTAGCGAATTTGATAGCCACGACTTCATTTCTTAATCAATTGACACGATTTAAACTATGTTGTTTTCATTTCTTCACATACTAACATAATCCAACATCAATTTACAGATTATAACACATATTAAACATGAAATCTTGTACTTACTAAGCCATATTATATGAGCATACACTGACATTCTAACTTCTTTCTTACAAAGCCAATTCTCACGAATTTGATTTCTAACTAGTGTATATATACGACAATAACAAATTCTACAACCTAATTATGCACATCCATAACCCATATCTTATATTCAACAACTTATCAAAATCTCACTTCAAGAGAATGAAAATCACAAAACAGAAAATTAGAGTTAGGGTAGATTATACCTTGATTTAGCAAACCCTTCTCTTCCTTTTGACAATCTCAGAAAGTTTTCTCAAGCTCTCAACCTTAATTTTTCCTCTGTGTTTCCTTCTTCATTCTCTAAATTTTCTGAACTTAGCCTTTAGGAATTATGTGCAACATATAACCTGACTCCCCTCTCTCTCACGTATACATCAGTTTAAAAAACCAATAGGCGTCATTTAAAAATAAGCCAAAGGCCACAAGGCCTTGTTTGGCTAACCACAATTCTCCTCTACTAGTTTATTTTTATATTATTATATTATATAGTTTTTATTTGTTAAACCTGCCACCAATTTAAATAGCTTACCATTATAATAATTATAATAATTATAATTTTTATTATAATTATTCTGCTGATTAATAAGTAATTATATATCTAATTTAATTAATAAATTAGACTTAAACATCTCTTTATTTAATATACATATTTTCTTTAATATTAAACAACTCATTTAATTTAATTAATTCATTAAATTAAATCTTTTAAAGAATAAAATTTACATTTGCTTTAATTTATTTATCATACACACGTAACTAAATTATTATATCTCAATTTCATAAATTATTTATTTTCTCAATAAATAAATTATTCAAAATATTTATTTAATTCAATAAATATTTAAAATAAATTTCAAAATTCATATAATTTCATCAATAGTTAACTCAACTATTAAACCTCACTTTCTCAATATATGAATATATATTTCTTGTGAGATCCCGAATTTTATGAAATAAAAGTATTCAAATTTTCTATTTTGGTAAATAGTTCAATAGAAGCTCACTCTTCCTTCATTCTCACCAATTCACTAAGTCTCAAAAGAGCAATTATAGAGAGAGAAGCTATAGAGAGAGAATCTATAGAGAGAAAGAAGAAGATTAATCTGCTACTTCACTACTCCAGTATCCAGTCTTCTTCTGAGGTAAGGGGTATTATTTATTTCATATTCTGAAGAGATATTATTTTTCGTATTCGTATGAATATTATTTTCGTTCAATATTCATAAAGAATATTATCTTCGTTCAATATTCATAGGAATATTATCTTCGTTAAATATTCGTTGGAATATTAGTTCCGTTCAAGGGATGTTATTTTTGTTCAATATTCGCTTAAAATAATATTTTCTTTCATACTCTATAGTATGTAAGTAATATTATTTCATTTCAGATTTTGAACTTTATACTCATTTTGTTGAAGTTTTGGCTTCTATACTCCATGAAATTAGTAGAATATCCTTGATATTTGCGCTTCATCCAGTATCTTTTCATGAAAATATTATTCTGAGATTTCTTGATAATTATTGATCTTTTCACGACAAAATACTATTCATGAGTTACTATTTACGGATTACTATTCACCCAATTACTATTCACTCAAATATTATTCACTCAGGTATTCGGGGCACTTTTCATGCTAGAGTACTATTTACGAGTTACTATTCATGGGTTACTATTCATCCAATTACTATTCACCCGAATATTATTCACTCGAGTATTTGGGGTACTTTTCATGTCGAGGTACTATTCACCCGGTAATATTCACAGGGTACTATTCACCCGAAAAATATATTTCTTTTCTGTCCAAATTATTTTTAGTACATGAATATTATTCTTGAATTTTACTCTACAAAGCAGTATCATGTTGACAATTTGGATATTTTTTAAACTTTGGATAAATTTAAAATCTTTAATATTTATCTTTGATTTAGTTTGATTTGATTTCGTTTGATTAATGCTTATATCATTGTCATCATCCTCATTTTTATATTATGATGAAAGTCATCTTTGGCTTACGTGCATAGACGGATTGTTGATTGGTATGATTATGATCAGGGATCATTCGGTATAGTCATGACCCGTAATGTTACAAATGATGTGATAAAAGTCCTCATTGGCCCATAGTGCATTGATGGATAGTTGTTGGTATGATTATGACCAGGGATTATTCGGTATAATCATGACCATTGGTGATTACATGAATATCCTTGGCCCGTAGTGCAAGGATGATTCGATAATGTGGCTTATTTATTAAGTTGAGTCTCAGCGATAAATTTGATGAAAAACTTTTTAAATCATAGAAGATATTAGATATCATGCTCTACTTAACTCTTCTAATGGATTGCTTGTTCCCTGCAGTTGTTGATCTAAAACTTGCTGTCTATTATATTCTATCAGTTGTTATATTGTTGAAGGCTAAGGATAATTTATTCTGCATTATCTTAGTCATAATATTTCTTACTGGGCTAGTTGAGCTCACCCTTTTCTTTCATTGTTCTCTTCAGGAAATGAGAATATAGCTGGGACGAGTCGGGGAACGGAGTGACAGTCCAAGATAAGTGGCTATAGTAGTCCTCACTATTCTGTGAAATAGTGTGATAATAATTGTAATGAGGACTCCATTGAGTGTGGATATTGTCTAGAAGGCAATATCCGTGTTAAAACTCTCAGCTATGTTTTGTCATATTTTTACACGACGGTTGTATACTTAAGTTGTAGTTGTATTATGTACCATGTATCTGGCGACCCAAGATGGGTGATGTATACCTATTTTGGGGGCATCATAGTTGGTATCAAAGCTTAGGGATATGATCCCTGGCTGAGATGAGAGACTAGAACTATGAGGGGAGAGACGGGTAATTCCTTCGCTAGTGTGTGACTTACCTAAGCTGAAATTGTTTACTTGATAAGTTGACAAATTATGATATGTCAATTAACCTTTATTTTGAAGATATATTCTAGAATGATATCTGAAATACAGGAGATGAGCAATAGGAAAATCATGATAGAGAGGAAATAACCAGAAAGGTACAATCCGAAAAGAAAGCAAGGTATTCTCATCTCTTCGAACTACCAGGTATGTAAATTTCGAGGGCGAAATTTCATAAGGAGGGGAGATTGTGAGATCCCAAATTTTATGAAATAAAAGTATTCAATTTTTCTATTTTGGTAAATAGTTAAATTGATAAAAGTTTAAAGTTAAGGGTGATATTTGAAAATTTTGCAAAGTAAGCAAGTTGTTATAAAATATTTGTTGTGTCGGGAAATATTCGTTTGGTCGAGGAATATTCTTTTTGTCAGGGAATATTCGTACAACGGCACAATCATTGGTGGACCCCCACAACGGAAGTATTGTCGTAGTTAGAAAATGACAGAAATATCTTTTTATAAAAATAACGGCGAAAGTTTTACCGTTAAACTGTTGAACTACCCGGTAGTAAAAGTACAGTAATACGTGTGGTTGCATAGTAGCACACAGTATTGATTATTGATGCTTACGTAAGAAGTCACTCAATTTTACTCAATTATTGCTACAGTAATTGCTGCATCATATCTCTCATATTATTGATTCAATTATTGTCACAATATCATCTGCATAATATTTCTTATTATTAAATCAATAATTGAGATGACAAAGTTATTCATATTATTATTTTCAATATTGACAATGTCTAGAAGTTATGTCAAGGAAAGGTTTGGTCACCTAATTGCGCGCCAATAAGGAGAAATCCTTATCGGAAAGCCCCCTCTTTCCTGGGAATGACCTGGTTGTTAAATGTTGTGAGTTATAATATTAATGATGAATAAGTTTGTGTTGATTAAAGATAAAATTGATAGTTCCATTGTGTTGGGATTATTAGTGTTAGTGGAAATCGATATTTATTTCGATAATAATTGATGTCTGGAAGTTATACTGACCAATCGGGTAATTAATCGGATAAATGAGTAATTAATTGCTATTAATTTACATGCTTATAACTATTTGTTCACATTTGTGTACTATTGATTCACATTCATGTACTTTTAGGAGAGGTGGTGTAAGATTGATAATACTTGCATGACTAAGTTAAAAATGGAGGTATAGATGGAGGTACTATACTGTAATTCGTATTTTCACATGTATAGAACTATTAATTTACATGATTGAACTATTGATTCACATGATGTACTATTAGGAGAGGTGGTGCAAGTTTGATAATACTTGCAGGACTAAATTAAAAATGAAAGAAAAGATGAAGGTTACTGTAATATTTCGAGCCCCAAAACGTGCAATTATCGAAACTATATTTTCCTATAAATAGAAGCTCATTCTTCCTTCATTCTCACCAATTCACTAAGTCTCATAAGAGCAATTATAGAGAGAGAAGCTATAGAGAGAGAATCTATAGAGAGAAAGAAAAAGAGTAGTCTGCTACTTCACTACTCTAGTATTCAGTCTTCTTCTGAGGTAAGGGGTATTATTTATTTCATATTCTGAAGAGATATTATTTTTCGTATCCGTATGAATATTATTTTCGTTCAATATTCATAAAGAATATTATCTTAGTTCAATATTCGTAGGAGTATTATCTTCGTTAAATATTCGTTGGAATATTAGTTCCGTTCAAGGGATGTTATTTTTGTTCAATATTCGATTAAAATAATATTTTCTTCCAAACTCTGTAGTATGAGTAATATTATTTCGTTTCGGATTTTGAAATATATACTCATTTTGTTGAAGTTTTGGCTTCTATACTCCATGAAATTAGTAAAATATCCTTGATATTAGCGCTTCATCTAGTATCTTTTCATGAAAATATTATTTTGAGCTTTCTTGATAATTATTTATCTTTACATGACGGGATACTATTCATGAGTTTCTATTCACCCAGTTACTATTCACTCAAATATTATTCACTCGGGTATTCGGAGAACTTTTCATGCCAGAGTACTATTCACGAGTTACTATTTACCTAATTACTATTCACTCGAATATTATTCACTCGGGTATTTGGGGTACTTTTCATGTCAGGGTACTATTCACGGGGTACTATTCCCAAAGTACTATTCATAGGGTACTATTCACGGGATACTATTTACCCAAAAAATATATTTCTTTTCTGTCCAAATTATTTTTGGTACATGAATATTATTCTTGAATTTTACTCTACAAAGCAGTATCATGTTGACAATTTGGATATTTTTTAAACTCTGGATAAATTTAAAGTCTTTAATATTTATCTTTGATTTAGTTTGATTTGATTTGATTTCGTTTGATTAATGCTTATATCATTGTCATCATCCTCATGTTTATATTGTGATGAAAGTCATCTTTGGCTTACGTGCATAGACGGACTGTTGATTGGTATGATTATGACCGAGGATCATTCGGTAGATAATCATGACCCGTAATGTTACAAATGATGTGGTAAAAGTCCTCATTGGCCCGTAGTGCATTGATGGACAGTTGTTGGTATGATTATGACCAGGGATTATTCGGTATAAATATGACCATTGGTGATTACATGAATATCCTTGGCCCGTAGTGCAAGGATGATTCGATGATGTGGTTTATTTATTAAGTTGAGTCTCAGCGATAAATTTGATGAAAAACTTTTTAAATCATAAAAGATATTAGATATCATGATCTACTTGACTCTTCTAATGGATTGCTTGTTCCGTTTCAGTTGTTGATCTAAAACTTGTTTTCTATTATATTCTATCAGTTGTTATATTGTTGAAGGCTAAGGATAATTTATTCTGCATTATCTTAGTCATAATATTTCTTACTGGGCTAGTTGAGCTCACCCTTTTCTTTCATTATTCTCTTCAGGAAATGAGAATATAGCTGGGACGAGTCGGGGAATAGAGTGACGGTCCAGGATAAGTGGCTATAGTAGTCCTCACTATTCTGTGAAATAGTGTGATAATAATTGTAATGAGGACTCCATTGAGTGTGGATATTGTCTAGAAGGCAATATCCGTGTTAAAACTCTCAGCTATGTTTTGTCGTATTTTTACACGACAGTTGTATACTTAAGTTGTAGTTGTATTATGTACCATGTATCTGGCGACCCAAGATGGGTGATGTATACATGTTTTGGGGGCGTCACATTTCTCTTCACACCAGATCACATACTTCAAAATATATAGCACGTATATATACATACTCAAACTCAAAACATCTCGTAATAATAAATTTAATTATTAAATTCCTATTTTAATAACTTATAAAAATTCGGGTTATCACATCTTTCCCCCTTATAAGGATTCTGTCCTCGGAATCAATGAAACCTCCCTTACTCGGTTTTCACCAAATCTCTTTTCAAAATTTATCATTGAATAACTTCAACACATTACCTTAATATATGTTTTATATTCCTACTCCCACCATTATTCATAATAAATTCTTGTAAGTTTTATTTCATAACCTTTACTTAGACTCAATTATATTTGAGTATTACATATTCTTTGACCCGTTCATTATCTTTCTCTAAGGATCATTATCATATACTATATTCTCAAACTCTCGGGACATTACATTCACCCCATCTTCTAAGAATTTCGTCCTCGAATTTTTATTTTTATTTTTTATTTACTAATATTCATTCATTCCATTTATCAACATAGATTTTATGTTAATATCTATTTATTTATAGATTCTGCAACCAAATTCTTTCTCTAAGAATCTTTCTAAGATCATCATATTCCTCACCTCATCCTCTTTTAAGAGTTTCACATTTCTCCTCTTTTGGAATTTCATAATTATTATGTTTTGCTTAATTTTCTCATCCTTTCCACTTTCATCTTTCAGAATAATAAGAATCTTCCACAATTGCTCAATAATTGGGAAGCGATATGAATAACAGGAATTTAAAAGATTCCAAATCATGTTGAGGGGTCATAAGACCTTGAACTACGTCCCTAGGTTATCGAGTATCTCGACTTGAACCTTTCTTGATCATATAAGACTATCTGCACCTTGAACTCTTCTCCGTGTTTAACAATTGTATCACCACCGTGAACCATCTTTAATAGAATGTTTAGCAATCACGCATGCATGAAAACACTCTTTGCAAGAACTCTAGGTGATCATTTATCGCATTCTTTGCCACTTACGTCGCACACAACGTATTACATCTTAAATTAAATAACGACTATATACGTTACTTTCGGAACCATTGTCTCCGATAACATGTCCCCTTTTACAGGGTTGTTCACCTCAGCTTTTCAACATCTGAATCTGCACCAAAATAATTTGGTTTGGCATAACTTCTCAAGAAACGCTTGAATTTCATGAACATTTTTCAATATTCGTCTAGCTGAAACAAATAGCATAGACTTCTACAACAATCCGGATATCAATTGAAATATATATATATATATATATATATATATATATATATTCTCATATCTTAAAGAAATCTCAAAAATCTTTTTATGGCGTCATGATTATGACGTTGTCATACTACATCTCACCATAGTGGGCTGACGATCATATGATCACATCCAACACCAAGTTCCATTGCATTGATGACTTCATTGTTTATCATATCACCTAATACATATAATCAAAATATATTTTGAAAATTTAAAAAAAAACATTTTTTTATCTAGCCGAAACAAACAGCATAGATACGCGAATAATAACACTGTTTAAAAAATTCTCTGGTTCACTAGTGTGACCCAACATTTTTCAAAAATCAAAAGTACAATTATCGGCACGAAGTCAATAAATTTCAAAAATCTAGCAAAGTTAGAAGATTTGGAAAACTTATGTCTCCATTTTCTATACTAATCCATTGCTTTATAATTTTATCTATTTCCATAATCCCCAATTCTTCAATCATAGCTTATATATACCCCAGTATAGTTCATCAAACTTACTACACATTAGAATTCAGGAACTTTCTATAATAATATGAGTTTAAGAAGAACTTATCCTAGTCAGACCATAGGCGTCCATTCGCTGAGGGGTTCAAAACATACCATAATATTATGAGTCACGAACTTACTATATGTATTAGTTTTAAGAACCGCACCTAATCCTAATAATATTTGACTAATCTTAATAGTTTCAAACTATCAAACATACACATGAGAAAAGAATCACCTTTTCGCCACATATACATTGATAGCGCGACACCAACATTCCAATGATTATCAATGTGATAAATCGAAAAAAAAGCACAAACCCTCGCCCATACAAAGATTTGTACAACTCTCACCATCACACGAGTCCTCAATTGAAATCCTACCTAACTCTATCTTACTTATAACTTGCTCTTTGCTCGATACGAATTCCTCGTATCACATCATCTATAACTCCTCGTGAGTTATCTCGTACTATTTCATAGTACATTAACTTCATAGCATCAAGCTATAATTATTCAAACATTACAGACCATCTTTCTTTTATAACTTAAACAGATCACGTCGTGATCTTATTCTATAATCATTTCCCTTAAAATTCTTTTCTTAACTCGTGATCATTTTGTTTTACGATCCCCTTTCTTTCCTTTTTCATTATTTACGACATTATTCGTTATCTTGGCTATTGGAGTTAGGCAACTCCCATTTCTTATATTTATATCCCTTCAAGATTCTTCTTTGAATTTTCTTGTTTATATAACACTTCATCCTTTAAGAATCTCTAATTTCATTTACATTGCCCAACATTTAATTAGAGCTCCATATTTTCATCATTCGTATCCACTTTCTATACTTGGTACACATCGAGTCTCTAACAGTTTCAATATGGTACTCTAAGTGGTTTCCCACAAACAACCAACAAACTAGGTTCCGAGTTGCTAGTTCGTATATACCTCCGCTCTATGAAGGAATCGTTTAGCCCAGATACCATACATCAACTATTAAAGAGTACAATTGTACCATACTTAAATATAACTTTTTATTCTTAACTTCTTTATCATCTTCTCCTTTATTCTCTAAGGTTATAGCCTAGGGTACTCTTACCTAAGGTTTATAACCTACAGCTTTGATACCAACTGTAACGACTCCAAATTTCACACAATTCAATTATCGACTTCGGTCGTTAATAACACATCTAACTTCTGATTTTACATCATTATTCGATGTTAAACTTTATAAAATGAGGAATAATTTAAACTTTTATGTCTTTTTACTTTAATTCCATGAATCAAAACCTTTATCATCTACATGTCCTTGAATCAATCTTATTTTATGATTCACTTTATCACTATTGTTCAATAAAATTTCACATTTCAATCTGAATACCTTTACATATCAGATAACTCTCACTTTAGCTTTACAACTCAGCATAAAACTATACATCATAAAACATTTAATACATCTCATGAATCTTAATCATGGTATAAAGGAATAACAACTTTAGCTAAAATGTTAATCTTCGTGTATTATTTCTGATCCACGTCATTCAAGTAGCACATAATGTTACCTTCAATCCTTAACCTGCAAAATGGTTATTTGTAAGGTTGAGCTCGACAGCCCAGCAAAATCTAACAGTTTTCATGCATCATGTACCACATAATAACATGCTAAACATATATCTCATAAACATTGGACTCACATAATATACATGTTACAGTTCATATAACAAGTATAAAGATTGAGTTCCTTACTCAATCAGCATATTTTACTCAATCAACGTAGTCATAAGTTGAATTTAGCATTTCATACATTCAACATATATATAACACATCATGTTCTTTGCAATAAAGATTTAAAACAATCAAATTCATATAGAAAATAGGAACTGAAAGACTTGCCTTGATCGTTGTTTACCAATAACAGTTTAACAACTTACAGCTATCTGCACTTCACATGCCCTACACAATTATATAATCATTCACATTAACTATTAATCGCATAGCAATGCATAGTAGTTGTAATGTAAACTTTAATCTACATCTCATAACCCTTCTTATTATCAATACACAATGTTCAATTTTATTGTGTTAACTTTTGACTTATATCACACTATATTTCATATTCGAAGTTCATTCAAGTGTTTAAGTCTTGCTAGGACTACTTATTGGTTTTATATTAACCTTATTCAATATTTTATAGCATTCATTTTATTTGATTTAAAACACTTTTTACGTTCATTAACACTTATCACGACGTTTCGACATTTATTCGTCATACGCCCAATTTGTCTCTCTTGTGTGTGCTTAGTATGCGCATACAACTTATCTAATATATCATTTATTTATGTTAATCATCATTATATTTCATAATATTCATGTTCTATAACTTAGAACAATATCTTTTATCGTCAAGAGCACCACACTTGCATATGTGCATGCCTGACGCCCTTTGATTGCCTCTGAAAACACAACAGCCTAAAGATGACAATTTTGACTACTGTTCCCGACCTCAAATTGAAAAACTTAAAGAATAAAAGTTGTATGTCTATTCGTCCTCATTCTGGATCATCTTAAATCACCTCAATCGGAGTTCGTATGAAAATCCCAAATAGGTCAAAGTAGTCACAGTTAGCACACATACGTGGTATTTGCCATCTAGCAAATATTTGGCGTAAGGCCATGCATTAGGCCTTTTTTGATTGATGATGATGATTTTTGCGATTTTTGACCCTTTTCTCCTACTAATCTTCATAACTTGAGGTATACACATCCAAATTAGTCCGTTTTTGATTCTATGGATTCGCAATTCATAGAACAACAACATACTAGAATTCTAACAATTTATAAAAACATTAACCAACCTAAAATTTGACCCAAAATACATGTTCATACTCTATTTTGATATTTTAAACACATTTAGCGAATTTGATCGCCACGACTTCGTTTCTTAATCAATTGACACGATTTAAACTATGTTGTTTTTGTTTCTTCACATACTAACATAATCCAACATCAATTTACAGATTATAACACATATTAAACATGAAATCTTGTACTTACTAAGCCATATTATATGAGCATACACTGACATTCTAACTTCTTTCTTACAAAGCCAATTCTCACGAATTTGAGTTCTATCTACTGTATATATATATATATATATATATATATATATATATATATATGACAATAACAAACTCTACAACCTAATTATGCACACCCATAACCCATATCTTATATTCAACAACTTATCAAAATCTCACTTCAAGAGAATGAAAATCACAAAACAGAAAATTAGAGTTAGGGTAGATTATACCTTGATTTAGCAAACCCTTCTCTTCCTTTTGACAATCTCAAAAAGTTTTCTCAAGCTCTGAACCTTAATTTTTTCCTCTGTCTTTCCTTCTTCATTCTTTAAATTTTCTGAACTTAGCCTTTAGGAATTATGCGCAACATATAACCTGACTCCCCTCTCTCTCATGTATACATCAGTTTAAAAAACCAATAGGCGTCAGTTAAAAATAAGCCAAAGGCCTTGTTTGGCTAACCACAATTATCCTCTACTAGTTTATTTTTATATTATTATATTATATAGTTTTTATTTGTCAAACCTGCCACCAATTTAAATAGCTTACCATTATAATAATTATAATAATTATAATTTTTATTATAATTATTCTGATGATTAATAAATAATTATATATCTAATTTAATTAATAAATTAGACTTAAACATCGCTTTATTTAATATAATTTTTTTCTTTAATATTAAAAAACTCGTTTAATTTAATTAATTCATTAAATTAAATCTTCAAATAATAAAATTTACCTTTGCTTTAATTTAATTATCATACACACGTAACTAAATTATTATACCTCAATTTCATAAATTATTTATTTTTCTCAATAAATAAATTATTCAAAATATTTATTTAATTCAATAAATATTTAAAATAAATTGCAAAATTCATATAATTTCATCAATAGTTAACTCAACTATTAAACCTCACTTTCCCAATATATGAATATATATTTCTCTTCACACTGTATCACATACTTAAAAATATTAAGCACGTATATATACATACTCAAACTCAAAACATCTCATAATAATAAATTTAATTATTAAATTCCTATTTTAATAACTTATAAAAATTCGCATCAACAGGATATTCAAGCGTAATAATAAAGAAACGGAACCAGATTAAAGTAAATTGCATCAACGAGGATATTCCAAATGTAATAATAAAGAATTGAATAACAACAGAAATCACCATGTATGCGATAGGCCATGCAGATGCATGTTATTCCAATGTAATAATAATTAATGGAACCGGTGAGGCGTAATACGCACCTAATGTGATATCCAATGAATAATAAAGAATGGAATAATGGAAGAATTTCACCATGTATGCGGTGATTGCATATACATGTTATTCCAACATAATAATAAAGAATGGAATAATGGAAGAATTTCACCATGTATGCGGTACTTGGCATATAAAGTTATTCCAACATAATAATAAAGAATGAAATAATAGAAGAATTTCACCAAGTATATAGGGTAGCCAACAGATATGAAAGTTATTCCAATGAATAATAATAAAAATGGAATAAGCAGAAGTTCTCTTCATGAATACGAAAGAAATAATACCCCTTACGAGTACAACAAATAATATCTCTTACCTTAGAAGAAACTGGATATAGGAGTAGTGAAGTAGCAGAATACTTTTCTTCTTTATCTCTATAGTTTCTCTATCTAGATTTTCAGTGAATTCGTAAGAAATAATGAAGGAATGAGCTTCTATTTATAGGAGAATTAACTGAATAGTAACTAATTCATGAACGATCCAGATTGATTTACTTTTAAAGCAGATGGTTCATATTGATTTACTTATGCAATTATTAATAAAATATTCTAATAAAATAAAATATTTTAAATAAAATATAATATATTCTATTTATAGTCTAATAAAACAAGTAACTTTATAAAAGTATTCTATTTTATATAAAAAGATTTTACTATGCAAATACAATGCATAATAAAATATAATATATTCTAATTATTGTCTAATAAAACAAATAACTTTATAAAAGTATTTTATTTTATATAAAAAGATTTTACTATGCAAACACTATGTTGGTACTATGCAAACACTATGCATAATAAAATATAATATATTCTAATTATTATCTAATAAAACAAATAACTTTATAAAAGTATTCTCATTTTATATAAAAAGATTTTACTATGCAAAATACTATGCATAATAGAATATAATATATTCTATTTATAGTCTAATAAAACAAATAACTTTATAAAAGTATTCTTTTTTATATAAAAAGCTTTTCTATTTTATTACATTAATAATACTAATAAAATAAAATTTATATATATATATATATATATATATAGACTTAAGTGACTTCATAAAAAGAAACCTCAATATATTTAACAACATTTATCATCATTATTATAATTCACAATATTAATCGATCAGTCGAATTCATTTCACGGAAAGAGGGCTTTCAATAAGAATTTCTCCCTATTAGCGCGCAATTAGGTGACCAAACCTCTCCTTGGTAGAACTTCTAGACATCGTTAATATTGTAAATAATAATATTAATAACTCTGTCATCTCAATTATTGATTTAATAATATATAAAATATCGACATTAATTGAATCAAATAACGTGAGATACTATGCAACAATTACTGAAGCAATAATTAAACAAAACTGAGTGACTTCTCACGTAAGCATCAATAATCAATAATGTGTGCTACTATGCAACCACGCGTATTACTGTACTTTTACTTCCGAGTAGTTCAACAGTTTTAACGGTAAAACTTCCGCCGTTATTTTCATAAAAATATTGTTGTCGTTTTCTCAATCCGACAATAAATCTGTTGTGGGGTCCACCGATGATTGTGCCGTTGTACGAATATTCCCCGACCAATCGAATATTATATAAAAACTTGCATACTTTGCCAAATTTATAAATATTACCCATAACTATAACATTATATCAAATCCACACCTTAATTTTGAAAAAATATATTTTGAGAAATTTAAATCTTTATTCATAAAATTTGGGGTCTCACAATCTCCCCTCCTTATGAAATTTCACCCTCGAAATTTACGTACGTACCTGGTATGCCGGAGATGTGAGGATACCTTGACTTCATTTCAGATTCTAACTCTTGAGGTATAACCTTTGAGTGTTGAATACGATCCTTCTTATCCAAGATTTTAACATGTATCTCCTCATACATTAAATCTTCTGTGTATCTTGTCTAGTTCCAATTCAATAATGTGGTTTGGGTCATCCACATATTTACGTAACATCGATACGTAAAGAACGTTATGAACACGCGACATACTTGGCGGTAAAACGAGTCTATAGGCCACAGTTCCTACTCGATCGAGGATTTCAAATGGGCCAATTAAATTGAGGGTTGAGATTTCCTCTATTCATCGATTCTTGCTTCTAGAATAACGCCTTCTTGAACCTTTTTCTTCATATTCATCAGCTCCAGGTGTGTAGTTTGAGCGGCTTTAACTTTATCGATTAAAGTCGATTCTACTCGTATATTCGTTATCTTCACTTGGGTCCCTAGAGTCTTTAACTCTATCTTCATCCTTTGTAAGTTATATGAAATGGATTTTTATGTTAACAACATCGCACTCGTAAACGCATACGATCTTCTACACAACGCGTCAGCTACCACGTTCGCTTTTCCAGGATGGTATTGAATGGTATAATCGTAATCTTCAACAGCTCGAGCTAACTTCTTTGGCGCATGTTACGTTCATTTTAGTTGAAGCAATATTTGAGGGTTTTAGAAATGGGTTTTGTACTGGGGGTCAATACAAAATTTGATTTCACGCTCTAGGGGTAGGCTAAAAAGTCTTCAAGAATACATCAGAAAATTTATTAACAATAGAAATATCATTCAAAACTGTGACCCTCATCCAAGAATTGGATAACACGTCACATTGATATCTATTAACTTGCCACCGTTATTCACGACGTCCCCTATGGATATTCTAGCTTCGGTGCATTCCACACAAGGAAGTCAACAATGAAAGGATCGGGCTCTTTACTTATGGCTTGATATAACAATGATTGACTTTTGTGGTTTGGTTACTTGAATTCGCATAATAGGTTGGTTAGGAATATGAAAGCTAACAACCTTACGAAAAGCTTGATGAGTAGTTAACCAATCGATTCCTAAAACTGCATCAAAGGCCAGTATTTTCAAAGAGATAAGATCGATAGGTAACGTGAAAGTGTCGATTTGAATCGCTAAGATTTATAAGCGATTGGAGGTAACGAAGGTTTCTCTAACCGAGTTTCAACTAATAAGTCAAAGTCGATTTCTCACGGGGTCAAATTTAAGCGTTGAGCGCAAGCAAGAAAGATAAAAGAATGGGTAGAACTGGTATCTAATAAGGTATAGACTTCGCAATAATTTATAATTAACTAACCCGTGCTAACTTCGTTCAGATTACTCACTTTTTGAGAAGTCATGAAAAACGTTCTTCCTGAAACCACCGACTTTGTTTTGTCCGTATTCGCCTTTGGTGCCACCGTCCCAACTGGACTTGATTTCGTTATAGGACAAAATCGAGCTATGTGACCATCTTTGCCACAACTAAAACATACCTTGGAAGGCTGTGAACAGTTTAGACTTATGTGTCCCTCCTCTCCGCATCTATAACATCTAACTGGCGGTCGTTCTCCTCCCTTAGAATTTGTTGTTGCTGCCGACGTATTCCCATCATCGTTAAATCTTCTCTTCTTGAATTTTCCACTTCTATTATCTTGGCCATGATTACCACCGAAGTGGTTACCATTCTTGGCATGATAATTTCCTCCACGATGGTTATCGTTGTTAGATGGCGGTTGCCACCCTAAGAAGATTCTTATCGTGTTGTTGGTCGTTGCCTTTTGGTTGTGCTGACTCATTATCGTGCTCCAATAACTGAGCCCTATTCACAACATCTGAATATATACAAAGTTTATGAGAGATAAGGTATTGACGTATCTCGGGTTTCAAACCTCTTAGAAACATCAGCGTCATTCGCTCCTCATTATCGACCAAATGGGATGCAAACCAGGATAACTCCGCAAATTTTGCCTCGTATTACAACACGGTCATATTGTTTTGTTCCAACTTGATGAATTCCACCTCATTCATGTGACGAATACTTTCGGGAAAGTACTTGTCATTGAACAACTTTTGGAACTTCTCCCAAGATATTTTCAGATGCCATTTTCAAACACTGTCACAAAACATGGGTTAATTAACATATCACATATTATACCTATACTATGACCGACCAATTAAATACCAAATAAACATAGGTAGGTCATATTAGCGAAGGAATTCCCCGTCTCTCCCCTCCTAGTTCTTGTCTTACATCTCATCCAGGGATCATATCACTAAGCTTAGATACCAACTATGACGCCCCCAAAATAAGTATACATCACCTATTCTGAGTCTCCATATACATGATACAGAATACAAATACAACTTAATTATACAGCTATCGTGTAAAATACGACAAAACATAAACTGAGAGTTTTAATAAGAATATTGTCATCTAGAGAATATCCACACTCAAAGGAGTCCTCATTACATTTATTGTCACACTATTTAACAGAATAGTAAGAACTATTAATACTATCATCTGGACCGTCACTCCGTTCCCCGACTAGTCCCTGCTACGTTCTCATTTTCTGAAGAGAATAGTGAAAGAAAGGGGTGAGCTCAACTAGCCCAGTAAGAAATATTATGACTAAGATAATGCAGAATAAATTATCATTAGCCTTCAACAGTGTTAAACTGATACAATATAACAAACATCAAGTTTAACTACAGCAAAATAAGAAATCCATTAAAAGAGTCAAGTAGAGAATAAAATATACTATCTTTTATGATTTAAAAGGTTTTTCATCACTTTTAACGTTGTGACTTAGCTTAATAAATAATCCACATCATCACTGCACTACGGCCAAGGATATTCATTAGTATCACAACCACAAATTATCCATGCACTACGGGCCAAGGATATTCGTGTATTCATCAATGGTCATGATCATGCCAACAATTGTCCATCAATGCACTACGGGCCAATGAGGACTTTTACCACATCATTTGTAACATTACGGTGATGATTATACCGATTAATCCCTGGTCATAATTATACCAAGTCCATCTATACACTACAGGCCACAGACGACTTTTAACATAATATAAACATGAGAATGATGACAATGATATAAGAATCCAATAAAACAAGTTCAAGAATTAATTTATCTAGAATTCAATAACGTCCAAATTGTCAACATGATACTACTTTGTAGAGTAAAATTCAAGAATACTCAGAAGAATATTTCTATGAAAAGATACTGGATGAAGCGCAAATATCAAGGATATTC
Source organism: Panax ginseng (assembly GCA_020205605.1). Lineage (NCBI taxonomy): Eukaryota > Viridiplantae > Streptophyta > Magnoliopsida > Apiales > Araliaceae > Panax > Panax ginseng. The sequence continues at coordinate 26,595,241 of CM035134.1, read as the reverse complement.
CACTAATTTCATGGAGTATAGAAGCCAAAAATTTAACCAACTGAGTATAATAGAATATATGAAACTGCAAATGGATTTTCGCCTACCATGCGGTAATCCACGTATACAGATCATTTCCACAATTTAATAAGGAATGAATACAAAGGATCATTCACTATGCATGTGGTAATCCATATGTAAAAGTTATTCCAGCGAGAATAATAAAGAATGGAATAAATGAAGGATTCACCATAAATGCGATAGATCGCATGCATGCATAAAAGTTATTCAAAAAGAATAATAAAGAATGGAACAGTCATGCGTAAGCGCACGAGCACGGATATTCTACGAGAATAATAAAAAGAAGCGGAACAAAAGTTAAAGCGAAAATTGCACCAATAGGATATTCCAAAGAATAATAAAGAATGGAATAACAACAGAAATCACCATGTATGCAATAGATCGCACGCAGCATGTGTTATTCCAATGAATAATAATTAATGGAACGAGGGGGACGTAATACGCTTGACCCAAGCGGGATATTCCAATGTAATAATAAAGAATGGAATAATGAAGAATTTCACCATGTATGCGGTGCCGCGATATACAAGTTATTCCAACATAATAATAAAGAATGGAATAATGAAGAATTTCACTATGTATGCGCAGAGATTGTGCATGATGAGTTATTCAACATAATAATAAAGAATGGAATAATGAAGAATTTCACAAGTATAGGGTAGCCCACAGATATAAAAGTTATTCCAATGAATAATAAAGAATGGAATAACAAAAGTTCTCTTCATGAATACGAAAGAAATAATACTTACTTAGTACAAACAAATAATATCCCTTACCTTAGAAAAAAGCGGATATAGGAGTAGTGGACGTAGCGAATACTTTTCTTCTTTCTCTCTATAGTTTCTCTTTCTAGAGTTTCAGTGAATTCGTAAGAAATAATGAAGGAATGAGCTTCTATTTATAGGAGAATTGACTGAATAGTAACTAATTCATGAACGATCTAGATTGATTTACTTTTAAACGGACGGTCCATATTGATTTACTATGAAGTATTAATAAAATATTCTAATAAAGCAAAATCTTTTAAATAAAATATAATATATTCTATTTATAGTCTAATAAAACAAATAACTTTATAAAAGTATTTCATTTTATATAAAAAGATTTTACTATACAAATATTACGCAGTAAATTATACAAATACTATGCATAATAAAATATAATATATTCTAATTATTGTCTAATAAAACAAATAACTCTATAAAAGTATTACATTTTTTATATAAAAAAATTTACTATGCAAACACTATGCGAGCACTATGAAAATACTATGCATTAATAAAATATAATATATTCTAATTATTTTCTAATAAAACAAATAACTTTATAAAATTATTCTATTTTATATAAAAAAGATTTTACTATGCATAATATAATATAATATATTCTATTTATAGTCTAATAAAACAAATAAATTTATAAAAGTATTTTGTTTTATATAAAAAGCTTTTCATTTTATTACATTAATAATACTAATAAAACAAAATTTATATAATATATATATATATATATATATATATATATAACTTCCGTGACTTCATAAAAAGACACCTCAATATATTTAACAACATTTATCATCATTATTATAATTCACAATATTAATCGACCTGTGTCGTTCCCGGAAAGAGGGGCTTAATAAGGATTTCTCCCTATTGCCACGCATGATTAGGTGACCAAACCTCTCCTGGCGTAACTTCTAGACATCGTTAATATTGTAAATAATAATATTAATAACTCTGCCATCTCAATTATTGATTTAATAATATATAAAATATTGACAATAATTGAATCATATAACGTGAGATACTATACAACAATTACTGAAGCAATAATTGAACAAAACTGAGTGACTTCTCACATAAGCATCAATAATCAATATGTGCAGCTTACTATGCAACCACGCCAGACATCGTACTTTTACTACTGAGTAGTTCAACAGTTTTAACGGTAAAACTTCCGCCGTTATTTTCATAAAAATATTTTTGTCATTTTCTCAATCCGACAATAATTCCGTTGTGGGGTCCACCAATGATTGTGCTGTTGTACGAATATTCTCCGACCAATCGAATATTATATAACAACTTGCATACTTTACAAAATTTATAAATATTACCCACAACTATAACATTATATCAAATCCACACCATAATTTTGAAAAAAATATTTCGAGAAATTTAAATCTTTATTCATAAAATTTGGGGTCTTACAAATTTCGTTTGGCACAACTTCTTCAAAGAAAGCTCGATTGTCTTTTAATCATGACATACCATTCGTCTTAGCCAAATCAAGTAGCTTAGATCATACCAATAAATTGGATATCAACTTGAAACATTCGTCTAGTCAAATCAATTAACATCGATTATTTCTTTAAATTCTTTCGCAATACATCAAAACGCTTTACGACGTCATGATACCGTACTTTTCACAGTACGTTGACGACTTCGTCAATTTATGACTTCGTCATTATACATCATACCATAACAGGTTGTTGATCCTAAGATCACATCCAACACTAGGTTTAATTGCATTAACAACTCCATTCTTTTACCATCCTTGCATCCAATGCACTGATGATATAAAACTCATTTTGATATTTCAAATCAATTTCTGTCTAGCTAAAACAATTAGCATAGACATATAAAAAATAGTTCTTTTTAAAATCCATTGGTTCCAAAAGTTGAACTAATTCTTTCATTTTCAAAACGCGCACACATAAGCACGATTTCAATAAACTTCGAAATCTAGCATAGCTAGATGACTTGGAATATCCTATTCTCTATCTTCCTTCATTGTCTTACTTACGACAATACTTAATCTTCTCTAGCACCTTCAATGTTAAGTCTATTGAAAATACACGCTTTCAGTCTAAACATCCCTATACCTTAGTACAATCCATCAACTTACCACACATTATAAGTTCAGGAACTTTCCATAATAATATGAGTTTAAGAACTATCCCAGTCAGACCATAGGCGTCCATTCGCTGAGAAGTTCAAAAACATACCATATTATTATGAGTCACGAACCTACCATAAGTATGAGTTTCAAGAACTCGCACCTACCTTATCGTTCTCTACCTATCAAGTATATACATGAAAAAAGATTCACCTTCTTGTCATATACATATTGATAGCGCGACATATTCTAATGATTATCAGTGTAATAAGCTAAGCAATTGTTACCCAAAAGCACACCTCTGGTCCATAACAGAGGTTCATACAACTCCGCTATCACATGAGTCCTCAAATGAAATTTTACAACTTCTAACTTTTTTTTTACTTAATACGAATTTTCTTTAATTCATATGCTATCCTTTACAACTCAATCTGAGTTCTTCTTCCCGTAAAAATTCATAGTACCGTTCATTTATAGCATTAGATATAAATCATTCATCGTTTAACAGATCATATGTTACTACGATTCACTATGATCATGTGGTGATCTTCTTCCTTAATCGTTTAACTCAACGATTTTCTTATCACTCTCTCTACGATTATAATCTTAGGTACTCATACCTATCAGCTCTGATACCACCTTGTAACGCCCCGAAATTTGGTCTATCTTCATACTTGGATTCTGTACGTCACGGTCCAACTCCTTTCCAAACATACATCATTATATACTGACATATAACAACATACATTCTCAATTCCCAGGTTCGAATACCTTATAACCTTGTTCATTACAAATAATGATTATTACATTATTCTTTTCATCTTACACGAGTGACTTTCATCTGCCACCAAGGATACATAACTGTTTATTAAACTAATATATAGTTCAATTAACTAGTCTTCATTATAAATCTTCGCTTGATCTTCACGCTTTTTCATCTAATGAAGAGAACTTCTTCTGGATACCGATCAGCTTGATCTTTACGGGATCCTTAAGTTCTTCTACTCGTACGCTGAAAATGTTTTTCATTTAAAGCGAGTGTGAGCATTCAATTGCCCAATAAGTCATAACAGTTGAACAAACAACTTTAAGAATTCAAACATTCCTTTATAACTTCGATAACTAAACAAAGGTTATGAAGCAGCTTGAATAATAGGAATAATCTCGATTTCTATCATTTTAGAATATTATTCACATTTACTTTGAAATACTTTCATTCTCTACTCTCTTTCATACACATCCTATCTGACTAGAATCTTTAGGACAAACTTAACAATAATGGTTCATGTATAAATAGAACATTCTCATATTAAACAGTTCAATCTGATAACAGTTCATCTCATAGAAACACCGAAGTGTTCACATTGTGGCACAAGGCCTCATACATTTTACCACCTTGAACAAATATCACACATTTGCACATAGACCAAACTTCTCAAGTTCAACATCTGAGAAGTTTAAGAAACTAGCATTCATTTAGAATATGAATGAAGTTAGGAAACTTGCCTTACGCTCAGCTACAGCTTACGCTGAACTGCTCATTCTAATCCCTATAAAACACATAAGGAAATAACACGTACACCAATTAGTCATATACTTGACTTACACATTGGTTTACTTAACTTTACTTCTTAGGGTTCGCGTTCTTGTAACCTAAGTTTACGCGACAACTTCCTTTATCGGTTTACAGCTTTATGACATACGGAGATGTCTTACTCATACGTTCATCATCTTTGATGATTTGAATTCTTATCTTCTTCTTATAACTTCTCTAGGACTCAGCACAAATTGTTTCTCTGCTAGTAGTCCATATGGTAGTCTGAGTGGTTTCCCACAAACAACCAACAAACAAGTTCTCGTATCATCTACACTGCCATCACAGTGAGTTAGATCGGTTGCCAGTTTCGTATATACCTTCGCTCTCTGAAGGAATTATTTAGCCCAGCTCCCATATGTCAACCATCAAAGGTTACGATTGTACCATAACCTAAACTTATCTTAACTTATCCGAACCATTAAACTATAATGTTCGTTAAGTTAATTTCTTATTCCTTATGGATTTTTGACAGCTAAATGCCATACCTCAGGATTCATTCCTTATCCGACTCACATTCGGCTTTCATTAATTTTATTACCGTTCGTTACGGCTTTCTTGATAATTCATATCTTAATTAATACTTTCTTTATCCACTCCCTGAACCCCACATTCATTACTCATTCTTTATGTCGAAGTCATATCGTTCGTTGTATGCTAAGATCGGTCATCCATCGCAACAGCGTTGCGTTCACAACATTTATACGCTTTACACTTATCTCTCATTACCACAACATAACATTGAAATGTTATTCATTACCCTCGTCACTCGACGTCTAAGGAATCACAACGATATCAATCCCCCACGTTCGTTTATCGCAACTACGGTCTCCGGATATCGGTTCCGTAACCCACACTTACATTCTTTGTCTTTTAATCTCGTTTAATCTTTCCGTTCAACCTTCATTAAAGATTAATTCACTTGTTTAAGTGTTACATTCGATGAACTATATGTTCATTAGCTTTTGTTACACTTCCCCTAGGATTTGAGCAGTTAAAAGCTCATCACTGGGCCTTGCCCTGCACCGGCGCTGCGACGCCGATTCCTTTTACACTTCTCACGCTACAGCGCCACTGGCGCTGTGAAGCCACCCTCATCACTAATACTCGCGTCGCGGCTCAAGTTTATAATGCTCAACTCCCTGGTCTAGCGCTGCAGCGCCACCTTACAAAGCATGGCTAGTGCTGCGACACCAAGCCCTAATTCTTGATTTGTTTTTATAAGTCTTTAATCGTTTTGAGATGCTTACTTCCCGATCTCATAACTTATTTGTTATAACTCGGAACGAGGTCGTTCCAAAGCCATTCTCTTCCTTATCTTACGTACTTCAATCCCCCTCAGATAGAACTTCATTCTGAATCCATTAACATGCCATTCAATTGGCTTAATCTTCATCCTTCGTTCATTTTACGTTATTAACGTTCTTCATTCGTTCGTCCGTAATTCAGTCATCCAAACTCGGAACTCGTTTGTTCTTGAGTCCACGACTCACGTTTTCTACATTTTCTTACATTGTTATGAAACCCCACATGTTCAGGTCCATTTACTAACTTTTTAATTCTCATTCGTCTTTTACGAAATTTTTGCCATAACTTTGTTATAGCTAGGTTTAATCCGTTCTTCATAAACGTTTCTACCATTCCTAACCAAGTAATGAGCATCTAACTTATACGCGATGGTTTTAAACTTTTCCATCAACAACAATTATACTATGATGGTTTTAAATTTGTCCATCAACAACGTTCTTCGTGTTCTTCGTTCGTTCTTCATTTTTAATCGATATTTTGATTATGATTTCACTTTTTCTTGGAATTTGATGTTATAGAACGCCATTCCTTACTTATATCACCAAATCATTCATATGATTCATTCGGATCGCTCAAATTCATTACAAATCGTATACTTCCTTAAGAAATTTATAACATAAACTTCAAATTCATATTTCTTCATTTTCTCATGATTTCAACCATATAAATATCATTCCTAACATCTTTTACTTCTTATTCTCATTAAGCTATATTTTAAACATAGAAAACTTAAAGAAAAATTATATGAGACAAGGTTTCGGATTACCTTTCTCCTTTAATCTCCTTCCATCGGACAAAGTTTGCTCACGAGCCAACTTTTCCTCCTCCTTTTCCTTTTCTTCCTCATCCGAAATCTCTCTCTCTCTCAAATGTTGGAGAATTTTCAAAATTTCAAACAAATGAAATCTACCTTTCCTTTTATAAATCTTCAAAGCTAGGGGTAAAATAGTCATTTTGTACCTAGATTTACTATTTACACCTCCTTACTCCACCTCTTTACTATTCACGAAGCTTCCCTTGAAAGCTTTGTGCTTCCGTCTTGCGAAATTCGTCCGACAGTTCAAAAACTGCAATTCTCGGAATCCAAATATTTTTGGATATTTCGTCTTTTCTTTACCGATTAACTTTTACGCATTCTTCGGATCTCCGAAAAACTGAAAAATACTTTTTGACATTAAGAATTTTCCTTCACATTTTCTCCTAACATAGTTAAACGATTGAAAAGTACATAACAGTACTTTTTGTCATTTTTATTTCGTCCGATTTTTGCACATTTTTTGAGAAAAACTTTTATCGGTTTACTTAACTTTTCACGATATATTATCATCAAATCTTTTGACGAAATGTCATTTCGACATACCAAACTCTCAGAAAGGCTTAGGTTATTCAAACCCTAACCCTTAGGATTTCATCGGGTAAATAGTGCTTATTTCGTCTTTTTCTCCGAAAATATTTTGTTCCTGGAAAAATTTTATTTTCGTCTTGAAAATTCTTACTCGTTCAGTCTAGATCGTAGCCAGAATCCTCCCAATTTATAATCATCCTAGGTTATAGAACGATTAATAAACACATAGCAAAAAATATTATTAATAAAAATTTATTTTATTAATAACTAATTATTTAAATTTAAATTCTAAACAATCCGGATTCTCCGGGTTGTTACAATACCCCTGACCTCTTAATCTTTCAATTTTCAAATTATGATGGAGAAGAACTTTAGATATCTTTTGATGAAGTGTCTCGGCAGTAGTGTCTTCAACCATCACAATATCAAAAAATCGTTCTCTTAGAAAACCCTCTTTGTCGACAAATCTCAAAATAATAGCCATTTGCTCTTTATGAGCTGAGTCTTGTGCTTCATCAACAAGAATACAAAAGCCATAATCCACAACTTCTCCTCGAATGTGCATTCTCACTTTGTTTGCTAGATTATTCAAAATCTCCTTTTGGATTGTGGGTGAGGTGTATGTAGCATTTTTTCGGGCATTTCCTAAAACAACTTTAGCAACTTCTAGACTAAACTTTGTTGTATGCTTTATAAGTTCAACACAATTTCCACGGTTTTTGGAATCTAAAGACTCGTCATGACCCCCAAAATCACACCCTTGATATGCAAGATAACGAACAGAATCAATGTGTAAGACCCCAACTTATTTTAAATAAAATCAAATTTCCACTATTTATTATTTTGAAATAGTAAGGGTTGATTTGATTAATGTGGTTAGTTATGGGTAAAATGCGCAAATATTTCAAATAAGCAAGTGGTTATAAAATATTGTTGGGGAATATTCGTTTGGTCGTTGAATATTCTTCTTTGTCGGGAAATATTAAATTTACGGACAGTGTGACCTTGTGTGGGCCCCATAACGAAAAAACGATTGAATGAAGAAAGCGACAAGTATAAGTTGTTTATAAATACTTGGCAGTAGTTATTCTGCTATTATCTTTGTTGAAATACTCGGTGGTTAAAAATACGATGCTTACAAGATTGCACCAATTATTGATTCTTACGTAAGAAGGCACTACTCAATAATTATTAAAGTAATTCTTATTCAATATTTTATTTTATTGATTTAATAATTGCTACATTGATATTTTATATTATTGTTATTTCAATAATTGTCACTACACAGTATTTTCATTATCATATCAATAATTCATATTATTTGAATAATATTATTAGATAATATTATTGGCAATGTCTAGAAAGTTACATACAAGGAGAGGTTTGGTCACCTAATTGCGGCCAAGAAGAGAGAAATCCTTATTGGAAAGCCCCCTCTTTTGGGAACCTATCTAGTTGTCGTTATTGTGATTACACGTAATATTATTTGTGAATAATTAATTATTAATTTATATGATAAGGAAAATATTCATTTTATGTGGATATAGATGGAGAAAATTTTAATGTGACAATTGTTGAAAAATTATTATTTTATCTTTTCTGATAAATAATTCATTTAAATATATTATTATATTTTAATAATATAATAATGGTGATATTTTTACAATGAATGTGGGATATATGAGTATATGAGGAGAAAGAGTATTTTGTTACTAAAATGTTAAAAACATGTTAAACATGTAAATTGGACCCTATTTTATTTGAAATTTGATTATAGCTGTAAAATCGTCTGTTTGTGGATTTCGATCAATTTGCATTTGGAATTTGGAAAACATTTCTTCTGCAAAGTTGTAGAGAATGAAATTTCCTATGAAAAGGACATGAGGTTTGAATTTTTCTGATAAAAAGGGCTATTTATTATGAATTATTGAAGTTTCGAAGTTCCAAAATAATTGATTTTTGGAGTTTAAAATATTTATTTTAAGAAAAACATTTTTACATTTTGTGGGCCTCATTTAACATGTGTTAAGTTCTTTGAATTGATTCTTGGTGTGCGAGGAAATTTATATAAATATATTATTATTTTATTAAATTTTATGCTTTTGTTCTAAGCATTTTCCTATAAATAGGTGCTTAGGTTAGAATTGAAAATCACACAATTTAAACTGAAGTTTCTCTCTCTTTCTCTCTATATTATTATAGTTTATTCTTGTGAGTATTTTGATACTTTAAGTGTTGCTATATCTTATCGGTGCAAGTTCCTTCAAAGACTATATCCCAGATTCCGGTAGAAAAATCTGATCTTTTCAAGGTAAGTGATGTTAGTTTTTTTTAAAATGATATTATTTCTTCCAATATCATTATGCCGGAATATTGATAGTATTTTTCTTGTGAAATTCTTGTCTTTTAGTGTCGGAGTTACTATTCACGATACTGATCTTATTCACGATATCGACCTACACTATTCATAGAAAAATTAAATTTTCATTTTTTGTCCAAAATATCTATTATGGATACTAGCTTTGATTATATCCATGTTTTGATCATTCTTGAATTTTACTTCATTATGATTATTTATGAAGTATTTTTGAACTTGGGATTGTTTAAAGTACTTAATTCTTAATATTTGTTCTTTTGTTTCTTTGGATTCGTTTTCTTTAAAATATTTTTTCATCATCCTCGGTCCTAAATGATGATTTTCTTGAATATCTTTGGCTTTTGTAGTGAAAAGATTAATGATTTTTCGATGAATATCTTTGGCGTAGTAGTGCAAAGATGAGCAGTGTTGAGATGAATATGACGGTGGTGAATATCTTTTTGGCACATAGTGCAAAGATGAATATTTGATTCAAGATGAATATTGATTGATGTTACAGGGATAAAATAATGATGATGGACTTTTAAATTCATAGATAAAAGTAGATTTCATTCTCTACGTAACTCTTCTATGAATTATTATTTCCGCTGCTAATATTGATCTGAAACTTGTTGTCTATTGTATTTTATCAGATTTTTCCCTGTTGAAGACTACGATAATTTGTTCTATATTATCTTAGTCATAATATTCTTTACTGGGCTAGTTGAGCTCACCTTTTTCCTTTTTGTTCCATTTTTCTTCTCAGGAGGCGAGAATGTAGCGAGTTCTAGTCGGGGTGTGGAATGATGATTCTAGAAAGTTGTTTTAGTAGTGCTCACCATTTTTGTAAAATAATGTACCAATAATTGTAACGAGGACTTATTTGGGTGTGAATATTGTCTAGATGGCAATATTTGTATTTAAACTCACAGTTTATATGTTGTATTAATAAAGTTGTAGTTGTTTCTGTACCATGTTATTGGTGACTCAAAATGGGTGATGTATACCTATTTTGGGGGCGTCACACAATGGTTGTCTTGAGTCTTAGCCGGTTCGTGAAAATCTCATCTCTGCTTTGTCAGTTCAAAATTATGTCTACATGTTGAGGTGTTTTCATCAAATTCGCAATGCATTTCTCACAACTATTATGTAATGAGCATGGACCTCCAATGTGATTTAAAAATACATAATTCTTTCCATCTCAAACTCTGTTTTAGTCATTAAATCCATCAGTAGTTAGTGCAGGATTAACTTATGGACCCTTTGCAAAAAGAAAGCAAGGGAAGCAAAATACTTTATTCTTAAGAGGTGAATACTCTAACCATGGCCAATCTTTGAACCAAGAATAATTGAACCGAAGATACTGGTTTCCTGACCGAACTCTTGGATACTCAAAAAGTTTATAATGATATGGCCCTAAGTTTATATAAGCACGTCGAATTCGGTCACGCTGATTAATAGGATATTCATATATTTTCTTTCGTTTCCCCGGATCTCGTTCTAAATCACCAACATCAAAATTTGTATCTTCAAGAGTCTCAGATATAACATCAGGTTGCTCATTGACCATTGTATTGTTAAGATTGCATACTGGCGGAGTAGGAATACATTCTGTAGATGTTGAATCAAAAGTAGAGACATTCTCTCTAGTCTCTGGTATTGTTGATTGACTTGATTTAACTATAGGAACCGACTCACAAGATTATCGATGCAAGTCCAAAATGTCCGAAGGAACAAACTCTACAGAAATTTGGAGTATAGGAGAAGGAACATGTTGATGCTTATCAGATGCAAGAGGTGCACTGATATTTGGCCTATTCCGTTCAATTGACTGAGCTGAATCTTTTTTCTTGTACCATGTACTAAAATTTTTTGCTTTCTTGGCTTGTCGATCATGATCAGATATGTTTTAAGTACCTAATCATTGTTAATTTTCAATCAACCATGTATTATAGCATACAAGTAAATCATATAGTATAACAACAATTCACAAATCACAAACGTACAGACCCTGAGACCCATATGGCCATATATTGATATATCATATATAATCCCAATTCAACTAACAATAGGAATCAATGAATCATGATATCTTATTGAATTCAAATCAAATTAATCGATTTCACTTAAGGCCATCAATCAATTCGTATTTGGTCATTGAAGAGAGAAGAGTAGCCGCTTTAGAAAGGTAACGGATAAAGAAAAAAGAAGAGGAAAAGTTGACCTAATTCTATATAAAAAGCAAGCCCAATTATTAACTAAATTACTTAATAAAAAGAAATACTTTATATTTGATAAAAATATAAATGAACTAGAACAACATATAAGCTAACTGCTAAGTATTTAAATTTGGAATGGGCTTATTGGGTTAATTTTTAATTTCCATAACCCGTGTGTAATTACGCCCTTGAGCTAAAGGTCTATTCAGTTTTTTAGGCTTTGGGGTTTTTGTTCAGCTTAAATATTATGATGATGGTGGATTGATCCATCTCCAAAATTGGAGTTTATTTTTGGGTTTGTAGGCAGAGATATAATGGAGGTACGTAAGAAAAAAAAATGTCATGTTTTAAAGTCATTTTACACATAGGAAAGTTAAATTACATATTAGCTAGGGAAAAAAAATCACATGTGCTTTTGTTAACGTTTGTTAATAGAAATATCTAGACACAAAGGAAAAATTAGTTAATTGATGTAACTAGACTAAAAAATAGATTTAAGGACTAAAATTCAAAAACTGAAATAGTTTAAGGACTAAATAATTAATTTACCCTAAAAAGTAAGATACTAGGGTTGTGAACTATAGCCTATATAACCCCTTTCCTTTCTTTGCGTCGCCGCTCTCCGTCTCCCCGTCTCCCCGTTTCACCTATTCTTTCTTCTAAAAAATATCATTTTCTGTGGGATTGATCTACTAATAAACATTCGGTATCTCTCTCCCTTCAACATATCAGAGTCCTCAATAAATCATATCTATTCTATTAGAAGTTTTCAATATATATATATATATATATATATATATATATATATATATATATATATATATATATATCAACATATTTTCTATATAGGTTGATGTATTAATATGATCATTTTTTTTGGTTTATTTGATCATAAACATTATAATTTGAATTAAAATATAAGTATATATATTCTATGATTACATAAATGATTATTTTGCAGGGGATCATGAAGTGAAATGAAGATTTTGTTTAATCATATAAAGGCTGGGCTATGGGTGAAAACAAACACAAAAGTATGAGGCTCGAAAAGGATATAGCATCGCTCACCAGCTTTGTGATCCCGAAAAGATAAGTTGGATAAAATATTTGAATCCTAGAATTTATCCATTAGAGGTAAAAGAGTTAAGTACAAGAATTTTTTCCCTAATATAATTTTTAATTATATTTTGTATATATATATATATATATATATATATATATATATATATATATATATATATGAGTCAAGATCTGGTCAAGTCTCCCGGATATTTGTTAAAATCCGAACTTCTATTGTGAGCCATGGGATGCAATCCAACGGTTGGGAAAGGAAATTGGTGGGGGGAAAAATCGCGGAGCTCCAGATGCGAACGGGTCACGGGTTATTCAGATCTGGACTCCATTTCTAATTTTCGGTAACCACGTCTCTCTTTCTCTCTCTCAAAGCTCCGAACGAAATCAGATACAACAACTCTGACCTAAAGCTTCCGGCCAGAAATCAGATACAACAACTCTAGAACTTTTTGTAACAATTGGTCTTCACATAAGCTTTGATCATCACGCGTTGTAGATGAACAAAGACGGGGTTTCGATGATGTAATCAAAGATTTTTTGGGCGTAATTTCCTTTGACATGGGTCTGCGCATACGACCATGTGCTTTTTGAAAACGTCGTCTTTTTGGTGAATACAGATTCTGAAAAGCTGAGTTTGGATTTGTTTCAGTTCTATCATGGATTTGCAGTTCTTGAAGAGTTGAATACACGTTTTGGAGGTGAGTTTTTGTAAAGCGAGGAGGGCGATTGAGAAGTGATGAAGTGATTCTTGTAGGAAATGGTGGGAAGAACTGGAATATTTGTTGATGATGAGGAATATAAGTTTTCGTTGATTGTTCATCTGATACTGCTAAACAAAGCATCAACGGCAGCGTCCTCAAATCCTAAAACCTAATATTTTCCTTAATATAAGTTGTTTTTGAGAATTGTTTTTTTTGTCCCTTATATAAGTGGTTTGAGAACTAATTAAATATTTTTTAATATTTTCTCAAGTATTAAATATAATTTTGGTTTTCTTACTATTTTTTGTCCAATAAATAGTATTTTTTTTCAATACAAAAATAATATAGACAATTAATATTATATTAAATATTATAAGATCATTTCTTAAATTCAATCCCAAGAGTCGAGTCCTTCAATTCTAACATGTTAATACTAGATGAAACTTGTCTCCTTTAGTAACACGTGTTCCGGGACACCTATGTATGTTTGTTATTGGTGTTTACACCATTTGTTTGTAGATATTAACATTACATTTCAAATGTTGGGACACTTTGTTAGTTATGTTTAGAATAAAATTTCAAATTTATTTGACTTGGGCACCAATCTCCTCCTGATAAGCTAGCTAATGAAGTAAATCAAACCACTTGTTCCCTATTGTAGAAAAGGAGAAAGGTTGAACTCTCACTCAAAAGTAGAAAAAAGATTACTCATATTGCAAGATACATACATCTTCATTTTCTATTTTAGAACACTAGATACTGGTAATCTCATCAGATCATAAAATAACGACCTAAAAAAGGTCAATTCTTAGCAATCAAGTAAATATTTCAAAATTTAATCCTTTTCATGCCCCTACACAAGCCCAGTACTCAGAGCATGATCTAGATTAGCAATCAAGTCATTCACATCCTCAATTCCGAAAGAGATACAAACAAGATCCTCGGTTAGACCTCTAGCCTCTCGTATTGTAACTGGTATTGATGCATGGGACATAAAGCAGGGCATGCTTATGACCGACTTCACACTCCCTATAAATTGAAGACGATCACATTATCCAATGAACATTCAAAATTAAGGAGATGAAATTTTATGCTTTTATGGTGAACATATGCACTCGAATAGGAAGAATACCAAAACTGACGGTTATGCTGAAATACTTGGTGGTCTCAGTTATGTGCTTAGAGAGTGCCAATGATCCCAGAAAGAAGCTGAGCACGGATCACCCCGTTGCTGTAAGAAGCATATAAATACAATAAAGAAGAGGAAGTGGGTGAACAATGGTGATGTGAATAAATTTCATTTAGTATTAAATAATATGATCTAAAAATTGTACCTGAGAATAGTGTAAAGAGCGCCCAGGATGGTTAGGAAGGTCTGCATAATCAACCTTCGTCACCTGGGGATGGGAAGAGATAAACAATGTGATCTTTTGTGCATTCTTCTGCCAAAATATGCCACGACATTCATTCCAATATGTTGATCATTACAGGGAAGCACATTCCAAGTAGACCTTCAAACAACAATCCCTATAACATAACGGACATTATAATAAAATTCATAAAACATCAATAAGCATTGACTGTTGGAAAAGACGCGACATAGATAAACAAACATATACTCCATCCATCCCAAATTGTGAGTCCAACTTTCCTTTTCTAAAACCCACAAAATGAGAGTTCGCATTCAAATTATGTACAGAATCTCATAACATTGAGCAAGTTCGAATCTCATAACATTGTTTACTAACCTGAATTACTACCATAGTACCCACAACAGTTGCTACATGAGCTGCCCTTGGTGTTGGTGGTTCCCCAACAACGTCTTTCACATAGTCTTTCGGGTTAGTCCTTCCAAATTCTCTAACGAGAGAGGTGGCGGACTTCCATCGACATACTTCTTTTCAAATTTCAAAGAATTGCATCGGCCAAGTGAAAAACAACAAAATCATATTTGTGAATTAAGTGAATGATTGAAGCACACGATTGTGGTGTGTAGTGGTATTTGGTGGCGCAAGTGCCAATTATACGACATAAATCATCTTTTGTGTCAGAATCCTTTAACATTGTTGCATTCTCAAACATAGAGAATGAACTTTTACAATAACCAAAATTATAAATAATAAGATAACATTATGTAAACACAAACATTTTTCACTAATAAGGTAAGATTTCATCCAACTTACTTCACGATGAATGATAAATAATTTTCATCAAGATTTGATGATCCAAAGAGTAAGGAAAGGTTGATCTCCAGAGAATTAGCGACCAAATTTAATATCCGACCCCTCTGGGGCTCCTCATAAATATAGCCAAGGCAATATCAATAACCTACTCAAGTAGTCAACATTGATTTATATGTACATATATACAAAATTGTGGATCGTAAATACTTTCACTAATTGTGGACCAAAAATTGCAGTTTATGGACCAAAAATTGCAATTTCAGTGACTCTAGTCCATATTCCAGTTCATGGAATTTACACAATGGTCATCAGTTTATGGTTAGAGATTCTGATAAATTGGATTGTCAAGTTCATTATTCTATTTTTATAGAAAAAGAACAGAACACACAGTATTTAAGAAAATGGGGACAAGAAGTTCACCCACTGAACAAATGGAAAACAAGACAAAAAACACTTAAAAGAATAGCCTTCAATTACTACACTAGCCAGATGTTCCACAAAAGGCTCCAATAGCAGAAAAGCCCAAAGGTAGGCAAGAAAACTACTAAATACTAAATTTGAAATTGTTACTGCAGATTATTTACTTCGGATTTTAGTTTATTCTTCTATCAGATAATTAGACAATACCTTGGGAGATAGAGAGACAGCGAGACAAAGTTTTCAGGCCAAAAGCTTTAGGCCAGAGTTGCTGTATCTGATTTCGTCCGGAGCTTTAAGTGAGAGAGAGAGAGAGGCAATTTGTGAAATGGGTGAGAGAGAGACGCGGTTACCGAAAATTGGAAATGGAGTACAGATCTGAATAACCCGAGACCCGTTCTCATCTGGAGCTCCGCATTTTTTTTTCCACCAATTCCCTTTCCTAACCGTTGGATTCCATCCTATGGCTCACAATAGAAGTTCAGATTTTAACAAATATCCGGGAGACCTGACCAGATCTTGACTCTATATATATATATATATATATATATATATATATATATATATATATCTTCTTTCATTTGGTTGTGTACGTCGTTGTGTACACACATTTTGATCAATTTCTATCAAGGTCGTTGCTCATGGCATTTCATTTAGAGGCGATGTTAATTAGTTGTGGATTCTTTGGGTAAGAAATATATATTCATTAATTTTGAGTAGTTTAAATTTATTTATCTGTGTACGTAATTAATATGACTTCTTGCTCGATATTTTTTAGGAATTGATATTGACAAAGCTCGCGGGCGTTTTTATTTTATTTTTTAAAACTATTTTACTCTTATTATTAACCTGATTAAAAAAAATCAACTTCCTTTGAACTAGTCACGGAGGTCTCAACTGAATTGCTTAGGTTCTTGAATTTTATCTTTTGTTGGGATTTAGGTTCGAACATTATACATTAATTGTTGTGTAGGTTCATCTTTCTCAACCTGTCCAGGCTCAAAGGAAGGTGATCGAGGGGACCCATATTTAATTCTCTAAAAACTCTTTGTGGACAGGTAAATTGGACCTGATCGAAAAACAAAATGAATTTGTTCCAGCGAACAAATGGATTGTACTGTTAAATTGTTAGCTAGAATAAATTTCTTTTGTTCTTCCGGTCCAATTATCCTAAATTTGTTTCGGATATAGGTATTTGGGAGGCCATAGATCTACTTGGGTCGACTTAGAATAGAACATGCTCAAATATAAAGTAACTTTAGTAATAAAAATATAAATATAAAAAATCTTTTAATAATTAACATCATAAAATTTATTTAATAATAATATATCATAATAATAATAATAATATATTTAACATTGACATACATATTAACTTTTCGTAGTTTATTCTAAAAAGATTTTTTTAGCAATTTATCTCTCAACATTCACCATAAGATAATTTTTCAACAATTTTTCCTATATGTTATTAGTTTTTATCAAAAAAACTTGGGGCCTAAAGAAAAAATTTAAAGGGTCAATTTTATTTATTTTTTAAAAAAACCAGGGTAGCCGGAGACCCCAGGCCCCTTAATGGCTCCGTCTCCGGATCAGTGAAGTTATTGATTTCATCGGTCTAACTGAAACTATGACAATGCGTAATCGTGCAGGTTTCTGCCACCTCCAAGGTCTGAGTCTTAGTACCAACAAGTACTGAGCTTACGGACGATGATATTCGGACATGCTCAACAAAAGAGAGCACATCCTCTGTCCCCATTTTCTGTCCCTATTTTCTCTGTTTCCTTGTGTCTCATTACTTAAATTTTGACACTTATCCTTTTACTTAACACCAATTAACTCTAAAATTAAATTTTGACACCTACCCTTTTACTTAACACCAATTTTAACATCTTTCTGAATTCTAACAATGAAATTTGGCTTAACACGTGGAGTTTGCTTATAAGAGTGTTGAACATAGCGCTACAGGAAAATTTCCATTTTCTATTGTTTATACTAAATATTGATTTGGTCAGTTTACCTAAGTGACCTGGCGTGAGCAAGGAAACTGCCAACATGACGGATGAGGTTCAAGCTATGCATGCAGAGGTGAAGCAAAAGATTGAGCACACTAATATGCACATTACAAGAAGCTTGCTGACAAACATTGCCAAAAGTTGGCTTTTGAGAAAAGGGATCAAGTGATGGTGTAGTACTTGCGCAAGGAAAGGTTTCTGTTGGTACTTATGACAAGTTATAGCAAAAGAAATATGGTCGTTATACAATTCTACAGAAAATCAATGACTTTTAATGCGGTTGATCTTTATCCATATCATACTACTGATGGTCCAATGTATGCAGAAACGGTTGTGAAGTGTTGTATGTTTTATATAATGACAATTCACGCAAGTATACACAGTCAATTAAAGAATATATAGAAGTAAGAAAGATGTCAAACCCACAAAGAACAAGTAATAATAACTATTCTAATTATCAAGTTTTTGCTAATTTAAATCCACTTAAACAGTCACCTCAATTGATTTGTGAAATTATTTTAAATAAAACTCAATTAACTAACAAGGATTGATCACCAGATGATTAAGACATAGAAATACAATTTCCTCAATTACTTAGCAATAATCATGTTGCCTATGACCAATTTTTTTGTAGTGATGGATTGCCTATCAACATTAACATCTTTCAATGATTAATAAAAAAAACCTATTTCAGTTATTTTGTTATTTTCATGCAAAACACTTAAAATAGATTCATTAAGCACAAACTCCTAACACAGTTACGCATGACATACAAGTACTTTCGTCTCATACACTGTTATGTCTGTTATGTTATCCTTAACAAGAATCAACAAATTCATGCTTTATTATATTAAAATCTAATCTGTGAGATCCCAAATTTTATGAATAAAGATTTAAATTTCTCAAAATAATTTTTTGAATATTATGGTGTGAATTTGATATAATGTTATAGTTGTGGGTAATATTTATAAATTTTGCAAAGTAAGCAAGTTATTATATAATATTCGATTGGTCGGAGAATATTCGTTTTAACAGGGAATATTAAATGCGATGGCACAATCATTAGTGGACCCCAAGCGGATGGATTATTGTAGTAAGAAAAGCGACATAATTATTATTTTATAACTTGGTGAGCGTGTTACCATTAAAAGCTGTTGAACTACCCATTAGTAAAAAATACGATGTCGTGTGGTTGTATGGTAGCACTACGGTATTGATTATTGATGCTTACGTGAAAAGTCACTTTCGGTTATACTCAATTATTACTACTCTCTGATGAATTGTTGCATCATATCTCTCATATTATTGATTCAATTATTGTCACAGTATCATCATACATATAATATGTTACATTATTAAATCAATAATTGAGGCGACAAAGTCATTCATATTATTATTTGTAATATTGACAATGTCTAGAAGTTACATCGAGGAGAGGTTTGGTCACCTAATAATTGCGCGCAATAGTGAGAAATCTTTATTAGAAAGCCCCTCTTTCACAGGAGCGACACGGTTGTTAAATATTGTGAATTATAATATTAATGATGAATAAGTTTGTGTTGATTAAAGATGAAATTGATAGTTTCATTGTGTTGGAATTATTAGTGTTAGTGAAAATCGACATTTATTTCGATAATAATTGATGTCTAGAGGTTATCTTGACGATGATGTAATGCTTAGGATAAATGAGCAATTATTTGCTATTGATTCACATGATTATAACTATGTGTTCACATGTGTGTATTATTGATTCACATTCATTTACTATTAGGGGAGTTGGTGCAAGATAGATAATACTTGCATGACTAAATTAAAAATGGAGGTATAGTTGAAGGTACTATACTATAATTAATTTTTTTCACATGTTTAGAACTATTGATTCACATGATTTACTATTGATTCACATGATTTACTATTAGGAGATGTGGTGCAAGTTTGATAATACTTGCAGGACTAAATTAAAAATGAAGAAAAGAGGAGGTATTATCTTTGTAATATTTTGAGCCCAAAATGTGCAATTATCAAAACTATATTTTTCTATAAATAGAATCTCATTCCTTCATTATTTTTCACCAATTCACTAAAGCTATGAAGAGCAATTATTATAGAGAGAAAGAAGAAGAAGTCTGCTATCTCACTTATTTGGTCTTTCTTAAGGTAAAGGTATTATTATTCTTTTCGTATTCATGAAGAGAGTTATTTTCTTTCAATACTCGTAAGGATTGTTATTCCATTCTTTATTATTATGTTGGAATAACACAATATCTCATGCAATCTACGCATACGTGGTGAAATTCTTCTATTATTCCATTCTTTATTATTACATTGGAATAACACATGCATGCTTGCGTTCTATCGCATGCACAGTGGTCTGTTGTTATTCCATTCTTTATTATTACATTGGATTATATCACATGCATGCGGATTACGCATGACTTGGTTCCATTCTTTATTATTACATTTGGAATATCACATGCATGCGTCTTGATTTCATGACCTAGTTCCATTCTTTATTATTACATTTGGGAATAACACATGCATGCGATCTATCATGCTGGTGAATTCTTACGTTATACCATTCTTTATTATTCTATTGGAATAACTTTGTCTATGTGGATTATCGCATGCATGGTGAATGACCTTTCATATTCATTCTTTATTAAATTGTGGAAATGATGCATCTACGTGGATTCTGCATATGTGAGTGAAAATCCATTTGCGGTTTCAGTATATTCTATTATACTCGTATGAGATATCATTTCTTTTTCTACTCGTCATGGAATATCATTTTCTTTGTTATTTTTTACTGAGTTACTATTCACCCGATTACTTATTCACTCTGGTATTATTCACTTTCGGGTATTAAGAGGTACTTTTCGTGCGAGTACTATTCATGAGTTACTATTCACCCAATTACTATTCACTCTCTAGTATCATTCACTCGGGTATTTGGGACACTTTTCGTATCGAGTCTTATTCACGAAGTCTTATTCTCAAAGTACTATTCACGGGGTACTATTCACCCAAAAAATATATTTCTTTTCTGTCCAAATTATTTTTGGTACATGAATATTATTCTTGAATTTTACTCTACAAAGCAGTATTATGTTGACAATTTAGACGTTATTGATTTCTGGATAAATTAAAATATAAATCTTTAAAATTTATCCTTGAACTTGTTTTATTGAATTATTATGTCATTTTCATCATCCTCATGCTTATATTGTGATTAAAGTCATCTTTGGCTTACGTGCATAGATGGACTTGGTATGATTATGACCAGGGATTATTCGGTATAATCATGACCGTATTGTGAAGAATGATATGGTAAAAGTCCTCATTGTTATCTAGTTCATTGATGGACAGTTGTTGGTATGATTATGACCAGGGATTATTCGGTATAATCATGACCATTGATGATTACATGAATATCCTTGGTAGTAGTGCGGGGATGATTGAATTTATTTATAAAATTTGAGTCTCAGCGATAAAGTTGATGAAAAACTTTTTAAATCGTAGAAGATAGTATATTTTATGCTCTATTTGACTCTTCTAATGGATTGCTTATTTCCGCTGCAGTTGTTGATTTAAAACTTGTTGTCTAATGTATTCTATCAGTTATTATACTGTTGAAGGCTAAGGATAATTTATTCTGCATTATCTTAGTCATAATATTTCTTACTGGGCTAGTTGAGCTCACCCTTTCTTTCATTGTTCACTTCAAGAAATGAGAATATAGCTGGGACGGGTCGGGGAATAAAGTGATGGTCCAGGATAAATGGCTTTAGTAGTCCTCACTATTCTACGGAATAATGTGATAATAATTGTAATGAGGACACCATTGAGTGTGGATATTGTCTAGATGACAATATTCTTGTTTAAACTCTCATTATATGTTTTTGTAGTATTTTACATTAATTGTTGTATAATTAAGTTGTATTTGAATTTATGTACCATGTATCTGGCGACTCAAGATAGGTGATGTATACATGTTTTGGGAGCGTCACAGTTGGTATCAAAGCTTAGGGATATGATCCCTGGCTGAGATGTGAGACAAGAACTAGGAGGGGAGATGTGACGCCCCTAAAATAGGTATACATCACCCATCTTGAGTAGCCAAATACATGGTACAAAATTCAAATACAACTTAATTATACAACAATCGTGTAAAATACGACAAAATATAAACTGAGAGTTTTAATAAGAATATTGTCATCTAGACAATATCCACACTCAATGGAGTCCTCATTACATTTATTGTCACACTATTTAACATAATAGTGAGGACTACTAATGCTATCATCCTGACTAGTCACTCCGCTCCTCCCAAATGCCTATATTCTCATTTCTCAAGAGAACAATGAAAGAAAGGGTGAGCTCAACTAGCCCAAAGAAGAAATATTATGACTAAGATAATGCGTAATAATTTATCCTTAGCCTTCAACAAAGATAACAACCGATATAATACAATAGACAACAAGTTTTAGATCAACAACTCAAATGAAATAAGCAATCCATTAGAAGAGTCAAGTATAGAATAAAATCTACTAACTTCTATGATTTAAAAAGTTTTCATCAACTTTATCACCGAGACTCAAATTTTAATAAATAAAATCGAATCATCCATGCACCACGGGCTAAGGATATTCATGTAATCATCAATGGTCATGATTATACCAATAATCCTCGGTCATAATCATACCAACAACTGTCCATCAATGAACTACAGGCCAATGAGGACTTTTACCACATAATTAATTACATGATTATACCGAATAATCCATGGTCATAATCATACCAAGTCCATCTATGCACGTAAGCCAAAGATGACTTTCGTCACAATATAAGCATGAGGATGATGACAATGACATAATAATTCAATAAAACAAGTTTAAGGATAAATTTTAAAGATTTATAATTTAATTTATCCAGAATCAATAACGCCCAAATTGTCAACATGATCTTTGCTTTGTAGAGTAAAATTCAAGAATAATATTCATGTACCAAAAATAATTTAAGCGAGAAAAAATATATTTTTCGGGTAAATAGTACTCCGTGAATAGTACTTCGGGAATAGTACCCCGACATGAAAAGTACCCTAATTACCCGAGTGAATGATACTAGAGTGAATAGTAATCAGGTGGTTAGTAACCCGTGAATAGTAACTCGTGAATAGTACTCTGACATAAAAAGTGCCCCGAATACCCGAGTGAATAATACTAGAGTGAATAGTAACCGGGTGAATAGTAATTCGTAACAGAAAATACCAAAGAAAACGATATTTCATGACGAGTACAAAAGAAATGATATCCCAGATGAGTATAATAGAATATACGAATTGCAAATGGATTTTCATCCACCATGCGGTAATCCACGTAGACAGATCATTTCCACAATTTAATAAAGAATGAATACAAAGGATCATTCACCATGCATGCGGTAATCCACATAGACAGGTTATTCCAACAGAATAATAAAGAATGGAATAACAGAAGAATTCACCATGCATGCGATAGACTGCACATACAGATTATTCCCAGCAGAATAATAAAGAATGGAACCAGGTCATGCGTAATCCGCACAAATAGGATATTCTAACAGAATAATAAAGAATGGAACCAAGTCATGCATAATCTGCACAGACAAGATATTCCAACAGAATAATAAAGATTGGAATAACAACAGAATTCACCAGGCATGCGATAGATCGCACAGACAGGTTATTCCAACAGAATAATAAAGAATGGAATAATAGAAGAATTTCACCATGTATGCTGTACTTCACATAGACAGGTTATTCCAACATAATAATAGAGGATGGAATAACAACCCTTACGAGTATTGAAAGAAAATAACTCTCTTTATGAATACGAAAGAATAATACCCCTTACCTTAGAAGAAACTGGATATTGGAATAGTGAGGTAGCAGACTTCTCTTCTTCTTTCTCTCTATAATTTCTCTAAAGCTTTAGTGAATTGGTGAGAAATGAAGGAAGAATGAGGTTCTATTTATAGAAAAATATAGTTTCGATAATTGCACGTTTTGGGGTTCGAAATATTACAGTACAATACCTTCAACTTTTCTTTCATTTTTAATTTAGTCCTGTAAGTATTATCAAACTTGCACCACCTCCCCTAATAATAAATAATGTGAATCAATAGTTATAATCATGTGAAAATACGAACTACAGTATAGTACCTCCATCGATACCTTCATTTTTAACTTAGTCATGCAAGTATTATCAATCTTGCACCAACTCCCCTAATAGTACAAGAATGTGAATCAATAGTACACACATGTGAACAAATAGTTATAATCATGTGAATTAATAGCAATTAATTGCTCATTTATCCGATTAATTACCCGACTGGTCAGTAAAACTTCCAGACATCAATTAATATCGGAATAAATTTCAATTTTCACTAACACTAATAATTTCAACACAATGGAACTATCAATTTCATCTTTAATCAACACGAACTTATTCATCATTAATATTATAACTCACAACATTTAACAACCAGGTCGTTCCCAGGAAAGAGGGGGTTTTCCGATAAGGATTTCTCCTTATTGGTAGCGCAATTAGATGACCAAACCTCTCCTTGATGTAACT
This sequence comes from Panax ginseng, assembly GCA_020205605.1. Taxonomy (NCBI): domain Eukaryota; kingdom Viridiplantae; phylum Streptophyta; class Magnoliopsida; order Apiales; family Araliaceae; genus Panax; species Panax ginseng. Next base: position 26,570,463 of record CM035134.1, on the reverse strand, counting down.
TCTAGACATTATAAATATTGCAATTTAATAATATAAATAACTTTGTCGCCCTCAATTATTGATTTAATAATATAACATATTATGCAGATGATCTTCGTGACAATAATCGAATCAATAATATGAGAGATATGATGCAAACAATTATCGTAGCAATAATTAAGTATAAGTGAGTGACTTCTCACGTAAGTATCAATAACCAATACCAGGTGCTACTATGCAACCCACGCCAGACATCGCATACTTTTACTACCGGGTAGTTCAACAGCTTTTAACGGTAATACTTACCGTTATTTTTATAAAAAGATAATTATGTCATTTTCTAACTACGAAAATACTTCATTGTGGGGTCCACTAATGATTGTCGTCGTCGCATTTAATATTCCCTCGTTAAAATGAATATTCCCCGACCAATCGAATATTATATAACCACTTGCTTACTTTGCAAAATTTGTAAATATTACCCACAACTATAACATTATATTATATCCACACCATAATATTCAAAAATATATTTCGAGAGAAATTAATCTTTATTCATAAAAGTTGGGGTCTTACAACCTCCACTTCTTATGAAATTTCATCCTCGAAATTAGGGTACGTACCTGGTATATCGAAGAGGTGAGGATATTTTGACTTGATCTCAGATTCTAACTCCCAGGTCATTTCTTCCACATCCTGGCTTCTCCATAAAACTTTGACTTGAGGTATAACCTTGGAGCATAGAATATGATCCTTCTTATCCAAGATTTTAACAGGTAATTCTTCATACGTTAAATCTTCCTCTATTTTTTCTGGTTCTAATTCAATAATGTGGTTCGGGTCTTTCACATATTTACGTAACATAGATATGTGGAAAACATTATGAACACGAGACATACTTGGCGGTAAGGCGAGTCTATAAGCCACAGTTCCTACTCGTTCGAGGATTATAAATGGGCCAATGAATCTTGAGCTTTCCTCTTTTTCCAAATCTCGTAACTCCTTTCCATGGAGCAACACGTAACAACACATGATCTCCAATATTGAATTCCACGTCCTTTAGACGAAGATCAGCATAACTCTTTTGTCGATCTTGTGAGGTTTTTATACGTTGTCGGATCGTTTGAATCTTTTCCGTAGTCATACGTATTCAAATCCGGTCCCCAACAACGTTGCTTCACCCACCTCATCCCAACATACCGGAAGCGACACTTTCTTCTATACAACGCCTCAAATGGAGCCGTGCCAATACTTATTTGATAACTATTATTGTAGGAAAACTCCACCAATGGTAAGAACTTGTCCCAACTTCCCTTGAAGTCAAGGACACAAAGTCTTAATAAATCTTCAAGAGTTTGAATAGTCCTTTCCGACTACTCATCCGTTTGAGGATGATATGCTGATCTAAATCGTAAATCCGTGAGCATAGATTTTTTCAAACTAACCCAAAATCTTGAAGTGAATCTTGGGTCTCGATCAAAAACTATGGATACTGGCATACCATGCAATCTTATGATCTCGTTTATGTATATACTAGCAAGACGTTCAAGTGTAAAAGTTTATCGTATTGGTAAGAAATGAGCAGACTTGGTCAATCTATCAACAATGACCCAAATTGCATCTATGCCTTGAGAAACCTTGGGAAGACCAGTAACGAAATCCATGGTAATGTGCTCCCACTTCCATTCTGGGAATTTCAAGTGGTTGCAATGGACCTTTGGCACTTGATGCTCCGCCTTGACTCGTTGACAAGTTGAGATAAACCCCACTATCTCTCTCTTCATATTGCTCCACCAAAATGTATGTCAAAGATCACGATACATTTTGGTACTCCCAGGATGGATTGCAAACGGTGTGTTGTGTGCCTCCATCATGATTTTATACTTCAAGTCAGAATCGTTAGGAACACAAAGTCTGGAGTTGACTCGAAGTATTCCTTCTTCATCGATTCTTGCTTCTGAAATAGCACCTTCTTGCACTTTCTTCCTCATATGCATCAGCTCCAGGTCTATAGCTTGAGCAACTTTAACTTTATCGATTAAAGTTGGTTCCACTCGTATATTCGCCATCATCACATGGGTCCCTGGAGTCTTTAACTCAATTTTCATCCTTTTCAAGTCATACAAAATGGGCCTTTGCGTTGACAATATTGCACTCATACCCGCATATGATCTTCTACTCAATTGCGTCAGCTACTACGTTCGCTTTTCCAGGATGGTATTTGTGACGCCCCCAAAACAGGTATACATCACCCATCTAAGTCGCCAGATACATGATACATAATATAACTATAAACTTCTTTTATACAACTATCGTGTAAAAATACGACAAAACATAGCTGAGAGTTTTAATACGAATATTGCCTTCTAGACAATATCCACACTCAATGGAGTCCTCATTACAATTATTATCACACTATTTTATAAAAATGGTGAGGACTACTATAGCCACCATCTCGAACCATCACTCCATTCCCCGACTCGTCTCAGCTATATTCTCATTTCCTGAAAAGAACAGTGAAAGAAAGGGTGAGCTTAACTAGCCCAATAAAAAATATTATGACTAAGATAATGCAGAATAAATTATCCTTAGCCTTCAACAATATAACAACTGATAGAATATAATAGACAACAAGTTTAAATACAGCGGAATAAGCAATTCATTAGAAGAGTCAAGTAGAACATAATGTCTACTATCTCATACGAATTTAAAAGCTTATTATCAATATTTTATCGCTGAGACTTAGCTTAATAAATAATCCACATCATCGAATCACCCATACACTACGGCCAAGGATATTCGTTAATATCACATCCATGAATTATCCATGCACTACGGCCAAGGATATTCATTATTATCACATCCATGAATTAATATTTCATTGCTGAGACTCAGCTCAATAATTAATCCACATCATCAATTCATCCCTGCACTATAGGCCAAGGATATTCTTTTAGTATCACGACCACGAATTATCCATGCACTACAGGCCAAAGATAATCGTGTTTTCATCAACAGTCCTGATCATGCCATAAAATAATTCATCTGTATACTCTTGGGCGAAGAGAATCCATAGCAATAATCATACCAAAAACTGTCCATCAATGCACTACGGCCAATGAGGACTTTTTTCACATCATTTGTAACATTACGGTCATGATTATACCGAATAATCCCTGGTCATAATCATACCAAGTCCATGTATACACTACAGGCCACAAATGACTTTCAACATAATATATACATGAAGATGATGACGATGATATAAGTATTAATCAAACGAAAATAAGGATAAATATTAAAGACTTTAAATTTATCCAAATATTATCAACCACTCATAATATAATATTATTAATATCATAACAATATTTTAATCACTTCTTAAACTTATAAACAATTTAATTGATTACATTTTACCAAATAATGCATTTAATCATTCAAAAATATCATACTCATAAGATTTCATCACCAATGATTAAATCCCTCATCAAAAATATGCATATACCTTATACAGGATTTCCAAGCCATAAAATCCTATTTTTCAATTTTGTTACTTCACATAACATATTTAACTCATATGTTTGTAACTAAACTATTTTCATGAAAAATATCAAATCAGTCCCAAAAATATTTCTTTTCTGGGATTTAGCAGAATATAGTCCCATAATGAACATATATTTTTCTCAAAATTTTTAAAATTCATTTACTATTTTTCAAAAATTAATTTCTAATTAATTCCTTAAGAAATTAGCTACCTCAAGTTTAACTCCAGAAATTCCCAAATCTTGGCAGGATCTTACACATGTTAACGTGAGCTTCCAGTTTAAATTTCATGGTCATCGGAGTTATAGAACTCCGGTTATAGTGTTTTTCGTCAAAAAAACCTAAATATTGAAATAGTCATAACTTGCTCATTTTAAGTCGGAATGAGCTCATTTTTGGACAAAATATTTTTTATACCATATACTTTCATGTCAAAAAAGGCCGGAATTTTTCACACAAATTAAGTGGCCGAAACTACACTTTTAAAAATCTGGGCAGTAGCATTTTTGGTATTTGCAGCTTTTGACTCCTTTGCTAAAATCAGTCCACACGAAAATCTACAACACCTTTTACAGTGATTCCATTTGGAGATGCTACAAAACTCATAGATTTAACTCTAGAACTTGACCACACTCAAAAATTCAAAATATAATAGGAGATATGATCAATTAAATTTCATGTTCCATTTTCACCAAAATCTGATTTTTCAACCCTTTGTGATTTCTAAGAAACTTTCATGTTTTAACATAATAACCAACATAACTCATCATAACACTTACTAATACTTCATATACCCATGATTTTCATCAGTCGAATGCTTTTATTATGACTCTCATCATAATCAACGTAACTAGATTATTTCCACAATTTAATAAGGAATGAATACGAAGGATCATTCACCATGCATGTGGTAATCCACTTATACAAGTTATTCCAACAGAATAATAAAGAATGGAATAACAGAAGGATTCACCATGCATACGATAGAGACCGCGTAGACAGGTTATTCCCAACAGAATAATAAAGACGAAACTAGGTTGGCAGAAACGCCTTGTACAAGATATTTCCAGAGAATAATAAAGAATGGAATAACAATAGAAATCACCATGCATGCGGTACTGTGATAGGCATGAGTTATTCCAATAGAATAATAAATTATGGAACCGGTCCCCGTAAAAGCGCGCAGCATGAGGATATTCTGACAGAATAATAAATGCGAAATAATAAATAATGGAATCAGGTCAGGCGAAATTCTCACCGACATGATATTCCAACAGAATAATAAAGAATGGAATAATAGAAGAATTTCACCATGTATGCGGCACTTGCATAAACAGGTTATTCCAATATAATAATGAAGAATTGAATAATAACTCTTACGAGTATTGAAAGAAAGTAATTCTCTTCATGAATACGAAAGAATAATACCCCTTACAGGTACAACAAATAATATCCCTTACCTTTGAAATAAGAGTACTCCGACTGGTAGGGCGAGGATATACTCGAAGAAAACTTGCACTACTCTCAAAGCTTTCATAAACTCTAAAGAAATATGCTCAAGATTATAGAAGAAGAATTCTCTCTATAGTTTCTCTCTCTAGAGTTTTAGTGAATTCATAAGAAATAATGAAGGAATGAGCTTCTATTTATAGAAGAATGGACTGCATAGTAACTAATTCATGAACGGTCCAGATTCATTTACTTTTAATCGGATGGTCCATATTTAAAGCAAAATCTTTTAAATAAAATATAATATATTCTATTTATAATCTAATAAAAGCGAATAACTTTATAAAATTATTTGCATTTTATATAAAAAGATTTTACTATGCAAAAACACTATCTGAGGCATTATGCAACACTATGCATAATAAAATATAATATATTCTATTTATAGAATAACTTTATAAAAGTATTACATTTTTATATAAAAAGATTTTACTATGCAAAATACTATGCATAATAGAATATATTATATTCTATTTATAGAATAACTTTATAAAAGTATTCTGTTTTATATAAAAAGCTTTTACTATTATAATTTCAACCAACGGTCTGAAAAATTAGTACATCTCTTCATGAAATAATATTGTACCAAAAATTGATTTGGACCGAAAAGAAATATATTTTTCAGGTGAATAGTAACTCATGAATAGTAACCGGATATTTTATGACAACTTATCTACTTTGAAAAATTTTCACATATCACCCTTAACTTTAACTTTTTTATCAATTTAACTATTTACCAAAATAGAAAAATTGAATACTTTTATTTTATAAAATTCAGGGTCTCACAGTATTGGATGGTATGACCATAATCTTTCAACAACTCAAGCCATCGTTGTTGCCTCATGTTGAGTTCCTTTTGAGTGAAGAAATATTTGAGGCTTTTATGATCCATATAGATCTCCACCTTCTCTCCATACAGGTAATGCCTCCAAATCTTAAGCTCAAAAATGACTGCTACCAACTCTAGATCATGAGTAGGATAATTCCTCTCATATTCTTTGAGTTGTCGTGAGGCATAGGCTATGACTTTCCCATGTTGCATGAGAACACATCCTAACCCTTTGCCTGAAGCATCACTATAGATGACAAATGCCTCCAAGCCAGATGGTATTGTCAGAACAGGTGCTGAAATGAGTCTCCTCTTGAGTTCTTGAATACTCTTCTCACATTCCTCCCTCCAACCGAACTTTGTATCTTTTCGAGTCAGCTGAGTTAATGGAGTAGTGATTCGAGAAAATCCTTTCACAAATCTCCGATAATAACCAGCTAAGCCAAGAAAGCTACGTACTTCGGTCACTGACTTAGGTTGCTCCCAGCTTTGAATTGCTTCAATCTTTGCCGGGTCAACAGATATTCCATGATTTGATATCACGTGCCCAAGGAATGCAACTTCCTCAAGCCAGAACTTGCATTTCTTTAACTTGGCATAAAGCTTGTTTTCACGAAGCTTTTGAAGTATCAGCCTCAAGTGTTGCTCATGGTCTTCACGGGTTTTGGAGTATATAAGGATGTCATCAATAAAGACGACCACAAAGTGATCCAAATATTCCTTGAATACTCGGTTCATCATGTCCATGAAGGCAGCAAGAGCATTAATAAATCCAAAAGACATGACTAGGAATTTATAATGCCCGTACCGAGTTCTGAAAGCAGTCTTTGGAATGTCATCAGTTTTAATCTTCAACTGATGATATCCGGAATGAAGATCAATTTTTGAAAAGAATTTGGCTCCTTGCAACTGGTCAAACAGGTCATCAATGCAAGGCAACATGTACCTATTTTTTATGGTAACATGATTCAACTCCCGATAATCAATACAAAGTAACATACTTCCATCTTTCTTCTTCACGATTAGAATAGGAGCACCCCAAGGAGACGTACTAGGATGAATGAAATTGATGTCTAACAATTCCTGTAGTTGGGTTTTTAACTCCTGAAGTTCAATAGGAGCCATTCGATATGGGGCTTTGAAAATGGGTTTTGTACCGGATTCAAGGTCGATACAAAATTCAATTTCACGCTCTGGGGGTAGGCCAAGAAGTTCTTTAAGGAATACGTCAGGAAATTTATTAACAATAGAAATATCATTCAAATCTGACATATTTTTATTTAAATCCATGACATGGGCTAAGAAAGCTTGACATCTATTTTTCAATAAACGAATAGCTTTATGGCTTGATATGACAGTGATTGATTTTAGTGGTTTTGTTGCTTGAATTCGCATAATAGGTTGGTTTGGAATATGAAAGCTAACAACCTTACGAAAACAATCAATTTTAGCATGATGAGTAGTTAACCAATCAACCCCTAAAATCACATCAAATGCAAGTTTTTTCAAAGAAATAAGATCGATAGGTAACGTGCGGTTACTGATTTGAATCAAACAAGACTTATAAACCGTGAATGTAATGAAGGTTTCTCCCAATGGAGTTTTAACAGATAAGTCAAAGTCTAATTTCTTCGGAGTCAAATTTAAACGTTGAGCGCAAGTAGGAGAAATAAAGGAATGGGTAGAACCGATATCAAATAAAGTATAAACTTCGCTAGAGTTTATGATTAGCTTACCCGTGATCACCTCGTTCGGATTCCTCGCTTTTTGGGAGGTTATGACAAACGCTCTCCCTTGAACTATCGATTTTGTCTTGTCTGGGACACCCTTTGATGCCTCCATCCCACCTAGACTTGACTTTAGTGCACGACAAAATCGGGCTAGGTGACCTTTTCCACAATTATAACACGTTTTGGACTGCATCACGCAGTTTGGACTGATATGTCCCTCCCCTCTGCATTTGTAACATACGATCAACGATCGTTCTCCTTCCTTAACAACAGGTGCTGGTGCTAACTTCTTTCCATCCTTGTTGAATCTCCTCTTCTTGAAATGTCCACTCTTATTGTCATGGCCATGATTACCACTGAAGTGATTATCATTTCTGGCATATTGATTCCCTCCACATTTGTTGTCACCACTTTGATGACTGCTACCACTGGTATGATCGACTTGTCGGTTGCTCTCTCTTCGTTAGGTTGACTCATTATCGCGCTCCAATAACTGAGCCCTATTCACAACATCTGAATACAAACACAGTTTGTGAGAAATTAGGTATTGACGTATCTCAGGTTTCAAACCTCCTAGAAACATCCGCGTCATTCTCTCCTAATTATCAACCAAGTGGGATGCAAATCGAGATAACTCAGCAAACTTAGCTTCATACTGCGCCACGGTCATATTGTTTTGCGCAAGCTTGATGAACTCTACCTCCTTCATGTGATGAATACTTTCAGGAAAGTACTTGTCGTTGAACAGTTCTTGAAACTTCTCTCAAGACATCTTTAGTGCGGTAGGTTGAGTACGCTTTACAGATTCCCACTAGTAATATGCCTCTGCTCGCAACATGAAGGTGGCAAATGGAACCTTTTGCTCCTCGGAGCATCCCAAGACATCAAATATCTTGTTGATCTGCTTTATCCACGTCTCCACCTTAAGTGGTTTTGGCTCTCCAAAAAACTCCGGTGGTCCTAGCTCCTTGAACTGCTTAGCGGTGACCGTCCGAGAGTTGTCAGTGTTTCCATCTGCATTTTGAACAGGAGCCGCTTTCGCCTGATGTTGCATGAATTGCATAAAGCCTCTGAACATCCCATCGTTCACCATTTCATCGATGTTATTGTTTACATGAGGATTATTGTCTTCCTGTTGCACATTATCTTGGGCATTAATCTGTGGTGACTCAATGGTCTCATGTGCTTCATTGTTTACCTCAACATTTTTGGATGCCATTTTCAAATACTGCCACAAAACAAGGGTTAATTAACATATCACATATTATCTCTATACTCTGACCGACCAATTAAATACCAAATAAACTTAGGTAGGTCATACTAGTGAAGGAATTCCCCGTTTCTCCCCTCCTAGTTCTTGTCTCACATCTCAGCCAGGGATTATATCCCTAAACTCTGATACCAACTTTGACGCCCCCAAAATAGGTATATATCACCCATCTTGAGTCACCAAATACATGGTACAAAATTTAAATACAACTTAATTATACAACAGTCGTGTAAAATACGATAAAACATAAACTGAGAGTTTTAATAAGAATATTGCCATCTAGACAATATCCACACTCAATGGATTCCTCATTATATTTATTGTCACACTATTTAACATAATAGTGAGGACTACTAATGCTATCATCTGGACCGTCACTCCGTTCCCCAACTCGTCCCAGCTATATTCTCATTTCCTGAAGAGAACAATGAAAGAAAGGGTGAGCTCAACTAGCCCAGTAAGAAATATTATGACTAAGATAATGCAGAATAAATTATTCTTAGCCTTCAACGGTATAAAAACTGATAGAATACAATAGACAACAAGTTTTAGATGAACAACTACAGCGGAAATAAGCAATCCATTAGAAGAGTCAAGTATAGAATAAAATCTACTATCTTCTATGATTTAAAAAGTTTTCATCAACTTTATCTTTGAGACTCGACAATAAATAAAATTGAATCATCCCTACACCACGGCGAGGATATTCATATAATCATCAATGTTCATGATTATTAGAATAATCTACGGTCATAATCATACCAACAATTTGTCCATTGATGAACTACAGAATGATGAGGACTTTTACCACATCATTCATTACATGATTATCTTAGAATAATCCACGGTCATAATCATACCAAGTCCATCTATGCACGTAAGCCAAAGATGACTTTTCGTCACAATATAAGCATGAGGATGATGACAATGACATAATAATTCAATAAAACAAGTTCGAGGATAAATTTTAAAGATTTATAATTTAATTTATCCGAGAGAATCGATAACGTCAAATTGTCGACATGATCTTTGCTTTGTAGAGTAAAATTCAAGAATAATATTCATGTACCAAAACTAATTTGGACAGAAAATAAATATATTTTTCGGGTAAATAGTACCCCGTGAATAGTACTTCGGGAATAGTACCACGACATGAAAATTACCCCAAATACCCGAGTGAATGATACTAGAGTGAATAGTAATTGGGTGAATAGTAACCCATGAATAGTAACTAATGAATAGTACTCTGGCACGAAAAGTGCCCTGAATACCCGAGTGAATAATACTAGAGTGAATAGTAACCCTGTGAATAGTAACCCATGAATAGTAACGAGTTACTATTCACCTGATTACTATTCACTCTAGTATCATTCACTTAGATATTCGAGTCACTTTTCGTGTCGGGGTACTATTCATGGGATACTATTCCCGAAGTACTATTCACGGGGTACTATTCACCTAAAAAATATATTCCTTTTATGTCCTAATTATTTTTGGTACATGAATATTATTCTTGAATTTTACTCTACAAAGCAGTATCATGTTGACAATTTGGACGTTATTGATTTCTGGATAAATTAAATTATTAATCTTTAAAATTTATCCTTGAACTTGTTTTATTGAATTATTATGTCATTGTCATCATCCTCATGCTTATATTGTGATTAAAAGTCATCTTTAGCTTACGTGCATAGATGGACTTGGTATGATTATGATTGTGATTATTATTAGATAATCATGACCGTAATGTGATTTAATGATGTGATAAAAGTCCTCATTGGCCTCGTAGTTCATCGATGGATGCTTGTTGGTATGATTATGACCAGATTATTCGTATAATCATGACCATTGATGATTACATTAATATCCTTGGTCGTGGTGCAGTGGATGATTCGATTTTATTTATTGTCGAGTCTCAAATGATAAAGTTGATGAAAAACTTTTTAAATCATGAAGATAGAAGATTTTATGCTCTACTTGACTCTTCTAATGGATTGCTTATTTTCACCGCAGCTTGTTGTTGATCTAAAACTTGTTGTCTATTGTATTTCTATCGCATTGTTATATCGTTGAAGGCCAAGGATAATTTATTCTCGCATTATCTTAGTCATAATATTTCTTCGGGCTAGTTGAGCTCACCCTTTCTTTCATTGTTCTTCGTGAAATGAGAATATAGTTGGGATTTGTAGCCTGGGAATGGAGTGATGGTCCAGATAAATGGCTTTAGTAGTCCTCATTATTCTCTGTAATAATATGATAATAATTATAATGAGGACTGCATTGAGTGTGGATATTGTCTAGATGACAATATTCTTGTTTAAACTCTTAGCTATGTTTTGTTGTATTTTATACGACTGTTGTATAATTAAGTTGTATTTGAATTTATGTACCATATGGGTGATGTATACCTGTTTTGGGGGCGTCACATAATCTAAGATTTCCTTTTTCATTTCCATCAAAGATATCAAATTAACTGCTGGCCAAACAATTATTAAATTAAACACAAAATATAATAATCAACTCAATAGGATCAATAAGTGAAAATAACGATAATTGAATTAATTCATTGCAAAAGATTCCATTGTATTTCTAATTGGAATTAAGTTCATCATACTTAAGAAAACTACCACAATGCAATTAAATAACATCCCGAGTACATATAAAGAAGTAAGGAGAATAAGAAAAACTCTATCAAGAATCTCCAAACTCAACAGTAGCGAAGGAACAGTGAAGAAAAAAAAAGTATAGTGACAATGTAGTTATTAGCGAAAGAAACATCCTTTACATTTTTTTTCTCGCAAAATTGAGGTGATATATAGAAAGAGATTTGGAGCCAATTTATGATGACATTTTACAAGGAAAAAAATATTAATGAAGAAATTATTATTCACTATATGTTATTATTTAGAGGTTTTTTGCGAAAGATAAAATTGGTAACTGTTTTATTCTAAATAATTTTTTTAGAATTAATTCTGATGAATATAATTAAATTGTAATATAAATACTTTTAATTTTTTATAGTAAAAAATTTATGTTTAATAATACTTTTTAAGTAACTTACAATATCGACTATTTCTTTAATCAAAGTAAATAAATTTATAATAATTTAAACTTTAAAATTTTATACATTGACCATGAAAAAAAAGAAAGATAAGGCTCTTTTTGTGGAATAGACTACAAATGTTAAACTCATCTATTCTACAGAAAGAGATAACTTTGAGTTTATTTTTAGTTAATTTATGGTATTTGACAACTCGAATTTTAATGTAATTAATTTTTTTAAATGTAATTTTATTCTTAATAATATTTTTTAAATAATTTATAATATTAAATATTTTATTTATTAAAATATTAAGTTACATTAATTTAAATTTTAAAATATTGTAATTGACAATAAAAATTATAATAATTAAGACTCTTTTTTGTAGAATGCGGATCACAAATATGTTAAATTATTACTATTTTGTTTTACAAAAAAATTATATTTTAGTTTGTTATTAACTAATTTATGACATCCTAAAATTTAAATTTAAATTTAAATCAATTTAACCTTTTGAAATAATAATTTTATTTACAATACTAATTTTTAATGAGTGCACAATATTAATTTTTTTATAAGTTAAAATCAAACTCTTTTTTTTTAAACAAGTCCTTAATTTAGGAGCCAAAATTCATATATGGATGTTTCAATCAAAGAGCTACATGAACAGATGTTTCAATTAGGGAGGTGTGGGCTAGCTCTGCATGAATAGATGGTTCAATCAGGGAGGTATGACATAGCTCTCTCGCTCTTATTTAACCAGCCGCAGAGAAAAAAAAATGACCTGCATGGCCGTTCTTTCCCGTCACTAGATCAATCGCGGTACCCCTAGATCATCGGCATGCATATCAAGGTCGGCTGCACCACTCTTTCCCCTCACTCAGATCAGCCCTCCCACACCTTTTTCCCCTCTCTCTCAACTCCCTCTAACCCTAGAAATAATGGCAACATAGTGGTGGCAACGTGGCAACATAAGTATTGACGGTATTGTTGTGGCGACCTGCTCTCTCTTCTCCTTCTCCTTTAATTTCTCTATTATTGTCCAATTAGAGGTTATAATTTCCTCCCTTGTTAATTTCTTCTAAAACTTAGGTTTTAATTTTTCCTACTAATTTTTGTTATTTAGAGTCAATTTCTGTTGCAATTGGAATGATTGTATTGTTAATTTTATAATTATTTCAATTATTACATATATAATTTCAAAATGTTGTGGAGATTTTTAGTACTTCTGTGATTTCTGGGATACTTTTTATCTAATTTTAAGAGAAAGACAACCATTTGTGGTTAAAACAACCTGCACAGGTAGTGTGACGCCCCCAAAATATGTCCATACAACCCATTCTAAGTCACCAAATACATAGTACATAATTCAAATACAAACTTTATTTATTCAATTATAGTGCAAAATACGACAACACATACGCTGTGAGTTTTAATACAAATATTGTCTCATAGACAATATCCAAACTCAAATAAAATTCTCATTACAATTATTATTACACTATTTTACAAAATAGTGAGGATTACTAAAATAACCATCTTGGATCACTACTCCACTCCCCGACTAGTCCCAGCTACAATCTCGCCTCCTAAGAAGAACAATGGAACCAAAAAGAAAATGGTGAGCTCAACTAGCCCAGTACAGAATATTATGACTAAGATAATGTAGAACAAATTATCATTAGTCCTCAACAGGGAAAAAATCTGATAGAATACAATAGACAACAAGTTTTAGATCAACAACTGCAGTGGAAACAACAATCCATTAGAAGAGTCAAGTAGAGAATGATGTGTACTATCTTCTATGATTTAAAATCCATCATCAATATTTTATCCATGTAATACCAATCAATAAACATTTTACATCAACGAATTATCCATGCACTACGGGCCAAGGATATTCGTTTATATCACCAGTGGTCATAATCATGCCAAACAAATGTCCATCTATGCACTATGGGCCAAAGAGGACTTTCACCACATCATTTGTATGTAACATTACAAGTCAGGATAATACCAATACAAAATTCCTGGTCATAATCATATCAATCAACAGTCCATCTATGCACCACAGTCACAAATACTCTATTATGATGGTAATATTAGTCATCACTGAAAGCCGTCATATATTTTTATTGTTTTGTGATAGCTTGAAAATGTCATCACAAAATACCTTCTTTTTGTAATTACAAATAAAAGTCGTCACAAAAATCTATCTTTTTTAATGATTGTCACGGCCATCACAAAATATTGTTTTGATTATTTTTACATTAAAATATTAGTGATAGCTTAATTGCAATCACGAAAAAGGGTATATCTATAAGTGATGATTTAGTCGTCACAAAAGAAAATTTATTTTGCCATCACAATTATAATACATTGATGTCAAGATTAGTCATCACTAAGAGCCATCATATATACTATTATTTTGTGAATTCTTAAAAGTCCATCACAAATTACTATCTTTTGTGATTATTTTTAAAAACTGTCACAAAGTTCCGTCACGTATTCTTGTTTTTCTAGTAGTGAATATCCAAATTGTCAACATGATAACTAATTGTGGAGTAAAATTTAAGAATGATATTCATGTATCAAAAATAATTTGGACAAAAAAGAAATCACTTTTGTCGTAAATAGTACCCCGTGAATAGTACCCGAATGAATAGTATTAAATGAATAATACTCGAATGAAAAGTACCCCGAATGAATAGTATCCTGGCATGAAAAGTATCCTGAATGAATAGTACCCCAGATGAATAATACTCCGGTATGAATAGTACCCATAAATGGAGAATATGAAAGAAAACGATATCTCATGACGAGTACAAAAGAAATGATATCTCATACAAGTATAAAAGAATATCTGAAAATCAGAAGCGGATTTTCACCGTTATGCAGTGTCCGAGTAGACAGATCATTTCCACAATTTAATAAAGAATGAATATGAATGGTTATTCACTATGCATGCAATAATCCGCGTAGACAGGTTACTCCCGTAGATTAATAAAGAATAAATACGAAGGTCATTTACCATGCATGCGAGAATCCAGCGTGAGCAAAGTTACTCCATGATTAGTAAAGAATGAATATGAAGGGTCTTTCTGTAAGACCCCAACTTTTATGAATAAAAATGAATTTTCTATAAATATCATTTTTGAATATTATGGAATAAATTTGATATAATGTTATAGTTGTGGGTAATATTTATAAATTTTGCAAAGTACGGAAGTTGTTATATAATATTTGATTGGTGGGGAATATTCGCATTTACCAAGATAATCATTAGTGGACCCCACAAGAATTATCATTTCGGATTGAGAAAATGACAAAAATATTTTTATGAAAATAACGGCGGAAGTTTTCTGGTTGATCTTGTTGAACTACTCGGTAGTAAAGTAAAAGCGATGTCTGGCGTGGTTGCATAGTAGTACACGGTATTGATTATTAATGCTTATGTGAGAAGTCACTCGGTTTGATTCAATTATTCTTAGATATTTTATATGTTATTAAATCAATAATTGAGATGACGAAGTTGTTAATATTATAACCCATTCTAAGTCGCCGCCAAATACATAGTACATAATTCAAATATAAACTTCATTTATTCAATTGTCGTGCAAAATACGACAACACATATCTGTTGTGAGTTTTAATACAAATATTGTCTCATAGACAATATCCAAACTCAAATAAAATTCTCATTACAATTATTATCACACTATTTTACAAAATAGTGAGGATTACTAAAATAATCATCTTGGATCACTACTCCACTCCCCGACTAGTCCCAGCTACAATCTCGCCTCCTAAGAAGAACAATGGAACCAAAAAGAAAATGGTGAGCTCAACTAGCCCAGTACAGAATATTATGACTAAGATAATGTAGAACAAATTATCATTAGTCCTCAACGAGGAAAAAATCGATAGAATACAATGAGACAACAAGTTTTAGATCAACAATTTGCGGTGGAAACAACAATCCATTAGAAGAGTCAAGTAGAGAATGATGTGTACTATCTTCTATGATTTAAAAATCCATCATCAATATTTTATCCATGTAATACCAATCAATAAACATTTTACATCAACGAATTATCCATGCACTACGGGCCAAGGATATTCGTTTATATCACCAGTGGTCATAATCATGCCAAACAAATGTCCATCTATGCACTATAGGCCAAAGAGGACTTTCACCACATCATTTGTATGTAACATTACAAGTTAGGATAATACCAATACAAAATTCCTGGTCATAATCATATCAATCAACAGTCCATCTATGCACCACAGGCCAAAGATGACTTTTACCACAACATAAGCATGAGGATGATGACAATGATATAACAAATTAATCAAGCGAGATCAAGGATAAATATTAGATATTTATAATTCAATTTATCCAAAGTTCAAGAATCACTACTAAAAAAATGGTTGTTTGTGATGGCCAAAATCTATCACAAAAAGTAGGAAAACCATCACGAAAGGTATGCGTGATGGCTTTAAAAGATCATGATGGCCGTCTTGTATCGCCCATCATGAAAGGTTTTATGTGATGGTTTTGGCAATCACATAAACACTTAATATTTTTGTGATGATTAATACAATCACATTAATCGTAATCTATTGTGATTGTCAAAGTCATCACAAAAAATCAAGACTTTAGGGTCAAATGTAAGGCGTGAATCTCTATTTACGTATAATTTATTTCACTATATTAATTGTATCAATTGATACTTATAGGATTCGAACCCTCCCCCCATTTTCAAACTAAATAACGAGTATTACCACTACACCAAAGCCCATATCATGATTATAATTTTAAAATAAAATATAAAAGAAAATATATGTGAGTTGTCTTACTAAATAAAATTACTTCCACATAAGATTTGGTGATTACAATGGCAGTCACAAATACTCTATTATGATGGTAATATTAGTCATCACTGAAAGCCGTCATATATTTTTATTGTTTTGTGATAGCTTGAAAATGTCATCACAAAATACCTTCTTTTTGTAATTACAAATAAAAGTCGTCACAAAAATCTATCTTTTTTAATGATTGTCACGGCCATCACAAAATATTGTTTTGATTATTTTTTACATTAAAATATTAGTGATAGCTTAATTGCAATCACGAAAAGGGTATATCTATAAGTGATGATTTAGTGCGTCACAAAAAGAAAATTTATTTTGCCATCACAATTATAATACATTGATGTCAAGATTAGTCATCACTAAGAGCCATCATATATACTATTATTTTGTGAATTCTTAAAAAGTCCATCACAAATTACTATCTTTTGTGATTATTTTTAAAAGCATCACAAAGTTAAAATCACGTATTCTTGTTTTTCTAGTAGTGAATATCCAAATTGTCAACATGATAACTAATTGTGGAGTAAAATTTAAGAATGATATTCATGTATCAAAAATAATTTGGACAAAAAAGAAATCACTTTTGTCGTAAATAGTACCCCGTGAATAGTACCCGAATGAATAGTATCAAATGAATAATACTCGAATGAAAAGTACCCCGAAAGAATAGTATCCCGGCATGAAAAGTATCCTGAATGAATAGTACCCCAGATGAATAATACTCCGGTATGAATAGTACCCATAAATGGAGAATATGAAAGAAAACGATATCTCATGACGAGTACAAAAGAAATGATATCTCATACAAGTATAAAAGAATATACGAAACTGTAACTGGATTTTCACCCGTTATGCGGTAATCCGAGTAGACAGATCATTTCCACAATTTAATAAAGAATGAATACGAATGGTTATTCACTATGCATGCAATAATCCGCGTAGACAGGTTACTCCCGTAGATTAATAAAGAATAAATACGAAGGTCATTTACCATGCATGCGGTAATCCGCGTAGACAGGTTACTCCCGCAGATTAGTAAAGAATGAATATGAAGGGTCTTTCTGTAAGACCCCAACTTTTATGAATAAAAATGAATTTTCTATAAATATCATTTTTGAATATTATGGAATAAATTTGATATAATGTTATAGTTGTGGGTAATATTTATAAATTTTGCAAAGTACGGAAGTTGTTATATAATATTTGATTGGTCAGGGAATATTCGTACGACGGCATAATCATTAGTGGACCCCACAACAGAATTATTGTCGGATTGAGAAAATGACAAAAATATTTTTATGAAAATAAGCAACAGAAGTTTTCTGGTTGCTGATTTGTTGAACTACTCGGTAGTAAAGTATAAAGATGTCTGGCGTGGTTGCATAGTAGCACACTCAGTATTGATTATTAATGCTTATGTGAGAAGTCACTCGGTTTGATTCAATTATCATAGATATTTTATATGTTATTAAATCAATAATTGAGATGACGAAGTTGTTAATATTATAACCCATTCTAAAGTCGCCAAATACATAGTACATAATTCAAATATAAACTTCATTTATTCAATTGTCGTGCAAAATACGACAACACATACGCTGTGAGTTTTAATACAAATATTGTCTCATAGACAATATCCAAACTCAAATAAAATTCTCATTACAATTATTATCACACTATTTTACAAAATAGTGAGGATTACTAAAATAATCATCTTGGATCACTACTCCACTCCCCGACTAGTCCCAGTTACAATCTCGCCTCCTAAGAAGAACAATGGAACCCAAAAAGAAAATGGTGAGCTCAACTAGCCCAAGATGAGAATATTATGACTAAGATAATGTAGAACAAATTATCATTAGTCCTCAACAGGGAAAAAATCTGATAGAATACAATAGACAACAAGTTTTAGATCAACAACTGCAGTGGAAACAACAATCCATTAGAAGAGTCAAGTAGAGAATGATGTGTACTATCTTCTATGATTTAAAATCCATCATCAATATTTTATCCATGTAATACCAATCAATAAACATTTTACATCAACGAATTATCCATGCACTACGGGCCAAGGATATTCGTTTATATCACCAGTGGTCATAATCATGCCAAACAAATGTCCATCTATGCACTATAGGCCAAAGAGGACTTTCACCACATCATTTGTATGTAACATTACAAGTCATGATAATACCAATACAAAATTCCTGGTCATAATCATATCAATCAACAGTCCATCTATGCACCACAGGCCAAAGATGACTTTTACCACAACATAAGCATGAGGATGATGACAATGATATAACAAATTAATCAAGCGAGATCAAGGATAAATATTAGATATTTATAATTCAATTTATCCAAAGTTCAAGAATTACTACTAAAAAAATGGTTGTTTGTGATGGCCAAAATCTATCACAAAAAGTAGGAAAACCATCACGAAAGGTGTACGTGATGGCTTTAAGCATCACAATGGCCGTCTTGTATACGCCCATCATGAAAGGTTTTATGTGATGGTTTTGGCAATCACGCAAACACTTAATATTTTTGTGATGATTAATACAATCACATTAATACGTAATCTATTGTGATTGTCAAAGTCATCACAAAAAATCAAGACTTTAGGGGTCAAATGTAAGAGCGTGAATCTCTATTTACGTATAATTTATTTCACTATATTAATTGTATCAATTGATACTTATAGGATTCGAACCCTCCCCCCATTTTCAAACTAAATAACGAGTATTACCACTACACCAAAGCCCATATCATGATTATAATTTTAAAATAAAATATAAAAGAAAATATATGTGAGTTGTCTTACTAAATAAAATTACTTCCACATAAGATTTGGTGATTACAATGGCAGTCACAAATACTCTATTATGATGGTAATATTAGTCATCACTGAAAGCCGTCATATATTTTTATTGTTTTGTGATAGCTTGAAAATGTCATCACAAAATACCTTCTTTTTGTAATTACAAATAAAAGTCGTCACAAAAATCTATCTTTTTTAATGATTGTCACGGCCATCACAAAATATTGTTTTGATTATTTTTTACATTAAAATATTAGTGATAGCTTAATTGCAATCACGAAAAGGGTATATCTATAAGTGATGATTTAGTGCGTCACAAAAAGAAAATTTATTTTGCCATCACAATTATAATACATTGATGTCAAGATTAGTCATCACTAAGAGCCATCATATATACTATTATTTTGTGAATTCTTAAAAAGTCCATCACAAATTACTATCTTTTGTGATTATTTTTAAAAACTGTCACAAAGTTCCGTCACGTATTCTTGTTTTTCTAGTAGTGAATATCCAAATTGTCAACATGATAACTAATTGTGGAGTAAAATTTAAGAATGATATTCATGTATCAAAAATAATTTGGACAAAAAAGAAATCACTTTTGTCGTAAATAGTACCCCGTGAATAGTACCCGAATGAATAGTATCAAATGAATAATACTCGAATGAAAAGTACCCCGAAAGAATAGTATCCCGGCATGAAAAGTATCCTGAATGAATAGTACCCCAGATGAATAATACTCCGGTATGAATAGTACCCATAAATGGAGAATATGAAAAGAAAGCGATATCTCATGGCAGTACAAAAGAAATGATATCTCATACAAGTATAAAAGAATATACGAAACTGTAACTGGATTTTCACCCGTTATGCGGTAATCCGAGTAGACAGATCATTTCCACAATTTAATAAAGAATGAATACGAATGGTTATTCACTATGCATGCAATAATCCGCGTAGACAGGTTACTCCCGTAGATTAATAAAGAATAAATACGAAGGTCATTTACCATGCATGCGGTAATCCGCGTAGACAGGTTACTCCCGCAGATTAGTAAAGAATGAATATGAAGGGTCTTTCTGTAAGACCCCAACTTTTATGAATAAAAATGAATTTTCTATAAATATCATTTTTGAATATTATGGAATAAATTTGATATAATGTTATAGTTGTGGGTAATATTTATAAATTTTGCAAAGTACGGAAGTTGTTATATAATATTTGATTGGTCAGGGAATATTCGTACGACGGCATAATCATTAGTGGACCCCACAACAGAATTATTGTCGGATTGAGAAAATGACAAAAATATTTTTATGAAAATAACGGCAGAAGTTTTACCGTTGATACTGTTGAACTACTCGGTAGTAAAAGTACAGTAATACGCGTGGTTGCATAGTAGCACACGGTATTGATTATTAATGCTTATGTGAGAAGTCACTCAGTTTGATTCAATTATTGCCGATATTTTATATGTTATTAAATCAATAATTGAGATGACGAAGTTGTTAATATTATAACCCATTCTAAGTCGCCAAATACATAGTACATAATTCAAATATAAACTTCATTTATTCAATTGTCGTGCAAAATACGACAACACATACGCTGTGAGTTTTAATACAAATATTGTCTCATAGACAATATCCAAACTCAAATAAAATTCTCATTACAATTATTATCACACTATTTTACAAAATAGTGAGGATTACTAAAATAATCATCTTGGATCACTACTCCACTCCCCGACTAGTCCCAGCTACAATCTCGCCTCCTAAGAAGAACAATGGAACCAAAAAGAAAATGGTGAGCTCAACTAGCCCAGTACAGAATATTATGACTAAGATAATGTAGAACAAATTATCATTAGTCCTCAACAGGGAAAAAATCTGATAGAATACAATAGACAACAAGTTTTAGATCAACAACTGCAGTGGAAACAACAATCCATTAGAAGAGTCAAGTAGAGAATGATGTGTACTATCTTCTATGATTTAAAAATCCATCATCAATATTTTATCCATGTAATACCAATCAATAAACATTTTACATCAACGAATTATCCATGCACTACGGGCCAAGGATATTCGTTTATATCACCAGTGGTCATAATCATGCCAAACAAATGTCCATCTATGCACTATAGGCCAAAGAGGACTTTCACCACATCATTTGTATGTAACATTACAAGTCATGATAATACCAATACAAAATTCCTGGTCATAATCATATCAATCAACAGTCCATCTATGCACCACAGGCCAAAGATGACTTTTACCACAACATAAGCATGAGGATGATGACAATGATATAACAAATTAATCAAGCGAGATCAAGGATAAATATTAGATATTTATAATTCAATTTATCCAAAGTTCAAGAATCACTACTAAAAAAATGGTTGTTTGTGATGGCCAAAATCTATCACAAAAAGTAGGAAAACCATCACGAAAGTGTATGCGTGATGGTTTTAAGCATCAACAAT
This sequence comes from Panax ginseng, assembly GCA_020205605.1. Classification (NCBI taxonomy): domain Eukaryota; kingdom Viridiplantae; phylum Streptophyta; class Magnoliopsida; order Apiales; family Araliaceae; genus Panax; species Panax ginseng. The sequence continues at coordinate 26,548,379 of CM035134.1, read as the reverse complement.
GGCCGTCTTGTATCGCCCATCATGAAAGGTTTTATGTGATGGTTTTGGCAATCACGCAAACACTTAATATTTTTGTGATGATTAATACAATCACATTAATACGTAATCTATTGTGATTGTCAAAGTCATCACAAAAATCAAGACTTTAGGGTCAAATGTAAGAACGTGAATCTCTATTACGTATAATTTATTTCACTATATTAATTGTATCAATTGATACTTATAGGATTGAACCCTCCCCCATTTTCAAACTAAATAACGAGTATTACCACTACACCAAAGCCCATATCATGATTATAATTTTAAAATAAAATATAAAAGAAAATATATGTGAGTTGTCTTACTAAATAAAATTACTTCCACATAAGATTTGGTGATTACAATGGCGTCTACAAATACTCTATTATGATGGTAATATTAGTCATCACTTTGAAAGTCATTATATATTTTTATTGTTTTGTGATAGCTTGAAAATGTCATCACAAAATACCTTCTTTTGTAATTACAAATAAAAGTCGTCACAAAAATCTATCTTTTTAATGATTGTCACGGCCATCACAAAATATTGTTTTGATTATTTTTACATTAAAATATTAGTGATAGCTTAATTGCAATCACGAAAAGGGTATATCTATAAGTGATGATTTAGTGCGTCACAAAAGAAAATTTATTTTGCCATCACAATTATAATACATTGATGTCAAGATTAATCATCACTAAGAGCCATCATATATACTATTATTTTGTGAATTCTTAAAAGTCCATCACAAATTACTATCTTTTGTGATTATTTTTAAAAACCTTCACCAAGTTTCCGTCACGTATTCTTGTTTTTCTAGTAGTGAATATCCAAATTGTCAACATGATAACTAATTGTGGAGTAAAATTTAAGAATGATATTCATGTATCAAAAATAATTTGGACAAAAAAGAAATCACTTTTGTCGTAAATAGTACCCCGTGAATAGTACCCGAATGAATAGTATCAAATGAATAATACTCGAATGAAAAGTACCCCGAAAGAATAGTATCCCGGCATGAAAAGTATCCTGAATGAATAGTACCCCGGATGAATACTCCTAAATTATGAATAGTACCCATAAATGGAGAATATGAAAGAAAGCGATATCTCATGGATTTAGTACAAAAGAAATGATATCTCATACAAGTATAAAAGAATATACGAAACTGTAACTGGATTTTCACCCGTTATGCGGTAATCCGAGTAGACAGATCATTTCCACAATTTAATAAAGAATGAATACGAATGGTTATTCACTATGCATGCAATAATCCGCGTGAGAAGGAGTTACTCTCAGAGATTAATAAAGAATAAATACGAAGGTCATTTACTATGCATGCAGTAATCCAGCGAGACAAAGTTACTCCCGCAGATTAGTAAAGAATGAATATGAAGGGTCTTTCAGTAAGACCCCAACTTTTATGAATAAAATGAATTTTCTATAAATATCATTTTTGAATATTATGGAATAAATTTGATATAATGTTATAGTTGTGGGTAATATTTATAAATTTTGCAAAAGTACGGAAGTTGTTATATAATATTTGATTGGTCAGGGAATATTAAATGACGGCAAGATAATCATTAGTGGACCCCACAATGTAATTATTGTCGATTGAGAAAATAACAAAAATATTTTTATGAAAATTGGCGGAAGTTTTACCGTTGATATTGTTGAACTACTCGGTAGTAAAGTATAAAGAATCTGGCTGGTTGCATAGTAGCACGGTATTGATTATTAATGCTTATGTGAGAAGTCACTCAGTTTGATTCAATTATTGTCGATATTTTATATGTTATTAAATCAATAATTGAGATGACGAAGTTGTTAATATTATAACCCATTCTAAGTCGCCAAATACATAGTACATAATTCAAATATAAACTTCATTTATTCAATTGTAAATGCAAAAATACGACAACACATGTTGTGAGTTTTAATACAAATATTGTCTCATGACAATATCCAAACTCAAATAAAATTCTCATTACAATTATTATCACACTACTTTACAAAATAATGAGGATTACTAAAATAATCATCTTGGATCACTACTCCACTCCCCGACTAGTCCCAGCTACAATCTCGCCTCCTAAGAAGAACAATGGAACCAAAAAGAAAATGGTGAGCTCAACTAGCCCCGTACAGAATATTATGACTAAGATAATGTAGAACAAATTATCATTAGTCCTCAACAGGAAAAAAATCTGATAGAATACAATAGACAACAAGTTTTAGATCAACAACTGCAGTGGAAACAACAATCCATTAGAAGAGTCAAGTAGAGAATGATGTGTACTATCTTCTATGATTTAAAAATCCATCATCAATATTTTATCCATGTAATACCAATCAATAAACATTTTACATCAACGAATTATCCATGCACTACGGGCCAAGGATATTCGTTTATATCACCAGTGGTCATAATCATGCCAAACAAATGTCCATCTATGCACTATGGGCCAAAGAGGACTTTCACCACATCATTTGTATGTAACATTACAAGTCAGGATAATACCAATACAAAATTCCTGGTCATAATCATATCAATCAACAGTCCATCTATGCACCACAGGTCAAAGATGACTTTTACCACAACATAAGCATGAGGATGATGACAATGATATAACAAATTAATCAAGCGAGATCAAGGATAAATATTAGATATTTATAATTCAATTTATCCAAAGTTCAAGAATCACTACTAAAAAAATGGTTGTTTGTGATGGCCAAAATCTATCACAAAAAGTAGGAAAACCATCACGAAAGGTATACGTGATGGCTTTAAGCATATCACAATGGCCGTCTTGTATCGCCCATCATGAAAGGTTTTATGTGATGGTTTTGGCAATCACAATAAACACTTAATATTTTTGTGATGATTAATACAATCACATTAATCGTAATCTATTGTGATTGTCAAAGTCATCACAAAAAATCAAGACTTTAGGGATCAAATGTAAGAACGTGAATCTCTATTTACGTATAATTTATTTCACTATATTAATTGTATCAATTGATACTTATAGGATTCGAACCCTCCCCCCATTTGCAAACTAAATAACGAGTATTACCACTACACCAAAGCTCATATCATGATTATAATTTTAAAATAAAATATAAAAGAAAATATATGTGAGTTGTCTTACTAAATAAAATTACTTCCACATAAGATTTGGTGATTACAATGGCAGTCACAAATACTCTATTATGATGGTAATATTAGTCATCTTTGAAAAAGTCATTATATATTTTTATTGTTTTGTGATAGCTTGAAAATGTCATCACAAAATACCTTCTTTTTGTAATTACAAATAAAAGTCGTCACAAAAATCTATCTTTTTTAATGATTGTCACGGCTGTGATAACCCGAGAATTTGGACAATTTATTAAAATCTTAAATGATTGATTTAAGGTCAAATATTAGACCTAGATAGAAAATAAGTGTATGCATTTGATGTTATTAGGATGGAATTTTGAGGATTTCAAAATTTCGTGAAGCCTTATAGGTGAATTATTCAGGATTAAGGATTTTTGTGATTAAGTTCGTGAATATGGTTATGTATGTGTACGAGAATGTGGTTAAATGGTCAAGGTTGACGGATAAATTATATCTGTGTGAAACCCTAAGAATATATTAAGAACGCCAACGTTAGGTTAGAAACCCTAACGTCGATAAGAAACCCTAGAAATCGGCCTCGAAACCCTAGTTTCAGATTCCGGAATCAAACCCTAATTGGTGCATGAAACCCTAAATCGGAACTTAATGGCATAAGTGTAAATAACTATAAGATTAATTAGGGTTAATCTTAACAAATTGATTACAAAACCCTAATTTCAAATCTGAAACCCTAATACTTGATCTGAAACCCTAGTTTCAGATTCTGATAAATTAAAGCCCTAATCTGGGAAATTAATGGAGAATTATAATGCTCTACTGCCATTATTATAATATTAATTAGGGTAACGCTTAATTAATTAGCAAACCCTAATTTCAAATTATCGAACTTAAACTTTTTCGTCATGAACCTTAATGACGGATTTGAAACCCTAATTTATAATTAGGAAAAATGAAAGTGTTAATTGAATACTTTTAATGTTAATTAGGATATATTAATTCTAATTTAATGTTAAGTAATTAGAAAACCCTAATCTAATTACGAATATTTAATTTCTATATTAGAAAATTATTTTCTATTTTAAAAACCCTAAATTGTGGGTTGAAAACCCCAAGGACCATTTTTGACTTACTTGCGTAATTAGCAATTTTAATTAGGATAAAATAGTCCTAATTAGCAAATAATGATTCATGATTAGAAAATTATGATATAATTAGGAAGTCCTAATTATAATTAGAAATCAAAATTTTCTATTTTTAAAATTTAATTAGAAAATTTTTGAAATTCAAGTTGCTTAATATTTAAGGGATAAAACCTAAACCCTAAATTTGTCTAAACCCTAAATCTTAGATTGCACAAAACCTAAACCCTAAGGGTTTCATAAAGTTCAAATTCTAGAAAAAATTAGAAACGACCTAAATGCCCTTTATGGGATTTTTATATGTTAATTTGCAAAATGGCTATCACTTTATTAGGTCACCAACTCTTTCGACTTTGCAACATAAAATCTCAAAGAAATCAAATTCAACTCGGTAGAAATTGAAGCAACATGCATGAATCAAAGCATTATATATAAGATTTAGAGAGAAAGTTCATAAAACTTAGCCATTTTGCATTTTGCTCTCACCAACTCTCTTTCTTTCACAAACCCACGAAAATCGGTGAGTGGATCGACCCTAGAAAATTGACTCCAAGATCATCCATAAATGCATTGGAGAGCCAAGATTAAAATCAAAGCATAAAGAGGTATATGAACCCTAAAATTCAAATCTCATGATTTGTTGTTAAAAGTTGTAATTGATTGTTCAAAGATATGTAATAAGGTGTCAATTGATGATGGGTTGATAAATCCATGATCCATAACATTAAAGAGCTCAAATCTTACATTTTTGAAAACTGGAAAAGTTTTAAAGTCGAGGTCTGGACAACGAATGTCAGAGCCTCTAGATCTTTTTCTCGTTAAATGTTTAGTGTGTTTTATGTTATATATGTGTTCTATGTCATGTCGACCGTGTTCTCAAACAAGAAACATGATCGGATCATGAATGGATCGAGAGATATGAATGGCCAAAGACCATTGATTGCTCGACGGAAATGAATTCGGGTAACCTGCAATTCTCCTGTGGGTCTCGACAAGATGTTCAAAGCTCTTGATCTTGTTGGTTTTTGTTGTTTTGGCCATTGTGTTGGTTAGATATTGTATACAGGTATAAGGACTATATACTCAAACCATTAGATCACCTAGTCAAACCTCAATTGACCGACTGCTTGGATAAAGATTCTGGAAAACCCAGAATCTTTAAGAACCAACACCTGACATGTAGTTTGACTGGATTAAAATCTCATTTCTTGTTGTTGTTAGTCAGATCTGTTAATGGGATGTTGTACCCTTACATCATTACTAAAATCATGAACCTTAATATCACTCATAACAAGCTCAAAACGCAAAGTATAAAGATCCAAAGTGGGTACCCTCGATTCTGGTAAACCCGTAAAACGCGATGAAAGACATCGACAACGATTTTGAGAGCTTAAATCTCTACGATCCGATGTTGTATGGACATGAAATCGGTCATTAATTGTAGTATTACACTCATACTACATAACTATCAAAGATTAAAGAGACTGTAAATCAAGTGTAAGCATGGATTAAATGTTGGTCAAAGTGAAGCGACCTCAAGTCCGACAAGGATTTCAAAGTATACCAAGAACACCAAGAACACCTATATGATTGACGCCTACCGCTTATATAGGCCTACCCTTTACGACAGTTTATTTTCTATTTTCCAAAAATGAATTAAAAATAAATAAAATGATTTTTAATTATTTAAAATACATATTAAATTATGAAAAATTATTTTAAAGCTTGAAAAATAGTTTTTAATTATTTTGGATATATTTTGAAAATATTTAATATTTTTGGAATATAAAAGGTATTTATTTATTTAATTATAATATTAAATAAATTATGAAAAATAGTTTTAATTCATGAAAAATCATAAAAATTATTTTATGGTGTTAGAAAATATTCGAAGTTATTTTTGATAACTTTTAATATTTTATGATAAATTTCATTAATATTTTAATATTAATGGTAATTAATTTATTTAATAAATATATTAAATAAATTAAGGAAAAATAGAATTAATGTTTTAAAAATCATTTTAAAAATGATTTAAGTGTTATAAAAATATTTTAAGTTATAAAATATAACTTTTGATATTTTGGCATAGAAATATTAATATTTTAATATTAATATCAATTATCTGGATAATGGATTTAAGTGTTTAAAATCATATAATTATGATTTTAAGGTATTAAAATATTTTGAAATATTATAATTACATTATAATATTATGTTATAATTTCATTAATATTTTATATTAAATGAATATTAATGATTAAGGAATTATGTGGTATTTAATTCATTTAAATACGGTTTTAATGATTGGAAAATCATGATAAATGGTAATAATTATCCAGAAAATTATTACGAGCCTAGGAAAAATGTTTTGGTCGATAAAAAATTATCTCGAGATAATTGTTAAGCGTTCAGGAAGAGTTTAATCGAACTTAAACTCGAGTATTGTCCATTAGATCGTCTTGGATGATAGAAGCTCGTGTCGGTTTTAAGTCGATCAAATAGTTGGACTCGATGCTAAGTCTTATGTGTGTGTATAGACTTATAGGGTTATGTGTTATGTGTTTAGGTTATTCTTTGTATTTAAATATAATGTAATTATCTTCGTGATTCTAATATTGGAGATCTATATTATTAATATTAGGTCTTTGAGTAAAGCGATATAAATTACGCTACGGTAATCAATCGGTTCAGCAAGTTTGTTCTTACTTAACTCTAATAAGAGTGTTTTATTCAAGCTTATGGTTAATCATTCTTTCGATTGCCATGAAAATTGTACTCGTGACATCTTGCATGTATAAGTCGGTATGAAAGGTCGATCACCTTCATTACCAGTTGGTTGAAATGTTTGTTCATGTTTAAAACTTGTTCACCAAAAGTTTTTTCCTCGCTAGTTCTCAATTATATTGATGAATTATAGCAATTTATTATTATTCATACTCTTCAATCATGATATATCCTTATATTGTTGTATTTAAACTTGTTTGGCAACTTTCATGCTCACCCTTTGCTTTATCATGATAAAACATTGCAGATAAGGCAAATGCGTTCGGATACAGGAAACGATTAAAGCCAAGTTCAGCTTGGGTTATAAAGTGCAGCTAGTTTGTAATAGCATATTGTGATAAATATTGTTATGTAATAAATAGTTTATGAAATGTGTATAAGTTAAGGTTACTCGACCTCAGGGAATAGTGTGTAATGTAATGTATAAACAATTTATGTTTATATGTTCCGCAAACAGTAATAGAAAGATTAGCGAACCGAATCCGCGGCGATTTGGGGCCCGGAATTCGAGGACGCTACAACGGCCATCACAAAATATTGTTTTGATTATTTTTTACATTAAAATATTAGTGATAGCTTAATTGCAATCACGAAAAGGGTATATCTATAAGTGATGATTTAGTGCGTCACAAAAAGAAAATTTATTTTGCCATCACAATTATAATACATTGATGTCAAGATTAGTCATCACTAAGAGCCATCATATATACTATTATTTTGTGAATTCTTAAAAAGTCCATCACAAATTACTATCTTTTGTGATTATTTTAAAAAGCATCACAAAGTTCAAATCACGTATTCTTGTTTTTCTAGTAGTGAATATCCAAATTGTCAACATGATAACTAATTGTGGAGTAAAATTTAAGAATGATATTCATGTATCAAAAATAATTTGGACAAAAAGAAATCACTTTTGTAAGTAAATAGTACCCGTGAATAGTACTCGAATGAATAGTATCAAATGAATAATACTCGAATGAAAAGTACCGAATGAATAAGATCCCTACATGAAAAGTATCCGAATGAATAGTACCCCGGATGAATAATACTCCAAAGTATGAATAGTACCCATAAATGGAGAATATGAAAGAAAAACGATATCTCATGATTTAGTACAAAAGAAATGATATCTCTCATACAAGTATAAAAGAATATCTTTAAATCAGAATGGATTTTCACCCGTCATGCGCAGAATCCGAGTAGTAGGCAGATCATTTTCACAATTTAATAAAGAATGAATATGAAGGGTTATTCACTATGCATGCAATAATCCGCGTGAATGTGTTACTCCCAGAGATTAATAAAGAATAAATAATCGAAGGTCATTTACCATGTAAATGCGGTAATCGCAGAGGTAGAAAGTTACTCCCGCAGATTAGTAAAGAATGAAGAAGGGTCTTTCTATAAGACCCAACTTTTATGAATAAAAATGAATTTTCTATAAATATCATTTTTGAATATTATGGAATAAATTTGATATAATGTTATAGTTGTGAGTAATATTTATAAATTTTGTAAAGTACGGAAGTTGTTATATAATATTTGATTGGTCAGGGAATATTCGTACGACGGCACAATCATTGGTGGACTCCACAACAGAATTATTGTCGGATTGAGAAAACGACAAAAATATTTTTATTAAAATAACGGCGGAAGTTTTACCGTTGATACTGTTGAACTTCTCGGTAGTAAAAGTACAGTAATACGCGTGGTTGCATAGTAGCACACGGTATTGATTATTAATGCTTACGTGAGAAGTCACTCAGTTTGATTTAATTATTGTCGATATTTTATATGTTATTAAATCAATAATTGAGATGATGAAGTTGTTAATATTATTATTTGCATTATTAACGATGTCTAGAAGTTCTGCCAAGGAGAGGTTTGGTCACCTAATTACACGCCAATAGGGAGAAATCCTTATTGGAAAGATCCCTCTTTCCTGGGAACGACCTGGTCGATTAATAGTGTGAATAATAATAATGATGATGACGTTTTGTTTTATTCGTATTATTAATTCGTATTATTAACGTAATAAAACATAAAAACTTTTTATATAAAACAGAATACTTTTATAAAGTTATTCGTTTTATTAGGCTAATGGTAAAATCTTTTTATATAAAACAGAATACTTTTATAAAGTTATCTATTTTATTAGACAATAATTAGAATATATTATATTTTATTATGCATAGTGTTTCATATAGTGCTTGCATAGTGTTTGCATAGTAAAATCTTTTTAAAAGTTATTCATTTTATTAGATTATAAATAGAATATATTATATTTTATTTAAAAGATTTTGCTTTAAATATGGATCGTCCGATTAAAGTAAATCAATCTGGACTAGTTCATGGATTGATTACTATTCATTCCATTCTTCTATAAATAGAAGCTCATTCCTTCATTATTTCTTACTTAATTCATCGAAACTCTAGAGAGAGAAACTATAGAGAGAAAAAAGAAAAGTATTTCGCTACTTCACTACTCTCGATATCAAGTTTCTTTTTACGGTAAGGGTATTATTTCTTTTGTATTCATGAAGAGAACTTCTATTATTCCATCTTTATTATTCTCGTTGAATAACTCAGATATACGTGGGCTACCCTATACTTGGTGAAATTTCTTTTCGTATTCCATTTTTTATTATTATGTTGGAATATCCTCGTTCATGTTTTACGCCTAACGACCCGGGTTAAATTTTTTATTATTATTCGTTGGAATATCACGTCTGCGCTTTTACGCCGACCTAGTTCGCTTTTTATTATTCATTGGAACATCCCTGTTGGTGTGAATTTCACCGAATTCGGTTCCGTAATTTAGTATTCTGTTGAATAACTGCCTATGGTGGCAACCGCATGCATGGTGATTTCGTTGTATTCCATTCTTTATTATTCGTTGAATATCCCGCTTGGCAAGCGTATTTACCGACCGGTTCCGTTATTTATTATTCGATGGAATAACCTATCTATATATAAGCACCGCATGCATGGTGATTTCTTTTGTTATTCCATTCTTTATTATACTCGGTTGGTTAAAGTTTTGACTTCTATACTCCATGAAATTAGTGGAATATTCTTGATATTTATGCTTCATCCAAAGATCTTTTCATGGAAATATTCTTCCGAGCATTCTTGAATTTTACTTTACAAAGAAGTATCATGTTGACAATTTGGACGTTATTAGTTCTCGAATAAATTAATTTTGAACTTGTTTTATTGAATTCTTATATCATTATCATCATCCTCATATTTATATTATTTTTGAAAGTCATCTGTGTATTCAGAGTGCATAGATGGACTTGGTATGATTATGACTGTGGATTATTCTTGTAATCATGACCGTAATGTTACAAATGATGTGGTAAAAGTCCTCATTTGCCCAAAGTGCATTGATGGACAATTGTTGGCATGATCATAACCATTGATGAATACACAAATATCTCTTGGCCCAGTAGTGTATGGATAATTTGTGGTCGTGACCTAATGAATATCCTGGTCAGAAAGTGTGGATGATGTGGATTATTTATTGTCGAGTCTCAAATGATAAAAGTGATGAAAAACCTTTTAAATCATAAAAGATAGTAGATTTTATTCTCTACTTGACTCTTTTAATGGATTGCATGTTCCACCGCAGTTAAACTTGATGTCTATTGTATTTTATCGCTTTAACATCGTTGAGGACTAATGATAATTTATTTTGCATTATCTTAGTCATAATATTTTCATCGGGCTAGTTGAGCTCACCCTTTCTTTCACCGTTTTCTTCAGAAATGAGAACGTAGCTGGACTAGTGGGAACGGAGTGATGGTCCGAGAGATGGTGTCTTAGTAGTCCTCATTATTCTCGTTAAATAGTGTGATAATAAATGTAATGAGGACTAAATTGAGTAGTGGATATTGTCTAGATGACAATATTTGTATTAAAACTCACAAGATGTATTTTGTCGTATTTTACACGATCGTTGTATAATCAAGTTGTATTTGAATTTAGTACCATGTATTTGGCACTCAAGATGGGTGATGTATACCTATTTTGGGGGCGTCACAGTTGGTATCAAAGCTTAGGGATATGATCCCTGGCTGAGATGTGAGATAAGAACTAGGAGGGGAGAGATGGGGAATTCCTTCGCTAGTATGACCTACCTAAGTTTATTTGGTATTTAATTGGCTCACGTAGTATAGGGATAATATGTGATATGTTAATTAACCTTGTTTTGTGGCAAAGATTTGAAAATGGCATCCGAGAATGTTGAGAACATCAATGGAGCACAGAGAGACCGTTGAGTCTCCACAGATCAATAATCAGATAATGTGCATCGTAGAAGGCGACAATCCTAATGCAAACAACAACACCGACCAAATGATGAACGATGGAATGTTCCGAGGCTTCATGCAATTCATGCAACATCAAAGTAGAGAGCGGCCTCGCCCAAAATGCAGTGGAAACATCGGCAACTTCTGACGGCCACCGCCAAGCAGCTTCAAGGAGCTGGGACCACCGGAGTTTTTTGGAGAGCCAAACCACTTAAAGGTGAGACATGGATAAAGCAGATCAACAAGATATTTGATGTCTTGGGTTGCTCGAGGAGCAAAGGTTTCTTTGCCACTTTCATGTTATGTGCAGAGGCAGATTACTAGTGGGAATCATAAAGTGTACTCAACCCGCCATGATCAAGATGTCTTGGGAGAAGTTCCAAGAACTATTCAACGACAAGTACTTTCCCAAAAGTATTCATCACATGAAAGAGGTAGAGTTCATTAAATCGAACAAAACAACATGACCGTGTCACAAGATGAAGCCAAGTTTGCCGAAAGTTGTCCTCGGTTTATGTCCCATTTGGTTGATAATGAGGAGAGAATGACGCTAATGTTTCTAAGAGGTTTAAAACCAGAGATACATCAATATCTTATCTCTCATAAACCGTGGTTTGTATTCAGATGTTGTTAATAGGGCTCGATTATTGGAGCGCGATAATGAGTCAACCCAACCAAAAAGAGAGCAAACAACAAAATGATAATACCAAAGTTGATAAGAATCATCAAGTGGTGACAATAAGCGTAGAGGGAATCAACATGCCAGAAATGGTAACCACTTCGGTGGTAATCATGGCCAAAATAATAAGAATGGACATTTCAAGAAAAGAAGATTTAGCAATGATGGAAAGACGTCAAAGATCAAGAGACCGACGTTAAGGAAGGAGAACGACCACCTATCATATGCTTCAAATGTGGAGGGGAGGGACACATCAGCCCAAACTGTGCGATGCCCTCCAAAGCATGTTACAATTATGGAAGAGAAGGACACACCGCCCGATTTTGTCGTGGCAATCAAGACAAGTCCAATGGGATGGAGGCACCAAAGGCCATCCTGCATAAGACAAAACCGGTTGTTCAAGGAGAGCGTTTGTCGTGACCTCCCAGAAAGCAAGGAACCTAACGAGGTCATCACGGTAAGCTTATCATAAATTCTAGTGAAGTATATACCTTATTTGATACCGGTTCTACCCATTCTTTTATTTCTCCTACTTGCGCCAACGCTTAAATTTGACTCGAGAAATTAGACTTTGACTTATCTCGCATTGAAACTCCGTTGGGAGAAACCTTCATTACATCCATCGCTTATAAGTCTTGTTTGGTTCAAATCGGCACCTCACATTACCTCCGTCAATCTTATTTCATTGAAAATACTTGCATTTGACGTAATTCTAGGATTGATTGGTTAACTACTCATCATGCAAAAATTGATTATTTTGTAAGGTTGTTAGCTTTCATATTCCTAATCAACCTATTATGCTAATTCAAGCAACCAAACCATTAAAATCAATCATCGCTCATCTCAAGCCATAAAGCTATTCGCTTATTATAAAATGGATGTCAAGCTTTCTTAGCTCATGTCACGGATCTAAACAAAAATACGCCGCTTTTGAATGATATTTCTATTGTTAATGAATTTCCGACGTATTCTCAAAGAACTTCCCGCCTACCCCAGAGCGTGAAATTGAATTTTGTATCGACCTTGAACCCGTATAAAACCTATTTCCAAAGCCCCATATCGAATGGCTCCTATTGAACTTCGTGAGTTAAAGACCCAACTCGCAGAATTGTTAGACATGGCTTTATTCATCCTAGTACTTCTCTTGGGGTGCTCCTATTCTATTCGTGAAGAAGAAAGATGGGAGTATGCGATTTTGTATTGATTATCTGGAGTTGAATCATGTCACCATCAAAAATAGGTACCCATTGCCACGTATTGATGATCTGTTTGACGCAGCCAAGGCGCCAAATTCTTTTTTTCAAAGATTGATCTTCATTCGGATATCACCAATTGAAGATTAGAACCGATGACATTCCAAAGACGGCTTTTAACTAACCCCAGATGGGCATTATGAATTCCTAGTCATGTCTTTTGGATTGACTAATGCTCCTACTACCTTCATGGATATGATGAACCTAGTATTCAAGGAATATTTGGATCACTTTGTGGTCGTCTTTATTGACGACATCCTTATTTATTCCAAAAGCCGTGAAGATCATGAGCAACACTTGAGGCTGATACTCCAAAAGCTTCGTGAATATAAGCTTTATGCCAAGTTAAAGAAATGTAAGTTCTGGCTTGAGGAAGTAGCATTCCTTGGGCACGTGGTATCAAGTCATGGAATATCCGTTGACCCAAGAAAGATGAAGCCATTCAAAGCTTGGAGCAACCTAAATCAAAGGATCAAGCACGTAGCTTTTCGCTTTAGTGGTTATTATCTGAGATTCGTAGAAGGGTTTTCTTGAATCGCTACTCCCTTAACTCAAACCGACTCGGAAAGATACAAAAATTTATTGGAACGAGGAATGTGAGAAGAGTTTTCAAGAACTCAAAAGAAGACTCATTTCAGCACCTGTTCTGACAATACCATCTGGCTCGGAGGGATTTGTCATCTACAGTGATGCTTTAGGCAAGGGGTTAGGATGTGTTCTCATGCAACATAGGAAAGTCATAGCCTATGCCTCTTGACAACTCAAAGAATATGAGAGGAATTATCCTACTCATGATCTAGAGTTGGCAACTATTATCTTCGCACTTAAAATTTGGAGGCATTACTTGTATAGGGAGAAAGTGGAGATCTTTACGGATCATAAAAGCCTCAAATATTTCTTCACTCAAAAGGAACTCAACATGCGACAAATGACGTTGGCTTGAATCATTGAAAGATTATGATCATACCATCCAATACCATCCTGGAAAAGCAAACGTGGTAGCTGACACATTGAGTAGAAGATCATATGCGGGTACAAGTGGGATATTGTCAACGCAAAGGCCCATCTTATATGACTTGCAAAGGATGGAGATAGAATTAAAGACTCAGGACCCATGTGATGATGGCTAATATACGAAGTAGAACCGATTTTAATCGATAAAGTTAAAGTCGCCAAGCTATGCACTGGAGTCGATGCATATGAGGAAGAAAGTACAAGAAGGTGCTACGCTTAAGCAAGAATCGATGAAGAAGGAATACTTGAAGTCAACTCTGCACTTTGTGTTCCTAACGACCTCGATTTAAAGTATAAAATCATGATGGAGGCGCACAACACACCGCTTTTGTAATCCATCTCGGGAGTACCAAAATGTATCATGATCTTCACATACATTTTGGTGGAGCAATATGAAGAGAGAGATAGCGATGTTTATCTCAAGGTGTCTAACTTGTCAACGAAGTCAAAGCGGAGCATCAAGTACCAAAAGGTCCATTGCAACCACTTGAAATTCCAAAATGGAAGTGGGAGCACATTACTATGGATTTCAGCATCGGTCTTCCCAAGGTTTCTCAAGGCATAGATGCAATTTGGGTCATTGTTGATAGATTGACCAAGTCCGCTTCATTTCTTACCAATACGAGAAACTTATACACTTGAACGCCTTGCTCAGATATATATAAATGAGATTGTAAGATCGCATGGTATGCCAAAATCCATAGTTTCGATCGAGACCCAAGATTCACTTCATGATTTTGGGTTAGTTTGCAAAAAGCTATGGGCACAGATTTATGATTTAGTTCACTTTTATCATCCTCAGATTTGGACGGACAATCGAGAGGACTATTCAAACTCTTGAAGATTTATTAAGACTCGTGTCCTTGACTTCAAGGGAAGTTGGGACAAGTTCTTACCATTGGTGGAGTTTTCCTACAACAACAGCTTATCAAGCAAGTATTGGCATGGCTCCATTCGAGGCGCTAGATGGAAGAAAGTGTCATTCTCAAAGATGTCGGGATGAGGTGGGTGAAGCAACGTTGTTGGGACCGAGTTGGTATGTATGACTACGTAAAAGATTCAAACGATCCGACAACGATAAAAACCTCACAAGACCGATAAAAGAGTTATGCCGATCTTCATCGAAAGGACGTGGAATTCGATATCGAGATCATGTGTTGTTACGTGTTGCTCCATGGAAAGGAGTTACTTAGATTTGGAAAGAGAGGAAAGCTCAATCCTCGATTCATTGCCCATTTTTAATCCTCGATCGAGTAGGGACTGTAGCCTATAGACTTGCTTTACCGCCAAGTATGTCTCGTGTTCATAACATTTTTCATATATCCATGTTACGTAAATATGTGAAAGACCCGAACCATATTATTGAGTTAGAACCGGACGAAATAGCGGAAGATTTAACGTATGAAGAGGTTCCTGTTCAAACTTGGATAAGAAGGAACATATTCTACGCCCAAGGTTATACCTCAAGTCAAAGTATTATGGAGGAACCACGATGTTGAGGAAATGACCGGGAGTTAGAATCAAATGAAATCAAGGTATCCTTACCTCTTCGACATACTGTGTATCGCATTCTAATTTCGAGGGCTTAAATTTCATAAGAAGGGAGATTGTAAGACCTCAACTTTTATGAATAAAAATGAATTTTCTATAAATATCATTTTGAATATTATGGAATAAATTTGATATAATGTTATAGTTGTGGGTAATATTTATAAATTTTGCAAAGTACGCAAGTTGTTATATAATATTTGATTGGTCGTGGAATATTCAGACGATATTCAGACAATCATCATTGGTGGACCCCACAAATGTAATTATCATTTGATCGAGAAAACGACAAAAATATTTTTTATGAAAATAACTACATGGAAGTTTTACCGCTGATATCGTTGAACTACTCTCAGAGTAAAAGTATAAAGAATACGCATGGTTGCATACAAGAAGATACTGTAGATGATTATTAATGCTTATGTGAGAAGTCACTCAGATTTGATTTAATTATTGTCAATATTTTATATGTTATTAAATCAATAATTGAGATGATGAAGTTGTTGTTATTATTATTTTGCATTATTAACGATGTCTAAAAGTTTCGCCAAGGAGAGGTTTGGTCACCTAATTGCGGCGCCAATAGGAGAAATCCTTATTGAAAGCCCCCTCTTTCCGGGAACGACATTGGTTGATTAATAGTGTGAATAATAATAATGATGATGACATTTTGTTTTATTCAGTATTATTAACGTAATATAAAATGAAAAAACTTTTATATAAAATAAAATACTTTTATAAAGTTATTCGTTTTATTAGGCTAATGGTAAAATTTTTTATATAAAATGTAATACTTTTATAAAGTTATCTGTTTTATTAGACAATAATTAGAATATATTATATTTTATTATGCATTGTGTTTGCATAGTACTTGCATAATGTTTTGCATAGTAAAATCTTTTTAAAAGTTATTCATTTTATTAGATTATAAATAGAATATATTATATTTTATTTAAAAGATTTTGCTTTAAATATGGACCGTCCGATTAAAGTAAATCAATCTGGACCATTCATGGATTGATTACTATTCGTTCCATTCTTCTATAAATAGAAGCTCATTCCTTCATTATTTTTACTTAATTCATCGAAACTCTAGAGAGAGAAACTATAGAGAGAAAAAAGAAAAGTATTCTCGCTACTTCACTACTCCGATATCAAGTTTTTTTACTGTAAAGGGTATTATTATTTTTGTATTCATGAAGAGAACTTCTATTATTCCATCTTTATTATTCTATTGAATAACTCAGATACGCTGGATACCCTATACTTGGTGAAATTCTTTTGTATTACATTCCATTCTTTATTATTCTCGTTGGAATATCTTGTTTGTGTTTTACGCCGAATTCGGTTCCGCTTTTTTATTATTGCGTTGGAATATCCTATCTCGGCTTTTACGTTGGACCTAGTTCCGCCTTTTATTATTCCGCTGGAACATCCTGCTGGTGTGAATTTCACCGACTCGGTTCCGCTATTTAGTATTCTCGTTGAATAACTCATCTCATGCAAGTACCACATGCATGGTGATTTCGTTGTATTCCATTCTTTATTATTTTGTTGAATATCCCGCTTGGCGTATGACATACCGACCGGTTCCATTATTTATTATTCGATGGAATAACCTCGCTCATGTGAAGTACCGCATGCATGGTGATTTCTTTTGTTATTCCATTCTTTATTATACTCAGTTGGTTAAAGTTTTGACCTCTACACTCCATGAAATTAGTGGAATATTCTTGATATTTGCATTTCATCCAGTATCTTTTCATGGAAATATTCTTTTGAGCATTCTTGAATTTTACTTTACAAAGAAGTATCATGTTGACAATTTGGACGTTATTAGTTCCTGAATAAATTCTTGAACTTGTTTTATTGAATTCTTATATCATTATCATCATCCTCATGTTTATATTATTTTTGAAAGTCATGTATTCAGTAGTGCATAGATGGACTTGGTATGATTATGACTAGGATTATTCAAAGGTAATCATGACCGTAATGTTACAAATGATGTGGTAAAAGTCCTCATTGGCCTCAAGTGCATTGATGGATGCTTGTTGGCATGATCATGAATTATCGATGAATACACAAATATCCTGGCCCAGTAGTGCATGGATAATTTGTGGTCGTGACCCTAATGAATATCCTCGTCAGTAAAAAGAGGATGATGTGGATTATTTATTGTCGAGTCTCAAACGATAAAAGTGATGAAAACCTTTTAAATCATAAAAGATAGTAGATTTTATTCTCTACTTGACTCTTTTAATGGATTCGTATGTTCACCGCAGCTTAAACTTGATTTCTATTGTATTTTATCAGTTTAACACTGTTGAGGACTAATGATAATTTATTCTGCATTATCTTAGTTCTAATATTCTTACTGGGCTAGTTGAGCTCACCCTTTCTTTCACTGTTCTCTTCAGGAAATGAGAACGTAGTCGGGACTAGTCGGGGAACGGAGTGATGGTACGACATGGTGTCTTAGTAGTCCTCATTATTCTGTTAAATAGTGTGATAATAAATATAATGAGGACTAAATTGAGTGTGGATATTTTCTAGATGACAATATTTGTATTAAAACTCACAGCATGTATTTTGTCGTATTTTACACGACTGTTGTATAATCAAGTTGTATTTGAATTTAGTACCATGTATTTGGCGACTCAAGATGGGTGATGTATACCTATTTTGGGGGCGTCACACTTTCACCATGCATGCGGTAATCCGCATAGACAGGTTACTTCCGTAGATTAATAAAGAATGAATACGAAAGGTCATTCACCATGCATGAGGTAATCCGCATAGACATGTTACTCCCGCAGATTAATAAGGAATAAAATGATAATCCTTATGAATATGAAAAAAATAACATCATTTACGAATACGAAAGAAATAATACCCCTTACCTTAGTAGAAGATTGAATATTGCAATAGTGAAGTAACAGAATACTCTTCTTCTTTCTCTCTATAGTTTCTCTCTCTAGAGTTTCAGGGAATTCGTAAAAAATAATGAAGGAATGAGCTTCTATTTATAGGAAAATGAACTAAATAGTAACTAATTCATGAACGGTCCAGATTGATTTAATATTAAAACGGACGGTCCATATTGATTTATTATTATAACTTCAACCAGCGCTCCATATTGACTTACTATTATAACTTCCGTTAGTTCCCAGAGGGCATACAATAGATCTAGAAGGGGGGTTGAATATATCCTTTTTATTTTCATAAATCTTTTCCATTTTAGTTTACATTGCTGAGTAGATAGCAGATGACAAACATGAGAATTATTTTAAACACATTGGAATAAGTTAAGGTGTGACACCCCAAATTTTATGAATAAAGATTTAAATTTCTCGAAATATTTTTTTGAATATTATAGTGTGGATTTGATATAATGTTATAATTGTGGGTAATATTTATAAATTTTGTAAAGTAAGCAAGTTGTTATATAATATTCGATTGGCTGGGAATATTCATTTTAACAGGGGAATATTCTGCATAACCAAGACAATCATTAGTGGACCCCATTAACGGATGTATTGTCGTAGTAAAAAACTACGTAATTATCTTTTATTAAAAATAACGGTGAATGTTACCGTTAAAGCTGTTGAACTACCCGGTAGTAAAAAAGTACGATGAATACGCGTGGTTGCATAGTAAGTACCAGATTGATTATTGATGCTTACGTGAAAAGTCACTCAGTTATACTCAATTATTGCTACAATAATTCACGATCATATCTCTCATATTATTGATTCAATTATTGTCACAAGATCATCTGTATAATATGTTATATTATTAAATCAATAATTGAGACGACAAAGTCATTCATATTATTATTTGCAATATTGACAATGTCTAGAAGTTCTGTCAATGAGAGGTTTGGTCACCTAATTGCGCGCCAATAGGGAGAAATCCTTATTGGAAAGCCCCCTCTTTTCTAGAAACAACCTGGTTGTTAAATATTGTGAATTATAATATTAATGATGAATAAGTTCGTGTTGATTAAAGATTAAATTGATAGTTCCACTATGTTGGAATTATTAGTGTTAATGAAAATCGACATTTATTTCGAAAATAATTGATGTCTGGAGGTTATATTGACCAATCGGGTAATTAACCAGATAAATGAGCAATTAATTGCTATTTAGTCACATGATTATAACTATGTGTTCATATGTGTGTACTATTGATTCACATTCATTTACTATTAGGGGAGTTGGTGCAAGATTGATAATACTTGCATGACTAAATTAAAAATGGAGGTATAGTTGAAGGTACTATACTGTAATTAATTTTTTAACATTTTAGAACTATTGAGTCACATGGTTTACTATTGATTCACATGATTTACTATTAGGGGAGGTGGTGCAAGTTTGATAATACTTGCAGGACTAAATTAAAAATGAAGAAAAAGAGGGAGGTATTATACTGTAATATTTCAAGCCCCAAAATATGCAATTATCGAAACTATATTTTCCTATAAATAGAAGCTCATTCCTTCATTATTTTTCACCAATTCACTAAAGCTATAGAGCAATTATTATAGAGAGAAAAAGAAGAGAAGTCTGCTACCTCACTATTCCAAAGATCCGATCTTCTTCTAAGGTAAGGGTATTATTCTTTCGTATTCATGAAGAGAGTTATTTTCTTTCAATACTCGTAAGGGTTGTTATTCCATTCTTTATTATTATGTTGGAATAACCTGTCTGTGCGGTCTACCCCATACATGGTGAAATTATTCTGTTATTCCATTCTTTATTATTCTGTTAGAATAACCTGTCTGTGTGGTGTATCGCATGCCTAGTGAATTCTGTTGTTATTCCATTCTTTATTATTATGTTGGAATAACTTATCTATGCGAAGTACCGCATACATGGTGAAATTCTTCTATTATTCCATTCTTTATTATTCTATTGGAATATCCTGTCTGTACGGATTATGCATGACCCGGTTCCATTCTTTATTATTCTGTTGGAATATCCTGTCTGTGCGGATTACGCATGACCTGGTTCCATTCTTTATTATTCTTTTGGGAATAACATGTATGTGCGGTCTATCACATGCCTGGTGAATTCATCTGTTATTCCATTCTTTATTATTCTGTTGGAATAATCTGTCTATGTGGATTACCGCATGCATGGTGAATGACCTTTCGTATTCATTCTTTATTAAATTGTGGAAATGATCTGTCTACGTGGATTACCGTATGACGGGTGAAAATCCATTTACAGTTTCGTATATTCTATTATACTCATATGAGATATCATTTCTTTTATACTCGTCATGGAATATCATTTTCTTTGGTATTTTTTTAACGAGTTACTATTCACCTGGTTACTATTTACTCTGGTATTATTCACTCGGGTATTCGAGGTACTTTTTGTAAGACCCCAACTTTTAGGAATAAAAATAAATTTTCTATAAATATCATTTTTTTAATATTATGGAGTGAATTTGATATAATGTTATAGTTGTGGGTAATATTTATAAATTTTACAAATTACGCAAGTTGTTATATAATATTCTATTGGTCAGGAAATATTCGTACGACGGCACAATCATTGGTGGATCCCACAACGGAATTATTGTCGGATTGAGAAAATGACAAAAATATTTTTATGAAAATAACAGCGAAAGTTTCACCTTTAACTGTTGAAACACCCGGTGTTAAAAGTACAGTAATACGCGTGGTTGCATAGTAGCACACTGTATTGATTATTGATGCTTACGTGAGAAGTCACTCAGTTTTGTTCAATTATTGCCACAATAATTGCTTCATAGTATCTCACGTTATTTGATTCAATTATTGTCAATATTTCATATATTATTAAATCAATAATTGAGACAACAAAGTTATTAATATTATTATTTACAATATTAACGATGTCTAGAAGTTCTGTCAAGGAGAGGTTTGGCCACCTAATTGCACGCCAAAAGGGAGAAATCCTTATTGGAAAGCCCCCTCTTTCCTGGGAACCACCTGGTCGATTAATAGTGTCAATTATAATAATAATGATGAATTTTGTTTTATTATTATTATAAATGTAATAAAGGTAAAACTTTTTATATAAAATAGAATACTTTTTATAAAGTTTTGTTTTATTTGATTATAAATAGAATATAATATATTTTATTACATATAGTGTTTGATAGTGCTCTGCATAGTATTTGATAGTAAAATCTTTTTATATAAAATGTAATACTTTTATAAAGTTATTTATTTTATAAGATTATAAATAGAATATATTATATTTTATTATGCATAGTGTTTGTATAGTGTCTGCATAGTGTTTGCATAGTAAAATCTTTTTATATAAAACAGAATACTTTTTTAAAGTTTTTTGTTTTATTAGATTTTAAATTATATATATATATATATATATTATAAATAGAATATATTATATTTTATTGCATAGTATCCTTTTCATTCTCCTATAAATAGGATGCTTAGTTAGAATTGAAAACACACCAGGAATTCAGAGAATTCTTCTTCTATAATCTTGAGTGTATTTCTTTTCTGTTTTAAGATGCTTTGAGCATAGAAAACAGTATAAGTTTTCTTCAAGAATATCCTCGCCCTACCAGTCGGAATACTCTTCTTTCTAAGGTAAGGGGTATTATTCTTTCGTATTCATGAAGAGAGTTATTTTCTTTCAATACTCGTAAAGGTTGTTATTCCATTCTTTATTATTATGTTGGAATAACCTGTCTATGCGAAGTACCGCATACATGGTGAAATTCTTCTGTTATTCCATTCTTTAATATTCTATTGGGAATAACCTGTCTGTGTGGTCTATCGCATGCCTGTTGAATTATGTTGTTATTCCATTCTTTATTATTCTATTGGAACATCCTATCTGTGCGGATTACGCATGACCTGGTTCCATTCATTATTATTCTGTTGGAACATCCTGTCTATACGGATTACGCATGACCTGGTTTCATTCTTTATTATTCTGTTGGAATATCCTGTCTGTGTGAATTACGCATGACCCGGTTCCATTCTTTATTATTCTGTTGGAATAACCTGTCTGTGTGGATTACCGCATGCATGGTGAATGATCCTTTGTATTCATTCCTTATTAAACTGTGGAAATGATCTGTCTACATGGATTACCGCATGGCGGGCAAAAATCCATTCATAGCTTCATATATTCTATTATACTCATTGGTTTAAGTTTTGGCTTCTATACTCCATGAAATTAGTAGAATATCCCGGATATTTGCGCTTCATCCAAAGATCTTTTCATGGAAATATTCTTCTGAGCATTCTTGAATTTTACTCCACAAAGCAGTATCATGTTGACAATTTGGACATTAATGAGTTCAGGATAAATTAACTTATAAATATTTAAAATTTATTCTTGAACTTGTTTTATTGAATTATTATGTCATTCTCATCATCCTCATGTTTATATTATGTTGAAAGTCATCTGTGGCCTGTAGTGCATAGATGGACTTGGTATGATTATGACCAGGGATTATTCGGTATAATCATGACCGTAAAGTTACAAATGATGTGGTAAAAATCCTCATTGGCCCGTAGTGCATTGATGGACAGTTGTTGGCATGATCATGACCATTGATGAAAATAAGAATATCCTTGGCCCGTAGTGCATGGATAATTTGTGGTTGTGATACTAATGAATATCATTGGTCAGTAAAGGTGGATGATGTAGATTATTTATTAAGCTGAGTCTCAGTGATAAAAGTAATGAAAAACCTTTTAAATCATAGAAGATAGAAGATTTTATTCTCTACTTGACTCTTCTAATGGATTGCTTGTTTCTCTGCAGTTAAACTTGATGTTTGTTATATTGTATCAGTTTAACACTGTTGAAAGCTAACGATAATTTATTCTGCATTATCTTAGTCATAATATCTCTTACTGGGCTAGTTGAGCTCACCCTTTTGCTTTCATTGTTCTCTTCAGGAAATGAGAACGTAGCAGGGACTAGTTGGAGAACGGAGTGACGGTCCAGATGATAGCATTAGTAGTCCTCACTATTCTATGAAATAGTGTGATAATAAATGTATTAAGGACTTATTTTGAGTTTGAATACTGTCTAGAAGACAATATTTGTATTAAAACTCACAGCTCATGTTGTATATTTAAGGTTGTATTTGTATTCTGTACCATGTATTTGGCGACTCAGAATAGGTGATGTATACCTATTTTGGGGGCGTCACATTTTTTATGCCAGAGTACTATTCACAAGTTACTATTCACTCGAATACTATTCACTCTAGTATCATTCACTCGAGTATTTTGGACACTTTTTGTGTCAGGGTACTATTCACGGGGTACTATTCTTAAAGTACTATTCACGGGGTACTATTCACCTAAAAAATATATTTCTTTTTTGTCCAAATTATTTTTGGTACATGAATATTATTCTTGAATTTTACTCTGCATAGCAGTATCATGTTGACAATTTGGACGTTATTGATTTCTGGATAAATTAAATTATAAATTTTTAAAATTTATCCTTGAACTTGTTTTATTGAATTATTATGTCATTGTCATCATCCTCATGCTTATATTGTGATTAAAGTCATCTTTGGCTTACGTGCATAGATGGACTTGGTATGATTATGACCAGGGATTATTCAGTATAATTATGACCGTAATGTGACGAATGATGTGGTAAAAGTTCTCATTTGCCTGTAGTTCATTGATGGGACAGTTGTTGGTATGATTATGACTGTGGATTATTCTAAGATAATCATGACCATTGATGATTACATGAATATCCTTGGCCATTGTGCGTGGATGATTCGATTTTATTTATTAAGCTGAGTCTCAGCGATAAAGTTGATGAAAAACTTTTTAAATCATAGAAGATAGTAGATTTTATGCTCTACTTGACTCTTCTAATGGATTGCTTATTTTCGCTGGCAGCTTATTGTGATCCTCTTTGGATTCTGCATCGAGACTGGATCACCATTGGACATACTGCTAAGTTGTTCATGAAGCTCAATCTCTTTTAAGTACTTAGCAGTTTGTCACTTCTTCCTTGGTGCAGCTGATCTTGTGGTTGGTCCTTTTTTGATCTCAGCTTGCACTTCTTCACCACATGAGGTTTTCTAAGTCTTTGCATCTTTGGTAGACTTCTTCTGGCACTTAGCATCCTCTGAACCTTGGTTTCCTTGTGTACAGATTTGGTTCTGTATTTGTTCTTCTTTAGCTCTTGGTGGTTCGTGATGATTCGTAGACTGGCTCTTTGAATCTTCTTTCTGATCTGCCAATCTCTTGAATGCTATTAACTTGGCCTTCTCGGCTCTCAGCTTGGCTGACATTCTTAATGGCATTCTCATTGTTGTTGAGTGAAGCCTTTTTCTATTAAAGCTCTTCTCTTATCTTGCTTCACTTCTACTTTCTTAGTCTCACTGCCACTGAGACATATTCTATTTTTTCTCTCTAGAACTCGTAGACTCAACAAACTTCCTTCACCAACCTTCTCTTCTTTTTAGCTTCTGCTGTTAAATAACCTTTCATAAGTTTCCTGTTGGATTATAGCCGTTGGGAGTTATTTAAATTGATTCGCAGATCTCGAGTTATTTGGTACAGACTACAGATGTGACATGACAACTCCTTTTTCACTTTTCTAACACTACAGTCTACTATTTCACCCACCCTATCAAAAATGTCACTTTAGTGTGTCAGGCAGGTAGTCACCTTTATTTCTTCTTTCTGATTCCTCGATCAGAACATTTGGAGTTGTTATTCTGCATCGATACTTTCAATACCCAATGTTTGAATGTCACTCTTTGTATTAAGACGTTGTCAAGGCTTCAATACTTAGGTGACTGAACTCTACGATTCTGATGCAAATGACTAAACTCTACGATTAAGAGAATGGTATTTGAGCTTGCAATTAGAACTTCTCTCCCTTCATTTATGTAGTGCTTTATCACTTCTACTTGCCTTGACTTACATTAGGTACTGACAAATTGTCTGATTACTCTGGCCCTCCTTAACTTCAAGACTTATCAAGTTTGTCATGCTCAACTCTCTTTCTCCTTGTGATCTCCCATTCACATATCATCAATGGTCTGACCCATGTTTAACCTTCTTTGTCTATTCTGTATAGGTTGGCCAGTGTCTCTGTTATAGACCCCATCAGTTTCTGCTTCTAACCTGGTAAGAACTATGATTATAGTTATACCCAAGATTGTCATCTCTTGTGTGACTTCTACTGTATTGCTGACTTCCTTTTGTCAGTCAAGTTATCTGAAATCTTCTTATTGTTGCTTGTGGAAGACTTCCCTTGAATGGCTTCATGTCTCAATCAGGATGCTGATTGAATTGGTACTCTGATCTTCTGTTTGCTTGTAAGCCATTTGGTGAATGCTCTCTGGCTTCATTCAGGTAGATTGCATCTTTATAGTTTTGTCCAGAGGCTTCATTCTTTGGATGCTTTGGGAGTGCTCATGAGAATCATGTTAACACTACGATTCTTCTTTGGCTTTGTGAGCACTGATAGGCTTTGTCAAAGTCTTTGTTCTGCAGACTACAATCCAGCTTTGGTTTTGCAAACATTACGACTCCGAGTGTAGATTATACATCAGACTACGATTTCTGCCTTAACACTTGTTGTTCTTGTCTGATCTAGCTCGACTACAATTTCTGTATCTGATATGATTAGTAGACTCTACGACTTCAAGTGTGGTCTATAATTCTTGACTTGGCTTGCCAGGTGCTTGAATCAACTCTACGATTCTGAGTGAGGCCCTCCAAGGCAGACTACTATCTATAGCCATTTTTTCGATACTCTAAGATTCTTCCTTGGCTTCTGAAATCCCTCGGCTGGCTCGACGAACTACGATTCTACCTTGATAGTCTCCGAGTTCTTTGTTTCTCCTGGCAGTCTTCTAAGGCTTGTGCAGTACTCGACGATCAGGCAGGCTTATCTATTACATCATATAAGATCAACCTATAAAGCTTGATCTTTCTATATTTAGTCCTTATACATCATATTCTTTGTAAGGACTTTACACAAGCTGTTTTGTTCATGTAGAATCAACCTAACATATTTGATCATTTCAATCTAAGTCCTTATACATATATTCTTGTTGTCTATTCAAGGACTTCACAGCTTATTTCAATGTAGACACATTTACATATTCATTCATTAAGATCATAATCAAATCTTATATAAATAGGAATATCATTCACATGCTTATTCCTAACAACTTCAACCAGCGGTCCATACTGATTTACAATTATAACTTCAACCAACGGTCCAAAAAATTAGCACATCCCTCAATGGAATAATAAACCAAACTTACAACAAACGCCTCATGACAAATCCCTCTGTTTATATCAAAAATTGAAAAAATATTTATCACAAATTATTTATCTTCAATAAACACATTTTTAATCTTTCAACAATTATTCATCATTTAATATTATAACTCACAATATTGACAATCAGATCGTTCCCAGGAAAGATGGGGCTTTCCGATAAGGATTTCTCCTTACTAGCGCGCAATTAAATAACCAAACTCCTTTCCTCGATAGAACTTTCTAGACATTGTCAATAATGCAAATAATAATATGAATAACTATGTCGTCTTAATTATTGATTTAATAATATAAAATATTATGCAGATGATACTGACAATAATTGAATCAATAATATGATATACTATGCAGCAACTACTGTAACAATTATTGAATAAAACTGAGTGACTTCTTACGTAAGCATCAATAATCAGAGATACTGTGCAATACCCTGTGCTTCTGTGCATTAACGTGTATTATTGTTCATTTATCACCGGTATTTCAACAGTTAACGGTAAAAGTTTTGTTGTTATTTTTATAAAAAGGATATTTTTAGCGCTTTCTATATCCGACATTCATTTCGTTGTGGGGTCCACCAATTATTGTGTCGTCGTACGGATATTCCTCGATAAAAAGAATATTTTCCGACCAAACGAATATTTTATGACCACTTGCTTACTTTCCAAATTTGCACATATCACCCATAACTATAGCATTATATCAAATCAACACCTTACTATTCAAATAATATTTAGAGAAAATTAAATCTTTATTCATAAATGTTGGGGTCTTACAGGTAGTCTAGTTAGCTCAATTGTTTCCCAGGCATTGTTATATGTAATAAAAGAAATCCAAAACCATTTTTTTACTCTTGGGCTATAATTGTTGTAGTTTAATAATTGTAGAATCTATGACTTGTAGAATGTTGTTGATTGTGGGTTTGCATCATCTTTATGAATTCAAATAAAATAACACAAGATAGTTTACTTATTATAGGTTTATTGATGAATGTTTGACTTTCAAATGCTACATAATTATAATATGAAACAAAAAGGGTTGCGTATTAATACGAATTTACTTCATTATTGGTGCATATTGTCTTTATGAGCCTATTGCAGTTAAAGCATTACAACAGTATAAGTACTTACCTTTTGTTGTAGGTCTGATGAATACAAATTTACTTCATCATTGGTGCATATTTTCAATTATTTGGTCATGACTCATGGGTGCTTATATTGTAGATTATTGAGTTTAAAACACATATTGATTTAATTTATTCTATCTTATCGCATACACTTCCGTGTTGGTCGCAATCTAACTTTGGTTTAATATTTGTCGACGTGTATATCATTTTTCATATTAGATTGATGTAAGAACATTGAATTTTCTTGGTTATTATTTTTTTAAGTTGATGTAAAATCATTATCAATATGCCAAAATGTATACCTTGTATATGTAAATAATTTTTTAAATAATATATCATGCATTTATGACTTGCAAATGTATTTAATGTAAGTATTTAACTCATGTACATGTTTTGGATTGTAGAAGAGTATCGTGTCAAGGTTAGCGGGCCTGCAAAGGATGGTACACCGGAGACAGACGACTTAGCTATTTGGAGTGAGATAACTTGCAGGACTAAAATAATAGGGTACTTGGTTTTCTTGGATATCGTGCACGAGACTTGCTTGGCCCTTTTCCTATAGTGCCTCCGATTATAGGTTATTCCTCACCGTAATAATCTATTGATCCCAAGGTATTGGAGAGTATAGTTGATAAGATTGTTCTATGTCGATTGGGTATAATATGTAGACGATGATTCTACTGATGATAGTACGCCACAACCGTCCGTTGGTATAGATATTAATGAACGTATAACTAAAATTATAGAGACGAAGTTTATAAATTTTCTTCAAACATTTACCAACTATAAGTCAATTAAGGTATTTACTAATAGCTATATTTTTGTCTTTGTCTTTCATTAATTTCTCTCTCTCTCTTAATTTAAGTTCACCAGTTTCATCTTTTTTATTCCTCATCTTATTGAAATTGAATTTTTGTGTTTCTCTTGCAGCATGAAATTTACAAGTCCAATCTTGATTTCCTTGAAGAAAATGATGATGAAGTGGACCTAACATGATGTACACTACAAGAAAAATGCCTATCAGCGATCAAAAGAATCTACGATCGCCGTAATCGGTCGCTAATAATAGCCTTAGTGACCGTTATTAGCGACGGGTACCTAAACTAGTCGTTA
Organism: Panax ginseng; assembly: GCA_020205605.1. NCBI lineage: Eukaryota > Viridiplantae > Streptophyta > Magnoliopsida > Apiales > Araliaceae > Panax > Panax ginseng. The sequence continues at coordinate 26,518,953 of CM035134.1, read as the reverse complement.
TTTCCTAGTAGCGACCACAGCGGTCGCTAAATTGTCGCTAATTTGAATTTGCTGCCTTTAATTTTGGCAAGTGTGTTGGCGGAAAAAATCAATGCAAATTTTCGACCGCACACGGTTGCATATAGCGGTCGCAGATCTGTTTGACTTCCAAAGTAGTCTAATCTTTAAGTTGATTAAAATCAACGACCGCATGCGATCGCCAAAAGCAGTCGCTGATCCTTTTAAAATCAACCAGCCCATGGATCTTCTGCAGATCGACGAAAACAGAAAGAAAAAGGGGAAGAATAGAGAAAAGGAGAAGAAGGAGCCACCGCCCGCCATCGCCTTCTACCTTACCTAGGTATTCAATCTTTCTCTTTCTCTTTCATCTATATATAGTTTTCAATTTGATTTTGATTTGGAAATATATATTGCATACTTATGTGTTTATATGAGTTTTATTTGGCTATTTAGTTTGAATTTGGGTTAGATTTATGCAATGGTAGCTAGCATGTTGATTATATAATAATAATATGATATTTAATTTCAATTTGGCTTTAATTTCTGCAATTTTTAGTGCATGAATGTTCATAATATGATATTGAGACTTATGTTAGTGTATTAAATCAGATATTCAATTTGAGTTGTTTTTTTCATAGTGTATAAATTTAGGGTATAATTTGTAGATTTTTTAAGTGGTTTGACATAAATTATAATTAAAATAATATAATGTCCATTATTATATAATATTACTAAAATACATAAATTAAATATTAAACTAAATTAAATTAAATATAATAACATAAAAATAAAATAAAACAAAAAATAATAATTAATACAAACTAAAGTTAGGAAAATAAAAAAATAAATTTCCTTAGTTTACTTAATTTTCCCCTACTAAAATCAACTTAGTAGCAATTACTTAGTTTTCACTACTAAACTTAGTTTTATTTACTTAGTATTTACTTAGTTAATATTACTGAGTTTCCCAATACTAATTAAAATAAATGAAGTAGCATTAATTTACTTAGTTTTACACAACTAAATAAAATAATATAATATAATAACATAAATTTATATTACTTTGTATAATATAAGATAATATAATTTAAAATAAAATAATATATCATAACATAACATAACATAATTCATGGCATAACACAAAATGAAATAAGTTAATTAACTTAATTACATTCCTTAAATTTATTAATTTAAATAATATAATATATTACAAAATTAATAAATAAAATAATACGATCTAATTAAAAAAAAGAATGACAATGATTTAATTAAATTTAATAAAAGGGAGAACATACTCTATCAATAACTCAACTGCAGGATCTTTAAGACCGACTTATTTCGAATGTTTTGTAACCAAATATCAATATTTTCTTAGAAAAAACTTGCTCTCACAATCTCTATCATGAAAGTATAATATGAATCTGTGATCAACCTAATTAGTCTTGAATTTGACTCCACAAATCAGTATCTCCGGAATGTATATATACAACAAATTGGAGAAAGATGAAAGTGTGCACTTACTGAAAGATAACTTGTCACAATTAGATGGAAATGTCAAGTTATATATAATGTAAAACAAATATCTTCATCATCGCCCATGAGTAATGACTACTAGGAGAAGAGTCAAGGACTTCCTTGTATGCAGGATTCGACATAGCAGTTCCAACTAATACTCTAACTGGTTCCTCGATAGCAAAAAAAATATGGGTCGTAGTTCCTGTTTGTGTCCCATACTCAAATAATAAATTAATGGAATTACTGCAGATAGTCCTCACTGTTCCATCATAATAGATGAAAACATCCCGAAGGAGTGCCATTAAGCTGTTGAACAAAGTTCCAGGTTAAGCAACCCTCTAGGTGAACGAACGATCACTTCTCTACTAGGAATGAATCATCGCCTGATATGGCTCCAATCCATGACATAAACAGCTTCTCACCACTTTGAATTCCTCAGATGGGTAGTTCTCACAGAAAAAGATGTGAGACGTTGTGACGCTCCCAAAATAGGTCCACACGACCCATTCTGAGTCGCCAGATATCACTCTATAAAAATCAAATACAAACTTCATTTATATTAATTGTTGAAACTGTCGTGTAGATACTATTAACAGATAAGTCATGAGTTTTAATACAATATTATCTCGTGAGACAAGTATCAAACTCAAATTGTTTCAATGCCATATAAAATACAGCAGCAAATATTTTAAGACCCCAAAGTAGAACGAGAAGATTATTATCATATTCATTCTAATTAGGTGCACTTTTGACGCTTTCAAAGTCGGGTTCTCATCACCCTATTGTTGTTCGCCAAAATCAATTATTAAGTGACGTATAAAATACGACACACGCATCTTAGGTCTTCAATACAATTATCTGTTACATGTCATGCCGTTTTATAATGTATTGAGAAACTTCGACAGTCTCGGACGTTATCCCCGCTAGACCCAGCTACACTCTTATTACCTGAAAGGAATTGTGAAACAAAGGGTGAGCACAAATAGCCCAGTAAAGAATATCATGACTAAAGATAATTTACATCATCAATAGCCTTCATCAGTAATAAATCAGATATTTAGAATATATGATAGATGATAAAACTTTTCAACCATAGTTGCAGCGGAACGAGCAATCCATTAGAAGAGTCAAATAGACCATCAGATCTATTATCTTCTCCATGTTAAAACTCCACCAATAATGTTTTATCCCTATAACATCAATCAATAATTTCTGTCCACAATCTATGAATAACTCATAATCATAATTGTGATTCTAAATTCCTCTTCGCACTCAGGACGAAGATAATTTTCATCACCTATCTTCACCTGAAACATCAAAAATCATGGTTATACCAAATCACAATTCCTACTCATAATCATACTAATAAATTCATCTTTGTACTACGGCCAAAGATATTCATTAACAATTCATCTTTGCACTACAGGCCAAAGACATACAACTGTATTTTAGAAAAGTCAAGTAGAGCATAATATCTACTATCTTTTACGAATTAAAAGTGTATAATCAATATTTTATCGCTGAGACTCAGCTTAATAAATAATCCACATCATCGAATCATCCCTGCACTACGGCCAAGTATATTCATGTAATCATCAATGGTCATGATTATACCAAATAATCCCTGGTTATAATCATACCAATAACTGTCCCTCAATGCACTACGGGCCAATGAGGACTTTTACCACATCATCTATAACATTACGGGTCATGATTATACCGAATGATCCCTGGTCATAATCATACCAATAAATAGTTCATCTATGCACATAAGACAAAGATACTCATCAATCAATACTTCATCTTTACACGTAAGCCAAAGATATACAACTGTAAAACCAATAATCAACAGTCCATCTTTGCAAGTAAGCCAAAGATATACAACTGTAAAACCAATAATAAATAATCCATCTTTGCACGTAAGCCAAAGATATACAACTGTAAAACCAATAATCAACAGTCCATCTATGCACGTAAGCCAAAGATATACAATTGTAAAATCAATAATCAACAGTCCATCTATGCACGTAAGCCAAAGATGACTTTCATCATAATATAAGCATGAGGATGATGATAATGATATAAGCATTAATCAAACGAAATCAAGGATAAATGTGACAACCGAGATTTTGTAATTTAATTTTAATATTTATTGGATTGAATAAATATTTTTTGATAAATTAATTATTAGATTAAATAATCAATTGATGAAGTTGTGGTAGATTAATTTAATTATATGTGTTATAGTTATTAAATTAATGTGGAGAATTTTTATTATTCGAAGTATGTGATCATGTGAGCTTATTGTATTAAAAGAAATATTTAATAAGCTTAATGTTATTTTTTTAATTAATTTAATAATTAATTAGAGATTTAATAATTTGACATTATTATTAAAGGAGAAATTTAATTATGTGACTATGTGAATTAAAGAGAAATTATTATATTTTATTTAAACTTAATTAAATAAGATATTGGATTTATTTATAAAGGGGTGTGACATTTTCCAAACTATATTATAAAGGTTTTATTAAATTAATAGTTTTTGAAACCTATTCTAACTAGCCAAACATGGCACTAAGGGAGGTTGGGAGCAGTTACCCATGATAGGTAACTGACCTCCTCAACGCGTCAGTTTCTTCCTTTATTATACGTCTTCTTCTTCTTCATTTATCTAAGTTTAACAAGGAAATCACAGAGAGAGAATTAAGAGTTTTGGTAGAATTGTGAGTTGTGTGATTGATTGAGAAGGTTTTATCTCTCCTATCTACACTACGCTGTGAGTAAATTCTTCAACCCATTATTATTTACGTTGTTAAATTTTTATAATATGGCTCTCAAATTTTCTGTAAAAATCTCTGTAGTTGGAGATTGTATTGATTATGTTAATGTATATGTGATAATATGGTAGTATAAAATGTTATTACTATATATTATAGATTTCCATATCATAAGTTTCATAATATTATAACTTGTTGTTTCAAAAATTTGCAGAGTATAGAATATGGCCATATGGCCCTTATACGTAAAAATTAATATGTCAACATAAATTGTTCTGCAAAAAAATTCACACTTGTATATGATTATGCATGATAAAATGAAGTAAACGAAACTTGAATGGTTGGATTTGGTCTTATAACGAATCCGTAGTGTTAGATTTTATGTTTTTGTTCAAAACCTTCAAGAACTTCAAGAACAGTGAAATTTCATGTTTGATTTCTGAAAATTATGTGTTTAAACTTGTTAAAAACATGCTAGAAGGGTTGAGTATTAGTTATTTGTGCATTACAATGTTTGGGTATGTCTAAATTCGTGCAAAAATATGTTAATTTGGTGTTTTGGCCATGTTCTGCAATTTTTACGAATTTACGCTTCGATTTTACTACTCATAGCGTCGTCCGACTTGGGCAGTATATTACCGCCACCACAGTGCCAAACCATATGCGCGCTTTATCCAGTGCTAGCAGAGTGGCTAGCCCGTAGTGCCGAGAATGAACTACAAGGTGGCGCCGAAGCGCCACTCTGCAGTTTATCCAAGAATGAGCATTTTAATGGTTTCATGTTAGGGACTATAATGGTAACCTAATCAAATGAACATAAGAATGTATCAGTCATATGATGAGATATTAAAATAAGTTTTTATCAAGTCAAGAAGACATCTATATGTTAATTGAATCGTTGATTATGTAATTAACTTGTTGTTCGTGTAGTATAATATTATGTGAAAACAAGTATGGTAATTTGACTAAGTATAGTCATGAATTTGAGTTAAACAAAAAGAATGAACTTGTGATGTTTAGTACGTTATAATTGACTGGTATTGTGAACGTAAATGATATGTAGGATTTAATTCAAGGAACGAGTTTAATTAACATGTAATCTACGCACGAGGCAAGTTTCCTAACCCTACTTGTTATCGTTTTATAAGTTGATAAATTCACCTTTCTACATTGAGCAAGTTCTCATTATTATTGATCAAGTCTGTTTTGTTATATCAAAGTTTATTAATCTTTCAAGCATGATGTTGCTATACAATACTTATTCTATTGTATACTTTATAAGATTTTATTCAAATTCAGTTATCAATTACTGTTAAACCTTGTTAAACTAGCGAACCCTTAATGATTCGACTAGTCCTTAGTTGATGAGCGTTCTAAATTTCAGAACCCTTGATGAATTATCCAAACCAAACTTCCTTTGGTGCGGACTCTAATGTCAAACTGAGATGAACAACCCTGTATAGGGGATTACTTATGCGTTAGCGTTAAGATAATGTGCACAGTATGGTACTAAGGGTTGATCCCCCTAAGTACGAGAAGAAGAGTCCATAGTCTTATGACTGTTAAAAGTTTCAAGTAAAAACACTTGACAACCTAGGACATATTGATTCAAAAGTTGAGTTTCCTATTTCAGAAGTCTTTAATTTATTTGCATGTTATTATTCATTGTTATATTGTTATACTTGTGGGCAATCGTGCTCACTCTTGCGTAATAATAACATTGCGCTTAAGAACGAAAAGAGCGCATTTGAGCCTTCCACTAGTAAAGGCAAGGGAAAGATTAGCAAGTAATGAAGACTGATTATTTATGTGGTTATGTAATGATAATTAGACTTGATGTTACTTAAAACTTATTATTTGTTTATGATTCCGCACAGATGTTTAAGGTTAGAGTAACCTGGGATTTTATTATTATGCAGTTGATGTAACCCCATAAGGGGAGATTTATTTATTATTCTATCTATTGCATGGTTTGCATTTATTTATGGGTAGATAGATAGATGATGTTTGTACAGTGAACACCAAATCCTATGAAAATGGAAGTACTGGATTTGGGGGTGTCACAATAAATATTAAAGGCTTTAAATTTATCCAAATTTTATCAATCACCTAATAAATTCATAATCTAATATTATTAATATTATAATAATATTTTAATCACTTCTTAAACTTATAAACAATTTATTTTATTTGTTTACACTTTACCAAATAAAGCATTTTAATCATTCAAAAATGCCATACTCATAAGATTTCATCACCAATGATCAAATCCATCATCAAAAATCTGCATATACCCTATATAGGATTCCCAAGCCATAAAATCATATTTTTCAATTTTGTTACTTCACATAACATATTTAATTCATTTACTCATAACTAGTGAATTTTAATGAAAAATACTAAATCAGTCCCAAAAATATTTCTTTTCTGGGATTTAGCGGAATATAGTCCCATATTGAACATATATTTTTCTCGAAATTTTTAAAATTCATTTACTATTTTTCATATGGCCAAAACTGCCGAATATTTAGACATTTATCATAAATTGTACTTTTGTTCAAAAATTTTGAAATTTACAGGGTATACTATTGTTATATACATGTACTCCCAATAACAATTTCACTAATTTTGGAGTTAACCACAAGGAGTTATAAGGGTTTACTTTTAAAATAGTTTTTTCCCATAAAATCCATAACTCTTAATCTATACATCCAAAAATCGCCATCTTTGGACACAATATAGAAAACTCATCAAATTATCATTTCAAATTTTTTCAGAATTTTTGAGGGTCAAAAAAATTACTAAACTGCAAATGGATTTTCAACCGCCATGTGGTAATCCACGTAGACAGATCATTTCTATAATTTAATAAGGAATGAATACAAAGGATCATTCACTATGCATGTGGTAATCCACATAGACAAAAGTTATTCCAATGTAATAATAAAGAATGGAATAATGTAAGAATTCACCATGCATGCAATAGACCGCATGCATAAAAGTTATTCCAAATGAATAATAAAGAATGGAACCGTGTCATGCGTAATCCGCACAGATAGGATATTCCAAATGTAATAATAAATAATAGAATAATAATGAGAATTTACCGGGCATGCGATAGAATCGCAGACAGATAAAAGTTATTCCAATGAGAATAATAAATAATGGAACTGTGTCATGCGTAATACGCATTTACGTGATATTCCAATAGAATAATAAAGAATAGAATAACGAGAAGAATTTCACCATGTATGCAAAGACTTAGCATATACTGAGTTATTCCAACAAAATAATAAAGAATGGAATAATAGAAGAATTTCACCATGTATGCGTTAGATTGGCATGTATAAAAGTTATTCTAACATAATAATAAGGAATGGAATAACAATAGCTCTTTTCATGAATACGAAAGAAATAATACCCCATACTATAATAATAATAATATACCTTACCTTAGAAAGAAACTGAAAACTGGATACTGGAGTAGAGAGGTAGCAGACTTCTCTTCTTTTTTCTCTCTATAATAATTGCTTTATAGCTTTAGTGAATTGGGGAGAAATAAAGGAAGAATGAGCTTCTATTTATAGGAAAATATAGTTTCGATAATTGCACGTTTTGGGGCTCGAAATATTACAGTATAATACCTTCCTCTTTTTTTATTTTTAATTTAGCCCTGCAAGTATTATCAGACTTGCACCACCTCCCCTAATAGTAAATCATGTGAATTAATAGTTCATTCATGTGACTTAATAGTTATAATCATGTAAAAATACGAATTACAGTATAGTACCTCCATCTATACCTCCATTTTTAAAATGAATATTTTTCTTATCATATAAATTAATAATTAATTATTAACAAATAATATTACAGAATCACAATAATGACAACCAGACAGTTCCCAGGAAAGAGGGGGCTTTTCAATAAGGATTTCTCCTTACTGGCGCGTAATTAGGTGACCAAACCTCTCCTTGATAGAACTTTCTAGACATTGCCAATAATGTTATCTAACAATATTATTCAAATAATATGAATTATTGATCTCATAATGGGAAATATTGTGTCGTGACAATTATTGAAACAATAATAATATAAAATATCAACATAGCAATTATTGAATCAATAAAATAAAATATTGAACAGTAATTACTGTAAAAATTATTGAGTAGTGCCTTCTTACGTAAAAATAATATCATACTTCGTGAATAGTACTCATGAATAGTAACTCATAAATAGTAACTTATGAATAGTAACTCATGAATAGTAACTCATGAATAGTAACTCATGAATAGTAACCCCGACAAAAAAATAAGAATTGCACAAGAAAAATCTTACCAATATTCCGGTATAATGATTCAATTTAACCATTTACTGAATAGTAATTATAAGAAAAAATGAATACTTTTATTTCATAAAATTCGGGGTCTTACAATCTCCCCTCCTTGTGAAATTTCGTCCCCGAAATTTACGTACCTGGTATTTCGAAGAGTTGAGAATACCTTGCTTTCATTTCAGATTCTATCTCCCCAGTCATCATGATTTCTCTATTGCTCATCACCGTATTTGAGGATATCATTCTAGAATACAGCTTCAAAACAAAGGTTAATTGACATATCACAATTTGTCAACTTAAGTAAGAAAATTCAACTTAGGTTGGACACACACTAGCGAAGGATATTACTCGTCTCTCCCCTCCTCGTTCTATTCCCGGATCTCCGCCAGAGATCATATCCCTAAGCTCTGATACCAACTGTGACTCATGTCCCAATCGTGGACAAAGACCTCACGATGGTACCCTATCGCTTGCCACCATGAGCAGGCGTCCCTACGAAGAGTCTGGCTTCGGTGTATCCCACACAAGGAAGTCACCAGCGAGAGGCTCGGGGCTCTTTACTTATAGCTCTGATACCAACTGTGACGCCCCCAAAATAGGTCCAATCCATCCAACCTATTCTGAGTCGCCAAATACATGGTACAGAAAACAACTACAACTTTATTACTACAATTGTCGTGCAAAATACAACAACACATATACTATGAGTTTTAATACCAACTGTGACTCATGTCCCAACTATGGACAGAACCTCACATTGATACATTACATAAAAGTGTCTGGTCAATAACTGTTTTAGAAATTAAAATCTTTGGGAAATGCTCAAGGAAACCTTCGTACATGGGAGGCCATGCGTCTGGGTTATGATAGATATCATATGACTCGAGAATTATCCTTGGTTGATCCAATAGACCTCAAAAAAAATGAGAAGATTACTATCATGTTCTTTCCAAAGATGAGTCTTCTCTTGACATATAACTATCTCCACTGTCTACAATTGAGAATTACATTTCAACCAAACTCCAAGATCATATAGGTAGTGCTCGTAGATATACTCAGCAAGTGGATGTGCACAACCCTGTCTTATGATAACACGAGGTTGTATATCATTAGACATCTTGTATGATAGTGGCAAAACACCCTTCCAAAGTTGGGTTCACCTCACCCTATTCGGTTCTCCAAAATTAAATATCAATGGGACATCTTTGCACTAAAGGCCAAATATATTCAACAACAGGTCATCTTTGCATTACGGGCCAAAGATATTCACCAATAATTCATCTTTGCACTACAGGCCAAATATATTTAACAACAAGTCATCTTTGCACTACGGGCCAAAGATATTCATATCTCAAAGAAATATATAATCATTTCAGAATTTATATAAACAATAATTATAACCATATTGATTAATTCACCTTTACACTTAAGCTAAAGATAATCATTTATAAATTCAATGGTCATGATCATACCAGTCAACAATTCATCTTTACACTACTGGCTAAAGAGAACCCATAGTCACGATCATACCAATAATCTACCCATCTTTACACTTAAGTCAAAGAGAAATTTCATCACCAAAATTATAAAAATGTTATATATAATAATAAAAACAATATGATCAACAATTGTATTTAATTTCAAGAATAAGATTCATAAATCAATGATTTCATAACACCTTAATCCAAATGTTATAAATCACTTAATAATCTCATAATCTAATATTATTAATATAATCACAATATTTTAATCATTTCGTAAACTTATAAACAATTTATTTTAATTGTTTATACTTTACTAGTTAATGCATTTAATCATCCTAAAATGTCAAACTCATAAGATTGCATCACCAATAACCAAAACCCTCATCAAAAATCTGCATATACCTTATATAGGATTCTCAAGCCATAAAATTCTATTTTCTAATTTTGTTACTTCACATAACATATTTAATTCATTTACTCATAACTAGTCCATTTTCATGAAAAATACCAAATTAGTACAAACAAATTTTCTTTTCTGGGATTTAGCAGAACATAGTCCCATATTGAACATATATTTTTCTCAGAATGTTTAAAATTCATTTACAATTTTTCATATGGTCAAAACTGCCGAATATTTAAACATTTATCATAAATTGTACTTTTGTCCAAAAGTTCTAAAATTTACAGGGTATACTGATATTATATGAATGTACTCCCAATAAAAATTTCATCAATTTTGAAGTTGACCACAAGGAGTTATAAGGGTTTACTTTTAAAATAGTCTTTTCTCATAAAATTCATAACTCCTAATCTATACATCCAAAAATCGCAATTTTTGAACACAATCTAGAAAACTCATCAAATTATCATTTTACATTTTTCCAGAATTTTTAAAGGTCGAAAAAATTACGAAACTGAAAAACATAATAACCCTTACAATCCCTTACAAATATAATGACAATATCCCTTACCTCAAAAGAACAGTACTTCTGACTAGAATGTCGACTATAACGCTGAACGAACTTGCACCGTATAGCAACACTCAAAGTATTAAAATACTAACAAGAATACGCTCGATAATATATAGAGAGAAGATTTCAGTTTCTGGTGTGATTTTCAATTCTAACCTAAGCACCCTACTTATAGAAAAATGCTTAGAACACCAAAGCAGAAAATTTAATAAAATATTAATATTTTCTAAATAAATTCCTACGCACACCTTGCCATCTGATTTCAGCAACTAACACATGCAAGTGGGGTCCACCAAAATGAAAAACATATATTTATCATTTAATGCAACAAAATCAATTCAGACCCAATATTTCGGAACTTCAATAATTCTTAATAAATAGCCCTTTTATCAGAAAAATTCAAATCTTATGTCCGTTCCATAGAAAATTTAATTCTCTACAACTTTGCAGAAGAAAATTTTTCCAAATTTCAAACAAAAATTGACCGAAATTCACATACGGACGATTTTACAAGCTATAATCAAATTTCAGTCAAAAATTGTGTCCACTAACACACAAAACATGTGTTAAACATTTAATGCAACAAAAATACTCTTCCTCCTCATTTATTCATATATCACACATTCATTGTAAAAATATCACCATTATTATATTATTAAAATATAATAATATATTTAAATGAATTATTTTATCAGAAAAGATAAAATATCAACTTTCAAAAATTATCACATTAAAAATTTTCTCCATCTATATCCACATAAAATGAATATTTTCCTTATCATATAAATTAATAATTAATTATTCACAAATAATATTACAGAATCACAATAATGACAACCAGACAGTTTCCAGGAAAGAGGGGGCTTTCCAATAAGGATTTCTCCTTACTGACGCACAATTAGGTGACCAAACCTCTCCTTGATAGAACTTTCTAGACATTGCCAATAATGCTATCTAATAATATTATTCAAATAATATAAATTATTGATCTCATAATGGGAAATATTGTGTCGTGACAATTATTGAAACAATAATAATAAAAAATATCAACGTAGCAATTATTGAATCAATAAAATAAAATATTGAACAGTAATTACTGTAACAATTATTGAGTAGTACCTTCTTACGTAAAAATAATATCATACTTCGTGAATAGTACTCGTGAATAGTAACTCATAAATAGTAACTCATGAATAGTAACTCGTGAATAGTAATTCATAAATAGTAACTCGTGAATAGTAACCCCGACAAAAAAATAAGAATTTCACAAGAAAAATCTTACCAATATTCCGGTATAATGATTCAATTTAACCATTTACTGAATAGTAATTATAAGAAAAAATGAATACTTTTATTTCATAAAATTCGGGGTCTTACAATCTCCCCTCATGAAATTTCGTCCCCGAAATTTACGTACCTGGTATTTCGAAGAGTTGAGAATACCTTGCTTTCATTTCAGATTCTATCTCCCCAGTCATCATGATTTCTCCATTGCTCATCACCGTATTTGAGATATCATTCTAGAATCTGACTTCAAAACAAAGGTTAATTGACATATCACAATTTGTCAACTTAAGTAAGAAAATTCACTTAGGTAGGACACACACTAGCGAAGGATATTACTCGTCTCTCCCTCCTCGTTCTAATCCCGGATCTCCGCTTGGAGATCATATCCTAAGCTCGATACCAAGCTGTGACTCATGTTCCAATCGTGGACAAAGACCTCATGGTGGTACTATCGATTACTGCCAGTAAGCAGGCGTCCCTACGAAGAGTCTAGCTTCGGTGCATCCCACACAAGGAAGTCACCAGCGAGAGGCTCGGGGCTCTTTATTTATAGCTCTGATAACAACTGTGACGCCCCCAAAATAAGTCCAATCCATCCAACCTATTCTGAGTCGCTAAATACATAGTACAGAAAACAACTACAACTTTATTACTACAATTGTCGTGCAAAATACAACAACACATATACTATGAGTTTTAATACCAACTGTGACTCATGTCCCAACTATGGACAGAACCTCACATTGATACGTTACATAAAGGTACAGTCAATAACTGTTTTAGAAATTAAAATCTTTGGGAAATGCTCAAGGAAACCTTCGTACATAGGAGGCCATGCGTCTGGGTTATGATAGATATCATATGACTCGAAAATTATCCTTGGTTGATCCAATAGACCTCAAAGAAAAATGAGAAGATTACTATCATGTTCCTTCCAAAGATGAGTCTTCTCTTGACATATAACTATCTCCACTGTCCGCAATTGAGAATTACATTTCAACCAAACTCCAAGATCATATACGTAGTACTCGTAGATATACTCAGCAAGTAAATGTGCACAACCCTGTCTTATGATAACACGAGGTTGTATATCATTAGACATCTTGTATGATAGTGGCAAAACACCCTTCCAAAGTTGGGTTCACCTCACCCTATTCGGTTCACCAAAATTAAATATCAAATGACGTATACAATACGACACACTTATCTAAAGTTCTCAATAAAATTATTTCCATACTATTTAGAGAGAACCTCAATTTATAGACCACCGATTCTATTCCCTCGTTATCTCTCGTCGATTCAAATATACACTCTTATTACATCGAAAGGAATTGTGAAGCAAAAGGGTGAGCACAACTAGCTTCAAGAAAGAATATCATGACTAAAGATAATTAAATTATCAATAGCCTTCATCGTAAATAAATCGTAGATTTAGAACATATGGTAGATGATAAAACTTTTCAACCATAGTTGCAATGAACGAAAGCAATCCATTAGAAGAGTCAAATAGACCATAATGTCTATTATCTTCTCTATGTTTCCACCAACAATAATTTATCCTGTAACATCAATCAGCAGCCTCATCCACAATCATATGAATAACTCATAATCATATTTGTGGTTCCAAATTCCTTTATCATCCGAACGAAGATAATGTTCATCACTGTCTTTACGAAACATCAAAATCATGGTTATACCAAATCACAGTTCCTGTTCATAATCATACTAATAAATTCATCTTCACACTGAGACTCAAAGATATTCATCAACCGGACATCTTTGTACTACAAGCCAAAGATATTCAACAATGGGACATCTTTGCACTACAGGCCAAATATATTCAACAACATGTCATCTTTGCACTACGGGCCAAAGATATTCACCAATAATTCATCTTTGCACTACAGGCCAAATATATTTAACAACAAGTCATCTTTGTACTACGGGCCAAAGATATTCATATCTCAAAGAAATATATAATCATTTCAGAATTTATATAAACAATAATTATAACCATGTTGATCAATTCTCCTTTGCACTTAAGCTAAAGATAATCGTTTATAAATTCAATGGTCATGATCATACCACTCAACAATTCATCTTTACACTACTGGATAAAGAGAACTCATAGTCACGATCATACCAATAATCTACCCATCTTTACACTTAAGTCAAAGAGAAATTTCATCACCGAAATTATAAAAATGTTATATATAATAATAAAAACAATATGATCAACAATTGCATTTAATTTCAAGAATAAGATTCATAAATCAATGATTTCATAACACCTTAATCCAAATGTTATAAATCACTTAATAATCTCATAATCTAATATTATTAATATTACCACATTATTTTAATCATTTCTTAAACTTATAAACAATTTATTTTAATTGTTTATACTTTACTAGTTAATGCATTTAATCATCCTAAAATGTCAAACTCATAAGATTGCATCACCAATAACCAAAACCCTCATCAAAAATCTGCATATACCTTATATAGGATTCTCAAGCCATAAAATTCTATTTTCTAATTTTGTTACTTCACATAACATATTTAATTCATTTACTCATAACTAGTCCATTTTCATGAAAAATACCAAATTAGTACAAACAAATTTTCTTTTCTGGGATTTAGCAGAACATAGTCCCATATTGAACATATATTTTTCTCATAATTTTTAAAATTCATTTACTATTTTTCGTATGGCCAAAACTGCCGAATATTTAAACATTTATCATAAATTGTACTTTTGTCCAAAAGTTTCGAAATTTACAGGGTATACTGATATTATATGGATGTACTCCCAATAAAAATTTCATCAATTTTGAAGTTGGCCATAAGGAGTTATAAGGGTTTACTTTTAAAATAGTCTTTTCTCATAAAATTCATAACTCCTAAACTATACATCCAAAAATTGTCATTTTTGAACACAATCTAGAAAACTCATCAAATTATCATTTCAAATTTTTCCAGAATTTTTAAAGGTTGGAAAAATTACGAAACTGAAAAACATAATAACCCTTACAATCCCTTACAAATATAATGACAATATCCCTTACCTCAAAAGAACAGTACTTCGGACTAGAATGTCGGCTATAACGCTGAACGAACTTGCACCGTATAGCAACACTCAAAGTATCAAAATACTCACAAAAATACGCTCGATAATATATAGAGAGAAGATTTTAGTTTCTGGTGTGATTTTTAATTCTAACCTAAGCACCCTATTTATAGAAAAATGCTTAGAACACCAAAGTAGAAAATTTAATAAAATATTAATATTTTCTAAATAAATTCCTACGCACACCTTGCCATCTAATTTCAGCAACTAACACATGCAAGTGGGGCCCACCAAAATGAAAAACATGTTTTTATCATTTAATGCAATAAAATCAATTCAGACCCAATATTTCGGAACTTCAATAATTCATAATAAATAGCTTTTTATCAGAAAAATTCAAATCTTATGTCCGTTCTATAGGAAATTTAATTCTCTACAACTTTGCAGAAGAAAGTTTTTTCAAATTTCAAACAGAAATTGACCGAAATCCACATACAGACGATTTTACAAGTTATAATCAAATTTCAGTCAAAAATTGTGTCCACCAACACACAAAACATGTCTTAAACATTTAATACAACAAAAATATTCTTCCTCCTCATTTATTCATATATCACACATTCATTGTAAAAATATCACCATTATTATATTATTAAAATATAATAATATATTTAAATGAATTATTTTATCAGAAAAGATAAAATATCAACTTTCAACAATTATCACATTAAAAATTTTCTCCATCTATATCCACATAAAATGAATATTTTTCTTATCATATAAATCAATAATTAATTATTCACAAATAATATTATAGAATCACAATAATGATAACCATTAAGTTCCCAGAAAAGAGGGGGTTTTCCAATAAGGATTTCTCCTTACTGGCGCGCAATTAGGTGACCAAACCTCTCCTTGACAGAACTTTCTAGACATTGCCAATAATGCTATCTAATAATATTATTCAAATAATATGAATTATTGATCTGATAATGGAAAATAGTGTGCTGTGACAATTATTAAAACAATAATAATATAAAATATCAACGTAGCAATTATTGAATCAATAAAATAAAATATTGAATAGTAATTACTGTAACAATTATTGAGTAGTGTCTTCTTACGTAAAAAAAATATCATGCTTCGTGAATAGTAACTCATGAATAGTAACTCGTGAATAGTAACTCATGAATAGTAACTCGTGAATAGTAACCCCGAAAAAAAAAAAATTTACAAGAAAAGTCTTACCAATATTCCGGTATAATGATATTGAAATCAATTTAACCATTTACTGAATAATAATTATAAGAAAAATTAAATACTTTTATTTCATAAAATTCGGGGTCTTACAACCTCTATATGCGACTGTATCCAGTCGCAGATGCCTATCTGCGACCATATTCGATCGCAGATTGTTGGTCGCTAATAAGCCTTTTTCTTGTAGTGGTAAAGTTTATTCCTTCTAGTTCGTTGTAATTTTTTTAGTTTTCTTATATTAGTTAACAAATATTGTAGGTACGTACTATGGTCATTAGGAGACCAAGATACAATAAGAAATTATGTAGTTATCGTGACTTGTACATTATCTATTTATATATGGAGTATTGGTTTTAATTATTGGCTCTTTATGCATTAGTTTATCAATTAGTTTGAAACAAGTATGACATTTATATTAACTTGAAATATTAAATTTAATATTTATTATAAAAATTAGTGTGACGCCCCCAGAATAGGTCCATACAACCCATTCTGAGTCGCCAAATACATGGTACATAAATCTAATACAAATTTCATTTATACAACTATTAATTGTCGTGTAAAATACGACAAAACATACGCTATGAGTTTTAATACGAATATTATCTCGTAGACCAAACTTAAATAAAATCCTCATTATAATTATTATCATACTATTTTACAAAATAGTGAGGATTACTAAAATAACCATCTTGGACAATTACTCCACTCCCCGACTAGTCCCAACTACATTCTCGCCTCCTGAGAAGAACAATGGAACCAAAAGAAAAAGGGTGAGCTCAACTAGCCCAGTACAGAATATTATGACTAAGATAATGTATAACAAATTATCCTTGGTCCTCAACAGGGAAAAATCTGATAGAATACAATAGACAACAAGTTTTAGATCAACAAATGAAGTAGAAACAACAATCCCTTAGAAGAGTCAAGTAGAGAATGATGTCTACTATCTTCTCTTTTATCCATGTAATACCAATCAATAAACATTTCACATCAACGAATTATCCATGCTTGTATTATCGTACGTATATTTCCTGATAAAAAAATATTTTCTAACCAAACGAATATTTTATGACCACTTGCTTACTTTCCAAATTTGCACATATCACCCATAACTATAGCATTATATCAAATCAACACCTTACTATTCAAATACTATTTAGAGAAAATTAAATCTTTATTCATAAAAGTTGGAGTCCTACAACTAATAATAATAATAATAATAAATATGAAATCACTGATTTAAAAATTAATTATAATTTGTAATGAATTTTAAATATTTACCAATTAATATTTTATTTACAAATTTATAATTTGTGAATGATTTTACTTGAGAAATGGATATTAATGAAGGATTATTTCCTTCACTAAATTTTTTTCTAATTAATTAGTTAGTCATGCATGAGGGAATTTTTCTCTCACTAAATTGAAGAAAGATTCTTAATTTATAATTAGTGAAGGAAAATCTTCTCTCGTTAAATAAATTTATTCTTCACAATATATCATTTGTGAGAGAATAAAGTTATTCACTAATTTCAACTATTTCTTCTTAAAATATTATTCATGAAGGAAACCAACCTTTTACTAAATAACAATGTTTCATTACCAAATATAACTTGTGAATAAAAAGTTATTCACAATATATCCTTCACAAAAAATATTTAGTTACTAATTATCGAAGGATACCCTATTGCGACGAGATCTTATGTGAGCAATCATGTAAAGGAAATATTTCTTCACAATAAATCTCTTGTGAGTGATATATTACGTCTTGTGAAGGATTTGTCCTTCACTAAATGTCCTTTTTGGTGTAATAAATCTGTTACTCTTCGCGTTCTTCAAAGCAATCTCAAATCTCCATAAGTCAGCACTCAATCAAAAATCAACAATCTCAAGTTCCCTCTAAACTAAGGTTTAAAAGTTAACAAAGATTGCATCCATACTACTGAATATCAAACATCTATTTATAGCCTACTAACATAAATCTAAGTCCTAAAAAAATTAAAAATGTCAAAGAACAATCCAATTTGGCTTGGGACTCAATCAGCTAAATTTGGCAAAATCTCGCTTGGGCGCGGTCGCACATGACTTCTTTGTAATTGAGGCGCGGTCGCGCCTGGCCTGGTTTTTTTCCCAATTCATCCTTTTTGCATGTTAAGTCCATCCTTGCATCCCAGTTCAGTTCCAACTCACCATAACCTACAAAAAAAATGTCAAAGCATGAAATATAACATAAAATCAAGAGAATTAGCAGTAATTTAAGTTAAATGATAATCGACTCGTAGATATGAAACCTACTCATCATGAAGCAGACGGCTGAGAATGCCATGGGAATGGGTGATAAATCGAGATGAGTTTTCTCAAGTGAAAAGGAATGACACAGTCCGAGGAAGGAAATAAAGAAAACCCAAGCCTAAGATGGGTTGACACTATTTTTGTCATAACTTGTGATCTGTTTAGAGTTACGAGCACCTAGGGGTGTTCACCAATAAAAAACCAAACCGAACCAGTAAGAACCGGACCAAATACCGAAAGTCCCCAAAATAGAGTACCAATACCGGTACCAATTGAACCAGTATACTGAACCAATTAGCCAATTCGGTACCAAATCGGTTCCGATTTTTACCATGCTAGAACCGACCCCAATTTTAAACTAAAACTCAACCCAATTTTAAACAAAAACCAGCCCACGAAAGAGCAGACCAAGACTTATTTTTGAGCCAAAATTTGGCTAAAGGTCAAGTAGCCCATGACTTGTACCAAGCCCAATTTTTAAAAAATAAAAGACTTGGAAGTCTTTTTATAAGAAAAACTTTCTTAGACTTTTACAAAACAACCAATGTGGGACTTGGCTATTAAGGTCTCAAGAAAAACTTCACTTTATAGTCTTTTAAGAAGGAAAACTTCCTCAGACTTTTATAAAATAACCCATGTGGAACTTTGCTATTAAAATCACACTTGTAGTCTTTTTAGAAGAAAAACTTCCTTAGACTTTTATAAAATAACTAATGTGGGACTTGACTATTAAGATTTCACTTGGTAGTTTTTTATAGAAAAAATTCCTTAGACTTATAAGTGAACCAATGTGGGACTTAGCTATTAAAGTTTCACTTGGAAGAAAAACTTCCTTAGATTTTTATAAATATGTGGGACTTGGCTATTAAGATTTTCCAAAGTGTATGGGACTTGGCTATTAAAATTTTAGTTGGAAGTCTTTTTATAAGAAAAACTTCTTAGACTTTTATAAGTGAACTAATGTGGGACTTTGCTATTATGGTTTAACTTTGAAAAACCAATGTGGGACTTTGCTATTAAGGTTTAACTTTGAAATCTTTTTACAAGGAAAACGTACTTAGACTTATATAAGTGAACCAATATTTATAAGGAAAACCTCATTAGACTTTTATAAGTGAACCAATGTGGGACTTGGATATTAAGGTTGCACTTGGAAGTCTATTTATTAGGTAAACTTCCTTAGGGACTTTGCTATTAAGGTTTAACTTTGAATCCTTTTTACAAGGAAAACTTCATTTAACTTTTATAAGCGAACCAATGTTGGGACTTGAAAATTAATGTTTCACTTTGAAATCTTTATATAAGAAAAACTTACTTAGACTTTTATAAGTGAACCAATGTGAGACTTGGATATTAAGGTTTCACTTGAAAGTCTTTTTATAAGAAAAACTTCCTTAGACTTTTAGAAGTGAACCAATGTGGGACTTGACCTTTAACTTGGTTCTCTTGTCTTACCAACATCTCACATTGTCTAATTTGTGTTCTATTGTCTTACCTCTATTTTATAAATAGGGGAGACCACCAATTCAATCTTCATCAAGTCTTAAATACTCTATTCATTTGTTATTAAGCCAATTTTACAAGGATAAATAAAAAAATATTTTAAATAATTAGAGTGAACTTTAAGCCAATTCTACAAGGTAAGTCAAAAAATTATTTAAAAAATAATTTGAATTCGGTACAACCAGTTTGGTCATGTATGTACCGAACCTATGAAATAGATAACCAAAACCGATACTAAAAATCGGTTTGTACCGAATTGGTCCTGAACTGGTTTTTTTTGGTACCGAACCGATTGGTGCGGATTGGTCCGGTTCACCTTAAAAACTGAAAATATCGAATTCGGTGAACACCCTCTACCCCCCCTCACATAATATATCAAATCTAAACTTACGACGAGCCCTTTAAGACTAATCACCTTTGGTCATGAAGGGAAAGATTTTAAGCCTAAAAAAGGCCATGAAAGATGTGTTTAGGCCTTCCGGATTTTTTATCAGTTTTGAACTTATTTGGAATTTTTTCACGTAATTTTGTTATTCTTTTCGTAATTAGAATTTATAGGTTATTGTTTAGTATTTAAATGATGTTTTCATGAGTTTTAGGGTTTAACTCTTACTAAAGGGATTAATTTTAATTCATAAATTTGATGATAACAAAAACTTATAAAAAGAAAAAAGAAAAGGGGAAATATAAAATAATACATTTCGATCAACCTATGCTAGAATCCTCTTCATAGGAATCGTTTTTTTTGTGCTAATTTGGTGGGGGGGGGAGAGATTCGAACCTAGGATCTCTTACTTGCCAAGAGGTCTAGAGTATCACTTAAGCCAAAAGCTCTCGACAATAAGATTCATTTTTCATTGCATTAATATATTAGGCTTAAGTAAGTATTTTCATATAAATTACTTTATACTTTAAATTATACTTAATATATAAATAGTTTTTATTCAACTATTTTTAACGATTCAAAAATTAAAAATATTTTTTGTCAGAAATTATTTTCTCTAGGTACTTAAAGATTATTTTAATTGGACCTAAAAAGAAATTTTTAATTCACATTCCTTATATATTTTTGGCAAAAATGGCCTTTATTATTTTCAACATATGCTTAAATGCTTTTTATACAAGTTGGAAAAATTTATCTCTCTTCTTTACCCGAGAGCCAAAGTGAGTGGTTAAATTCCATGTGAATGTTTTTCGTGCCACTATATTTTGTGCTACATGAACATGATATCATGTAGCCAAAGCAAAAAACCAGTCAACGAAGGTTTGTCGTGCAATATTTTGGTCTGATAATGACTGGAAAATTTTTCCACTCGGGGGGAAAATGACGTAAAAATGAACTCAATCTAATATCAGACGAGTAAGTTATGACGTTTAGAAGTAGGTGCGTCGAAACTGTCCATGTTGAAAAACAGCACAAATCAGGATTTAACACTAATTTTTATGGGACTATTTTGGGTAGTTAGATTTTTTGGAAAATTGTGATTTTCTGGGGTTTTGTATAGTGCAATACCAGCAAGAAAAGGACTCAAGAACGGACTCATTCCGATTTGGTATGAGCGAGTTATGAAACCCCGAAGTAGGCATGTAAAAGCTAAAAATTTGTGCACTGCTAGGCGCGCGCGGCATGTGGCACGCGGCGTGCATAGGATGCTACTGGACGGTGGGGGCAGGGCATGGACATTGGGCGACGTCGAGCAGTGTTGTGCATGTCGAGCGTGTCGCCATGCCATTTCGCAACATCGTGTAACATTTTTTACATTGTTCTAAAATGTTCCAATCCAAGTTATGAAAAATGAATATTATAAAACGAAAAATAATGAATATAGACCATCGTAAAGGTTCATTAAGAGGGTGGTGATGTTCCCAAACGTCGCGATGCCAAGAGCTATTTTTGAAGTTTAGTCACGTGAATTAAATTATAAAACGCTAACCATATAAAATAAGAATTTAAAAATTAATATAAACCAATATGAGCATCATTATTTGACTAATTGGTATGTTATTATTAATTAAATGTGTAGGATATTTGAAAGACGTTTTTGAAGTAAATTGTTGAAGAACACGGAAGGCAAGTTTCCTAACCTGTGTAAATTATTACTTTGTGAAAGTTTCTCACTCTTGTTTAATTTGTGATATTAAGCAAGTTTTCTAATTTCATTTACAATGTTGAATTGAATGCAAGTATTGTATGATCTTGTACATATTATTTTTATGTGTAAGGCGTGTGTTTGGACTGTAAAATTTCATCTGTTATATGAAATTCATTGTATAATTTGTGTAAAGAGTTATCAGCCATTCGATTCAGCTTAACTCAATTGTTGAACTATTCTAATTAGAATATTTGTTGTTGAATATATTATTGGTGATAATTCTAAGACGTATGATAAGTTTTTTGTGTCAATCAAATAATTTGGGCATGTATTGGTGTTATCTTGAACTCCATGCAAGATTGTGTGTTATATGAGAAAAATATTACTATGTTTGTTAAGTATGCTATGTGAGCAAATACGGATAGGATTGTGTTAGTTCCCAGTAGGCACACAATAGATCTAGAAGGGGGGGTTGAATAGATCCTTTTTAATTTTAAATACTTTTCTCTTTTATTTTGTATTGCTAATGAATTAGCATATGACAAACATAAGAATCTTTTCAAGTACATCGGAATAAGTAAAAGATTCCCTTCATTAATATATTCATAATCATACATACATTGTTCTTAGAGTTAGTTAAGTGGTAAGCAGTTAAAACATTCATAGCAGTTATAGCAGTTAGGTACATAATGTAAATGACAAAGTAAATAACACAAGGGATTTTAAGTGGTTCAAAGACTCAAGCTCCTAATCCACTCTTCTGATTTAACTCGCGGGATTTCCACTAAGGAAGGGTAGCACCCTGAATCACTAAGATTCCTTCAAGGCCAGCAGCCTTGGAACTTTAGTTCACTAAGAACTCTTCAAGCCCAGCAGGCTTGGAACTCCTCTAGTTCCCTAGGAACTCTTCAAGCCCAGCAGGCTTGGAACTTCATTTAGTCCCTCTGAACAAGGACCCCTCAAGCCCTGGCTTCTTGTTAGTGTTGTTGTTGTTGTTTGTGCTTTGCTGCTAAGATGTCGTTAAGCTTGAACATCTTCTGTATTTAGCAGCTTGGCGTGGTCCTCTTTGTATTCTGTGTAGAGTCTGGACCACATCTTCTCTGGTGTAGCTGATCTTCACTCTTTTCTGCTCATCTTCATTTGATGTCAGTTGTGCACCATCATCATTTGGGTTTGCTAAGTGTTTAAGCTTTTGGTAGACTTCGTCTGGCATATATCATTCCCTGAACCCTTCTTGAGTGGTTTGCAGACATGGTTCCGCATCTTTTCTGATTCAGCTTTTGGTTCTTGGTGATTCGTAGAGTGGCTCTCTTGATCTTCTTTGTACTCTGCCACTTTTTCTAAATGTTATCTTCTTGGCCTTCTCAGCTCTCAACTTAGCTGTCATCTTCAGTGACATTCTCATCTTTGTTGAGTGAAGCTTTTAGTCTATTCGATTCCTTCTTCAAAGCTGCTTTACTTCAACCTTTGTAGTCTCACTATCACTGAGACTTGTTCTGTTTAGTTCTGGGGGAATTCGTAGAGTCAACAATATAGCATTCCAATAACTCAACGATTCTGCAACAACAGCAACACTTGATCCTTGAAGCTATGGCTTATATATACTCCTTCCCAATCTTCCCGTTGGAATATAGCCGTTGAAAGTTATTTGAATTGCTTCACAGATCTCAAGTTATTTGATACAGACTGCAGATGTGACATGACATCCCCTTTTTCATCTTTCTAATAGTGCAGTCTACTGTTTCACCTACCCCGTCAGAGATGTCACTTTGATGCCTCGGGTAGGTAGTCTTTTTTATTTCTCCTTTCTAACTTCTCGATTAGAACATCAAGAGTTGTCTTTTTTGCATCGATGATCTCAAACAGCAATGTTCAAATATCAGTCTTCAGATTGAATTGTTGCCAATGCTTCAATCTTCAGATGACCGAACTCTACGATTCTGATGCATATGTTCTTTGACCTGATCATAGTGTCTTGTTGAATGTTTCTCATTGACTGGTTGAGACAACACTACGATCCTGAAGATTTTTCATTGGACCTTCAATGTAGAACACTTCTTTCTCCATTTGTACAGTGCTTCAACACTTCTGTTTGCCTTTAACTGATATCTTGACTTCTTGTTCTGGTCTCTTCTGAATAGCAGGACACCTCAGATTTGTGGCATGCCCAGCTCACTTTCTCCTTGTGATATCTCGTTCACTTATCATCAATGGACTGACCCATGCTTAATCACTTTAGCCTTGTTCTTCAGAAGCTGGCCAGTATCTCCGTGTAAACTATATCAGTTCCTTCTTTGCTTGGCAAACACTACGATCATGTTTAACCCCAAGATCATTGTCTTCTGTTCATTTGACAGCTAATGCTCTTGCTGACTTTGTTTAGCCAATTTGACTGAAGTCTTCTTCTGATCAAATTGTGGAAGACTTCGTCTTGAATGGCTTTACAACTCAAAATGGATGCTGATTGGGTTGGTGCTTAGATCTTCTGTTAGCTTGCCGGCCATTCGTTGAGTGCTCTTTGGTTTCCTTTAGGTGAAGTGTAACTTTAAAGCTCTGACCAGATGCTTCATCCTTTGGATATTCTGGGAGTGCTCATTTGTTGATAATCGTGTTTACTCTACGATTCTTTCTTGACGTTGTGAGCACTTTTGTTGGAGTCTTAGTTCTGCACTCTACGATTTTTTCTTGGGTTATGCAGACACTATGACTCTAAGATCAGATCTTGACACTCTACGATTTCTACATTTAAGCTTGTTGTCTTCATCTAATCTGGCTCGACTACGATCTCTGCCTCTTATTTGATCAGTAGACTCTACGACTCCGAGTGTGGTCTACGATTCTTGACTTGACTTTTGCGAGATGCCCTCATTGGCTCTTAGATTCATTTGTCTCACGATTCGAACATGACTTTCTCTCACAGACTATGGCTTCGAGGAAGTTCTTCTTCCGACACACCACGATACTTCCTCATTTTTCTCTGGCGTATCACGAACTCAAGAGATCTACTATCTTGCGAGACTACGATTACGCCTTGATAGCTCTCGAGTTTTCCTTGACTCTCCTGGCAGACTACGATTTATGGTGCAGTGCTCGACGATTAGACAAACCTATCTATTACATTATAAGATCAACCTAACAAACTTGATATTTCTATATTTATAGTCCTTGTACATCATTTCTTTTTAAGGACTTTACAAAGCTGTTTTGCTTATGTAGGATCAACCTAACACATTTGATCAATTCATTCTTAGTCCTTGTACATATGTTCCTATTATCTATCAAAGGACTTTACAGCTTTTCTTAATGCAAGTATATATATTCATTCATGTATATCATAATCAAATCATATATAAATAGGAATATCATTAACATGCTTATTCCTAACAGATTGCACTTTGTGCAATAATCTGCAAACCTAAAAAAAAAAGTAAGTTTTGTGTGTTAACGAATGGTGTTAAGAAGTATGTCGATATTAATTATTTCGGCTAGAAAAATGTTAAGGTGTTAATTGAGTTTAAGGTATTGTGCAATCACGTGCTTTTTAATCTGTTGGCATATAATAATTGAGTTGAACGACTCCTTTGTATGGGCAAAGGTTTAAGATGTGTTAGGAAACCAATTTATCTCATTGAATGTCAGTTGTTCCAGTGTAGAATTGTCGCAAAAGAGTACGCACTGAGATAAATTTATGACAGTGTTGAAGAGATAGGAAACTAATTCATTAATTCTTAGGTTAGGATCCACTCAATTCACTATATGGTTAAATGTTCAAAACTTGTGTTGTGTTGTTCTTATATATACGTTGAGAATGTAATTCCTTTCACATATGTATTTTTGTAGAATAGGTTGCGTCTTAGAAATGTTATAAGAAAATATTTTTGTTAATAGTTATGAGAAGATAGATGGTCTTTAGTAGTTATGATCAAATAATTACTTTGGTGTTATGTAGGTGTTATGTAGATGTCGACATCAGGAAAAAATTATTTTTCCTTTTTTCATTTGTTTCTACCCTTTATATTTCGATATGTCGATTGATTTAATTAAAGGGTGAGGTTTTAGAAAAAGACCGATATTTAGTTAACTTATTTTACCAAATTTGATTTTATTGATTAATTTTGATGATTGGACCGAATGAGATAGAACCGCTAGTTGGTATGGTTTAAATGGATGTACCAACTCATCCGAATTTTGAAGGTTTTCGCAATATGGTCCAATGTGTGACTCCGTAGGATTGGTCTAAAATCGAGATTCTTAGAATTCGGGGGCTAGCTTAAGCGAGAAAAATGTGTTAGGCACCCCCCGACTTCCGTGAAAACATGGTTATCGCATCTTATAGATTTTCGAAGTGTAAAGTGTGTGCATGTGTATGTGTGTGTATTTTATTAGTTTATTCTAAGCCTCATGTTTTAAGTTATGGGAAAGTAGTGTTGTACCTCTTTTCACCTAGGTACGAAGGATTTGATATAACAAAAAGTTCATTTTAAACAAGATACAGAAATTGAAATGATATTTTGGAAAAAGGGTTTTCAAATTCTTCGCTCGACTAGGAATTGAGGACTTCGATACTTCCTTTTATTATCTTTATGTTCATAAGGTGATCTAACCCAAATCTCTTTATTCTTAATGAAAGCTCTTTGTGATTTTTATTTCAAAATCGTTTTGGGTGATAATGCATGCAAGAAAGCGCTAAAAAGGGTCAGATCATCGCCGGGCATGAAAGCCATCTTGATGAATCCGAACACCCACAAATAAAATTTTTCACTATCACAAGATCTTAAATCCGACTTCTCGGGACTAACCCCTTGAACTCATTTTTAAGATCTAATAGTACATGTACAACGATTTGCAATATTTAAACATTACATTTAAACAGAAAGTCCATTGTGGGAATCTAGTTAAGATCCATTAAGTAGATCTCAACCCCAGGATTCCTAGGATCACATTGATATGCTTAAATATGTATATACAACATCCTAGACTTGATGTTAGGTAATTTCATAGGTTGAAATTCCCATATCGAGCCATTAGAATCTCCTCACCTCTAGATACAGATCTAGGACTCTACGGAGTGATCGGGACTGACCAAAAATAGTAAAACATCTAAAACTACCATAGATCTGAACCAATCTAGCATATAGGTTAGAGCTTCATGCTCCATAACCGTTCAAAATGCTAGATTCGGCTAGATCTAGGTAGATCTAGTCAAATAACTTGATTTACAACTAGTATGCACAAAATAACTGGTAGAACTCAATATCTACCAACTACTATGCAATATATATGTAAAATAACAAGTTTAAATGGTAGAAATTGCTATATCTACATAGATATAGTATTTATAACAACCTTTACAAAGAAAGTAACCAAAATGAGTGTTTTTCACCTAGGGGGACGCGTGAACAAGCTTCTTTTGACTTGAATTCAACTTATATCACTCTAAACTTATAATATGTATGATATATAAAATCAAACAACTCAAAGATGGTAAAAAGATGCAATACCCGAGCCCTTTCTCTCTTTAGCTTCCTATTCTTGCATTATAAAATAATGAGCTTCTGTTGCTGAGTTAAGGTGATCCGAGCCATCCACAGGTGTACCTATGGTTGGATCAGGTACACCTGAGACTGGGCCCCACGGGTCCCGCTATTTCGAAGTTCGTGCCTTAGGTCTCGATCCAATAAAAGTTGAGCTTCATACCCAAAAATCTTGAAAAGTCTTTGCGGAAGGCTGTGAAATGCGTCGAGTTTGACTGACTCGGAGTCCGGGAAGATGATGCAATTCGCTAAAAGGTATCTTTCAGCTCCCAAGGATCGGCTCGTCTTTGATAACTCACATTTTATGGGTTGTTGCGGTGACGTCTTATGGTCACATCCTCAACTTTGCGATCCTTATTCGGTTCGTGCCGTGTATGGGCATCGTTGCACCTTGAACTCTCCTCGGGGTTGTTGTCGGGGTGAAATGATATTTTTTCCCTACCTCGGGGTTGTTTTCGAAGTGAAATGACACTTTTGCCCTGTAGGGTTAGTCCAGGGAAAGATAAATTTCGAGTGTCTACAGTAGATTTACAATTAGAAAATACTGATTTACCTTCATAAGTAGAAGAAAGAGTTGAAAAGTTTAATGAAACTTGTGAGTAAGGAAGATAGAGAATGTTTTCTCTTAAAATGGTGATAGAGGTGTTAAATGATAGGAAGCTAATTTATTTCCTATTTATTCAAATTGCTTCATAAGTATTGTTCAGTTATTGAAGTTTCCAGAGAATTGTGATATGATTCTTGATTTTATTGTTAAATCAAATGTTTTGACTTGTTGAGCATTAAATGCTCACTCTTACAAACTCTAAAATATTTACAGCTAAACCAGACCAGCCCGAAGATTTTGGTATCGTCAAAGAGAAAGAGAAGTTAGAGATTAAAAGATTTATGTATTAATTGTAATAATTAGTGTTGTTGTAATATTGTAATTAAATATTAGATGATGTATTTGTTAAAGTCTTCGTATCTGAGATTAAAAATGTAAGATTTTGCAAATGTTTTGTAAGGATATTATGATTATCTATATGGTGTATAATGAGATGTATTGAATGAATAGCACCAGATTTTGGTTGGGATTAGGGGTGTTATAAATTCGTTGCATTTGATACACATTTGCTAACGATATTTGTCATTGCTGAACAGTATGAAAATGGTTGCCTTAACTGATTTTCGTTGTTGATTGTATACTTTTTGGTAATGATGTTCATTGCAAACTGTGCAAAATAAACCGGTCATGTATTAATTTGCAATGAGATTATTCGTTGTCGTTGGTTTTGTTATGGATAATTATGATCAATTAACAACGATACTGTTCGATGCTGATTGTTTTTCGAGAGCAACGAAAGTTGTTGTCGATTAGCAGCGACACTATATGTTGCCATTTGATACAATAAAATTTGATTGTATCATTGTCAAATCCATTATTAACAATCTTGTTATGTAACAAATATCAAAATTATTTTACAAACAAAATAAATTGTGGCTCAATGACCTCATAATAAATTATGGTCGAAATACAAAAAAAAAACTCAAACATTATTAACTAATTAAATAAAATCATCTGGTACATGATCATTCATCATCTTTATAATCAACTATCTAAATATGCCACAATTTTTTCAGTCACGCAAGGCATGAAAGGATGTAGCATTTTCAATATGTTCTTGAAAGCATATAAAATAATAGTCTGTGCTACTGAAGAAGTTGGATGAAAACCTTTAAATCTGTTAAGCCTAGCGTTACTAGCTTCAATATATCATTTTAGCTTAATGGGACATGTTGAAAATATTAGTAATAAACAAGTAAAGCACAAGGTAATTAACTAATTTTGGTAGCCTTCTTTTCTTTTCTTTGGCTTGTCAAAATGGATAGGCTATTAACTAATTTTGTTAAATGGAGGGTAATTTGACGGATAGTAATTTGTGTTTAGTTTGTTCCTCGAATCCTGAGACTCATGCCGTGAGAGATTGTTCATGGGTTGCTACTACTTGACGGAAATTAGTCCATCCAAGCATGTCGGGTCAATTTGGATTGCAGGATGTGTCGCAATGGGTCACTTGGAACTTGAGTACAAAGCACATAGATGTGGATTGATTTCAGAGAAGCAATTAATTATTTTTAAGACAAAAGTATATATCCTTGAATGTTGACTAATTTATACAACTTACATCATTAGATTAGATATTTGTTTTGAGTTTTTTATATATCTCTACTACTCTGTTCCAATTTAGCAATTTATAAATTCTTCAAACAGACCACCAAAATTATAGTATTATTCCATACAAAACATCTACAGAGAATATATTTATCATTGGGGGTGACCTTGTTATATTATTTGGTAGATATTTTGTACTTTTAAAGCAATGTTTTAAGGTCGGACCGGTAAAAAACAGAATCGGTCTGCCTTTTGGTCTGATTTGGCCCAATGACCTAGTTTTGGTCAAAATTCGGGGTGACCCGTTGACCACCGGTCCAACCGGTAAACTCAGTTAATTGACCCAGTTTTTAAATTAAAATTTTTTTTTTAACAAAAAAAATATAATATTAAAATTAACTAATTTTTATTAATATTGTAACTAATCTTTATTGTGTTTTAGTTCATGAAAAACGATATTTTTAAATTTTTTATTAATTATTAATAATATATATTTTTATATATTAATGACGTCATTGGGTTAATAGCGGTTCGACCACTGATTAGACCAATGATTCATCCACTCAGTACCTTTTCCGGTTCGATGAATGATCCGGTTCTGAAAACCTTGTTTTAAAGTGATTTCAAAATAGATAATGAAGAAATCAAATATCCATGATCGTATCATGCTCAATTTTACACGGACTCGGATGGAGTGTTCAATTAAACATGGTATTTTGAAAAGTTCGACAAGAATATTTCTCAAATTTACAAATTTTTTACACTAAAATAAAGTGTCCAGTACCCAATCCTGATTCGAGTGTCCAATGTCCAGTGTAAGTGTGTCACCAATAATTTAAGACAAAGTGAAGAGCCTATATAACATAGTCACACTAAAATATTTTCTGTTCTATTCATAATTGGTACTTCTATTTTCTATTCTTGATACAAGTTTATACTACAGCATCTGTCAATTGTAAACCTTTAACTTTATTCAGATTGGGTGAATGCAGAGTTCTTGTTTGAAAAGTGTCTTGTGTGTATTTTAGATTATAGCTAGTGTATTTAAGGGCATAAGGTTCGATGTCTATTGAAAATATTAGGGTTTAAGTTCTAAAATACAAAAAACTTAAATTTAAAGTGCATTGAATCCAACATTTATTGGTGCAAGCATATCTACGAATCACTTGATACGGATAATGTTTTCAAAATATAGTCAAATATACCCAATGGAGATGAGACGGTGATCAAATGAGAAGTATTAATACTTTAACAAACATCATGATGGGCATCTAATAGTTTTAAGACGATTACATATGCAGAAAAGAGGGATCGATCAAAAATGAACGTTTCATAAGCTCTATAGTACAAATTAGCTAATCCTCCTGGTATAGTTCCGCAATAATAGATTAATCAAACATTTAAGCAACATGAAGTACCTTAACTTCATCAAGAACCGGCCCGCACAAAGATCCGATATCATCCTTCTTAGTATGGTAAAAAGAGCTGAAGAAAGTTAATCTAGTTCTGTCCGAGATTGCTGTGAACTTGAAACTCTCGGTCTTGGAAATGCCCTTTCCTTTGGATGTGAATGGAACTTTAAACATCTCCTTCGCGGCGAATGCTTCAACCATCATGGATCCGTGGCAGCCGTTCTTTGCATCGCCGACAGTAAATGTGAGACTGTAAACCTTCTTGGGGACGGTTCGAATGATTTGGGCAATTGCACTTTCTCTTCCTGCTACCAATTCAATAGCTGCTAGTCCTGAGGGAACGTTGAAATGCTTTGCGTCGATGAATTTGACAGCTTTAAGGGATTCAATGATCCATCCGGGAAGTGGGGAGGTGAGGTCTTCGATTCTGGGTGGGAGGAGAACGCCGTGAGAAGCATTTATCAACAGATGGGGACCCTCCTCGAAGCCACCATTTTTGACCAAGTTAACTGCGATTAAGTGTTCACAAATTAGGCTACAGTCATGATATTTTACAATTTTGCAAAATTAAGGCACTTTAAAATTGAGTTACATAAGCTAGTTAATCAAAGATACTATTTTGCACTTTCTAATAAGTAAATTTCTATTTGGTTACTTCTTTTATAAAAAAATTTAAGACACTTTCAAGTTTCAATTTCAATGCATATATGCACAAGGAAAATAATCTACAAGAAAGAAGAAACATATTTAAACGTATAAAAATAAAGACAAGGGTAAGTGTTGATCTGTTCTTTGTTATTCTCATTCTTCGCTGTAAAGAATATTCTCCATTAAAAAGAGCAAA
This sequence comes from Panax ginseng, assembly GCA_020205605.1. Lineage (NCBI taxonomy): Eukaryota > Viridiplantae > Streptophyta > Magnoliopsida > Apiales > Araliaceae > Panax > Panax ginseng. The sequence continues at coordinate 26,486,420 of CM035134.1, read as the reverse complement.
GACAGAAGTATAATTAAGACTTATTAAACTATTTCAGACTGTAGATTCAATTTATAGAAAACATCAAGTTTGATGCATTAACCTACGCTGCCACATAACAATTAATGGTCAAGATTGTTAAGAAAAATATATACTGGCAATCACAAGAATTTGGATCAAACCTGTTGATACTTGCAGAATCCCAAGTTTAAAAATAAAAAATAAAATAATAATAATAATAAAACTGAGTACTCCTGCGTTCCAAAATTAGAGATACATTTTGATATTTTAAAGCTAATTTGTGAGATCCTAAGAAAATTGATACGAACTCATTCAAGTTTTGAAAGTAACATGTGGTAATTAGTAGTACTTTATAGTCGGTCCGCTATAATTGTGGTTGTTTGTACTAATATCAAATTCGTATTGAATTTAAAATTTCGCAAATTGTCATGAAATGTCAAATTTATCTCAAACTTTGGAACGAAGAGAGTACTAGATAAGGTCACAGAAATTAAACATGTGAATCCAATAACAGATCAAGCAATTCTGTTAATAGATTCTTTTCAGATTTTAGATTCTGAGTACATCAAAATGAAACAATCTATCATAAACATCTGCCTACTACTGCAAACCAAATATACAAGAACCGCCGTCCTAGGGAGCCAACAAAACTCAGAACATGGATTTAGACAAAATACCCAAATGACAAATCACTAAGAAAATCAATTAACTGATGACAAATAGTTGATAAAATACCTCTAGTAGGCCTTGGAGGGAAAAGCTCCTTGATTGCAAGGACATCCAAGAGTGGCCCACAGCTCGGATCCTCTTGAACTCCAGGATTGTGAAAAGTCACCTTAGCAACATTAGAAGTTGCTCTGAATCCCCAAGCATAAATGTCACCACCCAAACTATCATACAGAGTCTGCAGAGGAAGATCCCCTGTTTGAGGAGGTACTGAGACCCTCAAAACCTCGTTTTGTGCACAAGTTCTTGATGCCCCAAATGTTAGTGCATAAAGTGACCCATTTTTAACTGGAATTGTTTGAGAGACTGAGGCTTCGTTTCCAAGCCGAACAGCATGCACGCCGTGGGCAACCGGAAGGTACATGCCGCCGGGCTGTGGCCCGCCGGCAATGTACTCGACTAAGCCATTGATTTCCCATTTGGGTAATGCGTATTTTCCTTTGAGTACTGTTTTTTGGAGATCAGCTGGTTTTGGTGGCTCTTCAAAGTTTCCATTTGGGAGTAATCCTGGATCAAGTAGCAGGGGAAAAAGAGGGTTATTGGTATATATAGTGATAATTGAACCCAAAAAACAATTTACTTTTAGCTTGTAAAAATAAATTTCACTATAATGGAATTAAAGAAATTTTGAGTTTTTAACTTGAAGAATCTCAAATCTTAACAAATCACTGCCAAAAAAAATCTTAAATCTTAATAGACTGATTTAACATTCAAAAGAAAAGGCCTGGGTCAAGAATCAGGGGGAAAAGGAGGTGATTCATATAGTGATAACTGAACCCAAAAAAAATTGCTTTTACCTTGAAAAAATAAATGTCACTATAGCTTATAAGAAAAAAAACAAAAACAAAACAGATCTGAAATCTTAATAGATTGATAGAACATTCAAAAAATAGGCCATATAACACCACATAGAGATGAAAAGTTGTAAACCCTAACTGTGTGTTTGTGTATCAGAGAGAAAATGCTATTATAGATTTTGCACTAAAAATGAAAACACAACAACAGGAAAGTGTAACAAAGGGCAAGCCATAAATACACAGATGAGCTAAAAATGACAAGAAAATTAGTCCAAATAATATGTTAAAAGAAGGTAGATTTGAGCTTTTACCTTCAAGAGGAACAGCTGCAAAAGCAGAACCATTGAAGAACAAGAAACATGCTAAGAAAAGTGAGATAAATGTGGCCATTTTCAAAGAGAAAGGACACAAAATAAGGGAGAAAAGAAGAGGGAGTGAAATGGGTTTGGGATGGCAGAGGAGCTTCTATGCTGTACTTACATTTATACAATACGGAAGAGACGAAAGGCTCAGTGGTACTGTAAGCCCTAGCAAGAAAGAGGTTAAAGTTCAATCTTAACGTTGGCCAAGGTAATAGGTTTAAACCGCAGGGTATTAAGTTAAGGTAATAGGTTTAATCCGTGCTTAAATTCAATCTAAAAAAACAAGAGAGAGAAGGAGATATACAGAGAGATTGAACAGGGGAAACTGAATATCCTAATACTCAATTCGATTGAACTCAAAAAAATTGAAATCGAATCCCATAAGAAATTTTTAATTTTAGGTCAGATTCGATTCGATTATTATTCGAACCTACTTGATTCGTAAATAATAAATTTATTTATAAAACTAATTATTCATAAACTATTAAATTGAATTTTAAATATGAACTGTTTTACTTAAAACGAATCACTACATACTAAATCGATTACTGATCTAATGCTTATATATAAAAAATTTTATTTTTATTTATATAAAAAATATAAAAGATGTAATACAAATTGACAATCAATTTATTGATTTATTCAAGTACAAAATTTCATACTACACTTTATAAATTATACATTGATACAAATATTACATATTTAACTTGCTAGTATGTATCAGACCAATATTCAAATATAATCTATTGAACAGATATTGAGTATAGTTCGAAAAAAAATGAAATACTCCAACTCTAATATAAGCGAACATGGATATGCTCCAATTCGACTCATGTATCATTAAACAGAAAATGAATATGGATCGGATTTGATTCGAATCAACTTTGAATTCGAACTTTAAATCATATTTTCAAACCGATCTTAGTTGAGTACCAAGCTGTTCGAAATGGACAACATATTATATAAATGACACTTAATATTTTGATAAAATTATTTTTTTATGATAATATCAATAATGTTAAAAGAATATTGTAATAATTATAGAATAAAATATATAAAGAGGAGAGAGAGTGGCAACCATAATCTTAAAGCCGAGAGCAGATCTTCTGTTCCCATTTTCTTTGTCCTCCTTGTGTCCCCTAATTTAAATTTTAACACCTACTCTCTTACTTAATACTAATTAATTTTAAAATTAAATAAAATGCTAAGTATTAAAATTTAAATGAGGAACACAAAGAAAACAAAAAAAATAAAGACAGATAATCTGTTCTCAAGCGAGGATCTACTGATTGCTGATAAATTTGTCTGCTTGGTCTCATCAGCTGTTGATTTAGAAACTGGACCTTTTCCCCGCAATTCATGCAGTGGCATTTGTGTAAAACAATAATATTAAAGTGCTTTTTTTTCAATCCTTGTACACTGATCGGGCATTCTTATCGGTCTAGAGATCGGTTCAAATTTTATTTTATTTTTATTTTAACTCAAAAAATATATAATATTTTTTTCAATTAAAATATTTATAAAATTCAGTAATTTAGATACATAAAAAATAATGTTGTACAATTTTGTAAACATTTCAATTAAAAAAATACTATACATTTTATAAAAATCAAAGAAAAAAATAAAAATAAAATTTTGCACTGGTCGCTAGACCAGTCGGAATGGCCAGTTCCCCTAGGATAATTGTTTTTTGTTGAACTTACACTATTATCATAATGTAAATTTAGGAGTACCAACATTTCAATTCTAGATGTTTATACTGTGAGCGAGTTTGAAGGGAAGGGAAGGGAAGGGAAGGGAAGGATGGGATGAGATGAAATTGTATTATAATTTTTTTTTTCGTCATGTTTGTAAGTTTCAGAAAGAAATGGAAGAAAAAAGATTTTAATTATATTTTTTTCTTGTGAGTTTAAAAGGAGGGAGGATAAGGAAAAATATTTTTATTTTTAAGCTATATTATTACAATATTAACCTTACATATTAATGCCATGATTTATTTTGAAAAATTACTTTAGATAATGTAATATAAAATATCTAATTTTCTCATCATTTTTCATCCCTCTAAATCCTCCCACTTTTAAGAAAAAAAATTTAAATAAAAAATAAAATCAACCTTTACCTTTAAATCCCTCCCATTCCTCTCTAAAAAAATTCACAAACAAAAAAATTAGAAAAATTTTAATTATTTTGCCCTCTATTTTATTCCCTTCCCTTACAAACATAATAAGGGTGAACCTTTGGTATTAAAGTGCATGTTTAGATTACAATGTTTGAAGTTTTTAGTATTTGAGAATCTTATTCCTTTAAAAGCAACTTAAAGATTTTTAACTCATAAATGCATTTTTTAAATCTCAAATACATCTACCATTCATCATTTTTTATGCCATGCATTTAAATTTTAAAATATGCCCAAATATATTTTTTAAACGTTTGAAACGCACTAAAATGAACCAATGAGAATTATTAATTTTTAAGTAAAAATTCATATTTTGAAAAAAGAATTGTTATTTTAAAAAGTGAAAATTGATATTATTAGCAATCCTATCACATGATAGATCAGCGAAATTTAAAATAAATTATTTATAGACAAATAAGATTTTAAAATAACATTTTAATTTTAAAATAAACTAGCCTTTCATCGGATTGTATCAATGGAAAAAAAAAATTAATTAAGGAAGATTGGTCTTAGTTGTCTGCACACGGCTGCTTACACCAGCCACTAATACCGGTTGGCAGTTTCTATAACAATGAGTCTCATCCTCATGGCATCGTAAGCTCAGCCAGTTTATTCCATTTTAGGTGTCGGTGTTGCATTAATAAGTCTATTAGTATTACATAAAAATCGTTCAGATATCGATATTCATATATACACAAGTTATGTATATTAATATAATATATCACGTCAGAAAGAAATCATTGTGATCATACCAATATATATATAAGCGGTTTTATGTGATAGTAATATTATTCGTTTTGGATGGGGGTAGTAATTAACATGAAGTTAATTTTTATCAATTAATCAATGCAGTGTCGACACGCAGACAAAAAGTAATATCTCCCTCTGATCTGTTGCATGGATTGGGGCCTCTTTTATTTGCAGCTTTCTATATTTAAAAGCGGTTTATCCTATTACTAGGCCTATATCAATTTTTATATTTATTTTTTTTATAAAACAAAAACAAAAACAAAACTGTATCAGTTTTGGTCTTATATGGATTTCAGTCGAGTTGATATATATGAAAATTATTTTTGAATTTGTAATAATTATTAATGTTGTTATTGTAGATATACTTCGTGTTTAAATGATTTTATTCTAAATGAATTGAAGGAATCAAGATCGAGATATACTACATTGAAAAAAAAAAGTGTATATGGTTATTCATTCAGAATAAACATTTTGATAAAAACAAAAAAAAATCCATTTTTAAAATTTTCATTTCATTGGATAGGCTGTAGAATGAAATTCACTCTAATATTTGGATTTTTTTTATAAAAAAATCAAATTTTTTTTTTTAAGTTTTAATCAAATAAGATACATTAGCTATATACCCACTAGGATATCCCTTTTTCAACAATTATTTATATCATATTTCTGAAGAGATTCAACATGTTTTCCTTTAACTTTTTTGGATCAAATTCAACATACATGATTGTTTCATTAATAATCAAAATAAAGGAGAAAGAAAATGCTTAATAATTCAATTAGCCACACATCGAGGGGGATTTGTGATCGGTGCTATTGCACGATATATATATATATATATAGGGGATTCATTCACAGCAACCGACTGCTGTGGAACAACCTTTTTTGGTCTGTTGAAATTTCAGTTCGAACAAAAAATAAAAAAGTAAAAAATTTAACAGGCTAAAAAAAGAGTTGCTTCACAACAACCGGTTTCTGTGGATGGAACCTATATATATATATATATATATATATATATATATATATATATATAAGATAGAAACTCATTTTGAATTTAGGCGAAAAAACACAAGGACAGTTCAAATTCATTCTAATTGATTTGGGCAAGAAATGGTGGTGGGAGAGGAAGGAGGATAGAGAGGAAATGAAAGTGGAATTGTTGAAACGGAGAGAGAGTGTCAATTACTAGTAAATATATATATAACGGATCTAAAATATATCTCTTAAATAACGTACATATCTTAAATAGCATAACTTTATTAAAATTACGTCGTTTTGGAGATTTTTTTAAAAAAACAAAATAATATTAAAAGAGAATGGTCCCACTTATTTTTCTTTTATTTATAAAAATGTCACCTGCGACCCCACTTATTTTTTTAAAAAATCTCCAAAATTTTAATAAATGTATGTTATTTAAGAGAGTATGCTATTTAAGAGGTATTGTAAGACCCCAGCTTTTATGAATAAAGATGATTTTTCTATAAATATCATTTTTGAATATTATGGAATGAATTTGATATAATGTTATAGTTGTGGGTAATATTTATAAATTTTGCAAAGTACGCAAGTTGTTATATAATATTCGATTAGTCTGGGAATATTCGTTTTAATAGGAATATTCAGATAACCAAGACAATCATTGGTAGACCCTACAAACGGAATTATTGTTTGATTGAGAAAACGATAAAAATATCTTTTTTATGAAAATAACGGCGAAGTTTTACGTTAACTATTGAAACACCCGGTGTTAAAAGTACGATGAATACGCGTGATTGCATAGTAGCATACCAGATTGATTATTGATGCTTACGTGAGAAGTCACTCGCTTTTGTTCAATTATTGCTATAGTAATTGTTGCATATAAGATCTCACGTTATTTGATTCAATTATTGTCGATATTTTTATATATTATTAAATCAATAATTGAGATGACAAAGTTATTAATATTATTATTTGCAATATTAACGATGTCTAGAAGTTCACAATGAGAGGTTTGGTCACCTAATTGCGCGCTACCAAGGGAGAAATCCTTATTGAAAAGCCCCCTCTTTCCTGGGAACGACCTGGTCGATTAATATTGTGAATTATAATAATAATGATAAATGTTGTTAAAAATATTAAGGGAATTTTATGAAGTATTTGTGAAAAAATTTGTTTATTATTTGGACCCCCATTTATCCATTTTTCAAAATAGTCGAGAGAAGTTATCTCGATTTTGTTTTATATATATATATATATATATATATATATATATATAAACCAAATATCAAATGTGAGAGGGTGGGAGAAGGCATTTCACGGGTGGTTATAAGTGTATATATATATAAATATGACAACTTTTGTTTTATATATAAGTATTGTATATATATATATATATATATATATAAATATATTTGATAAAAGGGGCCACATGTTTGTTTTGTTTTATCAGGAGAGGAATTGATGAATTTGGGCAGAAGGAAAATTGGGAGGGAGTAAGATTGTTTTTATATATATATATATATATATATATATATATATATATATATATATATATATATATATATATATATATATATATGATGTTTGAAGATTGACAGGGAGGGAGTACGATTGTTATAATTATTTTTGATGGTTGGCAGAGAAGAGTCACGGGGTTTATAACCCGTAGCTAATGTTATATATATAATATATATTATATTTTATTTAAAAGTTTTCGTTTTATTAGAATATTTTATTAAATCAATATGGACCGTCCGATTAAAAGTAAATCAATCTGGACCGTTCATGAATTAGTTACTATTCAGTCCATTCTTCTATAAATAGAAGCTCATTCCTTCATTATTTCTTACGAATTCACTGAAACTCTAGACGGAGAAACTATAGAGAGAAAGAAGAAAAGTGTTCAGCTACTTCACTACTCCCATATCCAATATTCTTCTTTCTAAGGTAAGGGATATTATTTCTTTTATATTCATGAAGAGAAATTTTGTTATTCCATTCTTTATTATTATGTTGGAATAACCTGTCTATGCGAAGTACCGCATACATGGTGAAATTCTTCTGTTATTCCATTATTTATTATTCCGTTGGAACATCCTGTCTGCATGCGCTTACGCATAACTTTGGTTCCGTTATTTATTGATACATTGGAATAACCTATCTATGCAGTAAGTAGCGCTGACCGGGTTCCGTTATTTATTATTACATTGGAATATCCTATTTGTACGCTTACGCATGACCGTTCCGTTATTTATTATTCATTGGAATAACTCATTCTGCGGCGGATCTATCACATGCCCGGTGATTTCTTTTGTTATTCCATTCTTTATTATACTCGGTTGGTTAAAGTTTTGGTTTTAATACTCCATGAAATTAGTGGAATATCCTTGATATCAAGCGCTTCATCCAAAGATATCTTTTCATGGAAATATTCTTTCCGAGCATTCTTGAATTTTACTCTATAAAGCAAAGATCATGTTGACAATTTGGACGTTATTGGTTCTCGGATAACTTAATTCTTGAACTTGTTTTATTGAATTCTTATATCATTGTCATCATCCTCATGTTTATATTTTGTTGAAAGTCATCTCGTATTCGTAGTGTATAGGTGGACTTGGTATGATTATGACCAGGGATTATTCGGTATAATCATGACCGTAATGTTACAAATGATGGGGTAAAAGTCCTCATTGGCCCGTAGTGCATTGATGGACAGTTGTTGGCATGATCATGACCATTAATGAATACACGAATATCCTTGGCCCGTAGTGCATGAATAATTTGTAGTCGTGATACTAATGAATATCCTTGGCCGTAGTACAGAGATGATATGGATTATTTATTAAGCTGAGTCCCAGCGATAAAAGTGATGAAAAACCTTTTAAATCATAAAAGAAAGTAGATTTTATTCTCTACTTGACTCTTTTAATGGATCGCTTGTTCACCGCAGATTAAACTTGATGTTTGTTATATTTTATCGGTTTAACCTTTGTTGAAGGCTAACGATAATTTATTTTGCATTATCTTAGTCATAATATTTCTTACTGGGCTAGTTGAGCTCACCCTTTCTTTCACCGTTCTCTTGTAAAATGAGAACGTAGTCGGGACTAGTCGGGAGGAGCGGAGTGGCGGTCCGGATGATAAGATTATTAGTAGTCCTCACTATTCTACAGAGATAGTGTGACAATAATTGTAATGAAGACTTCATTGAGTGTGGATATTGTCTAGATGACAATATTCTTATTAAAACTCTTATATTATGTCTTGTCGTATCTTACACGACTGTTGTATTATAAAGTTGTATTTGAATTTTGTACCATATATTTGGCGACTCAAGATGGGCGATGTATACCTATTTTGGGGGCGTCACAAGTATGTTTTGGATTCGTCCTCTATATATGTTACTAGTAATTGCTCGTGCCTGAAGGCACGACGTAACGAAAAATTAAATTAAAATTCAAAAATACTACATTACCTAAATACTTTTTGCAACCTAAAATAACTTACGTACAATCAAACATAACAATTATCATGATTTACCAGACCACCACAATAATTACTTTTTCTTTAAAAATAGATATCTAGAAAAATCTAAACCTGTCTACAAAACTTACAAATCATCAATAACAATTTTCATAATTCACCACACCACCACAATAACAATAACAATTATTATTATTATTATTATTATTATTATTATTATTATTATTATTCTTATTCTTATTCTTATTCTTATTCTTATTCTTATTCTTATTATTATTATTATTATTATTATTGTTGTTGTTGTTGTTATTATTATTGTTATTATTATTATTATTGTAATTATTATTATTGTTAATATAATAATAATAATAATAATAATAATAATCGATTTTAATAATAATAATAATAATAATAATAAATACATAATAATAATAATAATAATAATAATAATAATAAAGTCGGATTATTATTATTATTATTATTATTAAAGTCAGATTATTTTTTTTAAAAAGAGACTCTTTTTTCTAACAATAAATGACTTAATAATAAGATAATGGAAAGTAAAATAAAATATTATTTTTAACGTGCAAGCCGCTACATAGTGTAGAGGTGCAAATAAAACAATGGAACCAAGCAAAGCAGTTTAATAATGGAACCAAGCAAAGCAATTTAATAATGGAATAATGGTTCAATTTAATAATAGAATAATGGAACCAAGCAAATTAATAATGAGATAGAGTGAACATCGGCTAGATGGTGTAGCAGTGCAAATACAAGTATACAACAATGAACCAAGCAAAGCAATTTAATAATGAAATAATGAATGGAAACCAAGAAATTTAATAATGGAATAATGGATGGAACCAAGCAAAGCATTATACCAAGCAAGTAACAGCCGCTACATGGTGTTGCAAAAGTTGATTGATCAAGCCGCTACTAGGTGGAGCGGTTTTTTTTCCTTTTTTTTAATATAAAAGATTACAAAGTGGAACTCATTTATACATGTGTTTGACCAGCTGGGGCCACTTATTAAATTAAAAACTGGAACAACATGTAACGGCTGGATATAAAATTACTTCAATCTCAGCCTTTTATTAAATTGATCTACGGCTGAAAAGTTGATTGTCATGAATAGTGATCTGCCGCCATGGATTGGATCCCATATATAGTCCAGTGTTAGCTGGAATCCTTGTTTAAATAACAAATCTTGATTGTTGCCGTGATTTACTCTGTTTATTTGAACTACTAATGAGTTGTTCCTATTAATGCAACACTAATGTCTTCGGCCAGAGCCCCAGAGTAGACGTTCAAAGTTATTGTTTCATAATTTATTCGGGCGTCAAAATTTGAAAAAGTAAGTTTCATTTGTTGTCAAAATTAGAAGAAGTTAGTTTTTTTAAAACAATTAAAAATTAATATTTTATAGAACTGAAATTTTACCATAATATAATGTTTTGGACATGATTTGGATACCTATAACAAAAAATGTATGTACAGTCTGCACAGACTGTACATACCTGTTTTGTTATACGTATCCAAATCGCATCCAAAACACTGTATTATGTAAAAATTTCAGTTCCATAAAATATTTAAAAAAAAAAAATTAATTGTTTTAAAAAAAAAGTCCGCATTTTAAAAAAATACGACGGACTCTCTCTCTCTCTATATATAATATACAAAGGTAGTAACTGAAAGAATTTTCCTCACAAAATAGAGTACTTTCATAGTATTCAATATTTTTAAATTTTTTCTACCAATAAAAAGTAAATAAATATATGTTCTTTTTTATATAGAGTCCAAGTCTTTTTACCATAAATATAGTCTCTAATATTTTTAAATTTCTTCTACGGTCTACCAACAAAAAGTAAATAAATCTAATAAATATATGTTCCTTTTTACATAGAGTCCAAGTCTTTTTACAGTAAATATAATAAATATATGTTCCTTTTTTAAACTTGTTATTTCTTAAAGCTAGAAGGGGGTTGAATAGATCCTTTAAAAATCTTTTTATTTATTTAAGAATGTATTACCAAATAATTAATTAACTTATTTTAATTAAACACAACGAAATATTAGTTTGAAATCCCCTTAAAGATATAATGAAATCATAGTTCTGAATTTAATTCTTATGTATATCTGCCACAATTGATAAAGCAGTTAATAAGCATAATGTAAAGACATAAAGTAAATGACATAATATATTTAAGTGGTTCAGAATAAAAAAGACTCCTAGTCCACTCTTCTACTCTACGAGTAAAAAATCCACTAAAAATGAAGAGGGTCACAAAGACCATATCACAAAGATCCATTACAAGTGAATCACAATGATTCCTTCAATACACTAAGTCTCGGCAGATGACACTAAGTCAAGGGAAACTTAGTTCAATTCACTAAGAACTCTTCAAGTCACTTAGACTTGGTATGATGATTATTTAGACCAGCGAATCACAGTTGAATGATTGCTTGTTGAGATGCTACTTAAGTTGCGTTAAGCTTGACTTCTTAAGAACTTAGCAACATAAACGTACAGTTGTTGTCTAATCGTAGAGTGGGGCTCTTTTAACTTTTGCAGAGGTTCAACTATTACTGTTATGATTCGTACTTGAATTTAAACCCTTATACTCTTTTATAGACCTCCTTGAGATCTTCCCGTTGGAGCATTGCCAATGTGCATTTAATGCATTGATCCTAGAAGTTCTCTGAAGTTTCCTTCCAAGGCGAATGTGTCAGGTTGATCACATCAGACTGCAGTTTCACCTACTACTTGTGAGTGATGTCACATCGCTAAACTAGTGGTTAGACACAATAATATCTAATCTTCTATATATTTAAATTAGGAATGATTGGAAACATCTTTGAAGTCTTCATTCTACAAGTGTGACACCCCCAAACTCGGGTATCCTCAAACCCGAATATGGTGTAACACGATACAACCATTCACATACACCCAAATACATTCACCTATATAATTCAATCATCATGAATGTAGTTAGTAGCTATTACAAACATAATCTTACAACTCACAAGTTCTCAGACCTTAAATCTTTAATACATGATGCCTAAACCATAAATGCAGAGGAATTGTATAGGAGAAATGTGAGACCCCAAATTTTATGAAATGAAAGTATTCAATTTTCTTATAATTATTCTATTTAGTAAATGGTTAAATTGATAAAAGGTTATAGTTAAGGGTGATATGTGAAAATTTTTCAAAGTAAGCAAGTTGTCATAAAATACCCGGTAGTAAAAGTACAATAATACGCGTGGTTGCACAGTAGCACACGGTATTGATTATTGATGCTTATGTGAGAAGTCACTCAGTTATACTCAATTATTGCTACAGTAATTACTGCATAATATCTCTCATATTATTGATTCAATTATTGTCACAGTATCATCTACATAATATTTATTATTATTAAATCAATAATTGAGACGACAAAGTTATTCATATTATTATTTACAATATTGACAATGTCTAGAAGTTCTGTCAAGGAGAGGTTTGGTCACCTAATTGCGCGCCAATAAGGAGAAATTCTTATCGGAAAGCCCCCTCTTTTCTGGGAACGAAATGGTTGTTAAATATTGTGAGTTATAATATTAATGATGAATAAGTTCGTGTTGATTAAAGATGAAATCGATAGTTCCGTTGTGTTGGGATTATTAGTGTTAGTGGAAATCAACATTTATTTCGATAATAATTGATGTCTGGAGGTTATATTGACCAATCGAGTAATTAGTCGGATAAATGAGCAATTAATTGCTATTAATTCACATGATTATAACTATTTATTCAAATGTGTGTACTATTGATTCACATTCATTTACTATGAGGGGAGTTGGTGCAAGATTGATAATACTTGCATGACTAAATTAAAAATGGAGGTATAGTTGAAGGTACTATACTATAATTAATTTTTTCACATGTTTAGAACTATTGAGTCACATGATTTACTATTGATTCACATGATTTACTATTAGGGGAGGTGGTGAAAGTTTGATAATACTTGCAAGACTAAATTAAAAATGATGAAAAAAAGGAAGGTATTATACTGTAATATTTCGAGCCCCAAAATGTGCAATTATCGAAACTATATTTTCCTATAAATAGAAGCTCATTCTTCCTTCATTTCTCACCAATTCACTAAGTCTCACAAGAGCAATTATAGAGATAGAAGCTATAGAGAGAGAAGTTATAGAGAGAAAGAAGAAGCGAAGTCTGCTACTTCACTACTCCAGTATCTAGTCTTCTTCTGAGGTAAGGGTTATTATTTTTTTTTATATTCTGAAGAGATATTATTTTTCATATTCGTATGAATATTATTATTATTCAATATTAATTATATTCGTTTAATATTCGTAAGGAATATTATTTCTGTTCAATATTCTTAAGGAATATTATTTTCGTTCAACCGTTGTAAATAAGGGGTTTCTGCCAGGGACAGTTTCATAATTTTTCCGACCCTCAAAAATTTTGAAAAAATTTAAAATGATAATTTGATGAGTTTTCTAGATTGTGTCCAAAAATGGCAATTTTTAAATGTATAGATTAGGAGTTATGAATTTTATGGGAAAAGACTATTTTAAAAGTAAACCCTTAAAACTCCTTGTAGTTAACTCCAAAATTGGTGAAATTTTTATTGAAAGTACATCTATATAACATCAGTATACCCTGTAAATTTTGGAATTTTTGGACAAAAGTATAATTTTTGATAAATGTCTAAATATTCAGCAATTTTAGTCATATGAAAAATAGTAAATGAATTTTAAAAATTCTAAGAAAAATATAAGTTCAATATGGGACTATATTTTGCTAAATCTCAGAAAAGAAAATTTGTTTGTATTTGGTATTTTTCATTAAAATGGACTAGTTATGAGTAAATGAATTAAATATGTTATGTGAAGTACGAAAATTGGAAAATAAGATTTTATGGCTTTAGAATCCTATATAAGGTATATGTAGATTTTTGATGAGAGTTTTGGTTATTGGTGATGAAATCTTATGAGTTTGGCATTTTAGGATGATTAAATGCATTAATTAGTAAAGTGTAAACAATTAAAATAAATTATTTATAAAGTTTAAGAAATGATTAAAATATTGTGGTAATATTAATAATATTAGATTATGATATTATTAAGTGATTTATAATATTTGAATTAAGGAGTTATAAATATTGATATGGATTTTATTATGAAACTTTATCTTTTTGTGCCAGGGTTACTATTCACGTATACGATACTATTCACGTATACGGCACTATTCATGTATATGACACTATTTGTGTATATGACATTATTTATGTATACGGTATTATTTACGAATACGGAGTAGTATTCATGAGTTACTATTCATGGGGTACTATTTACCCAAAAAATATATGTCTTTTCTGTCCAAATTATTTTTGGTACATGAATATTATTCTTGAATTTTACTCCACAAAGCAGTATCATGTTGACAATTTGGATATTTTTAAAATCTGGATAAATTTAAAGTCTTTAATATTTATCCTTAATTTCGTTTGATTAATGCTTATATCATTGTCATCATCCTCATGCTTATATTGTGATGAAAGTCATCTTTGGCTTACGTGCATAGATGGACTGTTGATTATTGGTTTTACAGTTGTATATTTTTGGCTTACGTGTAAAGATGAACTGTTGATTAATGGTTTTATAGTTGTATATCTTTGGCTTACGTGCAAAGATGGACAGGTGTATGACATGATCATAATCACTGGTGATAATAACGAATATCCTTGGCCCGTAATGCATGGATAATTCGATGATGTGATTAAGCGAGGATCATGACCATTAGTTAACAATTGAATGTCTTTGGCCATAGTGCAATCGACAGAAGCAATTGATTGGTATGATCATGACCATTGGTTTTATTGTTGAATATCTTTGGCCAGTAGTGCAAAGATAGACAACGGATTGGTATGATCAATGTTATTACATTTGAATATCTTTAGCCTTTGGGGTAAGGATATTGATTAAATGTTCTATTAAGCCTTTGTGGCAAGGAGAAATTGTTGATTCACATTATTATAAACATGAATTGTGAATTTAACTAACATCTTTGGTGGTTCAGGTGAAGACAGGTGATGAAAGTTCTATTTGTCTTGGGTAAAATAAAGAAGCTGTTGATGAGTATTACAGGATAAAATTGATGATAAACTTTTAAATCATAGAAGATAGTAGATATCATGCTCTACTGACTCTTCTAATGGATTGCTTATTCATTGCAGCTTGTTGATCTAAAACTTATTGTCTATTGTATTCTATCAGTTGTTATACTGTTGAAGGCTAAGGATAATTTATTCTTCATTATCTTAGTCATAATATTTCTTACTGGGCTAGTTGAGCTCACCCTTTTCTTTCACTATTCTCTTCAGGAAATGAGAATATAGCTGGGAGTAGTCGGGGAACGGAGTGATGGTCCGAGATGGTGGCTATAGTAGTCCTCACTATTCTACGAAATAATGTGATAATAATGGTAATGAGGACACCATTGAGTGTAGATATTGTCTAGATGACAATTTCTTGTTTAAACTCTCAACTATGTTTTGTCGTATTTTACACGACTGTTGTATAATTAAGTTGTATTTGAATTTAGGGATAAATCAACCTTTGGTACCTGTACTGGGACACGACTTGCAATTTGGTACCCGAAGTGAAAAAAGTTACAAACTGGTGATTGTACTCAAAAAATGTTACACTCCATTAAACATTATAGACACAACTTACAATTTGGTACCTGAAGTGAAAAAAGTTACAAACTGGTGATTGTACTCGAAAAATGTTACACTCCGTTAAATAATAGGGTTTCATCTTTATTCTGTTTGAAAATTAGGGTTTTCTTCTTTTGTCCTTCTTCTTCTTCTCTCATTTTTCTTGTCTCGATTCTCCATTGATTACTAGTTCCCATATATTTATTAAAGGGTTTTCAGTGTTTAATTGAAAGGATGAGCTCATCTTGAAGTGGAATCGTAAATAAAATTGGGGAAGAAGATTGTAGTTCATGCAATAAAAATGAATGGATTACACCAGAGTTCCCAAGTCGGTGCCACTGTGGAGAAATGGTGCGAATGTGGGATGCAAGGAAAGATGGAACAAAACATCGAGAATCTTCTTCACGTCGACTTCACTTCTCTCTCTTTGTATGTTTGTCTCTCCCGTTGGATCAATTTTAATGATTATTTAAAAATTGGAAAGTACAAGCACCAGATTTTAATATTTTTGAGTATAATCACCAATTTGTAACTTTTTTCACTTTGGGTACCAAATTATAAGTCGTGTCCCTAATGTTTAACGGAGTGTAATATTTTTTGAGTACAATCACCAGTTTGTAACCTTTTCACTTTGGGTGCCAAATTATAAGTCGTGTCCCAGTACAGGTACCAAAAGTTGATTTATCCCTTTGAATTTATGTACCATGTATCTGGAGACTCAAGATGGGTGATGTATACCTATTTTGGGGGCGTCACAGTTGGTAGCAAAGCTATAAAAAAGAGCCCTGAGCTTTTATCTGGTGACTCCCAAGTCTTGGGATGCATTGAAGCCAGACTTTCCGTAGGGGACGCCGTGAGTAACGGTGGCAAGTTGATAGGTATCATTATGAGGTGCTATCCAAGTCCTGGATGCGGGTCACAGTTGGTATCAAAGCTTAGGGATATGATCCCTGGCTGAGATGTGAGACTAGAACTAGGAGGGGAGAGACGGGTAATTCCTTCGCTAGTATGACCTACCTAAGTTATTTGGTATTTAATTGGTCGGTCAGAGTATAGAGATAATATGTGGCATGTCAATTAACCCTTATTTTGAAACTATATTCTAGAATGATATATGAAATACAGGAGGTGAGAAATGGGAAAATCATGATAGTGAGGAAATAACTAGGAAGGTACAATCCAAAAAGAAAGCAAGGTATTCTCATATTTTCAAACTACCAGGTACGTAAATTTCGAGGGCGAAATGTCATAAGGAGGGGAGATTGTGAGACCCCAAATTTTATGAAATGAAAGTATTCAATTTTCTTATAATTATTCTATTTAGTAAATGGTTAAATTGATAAAAGGTTAAAGTTAAGGGTGATATGTGAAAATTTTTCAAAGTAAGCAAGTTGTCATAAAATACCCGATAGTAAAAGTACAGTAATACGCGTGGTTGCATAGTTGCACACGGTATTGATTATTGATGCTTATGTGAGAAGTCACTCAGTTATACTCAATTATTGCTACGATAATTCTTTGATAATATCTCTCATATTATTGATTCAATTATTATCACAAAGATCATCTCGCATAATATTTATTATTATTAAATCAATAATTGAGACGACAAAGTTATTCATATTATTATTTGCAATATTGACAATGTCTAGAAGTTCTGTCAAGGAGAGGTTTGGTCACTTAATTGCGCGCCAATAAGAAGAAATCCTTATCGGAAAGCCCCTTCTTTCTTGGGAATGACCTGGTTGTTAAATATTGTGAGTTATAATATATATGATGAATAAGTTCGTGTTGATTAAAGATGAAATCGATAGTTCCATTGTGTTGGGATTATTAGTGTTAGTGGAAATCGACATTTATTTCGATAATAATTGATGTCTGGAGGTTATATTGACCAATCGGGTAATTAGTCAGATAAATGAGCAATTAAATGCTATTGATTCATATGATTATAACTATTTGTTCACATGTGTGTACTATTGATTCACATTCATTTACTATTAGGGGAGTTGGTGCAAGATTGATAATACTTGCATGACTAAATTAAAAATAGTGTTATAGTTGAAGGTACTATACTATAATTAATTTTTTCACATGTTTAGAACTATTGAGTCACATGATTTACTATTGATTCACATGATTTACTATTAGGGGAGGTGGTGCAAGTTTGATAATACTTGCAGGACTAAATTAAAAATGAAGAAAAAGAGGAAGGTATTATACTGTAATATTTCGAGCCCCAAAACGTGCAATTATCGAAACTATATTTTTCTGTAAATAGAAGCTCACTTCCTTCATTTCTCACCAATTCACTAAGTCTCACAAGAGCAATTATAGAGATAGAAGCTATAGAGAGAGAAGCTATAGAAAGAAAGAAGGAGCGAAGGCTGCTACTTCACTACTCCAGTATCTAGTCTTCTTCTGAGGTAAGGGTTATTTTTTTTTATATTCTGAAGAGATATTATTTTTCGTATTCGTATGAATATTATTATCGTTCAATATTCATTATATTTGTTTAATATTCGTAAGGAATATTGTGACGCCCCCAAAATAGGTCCACACGACCCATTCTGAGTCGCCAGATATCATACTACAGAAATTAAATATAAACTTTATTTATCTATCGTTGAACTGTCGTAAGAAAGTACGATACGACAAATGATAAGTCGTGAGTTTTAATACAAATATATGTAACTCTCATGGTGCCTTGGCGACAATACCTTACAATGGTACTTTACATAAAGGTACAAATAATAACTATTTTAGAAATTAAAATCTTTGAAAATACTCAAAGAAACCTTCGTATGGGAGGCCATGCGCTCAGGTTATGATAGATATCATATGTACACGTAATTATCCTTGGTTGACCCAATAATCCCCAAAGAAAAATAAGAAGATTGCTATCATCTTCTTTCCAATGGTGAGTCTTCTCTTGACATATAATTATCTCCGTTGTCTCCAAGTGAGAATTATATTTCAAATAAATTCCAAGATTATATAGGTAGTGCTCGTAGATATACTCAGCAAGTGGATGTGCACAACCCTATCTTATGATAACACGAGGTTGTATGTCATTAGACATCTTGTATGATAGTGGCAAAACACCCTTCCAAAGTTGGGTTCACCTCACCCTATTCGGTTCACCAAAATTAAATATCAAATGACGTATACAATACAACACACTTATCTAAAGTTCTCAATAAAATTATTTCCATACTATTTAGGGAGAACCTCAACAGCTATAGACCACAGTTTTATTCTCCTGTTACCCCCGCTCGACCCAGTTACACTCTTATTACCTGAAAGGAATTGTGAAGCAAAAGGGTGAGGACAACTAGCCCAGTAAAGAATATCATGACTAAAGATAATTTACATCATCAATAGCCTTCATCAGTAATAAATCAGAGATTTAGAACATATGGTAGATGATAAAACTTTTCAACCATAGTTGCAGCAGAACGAGCAATCCATTAGAAGAGTCAAATAGACCATTAGATCTATTATCTTCTCCATGTTAAAAGTCTACCAATAATGTTTTATCCTGTAACATCAATCAACAATTTCTCATCACAATCATATGAATAACTCATAATCATAATTGTGATTCTAACTTCCTCTTCGCACTCCAAGACGAAGATAATTTTCATCACTTATCTTCACCGAAACATCAAAAATTATGGTTATACCAAATCAAAATTCGCTCATAATCATACTAATAAATTCATCTTCATACTACTACCAAAGATATTCATTAACAATTCATCTTTGCACTACTGTGCCAAAGACATATACAATTGTATTTTAGAAGAGTCAAGTAGAGCATGATATCTACTATCTTTACGAATTAAAAGTGTATAATCAATATTTTATTCTTTGAGACTCATCTTAATAAATAATCCACATCACCGAATCATCCACCTTTTCTGTACCGAGGATATTCATGTAATCATCAATGGTCATGATTATACCGAATAATCCACGATTATAATCATACCAATAATCATCCCATCAATGCACTACGGGCCAATGAGGACTTTTACCACATCATCTATAACATTACGGGTCATGATTATACCGAATGATCCCTGGTCATAATCATACCAATAAACAGTTCATCTATGCATATAAGCCAAAGATACTCATCAATCAATAGTTCATCTTTGCACGTAAGCCAAAGATATACAACTGTAAAACCAATAATCAACAGTCCATCCTTGCACGTAAGCCAAAGATATACAACTGTAAAACCAATAATCAACAGTCCATCTTTGCACGTAAGCCAAAGATATACAATTGTAAAATCAACAATCAATAGTACATCTTTGCACGTAAGCCAAAGATGACTTTCTTCACAATATAAGCATGAGGATGATGACAATGATATAAACATTAATCAAACGAAAACAAGGATAAATATTAAAGACTTTAAATTTATCCAAATATTATCAATCACTTAATAAACTCATAATCTAATATTATTAATATTATAACAATATTTTAATCACTTCTTAAACTTATAAACAATTTATTTCAATTGTTTACACTTTACCAAATAATGCATTTAATTATTCAAAAATGCCATACTCATAAGATTTCATTACCAATGATCAAATTCCTCATAAAAAATCTGTATATACCCTAGATAGGATTCTTAAGCCATAAAATTCTATTTTCCAATTTTGTTACTTCACATAACATATTTAATTCAATTACTCATAACTAGTTCATTTTCATGAAAAATACCAAATCAGTTCCAAAAATATTTCTTTTCTAGGATTTAGCAGAATATACTCCCATATTGAACATATATTTTTCTCGAAATTTTTAAAATTTATTTACTATTTTTCATATGGCCAAAACTGCCGAATATTTAGACATTTATCATAAATTATACTTTTGTCCGAAAATTCCAAAATTTTCTGAGGTATACTCTGTTATATACATGTACTCCCAATAAAAATTTCACCAATTTTGGAGTTAACCACAAGGAGTTATAAGGGTTTACTTTTAAAATAGTCTTTTCCCATAAAATTCATAACTCCTAATCTATACATCCAAAAATCGCCATTTTTGGACACAATCTAGAAAACTCATCAAATTAACATTTCAAATTTTTCCAGAATTTTGAGGGTAAGAAAATTTACGAAACTACAAATGTATTTTCGCCCGCCATGCGGTAATTCACGTAGACAAATCATTTCCACAATTTAATAAGGAATGAATACAAAGGATCATTCACCATGTATGTGGTAATCCACATAGACATGTTATTCCAACAGAATAATAAAGAATGAAATAACAGAAGAATTCACCATGCATGCGATAGACCACACAAACAAGTTATTCCCAACAAAATAATTAAAATGGAACCAGGTCATGCGTAATCCGTACAGACAGGATATTCTAACAGAATAATAAAGAATGTAACTAGGTCATGCGTAATCCGCACAGACAGGATATTCCAACAGAATAATAAAGAATGGAATAACAACAGAATTCACCAGGCATGCGATAGACCGCACAAACAGGTTATTCCAACAGAATAATAAAGAATGGAACCAGGTCATGCGTAATCCGCACAGACAGGATGTTCCAAAAGAATAATAAAGAATGAAACCAAGACATGCTAATCCGCACAGACAGGATGTTCGAACAGAATAATAAAGAATGGAATAACAACATAATTCACCAGGCATGCGATAGACCGCACATATAGGTTATTCCAATAGAATAATAAAGGATGGAATAATAGAAGAATTTCACCATGTATGCGGTACTTTGCATAGACAGGTTATTCCAACATATTAATAAATAATGGAATAATAACTCTTATGAGTATTGAAAGAAAATAACTCTCTTTATGAATACAAAAGAATAATACCCCTCACCTTAGAAGAAACTGGATATTGGAATAGTGAGGTAGCAGACTTTTCTTCTTCTTTCTCTCTATAATTTCTCTCTATAATAATTGCTTTAAAGATTTAGTGAATTGGTGAGAACAGAAGGAAGAATGAGCTTCTATTTATAGGAAAATATAGTTTCGATAATTGCACGTTTTGGGGCTCAAAATATTACAATATAATACCTTCCTCTTTTTCTTTATTTTTAATTTAGTCCTGCAAGTATTATCAAACTTGCACCACCTTCCCTAATAAATAATGTGAATCAATAGTTCAATCATGTGAATCAATAGTTATAATCATGTGAAAATACGAATTACAGTATAGTACCCCCATCTATACATCCATTTTTAACTTAGTCATGCAAGTATTATCAATCTTGCACCAACTCCCCTAATAGTACAAGAATGTGAATCAATAGTACACACATGTGAACAAATAGTTATAATCATGTGAATTAATAGCAATTAATTGTTCATTTACCCGATTAATTACCCGGTTGGTCAATATAACTTCCAGACATCAATTACTATCGAAATAAATGTCGATTTCCATTAACACTAACAATCCCAACACAATGGAAATATTTTTCTCAAAAATTTCATTTTTGAAATTTCAAAGTTTGACTTTTTTTCCAAAAAAGTCAACTGTTGACTTTTTTGACCAAAAAGTCAACCCCGATAAATTTTGTGCTTATAGTCTATTTCTACTAATTTCATCGTTCCGGAATCAAATATCACGTCCGCGTCTCCAAATTCAACTCCGAACTCAAATTTAATTTTTAATAACATTTATCATTAATATTATAACTCATAATATTTAACAACCAGGTCGTTCCCAGGAAAGAGGGGGCTTTTCGATAAGGATTTCTCCTTATTGGCGCGCAATTAGGTGACCAAACCTCTCCTTGACAGAACTTCTAGACATTATCAATATTGCAAATAATAATATGAATAACTTTGTCATCTCAATTATTAATTTAATAATATATAAAATATTATCTAGATGATACTGTGACAATAATTGAATTAATAATATGAGAGATATGATGCAGCAATTATTGTAGCAATAATTGAGTATATCTGAGTGACTTCTCACATAAGCATCAATAATCAATACCGTGTGCTACTATGCAACCACACGTATTACTGTACTTTTACTACCGGTTATTTTATGAGAACTTGCTTACTTTGAAAAATTTTCACATATCACCCATAACTTTAAACTTTTATCAATTTAACTGTTTACCAAAATAGAAAAATTAAATAATTTTATTTCATAAAATTCGGGATCTCACAAATATTATTTTTCGTTCAATATTCGTAAGGAATATTATTTTCATTCAACCGTTGTAAGTAAGGGGTTTCTGCCAGAGGTAGTTTCGTAATTTTTTTGAGCCTCAAAAATTATGAAAAAATTTGAATTGATAATTTGACGAGTTTTCTAAATTGTGTCCAAAAATGACGATTTTTGGATTTATAGATTAGGAGTTATGAATTTTATGGGAAAAGACTATTTTAAAAGTAAACCCTTATAACTCTTTGTAGTTAACTCCAAAATTGGTAAAATTTTTATTGGGAGTACATCTATATAACATCATTATACCCTATAAATTTCGAAAGTTTTGGACAAAAGTACAATTTTTGATAAATGTCTAAATATTCGACAGTTTTAGTCATATGAAAAATAGTAAATGAATTTTAAAATTTTTGAGAAAAATATATGTTCAATATGGGACTATATTCTGCTAAATCCCAGAAAAGAAAATTTGTTTGTACTGATTTGGTATTTTTCATTAAAATAGACTAGTTATGAGTAAATGAATTAAATATGTCATGTGAAGTAAGAAAATTGGAAAATAGGATTTTATGGCTTGAGAATCCTATATAAGGTATAAGAAGATTTTTGATGAGAGTTTTGGTTATTGGTGATGAAATCTTATGAGTTTGGCATTTTAGGATGATTAAATGTATTAATTAGTAAAGTGTAAACAATTAAAATAAATTGTTTATAAAGTTTAAGAAATGATTAAAATATTGTGGTAATATTAATAATATTAGATTATGAGATTATTAAGTGATTTATAACATTTGGATTAAGGAGTTATAAATATTGATATGGATTTTATTGTGAAACTTTATCTTTTTGTGCCGGAATTACTATTCACATATACGACACTATTCGTGTATATGGCACTATTTGTGTATATGACATTATTTATGTATACGGTACTATGTACAAATATGGAGTACTATTCATGAGTTACTATTCATGAGTTACTATTCACGAGTTACTATTCACGGGGTACTATTTACTTGAAAAATATATTTCTTTTCTGTCCAAATTATTTTTGGTACATGAATATTATTCTTGAATTTTACTCCACAAAGCAGTATCATGTTGACAATTTGGATATTTTTAAACTCTGGATAAATTTAAAGTCTTTAATATTTATCCTTGATTTCGTTTGATTAATGCTTATATCATTGTCATCATCCTCATGCTTATATTGTGATGAAAGTCATCTTTGGCTTACGTGCATAGATGGATTTATTGATTATTGGTTTTCTGATTGTATATTTTTGGCTTACGTGCAAAGATGGACTGTTGATTATTGATTTTATAGTTGTATATCTTTGGCTTACGTGCAAAGATGGACAGGTGTATGACATGATCATAACCACTAGTGATAATAACGAATATCCTTGGCCTGTAGTGCATGGATAATTCGATGATGTGATTGGCATGATCATGACCATTAGTTAACAGTTGAATGTCTTTGGCCGTAGTGCACTGACAGACAATTGATTGGTATGATCATGACCATTGGTTTTATAGTTGAATATCTTTGGCCAGTAGTGCAAAGATAGACAACTTATTGGTATGATCATTGTTATTACATTTGAATATCTTTAGCCTTTGGGGTAAGGATATTGAGTAAATGTTCTATTAAGCCTTTGTGGCAAGGAGAAATTGTTGATTCACATTATTATAAACATGAATTGTGAATTTAACTAACATCTTTGGTGGTTCAGGTGAAGACAGGTGATGAAAATTCTATTTGTCTTGGGTATATTAAAGAACCGTTGATGAGTATTACAGGGATAAAATTGATGATAAACTTTTAAATCATAGAAGATAGTAGATATCATGCTCTACTTGACTCTTCTAATGGATTGCTTATTCCGCTGCAGTTGTTGATCTAAAACTTATTATCTATTGTATTCTATCAGTTGTTATACTGTTGAAGGCTAAGGATAATTTATTCTTCATTATTTTAGTCATAATATTTCTTACTGGGCTAGTTGAGCTCACCCTTTTCTTTCACTATTCTCTTCAGGAAATGAGAATATAGCTGGGACTAGTCGGGGAACGGAGTGATGGTCTGAGATGGTGGCTATAGTAGTCCTCACTATTCTACGGAATAATGTGATAATAATGGTAATGAGGACACCATTGAGTGTGGATATTATCTAGATGACAATATTCTTGTTTAAACTCTCAGCTATGTTTTGTCATATTTTACACGACTGTTGTATAATTAAGTTGTATTTGAATTTAGGGATAAATCAACTTTTGGTACCCGAAGTGAAAAAAGTTACAAACTGGTGATTGTACTCAAAAAATGTTACACGCCGTTAAACATTAGAGACACAACTTACAATTTGGTACCCGAAGTGAAAAAAGTTACAAACTGGTGATTGTACTCGAAAAATGTTACACTCCGTTAAATAATAGGGTTTCCTCTTTATTATGTTTGAAAATTAGGGTTCTCTTCTTCTGTCCTTCTTCTTCTCTCATTTTTCTTGTCTCGATTCTCCATTGATTACTGGTTCCCATATATTTATTAAAGGGTTTTCAGTGTTTAATTGAAAGGATGAGCTCATCTTGAAGTGAAATCGTAAATGAAATTGGGGAATAAGATTGTAGTTCATGCAATAAAAATGAATGGATTACACCAGAGTTCCCAAGTCTGTGCCACTGTGGAGAAATGGTGCGAATGTGGGAAGTAAGGAAAGATGGAACAAAACATCGAGGATCTTCTTCGCGTCGACTTCACTTCTCTCTCTTTGTATGTTTGTATCTCCCGTTGGATCAATTTTAATGATTATTTAAAAATTGAAAAGTACAAGCACCAGATTTTAATATTTTTTGAGTATAATCACCAGTTTGTAACTTTTTTCACTTTGGGTACCAAATTTTATGTCGTGTCCCTAATGTTTAACGGAGTGTAACATTTTTTGAGTACAATCACCAGTTTGTAACCTTTTCACTTTGGGTGCCAAATTGTAAGTTGTGTCCCAGTACAGGTACCAAAAGTTGATTTATCCCTTTGAATTTATGTACCATGTATCTAGAGACTCAAGATGGGTGATGTATACCTATTTTGGGGGCGTCACAGTTGGTATCAAAGCTATAAAAAAGAGCCCCGAGCTTTTATCTGGTGACTCCCAAGTCTTGGGATGCTGATCTGAAGCCAGGACTTTCGTAGGGGGACGCCTTGAAAGTGAGTAATTGGTGGCAAGTTGATGATAGGTATCATTATGAGGTGCTATCCAAGTCCTGGATGCGGGTCACAGTTGGTATCAAAGCTTAGGGATATGATCCCTGGCTGAGATGTGAGACTAGAACTAGGAGGGGAGAGACGGGTAATTTCTTCGCTAGTATGACCTACCTAAGTTATTTGATATTTAATTGGTCGGTAAGAGTATAGAGATAATATGTGGCATGCCAATTAACCCTTATTTTGAAACTATATTCTAAAATGATATCTGAAATACAGGAGGTGAGAAATGGGAAAATCATGATAGTGAAGAAATAACCGGGAAGGTACAATCTAAAAAGAAAGCAAGGGATTCTCATCTCTTCAAACTACCAGGTACGTAAATTTTGAGGGCGAAATTTCATAAGGAGGGGAGATTGTGAGACCCCAAATTTTATGAAATGAAAGTATTCAATTTTCTTATAATTATTCTATTTAGTAAATGGTTAAATTGATAAAAGGTTAAAGTTAAGGGTGATATGTGAAAATTTTTCAAAGTAAGCAAGTTGTCATAAAATACCCGGTAGTAAAAGTACAATAATACGCGTGGTTGCACAAAAGAGCTACACCAGATTGATTATTGATGCTTATGTGAGAAGTCACTCAGTTATACTCAATTATTGCTACAGTAATTGCTGCATAATATCTCTCATATTATTGATTCAATTATTGTCATAGTATCATCTGCATAATATTTATTATTATTAAATCAATAATTGAGACAACAAAGTTATTCATATTATTATTTGCAATATTGACAATGTCTAGAAGTTCTGTCAAGGAGAGGTTTGGTCACTTAATTGCGCGCCAATAAGGAGAAATCCTTATCGGAAAGCCCCTTCTTTCTTGGGAATGACCTGGTTGTTAAATATTGTGAGTTATAATATATATGATGAATAAGTTCGTGTTGATTAAGATGAAATCGATAGTTCCATTGTGTTGGGATTATTAGTGTTAGTGGAAATCGACATTTATTTCGATAATAATTGATGTCTGGAGGTTATATTGACCAATCGGGTAATTAGTCAGATAAATGAGCAATTAAATGCTATTGATTCACATGATTATAACTATTTGTTCACATGTGTGTACTATTGATTCACATTCATTTACTATTAGGGGAGTTGGTGCAAGATTGATAATACTTGCATGACTAAATTAAAAATGGAGGTATAGTTGAAGGTACTATACTATAATTAATTTTTTCACATGTTTAGAACTATTGAGTCACATGATTTACTATTGATTCACATGATTTACTATTAGGGGAGGTGGTGCAAGTTTGATAATACTTGCAGGACTAAATTAAAAATGAAGAAAAAGAGGAAGGTATTATACTGTAATATTTCGAGCCCCAAAACGTGCAATTATTGAAACTATATTTTCCTATAAATAGAAGCTCATTCTTCCTTCATTTCTCACCAATTCACTAAGTCTCACAAGAGCAATTATAGAGATAGAAGCTATAGAGAGAGAAGCTATAGAGAGAAAGAAGGAGCGAAGTCTGCTACTTCACTACTCCAGTATCTAGTCTTCTAGTTTTGGTTATTGGTGATGAAATCTTATGAGTTTGGCATTTTAGGATGATTAAATGCATTAATTAGTAAAGTGTAAATAATTAAAATAAATTGTTTATAAAGTTTAAGAAATGATTAAAATGTTGTGGTAATATTAATAATATTAGATTATGAGATTATTAAGTGATTTATAACATTTGGATTAAGGAGTTATAAATATTGATATGGATTTTATTGTGAAACTTTATCTTTTTGTGCCGGGGTTACTATTCACGTATACGACACTATTCACGTATACGACACTATTTATGTATATGACACTATTTGTGTATATGACATTATTTATGTATACGGTACTATGTACGAATACGGAGTACTATTCATGAGTTACTATTCATATGATAATAATGGTAATGAGGACACCATTGAGTGTGGATACTATCTAGATG
The DNA here is from genome assembly GCA_020205605.1 of Panax ginseng. Classification (NCBI taxonomy): domain Eukaryota; kingdom Viridiplantae; phylum Streptophyta; class Magnoliopsida; order Apiales; family Araliaceae; genus Panax; species Panax ginseng. The sequence goes on along the minus strand of CM035134.1, from coordinate 26,458,008 downwards.
ACAATATTCTTGTTTAAACTCTCAGCTATGTTTTGTCGTATTTTAAACGACTGTTGTATAATGAAGTTGTATTTGAATTTATGTACCATGTATCTGGCGACTCAAGATGGGTGATGTATACCTGTTTTGGGGGCATCACAAGAAACACTAACAAATCCAACGATGAACCTCTACTACATTAGAGCTAAACATGGTTCTGATCCCTCATCAACTCCAATTGGTGGGTTTTTATTCTATTTTGGAAATGACGGTTCTGGGACTGGGATTTTCTTTGAATAGAATGAACGACCGTAACGGAACTACCTGCAGTAGATCCAGAATTATTTTGAGCACGGGTTTTTCTGGTCCAAACGTATCTTCTCTTTACCATGAATTTTTTTCCTTCCTTTGTCTTTACCTGAATCTCCTGGTCATTTTGGCTCCGCTGAAAAGAAATTATTTCAAGCAAGGGTGAGCATTCAATTTCTTAGTAAGTATTCACAATTAATATCAACATTAACATCAATAATCAAACATCGTTTATACATCAAACTTCAACAACTGAACAATAGTTGTGAAGGCACTTCGAATCACCTTGAATAACAAAGCTTCTCGTTAAACAAAATTTTGAATCGACATACTAAGAGGTCACAAGTCCTTGAACTTTTTCATTTTGTTCATTGGTTTAATAGTAGTTCTACTATAAATCGATTAGTTTTTATTTGGGTACTTTAGGTGATAAATCTATTGTACCCTATGTTGTACAACATAAAACGACTATATGCATTTGTGTTTTCACTCGACAGTGTCAATTGAAAAGTCCAACCAAAAGTCCCCAATATTAGGGTTGTCCTTCTCATTCTAGAATCCGAACTAAAACAACATGGTTGGATAGCTCTACGTAATCTCAAAAGTACTTTTAAGATTTATTTTCAAATCAACAAAGCATTTTACATGCGCGTTGAGCCGATACAATTGGTATTGACTTTCATCTAAATAGTTCATGAATATTAGAACATAAAATTTCATTAACATGTATTATAACAAAACTTGAACAACTTATACAAATACCGAAATATTTTTATAAGTTAGAGATTCACACAATATATAAGTATTGTGTAATCGAAATCAATCATACAAATTATAAAATGAAATGGTCATATGAATTTGAGCATAATCCAATGAACATTAAATCTTGTACACAAAACATTGCACAAGATCAAAAATAACTGGCATTCAATGTACCAAATTGAATGGAGTTAGGATATTTGCATAACATAGAAAACTTGCATATATATATATATATATATATATATATATATATATATATATATATATATATATATATATATATATATATAAAGTTTGCACAAGTTAGAAAATTTGCATTCAATGTAAAGATTGAATGGAGTTAGAAAACTTGCACAAAATAATATCTGAGAAAGTTCAAGTGTGACTCCCCCAAATCTGGGTACCTTTAAACCCTAGATAAGGTGCTACACGTTACTACAACATTCACATATATCTAAATATATAAGCTTAATGACATGCATGTAATTTCTATATTATTACATCATATCCTTTTAATCCTAGATTCTATAACCATTACATGTTCATAATGTCATAATATTATCTATTACACAATAATATTAAATTATTACTTCTATTCATTCATCTTTTTCTTCCCTTTATCCTTACCGGATCCTTCAATATGTTCGACTTTAGCTAAAATCATATAATTTAAACAAGGATGAGCACTTAATTTGCTCAACAAGTATAACAGTTCCATAATAACAACAAAATCAAGAATCATATTATGATCATTCAGCAACTGAGAAATAGTTATGAAATACTTCGAATAAAAAAAAATACTTTTCTTTAGTTTAAAACATTTTTAAAACAACATGTTGGTCATTTATACTAAGAGGTCATAGAACCAAGAACTTTCTTTTACTTTCTTTAAAAAGGTTTTCCGGTATTACAACTGTAAATCGTTATCACTTACATACACGTCTAGGTGATCAGCCAATAGTACTCTATGTTATACAACACGCATCTGTTAAACGCTTATGCGTTTACTTTTGACACCTTGTGTGTCAGCCAAAATATTCGACCAAAAAATTTGTTTGTTCTTCCTCGGGCTTACCTTTGAATCCGTACCAAAATAATTTATTTTGGATAGTGTGACGCCCCCAAAATAGGTATACAACGCCCATTCTAAGTCGCCAAATACATGGTACAGAAACAACGATAACTTTATTAATACACTTGTCGTGAAAAATACGACAACCCATAAACTGTGAGTTTAAATACAAATATTGTCATCTAGACAATATCTACACTCAAATAAGTCCTCATTACAATTATTGATACACTATTTTACAAAATAGTGAGGACTACTAAGATAACTTCTAGAACTATCATTCCATACCCCGACTAGTACTCTTTACATTCTCGCCTCCTGAGAAGAAAAATGGAACAAAAAGGAAAAGGGTGAGCTCAACTAGCCCAGTAAAGAATATTATGACTAAGATAATATAGAACAAATTATCGTTAGTCCTTAACAGAGAAAAATCTGATAAAATACAATAGACAACAAGTTTTAAATCAATATTCGCAGCGGAAATAATAATTCATTAGAAGAGTTACGTAGAGGATGAAATCTACTTTCTTCTATAAATTTAAAAGTTTATCATTAATATTTTATTCCTATAACATCAATCAATATACATCTTGAATCAAATATTCATCTTTTCACTACAGGCCAAAGATATTCATCAGTTGGTCATGTTCATCTCAACACCTGTTCATCTTTGCACTACGGGCCAAAGATATTTATCAGAAAATCATTCATCTTTGCACTACAGGCCAAAGATATTCAGTAATATCATCATTTAGGAATGAGGATGATGAAAAATATTTTAAAGAAAACGAATCCAGTGAAACAGAAGAATAAATATTAAGGATTCGTATTTCGGTTTATCCATGTTCAAAAATACTTCATAAATAACCATAGTGGAGTAAAATTCAAGAATGAAGGTCAAAACATGGATACAATCAAAGCCAGTATCCATAATAGATATCTTGGATAAAAAACGAAAATTTAATTTCTCTATGAATAGTGCCGTATACGTGAATAGTACCGTATACATGAATAGTAACCCCAACACTAAAAGACAAGAATTTCACAAGAAAAATCTTACTAATATTCCGGCATAATGATATTGAAAGAAATAATATCATTTTAAAAAAAATAACATCCCTTACCTCAGAAAGACAATACTTCTGACTGGAATATTGGATATAGTGTTGAAGGGAACTTGCACCGTATAGCAACACTCAAAGTATCAAAATACTCACAAGAATGCGCTCGATAATATAGAGAGAAAACTTTAGTTTCTGGTGTGCTTTTCAATTCTAACCTAAGCACTCTATTTATAGGAAAATGCTTCGAACACCAAAGCAGAAATTTAATAAAATATTATTATTATTTTTCTTAAACTTCCTACACACACCAATTGAGTCCAAACATCAGCCATCCACTCAATAAAAGTAAGAAAAACATTTTTCTTAAATAAAACAATTAAAACTTCAAAAATCAATTATTCTGAAACTTCAGAACTTCAATAATTCATAATAAATAACACTTTTATAAGAAAAATTCGAATCTTATGTCCATTCCATAGGAAATTCAATTCTCTACAACTTTGTAAGTTTAAGTTTTTCCAAATTCCAAACTAAAATTGACCGAAATCCACATACGAATGATTTTACAGGCTATAATCAAATTTTAGTCAAGAAATGGGGTCCACAAACATGAAAAATATGTTTTAAATATTTTTTTTGTAACAAAAATATTCTTCCTCCTCATTTATTCATATATCACACATTCATTGTAAAAATATCACCATTATTATATGATTATAATATAATAATATATTTAAATAAATTATTTTATCAGGAAAAAGATAAAATAACAATTTTCAACAATTGTCACATTAAAAATTTTCTCCATCTATATCCACATAAAATGAATATTTTTTCTTATCATATAAATCAATAATTAATTATTCACAAATAATATTACGAATTACAAACACGACAAACTGCACTTCTCCTTAGAAAGAGGGGCTTTTCAATAAGGATTTCTCTCTCACTGGGCGCGCAATTAGGTGACCAAACCTCTCCTTATACAGAACTTTCTAGACATTGCCAATAATGCTATCTAATAATATTATTCAAATATTATGAATTATTGATCTGATAATGGAAAATACTGTGTAGGACAATTATTGAAACAATAACAATATAAAATATCAACGTAGCAATTATTGAATCAATAAAATAAAATATTGAACAGTAATTACTGTAACAATTATTGAGTAATGCCTTCTTACGTAAAAATTAAATACCGTGTGCTACTGTGTTTTAACCACCAGGTATTCCAACAGTATTAACGGTAACAACTACGTCGTTATTTATAAACAACTTATACTTGTCGTTTTCTTCATCCAATTTCTTTCCGTTATGGGGCCCACACAAGGCTGCGCCGTCATACGAATATTCCCCGACAGCAAGAATATTCCACGACCAAACGAATATTCCCCGACAACAATGAATATTTTATAACCAGTTGCTTATTTGAAATATTTGCGCATTTTTCCCATAACTAACCACATTAATCCAATCAACCCTTACTATTTCAAAATAATAAATAGTGGAAATTAAATTTTATTTATAATAAGTTGGGGTTTTACAACCTCCCCTCCTTATGAAATTTCGTCATCGAAATTGACGTACGTACTTGGTGTTTCGAAAAGGTGAGGATACCTCGCTTTCATTTTTGTTTCCAACTCCCATGTCATTTCCTCTATAGCATGGTTCCTCCACAAAACTTTGACTTGTGGTATGACCTTTGTGTATAGGACATGCTCCTTCCTATCCAAGATCTTGATAAGTACCTTTTTATACGTTAAGTCTTCGGCTATCTTGTCTGGTTCTAACTCAATAACGTGGTTCGAGTATTTTACATATTTATGAAGCACAGATATGTGAAAAATATTATGAACAAGACACATACTTGGAGGTAACGCGAGTCTATAGGCCACATTTCTTACTCGGTCAAGAATCTGAAATGGACCAATAAATCGTGGATTGAGCTTTCCTCTTCTCCCAAATCTTGTAACTCCCTTCCATGGAGCAAAATGTAACAATACATGATCCCCAATACTAAATTCCACGTCCTTTCGATGAAGATCCACATAACTCTTTTGTCGATCCTGTGCCATTTGTATACGTTGTCGAATCATTTGGATCTTTTCTGTAGTAATACGTACTAACTCTGGTCCCAACAATGTTGCGTCACCCACCTCATCCTAACATACTGGAGAACGACACTTTCATCCATATAATGCTTTAAATGGAGCCACACCTATACTTGCCTGATAACTGTTGTTGTAGGAGAATTCCACCAATGGTAAATACTTATCCCAACTCCCTTTGAAGTCTAAGACTATAAATGGACCTTTATAGTCCTTTCTGATTGTCAGTCCGTTTGAGGATGGTATGCCGAACTGAATCGTAAATCCGTCCCCATAGATTTTTGCAAGCTAACCCAAAATCGTGAAGTGAATCTTGGGTCACGATTCGAAACTATGGATACTGGCATGCCATGCAATCGCACAATCTCATTTACATACATACGAGCAAGACGTTCAAGGGAATAAGTCTCCCGTATCGGCACGAAATGAGCAGACTTGGTTAATCTATCAACAATAACCCAAATAACATTTATGCCTTGAGAAACTGTGGGAAGACCCGTAACGAAATCCATGGTAATGTGTTCCCACTTCCATTTCGGAATCTCAAGTAGTTGCAATGGACCCTTAGGCACTTGATGCTCCGCCTTTACACGTTGACAAGTTAAACACCTCGAGATAAACTTTGCAATCTCTCTCTTCATATTGTTCCACCAAAATGTATGTCGAAGATCACGATACATTTTGGTACTTCGAGATGGATTGCAAGCGGTGTATTATTGTGCCTCCATCATGATCTTGTATTTCAAATCGAGTCGTTAGGAACACAAAGTCCAGAGTGGACTCGAAGTATTCCTTCTTTATCGATTCTTGCTTCTGGAATATCACCTTCTTGTACTTTCTTCTTCATAAGCATCAACTCCGGGTCTGTGGCTTGAGCAACTTTAACTTTTTCGATTAAAGTCAGTTCTATATGTATACTTGACATCATCGCATGGGTCCCCGGATTCTTGAATTCTATCTTCATTTTTTGTAAATCACACAAAATGGGCCTTTGTGTTGATAATATCGCACTCGTTCCCGCATATGATCTTCTACTCAACGCGTCAGCTACCATGTTCGCTTTTCTAGGATGGTATTGAATGGTGTGGTCGTAATCTTTCAACAGCTTGAGCCAACGTCGTTGCCGCATGTTGAGTTCCTTTTGGGTGAAGAAATATTTGAGGCTTTTATAGTCTGAATATATCTCCACTTTCTTCCCATATAGATAGTCCCTCCAGATCTTTAAGCTTGAAAATGATCACTTTAACTCTAGATCATGAGTAGGATAATTCCTCTCATATTCTTTAAGTTGTCGCGAGGCATAGGCTATGAATTTCCCATGTTGCATGAGAACATATCCTAACCCTTTACCCGAAGCATCGCTGTAGATAACAAATCCATCCGAACCAGATGGTATTGTCGAAGCAGTTATAAATGAGTCTCCTCTTGAGCTCTTGAAAACTCTTTTCGCATTCCTCGCTCCATACGAATTTTATATCCTTCCGAGTCAACTGAGTTAACGGAGTAGCGATTCGAGAAAACCCTTCCACGAATCTTCGATAATAACCAGCTAAGCCCAGAAAGCTATGAACTTCGGTCATCTTCTTCGGTTGCTCCTAGCTTTGTATTGCTTCAATCTTCACCGGGTCGACAGATACTCCATGTTTTGACACCACGTGCCCAAGGAATGCTACTTCCTCAAGCCAGAACTCGCATTTCTTCAACTTAGCATAAAGCTTGTTTTCACAAAGCCTTTGGAGTACCAGCTTCAAATGGTGCTCATGATCTTCACAACTTTTGGAATATATGAGGATGTCATCAATAAAAACAACAACAAACTGATCTAAATATTCCTTGAATACTCGGTTCATCATATCCATGAAAGATGCATGAGCATTAGTCAATCCAAAAGACATAATTAAGAATTCATAATGCCCGTACCGAGTTCTAAAGGCAATCTTCGGAATATCCTCAGTTCTAATCTTCAGCTGATGATATCCAGAACGAAGATCGATCTTTGTAAAGAATTTTGCTCCTTGCAACTGGTCAAACAGGTCATCAATGCGAGGTAGCGGATACCTATTCTTGATGGTGACATGGTTCAATTCCCGGTAGTCAATGCAAAGTCCCATACTCCCGTCTTTCTTCTTTACAAATAAAACAGGAGCACCCCAAGGAGATGTATTAGGATGAATGAAACTGATGTCCAACAACTCCTTTAGTTGGACCTTTAACTCCTGAAGTTCAATAGGAGCCATTCGATATGGGGTTTTAGAAATGGGCTTTGTACCAGGTTCAAGATCAATAAAGAATATAACTTCACGTTACGGGGTAGGCCGGAAGTTCTTGAAATCGTCGGAAAGTCACTAACAACAGGAATATTATTCAAATCTGACGTGTCTTTATTCAAATCCATAATATGGGCTAAGAAAGCTTGACATCCGTTTTTTAATAAACGAATGGCTTTATGGCTTGATATAACAATGATTGATTTTAGTGGTTTAGTTGCTTGAATTCGAATAACAGGTTGATTAGGAATATGAAAACTAACAACCTTACGAAAATAATCAATTTTGGCATTATGAGTAGTTAACCAATCGATCCCTAAAATCACATCAAAAGCAAGTATCTTTAAAGAGATAAGATCAATAGGTAATGTGATGGTGCCAACTTGGATCAAACAAGATTTATAAACCGTGGATGTAATGAAAGTTTCTCCTAACGGAGTCTCCACAGATAGGTCAAAGTCTAATTTCTCCGGAGTCAAGTTTAAACGTTGAGCACAAGGAGGAGAGATAAATGAATGGGTAGAACCGGTATCTAGTAATGTATAAACTTCGCAAGAATTTATGATTAGCTTACCCATGATCACCTCGTTTGGGTTTCTTGCATTTTGACCAGTCACAATAAACGCTCTTCCAGGAACCGTTGACTTTAACTTTTCTAGGACAACCTTTTGAGTCACCATCCCCGCTGGACTTGGTTTCGCTACCGTACTATCTCGAGCGATATGTTCTTCCTTTCTAAAATTATAGCATATTGTGGGCAGTTTGGGCTGATATGTCCCTCTTTCCCGCATTTATAGCATAAGACCGGTGGTCGTTCTCCTCCCTTAGAACCAGTTGATGCTGGTTCTGACGTCTTCACATTGTCATTGTTGTCCCTTCTCTTTTTAAAATCTCCTCCCGACTCGCTTCTTCTATTATCATGGCCATGATTACCACCAGAGTGGTTGCCACTTTTGTCCGTATTTTTCTTTCCCCGCTGGTTATCGTTGTTCGATATTTCTTGCATCCCATATGACCTCATTTGTGGTCCCTCGGTTGAACGTACTCGTTATTTTGCTCTAATAATTGAGCCCTATTGACAACATCTGAATATAGAGAGAATTTATGAGAAATGAGATACTGACGTATGTCGGGTTTCAAACGTCTCAGAAACATCCGCGTCATACGTTCCTCATTCTCTACAAAATGAGATGAAAACGTAGATAACTCCACGAACTTTGCCTCGTACTGGGACACCGTCATGTTGTTCTGCTCCAGTCTAATAAACTCTACCTCCTTCATATGACGAATACTTTCAGGAAAGTACTTATCATTGAACAGTTTCTGAAATGTTTCCCAAGACATGCTGAGTGCGGCTGGATGGGTACGCTTCACAGATTCCCACCAGTAATCTGCCTCATTACGGAACATAAAGGTGGCGAATGGAACCTTCTATTCCTCTGTGCATCCCAAGACGTCAAATATCTTGGTAATTTGCTTGACCCACGTCTCCGCCTTAATCGGATTCGGCTTTCTCCAGAATTCTGGTGGTCCCAACTCTTTGAACTGCTTGGTTGTGAAAAACCGTGCGTTTCTATCATTTCCTCCTGTATTTTGTACACGAGTCTCCTTTGTCTGATTTTGCATGACTTGCAAAAAGCTTCTAAATATTCCATCGTTCATCGATACGATCGGTGGTGTTGTTTACGGGAGGAGCGTTCTTAGGCTGTTGCGTTTTCCTCATTGGTGGGTAAAGGTGTCTCCACGGTCTCATTTACTCCACTTTGTTAACATTCTCGGTTGCCATTCTCAAATCTCGCTTATAAAACAAGGGTTAATTAAAGAAATTAACATATCACATAATATCCCTATATTCTAACCAACAAATAAGCTTAGGTAGGACACACTAGCGAAGGATTTACTCTACTCTCCCCTCCTAGTTTTATTCCCCGATCTCCTCTAGAGATCATATCTCTAAGCTCTGATACCAACTGTGATGCCCCCAAAATAGGTATACAACGCCCATTCTAAGTTGCCAAATACATGGTACAGAAACAACTACAACTTTATTAAAGGGATAAATCAATTTTTGGTACCTGTACTGGGACACGACTTACAATTTTGTACCTGAAATGAAAAAGTTACAAACTGGTGATTGTACTCGAAAAATGTTACACTCCGTTAAACATTAGGGACATGACTTACAATTTGGTACCCGAAGTAAAAAAAAGTTACAAACTGGTGATTGTACTCGAAAAATGTTGAAATCTGGTGCTTGTAATTTCCAATTTTTAAATAATCGTTAAAATTGATCTAACGGGAGAGACAAACATACAGAGAGAGAAGCGAAGTCGATGCGAAGAAGATCATCGATATTTTGTTCCATCTTTCTTTACCTCCCACATTCGCACCATTGCTCCACAGTGGCACCGACTTGGGAACTCTGGTGTAATCCATTCATTTTTATTGCATGAATTACAATCTTCTTCCCCGATTTCATTTATGATTCCACTCCAAGACGAGCTCATCCTTTCAATTAAACACTAAAAACCCTTTAATAAATATATGGAAACCAGTAATCAATGGAGAATCGAGACAAGAAGAATGAGAGAAGAAGAAGGAAAGAAGAAGAGAACCCTAATTTTCAAACAGAATAAAGATGAAACTCTAATGTTTAACGGAGTGTAACATTTTTCGAGTACAATCACTAGTTTGTAACTTTTTTCACTTCGGGTACCAAATTTTAAGTCGTGTCCCTAATGTTAAACGAAGTGTAACATTTTTCGAGTACGATCACCAGTTTGTAACTTTTTTCACTTCGAGTACTAAATTGTAAGTCGTGTCCCAGTACAGGTACGAAAATTTGATTTATCCCCTATATTAATACACTTGTCGTGCAAAATACGACAACACATTAACTGTGAGTTTAAATACAAATATTGTCATCTAGACAATATCTACACTCAAATAAGTCCTCATTATAATTATTGATACACTATTTTACAAAATAGTGAGGACTACTAAGATAACTTCTAGAACCATCATTCCATACCCCGACTAGTACTCGCTACATTTTCGCCTTCTGAGAAGAAAAATGGAACAAAAAGGAAAAGGGTGAGCTTAACTAGCCCAAGAAAAGAATATTATGACTAAGATAATATAGAACAAATTATCGTTAGTCCTCAACAGGGAAAAATCGATAAAATACAATAGACAACAAGTTTTAAATCAATATTCGCAGCGAAAATAACAATTCATTAGAAGAGTTATGTAGAGGATGAAATCTACTTTCTTTTAAGAATTTAAAAGTTTATCATCAATATTTTATCCCTGTAACATCAATCAATATACATCTTGAATCAAATATTCATCTTTACACTATAGGCCAAAGATATTCATCAGTTGGTCATGTTCATCTCAACACCTGTTCATCTTTGCACTACGGGCCAAAGATATTTATCAGAAAATCATTCATCTTTGCACTACAGGCCAAAGATATTCAGTAATATCATCATTTAGGACTGAGGATGATGAAAAATATTTTAAAGAAAATGAATCCAGTGAAACAAAAGAATAAATATTAAGGATTCGTATTTCGGTTTATCCATGTTCAAAAATACTTCATAAATAACCATAGTGGAGTAAAATTCAATAATGAAGATCAAAACATAGATACAATCAAAGCTAGTATCCATAATAGATATCTTGGACAAAAAATGAAAATTTAATTTCTCTATGAATAGTGCCGTATTCGCGAATAGTGTCGTATACGTGAATATTGCTATATACGTGAATAGTAACCCCGACACTAAAAGAGAAGAATTTCACAAGAAAAATCTTATCAACTTTCCGGCATAATAATATTGAAAGAAATAATATCATTTAAAAAAAAATAACATCCTTACCTCAGAAAGACGGTACTTCTGACTGGAATACTGAATATAGTGGTGAAGGGAACTTGCACCGTATAGCAACACTCAAAGTATCAAAATATTCATAAGATTACGCTCGATAATATAGAGAGAGAAAACTTTAGTTTCTGGTGTGATTTTCAATTCTAACCTAAGCACCCTATTTATAGGAAAATGCTTAGAACACCAAAGTAGAAAATTTAATAAAATATTATTATTATTTTTCTTAATCTTCCTATGCACACCAATTGAGTCCAAACATCAGCCATCCACTCATTAAAAGTAAGAAAAATGTTTTTCTTAAATAAAACAATTAAAACTTCAAAAATCAATTATTCCGAAACTTTGGAACTTCAATAATTCATAATAAATAGACCTTTTATCAGAAAAATTCAAATCTTATGTCCATTCTATAGAAAATTCAATTCTCTACAACTTTGTAAGTTTAAGTTTTTCCAAATTCCAAACAGAAATTGACCGAAATCCACATACGGACAATTTTACAAGCTATAATCAAATTTCAGTCAAGAAATGGGGTCCACAAACATGAAAAACATGTTTTAAATATTTTTTTTATAATAAAAATACTCTTCCTCCTCATTTATTCATATATCACACATTCATTGTAAAAATATCACCATTATTATATTATTATAATATAATAATATATTTAAATGAATTCTTTTATCAGAAAAAGATAAAATAATAATTTTCAACAATTGTCACATTAAAATTTTTTTCCATCTATATCCACATAAAATAAATATTTTCCTTATCATATAAATCAATAATTAATTATTCACAAATAATATTACAGAATCACAATATTGACAACCAAACCGTTCCTAGGAAAGAGGGGGCTTTCCAATAAGGATTTCTCCTTACTGGCGTGCAATTAGGTGACCAAACCTCTCCTTAGACAGAATTTTCTAGACATTGCCAATAATGCTATCTAATAATATTATTCAAATAATATGAATTATTGATCTGATAATGGAAAATACTGTGTAGTGACAATTATTGAAACAACAACAATATAAAATATCAACGTAGCAATTATTGAATCAATAAAATAAAATATTGAACAGTAATTACTGTAACAATTATTGAGTAGTGCCTTTTTACGTAAGAATCAAATATTGTGTGCTACTGTATTTTAACCATCGGGTATTCCAACAGTATTAACGGTAACAACTACGTCGTTATTTATAAATAACTTATACTTGTCGTTTTCTTCATCCAATCGCTTTCCGTTATGGGGAAGGCTGTGCCGTCGTACGAATATTCCCCGACAACAAGAATATTCCACGACCAAATGAATATTTCCCGACAACAATGAATATTTTATAACCACTTGCTTATTTAAAATATTTGCACAATTTTCCCATAACTAACCACATTAATCCAATCAACCCTTACTATTTCAAAATAATAAATAGTGGAAATTAAATTTTATTTATAATAAGTTGGGGTCTTACAGATAGCTCTAATTAACATCAATAATATTTCAAAGATTTAGTATAAAATCTATAAAATATTATAAAATTTTTCTAGCCAAAAAAAATGGCATCGACATCTCTTTACGTAGTTCATGGATATCGAACTTTAAAATTTTAACAGTTTATGTCATAGCATAACTTGAATACTTGTACAAATACTAAAAGATTTGCATAATCATAAAATTCACATAAACATACAAGAATTGTGTTCATTTGATCTTAAAAATATCATATAAGCTTCATAAGAATATAATTAGATGAAGTTAGAAAATTTACAAAAAGTTTATCAATACTTGCCTTAAGCGTTCTTTATAATCTTGATGATAATCTTCCTTCAAATGTCCTAAACATTTACATTAACCATAACACAACAATTAGGCACATATACTGTAACTATTTTTTTCACATGTATAGAACTATTGATTCACACGACTGAACTATTGATTCACATGATGTACTATTAGGGGAGGTGGTGCAAGTTTGATAATACTTGTAAGACTAAATTAAAAATGGAAGAAAAAATGAAGGTATTATACTGTAATATTTCGAGCCCCAAAACGTGCAATTATCGTAACTATATTTTCCTATAAATAGAAGCTCATTCTTCTTTTATTCTCACCAATTCACGAAGACTCACAAGAGCAATTATAGAGGGAGAAACTATAGAGAGAGAAACTATAATGAGAAAGAAGAAGAGAAGTCTGCTACTTCACTATTTCAGTATCCAGTCTTTTTCTGAGGTAAGGGATATTATTTTTGTTCAATATTCATAAGATATAATATTTTCTTCCATACTCTATATTATGTGAGTAATATTATTTCGTCTTATATTCCTGATTATACCCTCATTCTGTTAAAGTATTGCTTCTATACTCCGTGATATTAGTAGAATATCATTGATATTTGCGCTTCATCCAGTATCTTTTCATGGAAATATTATTTTGAGCTTTCTTGATAATTATTGATCTTTTCATGCCATAATACTATTCATGAGTTACTTTATGGGTTACTATTCACCCAGTTACTATTCACTCAAATTTTATTAACTCGGGTATTCGGGGCACTTTTCATACCGGAGTACTATTCATGAGTTACTATTCACCTAGTTACTATTCACTCAAATATTATTCACTTGGATATTTGGGGCACTTTTTATACCGGGGTACTATTCATGAGTTACTATTCTCGAAGTACTATTCATAGGGTACTATTCACAGGGTACTATTTACCCAAAAAATATATTTCTTTTCTGTCCTAATTATTTTTGATACATGAATATTATTCTTGAATTTTACTCCAAAAAGCAGTATCATGTTGATAATTTGGATATTTTTAAACTCTGGATAAATTTAAAGTCTTTAATATTTATCTTTGATTTCGTTTGATTAATGCTTATATTAAATCATATGTGGCTTACGTGCATAGATGGACTGTTGATTGGTATGATTATGACTATGGATTATTCGGTATAATCATGACCGTAATATTACAAATGATGTGGTAAAAGTCCTCATTGGCCCGTAGTGCATTGATGGACAGATGTTGGTATGATCATAACCATGCGTTCTCTTCGGCCAAGGGTGTAAAGATAATTGTTGTTTGGAATGATCATGGCCATTGATGAAAACACGAATATCCTTGGCCCGTAGTGCATGGATAATTCGAGGTCGTGATACTAATGAATATCCTTGGCCCGTAGTACAGGGATGATTCGATGATGTGGATTATTTATTAAGCTGAGTCTCAGCGATAAAATATTGATAATAAACTTTTAATTCGTAGAAGATAGTAGATATCATGCTCTACTTGACTCTTCTAAAATACAATTGTATGTCTTTGGACTGTAGTGCAAAGATGAACTGTTAATGAATATCTTTGGCCCGTAGTGCAAAGATGAATTTATTAGTATGATTATGAACATGAATTGTGATTTGGTATAACCATGATCTTTGATGTTTCAGGTAAAGACAGGTGATGAAAATTATCTTTGTCCTGGATGCGAAGAGGAATTTAGAATCACAATTATGATTATGAGTTATTCACATGATTGTGGACATGAACTGTTGATTGATGTTATAGGGATAAAACATTGTTGGTGGACTTTTAACATGGATAAGATAATTGACTTTATGGTCTATTTGACTCTTCTAATGGATTGCTCGTTCCGCTACCACTATGGTTGTAAAGTTTTATCATCTACCATATGTTCTAAATCTCTGATTTATTACTGACGAAGGCTATTGGTAATTTAATTATCTTTAGTCATGATATTCTTTACTGGGCTAGTTGTGCTCACCCTTTTGCTTCACAATTCCTTTCAGGTAATAAGAGTGTAGCTGGGTCGAGCGGGGGTAACAGAGGAATAGAACGATGGTCTATAATTGTTAAGGTTTCCCCTAAATCAGTATGGAAGTAATTTTTATTGAGAATTTAAGATAAGTGTGTCATATTTTATACATCATTTTAACCGTTGATTTTGGTGAACCGAATAGAGTGAGGTGAACCCAACTTTGGAAGGGTGTTTTGCAACTATCATACAAGATGTCTAATGACAGACGACTTCATGTAATCATAAGACAGGGTTGTGCACATGCACTTGCTGGTTATATCTATGAGCACTACCTATATAATCTCGGAGTTTGATTGAAATATAATTCTCAATTGGAGATAATGGAGATAAATATATGTCAAGAGAAGACTCACCATTGGAAAAAATATGATAGTAATCTTCTCATTTTTCTTTGGGGTCTATTGGGTCAACCAAGGATAATTCTCGAGTCATATGATATCTATCATAACTTAGATGCATGGCGTCCCATGTACGAAGGTTTCCTTGAGCATTTTCTAAATATTTTAATTTCTAAAATAGTTATTGACTGTACTTTTATGTAAAGTGTCATTGTAAGGTGTTGTGGTCGAGGCATCATGAGAGTTACATATATTTGTATTAAAAGTCACAGTTTAACTATGGTCGTATTCTGTATGATAGTTTAAAAGTTAAAATTTAAAGATTTGTATTTGGAAATTGTGTTGATGTATTTTGTGGTGACGAAGAATGGGTTGGGTGGATTGGACCTGTTTGGGGGCGTTACATTTTGGTATCAAAGCTTAGGGATATGGTCGCTGGCGGAGATATGAGTCTAAAAGTAAGAGGGGAGAGACGAGTAGTATACTTCACTAGTGTGTAACTTACCTAAGCTGAAATTTTTACTTGATAAGTTGACAAATTGTGATATGTCAATTAACCTTTGTTTTGAAGATATATTCTAGAATGATATCTGAAATACAAGAGATGAGTAATGGGAAAATCATGATATAGAGGAAATAACCGGGAAGGTACAATCCGAAAAGAAAGCAAAGTATTCTCATCTCTTTGAACTACCAGGTACGTAAATTTTGAGGGCGAAATTTCATAAGGAGGGGAGATTGTGAGATCCCAAATTTTATGAAATGAAAGTATTCAATTTTCTTATAATTATTATTCTATTTAGTAAATGGTTAAATTGATAAAAGGTTAAAGTTAAGGGTGATATGTGAATTTTTTTTGCAAAGTAAGCAAGTCGTTATAAAATATTCGATTGGTCGGGGAATATTCGTTTTAACAGGGAATATTCATACGACGACACAATCATTGGTGGACCCTATAACGAAAGTATTGTCGTGGTTAGAAAATGACAGAAATATCTTTTTATAAAAATAACGACGAAAGTTTTACCGTTAAAACTTTTTAAATACCCGATGGTAAAAGTACAGTAATACGCGTGGTTGCATAGTAGCACATGATATTGATTATTGATGCTTACGTGAGAAGTAACTTAGTTATACTCAATTATTGCTACAATAATTGTTGCATAATATCTCTCATATTATTGATTCAATTATTGTCACAGTATCATCTGCATAATATTTTATATTATTAAATCAATAATTGAGACGATAAAGTTATTCATATTATTATTTACAATATTGACGATGTATAGAAAGTTCTGTCGAGGAGAGGTTTGGTAACCTAATTGCGCGCCAATAGGGAGAAATCCTTATCAGAAAGCCCTCTCTTTCTTGGGAATGATTTTGTTGTTAAATATTGTGAGTTATAATATTAATGATGAATAAGTTCGTGTTGATTAAAGATGAAATTGATATTTCCATTGTGTTGGGATTATTAGTGTTAGTGGAAATCGATATTTATTTCGATAAGGTTATATTGACCATTCGGGTAATTAATCGGATAAATGAGCAATTAATTGCTATTAATTCACATGCTTATAACTATTTGTTCATATGTATGTACTATTGATTCACATGCATGTACTATTAGGGGAGGTGGTGCAAGATTGATAATACTTGCATGACTAAATTAAAAATGGAGGTATAGATGAAGGTACTATACTGTAACTATTTTTTTCACATATATAGAACTATTGATTCACATGACTGAACTATTGATTCACATGATGTACTATTAGGGGATGTGGTGCAAGTTTGATAATACTTGTAAGACTAAATTAAAAATAGAAGAAAAAATGAAGGTATTATACTATAATATTTCGAGCCCCAAAACGTGCAATTATCGTAACTATATTTTCCTATAAATAGAAGCTCATTCTTCTTTTATTCTCACCAATTCACTAAGACTCACAAGAGCAATTATAGAGAGAGAAGCTATAGAGAGAGAAGTTATAGTGAGAAAGAAGAAGAGAAGTCTGCTACTTCACTATTTCAGTATCCAGTCTTCTTTTGAGGTAAGGGATATTATTTTTGTTCAGTATTCATAAGGAATAATATTTTCTTCCATACTCCGTAGTATGTGAGTAATATTATTTTGTCTTATATTCGTGATTATACCCTCATTCTGTTAAAGTATTGCTTCTATACTCTGTGAAATTAGTAGAATATCCTTAATATTTGGGCTTCACCTAATATCTTTTCATGGAAATATTATTCTGAACTTTCTTGATAATTATTGATCTTTTCATGTCAGAATACTATACATGAGTTATTATTTATGGGTTACTATTCACCCAGTTACTATTCACTCAAATATTATTCACTCGGGTATTCGGGGGCACTTTTCATGTCGGAGTACTATTCACAAGTTACTATTCATGGGTTACTATTCACCCAATTACTATTCACTCAAATATTATTCACTCGGATATTTGGGGCACTTTTCATCTTTGAGTACTATTATTCACGGTACTATTCGAAGTACTATATTCATAGGATACTATTCACGAGGTCTTATTCACGGGTACTATTCACTAGAAAAATATATTTCTTTTTCTCATCCAAATTATTTTTGATACATGAATATTATTCTTGAATTTTACTCCACAAAGAGATCATGTTGACAATTTGGATATTTTTAAAATCTGGATAAATTTAAAGTCTTTAATATTTATCATTGATTTCGCTTTGATTAATGCTTATATCATTGTCATCATCCTCATGCTTATATTGTTATGAAAGTCATCCATGGCTTTACGCATAGATGGATTTGTTGATTGGTATGATTATGACCGAGGATTATTCGGTATAATCATGACCGTAATGTTACAAATGATGTGGTAAAAGTCCTTGTTGGCCCGTAGTGCATTGATGGACAGATGTTGGTATAATCATAACCATACATTTTCTTCGGCCAAGGGTGCAAAGATGAATTGTTGTTTGACATGATCATGATCATTGATGAAAATACAAATATCCTTGGCCCGTAGTACATGGATAATTCGGGGTCGTGAAACAAATGAATATCCTTGGCCTGTAGTGCAGGGTTTATTCGATGATGTGGATTATTTATTAAGCTGGATCTTAGTGATAAAATATTGATAATAAACTTTTAATTCGTAGAAGATAGTAGATATCATGCTCTACTTGACTCTTCTAAAATATAGTTGTATGTCTTTGGCCCGTAGTGCAAAGATGAACTGTTAGTGAATATCTTTGGCCCGTAGTGCAAAGATGAATTTATTAGTATGATTATGAACATGAACTGTGATTTGGTATAACCATGATCTTTGAGGTTTCAGGTAAAGAAAGGTGATGAAAATTATCTTCGTCCTGGGTGCGAAGAAGAATTTAGAATCATAATTATGATATGAGTTATTCACATGATTGTGGACATGAACTGTTGATTGATGTTATAGGGATAAAACATTGTTGGTGGACTTTTAACGTGGAGAAGATAATAGACTTTATGGTCTATTTGAGTCTTCTAATGGATTGCTCGTTCCGATGCCACTATGGTTGAAAAGTTTTATCATCTATCATATGTTCTAAATCTTTGATTTATTACTGACGAAGGCTATTGATAGTTTAATTATCTTTAGTCATGATTTTCTTTACTAGGCTAGTTGTGCTCACCCTTTTGCATCACAATTCCTTTTAGGTAATAAGAGTGTAGTTGGGTCGAGCGGGGGTAACAGGGGAATAGAACGATGGTCTATAGCTGTTGAGGTTTCCCCTAAAACAATATGGAAATAATTTTTATTGAGAATTTTAGATAAGTGTGTCATATTTTATACGTCATTTTAACCGTTGATTTTGGTGAACCAAATATGGTGAGGTGAAACCAAGTTTGGAAGGGTGTTTTGCCACTATCACACAAGATGTCTAATTACAGATGACTTTGTGTTATCATAATACAGGGTTGTGCGCATGCACTTTTTGATTATATCTATGAGCACTACCTATATAATCTCGGAGTTTGGTTGAAATATAATTCTCAATTGGAGAAAATGGAGATAAATATATCAAGAGAAGACTCACCATTGGAAAGAAAATGATAGTAATCTTCTCGTTTTTCTTTGGGGTCTATTGGGTCAACCAAGGATAATTCTCGAGTCAGATGATATCTATCATAACTTAGATGCATGGCCTCCCATGTACGAATGTTTCCTTGAGCATTTTCCAAAGATTTTAATTTTTAAAACAGTTATTGACTGTGCTTTTTTGTAAAGTGCCATTGTAAGGTGTTGTGGTCGAGGTACCATGAGAGTTACATATATTTGTATTAGAACTCATAGTTTAACTGTGGTCGTATTCTGTACGACAGTTTAAAAGTTAGAATTTGAAGATTTGTATTTGGAAATTATGTTGATGTATTTCGTGGAGACCCAGAATGGGTTGGGTGGATTAGACCTTTTTTGGGGGCATTACAGTTGCGGATCTTGCTAGCAGCGTTTTGGCGCTATATCCCTTGTTAGCTCAGAGCTGCGGCTCTATCTCGCCAGTTAGCTCATCGCTGCGATGCTACCCTACTGCTCCAAAATTTTAGTTTTGCAATTTTTTCACCTACTTTACGGCTTCCTAACTTCCTCATCCGAGCTCAAAATAAGCCCGTTCTTAAGCCTATGACTCAATTATACTACAATATATACCATTCTCATGAAATCTTAATCATTCAAAAACATTAACTTTTCTTAAGATTCGTCTGAAAGTCGTACCAAACTAGGCTTTCGACATTCAACGTCTTTTACTTAAATTTTTGTCATAACTTTGTTATAAAACGTTTTTAATTCGTTCCATTTGGAACATTTCCATATTTCTCATAGGTATATTACACCCTTTCTGGATTTCCATTGTTAGTCTACTAACTAGGATTTCAACTCGCTCGTTTAAACAACCATAAATACGTTTTTCATTCGTTCGTGGTTTAACTCGTTACTTTTATTACGATTTCACTTAGCATACATATTACCGTAATTTAAGTTCACTAATTTCATCCTTATTTCTTCGAGTCTCTAATGATTCAAATGAATCAATCAATGACCACCAACAAAGCACTTCGTTATAAATTTACAATGCATTAAATGAAAATAATACTAGTGTTCACGTTCTTAGCTTTTTGGTTCACCTATTGTTCTTAATAACGAAAAGTTTGATCTTGCGTTCTATTTTTGAAATTTACAAATTTCGCTAGCCTCTCACTTCTCTCTCAAAATGTATAGAGTTTCTTTTCTTGCTTTAGTAAATTGGTAAGAAATGAAGTAGAATGGGCTCCTATTATAGGTGAAGCAAGGTTAGGGCATAATGGTCTTTTAGCTTAACTTAACCATGAGCTAACCATGGTTAAGTGGTGGGGGATAGGATGGCAAACTTGCCTAATAAACTATCCCCTCCCACTGATCCATACAAGTTCACTTGGATTAAGTTAGACCTTAGTTAGCCGCAAACTTGGTCTTCTTTGCTTAGTTAGATCATTCTAACTATATAGTTAGCCGCAATATTTGACTTTGACTTTCATATTCATACCATATAATTTTCTTATTATACTCATATTATTCTTCATTAATTTTCAAAATTCGTTCGATTAGCTAAAAAATTACGTTTTTCATTTTCAAATTTTAGTGGATAGTTCGTCTTTCCTCTTTATATAAATGATAGGGAGTTATTCGACAAATCTATAAAACGCAAAAGCATTTTTGGCGTGGATAATGTTTTTCTTCTTCCTAATTTTTTTTAATTTTTTTGTACAAAATTCAAACTCGTAAATTCTAACACGTAAACACATTCTAGGTCATAAAATCACCATTAAACATATAACACATAATAATATTCATAAAATATCATTTTATTAATAATATTAAATAAAAATTAATTACAAATCGAACAAGATTTCTCGAGTGTTACATCAGGAAACTTGCCTTAAGCGGTTGCTATACTTCTACTTTACTTTTCATTCAAATATCCTACACATTTAAGTTCATATATACATACCAATTAGTAACGTAAAGACGATAACTATGATTTACATTCAATTTAGTTCTTATTTCATGTTGTTCGCGTTTTATGATTTAATCAATGCGACCAACTTTTCTTTTACATTTTACACTACAGGTATAAAGCAGATAGCATGACCCGTCTACTTTGGGGTGTCTGCTTTAGTAAAAAACCTACTGTACTTGATGTCACCACAAATAAGATAGTCTAAACTATCTGCTTTGCATGTCTGCATTAGTACAAAACCTACTGCACCAAAAGCGAAATCAAGTAGTTTTTTGTTATCGATGTACCCACTTAGCAATGTCATAACTTGACCCTCCGTTATCAAAATGAGTCCGTTCTTGAGCCACATACAAGATCATAACATTCTCCATGACTTCCTTTTGATGAAATAATCTTTCTAATTCTCTAACTAGCAAAAAAAGGGATCAAAAATCCTTTGTGAGCCTATTTTTCTACACTAAATGACGTTTTCAATGTCAAACCTTCAAATTCACGTAACTCGCTCATCTAGAGTCGGATTGAGATCGCTATTGAACCTATGGCTCACTTATCTCATGAAATATAAAACTCCTAGAAAATCAACATTTTCTGGAAGCGTTAATACCCGTAAACTTGGGCCCGTAATTGTTCCAAGTTAAGGTTTTTATCTTTAACGTTTTTTAATAAAATTTTTGCCATCACTTTGTTATAGCGTATTTTTAATCCATTCCACTTGGAACTTTTATGTAACCCCCATAGGTACGTTTCCTTCTTTTCGAATTTTGATTTGTCCATACGGATAACCATTTACATTATTCCATTTACAGTCCTCTAAAAAAATATTTTTCATCCTTACGCATAGGCTTACGTTTTTAGTTTTCGTTCTCTTGACATGAAACTTATCAACATCTTACAAGGTTATATACTATCACAAAAACCTTATAACTCTAAGATCCTTTATGATCTTCCATTAACAACAACAACCACCAATAACTACTCAAAACAAATAATAAAATCAAAAGAGATGATGAAAAAGTTAGGGTTTCTAGGCTTACCTTTTGATGTTCTCTTCTTCTTCTTTCATCTTTCTTTCTTTTTGACCAAAGCTTGCTAGCTTTTCTTCTTCCTCCTTCTTCAATCTATGGGTCTCTCTTTCTTTCTCTCTTTTCTCAAGCTTTCTTTTACTTAGCAACAAAGGAAATGAAATGAAAAGAGATGATGAATTACTAAAGACTTAAGGGCTAAGGGAAGTAATTAAAGGATAGACAAACATTTAATGATTTGTTTGCCAAGACTAAAACTTACTATAAATGCTAAGTTTTTATCCCTCTTGTCCTCCCTTAGTCCCCTCCTCATTTATGCCTTGTTCCTCCCCATTGCTTACCCCTTTTTGCTTTTCATTTCTCCCACATGCTAAATTACCCAACAAGTGACACATGTTTTAACCCTAGGCTCAACCCTAGCTAAGCCACTCCAAACCCTAGGCTCAATCCTAGACTTACATTTTCAAACCCTTGGTTCAACTAAATTTAATTATTCATTTACTTTTCTAGTTAGGTTTTCTAACTTTTTCGATTACGTTTTCG
Organism: Panax ginseng; assembly: GCA_020205605.1. NCBI lineage: Eukaryota > Viridiplantae > Streptophyta > Magnoliopsida > Apiales > Araliaceae > Panax > Panax ginseng. The sequence goes on along the minus strand of CM035134.1, from coordinate 26,434,760 downwards.
TAACTTGCTCATTTAGTCGAAAAATCAACTTTCGATTTTTGAAAATCCGATTTCACACTTCGTTCCCATTTCCTGAACGAACGCTATGTCGTAATTCAAAAAGTCAAAAAAGCGAAAAAAGCATTTTTCGCGTGAATAATATTTTTACGTCTTTTCTCTGAAAAAACTTTTATTAGAGATTTCATCTCTCCTTTTCAAATAAACGTTGCGACATAATTCGAAATTTTTGAAAAAGAACGTTTATTAGCGTTTTCCGCATTTTATGAATAATTTTTTAGTGTTTTTCTCAAAAAAATTTTATTTTCTTCTTACGGATCCTAAACACACATATTCACTCACATAACACATATCTAGGCCATAATGCGACCTTAAATCACTTAAAAGAGAATATTATTCATAAAATCTATTTTTATTAAATAATATTCATAAAACATTATTTTTAAGGTAAATCAAAATCCTTGATCTTCATATAAAGGCTCTTTATTGTCAGTCTTACGACAACCCGATTGATAGGTCTCCAAATCTTATAGTTTTATTTTGATGATAACAAATTAGGTAAATAGGTCAAATGGGTAGAATCATCTCTATATGATTAATATACTAAAATGATCTTAATTATCTCATTTATATTGACCAAAATATTTTTCTAAACTCCTTTTGATTTTTTTTTGACCTTGATAAATATAATATCAAGTGTTAAAGAAATTAATTCATAAAGTAAAATTTCGTAAGGTAGAGAGATTCCTATTTCTTTGGGCCAAAAGAAAAATTCCAAGTTATATATATATATATATATATATATATATATATATATATACATACATATATATATATATATGAAAATTATGTATATATAATATATATGTAATATATGTGGATGTGTGTGTTGTGGGTATGTGGTTTGTGTAAGACTCCAAATTTTATGAATAAAAATTTAATTTTTTTGAAATATTTTTTTGAATATTATTGTGTGGATTTGATATAATGTTATAGTTATGGGTAATATTTATAAATTTTGCAAAGTAAGCAAGTTGTTATATAATATTCGATTGGTCGGGGAATATTCTTTTTGTCAGGGAATATCCGTGCGACGGCACAATCATTGGTGGACCCCACAACGGAAGTATTGTCGTAGTTAGAAAATGACAGAATTATCTTTTTATAAATATAACGCCGAAAGTGTTACCGTTAAAATTGTTGAACTACTCGGTAGTAAAAGTACAGTAATACGCGTGGTTGCATAGTAGCACACGGTATTGATTATTGATGCTTACGTAAGAAGTCACTCAATTATACTCAATTATTGCTATAGTAATTGATGCATCATATCTCTCATATTATTGATTCAATTATTGTCACAGTATCATCTGTATAATATGTTATATTATTAAATCAATAATTGAGACGGCAAAATTATTCATATTATTATTTGCAATATTGACAATGTCTAGAAGTTCTGTCAATGAGAGGTTTGTTCACCTAATTGCGCGTCAATAAGGAGAAATCTTTATCGAAAAGCTCCCTCTTTCCTGGGAACGAACTGGTTGTTAAATATTGTGAGTTATAATATTAATGATGAATAAGTTCGTGTTGATTAAAGATGAAATTGATAATTCCATTGTGTGGGAATTATTAGTGTTAGTGGAAATTGACATTTATTTCGATAATAATTGATGTCTGGAGGTTATATTGACCAATCAGGTAATTAACTGGATAAATGAGCAATTAATTGCTATTGATTCACATGATTATAACTATTTGTTCACATGTGTGTACTATTGATTCACATTTATTTACTATTAGGGGAGTTGGTGCAAGATTGATAATACTTGCATGACTATGTTAAAAATAGAGTTATAGATGGAGGTACTATACTGAAATTCGCATTTTCACATGTCTAGAACTATTGATTCGCATGATTTACTATTGATTCACATGATTTACTAGTAGGGGAGATGGTGCAAGTTTGATAATACTTGCAGGACTAAAATAAAAATGAAGAAAAAGAGGAAGGTATTATACTATAATATTTTGAGCCCCAAAACGTGTATTTATCGAAACTATATTTTCCTATAAATAGAAGCTCATTCTTCCTTCATTTCTCACCAATTCACTAAAGCTATAGAGCAATTATTATAGAGAGAAAGAAGAAGAGAAGTCTGCTATCTCACTATTCCAGTATCCAGTCTTCTTTTGAGGTAAGGGGTATTATTCTTTCGTATTCATTAAGAGAGTTATTTTCTTTCAATACTCGTAAGGGTTGTTATTCCATTCTTTATTATTATGTTGGAATAACCTGTCTACGCGAAGTACCGCATACATGGTGAAATTCTTCTATTATTCCATTCTTTATTATTCTGTTGGAATAACCTGTCTGTTCGGTCTATCATATGCCTGGTGAATTCTGTTGTTATTCCATTCTTTATTATTCTATTGGAATATCCTGTCTGTGCGGATTATGCATGACCTGATTCTATTCTTTATTATTACATTGGGAATAAACACGTTCACATGCATCTTATCGCATGCATAGTGAATTCTTATGTTATTCCATTCTTTATTATTATGTTTTAATAACATGTCTATGTGGATTACCGCATGCATGGTGAATGATCCTTTGTATTCATTTTTTTATTAAATTATGGAAATGATATGTCTACGTGGATTACCGCATGGCGGGTGAAAATCCATTTCATGATTCAGAGATATTCTATTATATTCATCGGGATATCATTTCTTTTGTACTCGTTATGAAATATCGCTTTTTCTTTGGTATTTTTCTATTATGAGTTACTATTCACAAGTACTTATTCACTCTAGTATTATTCACTCGGGTATTCGGGACACTTTTTTTAGATGCTTGGAGTACTATTCACGAGTTACTATTCACCCAATTACTATTCATAGTAGTATCATTCACTCGGGTATTTGGGGTACTTTTCATGTCGAGGGTACTATTCACGGGTACTATTCAAGTACTATTCATTCGGGTACTATTTACAGAAAAATATATTTCTTTTCTCTGTCAAATTATTTTTGGTACATGAATATTATTCTTGAGTTTTACTCTACAAAGCAGTATCATGTTGACAATTTGGACGTTATTGATTTCTGGATCAATTAAATTATAAATCTTTAAAATTTATCCTTGAACTTGTTTTATTGAATTATTATGTCATTGTCATTATCCTCATGCTTATATTGTGATGAAAGTCATCTTTGGCTTACGTGCATAGATGAACTTGGTATGATTATGACCAGGGATTATTTAGTATAATCATGACCGTAATGTGACAAATGATGTGGTAAAGGTCCTCATTGGCCTGTAGTTCATTGATGGAAAGTTGTTGGTATGATTATGACCAGGGATTATTCGGTATAATCATGACCATTGATGATTACATGAATATCCTTGGCCGTGGTGCAGGGATGATTCGATTTTATTTATTAAGCTGAGTCTCAGGGATAAAGTTGATGAAAAACTTTTTAAATCATAGAAGATAGTAGATTTTATGCTCTACTTGACTCTTCTAATGGATTGCTTATTTCTGCTGCAGTCTTTGATCTAAAACTTGTTGTCTATTGTATTCTATCAGTTGTTATACTGTTGAAGGCTAAGGATAATTTATTCTGCATTATCTTAGTCATAATATTTTTTACTAGGCTAGTTGAGTTCACCCTTTCTTTCATTGTTCTCTTCAGGAAATGAGAATATAGCTGGGACGAGTCGGGGAATGGAGTGATGGTCCAGGATAAATGGCTTTAGTAGTTCTCACTATTCTACGAAATAATGTGATAATAATTGTAATGAGGACTCCATTGAGTGTGGATATTGTCTAGATGACAATATTCTTGTTTAAACTCTCAGCTATGTTTTGTCATATTTTACACGACTGTTGTATAATTAAGTTGTATTTGAATTTATGTACCATGTATCTGGTGACTCAAGATGGGTGATGTATACCTGTTTTGGGGGCGTCACAGTTGGTATCAAAGCTTAGGGATATGTTCCCTAGCTGAGATGTGAGACAATAACTAGGAGGGGAGAGACGAGGAATTCCTTTGCTAGTATGACTTACCTAAGTTTAATTGGTATTTAATTGGTCGGTCAGAGTATAGGGATAATATGTGATATGTCAATTATCCCTTGTTTTGTGACAGTGTTTGAAAATGACATCCAAAAATGTTGAGATAAGCAATGAAGCACATGAGACCGTTGAGTCACCAACGATCAATACCCAGGATAATGTGCAATAGGAAGACAATAATCCTCAGGTAAATAATAACACCGATGAAATGATGAACGATGGGATGTTTAGAGGCTTTATGAAATTCATGTAACATCAGGCGAGAGAGACTCCTGTTCAAAATGCAGGTGGAAACAATGAAAACCCACGGCTAGTCACTGCTAAGCAGTTCAAGGAGCTGGGACCGCTGGAGTTTTTGGGAAAGCCAAAACCACTTAAGGCGGAGACGTGGTTAAAGCAGATCACCAAGATATTTGATGTCTTGGGATGCTCCGAGGAGCTAAATGTTCCCTTTGCCACCTTTATGTTGCGTGAAGAGGCAGTTCATTGGTGGGAATCTGTAAAACGTACCCAGCCTGACGCACTCAAGATGTCTTGGGAGAAGTTCCAAGAGCTTTTCAATGACAAGTACTTTCCCGAAAGTATTCGTCACATGAAGGAGGTGGAATTCATCAAGTTGGAGCAAAACAATATGACCGTGTCGCAATACAAGGCTAAATTTGCAGAGTTGTCCCGATTTTCATCCCATTTGGTTGATAATGAGGCGCGAATGACGCGAATGTTTCTAAGAGGTTTGAAACCCGAAATACGTCAATACCTCATTTCTCACAAAATTTGTTTATATTCTAATGTTGTGAATAGGGCTCAGTTATTGGAGCGCGATAATGAGTCAGCACAACCAAAATGTAACGAGCAATAACACGATAATAATCGTACAGGTGGCAACGACCATCGAAACAATGATAACCATCGTGAGGGAAATTATCATGCCAAGAATGGTAAACACTTCCGTGGTAATCGTGGCCAAGATAATAGGAGTGAAAATTTCAAGAAGAGAAGATTTAACGATGATGGAAAGACGTCAGCACCAACACCTGTTGTTAAGGAAGGAGAATGACCGCTGGTCGTATGTTAAAAATGCGGAGGGGAGGGACACATCAGTCCAAACTGTACGCAGCAGTTAAAAACATGTTTTAATTACGGGAGAGAAGGTTATTTAGCTCGATTTTGTCGTGCACCAAAGTCAAGTCCAGCGGGGACAGTGGAAACAAAGGCGGATACGGACAAAACAAAGTTGGTGGTTTCAGGGAGAGCGTTTTTCGTGACTTCTCAAAAAGCGAGTAACCCGAACGAAGTTAGCACGGGTTAGTTAATTATAAATTTTTGCGAAGTCTATACATTATTAGATACCGGTTCTACCCATTCTTTTATTTCTCTTGCTTGCGTTCAACGTTTAAATTTGACTCCTGAGAAGTTAGACTTTGACTTATTAGTTGAAACTTCGTTAGTAGAAACCTTTGTTACCGCAACTGTTTATAAGTCTTGTTTGATTCAAATCGATACCCTCACGTTACTTGTCGATCTTATCTTTTTGAAAATACTGGCCTTTGATGCAGTTTTAGGAATCGATTGGTTAACTACTCATCAAGATTTTTGTAAGGTTGTTAGCTTTCATATTCCTAACCAACCTATTATGCGAATTCAAGAAACCAAACCACAAAAGTCAATCATTGTCATATAAAGCCATAAGTAAAGAGCCCCGAACCTTTCACTGGTGACTTTCTTGTGTGGAATGCACCGAAGCCAGACTTTCTGTAGGCTACGTCGTGAATGACGATGGCAAGTTGATAGGTGTCAATGTGACGTACTATCCAAGTCTTGGATGAGAGTCACAGTTTTGAATGACATTTCTATTGTTAATAAATTTCTAACGTATTCTCGAAGACTTCCTAGCCTACCCTAGAAGCGTAAAATCGAATTTTGTATTGACCCTAGTACAAAATCCATTTCTAAAACCCTTAAATATTTTTCTTTACCAAAAGCGAGCGATAATGCGCCAAAGAAGTTGGATCGAGCTATTGAAGCTTACGACCATACCATTAAATATCATCGTGGAAGAAGCGATCATGGTAGTGGTAGCGTTGAGTAGAAGATCAATATCTTGATTCTGAGTGTGACATTGTTAACACAAAAACCCATTTCAGTATAACTTACAAATGATGAAGATAAAGTTAAAGACTCTAGGGATCCACGTGGTGATATCAACTATCTGAGTAGAATCAACTTTAATCGATGAGTTAAAAAGCAGCTCAAGCTTCGGACCGGGTGATGAAAATGAAGAAGAAGATTCAAGAAGGCGTTATCTCAACCCTTGATTTAATTGGCCCATTTGAAATCCTCGATCGAGTAGGAAGTGTGGCCTATAGACTCGTTTTAACACCAAGTATGTCGCATGTTCATAACATTTTTCACGTATCGATGTTACGTAAATATGTGGATGACCCGAACAACGTTATTAAATTAGAACTAGACGAGATAGCAGAAGATTTAACATATGAGGAGATACATGTTAAAATCTTGGATAAGAAGGATCGTATTCAACACTCAAAGGTTATGCCTCAAGAGTTAGAATCTGAAATGAAGTCAAGGTATCCTCATCTCTTCGGCATACCAGGTACGTACGTAAATTTCGAGGGCGAAATTGCATAAGGAGGGGAGATTGTGAGACCCCAAATTTTATGAATAAAGATTTAAATTTCTCGAAATATTTTTTTGAATATTATGGTGTGGATTTGATATAATGTTATAGTTGTGGGTAATATTTATAAATTTTGCAAAGTAAGCAAGTTGTTATATAATATTCGATTGGTCGGGGAATATTCTTTTTGTCGGGGAATATCCGTGCGGCGGCACAATCATTGGTGGACCCCACAACAGAAGTATTTGGTAGTTAGAAAACGACAAAATTATCTTTTTATAAAAATAGCGGCGAAAGTGTTACCGTTAAAACTGTTGAACTACTCGGTAGTAAAAGTATAGTAATACGCATGGTTGCATAGTAGCACACGGTATTGATTATTGATGCTTACGTAAGAAGTCACTCAGTTATACTCAATTATTGCTACAGTAATTGCTGCATCATATCTCTCATATTATTGATTCAATTATTGTCACAGTATCATCTGTATAATATGTTATATTATTAAATCAATAATTGAGACGACAAAGTTATTCATATTATTATTTACAATATTGACAATGTCTAGAAGTTCGTTCAAGGAGGGTTTGGGTCACTAATTGGCGCGCAAATAAGGAGAAATCCTTATCGAAAAGCCCCCTCTTTCCTAGGAACGACCTGATTGTTAAATATTGTGAGTTATAATATTAATGATGAATAAGTTCGTGTTGATTAAAGATGAAATTGATAATTCCATTGTGTGGGAATTATTAGTGTTAGTGGAAATCGACATTTATTTCGATAATAATTGATGTCTGGAGGTTATATTGACCAATCAGGTAATTAACCGGATAAATGAGCAATTAATTGCTATTGATTCATATGATTATAACTATTTGTTCACATGTGTGTACTATTGATTCATAATCATTTACTATTAGGGGAGTTGGTGCAAGATTGATAATACTTGCATGACTAAGTTAAAAATGGAGGTATAGATGTAGGTACTATAATCGAAATTAAGTATTTTTCTCATGTCTAGAACTATTGATTCACATGATTTACTATTGATTCACATGATTTACAATTAGGGGAGATGGTGTAAGTTTGATAATACTTGCAGGACTAAATTAAAAATGAAGAAAAAGAGGAAGGTATTATACTGTACTATTTCGAGCCCCAAAACGTGCAATTATCGAAACTTTATTTTCCTATAAATAGAAGCTCATTCTTCCTTCATTTCTCACCAATTCACTAAAGCTATAGAGAAATTTTTATAGAGAGAAATTATAGAGAGAAAGAAGAAGAGAAGTCTGCTACCTCACTATTCCAGTATCCAGTCTTCTTTTGAGGTAAGGGGTATTATTCTTTCGTATTCATTAAGAGAGTTATTTTCTTTCAATACTCGTAAGGGTTGTTATTCCATTCTTTATTATTATGTTGGAATAACTTTGTCACTCTGTAATACCGCATACATGGTGAAATTCTTCTATTATTCCATTCTTTATTATTCTGTTGGAATAACCTGTCTGTTCGGTCTATCATATGCCTGGTGAATTCTGTTGTTATTCCATTCTTTATTATTCTGTTGGAATATCCTGTGTGTGCGGATTATGCATGACCTGATTCTATTCTTTATTATTACATTGGGAATAACACATGCATGCGATCTATCGCATGCATGGTGAATTCTTCTGTTATTCCATTCTTTATTATTCTGTTGGAATAACCTGTCTATGTGAATTACCGTATTCATGGTGAATGATCCTTTGTATTCATTTTTTTATTAAATTATGGAAATGATATGTCTACGTGGATTACCGCATGGCGGGTGAAAATCCATTTGCAGTTTCGTATATTCTATTATATTCATCTGGGATATCATTTCTTTTGTACTCGTTATGAAATATCGTTTTCTTTGGTATTTTTCTGTTATGAGTTACTATTCACGGGTTACTATTCACTCTAGTATTATTCACTCGGGTATTCGGGACACTTTTTCGTGCTGGAGTACTATTCACGAGTTACTATTCACCCAATTACTATTCATAGTAGTATCATTCACTCGGGTATTTGGGGTACTTTTCATGTCGGGGTACTATTCACGGGGTACTATTCCCGAAGTACTATTCACGGGGTACTATTTACCCGAAAAATATATTTCTTTTCTGTCCAAATTATTTTTGGTACATGAATATTATTCTTGAGTTTTACTCTACAAAGCAGTATCATGTTGACAATTTGGACGTTATTGATTTCTGGATCAATTAAATTATAAATCTTTAAAATTTATCCTTGAACTTGTTTTATTGAATTATTATGTCATTGTCATTATCCTCATGCTTATATTGTGATGAAAGTCATCTTTGGCTTACGTGCATAGATGAACTTGGTATGATTATGACCAGGGATTATTTAGTATAATCATGACCGTAATGTGACAAATGATGTGGTAAAGGTCCTCATTGGCCTGTAGTTCATTGATGGAAAGTTGTTGGTATGATTATGACCAGGGATTATTCGGTATAATCATGACCATTGATGATTACATGAATATCCTTGGCCGTAGTGCGCGGGATGATTCGATTTTATTTATTGTCGAGTCTCGGGGATAAAGTTGATGAAAAACTTTTAAATCATAGAAGATAGTAGATTTTATGCTCTACTTGACTCTTCTAATGGATTGCTTATTCTGCTTGCGATCTTTGATCTAAAACTTGTTGTCTATTGTATTCTATCGGTTGTTATATTGTTGAAGGCTAAGGATAATTTATTACGCATTATCTTAGTCATAATATTTTTACTAGGCTAGTTGAGTTCACCCTTTCTTTCATTGTGTTCTCTTGAAATGAGAATATATTTGGGACGAGTCGGGGAATGGAGTGATGGTCCAGGATAAATGGCTTTAGTAGTTCTCACTATTCTACGAAATAATGTGATAATAATTGTAATGAGGACTCCATTGAGTGTGGATATTGTCTAGATGACAATATTCTTGTTTAAACTCTCAGCTATGTTTTGTCATATTTTACACGACTGTTGTATAATTAAGTTGTATTTGAATTTATGTACCATGTATCTGGTGACTCAAGATGGGTGATGTATACCTATTTTGGGGGCGTCACAGTTGGTATCAAAGCTTAGGGATATGTTCCCTAGATGAGATGTGAGACAATAACTAGGAGGGGAGAGACGAGGAATTCCTTTGCTAGTATGACTTACCTAAGTTTAATTGGTATTTAATTGGTTCGATTAGGAGTATAGGGATAATATGTGATATGTCAATTATCCCTTGTTTTGTGTGATGTTTGAAAATGACATCCAAAAATGTTGAGATAAGCAATGAAGCACATGAGACCGCTGAGTCAGTTGAATTCACGATATACCGAGGATAATGTGCAATAGGAAGACAATAATCCTCAGGTAAATAATAACACCGATGAAATGATGAACGATGGGATGTTTAGAGGCTTTATGAAATTCATGTAACATCAGGCGAGAGAGACTCCTGTTCAAAATGCAGGTGGAAACAATGAAAACCCACGGCTAGTCCGCTAAGCGATTCAAGGAGCCTGGGACCCATTTGGAGTTTTGGGAAAGCCAAAACCACTTAATAAGGAGACGTGGTTAAAGCAGATCACCAAGATATTTGATGTCTTGGGATGCTCCGAGGAGCTAAATGTTCCCTTTGCCACCTTTATGTTGCGTGAAGAGGCAGTTCATTGGTGGGAATCTGTAAAACGTACCCAGCCTGACGCACTCAAGATGTCTTGGGAGAAGTTCCAAGAGCTTTTCAATGATAAGTACTTTCCCGAAAGTATTCGTCACATGAAGGAGGTGGAATTCATCAAGTTGGAGCAAAACAATATGACCGTGTCGCAATACAAGGCTAAATTTGCAGAGTTGTCCCGATTTTCATCCCATTTGGTTGATAATGAGGCGCGAATGACGCGAATGTTTCTAAGAGGTTTGAAACCCGAAATACGTCAATACCTCATTTCTCACAAAATTTGTTTATATTCTAATGTTGTGAATAGGGCTCAGTTATTGGAGCGCGATAATGAGTCAGCACAACCAAAATGTAACGAGCAATAACACGATAATAATCGAACAGGTGGCAACGACCATCGAAACAATGATAACCATCGTGAGGGAAATTATCATGCCAAGAATGGTAAACACTTCAGTGGTAATCGTGGCCAAGATAATAGGAGTGAAAATTTCAAGAAGAGAAGATTTAACGATGATGGAAAGACGTCAGCACCAACACCTGTTGTTAAGGAAGGAGAATGACCGCTGGTCGTATGTTAAAAATGCGGAGGGGAGGGACACATCAGTCCAAACTGTACGCAGCAGTTAAAAACATGTTTTAATTACGGGAGAGAAGGTTATTTAGCTCGATTTTGTCGTGCACCAAAGTCAAGTCCAGCGGGGACAGTGGAAACAAAGGCGGATACGGACAAAACAAAGTTGGTGGTTTCAGGGAGAGCGTTTTTCGTGACTTCTCAAAAAGCGAGTAACCCGAACGAAGTTAGCACGGGTTAGTTAATTATAAATTTTTGCGAAGTCTATACATTATTAGATCTGGTTCTACCCATTCTTTTATTTCTCTTGCTTTGCGTTCAACGTTTAAATTTGACTCACGAGAAGTTAGACTTTGACTTATTAGTTGAAACTTCGTTAGTAGAAACCTTTGTTACATATTTGTTTATAAGTCTTGTTTGATTCAAATCGATACCCTCACGTTACTTGTCGATCTTATCTTTTTGAAAATACTGGCCTTTGATGCAGTTTTAGGAATCGATTGGTTAACTACTCATCAAGATTTTTGTAAGGTTGTTAGCTTTCATATTCCTAACCAACCTATTATGCGAATTCAAGAAACCAAACCACAAAAGTCAATCATTGTCATATAAAGCCATAAGTAAAGAGCCCCGAACCTTTCACTGGTGACTTTCTTGTGTGGAATGCACCGAAGCCAGACTTTCTGTAGGCTACGTCGTGAATGACGATGGCAAGTTGATAGGTGTCAATGTGACGTACTATCCAAGTCTTGGATGAGAGTCACAGTTTTGAATGACATTTCTATTGTTAATAAATTTCCTGACGTATTCTCTGAAGACTTCCTAGCCTACCCTAGAGCGTAAAATCGAATTTTGTATTGACCCTAGTACAAAATCCATTTCTAAAACCCTTAAATATTTTTCTTTACCAAAAACGAACGTATAATGCGCCAAAGAAGTTGGATCGAGCTATTGAAGCTTACGACCATACCATTAAATATCATCGTGGAAGAGCGATCATGGTAGCTGACGCGTTGAGTAGAAGATCGTATGCGGTTACGAGTGTGACATTGTTAACACAAAAACCCATTTCGTATAACTTACAAATGATGAAGATAAAGTTAAAGACTCTAGGGATCCACGTGGTGATATCAACTATACGAGTAGAATCAACTTTAATCGATACAGTTAAAAGCCGCTCAAGCTTCAGACCCGGAGCTGATGAAAATGAAGAAGAAGATTCAAGAAGGCGTTATCTCAACCCTTGATTTAATTGGCCCATTTGAAATCCTCGATCGAGTAGGAACTGTGGCCTATAGACTCGTTTTAACACCAAGTATGTCGCATGTTCATAACATTTTTCACGTATCGATGTTACGTAAATATGTGGATGACCCGAACAACGTTATTAAATTAGAACTAGACGAGATAGCAGAAGATTTAACATATGAGGAGATACATGTTAAAATCTTGGATAAGAAGGATCGTATTCAACACTCAAAGGTTATGCCTCAAGAGTTAGAATCTGAAATGAAGTCAAGGTATCCTCATCTCTTCGGCATACCAGGTACGTACGTAAATTTCGAGGGCGAAATTGCATAAGGAGGGGAGATTGTGAGACCCCAAATTTTATGAATAAAGATTTAAATTTCTCGAAATATTTTTTTGAATATTATGGTGTGGATTTGATATAATGTTATAGTTGTGGGTAATATTTATAAATTTTGCAAAGTAAGCAAGTTGTTATATAATATTCGATTGGTTGGGGAATTATTTTTTGTCGGGGAATATATCAAATGCGGCCTGCACAATCATTGGTGGACCCCACAAACGAAGTATTTGGTAGTTAGAAAAGCGACAAAATTATCTTTTATAAAAATAGCGGCATGAAAGTGTTACCGTTTAAAGCGTTGAACTACTCGGTAGTAAAAGTATAGTAATACGCATGGTTGCATAGTAGTAATACATCTTGTATTGATTATTGATGCTTACGTAAGAAGTCACTCGGTTATACTCAATTATTGCTACAATAATTGTTTGCATCATATCTCATATTATTGATTCAATTATTGTCACATTATCATACGTATAATATGTTATATTATTAAATCAATAATTGAGACGACAAAGTTATTCATATTATTATTTACAATATTGACAATGTCTAGAAGTTCTGTCAAGGAGAGGTTTGGTCACCTAATTGCGCGCAAATAAGGAGAAATCCTTATCGAAAAGCCCCCTCTTTCCTAGGAACGACCTGATTGTTAAATATTGTGAGTTATAATATTAATGATGAATAAGTTCGTGTTGATTAAAGATGAAATTGATAATTCCATTGTGTGGGAATTATTAGTGTTAGTGGAAATCGACATTTATTTCGATAATAATTGATGTCTGGAGGTTATATTGACCAATCAGGTAATTAACCGGATAAATGAGCAATTAATTGCTATTGATTCATATGATTATAACTATTTGTTCACATGTGTGTACTATTGATTCATAATCATTTACTATTAGGGGAGTTGGTGCAAGATTGATAATACTTGCATGACTAAGTTAAAAATGGAGGTATAGATGTAGGTACTATACTGAAATTCGTATTTTCTCATGTCTAGAACTATTGATTCACATGATTTACTATTGATTCACATGATTTACAATTAGGGGAGATGGTGTAAGTTTGATAATACTTGCAGGACTAAATTAAAAATGAAGAAAAAGAGGAAGGTATTATCTTTGTACTATTTGAGCCCCAAAAGCGTGCAATTATCGAAACTTTATTTTCCTATAAATAGAAGCTCATTCTTCCTTCATTTCTCACCAATTCACTAAAGCTATAGAGAAATTTTTATAGAGAGAAATTATAGAGAGAGAAAGAAGAGAGAAAGTCCGCTACCTCACTATTCCAAATATCCGATCTTCTTTTGAGGTAAGGGTATTATTATTCTTTCGTATTCATTAAGAGAGTTATTTTCTTTCAATACTCGTAAGGGTTGTTATTCCATTCTTTATTATTATGTTGGAATAACTGTCTACGCTAAATCCGCATACATGGTGAAATTCTTCTATTATTCCATTCTTTATTATTACATTGGAATAACTTTCATGCATTCGATCTATCATATGCGGTGAATTACGTTGTTATTCCATTCTTTATTATTTCGTTGGAATATCCCATGCATTGTCTTGGATTATGCATGACTGATTCTATTCTTTATTATTACATTGGGAATAACACATGCATGCGATCTTCATCGCATGCATGGTGAATTCTTACATTATTCCATTCTTTATTATTACATTGGAATAACTCTATCTATGTGAATTACTAGTATTCATGGTGAATGATCCTTTGTATTCATTTTTTATTAAATTATGGAAATGATATGTCTACGTGGATTACCGCATGGCGGTGAAAATCCATTTGCGATTTCAGTATATTCTATTATATTCATCTGGGATATCATTTCTTTTGTACTCGTTATGAAATATCGTTTTCTTTGGTATTTTTCTGTTATGAGTTACTATTCACGGGTTACTATTCACTCTAGTATTATTCACTCGGGTATTCGGGACACTTTTTCGTGCTGGAGTACTATTCACGAGTTACTATTCACCCAATTACTATTCATAGTAGTATCATTCACTCTCGGGTATTTGGGGCTTTTCATGTCGGGGTACTATTCACGGGGGTACTATTCAGAAGTACTATTCACGGGTACTATTTACCCAGAAAAATATATTTCTTTTCATGTCAAATTATTTTTGGTACATGAATATTATTCTTGAGTTTTACTCTACAAAGCAGTATCATGTTGACAATTTGGACGTTATTGATTTCTGGATCAATTAAATTATAAATCTTTAAAATTTATCCTTGAACTTGTTTTATTGAATTATTATGTCATTGTCATTATCCTCATGCTTATATTGTGATGAAAGTCATCTTTGGCTTACGTGCATAGATGAACTTGGTATGATTATGACCAGGGATTATTTAGTATAATCATGACCGTAATGTGACAAATGATGTGGTAAAGGTCCTCATTGGCCTGTAGTTCATTGATGGAAAGTTGTTGGTATGATTATGACCAGGGATTATTCGGTATAATCATGACCATTGATGATTACATGAATATCCTTGGCCGTGGTGCAGGGATGATTCGATTTTATTTATTATTAAGCTGAGTCTCAGGGATAAAGTTGATGAAAAACTTTTTAAATCATAGAAGATAGTAGATTTTATGCTCTACTTGACTCTTCTAATGGATTGCTTATTTCTGCTGCAGTCTTTGATCTAAAACTTGTTGTCTATTGTATTCTATCAGTTGTTATCTTTGTTGAAGGCTAAGGATAATTTATTACGCATTATCTTAGTCATAATATTTTTTACTAGGCTAGTTGAGTTCACCCTTTCTTTCATTGTTCTCTTCTTGAAATGAGAATATATTTGGGACGAGTCGGGGAATGGAGTGATGGTCCGGGATAAATGGCTTTAGTAGTTCTCACTATATTACTGAAATAATGTGATAATAATTGTAATGAGGACTCCATTGAGTGTGGATATTGTCTAGATGACAATATTCTTGTTTAAACTCTCACTATGTTTTGTCATATTTTACACCACATTGTTGTATAATTAAGTTGTATTTGAATTTATGTACCATGTATCCGGTGACTCAAGATGGGTGATGTATACCTGATTTGGGGGCGTCACAGTTGGTATCAAAGCTTAGGGATATGTTCCCTAGCTGAGATGTGAGACAATAACTAGGAGGGGAGAGACGAGGAATTCCTTTGCTAGTATGACTTACCTAAGTTTAATTGGTATTTAATTGGTCGGTCAGAGTATAGGGATAATATGTGATATGTCAATTATCCCTTGTTTTGTGACAGTGTTTGAAAATGACATCCAAAAATGTTGAGATAAGCAATGAAGCACATGAGACCGTTGAGTCACCAACGATCAATACCCAGGATAATGTGCAATAGGAAGACAATAATCCTCAGGTAAATAATAACACCGATGAAATGATGAACGATGGGATGTTTAGAGGCTTTATGAAATTCATGTAACATCAGGCGAGAGAGACTCCTGTTCAAAATGCAGGTGGAAACAATGAAAACCCACGGCTAGTCACTGCTAAGCAGTTCAAGGAGCTGGGACCGCTGGAGTTTTTGGGAAAGCCAAAACCACTTAAGGCGGAGACGTGGTTAAAGCAGATCACCAAGATATTTGATGTCTTGGGATGCTCCGAGGAGCTAAATGTTCCCTTTGCCACCTTTATGTTGCGTGAAGAGGCAGTTCATTGGTGGGAATCTGTAAAACGTACCCAGCCTGACGCACTCAAGATGTCTTGGGAGAAGTTCCAAGAGCTTTTCAATGATAAGTACTTTCCGAAAGTATTCGTCACATGAAGGAGGTGGAATTCATCAAGTTGGAGCAAAACAATATGACCAGGTGTCATGATCTGAGGCTAAATTTGCGAGTTGTCCGATTTTCATCCCATTTGGTTGATAATGAGGCGCGAATGGCCTTGAATGTTTCTAAGAGGTTTGAAACCCGAAATACGTCAATACCTCATTTCTCACAAAATTTGTTTATATTCTAATGTTGTGAATAGGGCTCGATTATTGGGAGTAGCGATAATGAGTCAGCACAACCAAAATGTAACGAGCAATAACACGATAATAATCGTACAGGTGGCAACGACCATCGAAACAATGATAACCATCGTGAGGGAAATTATCATGCCAAGAATGGTAAACACTTCCGTGGTAATCGTGGCCAAGATAATAGGAGTGAAAATTTCAAGAAGAGAAGATTTAACGATGATGGAAAGACGTCAGCACCAACACCTGTTGTTAAGGAAGGAGAATGGCCGCTGGTCGTATGTTAAAAATGCGGAGGGGAGGGACACATCAGTCCAAACTGTACGCAGCAGTTAAAAACATGTTTTAATTACGGGAGAGAAGGTTATTTAGCTCGATTTTGTCGTGCACCAAAGTCAAGTCCAGCGGGGACAGTGGAAACAAAGGCGGATACGGACAAAACAAAGTTGGTGGTTTCAGGGAGAGCGTTTTTCGTGACTTCTCAAAAAGCGAGTAACCAACGACGAAGTTAGCACGGGTTAGTTAATTATAAATTTTGCGAAGTCTATACATTATTAGATCTGGGTTCTACCCATTCTTTTATTTCTCTTGCTTTGCGTTCAACGTTTAAATTTGACTCCTGAGAAGTTAGACTTTGACTTATTAGTTGAAACTTCGTTAGTAGAAACCTTTGTTACCGCAACTGTTTATAAGTCTTGTTTGATTCAAATCGATACCCTCACGTTACTTGTCGATCTTATCTTTTTGAAAATACTGGCCTTTGATGCAGTTTTAGGAATCGATTGGTTAACTACTCATCAAGATTTTTGTAAGGTTGTTAGCTTTCATATTCCTAACCAACCTATTATGCGAATTCAAGAAACCAAACCACAAAAGTCAATCATTGTCATATAAAGCCATAAGTAAAGAGCCCGAACCTTTCTTTGGTGACTTTCTTGTGTGGAATGCTGCCCGAAGCGGACTTTTACATGGGGCTACGTCGTGAATGACGATGGCAAGTTGATAGGTGTCAATGTGACGTATTATCCAAGTCTTGGATGAGAGTCACGATTTTGAATGACATTTCTATTGTTAATAAATTTCTCGACGTATTCTCTGAAGACTTCTAGCTACCCTAGGCGTAAAATCGAATTTTGTATTGACCCCTAGTACAAAATCCATTTCTAAAACCCTTAAATATTTTTCTTTACCAAAAACGAGCGATTATGCGCGCCAAAGAAGTTGGATCGAGCTATTGAAGCTTACGACCATACCATTAAATATCATCGTGGAAGAGCGATCATGGTAGCTGACGCGTTGAGTAGAAGATCGTATGCGGTTACGAGTGTGACATTGTTAACACAAAAACCCATTTCGTATAACTTACAAATGATGAAGATAAAGTTAAAGACTCTAGGGATCCACGTGGTGATATCAACTATCACTGAGTAGAATCAACTTTAATCGATACGATTAAAAAGCCGCTCAAGCTTAGGACCGGAGTCGATGATGAAAATGAAGAAGAAGATTCAAGAAGGCGTTATCTCAACCCTTGATTTAATTGGCCCATTTGAAATCCTCGATCGAGTAGGAACTGTGGCCTATAGACTCGTTTTAACACCAAGTATGTCGCATGTTCATAACATTTTTCACGTATCGATGTTACGTAAATATGTGGATGACCCGAACAACGTTATTAAATTAGAACTAGACGAGATAGCAGAAGATTTAACATATGAGGAGATACATGTTAAAATCTTGGATAAGAAGGATCGTATTCAACACTCAAAGGTTATGCCTCAAGAGTTAGAATCTGAAATGAAGTCAAGGTATCCTCATCTCTTGACATACCAGTGCGTCACGTAAATTTCGAGGGCTTAAATTGCATAAGGAGGGAGATTGTGAGACCCCAAATTTTATGAATAAAGATTTAAATTTCTCGAAATATTTTTTGAATATTATGGTGTGGATTTGATATAATGTTATAGTTGTGGGTAATATTTATAAATTTTGCAAAGTAAGCAAGTTGTTATATAATATTAGATTGGTGGGGAATATTCTTTTTGTGTGGGGAATATCGATGCGATGGCACAATCATTGGTGGACCCCACAATGTAAGTATTTGGTAGTTAGAAAGCGACAAAATTATCTTTTTATAAAAAAAGCGGCGAAAGTGTTCACGAATTAAAAGCTGTTGAACTACTCGGTAGTAAAAAAGTATAGTCTGGCGTGGTTGCGTAGTAACAATTGTATTGATTATTGATGCTTACGTAAGAAGTCACTCGGTTATACTCAATTATTGCTTCTGATAATTCTTTGCATCATATCTCTCATATTATTGATTCAATTATTGTCACATTATCATCATCGTATAATATGTTATATTATTAAATCAATAATTGAGACGACAAAGTTATTCATATTATTATTTACAATATTGACAATGTCTAGAAGTTACATCGAGGAGAGGTTTGGTCACCTAATTGCGGCGCAAATAAGGAGAAATCTTATCGAAAAGCCCCCTCTTTCACAGGAATGACACGATTGTTAAATATTGTGAGTTATAATATTAATGATGAATAAGTTCGTGTTGATTAAAGATGAAATTGATAATTCCATTGTGTGGGAATTATTAGTGTTAGTGGAAATCGACATTTATTTCGATAATAATTGATGTCTGGAGGTTATATTGACCAATCAGGTAATTAGGATAAATGAGCAATTAATTGCTATTGATTCATATGATTATAACTATTTGTTCACATGTGTGTACTATTGATTCATAATCATTTACTATTAGGGGAGTTGGTGCAAGATTGATAATACTTGCATGACTAAGTTAAAAATGGAGGTATAGATGTAGGTACTTATCTTTGAAATTGTATTTTCTCATGTCTAGAACTATTGATTCACATGATTTACTATTGATTCACATGATTTACAATTAGGGGGAGATGGTGTAAGTTTGATAATACTTGCGGGACTAAATTAAAATGAAGAAAAGAGGAAGGTATTATCTTTGTACTATTTTGAGCCCCAAAAGCGTGCAATTATCGAAACTTTATTTTCCTATAAATAGAAGCTCATTCTTCCTTCATTTCTCACCAATTCACTAAAGCTATAGAGAAATTTTATAGAGAGAAATTATAGAGAGAAAGAAGAAGAGAAGTCTCGCTACCTCTTTATTCCGATTATCCGGTCTTCTTTTGAGGTAAAGGGTATTATTCTTTCGTATTCATTAAGAGAGTTATTTTCTTTCAATACTCGTAAGGGTTGTTATTCCATTCTTTATTATTATGTTGGAATAACTTTCTGTAATACCGCATACATGGTGAAATTCTTCTATTATTCCATTCTTTATTATTACATTGGAATAACACATGCATTCGGTCTATCATATGCACGGTGAATTACATTGTTATTCCATTCTTTATTATTACATTTGGATATATCATTATTTATGCGGATTATTATGCATGACACATTTGATTCTATTCTTTATTATTACATTGGGAATAAGTTCCATTCTTTATTATACATTTGGAATATCTATCGCATGCATGGTGAATTCTTACATTATTCCATTCTTTATTATTACATTGGAATAACTTTGTCATGTGAATTCTTAGTATTCATGGTGAATGATCCTTTGTATTCATTTTTATTAAATTATGGAAATGATGCATCTACGTGGATTCTGCGCATGGCGGTGAAAATCCATTTGCGAGTTTAGTATATTCTATTATATTCATATGGGATATCATTTCTTTTGTACTCGTTATGAAATATCATTTTCTTTGGTTTTTTTTTATATTCATGAGTTACTATTCACTGAGTTACTATTCACTCTAGTATTATTCACTCGGGTATTCGGGACACTTTTTCGTACTTATTTTGAGTTCTTATTCACGATTCTTATTCACCCAATTACTATTCATAGTAGTAGTATCATTCACTCGGGTATTTGGGGTACTTTTCATGTCGGGGTACTATTCACGGGGTACTATTCCTGAAGTACTATTCACGAGATACTATTTACCCAAAAAATATATTTCTTTTCTGTCCAAATTATTTTTGGTACATGAATATTATTCTTGAATTTTACTCTACAAAGCGTATCATGTTGACAATTTGGACGTTATTGATTTCTGGATAAATTAAATTATAAATCTTTTAAATTTATCCTTGAACTTGTTTTATTGAATTATTATGTCATTGTCATTATCCTCATGCTTATATTGTGATGAAAGTCATCTTTGGCTTACGTGCATAGATGAACTTGGTATGATTATGACCAAGGATTATTTAGTATAATCATGGCCAAGTAATGTGACAAATGATGTGGTAAAAGTCCTCATTATTTTGTAGTTCATTGATGGAAAGTTGTTGGTATGATTATGACCGAGGATTATTCGGTATAATCATGACCATTGATGATTACATGAATATCCTTGGCCGTAGTAGTGCGAGGATGATTCGATGATTTTATTTATTAAGTGAGTCTCGGATAAAGTTGATGAAAAACTTTTTAAATCATAGAAGATAGTAGATTTTATGCTCTCTTGACTCTTACAATGGATTGCTTATTTCATTTGAGTTGTTGATCTAAAACTTGTTGTCTATTGTATTCTATCGGTTGTTATCTTTGTTGAAGGCTAAGGATAATTTATTACGCATTATCTTAGTCATAATATTTTTTCTTAGGCTAGTTGAGTTCACCCTTTCTTTCATTGTTCTCTTGAGGAAATGAGAATATAAATGGGACGAGTCGGGGAATGGAGTGATGGTCCGGGATAAATGGCTTTAGTAGTCCTCACTATTATTCTATGAAATAATGTGATAATAATTGTAATGAGGACTCCATTGAGTGTGGATATTGTCTAGATGACAATATTCTTGTTTAAACTCTCAGCTATGTTTTGTCATATTTTACACGACTGTTGTATAATTAAGTTGTATTTGAATTTATGTACCATGTATCTGGTGACTCAAGATGGGTGATGTATACCTGTTTTGGGTGCGTCACAGTTGGTATCAGAGCTTAGGGATATGATCACTGGCTGAGATGTGAGACAAGAACTAGGAGGGGAGAGACGGGTAATTCCTTTGCTAGTATGACTTACCTAAGTTTAATTGGTATTTAATTGGTCGGTCAGAGTATAGGGATAATATGTGATATGTCAATTATCCCTTGTTTTGTGACAGTGTTTGAAAATGACATCCAAAAATGTTGAGATAAGCAATGAAGCACATGAGGGCAGTTGAGTCACCAACGATCGATACCGAGGATAATGTGCAATAGGAAGACAATAATCCTCGGGTAAATAATAACAACCAGATGAAATGATGAGCGATGGGATGTTTAGAGGCTTTATGAAATTCATGTAACATCGAAGAGAGAGACTCTGTTCAAAATGCGGTGGAAACAATGAAAACCCACGGCTAGTCCTTTGCTAAGCAGTTCAAAGAAATTTGGGACCATTGGAGTTTTTGGGAAAGCCAAAACCACTTAAGGCGGAGGCGTGGTTAAAGCGAGATCACCAAGATATTTGATGTCTTGGGATGCTCAGAGGAGCTAAATGTTCCTTTGCCACCTTTATGTTGCGTGAAGAGGCGATTCATTGGTGGGAATCGTAAAAGCGTACTTGACTGGCCTTTTCAAGATGTCTTGGGAGAAGTTCAAGAGCTTTTCAATGATAAGTACTTTCGAAAGTATTCGTCACATGAAGGAGGTGGAATTCATCAAGTTGGAGCAAAACAATATGGCCGTGTCGCAATACAAGGCTAAATTTGCGGAGTTATCGATTTTGCATCCCATTTGGTTGATAATGAGGAAGCGAATGACGCGAATGTTTCTAAGAGGTTTGAAACCCGAAATCGTCGATACCTCATTTCTCACAAAATTTGTTTATATTCTAATGTTGTGAATAGGGCTCGATTATTGGAGTAGCGATAATGAGTCGGCACACAACCAAAATGTAACGAGCAATAACACGATAATAATAAATACGGTGGTAGCGACCATCGAAACAATGATAACCATCGTGGGGAAATTATCATGCCAAGAATGGTAAACACTTGGTGGTAATCGTGGCCAAGATAATAGAGTGAAAATTTCAAGAAGAGAAGATTTAACGATGATGGAAAGCGTCGGCACCAACTTTTTGTTGTTAAGGAAGGAGAGCGACCACCGGTTGTATGTTAAAAATGCGGAGGAGGGACATATCGGTCAAAAGCTGCGTGATGCGATTAAAAGCATGTTTTAATTGTGGGAGAGAAGGTTATTTAGCTCGATTTTGTCGTGCACCAAAGTCAAGTCCGGTGGGGGACGGTGGAAACAAAAGCGGATCTGGACAAAACAAAGTCGGTGGTTTTCGGGGAGGCGTTTTTCGTGACTTCTCAAAAAGCGAGTAAACGACGAAGTTAGCAGGTTAGTTAATTATAAATTTTTTGAAGTCTATACCTTATTAGAATCTGGGTTCTACCCATTCTTTTTATCTCTCTTGCTTGCGTTCAGCGTTTAAATTTGACTCAGGAGAAGTTAGACTTTGACTTATTAGTTGAAACCGTTAGTAGAAACCTTTGTTACCTATTTGTTTATAAGTCTTGTTTGATTCAAATCGATACCCTCACGTTACTTGTCGATCTTATCTCTTTGAAAATACTTGCCTTTGATGTGATTTTAGGAATCGATTGGTTAACTACTCATCAAGATTTTTTGTAAGGTTGTTAGCTTTCATATTCTAACCAACCTATTATCGAATTCAAAGAAACCAAACCACAAAAGTCAATCATTGTCATATAAAGCCATAAGTAAAGAGCCCCGAACCTTTATTTGGTGACTTTCTTGTGTGGAATGCTGCGAAGCGGACTTTACGTAGGCTACGTCGTGAATAGCGATGGCAAGTTGATAGGTATCGATGTGACGTCTTATCCAAGTCTTGGATGAGAGTCGCGATTTTTGAATGACATTTCTATTGTTAATAAATTTCTGGCGTATTCTTGAAGACTTCTTAGCCTACCCTAGGCGTGAAATCGAATTTTGTATTGACCCTAGTACAAAATCCATTTCTAAAACCCTTAAATATTTTTTTTACCAAAAAGCGAGCGTATAATCGCCAAAGGCGTTGGATCGAGCTATTGAAGATTACGACCATACCATTAAATATCATCGTGGAAGAAGCGAGCGTGGTAGGTGGCGCGTTGAGTAGAAGATCGTATGCGTTCTGAGTGTGACATTGTTAACACAAAAACCCATTTAAGTATAACTTACAAATGATGAAGATAAAGTTAAAGACTCAGGGACCCACGTGGTGATATCAAATATCTGAGTAGAATCGACTTTAATCGATAAAGTTAAAAAGCTCGCTCAAAGCTTCGGACGGAGTGATGAAATGAAGAAGAAGATTCAAGAAGGCGTTATCTCAGCGAGAATCGATGATTTAATTGACCCCATTTGATTGGCCCATTTGAAATCCTCGATCGAGTAGGAAGCGTGGCCTATAGACTCGTTTTAACACCAAGTATATGGCGTGTTCATAACATTTTTCACGTATCGATGTTACGTAAATATGTGGATGACCCGAACCACGTTATTAAATTAGAACTAGGCGAGATAGCGAGAAGATTTAACATATGAGGAGATCGTGTTAAAATCTTGGATAAGAAGGATCGTATTCAACACTTCAAAGGTTATACCTCAAGAGTTAGAATCTGAAATGAAGTCAAGGTATCCTCATCTCTCTTGGCATACCAGTGCGATACGTAAATTTCGAGGCTGAAATTTCATAAGAGGGAGATTGTGAGACCCCAAATTTTATGAATAAAGATTTAAATTTCTCGAAATATTTTTTGAATATTATGGTGTGGATTTGATATAATGTTATAGTTGTGGGTAATATTTATAAATTTTGCAAAGTAAGCAAGTTGTTATATAATATTCGATTGGTGGGGAATATTCTTTTTGTAGGGGAATATTAAATGCGATGGCACAATCATTAGTGGACCCCTGACGGAAGTATTTGTCGTAGTTAGAAAGCGACAAAATTATCTTTTTATAAAAATAGCGGCGAAAGTGTTCTGAATTAAAAGCTGTTGAACTACTCGGTAGTAAAAGTATAATGTCTGGCGTGGTTGCGTAGTAGCACTTGCGGTATTGATTATTGATGCTTACGTGAAGTCACTCGGTTATACTCAATTATTGCTCTGATAATTCTTTGCATCATATCTCTCGTATTATTGATTCAATTATTTGTCGCGGTATCATCACGTATAATATGTTATATTATTAAATCAATAATTGAGGCGACAAAGTTATTCATATTATTATTTACAATATTGACAATGTCTAGAAGTTACATCGAGGAGAGGTTTGGTCACCTAATTAATTGCTTGCAAATAAGGAGAAATCCTTATCGAAAAGCCCCTCTTTCACAGGAATGACTTTGGTTTGTTAAATATTGTGAGTTATAATATTAATGATGAATAAGTTTCGTGTTGATTAAAGATGAAATTGATAATTCCATTGTGTTGGAATTATTAGTGTTAGTGGAAATCGACATTTATTTCGATAATAATTGATGTACGGAGGTTATATTGACCAATCGGGTAATTGCTTGGGATAAATGAGCAATTAATTGCTATTGATTCATATGATTATAACTATTTGTTCACATGTGTGTACTATTGATTCACAATCATTTACTATTAGGGGAGTTGGTGCAAGATTGATAATACTTGCATGACTAAGTTAAAAATGGAGGTATAGATGTAGGTACTTATCTTTGAAATTAATATTTTCACATGTTTAGAACTATTGATTCACATGATTTACTATTGATTCACATGATTTTACTATTGGGGAGATGGTGTAAGTTTGATAATACTTGCGGGACTAAATTAAAAATGAAGAAAAGAGGAAGGTATTATCTTTGTAATATTTTGAGCCCCAAAGCGTGCAATTATCGAAACCTTATTTTCCTATAAATAGAAGCTCATTCTTCCTTCATTTCTCACCAATTCACTAAAGCTATAGAGAAATTTTTAGAGAGAAATTATAGAGAGAAAGAAGAAGAGAAGTACGCTACCTCCTTTATTCGAGTATCGATTTTCTTTTGAGGTAAAGGGTATTATTTCTTTCGTATTCATTAAGAGAGTTATTTTCTTTCAATACTCGTAAGGGTTGTTATTCCATTCTTTATTATTATGTTGGAATAACTTTTCTACTATGTAATACCGCATACATGGTGAAATTCTTCTATTATTCCATTCTTTATTATTACATTTGGAATAACACATGTCAGTGATTCACATTGTTATTCCATTCTTTATTATTACATTTGGAATATCACATATATATTTGGAATATCACATGTCGGTGAATTACATTGTTATTCCATTCTTTATTATTACATTTGGAATATCACATGCATGCGGATTATGCATGACTGATTCCATTCTTTATTATTACATTTAGAATAACTTTTATCATGCATGCGATCTATCGCATGCATGGTGAATTCTTACATTATTCCATTCTTTATTATTACATTGGAATAACACATCTACATGTGAATTACCGTATTCATGGTGAATGATCCTTTGTATTCATTCTTTATTAAATTGTGGAAATGATGCATCTACGTGGATTCCGTATGGCGGTGAAAATCCATTTGTAGTTTCGTATATTCTATTATACTTATCTGGGATATTATTTCTTTTGTACTCATCATGAAATATCGTTTTATTTGGTATTTTTCTGTTACGAGTTACTATTCACCCAATTCTTATTCACTATTATTATTCACTCTAGTATTATCACTTTCGGGTATTGGGCACTTTTTGCGTGCGAGTACTATTCACGAGTTACTATTCATGGAGTTACTATTCATAGATTACTATTCACTCTAGTATCATTCATTCGATTCGGGTACTTTGGGGTACTTTTCATTCATGAGTACTATTCACACTATTACTTCTTATACCCAAAAAATATATATTTTTTGGTCCAAATTATTTTTGGTATATGAATATTATTCTTGAATTTTACTCTACAAAGCGATATCATGTTGACAATTTGGGCGTTATTGATTTTTTGGATAAATTAAATTATAAATCTTTAAAATTTATCCTTGAACTTGTTTTATTGAATTATTATGTCATTGTCATCATCCTCATGCTTATATTATGATGAAAGTCATCTTTGGCTTACGTGCATAGATGGACTTGGTATGATTATGACCGAGGATTATTCGGTATAATCATGGTAGTAATGTGATGAATGATGTGGTAAAAGTCCTCATTGGCATGTAGTTCATTTATGGACGAGTTGTTGGTATGATTATGACCGAGGAATTATTCGGTATAATCATGACCATTGATGATTACATGAATATCCTTGGCCAGTAGTGCGAGGATGATTCGATTTTATTTATTAAGTTGATTCTCGGTGATAAAGTTGATGAAAAACTTTTTAAATCATAGAAGATAGTAGATTTTATGCTCTACTTGACTCTTTAATGGATTGCTTATTTTCATTGCGAGTTGTTGATCTAAAACTTGTTGTCTATTGTATTCTATCGGTTGTTATCTTGTTGAAGGCTAAGGATAATTTATTACGCATTATCTTAGTCATAATATTTCTTCTTGGGCTAGTTGAGCTCACCCTTTCTTTCATTGTTCTCTTGAGAAATGAGAATATAGTTGGGATGAGTCGGGGAATGGAGTGATGGTCCAGGATAAATGGCTTTAGTAGTTCTCACTATTCTATGGAATAATGTGATAATAATTATAATGAGGACTCCATTGAGTGTGGATATTGTCTAGATGACAATATTCTTGTTTAAACTCTTAGATATGTTTTGTCGTATTTTACACGACTGTTGTATAATTAAATTGTATTTGAATTTATGTACCATGTTGACTAAAGATGGGTTTGAATTTTTGTACCATGTTTATGTGTGTGTGCCCATGTAAGGTGTGTATAGGCCAAGACATACAAGCCTTTTTTGAAAAAGGGCATATCAGTTATGCCTTGTCCGAAGTGTTGGAAAGTTTTTGAACTAAATGTTAGCATTTGAATTTTGGGCATAAAGCACCTTTTCCCCATTGTGGTTGTCAAGTTGTAAGCATTGAGCCATTGTACATTAACAAAAATGCAATTGACCCACTGTGTTTTTAAAAATTTAAAATCAGGTCATTCTATCAAATTTAGTGGATGTCTGTTTATTTATTTCTTACGTGACATTTAAAGAAAAAAGAAATTCAAGAAAATGACGTGGAATCAAATAAGCAGACACACGTGGATATGGTATGTAAATGCTAAAAATAAGGTGGAAAATATTTATAATATGTATAATATTAAAATAATAAAAAGTTAAAATATGTATAAACTTAGAATAATAATATAAAAACAAATCGTCACTCCCTATAAACATTTCTTCACAGCCGATCAAAATAAAATCATCATTCCCTGTAATTTTCTCACAGCATACATTCATAAGTTTGGGGTTCTTCTTCACAGCCGATCAACAAAAATGAGCTTAGTATAAGGGTTTTCAGATAAAAAGCTACAATCTTGTTTCCCCTTTTGGAGTCGATTAACAGAACATCGCGACTCCACTAGCTTGTCGTCGTCCCATTTTTAGACCTGGTCACCGACGAAGGAGGAAAGAAGGCAAATTTGGTGGCCAGTTGAGAAATAAAACACCCCATTAACCACCACCCAAGGATTATCCCTGGTGACCCAACTCATGAATCCATATGCATATATCTATCTCTCTCTCTCTCTATATATATATATATGTATATTTAAACACCCCAATATTATATAAGCACAAAGAAAAAATAGTGTTTGTACTTTGTACTAGATGGGTGAGGTTTTAGAGAGAGAAAGATGGATTTTGTGGGTTTGTGTTGAGTTATGGGTAAATGAGGTTAGTTTCAATGGGTATTGAAAATGAGAAAGGGGTGAGATTTCTAGGGTTTTGGTGAGTTTTTGTTTGGCTACATTTGTGTAAAGTAGGTGAGATCATGGACACAAAGAATATTGAAATCTCAATCGATCTCCCCTACTCTCGGAGAATTTCTGGGCACAAATCTGAGAACACATCAAGCTCATATGTTGCTACTCCTAGATATGAGATTTTTTAGACTGGTGGGTTTTTGTTTTTGAAGATCTGATGAGATTTAGAAAGTTAGAGGGGATTGAATTGATCATTGAGTTTGAAAAAGTGGTTTGAATTGATCTGAGAGATCGTTGGGTTTCAAAAAGTGATGAGATTTAGAAAATTGCTCCCCAATTATGAGTTTGTACTTAAGAATCTGATCTATGCAAGTAATTTGAATTGATTTTATGGGTTGAAGATGAAGAAGATGAGAGAGAGAAAAAATCCATGTTGGAAGCCATCTCAACATTTTATCGTTTTTGTTATTTTTCTTTTAAAAGCCAAGTATGAAAATAGAAGAAAGAGTTTAAGGTCTGTCCAATTTTTTGGACAGAATGGCCCGATTTTTAATTTTTAAAAAACATAGTGGGCCAATTGCATTTTTTAAAGTACAATGACTCAATGCTTACAACTCGACGACCACAGTGAGGTAAAAGTGCTTTTTGCCTTGAATTTTGTTATGGGAAATTTTAAAACATTGAATTGGCTGGCAAAACCATGTGCTCTAGAAATATTATCCGAGTCATCCTTTTTAAATCAAAGCAATCTCTACTTTTCATTTTCAAAATGAAATACCAAATGACGTTTTCTCCCTCAACTTCCAAATTCTATAAATAGGAAGGTTTTTCATTTATTTTTCTTTACCAATTTATAAATCAGAAAAGCTTATTCTTATTGTCTACATTCTCTCGAGAAAGCTTTCACTCTCTCTTCAAAACAAAGTTCTATTTCTCTGAAGAAGAGAAAAATTGGTTAAAGTATTTGAGATAAGTAATTGATTTATTATTTTATATATTATCTCATACTTGCTTATATATATATATATATATATATATATATATATATATATATATATATATATATATATATATATTTCATCTGTTAATATGAAATAAAAGTTAGTACTTAGCTATCGAAAATTAGGAGATATTTCTTAACAAAGAATATTATACGGGACGGTTTTAAAATCCTAAATGGCCTTTTATTGATATAGATAATTTATATAAACATTGTAAAATATTTATACAAATATCAGATTGTGAAACAAGTAATTTAGTCAGTACATAGATACCGATATTCGGAGATATTCCTTAACAAAGAATATTATCTAGACGGTCTTTGAAATCCTAAGTGGCTAAATATATATATATATATATATATATATATATATATATATATATATATATATATATATCTTTGAGTGAAAGCAATTTATTTGATATATCAAGTATTATTTAATTGATTAATTTGTTATACTTGATAACTATTATCACAAATATCTTGCACACACAAACTTACTTATGCATAAATTACTTGTGCATTATATATAAGTGATTTAAACTTTTATCCAAACTCAAGGTTATATTTGTTTAACATAGAAACACACTCTTTATTTATAAAGTGAATCTTTTCTAATCTGTTTAAACCATAGAAACACATTCTTTATTAAAGAAAAAGAAAAAACTTTATAAAAATGGATCAATTTATATATCTACTTATACAGAAGCATATCACATAAAAGTCTTAAACTTTTATTTAAATATTTGATCTTAAATGTATATATATATATATATATATGTATATATATATATGCTTATTTGAGAAGTATAAAATATATATAAAAGTTATTTAAATTTTTATAAATATGTACTAAACTTTATCTGCTTACTTTAGAAGCAAAGTCAAACCAATCTATTATAAAAAGGAAAATGTAGAGTTAGTTTATTTTGTTTACCTATGAGAAAGACGAGTAATTCTTTGACCAATATCAGAGTCTTAGAGAGGTCAATTGATATTTGGGTCTCTAGTGTACTTGCGAGGTAAGGAAGAGACTGTTGTTTCAAAACGAGATCATAGAATAGTTCTGAATTCAAAAGGAAGGTACAACTAAGCTTGAGGAATGAGTTGGGAGTTCGCTATCCGATGTAGTTAGTTGTGGATAATTGTAAGTTTATTTTTAAAACTTTTTAAAGGATTCTCCGCCTATTAAAGGAATATTTATTACTAAAAGTAATAGGATCTCAAGTCCTGAAGATGATCTTGAGAGCTTCACAATAGTTTCTCCAATAAATTCTCAATTCCCAATTTTGAAGAATATATCAATAAATCATTATCCAACAGTTTCCTTATCATTATTTAACTCTTTATTTTATTTTCTATATAGGATTTTACTCCTTAGGATTAGGGAGTCAAAAGAATGTTATCTATGTATGCAAAATGACATTTCACACATTTATTTAAGTGGACAACTCATCAATAATACATGAATTTTTTACTACTTCATTTTCAAATTATAAAATTAATATTGACTTATTTTTAAAAAAAATTAATTTCATACGTATTCAAATTTAAAATGGATATAAATTTATTTAATTCATCTCAATATAATTATAAATACTATAAAAGTACTTTTAATTATAAAATTTATTATTTTCAAAATTTAAATGAATAACATTAATTTAAAATTTAAAATTATCACAAATTAAAATTTTAAAAGTTAATAGTGATCTTATGTACATTTACAACTACAATCCATTCAATCATCACTCCATAAATTACTTAAAATTTAAAAAAAAATAAAAGTTATTTTACTGGTGGAATAGAATTAATAAATTATACTTTTTTTATAAATTATAAGATTATTATTAATTTTAGAAGTTAATTTGATGCATTCTCAAACATAATAATTTTGCTAAGAAATTTAAAAAAATAATAAATTTTATAAGTAGTAGTACTTTTCTAAATAAGCTACAAAATGTATTGATTAAATTTAAATTTAAAAATATCACATACTTACTTCAAAAAAGATTAATAAATTAATAGTTATTTTATAATTAAAACATAAGAGGTTGTAGTATATTACATCTATTATAAGCTCTAACGCATGAAGCCAAAATAAAGGACAAATAGTTACAACGATTAAAACATGCTTTGATGGTTGGAAATTTTAAATTTTAACTTTTAAATTTCATTATTTAAGTAATCAATATAAGGAATCTGTTGTGTACATAGTGAAAAAATTGAATCTTTATCCTGCAGAATAACCCAATAGCACTACAGAGTAAGGATAAAGATAAGGAAACTATTGTGAATGCTCTGAGACTAGATGTAGCAACATGCCTGAGCTGTATGTTGTGAATCAGATAAATTTATGTGCATTGTGTGATTGAATTTTACTAACTTGCTTATTAATTTCTGACACTGCAATTAATCTATGAAAAATTAAAAAATGCCATATATAATTTTTTAAACGGTGATAATCTATTCAACCCTCCTTCTAGATTATTATTGGACTTTTACTGACATACTCTATGAGTTTGGCTAATCGTAGAGTTTCATGATGAACGTAGAGTCTGGCTTGATCACTACAAGAAAAAGGCCCAACAATGACCAAGATTATCTGTGACCACTATTTGCGTTCGCTAATGCTTATAACAGCGACCAGTATTAGCGACCTCATGTTAATTTAGTCACTATTAATTTTCGCGATTGCAATCGGTCGCTGATATGTGCATGTGCGGTCGCTGAAAGAATTTCCCACCAAAAGTTTGGCGTGAAAGTGGGACGGGAAGCGTTTTTGTGACCGGATCATAATAGCGACCGAATATCGGTCGCTAATTCTACCACGTAGTTAAAAATTAGCGACCGCAGGCGGTCGCAGAAAGCGTTCACTGCTGATCCTATTTAATCTATCAGGAACTAGACAGTTAGACATAAAAGAAAAATAAGAAAGAAAAGAGAAGAGGTAGAAGAGAGAATAGAGGAGTGCCCCCACCCCCACCGGTCCACCCCACGTCGCCGCCCCCATGCCGCCCCATCAGGTATAATTTCTTAGTAATGTAATGTGTATAAATGTATAATCTTTTTAACTGAACATATATAAAATTTTCTTATGTTCACTTTAATTGTTTGTAGTAATTTTAACCCAACTCGTGTGTAAAAGCTTTGCGAAATAAATCTTCAATTTACCAAACTTGGAAATTTTATATGCGTCCTATAACGTTCTGCTGTTGTTCTTCTTGTGTATTAGCAAGTACAATCTAATTATATCAGTGGTGCATTGATATGTTTCAGATACATAAATTGTACCATTTTTGAATCAATGTTTTAATATTAACCTTCATCTTAGAAAGTAAATATCACTAATACGTTATAATACAATAAAATGCTTATAATTATTTATTGGTGTAATGCGATTTAAAAGAATGAACCTTCTAATGTATTCTAGTATAGCATTTTCATAAATTGAGATGAGTAGAGGTGCAATTATTTATGCAAATTTTAATAAATAAGTACGATACCAAATTACTTAATAATCGCTATGCCACCGTACCATAGTCATCATACTTTTATGGTGCGGTACTCATACAGAAATGATTAATTGACTTGCTCTTTAGAATTCTAAGTTGGCACAAACAATAATCGAATAGTCTTACCTTTTTTATGTTGTGCTTTGTAAGATTAACTTTTTGCTGCTTTTGAATCCATTCGTTATTGTTTTGGTCTTATTATATTTTGAATTTATATATTTCTCTTGGGTTGTGTCTTGGGTGCCTACAAATGACTATATATGTGACGCCCCCAAAATAGGTCCACACGACCCATTTTGAGTCGCCAGATATCACACTATAAAAATCAAATACAAACTTCACTTATACAACTATTGAACTGTCGTGCAGAGTACGACAACACATAAGCTGTGAGTTTTAATACAAATATATATAACTCTCATGGTGCCTCGACCACAACACCTTACAATGGTACTTTATATAAAAGTACAGTCAATAACTGTTTTAGAAATTAAAATCTTTGGAAAATACTCAAGGAAACCTTCGTACATGGGAGGCCATACATCTAAGTTATGATAGATATCATATGACTCGAGAATTATCCTTGGTTGACCCAAAGACCCCAAAGAAAAACGAGAAGATTACTGTCATGTTCTTTCCAATGGTGAGTCTTCTCTTGACATATAATTATCTCCATTGTCTCCAATTGAGAATTATATTTCAACCAAACTCCAAGATTATATAGGTAGTGCTCATAGATATAATCAGCAAGTGCATGTACACAACCCTGTCTTATGATAACACGAAGTCGTTTGTCATTAGACATCTTGTATGATAGTGGCAAAACACCCTTCCAAAGTTGGGTTCACCTCTCCCTATTCGGTTCACCAAAATCAACGGTTAAAATGACGTACAAAATACTACACACTTATCTGAAATTTTCAATAAAATTATTTTCATCTTTTTTTAGGGGAAACCTCAGCGACTATAGACCACCGTTCTAATCCCTGTTACCCACTTTCGACCCAAATTTGCACTCTTATTACCTGAAAGGAATTGTGAAGCAAAAAGGGTGAGCACAACTAGCCCAGTAAAGAATATCATAACTAAAGATAATTAAATTATCAATAGCCTCCGGCAGTAATAAATCAGAGATTCAGAACATATGGTAAATGATAAAACATTTCAACCATAGTTGCAGCGGAACGAGCAATCCATTAGAAGAGTCAAATAGACCATAAGGTCTATTATCTTCTCCATGTTAAAATTCCACCAATAATGTTTTATCCCTGTAACATCAATCAACAATTCCTATCCACAATCATGTGAATAACTTATAATCATAATTATGATTCTAAATTCCTCTTCGCACCCAGGATGAAGATAATTTTCATCACCTGTCTTTACCTGAAACATCAAAAATCATTATTATATCAAATCACAATTCTTGTTCATAATCATACTAATACATTCATCTTTGCACTATGGGCCAAAGATATTCACTAACAATTCATCTTTACACTATAGTCCAAAGACATACAACTGTATTTTAGAAGAGTCAAGTAGAGCATGATATCTACTATCTTCTACGAATTAAAAGTGTATTATCAATATTTTATCGCTGAGACTCAACTTTTTAAATAATTCACATCATCGAATCATCCCTGCACTACGGCCAAGGATATTCATTAGTATTATGACCACGAATTATCCATGCACTACGGGCCAAGGATATTCGTGTTTTCAACAATGGTCATGATTATACCGAATAATACCTGGTTATAATCATACCAACAACTGTCCATCAATACACTACGGGCCAATGAGGACTTTTACCACATTATTTGTAACATTATGGGTCATGATTATACCGAATGATCCTTGGTCATAATCATACCAATCAACAGTTCATCTATGCACATAAGCCAAAGATACTCATCAATCAATAGTTCATCTTTACACGTAAGCCAAAGATATACAACTGTAAAACCAATAATCAACAGTCCATCTTTGCATGTAAGCCAAAGATATACAACTGTAAAACCAATAATCAACCGTCCATCTTTGCACGTAAGCCAAAGATGACTTTCATCATAATATAAGCATGAGGATGATGACAATGATATAAGCATTAATCAAAAGAAATCAAGGATAAATATTAAAGACTTTAAATTTATCCAGAGTTTAAAAATATCCAAATTATCAACATGATCTTTGCTTTGTGGAGTAAAATTCAAGAATAATATTCATGTATCAAAAATAATTTGGATGAGAAAAAAATATATTTTTCTGGTGAATAGTACCCCGTGAATAGTACCCTATGAATAGTACTTTGAGAATAGTACCGACATGAATAGTACCCCAAATACTCGAGTGAATAGTAATTGGGTGAATAGTAACCCATAAATAGTAACTCGTGAATAGTACTCTGGCATGAAAAGTGTTAGAATAATAGAGAGTGAATAATATTTGAGTGAATAGTAACTTAGTAAATAGTAACTCATGAATAGTATTGAAAGTCATGAAAAGATCAATAATTATCAAGAAAGCTCAGAATAATATTTCCATGAAAAGATACTAGATGAAGCGTAAATATCAATGATATTCTACTAATTTCATGGAGTATAAAAATCAAAACTTTAACAAAATGAGTATAGAATTCAAAATCTGAAACGAAATAATATTACTTACATATTACAGAGTATGAAAGAAAATATTATTGCAAGCGAATATTGAACAAAAATAACATCCCTTGAACGGAAATAATATTCCAACGAATATTTAACGAAGATAATATTCTACGAATATTGAACGAAGATAATATTCTTTATGAATATTGAACGGAAATAATATTCTTACGAATGCGAAAAAATAATATCTCTTCAGAATATGAAATAAATAATACCCTTTACTTCAGAAGAAGACTGGATACTGGAGAAGTGAAGTAGCAGACTACTCTTCTTCTATCTCTCTATAGCTTCTCTCTCTATAATGGCTCTTGTGAGTCTTAGTGAATTGGTGAGAATGAAGGCAGAATGAGCTTCTATTTATAAGAAAATATAGTTTCGATAATTGCACGTTTTGGGGCTCAAAATATTACAGTATAATACCTTCATCTATACCTCCATTTTTAATTTAGTCATGCAAGTATTATAAATCTTGCACCAACTCCCCTAATAGTACATGCATGTGAATCAATAGTACACACATGTGAACAAATAGTTATAAGCATGTGAATTAATAGCAATTAATTCCTCATTTATCTGATTAATTACCCGATTGGTAAATATAACTTCCAGACATCAATTATTATCGAAATAAATGTCGATTTCCACTAACACTAATAATCCCAATACAATGGAACTATCAATTTCATCTTTAATCAACACGAACTTATTCATCATTAATATTATAACTCATAATATTTAACAACGGTCGTCTAATATTATAAAGAAGAGGGGGCTTTTCAGATAAGGATTTCTCCTTATTGGCATACAATTAGGTGACCAAACCTCACCTTGACAGAACTTCTAGACATTGTCAATATTGCAAATAATAATATGAATAACTTTGTCGTCTCAATTATTGATTTAATAATATAACATATTATGCAGATGATATTGTGACAAAAATTAAATCAATAATATAAGAGATATGATGCAGCCATTACTGTAGTAATAATTGAGTATAACTGAGTGACTTCTTACGTAAGCATCAATAATCAATACCATGTGCTACTATGCGACCACGCATATTACTGTACTTTTACCACCGGGTAGTTCAACAGTTTAACGGTAAAACTTTCGCCGTTATTTTTATAAAAAGATATTTATGTCATTTTCTAACTACGACAATACTTCCGTTGTGGGGTTCACCATTGATTGTGCCGTCGTACGAATATTCCCTGTTAAAATGAATATTCCCCGGCACAACGAATATTTTATATCAACTTGCTTACTTTGTAAAATTTTCAAATATCACTCTTAACTTTAACCTTTATCAATTTAACCATTTACTAAATAACATAATAATTATAAGAAAATTGAATACTTCCATTTTATAAAATTTGGGATGTCACAATCTCCCCTCCTTATGAAATTTCGCCCTCGAAATTTACGTACCTGGTAGTTCGAAGAGAAGAGAATACCTTGCTTTCTTTTCAGATTGTACCTTCCGGTTATATCCTCTCGTATCATGATTTTCCATTGCTCATCTCCCGTATTTTGAGATGTCATTCTAGAATATATCTTCAAAATAAAGGTTAATTGACATATCACAATTTGTCAACTTATCAAGTAAACAATTTCGACTTAGGTAAGTCACACACTAATGAAGTATATTACTCGTCTCTCCCTCCTAGTTCTAGACTCATATCTCCGCCATGACGTCCATATCCCTAAGCTCTGATACCATTTGTGACGCCCCCAAAATAGGTCCACATGACCCATATAAGTCGCCAGATATCACACTATAAAAATCAAATACAAATTTCATTTATACAACTATTGAACTGTCGTGCAGAGTACGACAACACATAAGCTGTGAATTTTGATACAAATATATGTAACTCTCATGGTGCCTCGACCACAACACCTTACAATGGTACTTTACATAAAAGTACAATTAATAACTGTTTTAGAAATTAAAATCTTTGGAAAATACTAAAGGAAACCTTCGTACATGGGAGGCCATGCATCTAAGTTATGATAAATATCATATGACTTGAGAATTATCCTGGGTTGACCCAATAGACCCCAATAAAAAATGAGAAGATGGAGTCTTTTCTTGACATATAATTATCTCCATTGTCTCCAATTGAGAATTATATTTCAACCAAACTCCAAGATTATATAGGTAGTGCTCATAGATATAATCAGCAAGTGCATGTACACAACCCTGTCTTATGATAACACGAAGTCGTTTGTCATTAGACATCTTGTATGATAGTGGCAAAACACCCTTCCAAAGTTGGGTTCACCTCTCCCTATTCGGTTCACCAAAATCAACGGTTAAAATGACGTATAAAATACTACACACTTATTTGAAATTTTTAATAAAATTATTTCCATACTATTTTAGGGAAACTCTCATGACTATAGACCCTCGATTCTAATCCTCGTTATCCGCGTCGACCCAAATTACACACTCTTATTACCTGAAAGGAATTGTGAAGCAAAAAGGGTGAGCACAACTAGCCCAGTAAAGAATATCATGACTAAAGATAATTAAATTATCAATAGCCTTCGTCAGTAATAAATTAGAGATTTATAACATATGGTAGATGATAAAACTTTTCACCCATAGTTGCAACAGAACGAGCAATCCATTAGAAGAGTCAAATAGACCATAAGGTCTATTATATTCTCCATGTTAAAAGTCCACCAATAATGTTTTATCCCTGTAACATCAATCAATAATTCCTGTCCACAATCATGTGAATAACTCATAATCATAATTGTGATTCCAAATTCCTCTTCGCACCCAGGACGAAGATAATTTTCATCACCTATCTTTACCTAAAACATCAAAAATCATGGTTATAACAAATCATAATTCTTATTCATAATCATACTAATAAATTCATCTTTGCACTACGGGCCAAAGATATTCATTAACAATTCATCTTTGCACTACAGGCCAAAGACATACAACTGTATTTTAGAAGAGTCAAGTAGAGCATGATATCTACTATCTTCTACGAATTAAAAGTGTATTATCAATATTTTATCGCTGAGACTCAACTTATTAAATAATTCACATCATCGAATCATCCCTGCACTACGGCCAAGGATATTCATTAGTATTATGACCAAGAATTATCCATGCACTACGGGCCAAGGATATTCGTGTTTTCAACAATGGTCATGATTATACCGAATAATCTCTGGTTATAATCATACCAACAACTGTCCATCAATGCACTACGGGCCAATGGGGACTTTTACCACATTATTTGTAACATTACGTGTCATGCTTATACCGAATGATCCTTGATCATAATCATACCAATCAACAGTTCATCTATGCACATAAGCCAAATATACTCATCAATCAATAGTTCATCTTTGCACGTAAGCCAAAGATATACAACTGTAAAACCAATAATCAACAGTCCATCTTTGCACGTAAGCCACAGATATACAACTATAAAACCAATAATCAACAATCCATCTTTGCACGTAAGCTAAAGATGACTTTCATCATAATATAAGCATGAGGATGATGACAATGATATAAGCATTAATCAAACGAAATCAAGGATAAATATTAAAGACTTTAAATTTATCCAGAGTTTAAAAATATCCAAATTGTCAACATGATACTACTTTGTGGAGTAAAATTCAAGAATAATATTCATGTATCAAAAATAATTTGGACAGAAAAGAAATATATTTTTCTGGTGAATAGTACCCCATGAATAGTACCCTATGAATAATACTTCGAGAATAGTACCGACATGAATTGTACCCCAAATACCCGAGTGAATAGTAATTGGGTGAATAGTAAACCATGAATAGTAACTCGTGAATAGTACCCCGGCATGAAAAGTGTTCCGAATACCTGAGTGAATAATATTTGAGTGAATAGTAACTGAGTGAATAGTAACCTGTAAATAGTAACTCTCATGAAAAGATCAATAATTATCAAGAAAGCTTAGAATAATATTTCCATGAAAAGATACTGGATGAAGCGTAAATATCAAGGATATTCTACTAATTTCATGGAGAATAAAAGCCAAAACTTTAACAAAATGAGTATAGAATTCAAAATCTGAAACAAAATAATATTACTTACATATTACAGAGTATGGAAGAAAATATTATTTCAAGCGAATATTGAACAAAAATAACATCCCTTGAACGGAAATAATATTCCAACGAATATTTAACGAAGATAATATTCTACGAATATTGAACGAAGATAATATTCTTTATGAATATTGAACGAAAATAATATTCATACGAATACGAAAAATAATATCTCTTCAGAATATGAAATAAATAATACCCCTTACCTTAGAAGAAGACTGGATACTAGATTAGTGAGTAGCAGACTATTCTTCTTCTATCTCTCTATAGCTTCTCTCTATATAGCTTCACTCTCTATAATTGCTCTTGTGAGTCTTAGTGAATTGGTGAGAATGGAGGAAGAATGAGCTTCTATTTATAGGAAAACATAGTTTCGATAATTGCATGTTTTGGGGCAGTATAATACCTTCATTTTTTTCGTTCATTATTAATTTAGTCCTGCAAGTATTATCAAACTTGCACCATCTCCCCTACTAGTAAATCATGCGAATCAATAGTTCTAGACATGTGAAAATACGAATTTCAGTATAGTACCTCCATCTATAACTCTATTTTTAACATAGTCATGCAAGTATTATCAATCTTGCACCACCTCCCCTAATAGTACATGCATGGGAATCAATAGTACACACATGTGAATAAATAGTTATAAGCATGTGAATTAATAGCAATTAATTCCTCATTTATCTGATTAATTATCCGATTGGTAAATATAACTTCCAGACATCAATTATTATCGAAATAAATGTCGATTACCACTAACACTAATAATCCCAACACAATGGAACTATCAATTTCATCTTTAATTAACACAAACTTATTCATAATATAAGGATTTCTCCTTAGTAGTGTGCAATTACGTGACCAAACCTCTCCTTGACAGAACTTCTAGACATTGTCAATATTGCAAATAATAATATAAATAACTTTGTCGTCTCAATTATTGATTTAATAATATAACATATTATGCAGATGATACTGTGACAACAATTGAATCAATAATGTGAGAGATATGATGCATCTATTACTGTAGCAATAACTAAGTGTAACTGAGTGACTTCTTACGTAAGCATCAATAATCAATACCGTGTGCTACTATGCAACCACACGTATTACTGTACTTTTACCACATGGTAGTTCAACAGTTTAACGGTAAAACTTTCGCCGTTATTTTTATAAAAAGATATTTCTGTCGTTTTCTAACTACGACAATACTTCCGTTGTGGGGTTTACCAATGATTTTGCCGTCGTACGAATATTCCCTGTTAAAACGAATATTCCCCGACCAATCGAAAATTCCCCGACACAACGAATATTTTATATCAACTTGCTTACTTTGCAAAATTTTCAAATATCACCCTTAACTTTAACCTTTATAAATTTAACCATTTACTAAATAACATAATAATTATAAAAAAATTGAATACTTCCATTTCATAAAATTCGGGATGTTACAATATATGCATGCCCTCGTGCATGTGGATAGTCCATACTATAGGGGAGACTCTAACGAAATTTTTTCGTTGGTCGGACAACTGAAAAGATGGGTATATTTATATAATAACTACGTATATGTAAAAAATAAATGATGTAGACTTGTCCCAATGCATATGCAGACCATGCATGATGCAATGATTCATATTATATCCGTAGAAATCTATTGTCTTTAGACTGGTGCAGATGTTTTAGTTAAAATATATAGGATAACATAGGACCATATTTCATTATAATTTGAGATCCACAACAATATATCATGCTATGTAAATTTGTTTTGGTATATATGTATCCTCATTCCATTCCCGAAGCAGCATTTATGATGCACATTCATGTTATATATGTACATATACATCTATATGTCTTTATAAGCATCATAAATGACATTGGGCTGAATTGTAAATCTCTAACAAGGGGAATACAATAATTCTTTTATGTAGTAGGTACCGTGGTATCATGGACCTCTATTCAGACCATAGGTGGATGAGTCGACGAAAGTCAGGTGCCCAAATAGGTGCTTCAGCTGAATTTAGAGCTGGTTACCAAGTGTTTTTGGATTATGAGTATAGTAACCCGAAATGTGTGAATGGTCAGAACAAGATAAGATGCTCTTGTTTGAATTATAAGAATGTAAATTACATGGATAAAGAAATTGTCAACTATCATTTACTTATTTCTGGGTTCAAGAAAAATTACGAAGAATGCTAGTGGACACATGGTTGGAGTACAGATAGTGGTACATCACACGTACACAATCCGGGCAGTAGTACCCATCGTATGAATGAAATGGTTCATGATATTGCAGGGCCAGATTTTGATTGGGAACAAGGTAGAGAGCAACCTATGAATTCTGATGCCAAAGCATTCTTTAAGTTGTTAAACGAGGGTAGCGAGCCATTGTGGCATGGTTGCACCAAGCACACTACATTGTCTATGTGACACCCCGAAAACAGGTATACATCACCCATCTTGAGTCGCCAGATACATGGTACATAAATTCAAATACAACTTAATTATACAACGGTCGTGTAAAATACGACAAAATATAGCTGAGAGTTTAAACAAGAATATTGTCATCTAGACAATATCCACACTCAATGGTGTTTTCATTACAATTATTATCACATTATTCCGTAAAATAGTGAGGACTACTAAAGACATTTATCCTGGACCATCACTCCATTCCCCGACTCATCCTAGCTATATTCTCATTTCACGAAGAGAACAATGAAAGAAAGGTGAACTCAACTAGCCCGATAAAAATATTATGACTAAGATAATGCGAATAAATTATCCTTAGCCTTCAACAATATAACAACCGATAGAATACAATAGAAAACAGTTTTAGATCAACAAGCTGCAATGGAATAAGCAATCCATTAGAAGAGTCAAGTAGAGCATAAAATCTACTATCTTCTATGATTTAAAAAGTTTTCATCAACTTTATCATTTGAGACTCAACTTAATAAATAAAATCGAATCATCCCGCACCACGACCAAGGATATTCATGTAATCATCAATGGTCATAAT
This sequence comes from Panax ginseng, assembly GCA_020205605.1. Taxonomy (NCBI): domain Eukaryota; kingdom Viridiplantae; phylum Streptophyta; class Magnoliopsida; order Apiales; family Araliaceae; genus Panax; species Panax ginseng. Next base: position 26,391,890 of record CM035134.1, on the reverse strand, counting down.
TATACCGAATAATCCCTGGTCATAATCATACCAACAACTGTCCATCAATAAACTACAGGCCAATGAGGACTTTTACCACATCATTCGTCACATTACGGTCATGATTATACCGAATAATCCCTGGTCATAATCATACCAAGTCCATCTATGTACGTAAGCTAAAGATGACTTTAATCACAATATAAGCATGATGGGGATGACAATGACATAATAATTCAATAAAACAAGTTCAAGGATAAATTTTAAAGATTTATAATTTAATTTATCCAGAAATCAATAACGTCCAAATTGTCAACATGATACTGCTTTGTGGAGTAAAATTCAAGAATGCTCAGAAGAATATTTCCATGAAAAGATACTGGATGAAGCGCAAATATCCAGGATATTCTACTAATTTCATGGAGTATAGAAGCCAAAACTTTAACCAACTGATTATAATAGAATATATAAAACTGCAAATGGATTTTTGCCCGCCATGCGGTAATCCACGCAGAAAGATCATTTCCACAATTTAATAAGGAATGAATTCAAAGGATCATTAACCATGCATGCGGTAATCCACATAGACAGGTTATTCCAACAGAATAATAAAGAATGGAATAACAGAAAAATTCACCATGCATGCGATAGACTACACAGATAGGTTATTCCCAACAGAATAATAAAGAATGGAACCAGGTCATGCGTAATCCACACGCATGAGGATATTCCAATGAATAATAAAGAATGGAACGGTGTCATGCATCATCCGTACGCACGAGGATATTCCAAGCAGAATAATAAAGAATGGAATAATAGAAGAATTTCACCATGTATGCGGTGACTTGATGAGCGAGTTATTCAACATAATAATAAAGAATGGAATAACAACCCTTACGAATATTGAAAAAAATAACTCTCTTCATAAATACGAAAGAATAATACCTCTTACGAATAAGAAATAAATAACATCCCTTACGGATATTGAACGAAAATAATATTCCTTAAGAATATTAAACAAAGACAATAAATATTAAACGAAAATGATATTCCTTATGAATATTGAACGAAAATAATATTCATACGAATATGAAAAATAATATCTCTTCAGAATATGAAATAAATAATACTCCTTACCTCAAAAGAAGACTGGATACTGGAATAGTGAGGTAGCAGACTTCTCTTCTTCTTTCTCTCTATAATAATTGCTTTATAGCTTTAGTGAATTGGTGAGAATGAAAGAAGAATGAGCTTCTATTTATAGGAAAATATAGTTTAGATAATTGCACGTTTTGGGACTCGAAATATTACAGTATAATACCTTCCTCTTTTCCTTCATTTTTAATTTAGTCATGCAAGTATTATCAATCTTGCACCAACTCCCCTAATAGTAAATCATGTGAATCAATAGTACACACATGTGAACACATAGTTATAAACATGTGAATTAATAGCAATTAATTGCTCATTTATCTGATTAATTACCCGATTGGTCAATATAACCTCCAGATATCAATTATTATTAGAATAAATGTCGATTTTCACTAACACTAATAATTCCAACACAATGAAACTATCAATTTCATATTTAATCAACACGAACTTATTCATCATTAATATTATAACTCATAATATTTAACAACCAGGTCGTTCTCAAGAAAGAGGGGGCTTTTTGATAAGGATTTCTCCTTATTGGCACACAATTAGGTGACCAAACCTCTCATTGAAAGAACTTCTAGACATTGTCAATATTGCAAATAATAATATGAATAACTTTGTCGTCTCAATTATTGTTTTAATAATATAACATATTATGCAGATGATACGATGATAACAATTAAATCAATAATATAAGATATATGATGCAACAATTACTGTAGCAATAATTGAGTATAACTGAGTGATTTCTCACGTAAGCATCAATAATTAATACCGTGTGCTACTATGCAACCACACGTATTACTGTACTTTTACTACCGGTTATTTTATGACAACTTGCTTACTTTGAAAAATTTTCACATATCACCCTTAACTTTAAACTTTTATCAATTTAACTATTTACCAAAATAAAAAAATTGAATACTTTTATTTTCATAAAATTCGGGATCTCACAGTTTGTAGTGGCGACATTACTTAACATCAAGGCTGATCACAACATGAGTCATGAGTGTTTTGAGTCGCTTTTGAAGGCCATTAAGAGTATGCTGCCTAAGGGTGAAAAATTTCCCGGAAACTACTAATATTTTAAAAAAATGGTGAAGAAGTTGGGTCTTGGATACCAAAAGATCAATGCATATCCGAACGATTGCATTTTATTTTATAAGGAAGAACATGAGACAAGGTGTACATTTTGCAGTCATGTTCGGTTTAGGCTTAATAAAGAGGGTGTGATAACAAAAAAAAAATAAATATACCTTTTAAGATTTTAAGGTATTTTCCAATTACACATCGGCTAAAAAGATTGTACATGTCTTCCAGAACACCTGAACATATAACTTGGCATGCGAAATCTCAAGCTAAAGATGAGGAACTAAACCATCCCGCAGATGGGCAGGCTTGGAAAATTTCAACTTAGCACATCTTGGGTTTGCATTGGAACCTAGGAATGTGAGTCTTGGATTTTCCACTAATGGTTTTAACCTGTTCGGCCACTCTGCTGTTCTGTACTGCTGGCCTGTGATTATTACTCCGTACAACTTGCCTCTTTGGAGGTGTATGAAACAACTATACTTGTTTCTTTCACTTGTGATTCCTAGTCCTAGAAAGAACCTAGATGTTTATAGGAGAGTTTAAGGTATTATGGGAGGATGGAGTACAGACTTGGGATGTTTTCTCAAAAATAAATTTTAACCTTAGGGCTGCGGTTATGTAGACTATAAGTGACTTCCTTACTTATGGTATGTTAGCTGGTTGGAGAACACAAAGTTAGCTTGTCTGTATTATATGAAGCGTACAAAGTGTTTCAATATATCAAAAGGTAGAAAGCCTTACTGGTTTGACTGTCATCATCGTATCTTTTAGGTAGATCACCCATTTTGAAAAAATCGAGAATATTTCAGAAAAGGGAAGGTAGACAATGATATACCTGCACCGCGATTTTTGGGGATGGATATGCATGACTGGTGATGAGATTGTTGGTTATCCAATTTGGAAAGATTTTTTCCTCAAACACAATCGATGGGTTTGGCGAGTCTCATAATTAGGTTCGCAAAAACATCTTTTGGGAACTGCCATATTGGTCTAAAATTTTGATTCGACATAATCTAGATGTGATGCATATTGAGACGACTGTGTTCGAAAATGTGTTTAACACCGTGATGAGTGTTACGAGAAAGACAATATAAGACCCCAACTTTTATGAATAAAGATTAATTTCTCTCGAATTATATTTTTGGATATTATTTAATGTTATAGTTATGGGTAATATTTACAAATTTTGCAAAGTAAGCAAGTGGTTATATAATATTCGATTGGTCGGGGAATATTTGTTTTAACAAGGAATATTCGTACGATGGCACAATCATTGGTGGACCCCACAACGGAAGTATTGTCGTAGTTAGAAAACGACATAATTATCTTTTTATAAAAATAACGGCAGTAGTGTTACCGTTAAAACTGTTGAACTACCCGGTAGTAAAAGTACAGTAATATGTGTGGTTGCATAGTAGCACACGGTATTGATTATTGATGCTTACGTGAAAAGTCACTCAGTTATACTCAATTATTGCTACAGTGATTGCTGCATCATTTCTCTCATATTATTGATTCAGTTATTGTCACAGTATCATCTGCATAATATTTTATATATTATTAAATCAATAATTGAGACGACAAAGTTATTCATATTATTAAATTGCAATATTTACAATGTCAGAAGTTACATCAAGGAGAGGTTTGGTCACCTAATTGCGCGCAATAGGAGAAATCCTTATTGAAAGCCCCTCTTCCAGGAATGACCTGGTTGTTAAATATTGTGAATTATAATATTAATGATGAATAAGTTCGTGTTGATTAAAGATGAATTTGATAGTTCCATTGTGTTGGGATTATTTGTGTTAGTAGAAATCGACATTTATTTCGATAATAATTAATGTTTGGAGATTATATTGTTCAATCGGGTATTCAGGGCACTTTTCATGTTGGAGTACTATTCACGAGTTACTATTCATGAGTTACTATTCACAAGTTACTATTGAGTCACATTCACTTACTATTAGGGGAGTTGGTGCAAGATTGATGATACTTGCATGACTAAGTTAAAGATGGAGGTATAGATGGAGGTACTATATTGTAATTAATTTTTCACATGTTTAGAACTATTGAGTCACATGATTTTACTATTGATTCACATGATTTACTATTATGGGAGTTGGTGCAAGTTTGATAATACTTGGATGACTGAATTAAAAATGAAAGAAAAGTTGGAGGCATTGTACTGTAATATTTTGAGCCCCAAAATGTGCAATTATCGAAACTATATTTTCCTATAAATAGAAGCTCATTCTTCCTTCATTTCTCACCAATTCACTAAAGCTTTAGAGCCATTATTATAGAGAGAAATTATAGAGAGAAAGAAGAGAAGTCCGCTACATTTCTATTCCAAAGTATCCGACTTCATTCTAAGGTAAAGGGTATTATTCTTTTCGTATTTCAAGAGAATTACTTTCTTTCAATACTCGTAAGAGTCTGTTATTCCATTCTTCATTATTATGTTGGAATAACTTTGTTTATCTGGCAACCGCATACATGGTGAAATTCTTACATTATTCCATTCTTTATTATTATGTTGGAATAACTTTGTTTTATCTGTCGCATACATGGTGAAATTCTTCTATCATTCCATTCTTTATTATTACCTTCGGAATATCACATGCATGCGTTTCATGGGATTCGGGTTCCATTATTTATTATTCGTATTTATTATTACGTAGGAATATCACATGCATGCGTTTTCTGTGGGACTGGTTCCATTATTTGTTATTTCGTATTTATTATTACGTCGGAATATCACGTACGTGCGTTTACGCTTTGACACGGTTCCATTATTTATTATTACATTTGGGAATAACACGTGCATGCGGTCTCTATCACATGCATGGTGAATCCTTCTATTATTCCATTCTTTATTATTCTATTGGAATAACCTGTCTATGTGGATTACCACATGCATGGTGAATGATCCTTTGAATTCATTCCTTATTAAATTGTGGAAATGATCTGTATACATGGATTACCGTATGGCGGGTGAAAATCCATTTGCAGTTTCATATATTCTTTATTATACTCAGTTGGTTAAAGTTTTGACTTCTATACTCCATGAAATTAGTGGAATATCCTTGATATTTGCGCTTCATCCAGTATCTTTTCATGGAAATATTCTTCTGAGCATTCTTAAATTTTACTCTACAAAGAAGTATCATGTTGACAATTTGGACGTTATTAGTTCTTGGATAAATTAATTCTTGAACTTGTTTTATTGAATTATTATGTCATTGTCATCATCCTCATGCTTATATTGTAATGAAAGTCATCTTTGGCTTACGTGCATAGATGGACTTAGTATGATTATGATGAGGAGGATCATTCGGTATAATCATGACTCGTAATGTTATAAATGATATGGTAAAAGTCCTCAGTAGCCTGTAATGCATTGATGGACAGTTTTTGGTATGATTATGACTAGGGATTATTTGGTATAGTCATGATCGTTGATGATTTAATGAATATCCTTGGCTCGTAGTACATGGATGATTAGAAGATGTGGTTTATTTATTAAGCTGAGTCTCAGCGATAAAAGTTGATGAAAACATTTTTAAATCATAGAAGATAGTAGGTTTTATTCTCTACTTGACTCTTCTAATGGATTGCTTATTCCGCTGCAGTTAAACTTGATGTCTATTGTATTTTATCAGTTTAACATTGTTGAAGACTATTGATAATTTATTCTGCATTATCTTAGTCATAATATTTCTTACTGGGCTAGTTGAGCTCACCCTTTCTTTTACTGTTCTCTTCAGGAAATGAGAATATAGCTGGGACGAGTCGGGGAAAGGAGTGATGGTCTAGAAGATAGCATTAGTAGTCCTCACTATTATGTTAAATAGTGTGACAATAAATGTAATGAGGACTCCTTTGAGTGTGGATATTGTCTAGATTACAATATTCCTATTAAAACTCTCAGTTTATGTATTATCGTATATTACACGACGGTTGTATAATTAAGTTTGTATTTGTATTTTGTACCATGTATTTGGCAACTCAAGATGGGTGATGTATACCTATTTTGGGGGCGTCATAGACAAAATATAATGATAAAGCACGGTTGGACATGAAAGATATTTGTAAGTGTTCTGGATTAGAACTTTATGAATCTGCAACTGGTAAAATGTTCAATCTGCATGTAAGGTACACATTTTCCAAAAAGCAGGTTGAAGATGTGTGCACATGGATTAAGTCTCTCAAACTACTAGATGGATATGTGTCAAACATTGCAAGGTGTGTTACGGGTGGGAAATTACAAGGGATGAAGAGTCATTACTTTCTTGTGTTTATGGAGAGACTAATGCCTATAGCATTTCGGGATATGCTTGATAAACTAATATGGGATGCTTTGACTTATCTTAGTTATTTTTTCAGAGACTTGTGTTCCAAAACATTAAATGAGAAGGACATGTCAGTACTTGAGAAGAACATCATTGAGATCACGTGTAAGCTTGAAAAAAATATTCCCGCCTGGTTTTTTTGACTCCGTGGAGCATTTGCAAATCCATCTTCCCTATGAAGCTCATGTTGGGGCTCCAGTTCAATATAGTTGGATGTACCCTTTCGAGAGGGTGATGGGAAACCTTAAGAGAAAGGTGAAAAATAGAGCTTATGTTGAGGGGTCGATATGTGAGGCATACAGTTTCGATGAGATATCTACGTTTGTCTCAGACTATTTTCCCAACGAAGTCTTGACAAAGGTCAATCGAGTCCTGAGACATGATGATGGGGGTAATGTTGAACTAAATTATCGGCGTTCTATATTTGGTCTATCGGGTTGCACTTATGTAAAAGGGAAGCGCATTTTTCTCTTTGAACAAGATTTACATGATGCACATACTTATTTTTCTCAATTGCGAGGAGATTGAAGAATTTATGAGGTACACATGTAAAATTTCAATTATTTTAGGGATAGCTATATCTTAACCTGTAATGACAAATATTTCAATATGTTAATGTTTATAAAATTTTATAGATCATACGATGACGAGTTAAAAGCGAATCACACCGCATAACTGATAAAGATGTAAAAATCGATCGTGATAAAAACTTTACAAGGTGGCTAAGGGAAAAATTAAGTTACATATATTAAGCATTAATATATACTCCATTAATTTATGACTTCATTTAATGTAATAGAGTTTTTGTAGGCTCTTACTGAGAGAACGATTCCGGATAATGTACAAGTCCTAGCTATGGGCCCAGACAGGGACCAAGTTAGTCGCAATGGTTATAAGATTAATGGTTGTGAATTTTATACAAAGGCATATGCTCGCGCTAAAGAACAACAAACACTGGATTGTGTGTCCAAAGAGATTGTTACACTGAGCTTGGTCGTGCCTTTTATGGGGAGTTGGAGGAAATCATAGAGTTATCGTACAAGGGCACTTATAGGGGTCATATTTACTTGTTCAAGTGTCATTGGTTTGATACAGAAAAAAGGGATACGTGTCGATTGACATGGAATCGTCGATATTGACATCCATAGGTATGCGTACGCCAACGAACCATTTGTGTTGCCAACTCAAATAGTACAAGTATACCACACTCCTAGTCTTATTAGGAAAGGGATAGACCACCTGCAGATTGTCAAGTTGTAATTCATACTCCTACGCGCAGTCGTGTACAATTAGTAGACGGGGAGTTCTACCAAGAGGAGATTCTTCATAGACCTACACCAATAAATGTGGAGGACGACACTGAAGTAATACAGTTAGAAGGTGGAAATGAACCTACTGAATTGGGTCCTAAGTCAGTACGTGTGCTAGATGACATTGATACTGACAAAGAAGAGTTACTGACTGACACCGACACTAAATCTGAATAAGATGATGGTTATGAATCTCCAAACTATATACAAGATGATTTTGACTAAAAAATAGGATGTATTTTTAGTATTAGTTGTAGTACTTTTAATTATACATATATACATGTTCTTTAAATATTTCATTGTCGTGTTTATGTATCTTTCATTTATTCTTGTGTTTTAGTTAACTATTTCATACCATTACATGTAATTATTGTCATTTTATTTGTATATGTACTCAAATATATCAACATATTAACATCATGAAATATGTTTTTACAGATAACGGATGAACCAGCTACAAGAAAGTGTGGCCTAGGTAGGGGTCCTAATCACGTGTCAAAGGCCTTAATAAATCTGGATGAGCGGATTCTTATACATATTCGTCCTCCTCCGGACAACATGTATGTTAAACTTTTATATATCAACATTTTATATTTTAATTGTTTAAGATTTATACTAATGTAACTTGCTTAAAATATTATAATCAAATGCCTGTATTTAATGTAAATTGTTGTATATTGTAGTGATTTATGTGATGGCAAAATTATGAAGTGCATTTCAAAATTATGCTTACAGAACTGGCCTACGCCAGTGATTACATGTGCGAGCACACCTAGCGCCCACAAGGATGCTGTTTGGAATGATTTTTAGGTATATTTTTTGTTAATGCTCATCACAATATAATTAATAACTTTTCTAATGTTATTAATGCTTGTTTTATTTGCAGAATAGATATAGATGGGACGACACACATGCACCAGTTATTCAAAAACTATTCTGGCAGAAGTACGCCATTCGAACCAAAGACAATCTAAATAAGGAAAGACAAAAAGTCATTTATAATGCAGGGTTTGACCATCCAGGACAAGGTGAGGACTACATACATGAGCATAGCCTCTGGTAGTGCACAGATAGCATATGGACTGATATGTGTGCCCAATGTAGATCTGAGGGATGGTTCAAGAGATGAAAGACTGCCTCTGCGAACAAAGCCTCAGGTGTACCTATAGGCAAAACGGACCTATAAGGGCGACAGTATATCACATGTGCATCATATTACTGCCAGGGTACCTATTGAGTATAAATTTCAGTTTTAGTTTTAGTATATCACACATGTTTACTTATTAATTGATACAATCCTGATCAACAAGTTATTCACATGTGGGCAACATATTATCATATGCTTTATAACCATTAAGCTTGCAAATTAAAGCCAGTATTATGTGGGCCTTTAAACTTTACATAATCAAATTACATGCAAAGGAAAGAAGCAAGTTTCACGAGGCAAAAGATCCTAACGTGGCAAGGATTTTGGGATTTTAGGAAATAAGATTTTGTTTCCTCAAATATTAGGCAGATTTTATTAGCCTAATTTTTAGGGATTTTTTTCCCAGATACTTATCAAATTCTATTATAATTAGGATTTCTTTCCAGTTTAGATTTACTTTCTAAATAAGGTTTCTATTATTTTATAGAAATAGGAATTTCTTTTCCAAATTGATTTCTACTTCCTTGTAGAAATTAGGGTTATGGTTTGTAATTCCTATTAGGATTAGAATAATTTTTTCCTATTGTTATTAGGATTTGGATTGTTTTGAGTAGTATAAATAGAGGTCCAAGTTGATGTAATCAAACACATTATTCATTATTCAATATATTTGTGAGGTTATTCTTTTGGTTCTTTAAAGAATTCCTAAGTAATTCTTAGTTATTTCTTTGAGATTCAATTTGACTTATCATACAACAATTCATAGTTGTGTGTGGCTTCTTCTACCCCATCAATCGTCGATTGTATCGAGATTACCACTTCAATATAAGCGAGGGGACAAGGTGTCTTTGGCGTCCATTCAACGCAGATTTTTGAATACGGGCAATTGTACCAAGATTTCCTTCTATATATAGACGAGGGGCAACACCTTAACCCCTCGTCTTAGTTCACTTAGAACTCTTCAAGTCCAGCAGACTTGGAATACACTTGATGGGAGTTGAGTTCTTGGGTTGTGCTACTCAGTTGCATTTAAGCATACGTTCGAAAGAACTGAGTAGCAGAGCAAGCATTTTTTTTCTTGATCATAGAGTATTAGACATCGAGTGTTCTTGAGCTTTTTGTTTTGTACTTGCTTAATTGTTGCATATATGTCTGATTTGCTTATAAAGGAGCCTTTGAGATGTGTCCGTTGAAGGCATCCATTGTAGCATTTAACGCATTAGACATTTCTGAGCACTGATGTTGACTTCTTGGAAATCTGTTGTTCAACCATCTGGCCCACTGATACAGCAGACTGCTATCTCACCTAACACCTAAAATGTTTTTTTAGCAGGCATGCAGTCCTTTCCTTAGCTTCTTCTATACGTTTCTTCAATACATACTAAGGATGAGTGTTGGGACATTGGGATTCCCAAAATCTCAACATCTATAAGCCATTCTTCATTTGTTATATTTCATCCTTCAGTGAATAGACGAGGCTCGGTGTTTCTGATGCTGACTGGAGAGACACCATGATCATTGTGTCTTGACACGCTCGTGCTTGATTCAGCCTTGATCGAAGAGAACACTAAGATTTCTTGTAAAACCCCGAATTTTATGAAATAAAAGTATTCAATTTTTCTTATAATTATTATTCAGTAAATGGTTAAATTGATAAAAGTTTAAAGTTAAGGGTGATATATAAAAAAATTTTAAAATACGCAAGTGGTTATAGAATACTTGTTGTCAGGGAATATTCATTTGGTCGTGGAATATTCTTTTTGTTGGGAATATCCATACGACGGCGCAACCATTTATGGGCCCCATAACAGAATACCTGTCAGATAAAGAAAATGACAAGTTTGAGTTTTTATAAATAACAGTGTAGTGGTTACCGTTAACACTGTTGAAATACCTGGTGGTTAAAATACAGTAATACGCGTGGTTGCACAGTAGCACATGGTATTGCACAATATTTTTGAATTATTGATCCTTACGTAAGAAGGCACTACTCAATAATTGTTACAGTAATTACTGTTCAATATTCTATTTTATTGATTCAATAATTGCTGCGTTGATATTTTATATTATTGTTGTTTCAATACTTGTCACTGTACAGTATTTCCCATCAATAATTCATATTATTTGAATAATATTATTAGATAACATTATTGGCAATGTCTAGAAAGTTCTATCAAGGAGAGGTTTGGTCACCTAATTGCGCGCTAGTAAGGAAAAATCCTTATTGGAAAGCCCCCTATTTCCTGGGAACGGCCTGGTTGTCATAATTGTGATTCTGTAATATTATTTGTGAATAATAAATTATTGATTTATATGATAAGGAAATATTTATTTAATGCAGATATAAATGATGGATTTATTTATGTGGTTATAAATGAAGGAATTAATGTTGAGGTGTTTTATCAGTATTTTTGTCGGAATGGAGGTATTAAAAAGCAAATCAGTATTTTTTACGATATATTACACGAGTTATAATTTTTAATCCGACTGTTGGATCGTTGCGATTTTTGGATATGTTATACATATATAAGTTGAGTATATGTCCATAAATTTTGAACCGTTAAAAATGAACGTATAAATTGTTATGAATTTTAAGAGGTAACTGGTTTAGAAATTGTTGAAGTTTCGAAATTTATCATTTTTGTGGAAAATTCTAGAATGCATGGGCCCCCACCTATGGTTGGTGAAGAAATGTGCTGAAATTGTATTTTAAATGTGGTGGGTGGCAATAGTAGCAGGTTAAGCCATCAGGTAGCAGGTCAAGTCTGCTTCGGCGTGCTAACATTTTCCTATAAATAGAGGGCTAAGTTAGAATTGAAAATCACACCAGAAACATAAGCTTTCTCTCTTTCTCTCTCTATATTATCAAGAATATTTTTGTGAGTATTTAGATACTTTGAGAGTTGCTATTCAGTGCAAGGTTCCTTCGGCTTTCCATTCCGGTCAGAAATACTGCTCTTTCGAGGTAAGGGATGGTAAGGGATTTTAAGGATTATTATGTTTATCATGTTTCGTAATTTTTCTGACCTTCAAAAATTCTAAAAAATTTTGAAATGATAATTTGATGAGTTTTATTGATTGTGTCCAAAAATGGCGATTTTTGGATGTATAGATTATGAGTTATGAATTTTATGGGAAAAGACTATTTTAAAAGTAAACCCTTATAACTCCTTGTGGTTAACTCCAAATTTGATGAAATTGTTATTGGGAGTACATCTATATAATATTAGTATACCCTATAAATTTAGAAATTTATTGATAAAAGTACAATTTATGATAAATGTCTAAATATTCGGCAGTTTTGGCCATATAAAAAATAGTAAATAAATTTTAAAAATTCTGAGAAAAATATATGTTCAATATGGGACTATATTATGCTAAATTTCAGAAAAGAAATATTTTTGGGACTGATTTGGTATTTTTCATGAAAATAAACTAGTTATGATTAAATGAATTAAATATGTTATGTGAAGTAACAAAATTGAAAAATAGGATTTTCTGGCTTGGGAATCCTATATATGGTATATGCAGATTTTTGATGAGGTTGTTGGTTATTGGTGATGAAATCTTATGAGTTTGGCATTTTAGTATGATTAAATGCATTAATTAGTAAAGTGTAAACAATTAAAATAAATTATTTATAAGTTTAAGAAATGATTAAAATATTGTGGTAGTATTAATAATATTAGATTATGAGATTATTAAGTGATTTATAACATTTGGATTAAGGTGTTATGAAATCATTGATTTATGAATCTTACTCTTGAAATTAAATGCAGTTGTTGATCGTATTGTTTTTATTATCATATATAACATTTTTATAATCCCTTGATGAAATTTCTCTTTGACTTAAGTGTAAAGATGGGTAGATTATTGGTATGATCGTGACTATGAGTTCTCTTTGGCGATGAGTGCAAAGATGAATTGTTGACTGGTATGATCATGACCATTGAATTTACAATTGAATATTTTTAGCTTAAGTGCAAAGGTGAATTGATCAACATGGTTATAATTATTGTTTATATAAATTCTGAAATGATTAAGTATTCCTTTGAGATATTAATATCTTTGGCCTGTAGTGCAAAGATGAATTATTGATGAATTTCTTTGGCCCGTAGTGCAAAGATGAACTGTTGTTGAATATCTTTGGCATGTAGTGCAAAGATGAACTGTTAATGAATATCTTTGGACCGTAGTGCAAAGATGAATTTATTAGTATGATTATGAACAAGAACTGTGATTTGGTATAACCCTGATCTTTGATGTTTCAGGTAGGTGATGAAAATTATCTTCATCCTAGATGAGAAAAGGAATTTAAAACCACAAATATGATTATGAGTTATTCATATGATTGTGGATAGGAACTGTTGATTGATGTTACAGGGATAAAACATTGTTAGTGAACTTTTAACATAAAGAAGATAATAGACATTATGGTCTATTTGACTCTTCTAATGGATTGCTCGTTCCACTGCAACTATGGTTGAAAAGTTTTATCATCTACCATATGTTCTAAATCTCTGATTTATTACTGATGAAGGCTATTGATAATTTAATTATCTTTAGTCATAATATTCTTTACTGAGCTAGTTGAGCTCACCCTTTTGCTTCACAATTCCTTTCAGGTAATAAGAGTGTAGCTGGGTCGAGTGGGGATAACAGGGGAATAATGTGGTGGTCCGAGACTGTCAAAGTTTCTCAACACATTATAAAATGGCATGACATACAATATATAATTGTATTGAGGACCTAAGATGTGTGTGTCGTATAATATACGTCACTTAATAATTGATTTTGGTGAACAACAATAGGGTGAGGTGAACCCAACTTTGGAAGGGTGTTTTGCCACTATCATATAAGATGTCTAATGACATACAATCTCGTGTTATCACAAGAAAGGGTTGTGCACATCCACTTGCTGAGTATATCTACGAGCACTACCTATATGATCTTGGAGTTGGGTTGAAACATAATGTTCAATCGCAGACGGTGGAGATAGTTATATGTCAAGAGAAGACTCACCATTGGAAGGAACATGATAGTAATCTTCTCGTTTTTCTTTGGGGTCTATTGGATTAACCAAGGATAATTCTCTGGACATATGATATCTATCATAACTTAGATTCATGGCCTCCTATGTACGAAGGTTTCTTTGAGCACTTCCCAAAGATTTTAATTTCTAAAACAGTTATTGACTGTATGTTTATGTAATGTATCAATGTGAGGTGTTGTCCATAGTTGGGACACGAGTCACAATTGGTATTAAAACTCACAGTATATGTGGTGTTGTATTTTATATGACAATTGTAGTAATAAAGTTATAGTTATTTTCTGTACCATGTATTTGGCGACTCAGAATAGGTTGGATGGATTGGACCTATTTTGGGGGCGTCACATTTCTCTTAAGCTTTGATAGACTACGATATCTACTTGTTTGGTTTGCAGACTCCACGATTCCGAGAGCTGACTGCGATTATTAACTTGGCTCGGCAGGCGCTCTGACTATTTTCACGATTTTGAGTGTGGTTTCCAAGACAGACTATGATTCTGAAGCACCTTTTTTGATACTCCACGATTCTGCGTTGACTTCTGTAATATCTCTACTGGCTTGACAGACTACGATTATGTTGAGACCTATCTATTACACTTCAAAATAGTGAGGAGCTGAACTCTATTAAGCAGATATTACATTTTAGCATAGTTATATCAATAATAAACAAATTTCAACTAATCTTTATCTCCTTTGCCTTTTTCTCCTTGGAGGATTGTCATGCTCTGCATCTCTGCAGCTCTCCTTCTCCTGTTGGCTTCATCTCTCCATGCTATATCTTCCAGCTCACTTTGACTTAGCCTTTCTCCATGATCATGTCTATTCTTAAAGGCATGATTTTTAATTGGCATGTTAAAGCCAGTAGTGGGTACTCCTTGTGAGCTAGGAGATGGCTCTTGACTCCTTAATGGTTGCGCCATGAGAATTAGTTGGCGCTGCTACTAATCAGTTCGGGGAGTCTGATAGCGAGGCTATCTTGAGGGAGGACTCATTGAAGATTGAGCAATATATTTTCCTTTGCCTCTGCATTTGCCTTTCTCTCCTTCATCTTTAATCTCCCCCTTTATGTCATAATCCAGAGTTCGAATATCCTCTGACAGACAATTCATGCCTTGAACAAGTTCATGGAGTTGACTCTTTGACTTAGCAATGTCTTCAAATTTTGTTAAACTAGAGAATTAGTTTGTGATTTGTGTTTTTGGAGAATGGCCAAGACATTGTCTGTTTGTTTCATCTTGTTAATAAAATATGCTTGGAATTCAGTCAGAGAAGATCGTAGGTTGGCAAGATTTTTCGTAATGAGTTTGTTTAAAGCCTCCTGATTCTGCTGAAGAAAAATAATTGCTTCCTTATGCTTCTGGGTAGATTGGAAGTGAATTTGATCCCTTTTATTTATACTTTGGATCATTTCCTTGATGATCTCATGTAGCTTCTTTGTGAGCTCAGAACTCAGGTTGCTAGGAAGAGTGTTGGCAGCATCGATTAAGTGGTTTAACCATTGATGAACGAGCAGAGTGTGAGTTTCCAGATCTTCTTGAATTTATTTGGTCACTTTATGTGATGCGTGAGATAACTCAGATTTGGTGGGAAGAACTGAGAGAAGCTCAAGAATTTTCTTAGTGTCCGTAGGAGAGGCTCTTGTATTTTGGTCTTGCAAATTCAAAAAAAAATGTTATTTGATGAAGAAGGAATGTCTGAATGAGGTGCAGGAATGGAGGTTTGAGTTGTGGGAGAGGAGGCTATTGAAGTTAGTAGAGCAAGTGACTCCATGATTTGAGTAGGAGCGATGTTCGTGGTGTCATGTTGTGTTATTTTTATGGAGTTCAAGGAGGTTGAAGATTGTACTAACATGAATTTAGGTGTAATTGGTTCATCAGTTACAAGATGTTGGGATTCTATAGCTGGAAATTGGTTTAGTGGGTGAAGAACCACTTCCAACCATCTTGGCAGTTCATAAAATTGATTGAAGTTTGATGGAGGGCAGTGGTTAACTATAAAAGAGATGGGAATAGATTGTACCTCACGCTCAGTCTCTGAAGAAAAATGATTTGTGATCAGCTTCTGAGAAAAATTGAGGTTACTTGGGAATCCATGAGCTAGTACTGAAATTACTGGATAAGCTTTGTGTAAGACCCCAACTTTTATGAATAAAGAATAATTTTTCATATTCGTTGATATAAAAATTTTGCAAAATAAGCAAGTTGATATAAAATATTCGTTGTGTCAGTGAATATTCGACTGGTCGGGGTATATTCGTTTTAACAGGGAATATTCGTACGACGACACAATCATTGGTGGACCCCACAACGGAAGTATTATCGTAGTTAGAAAACGACAGAAGTATCTTTTTATAAGAATAACGACGGAAGTTTTACTGTTAAACTGTTGAACTACCCGGTGGTAAAAGTACATTAATACGCGTGGTTGCATAGTAGCACACGGTATTGATTATTGATGCTTACGTGAGAAGTCACTTAGTTATACTCAATTATTGCTACAGTAAATGTTGTATAGTATCTCACGTTATTTGATTCAATTATTGTCACATTATCATCTGCATAATATTTTATATTATTAAATCAATAATTGAGACAACAAAGTTATTCATATTATTATTTACAATATTGACAATGTCTAGAAAGTTCATCGAGGAGAGGTTTGGTCACCTAATTAAGGCGCCATGATAGGAGAAATACTTATCGAAAAGCCACCTCTTTCCTGGGAATGATCTGGTTGTAAAATATTGTGAGTTATAATATTAATGATGAATAATTGTCAATAGATTAAAAATGTGTTTATTAAAGATAACTAATTTATGGTAAATATTTATTCAATTTTTGATATAAATATATGGATTGTTATGAGGCGTTTATTTTAAGTTTGACTTAGCATTCCATGGGAAGATTTACTAAATTTATGGACCGTCGATGGTGGTTTTAATAGATAACCAATATAGGGCATTAATGGTGGTTTTAATAGTTAATCAATCTGGGCCGTCGATGGTGGTTTTAAAAGTAAATCAATTTGGGCCGTCGGTGGTGGTTTTAAAAGTAAATCAATCTGGACCGTCGGTGGTGGTTTTAAAAGTAAATCAATCTAGACCGTCGGTTATGGTTTTAATAGTAATCAATATGAACCGTCCGTTCTAATAATAAATTAATTTGGACCGTTCATGAATCAGTTACTATTTAGTCCATTCTCCTATAAATAGAAGCTTAATTCTTCTTTCATTCTCACCAATTCACTGAGATTCACAAGAGACACTATAGAGAGAGAAACTATAAAGAGCAAGAAGAAGAGTATTCTGCTACTTTACTATTGCAGTATCCGGCCTTCTACTAAGGTAAGGGGTATTATTTCTTTCGTATTCATCCTTTAATATGTCGGAATAACCTGTCTACGCGGATCACGTACCGTATGACAGGTGAAAATTCATTTGCAGTTTCGTATGTTATTTCTTTTCATATTCTTAAATCTAAACTTACTATGGTAAGTATTGCTTCTATAATCCTTGAAATTAGTGGAATATCCTTAAGTTTTGCGCTTCATCCAGTATCATTTCATTGAATTATTGATATGAACTTTCTTATTAAATATCAATATTTACACTCGGGGTACAATTCATGGGTTACTATTCACCCAGTTACTATTCACTAGAATATTATTCACTCGGATATTCGGGTCACTTTTCATGCCAGAGTACTATTCACGAGTTACTATTTATAGGTTACTATTCACCCGGTTACTATTCACTTAAATATTGTTCACTCGGGTATTCGGGGCACTTTTAATGTCGGGGTACTATTCATAGGATACTATTCCTGAAGTACTATTCACAGGGTACTATTCATTTGATTAATGTGGTTAGTTATGGGTAAAGTGTGCAAATATTTCAAATAAGCAAGTGGTTATAAAATATTCATTGTTGTTGGGGAATATTCGTTTGGTCGTTGAATATTCTTACTGTCGGGGAATATTAAATACAACGGCAAATTGACCTTGTGTGGGCCCCCATAGCTGAAAGCGATTGGATGAAGAAAATGACAAATATAAGTTATTTATAAATAACGACGTAGTTGTTACCGTTAATACTGTTAAAATACCCGGTGGTTAAAACAAAGTAGCACACGGTATTACACCAATTATTGATTCTTACGTAAAAAGGCACTACTTAATAATTGTTACAGTAGTTACTGTTCAATATTTTATTTTATTGATTCAATAATTTCTACGTTGATATTTTATATTATTGTTGTTTCAATAATTGTCACTACACAGTATTTTCATTATCAGATCAATAATTCATATTATTTGAATAATATTATTAGATAACATTATTGGTAATGTCTAGAAAGTTCTATCTAAGGAGAGGTTTGGTCACCTAATTGCGCGCCAGTAAGGAGAAATCCTTATTGGAAAGCCCCCTCTTTCTTGGGAACTGCTTGGTTGCCAGTATTGTGATTCTGTAATATTATTTGTGAATAATTAATTATTGATTTATATGAAAAGGAAAATATTCATTTTATGTGGATATAGATGGAGAAAATTTTTAATTTGACAATTGTTGAAAATTGATATTTTATCTTTTTCGATAAAATAATTCATTTAAATATATTATTATATTTTAATAATATAATAATGGTGATATTTTTACAATGAATGTGAGATATATGAATAAATGAGGAGGAAGAGTATTTTTGTTGCAATAAATATTTAAAACATGTTTTTCATGTTTGTGGACCCCATTTCTTGTCTGAAATTTGATTATAACTTGTAAAATCGCCCGTTTGTATAAGACATAAGGTTCGAATTTTTCTGACAAAAGGGCTAATTATTGTGAATTATTGAAGTTCCAGATTATTTGATTTTTATTTTTTTTGGAGTTTTAAATAATTTTAGTATGAAAAACGTTTTAGGTCATGTTAGCACTTGTTTGGCTGATGTCTAGACTAAAAGAGTGTGCGTAGGAAGTTTTAGAAAAATAATAATCATATTTATTAAATTTTCTGCTTTGGTGTTCTAAGTAATTTCCTATAAATAGGGTGCTTAGGTTAGAATTGAAAATCACACCAGAAACTGAAGTTTTCTCTCTATATTATCGAGCGTATTCTTGTGAGTATTTTGATACTTTGAGTGTTGCTATACGGTGCAAGTTCCTTCAAATACGTTATATCGATATTCTGAAGAAGTACTATTCTTTTCGAGGTAAGGGATGCTATTTTTTTTAAAAAATAATATTATTTCTTCTAATAATATCATTATGCCGGATTATTGGTAAGATTTTTCTTGTAAAATTCTTGTCTTTTAGTGTCGGGGGGTTCTTATTCACGTATCGGCACTATTCACGATATCTGACACTATTCACGAATACTAAGACTATTCACAGAAAAATTAAATTTTTGTTTTTTTTCTAAAATATCAATTATGGATACTAGCTTTAATTGTATCCATGTTTTGATCATTCTTGCATTTTACTTCACTATGATTATTTATGAAGTATTTTTGAACTCGGATTGTTTAAAGTACGAATCCTTAATATTTGTTCTTTTGTTTCACTGGATTCATTTTCTTTTAAATATTTTTCATCATCCTCAGTCCTAAATGATGATATTATTGAATATCTTTGGCCAGTAGTGCAAAGATTAATGATTTTCTGATGAATATCTTTGGCCTGTAGTGCAAAGATGAATAGGTGTTGAGATGAACATGACCAACTGATGAATATCTTTGGCCTGTAGTGCAAAGATGAATATTTGATTCAAGATGAATATTGATTGATGTTACAGGGATAAAATAATGACGATGGACTTTTAAATTCATAGATTATAGTAGATTTCATTCTCTACGTAACTCATCTATGAATTATTATTTCCGCTGTGAATATTGATCTGAAAATTGTTTTCTATTGTATTTTATCAGATTTTTCCCTGTTAAAGACTAACAATAATTTGTTCTATATTATCTTAGTCATAATATTCTTTACTGGGCTAGTTGAACTCACCCTTTTCCTTTTTGTTCCATTTTTCTTCTCAAGAGGCGAGAATATAGCGAGTACTAGTCGGGGTATGGAATGAAGGTTCTAGAAAGTTGTTTTAGTAGTCCTCACCATTTTTGTAAAATAATGTACCAATGATTGTAATGAGGACTTATTTGGGTGTGCATATTGTCTAGATGACAATATTTATATTTAAACTCATAGTTTTTATATTTTTTATTAATAAAGTTATAGTTGTTTCTGTACCATGTTATTGACGACTCAAAATGGGTGATGTATACCTATTTTGGGGGCGTCACAGTTGGTATCAGACCTTAGGGATATGATCTCTGGCGGAGATCGGGGAATAGAACTAGGAGGGGAGATACGATTAAAACCTTCGCTAGTGTGTCTTACCTAAGCTTATTTATTGGTTGGTCAGTATATAGGGATATTATGTGATATATTGATTTATTTAATTAACCCTTGTTTTATGGTAGTATTTGAGAATGTCGACTGAGAATGTTAACAGTGGAGTAAATGAGACCGTGGAGACACCTTTACTCACCAACGAGGAGAACGTGCAACAGGCTGGCAATGTTCCTCCCTGTGAACACACACCGAAGGCGAGATGATGAGCAGCGAGATGTTTAGAAGCTTTTTGCGGTTCATGCAAAATCGGATAAGGGTGACTTCGTGCACAAAAAATAACGGTGGAAATGATAACGCATACGGTTTGTCACAACCAGCGATCAAAAAGAGTTGGGACCACAGTGCAGGGAAAACCAGATCCGATTAAAGGCAAAAGCGTGGGTCAAACAAATCACCAAGATATCCGATGTCTTGGGATGCGGAGAACGAAGGTTCCATTTTCCACCTTTATGTTCAGTAATGAGGCGATTCATTGGTGGGAATCGTGAAGCGTACCCATCCGGCCCTTTTCAAGCATGTCTTGGGTGACGTTTTAGAAACTGTTCAATGACAAGTACTTTCCTGAAAGTATTAGTCATATGAAGGAAGTAGAGTTTATTAGATTGGAACAAAATAACATGACGGTGTCCTAGTACAAGGCGAAGTTTCCAAAGTTATCCAGGTTTGCACCTCATTTGGAGGAGAATGAGGAACGTATGACGCAGATGTTTCTGAGAGGTTTGAAACCCGGCATCGTCAATATCTCATTCTCATAAATTTTCTCTCTATTCGAGATGTTGTCAATGAGGCTCAATTATTAGAGCGAGATAACGAAAGTACGTTCAACCGAGGGACCACAAAGCAGGATCATCTACGGTGATAGCAGTCATCGAACAACGATAACGGCGGAGAAAGAAAAATATGGACAAAAGCGGCAACCACTCTGGTGGTAATCATGGCCATGAGAATAAAAAAGAAGAGTCGGGAGGAGATTTTAAAAGAGGAGATTCAACAACGACCATGTGAAGAGCGTCGGCACCGGTGAAAGAATCGGTTCTAAGGGAGGAGAACGACCACCGTCAGTATGCTATAAATGCGGAAAGAGGGGATATATCCAAAGCGCCTGCAACAGTTCAAGGTATGCTATAATTGTGGAAAAGAAGGACATATTGCTCGAGATTGTACGGTAACAAAACCAAGTTCAGCGAGGATGGTGACTCAAAAGGCTGTCCTAGAAAAGTCAAAGTCAACGGTCCCTAGAAGAGCATTTGTCGTGACTGGTCAAAATGCGAGAAACCCAAACGAGGTGATCACGGGTAAGCTAATCATAAATTTTTGCGAAGTTTATACCTTACTAGATACCGGTGCTACCCATTCATTTATCTCTCCTGGTTGTGCTCAACGTTTAAACTTAACTCCGGAGAAATTAGACTTTGATTTATCTATGGAGACTCCGTTAGGAGAAACTTTCATCACATCCACTATTTATAAATCTTGTTTGATCCAAGTTGGCACCATCACATTACCTGTTAACCTTATCTCTTTAAAGATACTTGCTTTTGATGTGATTTTAGGGATTGATTGGTTAACTACTCATCATGCCAAAATTGATTGTTTTCGTAAGGTTGTTAGTTTTCATATTCCTAACCAACCTATTGTACGAATTCAAGCAACTAAACCACTAAAATCAATCACTGTCATAACAAGTCATAAAGCTATTCATTTATTGAAAAACGGATGTCAAGCTTTCTTAGCCCATATTATGGATTTGAATAAAGACACGTCCGATTTGAATAATATTCCTGTTGTTAGTAAATTTCCTGACGTATTTCCTGAAGAACTTCCCGGTCTACCCCCAGAACGTGAAGTTGAATTCTTTATTGATCTTGAACCTGGTACAAAGCCCATTTCTAAAACCCCATATCGAATGGCTCCTATTGAACTTCAGGAGTTAAAAGTTAAACTACAGGAATTATTGGACATCGGTTTCATTCGTCCTAGTACATCTCCTTAGGGTGCTCCTATTTTATTTGTAAAGAAGAAAGACGGGAGTATGCGACTTTGTATTGACTACCGGGAATTGAACTATGTTACCATTAAGAATAAGTATCCGCTACCTCGCATTGATGACCTGTTTGACCAGTTGCAAGGAGCAAAATTCTTTTCAAAGATCGATCTTCGTTATGGATATCATCAGCTAACGATTAGAACTGAGGATATTCCAAAGACTGCCTTCAGAACTCGGTACGGGCATTATGAATTCTTAGTCATGTCTTTTGGATTGACTAATGCTCCTGCGGCTTTCATGGATATGATGAACCGAGTATTCAAGGAATATTTGGATTAGTTCGCCGTTGTCTTTATTGATGACATCCTCATATATTCCAAAAGCCGTGAAGATAATGAGCACCATTTAAAGCTGGTACTCCAAAGGCTTCGTGAAAACAAACTATATACCATGTTGAAGAAATGCGAGTTCTAGCTTGAGGAAGTAGCATTCCTTGGGCACGTGGTGTCAAAATATGGAGTATCTGTCGACCCAGTGAAGATTAAAGCAATACAAAGTTGGGAGCAACCAAAGTCGGTGACCGAAGTACGTAGCTTTCTGGGCCTAGCTGGTTATTATCAGAGATTCGTGGAAGGATTTTCTCGAATTGCTACCCTGTTAACTCAACTGACTCGGAAAGATACAAAATTCGTATGGAGCGAGGAATGCGAAAAGAGTTTCCAAGAGTTTAAGAGGAGACTCATTTCGGCACCTGTTCTGACAATACCATCTGGTTCGGATGGATTTGTTATCTACAGCGATGCTTTAGGCAAAGGGTTAGGATGTGTTCTCATGCAACGTGGGAAAGTCATAGCCTATGCCTCGCGACAACTTAAAGAGTATAAGAGGAATTATCCTACTCATGATCAAGAGTTGGCAGCAGTCGTTTTCGCACTAAAGATCTGGAGGCACTATCTATATAGAAAGAAAGTGGAGATATATTCAGACCATAAAAGCCTCAAATATTTCTTCACCCAAAAAGAACTCAACATGTGGCAACGATGTTGGCTCAAGCTTTTGAAAGATTATGACCACACTATTCAATACCATCCTGGAAAAGCGAACGTGGTAGCTGACGCATTGAGTAGAAGATCATATACGGGAACAAGTGCCATGTTGTCAACACAAAGGCCCATTTTGTGTGATTTACAAAAGATGAAGATAGAATTCAAGACTCTGGGGACCCATGTGATGATGTCAAGTATACGCATAGAGCCAACTTTAATAGAAAAAGTTAAAGTTGCTCAAGCCACCGACCCAGAGCTGATGCGTATAAAGAAGAAAGTACAAGAAGGTGCTATTCCGGAAACGAAAATTGATGATGAAGGAATACTTCGAGTTCACTCCAGACTTTGTGTTCCTAACGACTCTGATTTGAAATACAAGATCATGACGGAGGCACATAATACACCTTTTGCAATCCATCCTGGAAGTACCAAAATGTATCGTGATCTTCGACATACATTTTGGTGGAACAATATGAAGAGAGAGATTGCAAAGTTTATCTCGAGGTGTTTAACTTGTCAACATGTAAAGGCGGAGCATCAAGTACCTAAGGGTCCTTTGCAACCACTTAAGATTCCGAAATGGAAATGGGAATACATTACCATGGATTTTGTTACGGGTCTTCCCACGGTTTTTCAAGGCACAGATTCGATTTGGGTTATTGTTGATAGATTAACTAAGTCTGCTCATTTCTTGTTGATACGGGAGACTTATTCCCTTGAACGTCTTGCTCGTGTGTATGTAAATGAGATTGTGAGATTGCATGGCATGCCAGTATCAATAGTTTTGCATCGTGACCCAAGATTCACTTCATAATTTTGGGTTAGTTTTCAAAAAGCTATGGGCACGGATTTACGATTCAGTTCGGCATACCATCCTCAAACAGACGGACAATCAGAGAGGACTATTCAAACTCTTGAAGATCTATTAAGACTATGTGTCCTAGACTTCAAAGGGAGTTGGGATAAGTATTTACCATTGGTGGAATTCTCCTACAACAACAATTATCAGGCAAGTATAGGGGTAGCTCCATTCGAAGCATTGTATGGAAGAAAGTGTCGTTCTCCAGTATGTTGGGATGAGGTTGGTGAAGCAACATTGTTGGGACCAGAGTTGGTACGTATTACTACAGAAAAGATCCAAATGATTCGACTACATATACAAACAACTAGCCCGTTTTTCATGTTTGTGGACCCCATTTCTTGACTGAAATTTGATTATAGCTTGTAAAATCGCCCGTTTATGGATTTCGGTCAACTTCTGTTTGGAATTTGGAAAAACTTAAACTTACAAAGTTGTAGAGAATGGAATTTCCTACGAAAAAGACATAAGGTTCGAATTTTTCTGACAAAAGGGCTATTTATTGTGAATTATTGAAGTTCCAGATTATTTGATTTTTATTTTTTTGGAGTTTTAAATAATTTTAGTATGAAAAATGTTTTTGGTCATTTTAGCACTTGTTTGGCTGATGTCTAGACTAAAAGAGTGTGCATAGGAAGTTTTAGAAAAATAATAATCATATTTATTAAATTTTCTGCTATGGTGTTCTAAGCAATTTCCTATAAATAGGGTGCTTAGGTTAGAATTGAAAATCACATTTAAACTGAAGTTTTCTCTCTATATTATCGGCGTATTCTTGTGAGTATTTTGATACTTTGAGTGTTGCTATCTATTTGCAAGTTCCTTGACGTTATATCGATATTCCACCGGAAATACTATTCTTTTCGAGGTAAGGGATGCTATTTTTAAAAAAAATAATATTATTTCTTCTAATAATATCATTATGCCGGATTATTGGTAAGATTTTTCTTGTGAAATTCTTGTCTTTTAGTGTCGGGGTTACTATTCACGTATACGACACTATTCACGAATACGACACTATTCATAGAAAAATTAAATTTTTATTTTTTTTTCTAAAATATCGATTATGGACACTAGCTTTGACTGTATCCATGTTTTGATCATTCTTGCATTTTACTTCACTATGATTATTTATGAAGTATATTTGAACTTAGATTGTTTAAAATACGAATCCTTAATATTTGTTCTTTTGTTTCTTTGGATTCGTTTTCTTTTAAATATTTTTCATCATCCTCGATCCTAAATGATGATATTCTTGAATATCTTTGGCTTTGTAGTGCAAAAGATTAATGAATTTTTCGATGAATATCTTTGGCCCTGTAGTGCAAAGATGAGCAGTGTTGAGATGAACATGACCAATCGATGAATATCTTTGGCTCAGTAGTGCAAAGATGAATATTTGATTCAAGATGACTATTGATTGATGTTACAGGGATAAAATAATGACGATGGACTTTTAAATTCATAGATTATAGTAGATTTCATTCTCTATGTAACTCATCTATGAATTATCATTTTCGCTGCGAATATTGATCTGAAACTTGTTGTCTATTGTATTTTATCAGATTTTTCCCTGTTGAAGACTAACGATAATTTTTTCTATATTATCTTAGTTATAATATTCTTTACTGGGCTAGTTGAGCTCACCCTTTTCCTTTTTGTTCCATTTTTCTTCTTAGGAGGCAAGAATGTAGCGAGTACTAGTCGGGGTATGGAATGAAGGTTCTAGAAAGTTGTTTTAGTAGTCCTCACACTGAGGATATCCTAAAGACTGCCTTCAGAACTCGGTACGGGCATTATGAATTCTTAGTCATGTCTTTTGGATTGACTAATGCTCATGCGGCTTTCATGGATATGATGAACCGGATATTCAAGCAATATTTGGATCAGTTCGTTGTTGTCTTTATTGATGACATCCTCATATATTCCAAAAGTCGTGAAGATCATGAGCACCATTTGAAGCTGGTACTCCAAAGGCTTCGTGAAAACAAGCTATATGCCAAGTTAAAGAAATGCGAGTTCTGGCTTGAGGAAGTAGAATTCCTTGGGCACGTGGTTTCAAAACATGGAGTATCTGTTGACCCAACGAAGATTGAAGCAATACAAAGTTGGGAGCAACCGAAGTCGGTGATTGAAGTACGTAGCTTTCTGGGTTTAGCTGCTTATTATCGGAGATTTGTGGAAGGATTTTCTCGAATTGCTACTCCATTAACTCAGCTGACTCGAAAAGATACAAAATTTGTATGGAGTGAGGAATGCGAAAAGAGTTTCTAAGAGCTTAAGAGGAGACTCATTTCGGCACCTGTTCTGACAATACCATCTAGTTCAGATGGATTTGTTATCTACAGCGATGCTTCAGGCAAAGGGTCAGGATGTGTTTTCATGCAACGTGGGAAAGTCATAGCCTATGCCTCGCGATAACTTAAAGTGTATGAGAGGAATTATCCTACTCATGATCTAGAGTTGGCAGCAGTCATTTTCGCGCTAAAGTCTGGAGGAACTATCTATATGGGGAGAAAGTGGAGATATAATCAGACCATAAAAGCCTCAAATATTTCTTCACCCAAAAGGAACTCAACATGCGGCAATATCATCCTAGAAAAGCAAACGTGGTAGCTGACGCATTGAGTAGAAGATCATATGGAGGAACGAGTGCGATGATGTCAAGTATGCGCATAGAACCAACTTTAATCGATAAAGTTAAAGTTGCTCAAGCCACAGACATGGAGCTGATGCGTATGAAGAAGAAAGTAAAAGAAGGTGCTATTCCGGAAGTGATAATCGATGAAGAAGGAATACTTCGAGTCCACTCCAGACTTTGTGTTCCTAACGATTCTAATTTGAAGTACAAGATCATGACGGAGGCACATAATACACCGTTTGCAATCCATCTTGGAAGTACCAAAATGTATCGTGATCTTCGACATACATTTTGGTAGAACAATATGAAGAGAGAGATTGCATAGTTTATCTCGAGTTGTTTAACTTGTCAACGTGTAAAGGCAGAGCATCAAGTACCTAAGTGTCCGTTGCAACCACTTGAGATTCTGAAATGGATGTGGGAACATATTACCTAAGGTATAAATGCTATTTGGGTTATTGTTTATAGATTAACCAAGTCTGCTCATTTCTTACAGATACGAGAAACTTATTCCCTTGAACGTCTTGCTTATATGTATGTAAAAGAGATTGTGAGATTGCATGGCATGCTAGTATCTATAGTTTCGGATTGTGACCCAAGATTCACTTCACGATTTTGGGTTAGTTTGCAAAAAGCTATGGAGCGCAATTTACGATTCGATTCGGCTTCGCATACCATCCTCAAGCAGACGGACAATCGAGAGGACTATTTAAACTGTTGAAGATCTATTAAGACTCTGTGTCCTAGATTTCAAAGGGAGTTGGGATAAGTATTTACCATTGGTGTAATTCTCCTACAACAATAGTTATCAGACAAGTATAGGGGTAGCTCCACTCAAAGCATTGTATGGAAGAAAGTGTCGCTCTCCAATATGTTGGGATGAGGTGGGTGAAGCAACATTGTTGGGACCAGAGTTGGTACATATTACTACATAAAAGATCCAAATGATTCGACAACGTATACAAACGGCACAAGATCGACAAAAGAGTTATGCGGATCTTCATCAAAAGGACGTGGAATTTAGTATTGGGGATCATGTATTATTGCGTGTGGCCCCATGGAAGGAGTTACAAGATTCGGGAAGAGAGGAAAGCTCAATCCACAATTTATTGGTCCATTTCAGATTCTTGACCGAGTAGGAAATGTAGCCTATAGACTCGTGTTACCTCCAAGTATTTCTCGTGTTCATAATGTTTTTCATATATCTGTGCTTCGTAAATATGTGAAAGACCCGAACCACTTTATTGAGTTAGAACCGGATGGGATAGCTGAAGACTTAACGTACGAGGAGGTACCTGTCAAGATCATGGATAGGAAGGAGCATGTCTTACGTACAAAGGTCATACCACAAGTCAAAGTTTTGTGGAGGAACCATGCTATTGAGGAAATGACCTGGGAGTTAGAAACGAAAATGAAAGCGAGGTATCCTCACCTTTTCGAAACACCAGGTACGTACGTCAATTTCGAGGACGAAATTTCATAAGGAGGGGAGGTTGTAAGACCCCAACTTATTATAAATGAAATTAAATTTCCTATATTTATTATTTTGAAATAGTAAGGGTTGATTTGATTAATGTGGTTAGTTATGGGTAAATTGGGCAAATATTTTAAATAATCAAGTGGTTATAAAATATTCATTTTTATCGGAGAATATTCGTTTGGTCGTAGAATATTCTTACTGTCGGGGAATATTCGTACGACGGCGTAGCCTTGTGTGGGCCCCATAACGGAAAGCGATTGGATGAAGAAAATGACAAGTATAAGTTGTTTATAAATAACGGCGTAGTTGTTACCATTAATACTGTTGGAATACTCGGTGGTTAAAACACATTAGCACACGGTATTGCACCAATTATTGATTCTAACGTAAGAAGACACTACTCAATATTTGTTACAGTAATTACTGTTTAATATTTTATTTTATTGATTCAATAATTGCTACGTTGATATTTTTTATTATTGTTGTTTCAATAATTGTCATTACACGATATTTTCCTTTATCGATTAATAATTCATATTATTTGAATAATATTATTAGATAACATTATTGGCAATGTCTAGAAAGTTACATCCAAGGAGAGGTTTGGTCACCTCATTCTTGCCGCGATAAGGAGAAATCCTTATTGGAAAGCCCCCTCTTTCCTGGGAACATCCTGGTTGCCAGTATTTTGATTCTGTAATATTATTTGTGAATAATTAATTATTAATTTATATGATAAGGAAAATATTCATTTTATGTGGATATAGATGGAGAACATTTTTAATGTGACAATTATTGAAAATTGATATTTTATCTTTTCTGATAAAATAATTTATTTAAATATATTATTATATTTTAATAATATAAC
Source organism: Panax ginseng (assembly GCA_020205605.1). Taxonomy (NCBI): domain Eukaryota; kingdom Viridiplantae; phylum Streptophyta; class Magnoliopsida; order Apiales; family Araliaceae; genus Panax; species Panax ginseng. The sequence goes on along the minus strand of CM035134.1, from coordinate 26,362,515 downwards.
AATGGTGATATTTTTACAATGAATGTGTGATATATGAATAAATGAGGAGGAAGAGTATTTTTGTTGCAATAAATGTTAAAAATATGTTTGTGGGCCCATTTCTTGATTGAAATTTGATTATAGCTTTGTAAAATCGTCCGTATGTGAATTTCGGTCAATTTCTGTTTGGAATTTGGAAAAACTTTCTTCTGCAAAGTTGTAGAGAATAGAATTTCCTATGGAATGGACATAACGTTTGAATTTTTCTGATAAAAGGGTTATTTATTATGAATTATTGAAGTTTTGAAGTTCTGAAATAATTATTTTTTAAAGTTTTAAATTTGTTTTAAAAGAAAAACGTTTTTGATATGTTTGATGGGCTCACTTGTTGTTAAACATGCTGAAATTGGATGATTCTAGGTGGACATAGACAATTTATTATATATATTAATATTTTTTTAAATTTTCTGCTTTGGTGTTCTAATCATTTTCTTATAAATAGGGTGCTTAGGTTAGAATTGAAAATCACACCAGAAACTGAAATTTTCTCTCTCTATATTATTGAGCATATTCTTGTGAGTATTTTGAGACTTTGAGTGTTGCTATACGGTACAAGTTCCTTGACACTATATCCGATTATTTCGGTAAGAAATCTTGTCTTTTCAAGAGTAAGGATATTTTTTTAAATGATATTATTTCTTTTAATATCATTATGCCAGAATATTAGTGAGATTTTTCTTGTGAAATTCTTGTCTTTTAGTGTCAGGGTTGCTATTCACGTATACGGCACAATTCATGAATACGACACTATTCACAGAAAAATTAAAATTTTATTTTTTGTTCAAAATATCTATTATGGATACTAGCTTTGATTGTATCCATGTTTTGATCATTCTTGAATTTTATTTCACCATGATTATTTATGAAGTATTTTTGAACTTGGATTGTTTGAAGTACGAATCCTTAAAATTTATTCTTTTGTTTCACTTGATTCGTTTCTTTAAAATATTTTTCATCATCCTTAGTCCTAAATAATGATATTACTGAATATCTTTGGCCTGTAGTGCAAAGATGGTTGAGTTTCATAAGAATATCTTTGGCCCGTAGTGCAAAGATGTACAGTTGTTGAGATGAACATGACCAACTGATGAATATCTTTGGCCTGTAGTGCAAAGATGAATACTTGATTCAAGATGTATGTTGATTGATGTTACAGGGATAAAATATTGATGATGGACTTTTAAATTCATAGATATTAGTAGATTTCATTCTCTACGTAACTCTTCTATGAATTATTATTTCAGCTGCGAATATTGATCTGAAACTTGTTGTCTATTATATTATATCAGATTTTTTCCTGTTGAAGACTAACGATAATTTGTTCTATATTATCTTAGTCATAATATTCTTTACTGGGCTAGTTGAGCTCACCCTTTTCCTTTTTGTTCCATTTTTCTTCTCAGGAGGCGAGAATGTAGCGAGTACTAGTCGGGGGTGTGGAATGATGGTTCTAGAAAGTTGTTTTAGTAGTCCTCACCATTTTATAAAATAATGTACCAATAATTGTAATGAGGACTTATTTGGGTGTGAATATTGTCTAGATGACAATATTTGTATTTAAACTCAGTTTTTATGTTGTATTAATAAAGTTGTAGTTGTTTCTGTACCATGTTATTGACGACTCAAATTGGGTGATGTATACCTATTTTGGGGGCATCACAATGACCAGGGATAATTCGGTATGATCATGACCATTAAGGATTACACGAATATTCTTGGTCCGTAGTTCAAGAATAATTTGTGGACGTGATACTAATGAATATCCTTGGCCCGTAGTGCAGGGATGATTCGATGATGTGATTTATTTATTAAGTTGAGTCCCAGCGATAAAGTTAATGATAAAAATTTTAAATCATAGAAGATAGTAGATATCATGCTTTACTTGACTCTTCTAGTGGATTGCTTGTTCCGCTGCAGTTAAACTTGTTGTCTATTATATTCTATCAGTTTAACATTGTTGAAGGCTAATGATAACTTATTTTTCATTATCTTAGTCATAATATTTCTTACTGGGCTAGTTGAGCTCACCCTTTTACTTCCATTGTTCTCTTCAGGAAATGAGAACGTAGCCGGAACTAGTCGGGGAACGAAGTGATGGTCCAAGATGGTGTTATAGTAGTCCTCACTATTCTATAAAATAATATGACAATAATTGTAATGAGGACTCCATTTGAGTTTAGATATTGTCTAGAAGACAATATTCGTGTAAAAACTCTCAGTTCATGTTGTATAATTAAGTTTGTATTTGTATTTAGTATTTGTATTCAGTACCATATATTTGGCGACCCAAGATGGGTGATGTATACCTATTTTGGGGGCGTCACAGTTGGTATCAAAGCTTATGGATATGATCCCTAGCTGAGATGTGAGACAAATACTATGAGGGGAGAGACAGAGAATTCCTTCGCTAATATGACCTACCTAAGTTTATTTGGTATTTAATTGGTCGGTCAGAGTATAGGGATAATATGTGGCATGTCAATTAACCCTTGTTTTGTGGCAGAGTTTGAAAATGGCATCTGAAAATGTCGAGATAAGCAATGAAGCACATGAGACCGTTGAGTCACCAACGATCAATATCCAGGATAATGTGCAATAGGAAGATAATAATCCTTAGGTAAACAACAACACCGATCAAATGATGAACGATGGGATGTTCAGAGGCTTCATGCAATTCATGCAACATCAGGCGAGAGCGGCCCCTGTTCAAAATGTAGGTGGAAACACTGGCAACTCTCGGTTGCTCATTGCTAAGCAGTTCAAGGAGCTGGAACCTCCGGAGTTTTTGGGAGAGCCAAAACCACTTATGTAATACCCGGTAAAAAAAAATAATAATAAATAAATAATATTTAAATCCATATTTTAATTGGGCTTTCTTATGTTTGGGTTAAACATTGTTTTTAAATTTTGTGGACTAAAATAAGTAAGAGATTTCTTCAATTTGGGCCTTAAAATCAATTGGGTTTAATTTAAATGTGGATTATAATAAATCCTATTAAAATTAGGAGAAACAATAAAATATATAAATAATAAGTAAAACCTAATCTTCCATATGTACATGTTACGGCTGATTGAGGGAAGAGGAAGGAACATCGACGGCTGAAGAGGAGAAAGAAAGATTGTGGGATAAAAAGAAAAATTTGGGAACAAGATTGTGAGAGAAAAATTCAATAGAATTGTATCTAAACAAAGGTATTTAATGGATTTATTTTTGAATATATCATTATTATTTTATCAATGTGATTACAATTTTAGAGCATTCGATTACGTCATTGGATGCATTGGTATAATTTTGATATATAATTGAGAATATGTGATAATTAATAGGTTGGATAAGAAATAATTTGTTAATACAAGTTTGGTTGGCAAACATTTACATCTATATATGTATGGTTGGGTACTGTCGACTTTACAATTGTTAAAAAAAAAAATCGTGAGAGAGACTCCTCCGAAAGCTGCTGTACTGTTATACTATTATAATGATTATATATATATATATATATATATATATATATATATTAGGTTCTTGCAAGCATATATGATTCCCTTAATTTTTCTATATAAACATATATATATATGTGAGGTGTGAAACTCGACCTTTACTTTATGACGTAAGTTCATTAAACCTATATATATATATATATATATATATATATATATATATATATATATATATATATATATATATATATATATATATATATATATATATATATATATATATTTATATATTATATTTAATAAGTATTTAGCCATGAAATTTATAATTAGAATTGGAAAATTAAATTGAAGTTATGCATATTAATTTGAATTAATTAATTTTGCCGATATAGTTATAAAAGTTTTAATAATAAATTGAATAGTATATTGTTATTAATGATTGGATTGTATTAAAATCTTATTAAATTGTTTAAATTGAACGAAAGGAATTTAAAGAGTTATTTTTGGAATATAAATTTTGGAGTATTAATAATTGATATAAGGCGATGATTAAAAGCATATTAAATAGATTATGAATTATTTTGGGAATTATTAGTTTGGATTATTTTAATTTGAGTTGAATATGTTTAGGTTGTGAATGACATTTCATATTTGATATCGTTGGCAATTGAGGGTAAGATTTGGTGGAGTATGCTATAAATGGTTTGAAAGTATCGTCACGGATTAGTACTCTTTCAAATGATACTCTTGTTAAATTTGATTTGTTCGTTTGTTTTCGTATTTGAATTCTATTATGATTTCACATAATTGTTTCTTGTGAAAGAAATATATTAGTTTCATTTTGGAGTTGATACATATGACTTCGTGTATTTGTACTCTTTGAATTAGGTTATCATGTTTAATATTTATTTTTGATAATTGTAGAAAGCGGTACATGTTGTTACCTTCTTTTGAGACCTTGTGACCATAATTTGATTTGGTTCAACATGTACATATAGAACCCTTTTTGGTATTATGTCGCATGTGTTGTGACATGGTATTTTTGTTAGAATATACCGTAGGGTATACGAGCTATAACCACTGTGGGGGTACCACGAGCATGTCGTCTTGCACGAGAGGCATGACACTTTAAAGTGGCGGTGTGATTAGTCCACTGACGTCTCTGTTTTTGGGCTCGGAGGAAGTGGGCCATTTGGTGTTTTATTGTGGGGGCGTATGGGTTAACCTAGTTTTACATTACTGCGGATTGGTGATGTTGTGCCAAACACACCTATCAGATTTACATACATTCGGATTCACGGTCCAATGTGTGATTTGCCTGTGTGGCATTATTTTGATTTGCCTGTGTGGCATTGTTTTGATGTGCCTGTGTAGCATTATTTTGGTTGCCTATGTGGCCACATTTGATTTTCCTGTGTGGCATTATTTTGACTTGCCTGTGTGGCAAGGTATATTTCTAAGCTCATTCGGTATGAAATAACTCCAGCCATTTGTTTCAGCCTATTATTTTATTGGATTAGTTTTGTTGGTTTTTGTTCAGTTCAAGTCATTGAGTTAGTTACTTCAGTTTGCTATTTCTTTATTCTTTTATTGGTTTCGTCAATTATGTTGATTTATATATATTCCATTCAGATCCTTGGATATTATATTTTCGTTCGTACATGCACTTGAGGCTTGTTCAGTAATTTGTCTCAACTGTTTTCGTATATCAGTTGTATATCTTTTGTATATCTGTATCCGTACTGGGCAATTGGCTCATGCTGTATTTTTCTTCCGGCAGGTTTGCAGGGGTGATTCAGGGCTAGTGTGATGAGAGTTTTGCCTTTGACCAATTAGGTTGATTCAAATTTTAAGTTTTGATTATTTTGACTCAGTTTAGAGAATTGTACTTATTACTTTATTGATGGATCACCACTATTAATATTTTGAGGTTGTTAGTGCTCTGTTTATTTATTTTGAGGTTTGTTGTTCTTTGCACGTGACCTCCCTTTCCTTTTCGGGAAGGGGGTGTTACAGAGATGGTAACAAAGCTTAGGTTCTTTCTTGTAGAAAACCTATTTAGATTTGACCTGTGAGTTGTGGGTAGACCATTGGGTAGACGTAAGAGTTTGATTCAATTTTGTTCTTTGTTTGGTTGGTCTCTATTTTGACTAACTGTCGATTTCTTTTGATTTGTAGTTGATTTGAGGAAAGTGGAATAATTTAGTAAGGTGATTGTGTAATGATATTAGTTAAGAATTGTGATTCAATCATTAAGGTGAATAAAGTTTTACTTTGTACAGATAAGAAGTGATCTTATATGAGATGTGATTATGATGTGAGTATTTGAATCGACGAGTATTTGATTTTGGGAAATTAATTGTTAGAGTTGTTTTTTTTTGTGACAATTATTATGATCGTGGAATTAAGGATTTGATTTGAGTTAGGTTTTGATTTATGTTAAGCTTGTGGATAATTTGAGGTTTGTGTATTGAGGACATATTATGATAAAGTGATTATTAAGTATAGATGATTTCTTGTAATTTGAGTTGTTGATATTCGAGGTAATTAGATTTATCATTTGGAGTTAATGATCAATTTTATGGCTATTTTCTAGTAGGATATTGGAGTTATGTTCTATGGACTTTCTTTGTGATAGTATGGGGAGACATTGAAATTTATTGGATTAAGGTTTGCAATAAGGGATGATTGAATTATTATATGATTAGATAATATGATGAAATTCAATTGATTTTGAGAGATCTTGAATATTTATATTTTGCTCATGCAGATAGTAGGATATATGATTTGGAGTTTGGTATGGTGATGAAGAGATCTTCATTTTTTTTTTTGGGTGTAATAATATTTGAGAACTAATTTGATTTGAGGTTATGATATTTTGAAACTCTTAAGAACTTAGGAGAGTTGGTGATAAAGAGATATTAGTAGTATATTCTTTGGTGTAATAATATTTGAGGACTAGTTCAAATTGAGGATGAGATATTTTAAAGCTCTTGAGGACTTGGGGAGAGTTGGTAGTATAGTTTGCATAGTTGTTTTGTTTGTCGGATGTCATTAGAGTTTTGTATGAATTTATGTAAAATAAAAAAATAATAATTTGTTAAATTTTTGTTATGTGTGAAACATAAACATTTTACGAATTAAAAATAATTTTAAATATTTTGTGTATTCGAATCGTATTTAGATGAAGAGAAATGTTTTGTGATTTCGAATTATTCTTCGAAGAGTACGTTTACAAGAATTAAACTCAAAGATATTAGCGATAGCTCGCACCAACGTTGGATCATGTGATCTAATTTGATGCAACACGAAGAACCTTACCAAGGCTTGACACGGTAGCTGACAAATCTTTTACAAGCACATTGATAATTGTGTGGACCGATGACTTATCCGCGTTGATCGTTATAAATGGCGGCGCTACGTCGTAACTAAATTTATTTATTTATTTTTGTAGCTTATTTGAATTCCGAGGACGGAATTATTTTTTAAGGGGATAAAAATGTAATAACTCATTTTTTTATTATTAAATAATAATTAATTTTATCTTATACAATTGTATTTAAATGGGAAAAGGTAAATGATTTTGTTTCCCTCTTTTCTTCCTTGTTTTGTTGGGAAAATTAAATTCGTTTAGTAGATAATTAAATAACTGATTAAATTAAAATTGAGGAAGATAATTCCTTTTGTTAAAGTCTTGTGCTAAAATCATTCGGAGCGGGAAGCTACTTGGGAGATAGAGGAATCTATTCGAGCGGAGTATCCGCATATTTTGATAATTAGGTACGTTCATTCTTTTGATTCCGGGGACGGAATCCTTTTAAGGGGTAGGTGATGTAATACCCGATAAAAAATAAAAATAAATAAATAATATTTAAATCCATATTTTAATTGGGCTTTCTTATGTCTGGGTTAAACATTGTTTTTAAATTTTGTGGACTAAAATAAGTAAGAGATTTCTTCAATTTGGGCCTTAAAATCAATTGGGTTTAATTTAAATGTGGGTTATAATAAATCCTATTAAAATTAGGAGAAACAATAAAATATATAAATAATAAGTAAAACCTAATCTTCCTTATATATACATGTTATTTGGTGATTGAGGAAGAGGAAGGAACATCGATAATTTGAAGAGGAGAAAAGAAAGATTGTGGGATAAAGCGAAAAATTTGGGAACAAGATTGTGAGAGAAAAATTCAATAAATTGTATCTAAACAAAAGGTATTTAATGGATTTATTTTGAATATATCATTATTATTTTATCGATGTGATTACAATTTTAGAGCATTCGATTAAATTAGTTGGATCGTTGGTATAATTTTGATATATAATTGAGAATCTGTGATAATTAATATGTTGGATAAGAAATAATTTGTTAATACAAGTTTGGTTGGCAAACATTTACATGTATATATGTATGGTTAGAGATTTATCGACTTTACAATTGTTAAAAAATATATATATATATATATATATATACATGTAAATGTAAATGTTTGCATATATATACATGTAAATGTACATGTAAATGTTGCCAAATTCCAAACTTGTATTAACACATTGAAATTATATCAAAACTTATTGTTTAGATACGAATTTATAATTCTCTCCAATCCCAAATTAAATTAATTCAAACCCAATTGATTTTAAGGCCCAAATGAAGAAAATCTCTTACTTATTTTAGTCCACAAAATTTAAAACAATGTTTAACCCAAATTAAAAATCTCTTACTTAATTAAAATATGGATTTAAAAACAATATTTATAAGAAAGCCCAATTAAAATATGGATTTTATTTATTTATTTATTTTTTTTTTTTTACCGGGTATTACATCACCTACCCTAAAAAGATTCCGTCCCCTAATCAAAAAAGAATGAACGCATTTAATTATCAAAATATGCGGATACTCTGGTAGATAGATATCTCCCACTATCTCCCATGATTTTTAAACAAGACTTTAACAAAAGGAATTATCTTCCTCAATTTTAATTTAATCGTTATTTAATTATCTACTAAACGAATTTAATTTTCCCAACAAAACAAGGAAGAAAAGAGGGAAACAAAATCATTTACCTTTTCCCATTTAAATACAATTGTATAAGATAAAATTAATTATTATTTAATAATAAAAAAATGAGTTATTACAACTTAAGGCGGAGACATGGATAAAGCAGATCACCAAGATATTTGATGTCTTGGGATGCTCCAAGGAGTAAAAGGTTCCCTTTGCCACCTTCATATTGAGAGGAGAGATGATTCTTTGGTGGGAATCAAGAAACGCATCACTCGACTGCTGCACTCAAAAATGTCTTGGGAAAAGTTCCAAGAACTGTTCAACAATAAGTACTTTCCCGAAAGTATTCGTCACATGAAGGAGGTGGAGTTTATCAAGTTGGAGGAAAACAATATGACCGGGTCGCAGTACGAGGCTAAGTTTGTCGAGTTGTCCCGGTTTGCATCCCATTTGGTTGATAATGAGGGGAGAATAACGCGAATGTTTCTACGAGGTTTGAGACCGAAATCGTTAATACCTCATTTCTCACAAACCATATCGTATTCGGATGTTGTAAATAGGGCTCGATTATTGGGAGCGATAATGAGTCAACCCAATCAGAGAGATTAGGTGGCAAGTCGATAATATCGGTGGTACTTGATCATCAAAGCGGTGACAACAAGCGTGGAGGAATCAACATGCGAAATGGTAACCACTTTAAATTGGTAATCATGGCCAAGATAATAGAAGTAGAAATTTCAAGAAGAGAAGATTCCATAATGATGGAAAGACGTCAGCACCAGCACCTGTTGTTAAGGAAGGAGAACAACCACCAGTCGTATGTTACAAATGCGGAGGGGAGGGACACATCAGTCCAAATTGTACGCAGCAGTCCAAAGCATGTCTCCATCATCTTCATTTGAAATTTCCACCACTTAATCATCTCTTCATTTCTTCTTTGTTCTTTAAGCTTCTCCACCTCCATAGCTTCAACACTATCTATTTCCATAGCTTCAAAGACTCCGATTTCTTGAGGAGCTGAGGAGGCTTTATGAACATTCTGGCAGCTCCCCCTCAGCTGTAGCATTTTCTTGCTTAGGTTCTTTTAACACCTCCCCCTTAGCTGGAGCACTTCTGTAAGACTCCAACTTTTTATGAATAAAGATATAATTTTCTCTAAATGTTATTTGGAATAATAAGGTGTGGATTTGATATAATGCTATAGAAAATTTTGCAAAGTAAGCAAATTGTTATAAAATATTCGTTTGGTCAGAGAATATTCTTTTTTATCAGGAAATATCCATACGACGGCACAATCATTGGTGGACCCCACATAACGGCATAACTGTCGGATATAGAAAGCGACATAAATAAACTTTTTATAAAAATAACGGAAAAACTTTTACCGTTAACTGTTGAAATATCCGGTGATAAAAGTATATAATGTCTGGCGTGGTTACGATGAGCACACACTATTTTCTGATATATCGATTATTGATGTTTACTTAAGAAGTCACTCAGTTTTATTCAATTATTGCCACAGTAGTTGCTGTATAGTATTTTATATTATTGATTCAATTATTCTCACAGTATCATTTGCACAATATTTTATATTATTAAATTAATAATTGAGACGACAAAGTAATTTAAATTATTATTTACATTATTAAAAATGTCTAGAAAGTTCTTTCGAGAAAAGGGGTTAAGTTATTTAATTGCGCGCCAATAAGGAGAAGTCCTTAGCAGAAAGCCCCCTATTTCCTAGGAATGATCTGGTTGTCAATATTGTGAGTTATAATATTAATGATGAATAATTGTTGAAAGATTAAAAATGTGTTTATTGAAGATAAGTGATTTATGGGAGATATTTATTCAATTTTTGAAATAAATAGAGGGGTTTGTCATAAAGCGTTTGTTGTAGGTTTGACATATTTTTCTATGAAACCATGATTATCTTCTTCAATAAAATATTCATTTAAGTATATTATAATAATATTACAATATAGTATAGTCTTATAATATATATCAGATGACTTTTAAAACAATAATATTATTATATTATATTAATATATACATTCTGGGCATATCACATGTGTCAAAGTTGGGTAGGGGTTAGTTTTTTTGTTTTGTAAAATTAGTGTGCTTTTCTTTATTTTTGGCGGATACTTGGTGCCTATAATTTTAGGCTCCATCAAATACCAGATGGTGTTTTCTTAAAATTTAGCAAGATTGCAATTTCTTTGGGTGGCCCCTCATTTGCCATACCCTCCAAGTAAGGCAACTTTTTCCTTCTTTTAATTGTGATGGCTTCTAATTTGCTAAATCTTCCAAAACACACGACTTCCTTCTCTTTAAATTCTGGTAGGTTATGATAACTGGCCCCTCAATGATAAAACTTTTAAATAAGCATACTGATGGGTTTGGAAACCCGTGATAAAATTTCATAATCAACAAAAGCTTTCCCCCTAAGCTTCGCCTATAAAAAGATACATATTCAGACGATGAAGAATACACCATCACAATATCAGAAATTCTTCTTCTATAATATTGCGTGTAATTCTTTTGAGTATAAATATACTTTGAGTGTAGCTTATAGTGCAAGATTTCCTCACGATAATCTCCTACATATCAGTCAACATCTAGTTCTCTACTCAGGTAAGGGGTATTATTTATTTCAAATACATAAGATATATTATTTTTCGTATCCAAAAGGAATATTATTTTCGTTCAATATTCGTAAGGGATATTGTCATCGTTTAATATTCGTAAGGAATATTATTTTCATTCAATATTCGTAAAGGATATTATTTTCGTTCAATATTCGTAAGAAATATTATTTTCTTCCATACTTTATAGTATTTAAGTAATATTATTTCATTTCATATTCCTAAATCTACACTTATTTTGATAAGTATCACTTCTATAATCCCTGAAATTAGTAGAATATCCTTGAATTTTGCGCTTCATATAGTATCTTTTCATTAGAATATTGGTCTGAACTTTTTTTTATTAAATTTCAATATTTTCATTTCGGGGTACTATTCATACATATGGTACTATTCATGATTACTATTCATACATACGGTACTATTTATACATACGGTACTATTCATGAGTATTATTCATACATACGGTACTATTTATGAGTACTATTCATATATACGGTACCATTCATGGGTACTATTCATACATACAGTACTATTCACGAAGAACTATTCACTCGGATTTCTATTTATAGAAAAATATAGTTTCGATAATTGCACGTTTTGGGGCTCAAAATATTACAGTATAATACCTTCATATTTTCCTTCATTTTTAATTTATTCCTATAAGTATTATCAAACTTGCACCACCTCTCCTAATAGTACATCATGTGAATCAATAGTTCAGTCATGTGAATCAATAATTCTATACATGTGAAAAAAATAGTTACAGTATAGTACCTTCATCTATACCTATATTTTTAATTTAGTCATGGAAGTATTATCAATCTTACACCACCTCCCCTAATAGTACATGCATGTGAATCAATAGTACATATATGTGAACAAATAGTTATAAGCATGTGAATTAATAACAATTAATTGCTCATTTATCCGATTAATTACACGATTGGTCAATATAACCTTATCAAAATAAATGTCAATTTCCGCTAACACTAATAATCCCAACACAATGGAAATATCAATTTCATCTTTAATCAACACGAACTTATTCATCATTAATATTATAACTCACAATATTTAACAACCAGATCATTCCCAGGAAAGAGGGGGCTTTCCGATAAGGATTTCTCCCTATTGGCGCGCAATTAGATGACCAAACCTTTTCTCGACAAAACTTTCTAGACATCGTCAATACTGCAAATAATAATATGAATAACTTTATCGTCTTAATTATTGATTTAATAATATAAAATATTATGCAGATGATACTGTGACAATAATTGAATCAATAATATGAGAGATATTATGCAACAATTACTGTAGCAATAATTGAGTATAACTGAGTGACTTCTCACGTAAGCATCAATAATCAATACCGTGTGCTACTATGCAACCACGTGTATTACTGTACTTTTACCACCGGGTATTTAAACAGTTTTAACGGTAAAACTTTCGTCATTATTTTTATAAAAAGACATTTCTGTCGTTTTCTAAATACGATAATACTTCCATTGTGGGGTCCACCAATGATTGTGCCATCGTACGAATATTCCCTGTTAAAATAAATATTCCTTGACCAATCGAATATTTTATAACAACTTGCTTACTTTGCAAAAAAAAAATCGCATATCACCCTTAACTTTAACCTTTTATCACTTTAACCATTTACTAAATAGAATAATAATTATAAGAAAATTGAATACTTTCATTTCATAAAATTCGGGATCTCACAATCTCCCCTCCTTATAAAATTTCGCCCTCAAAATTTACGTACCTGGTAGTTCGAAGAGATGAGAATACCTTGCTTTCTTTTCGGATTGTACCTTCCCGGTTATTTCCTCTGTATCATGATTTTTCCATTGCCCATCTCCTGTATTTCAGATATCATTCTAGAATATATCTTCAAAACAAAGGTTAATTGACATATCACAATTTGTCAACTTATCAAGTAAAAATTTCAGCTTAGGTAAGTTACACACTAGCGAAGTATATTACTCGTCTCTCCCCTCCTAGTTTTAGACTCATATCTCTGCCAGCAACTATATCCCTAAGCTCTGATACCAAAATGTAACGCCCCCAAAATAGGCTCAATCCACCCAACCCATTCTAGGTCGCCACGAAATACATCAACACAATTTCCAAATACAAATCTTCAAATTCTAACTTTTAAACTGTCATACAGAATACGACCACAGTTAAACTGTGAGTTTTAATACAAATATATGTAACTCTCATGGTGCCTCGACCACAACACCTTACAATGACACTTTACATAAAAGTACAGTCAATAATTGTTTTAGAAATTAAAATCTTTGGAAAATGCTCAAGGAAACCTTCGTACATGGGAGGCCATGCATCTAAGTTATGATAGATATCATATGACTCGAGAATTATCCTTGATTGACCTAATAGACCCCAAAGAAAAACGAGAAGATTACTATCATGTTCTTTCCAATGGTGAGTCTTCTCTTGACATATATTTATCTCCATTATCTCCAATTGAGAATTATATTTCAACCAAACTCCGAGATTATATAGATAGTGCTCATAGATATAATCAGCAAGTGCATGTGCACAACCCTGTCTTATGATAACATGAAGTCGCTGTCATTAGACATCTTGTATGATAGTGGCAAAACATCCTTCCAAAGTTGGGTTCACCTCACCCTATTCGGTTCACCAAAATCAACGGTTAAAATGACGTATAAAATACAACACACTTATCTAAAATTCTCAATAAAAATTATTTCTATACTGTTTTAAGGGAAACCTCAACAGCTATAGACCATCGTTCTATTCCCTCATTACCCCGCTCGACCCGGCTACACTCTTATTACACGAAAGGAATTGTGAAGCAAAAGGGTGAAAGCACAACTAGCCCAAAGAAAGAATATCATGACTAAAGATAGTTAAATTATCAATAGCCTTCGTCAATAATAAATCAGAGATTTAGAACATATGGTAGATGATAAAACTTTTCAACCATAGTGGCAGCGGAACGAGCAATCCATTAGAAGAGTCAAATAGACCATAAAGTCTATTATCTTCTCCACGTTAAAAGTCCACCAACAATTTTTTATCCCTATAACATCAACAAACAGTTCCTGTCCACAATTATGTGAATAAATCATAATCATAATTATGATTCTAAATTCCTCTTCGCACCCAGGACAAAGATAATTTTCATCACATGTCTTTACCTGAAACATCAAAGATTATGGTTATACCAAATCTCAGCTCCTGTTCATAATAATACTAATAAATTCATCTTTGCACTACGGGCCAAAAATATTCATTAACAGTTCATCTTTTCACTACAGGCCAAAGACATACAACTGTATTTAAGAAGAGTCAAGTAGAGCATGAGGACTACTATAGCCACCATCTTGGACTATCACTCCATTCCTCGACTACTCCCGGCTATATTCTCATTTCCTGAATAGAACAATGGAAGAAAAGGGTAAGGTCAACTAGCTAAGTAAAGAATATTATGACTAAGATAATGTAGAATAAGTTATCCTTAGTCCTCAACAGTGTAAAAACTGATATAATACAATAGATAACAAGTTTAGATCAACAACTGCAGCGGAACAAGCAATCCATTAAAAGAGTCAAGTAGAGCATAATGTCTACTATCTTTTATGATTTAAAAGTTCATCATCAATATTTTATCCCTATAACAGAACTTAATAAATATTCCACATCATCGAATTATCCATGCACTATGGGCCAAGGATATTTGTTAGTATCACTAGTGGTCATGATCATGCCAAAAAATTGTCCATTAATACACTACGGGCCAATGAGGACTTTTACCACAATATTTATTTGTAACATTACAAGTCATGATTATACCAATATACAATTCTTGGTCATAATCATACCAATAAACAGTCCATCTATGCACTACGGGCCAAAGATGACTTTCACCACAATATAAGCATGATGATGATGATAATGATATAAGGAATCAATAGAGTGAGATCAAAGATAAATATTAGAGCTTTATAATTCAATTTATCTAGAGTTTAAAAATGTCCAAATTGTCAACATGAGAACTAATTGTGTAGTAAAATTTAAGAATGATATTCATGTATCAAAAATAATTTGGACAGAAAATAAATTAATTTTTTGTCATGAATAGTATCCCGTGAATAGTACTCGAGTGAATAGTACTTTTTGAATAGTACCCCATGAATAGTACCATATGTATAAATAGTACCCATGAATAGTACCGTACTCATGAATAGTACCGTATATACGAATAGTAATATGTGAATAGTACCCCAAAATGAAAATATTGAAATTTAATAAGAAAGTTCAGACCAAGGATACTATATGAAGTGCAAAATTCAAGGATATTCTACTAATTTCAAGGATTATAGAAGCGATACTTATCAAAATAAGTGTAGATTTAGGAATATGAAACGAAATAATATTACTTAAATACTATAGAGTATGGAAGAAAATAATATTTCTTACGAATATTGAACGAAAATAATATCCGTTACGAATATTAAACGAAGACAATATCCCTTACGAATATTGAACGAAAATAATATTCCTTATGAATATTGAACGAAAATAATATTCCTTACGAATAAGAAAAATAATATCTCTTATAGATATGAAATAAATAATACTCCTTACCTGAGTTAAGAACTAGATGTTGTCTGATATGTAGGAGATTATCGTGAGGAAATCTTGCACTATAAGCTACACTCAAAGTATATTTATACTCAAAAGAATTACGCGCAATATTATAGAAGAAGAATTTATGATATTGTGATGGTTTATTCTTCATCGTCTGATTATGTATCCTTTTATAGGCGAAGCTTAGGGGGCAAGCTTTCGTTCATTACAAAATTTTATCACGGGTTTCCAAACCCATCAGTATGCTTGTTTGAAAGTTTTATCATTGAGGGGCTAGTTATCATAACCTACCAGAATTTAAAGAGAAGGAATACGTGTGTTTTGGAAGATTTAGCACATTAGAAACCATCACAATCTGGTAAACTTAAAAGAAGGAAAGAGTTGCCTTACTTGGAGGGTATGGCAAATGAGGGGCCACCCAAAGAAATTGTAATCTTGCTAAATTTTAAGAGAACACCATCTGGTATTTGATGGGACCTCACCCATTTCTAAAGTATTCAAATTCCCCAAAATTATAGGCACCAAGTATCCGCCAAAAATAAAGAAAGCACACTAATTTTACAAAACAAAACAACTAACCCCTACCCAACTTTGACACATGTGATATGCCCAGAAAGTATATATTAATATAATATAATAATATTATTGTTTTAAAAGTCATCTGATATATATTATAAGACTATACTATATTGTAATATTATTATAATATACTTAAATGAATATTTTATTGAAGAAGATAATCATGGTTCCATAGAAAAACATGTCAAACTTACAACAAACGCTTTATGACAAACCCCCTCTATTTATATCAAAACTTGAATAAATATCTCCCACAAATCACTTATCTTCAATAAACACATTTTTAATCTTTCAACAATTATTCATCATTAATATTATAACTCACAATATTGACAACCAGATCATTCCCAGGAAAGAGGGGGCTTTCTGCTAAGGACTTCTCCCTATTGGCGCGCAATTAAATAACTTAACTCCTTTCCTCGAAAGAACTTTCTAGACATTTTCAATAATGAAAATAATAATTTAAATTACTTTGTCGTCTCAATTATTAATTTAATAATATAAAATATTAAGCAAATGATACTGTGAGAATAATTGAATCAATAATATAAAATACTATACAGCAACTACTGTGGCAATAATTGAATAAAATTGAGTGACTTCTTAAGTAAATATCAATAATCAAAGATAATGTACAATACCGTGTGCTATTGTGCAACCACGAGTATTACTGTACTTTTATCACCAGGTATTTCAACAGTTAATAGTAAAAGTTTGTCGCTATTTTTATAAAAAGGTTATTTTTGTCGCTTTTTATATCTGACAGATATATCTTTATGTGGGGTCCACCAATGATTGTGCCATCGTACAGATATTCCCCGACAAAAAGAATATTCTTTGACCAAATGAATATTTTATAACAACTTGTTTACTTTACAAAATTTCCACATATCTCCCATAACTATAGTATTATATCAAATCCATACCTTATTATTCCAAATAAAATTTAGAGAAAATTAAATCTTTATTTATAAAAGTTGGGGTCTTACAACCTCCTCTTCTTATGAAATTTTGTCCTCGAAATTGATGTATATACGTGGTATGTCGAAGAGGTGAGGATACCTTATTTTTATGTCAGATTCTAACTCTCATGTTATTTCCTCAATATCGTGGTTTCTCTATAAAACTTTGACTTGAGACATAACCTTTGAGCGTAGAATATGGTCCTTCTTATCCAAGATTTTAACAGGTACCTCTTCATACGTTAAATCTTCTGCTATTTCTTCTGGTTCTAATTCAATAATGTGGTTTGGGTCTTCAACATATTTATGTAACATAGATATGTGAAAAACATTATGAACATGAGACATACTTGGCGGTAAGGCGAGTTTATAGGCCACAGTTCTACTCGATCGAGAATTTTAAATGAACCAATGAATCGAGGGTTGAGATTTCCTCTCCTCGTCGATTCTTATTTTTTGAATAAAACCTTCTTCTTCATACTCATTAACTCTGGGTCTGTAGCTTGAGAAATTTTAACATTATCGATTAAAGTCGCTTCTACTCGTATATTTGACATCATCACGTGGGTCCTTAGAGTCTTTAACTCTATCTCTATCATTTGTAAGTCATACGAAATGGGTCTTTGTGTTTGACAATATCGCACTCGTACCCGCATATGATCTTCTACTCAACGTGTCAGCTACCACATTGGCTTTTTCAGGATGGTATTGAATGGTATGGTCATAATCTTTTAGCAGCTCGAGCCAACGTCTTTGGCGCATGTTAAGTTCATTCTGGGTGAAGAAATATTTGAGGCTTTTGGAGTATATTAGGATGTCATCAATAAAGATGACCACAAAATGATCCAAATATTCCTTAAATACTCGGTTCATCATATCCATGAAGGCAGCAGGAGCATTAGTCAATCCAAAAGACATGACTAGGAGATCATAATGCCCGTACCTAATTCTGAAAGCAGTCTTTGGAATGTCATCAGTTTTAATCTTTAACTGATGATATCCAGAATGAAGATCGTTCTTTGAAAAGAATTTAGCACCTTGTAACTAGTCAAACAGGTCATCAATGCGAGGTAATGGGTACCTATTTTTGATGGTGTCATGATTCAATTCCCGAGGAGATGTACTAGGACGAATGAAACTGATGTCTAACAATTCCTGCAGTTGGGTTTTTAACTCCTGAAGTTCAACAAGGAGCCATTCGATATGGGGTTTTGGAAATGGGTTTTGTACCGGATTCAAGGTCAATTCAAAATTTGATTTCACGCTCTGGGGTAGGCCAGGAAGTTCTTTAGGGAATACGTCAGGAAATTTATTAACAATAGAAATATCATTCAAATCTGACGTATTTTTATTTCAATCCGTGACATGGGCTAAGAAAGCTTGACATCCGTTTTTCAATAAACGAATGGATTTATGGCTTGATATGATAGTGATTGACTTTAGAGGTTTGGTTGCTTGAATTCGCATAATAGGTTGGTTAGGAATATGAAAGCTAACAACCTTACGAAAATAATCAATTTTAGCATGATGAGTAGTTAACCAATCAATCTCTAAAATCACATCAAATGCAAGTATTTTCAAAAAGATGAGATCAACAGGTAATTGAAAGTGTCGATTTTAATCAAACAAGATTTATAAATAGTGGATGTAATGAAGGTTTCTCCCAACGGAGTCTCAACAGATAAGTCAAAGTCTAATTTCTCTGGAGTCAAATTTAAATGTTGAGCATAAGCAGGTGAAATAAAAGAATGCTAGAATCGGTATCTAATAAGGTATAGACTTCGCAAGAGTTTATGATTAACTTACCCGTGATAACTTTGTTTGGGTTCCTCGCTTTTTGGGAGGTCATGAAAAATGTTGTCCCTTGAACTACCGGCTTTGAATTGTTTGGGACAGCCTTTGGTGTCATCATTACCACTGGAATTTGTAATACCTGAGAAATTCCTCATATTATTAAAATAAATATGCTAATGAAGGTAATATTTATATGAATAAAAAGTGTTAACATTTTATTGAGATCAATTGATTCGTATTAGATCAATGTGCATTGAGAAGCTTAGTTTAAGCTTGGAAGATTATGCCTAGTGTGGCATTGAGATGTAAGTAATTATTGCATATGATGATAAGCTTAACTTATACAATTTATTATGTGAGTGGAATTATTAATTGAGGGATAACTTAATATTGGATCTAGGATTATCCGAGCCCAACCTTAGTATGTAGATTGGGAGTCTAGCCCAATAACTTAATTGATGGACTTTTGAGTTAGCCCAATAACTTGGAACATTTAAAGACCAATTCGGAACCCAACATAACAATTGGTACAAGGGTTGACTTTTAAAAATGGCGTGAGGCGATTGTGCCCTGAGACCACCCCATGCTTATGTCCGAGATCGCTTCTCTTGTCTCAAGTTAGGGGTCACCAAGTACAAAGGACAGTAGCCTAAACTCTCTTTACATAAACTTTCAAGCTGCTAATCCTAGGTAATCATGGCTAGCTGAGTGGCTGGTATGAAGTGATTAAACAGCTCCTTAAGCAACTATTGTTCCTTTCTATTATGCCATGGATCCCCACATTGTGTAAAGCAATGGTCTAGTCCATGCTTTCCTCTATAAATACGAGCTGCCTTTGCAGTCTGTTATATTGTTAAGAGTATTGGAGACATCTGAGTGAAGGAATTCTTAGTTGCTAAGCATTACCAAATCAGTGGGTGAGATATCAAGGTTAAAGCTCGAGAAGGTAAAATTTCTACTTCGTTCTTAACTTGAGTCTGGTTTGATCCTTGGTTTTTCCTAATTAATAGGTCAAGTATGATGAACTAGCATGTTATAAGGCGTTAGGAAGTTTACTTTCATGCATGAACACGTTAATAAAAAAATTGTTAGAATTAAAAGTTAGGGCTTGATGCTTTTGACATAAGTCAGATGACACTCTACTATCCAAATCATAGTGTCATGTCATATTGGTGCTGGTCTTTTGGAAAACACTACGATTTCTCACTTAACATCTCGCAAGTGTGCGGACTACTCTACGATTCTGGAAAGGTCCACCATGTAGATGACTCTGACCAAGTAGAGTAAGATTGTTGATCGTAGAGTGATATTTTAATCGACTACGATAGTAGAGTAAGATTGTTGATCATAAAGTGATAGCGGCCCGACTACGACGTGAGTAAGTAAGATTGTTGATCGTGAGAGTAATGGGTGATTGTCGCCAGTAGAGTAAGATTGTTGATCGTAGAGTAATGGGATTGATTGTTTAATCAGTAGAGTAATATTGTTGATCGTAGAAGTAATGGGCGATTGTTAATAGTAGAGTAATATTGTTGATCGTAGAGTAACGTAATAATTGGGTTTGGGCGTGTGAGGCCATGAAACAAGAAGTGTTGTCTTGGACAAGAAGTATTATCTTGGAAGAAGTGTTGTCTTGGACAAGAAGTATTGTCTTGGACAAGAAGTGTTGTCTTCTTGGACAAGAAGTATTGTCTTTGGAAGAAGTGTTGTCTTGAGACAAGAAGTATTGTCTTGGACAAGAAGTGTTGCCTTGGACAAGAAGTGTTGTCTTGGACAAACGTAATGTCCTCGGGACGAGTCGTAACATCTTGGACATGGCAGATGCCCCTCGGAGATGACAGGATAACTCCGGGTTGAATAGGCGAGATGTCTTGGGACCCTGAGACTGACACCATAACTTGAAATAAGGGTGAACTTATGTATATCCTCATCGTTATAAATCATGTTATCACCGAACCAAAATATAAAGTTTTACTAGCTTCGGAAAACAATTCTAATACCGCAAAGCATGCGTAGAAAAGGTCATTAAATCAAGAAGTATGATTAAAGAGATGTTAATGGATGCAATATTCATAGATAGAAGAATGTATAATGAGTACATGTTATTTATATATGTATATATCAAGTGTGTTTGGCTAATGAATACCTATACTTATGTAAATAGGACAACATAGTTCATTGAGGTGATTTTTGCTATAAGTGGTAATCGGTAGCTAAAGGCAAGTTCCTAACCTTACTCAAATTTCATTGAGCAAGTTTCTAAACCTTATATTGTTACATTGAGCAAGTTCTTACCCTAAACCTCGTTGACTAAGTTTATTATCCCTACTTGTTATCGCTATATAAATTGATTGATTCATCTTTCTACATTGAGCAAGTTATCATTATTATAAATGTAGCCTGTCTTGTATATTAAAGTTTATTAATCCTTCAAGCAGGGTGTTGTTATACAATAATTATTCTATTGTATACCTTTGAGATTTTATCCAAGTTGAATTATCTGTTATTGTTAAACATGGTTAGACTAGCGAACCCCTATTGATTAAATCTAGTCCATAGTTGATGAGCGTTTCTAAATTTTGAACCCTTGATGAATTATCCAAACCAAACTTCCTTGGTGCGGACCCGAACGTTAAACTGAGATGAACAACCCTCATAGGAGGGGAAATGATATGTTGTCGGGAAACCTACGTGCGCACTCAAGTATGATTAAATGTTATGCATAACATAGGGTACTTTAGGCTGATCACCTGATGTACTCGTTTATTGTGGATTACAGTGTAATACTGTTAATTCTAGTAAGAGTTCTTAGTCCTTAGTGACTGCTCAGTACTCATTCATGATAAACCTCGAGAGGAGTAAATCCTGAAATTGTGATATACTTTAGTCTATAACGACACCTATTGAATACTCTTGATGTTTCTTGATATTCTAGAACTACTTATCATTTTTGAAATCCTGAGAATTTGAAATGCTATAACTGCTTGTCCCAAACTTGCTGGGCAAATTTGTTGCTCATTATTGCTTCCTAAAACATTACGAGTTAAAAAGCGAGCAAAATGGTACTTCAGAAAGGACAAGGGAAAGGGCAAGGCGGAGAATAATTTAGCCCTTAAGACTAGAAGTATTATTATTATCGTTATTATGATGTATTCAAGAATGATTAAGCTATGTTAAGCTAATCACAGAATTGTAATAGTAATGGTTACGGTACCTTGGGATGCGAATATTTATATTATATCAATGTAATTATTCTATTATTTCGTTGTTAATGATTTAGCAAGATATTCGTAGTTATGCGTGATGCAATCAATTCGAGATATGGGATAATCGAATTTTGGGGCGCCATCCGAAATTGACTTCTCTATAGGGCATATTCCACCCTCAACTGCTTTGTCATACTCCTAATCCATGATTTGAATCATTAATCTTCGATCCATATTGAATTGGGGTTGTCCACTCTGTAGAGGGTAATTCAAAACTCAATGTTGGGTTCTCTCGATTGCTATCCAAAAAGAGAAATACATATCATCTATTTTAGCCTTCTTGGATCGAACTTCTCTTTCTACAATATCAACGCGTCATGCGACTTTTACCCATGCATCCTCCATTCTCACTCGCCCAGTTGTTTCTTCTTTCAAATTATCTTTGATATTTGCATTCTCATATTTTAGCTCTATTATCATATACTCTGCCAAAGAGAGCTTCTGTTCAAGCATCGCATATCGGGTAGTAAAATCTTAAATTTTTGCATCCCTTTGTTCCAAGACTGCCTGCCGTTTTTCACTCTGCTCTTCTAACTCATGAATACGATCTTACAGTTCTATATTTTGATCATAAAATTCTCCTAATAAATCCTCCTCGATTTCCTCTTCTTCCTCACTCTCAGATGCTACCTCTGAGAGTAGTTCAGGTGCAACTATTAATTCTTCACTCATCACATGGATATCTCTAATTTCTTCTTCGCCTGACATCCTAAAATCAAGTTTAATAACTTAATTAGTATTCCCCAATAAAAATCTTTGTTATAACAAGATATTATACTTCAATATTTATTCTTTAAATGAATATCCTTGATTCATCACTTAAAACTCTATATGAGTTCATCTCTTGATTTTTAGATGTCATTCTTAAATACTGCTACAAAACAAGGGTTAATTAGAGAAATTGACATGTCACATATTATCCCTATATTCTGGCCGGCCAATTAAATAACAAATAAGCTTAGGTAGGACATATTAGCGAATGATTTATTTATCTCTCCCCTCCTAGTTCTAGCCTTAGATCTCTGCCAGGGATCATATACCTAAGCTTTGATACCAACTGTGACGCCCCCAAAATAGATCTACACAACCCATTCTAAGTCACCAAATACATGATACATAATTTAAATACAAACTTCATTAATACAATACGATAAACGTAAATTGTGAGTTTCAATAAAAATATTGTCTCGTACACAAAATCTAAACTCAAAATAAGTTCTCTTTACAATTATTATCACACTATTTTATAAAATAGTGAGGACTACTATAGACATCATCTTGGACCATCACTCCATTCCCCAACTAGTCCCAGTTATATTCTCATTTGCTGAAGAGAAAAATGAAATAAAAGGGTGAGCTCAACTAGCTAAGTAAAGAATATTATGACTAAGATAATGTAGAATAAGTTATCCTTAGTCCTCAATAGTGTAAAAACTAATAGAATATAATAGACAACAAGTTTAAATCAACAACTGCAGCGGAACAAACAATCCATTATAAGAGTCAAGTAGAGCGTGATGTCTAATATCTTCTATGATTTAAAAGTCCATCATCAATATTTTATCTCTGTAACACAACTCAATAAATATTCCATATCATCGAATTATTCATGCACTACGGGCCAAGGATATTCGTTATAATCACCAATGGTCACGATCATGCCAAACAACTGTCTATCAATGCACTACAGGCCAATGAGGACTTTCACCACAATATTTTTCTGTAACATTACAAGTTATGATTATACCAATATATAATTCATGGTCATAATCATACCAATCAACAGTTTGTCTATGCAATACGGGCCAAAGATGACTTTCACCACAATATAAGCATGAGGATGATGACAATGATATAAGGAATCAATCATGTGAGATCAATGATAAATATTAGAGATTTATAATTCAATTTATCCAGAGTTTAAGAATGTCTAAATTGTCAACATGATAACTAATTGTGGAGTAAAATTCAAGAATGGTATTCATGTATCAAAAATAATTTGGACAGAAAAGAAATCAATTTTTTATCCTAAATAGTACCCCACGAATATAAGCTCATTCTTATTTCATTCTCACCAATTCACTAAGACTCACAAGAGAAATTATAGAGAGAGAAGATATAGTGAGAAAGAAGAACAGAAGTCTGCTACTTCACTATTCCAGTATCCAGTCTTCTTCTGAGGTAAGGGATATTATTTTTGTTCAGTATTCATAAGGAATAATATTTTCTTTCATACTCTTTAATATGTGAGTAATATTATTTCGTCTCATATTCCTGATTATACCCTCATTCTGTTAAAGTATTGTTTTTATACTCCGTGAAATTAGTAGAATATCCTTGATATTTGCGCTTCATCCGGTATCTTTTCATGGAAATATTATTCTGAGATTTCTTGAAAATTATTGATCTTTTCATGCCGGAATACTATTCGTGAGTTACTATTTACGGGTTATTATTCCCCCAATTACTATTCACTCAAATATTATTCACTCGGGTATTCAGGGCACTTTTCATGCCAGAGTACTATTCATAAGTTACTATTCACTCAAATATTATTCACTTGGGTATTCGGGGCACTTTTCATGTCGGGGTACTATTCACGAGATACTATTCTCTAAATACTATTCACAGGGTTTTTATTCACGGTCTTATTCAATAGAAAATAAATATTTTCTTTTTACATCCAAATTATTTTTGATACATGAATATTATTTTTGAATTTTACTCACAAAGCAAAGATCATGTTGACAATTTGGATATTTTTAAATTCTGGATAAATTTAAAGTCTTTAATATTTATCCTTGATTTTGTTTGATTAATGCTTATATTATTGTCATCATCCTCATGCTTATATTGTGATGAAAGCCATCTGTGGCTTACGTGCATAGATGGACTGTTGATTGGTATGATTATGACCAAGTATTATTCGGTATAATTATGATCGTAATGTTACAAATGATGTGGTAAAAGTCCTCATTGGCCCGTAGTATATTAATGGACAGATGTTGGTATGATCATAACCATGCGTTCTCTTCGGCCAAGGGTGCAAAGATGAATTATTATTTGGCATGATCATGACCATTGATGAAAACACGAATATCCTTGGCCCGTAGTGCATGGATAATTTGTGGTCATGATACTAATGAATATCCTTGGCCCGTAGTGCAGAGATGATTCGATGATGTGGATTATTTATTAAGCTGAGTCTCAGCGATAAAATATTGATAATAAACTTTTAATTCATAGAAGATAGTAGATATCATGCTCTACTTGACTCTTCTAAAATACAGTTGTATGTCTTTAGCCTGTAGTGCAAAGATGAACTGTTAATGGATATCTTTGGCCCGTAGTGCAAAGATGAATTTATTAGTATGATTATGAATAGGAACTGTGATTTGGTATAACCATGATCTTTGATGTTTCAGGTAAAGACAGGTGATGAAAATTATCTTCGTCTTGGGTGCGAAGAGGAATTTAGAATCACAATTATGATTATGATTTATTCACATGATTATGGACAGGAACTATTGATTGATGTTATAGGAAAAAAATATTGTTGGTGCACTTTTAACGTGGAGAAGAATAGACTTTATGGTCTATTTGACACTTCTAATGGATTGCTCATTCCGCTGCCACTATGGTAGAAAAGTTTTATCATCTACCATATGTTCTAAATCTCTAATTTATTACTGACGAAGGCTATTGATAATTTAATTATCTTTAGTCATGATATTTTTTACTGGGCTAGTTATGCTCACCCTTTTGCTTCACAATTCTTTTCAGGTAATAAGAGTGTAGCTGGGTCGAGCGGGGATAACAGGGGAATAGAACGATGGTCTATAGCTGTTGAGGTTTCCCCTAAAACAGTATGGAAATAATTTTTATTCAGAATTTTAGATAAGTGTGTCGTATTTTATACGTCATTTTAACCATTGATTTTGGTGAACCGAATAGGGTGAGGTGAACCCAACTTTAGAAGGGTGTTTTGCCACTATCATACAAGATGTCTAATGATAGACGACTTCGTGTTATCATAAGACAGGGTTGTGCACATGCACTTGCTGATTATATCTATGAGCACTACCTATATAATCTCGGAGTTTGGTTGAAATATAATTCTTAATTGGAGATAATGGAGATAAATATATGTCAAGAGAAGACTCACCATTGGAAAGAACATGATAGTAATCTTCTCATTTTTCTTTGGGGTCTATTGGGTCAACCAAGGATAATTCTCGAGTTATATGATATCTATCATAACTTAGATGCATGGCCTCCCATGTATGAAGGTTTCCTTGAGCATTTTCCAAATATTTTAATTTCTAAAATAGTTATTAACTGTACTTTTATGTAAAGTGTCATTGTAAGGTGTTGTGGTTTAGTCACCATGAGAATTACATATATTTGTATTAAAACTCATAGTTTAACTGTGGTCGTATTATGTAAAACAGTTTAAAAGTTATAATTTAAAGATTTATATTTGGAAATTATGTTGATGTATTTTGTGGCGACCTAGAATGGGTTGGGTGGATTAGACCTGTTTTGGGGGCGTTACAACTGGTTCTTCCTTCTGTGAGGATTTCACAAATGTAATGCTTCTATTGAAATTTGAAGCGCTACTAATATTAGTTTCCTTTAGCTTTTCCACATATGGTACTGAGGTAGATTTCCCAAAACCTAAACCTGTTCTGTCAGATGCACTTCTCTGACTGGAGATCAGCGATTCCATGGATGAAGAAGATCTATTCCACATTTAGATTGTCTTTTCAAGTTCCTCAATCTTAGAGGTTAGATTTGACTCTCTTTGTGTGTTAAGTTCATTGGTCTGTCTTAAGAGTTTATTCTCAACCTCAAATTTAGAAAGAGAGGTAGTACATAGTAGAGCTGTCTCCAGTTCTTCTTGAATTTTCTCTTTCTCTTTTTGAAGAAGAGAATAATCTTTAGATAAGACTCTGAACCACTTCATGTTTAGATGCAGATCAGATGTTATTCCATGTAGTGCAGTTCTTAAATCATCAATATCTACATCAAGAGAGTTAAAGTCGAATACATCATCGATACTTACTTTATGATGGTCAGTTCTTTTCTTGTCCTTTGCATTTTTGGACATTAGAAATAGATTTGCTACTTGAGGCTCTTCATCATCTCCAGTCTCAAGAGTTGTGTCGTTGTCTGAGTCACTCCACGATCCTCCGGCCACAAGACCTTTGTCTTTCTTCTGGAGCTTTTTGTAGCCTTTAAACTCCTTCTTTGGATTTGTTTTGCTATTCAGCTCTTCTATAAGAGGTTTGTCACAGTTTGCAATGAAATGGCTAGGCTTCTTGCAGTTGTAGCATAAGTCGTTGATCTACTCCAGGCTGTTGTTGTTGTTGAATCTCTTAGGTCTGCTGCTTCTGCCTTTCCGCATGAACCTTTTGAGTCTTCTTACCAGCATTGAAATATCCTCATCATCATCTTCCTCAGAGTCAGATTCATTTTCAATATAAGCTTTGGAGATGGTTTCTGTGAGACTCCAAATTTTATGAATAGAGATTTAAATTTCTCAAAATATTTTTTGAATATTATGGTGTGGATTTGATATAATTTTATAGTTGTGGGTAATATTTATAAATTTTGCAAAGTAAGCAAGTTGTTATATAATATTCGATTGGTGGGGAATATTCTTTTTGTCGAGAAATATCCGCATATGACGGCACAATCATTAGTGGACCCCTAACGGATGTATTGTCGTAGTAAAGAAAACGCATGTAATTATCTTTTATAATCGGCGAAAGTGTTACCGTTTAAACCGTTGAACTACCCTTAGTAAAAGTATAGTAATGTCTGCGTGGTTACATAGTAGTAGCACCGGTATTGATTATTGATGCTTACGTAAGAAGTCACACTGTTATACTCAATTATTGCTACGATAAATCTTTGCATCATATATATCTCTCATATTATTGATTCAATTATTGTCACAAGATTATCATCGTATAATATGTTATATTATTAAATCAATAATTGAGACGGCAAAGTTATTCATATTATTATTTACAATATTGACAATGTCTAGAAGTTCTGTCAAGAAGAGGTTTGGTCACCTAATTGCGCGCCAATAGGGAGAAATCCTTATCGAAAAGTTCCCTCTTTCCTGGGAATGACCTGGTTGTTAAATATTGTGAGTTATAATATTAATGATGAATAAGTTCGTGTTGATGAAAGATGAAATTGATAGTTCCATTGTGTTGGAATTATTAGTGTTAGTGGAAATCGACATTTATTTCAATATTAATTGATGTCTGGAAGTTATACTAACCAGTCGGGTAATTAATCGGATAAATGAGCAATTAATTGCTATTAATTCATATGATTATAACTATTTGTTCACATGTGTGTACTATTGATTCATATTCTTGTACTATTAGGGGAGTTGGTACAAGATTGATAATACTTGCATAACTAAGTTAAAAATGGAGGTATAGATGGAGGTACTATACTGTAATTCGTATTTTCACATGTCTAGAACTATTGATTCACATGATTTACTATTGATTCACATGATTTACTATTAGGGGAGGTGGTGCAAGTTTGATAATACTTGCGGGACTAAATTAAAAATGAAGAAAAGAGGAAGGTATTATCTTTGTAATATTTTGAGCCCCAAAACGTGCAATTATCGAAACTATATTTTTCTATAAATAGAAGCTCATTCTTCCTTCATTTCTCACCAATTCACTAAAGCTATAGAACAATTATTATAGAGAGAAAGAAGAAGAGAAGTCTGCTACCTCACTATTCTAGTATTCAGTCTTCTTTTGAGGTAAGGGGTATTATTCTTTCGTATTCATGAAGAGAATTATTTTCTTTCAATACTCGTAAGAGCTGTTATTCCATTCTTTATTATTCTGTTGGAATATCCTGTCTGTGTGGATTACGCATGACCTAGTTCCATTCTTTATTATTCTGTTGGAATATCCTGTCTGTGCGGATTACGCATGACCAGGTTCTATTCTTTATTATTCTGTTGGAATAACCTGTCTGTGCGGTTTATCGCATGCCTGGTGAATTCTATTGTTATTCCATTCTTTATTATTCTGTTGGAATATCCTGTCTATGAGGATTACGCATGACCTGGTTCCATTCTTTATTATTTTATTAGAATAACATGTATGTGTGGTCTATCGCATGCCTGGTGAATTCTGCTGTTATTCCATTCTTTATTATTCTGTTGGAATAATCTGTCTACGCGGACTACCGCATGCATGGTGAATTCTTCTGTTATTCCATTCTTTATTATTCTGTTGGAATAACCTGTCTATGTGGATTACCGCATGCATGGTGAATGATCCTTTGTATTCGTTCTTTATTAAATTGTGGAAATGATCTGTCTACGTGGATTACCACATGGCTGGTGAAAATCCATTTGCAGTTTCGTATATTCTATTATACTAGTCTGAGATATCATTTCTTTTGTACTCATCATGGAATATCATTTTCTTTGGTATTTTTTTTTACGAGTTACTATTCACGGGTTACTATTCACCCAGTTACTATTCACTCTAGTATTATTCACTCGGGTATTCGGGACACTTTTCATGTCGGAGTACTATTCACGAGTTACTAGTCACCCGATTACTATTCACTCTAGTATTATTCACTCGGGTATTCGGGGCACTTTTCGTGCCGGCGTACTATTCACGAGTTACTATTTACCCGATTACTATTCACTCTAGTATCATTCACTCGGGTATTTGGGGTACTTTTTATGTCGGGGTACTATTCATGGGGTACTATTCCCAAAGTACGATTTACGGGGTACTATTTATCCAAAAAATATATTTCTTTTCTGTCCAAATTATTTTTGGTACATGAATATTATTCTTGAATTTTACTCTACAAAGCAGTATCATGTTGACAATTTGGACGTTATTGATCTCTAGATAAATTAAATTATAAATCTTTAAAATTTATCCTTGAACTTGTTTTATTGAATTATTATGTCATTGTCATCATCCTCATGCTTATATTGTGATTAAAGTCATCTTTGGCTTACGTGCATAGATGGACTTGGTATGATTATAACCAGGAATTATTTGGTATAATCATGACCGTAATGTAATGAATGATGTGATAAAAGTCCTCATTGGCCTGTAGTTCAGTGATGGACAGTTGTTGGTATGACTATGACCAGGGATTATTCGGTATAATCATGACCATTGATGATTACATGAATATCCTTGGTTCAGGTAGTAGATGATTCGATTTTATTTATTAATTTGAGTCTCAATGATAAAGTTGATGAAAACTTTTTAAATCATAGAAGATAGTAGATTTTATTCTATATTTTGATTCTTCTAATGGATTGCTTATTCCGTCATTGCAGTTGTTGATCTAAAACTTGTTGTCTCATTGTATTCTATCAGTTGTTATACTATTGAAGGCTAAGGATAATTTATTCTACATTATCTTAGTTATAATATTTCTTACTGGGCTAGTTGAGCTCACCCTTTCTTTCACTGTTCTCTTCAGGAAATGAGAATATAGCTGGGACGAGTCGGGAAACGGATTGACGGTTCATATGGTTATTTTAGTAGTCCTCACTATTCTATAAAATAGTGTGACAATAAATATAATGAGGACTCCATTGAGAGTGGATTACTTCTAGACAATATCAACACTCAAATAAGTCCTCATTATAATTATTCAAACACTATTTTATAGAAATAGTGAGGACTACTAAAACATCTTTCTAGAACCATCACTCCATACCCCGACTAGATCCTGCTATGTTCTCAACTCCTGAGAAGAAAAATGGACCAAAAAAGAAAAGGGTGAGCTCAACTAGCCCAGTAAAGAATATTATGACTAAGATAATATACAACAAATTATCATTAGTCTTCAACAGGGAAAAAACTGATAAAACATAATAGACAACAAGTTTTAAATCAAAAACTGCAAATAAAACAAAGAATCCATTAAGAGTCAAGAAGAGAATGAGTTCTACTATCTTCTAAGATTTAAAAGTCCATCATCCATATTTTATCCTCGTAAAAACAATCAATATACATCTTTAATCGAATATTTATCTTTGCACCACAAAGCCAAAGATATTCATTTGTATCACCAGTTAGTCATGTTCATCTCAACACTGCTCATCTTTGCACTACCACGCCAAAGATATTCATCGATTAATCATTCATCCTTGCACTTCTGTGCCAAAGATATTCAATAATATCATCATTAAGGACCGAGGATGATGAAAACATTTTAGAGAAACGAATCCCGGTGAGGATGAAGGACAAATATTAGGGATTCATGTTCTTTGTTTATCCAAGATCACTAATACTTCATAATAACCAATTTTGAAGTAGAATTCAAAATAAAGATCAAAACATGGATACAATCAAAGATAGTAACCATAATAGACATCTTGGACAAAAAGGAAAATTTTCATTTTTCGGTGAATAATGTCGTATTCGTGAATAGTGCCGTATACGTGAAAAGTAACCCCGACACAAAAAGTTCCAAATTTGATTAAAAAGTTCAAATCAATATTTCGGCATAATGATATTGAAGAAAATAATATCATTTAAGAAGAAAATAACATCCCTTACCTCAAAGAAACAGTACTTCGGAATGAAAGGTCAGAAGTGATGCTGAATGAAACTTGTACTGAACAACAACTCTCAAAGTATTTAAATACTCACAAAATATGCTCGATAATATAAAGAGAGAAAGAGAGAAAACTTATGTTTCTGGTGTGATTTTCAATTCTAACTTAGCCCTTTATTTATAGGCAAATGTTAGCACGTCGAAGCAGACTTGACCTGCTACCTGATGGCTTTACCTGCTACTATTGCCATCCACCACATTTGAAATTTAATTTGAGCATATTTCTCACCAACCACAAGTGGGGCCTACTCAATTCTAGAATTTTCCACCAAAATCATTTATAAACCTAATTTCCGAATTAGTCACCTCTTAAAATTCATAACAAATCATTCGTTCATTTTTAACGGTTCAAAAATTGTGAACATATACTCAACTTATATATGTATAACATATCCAAAAATCACAACGATCCAACGGTCGGATTAAAAATTATAACTCACACAATATATCGTAAAAATACTGATTTAATTTTTAATACCTCCATTCCGACAAAAATACTGATAAAACACCTCAACATTAATTCCTTCAATTATAACCACATAAAATAAATAAATCCATCATTTATATCCAAGATCAAATAAATATTTCCTTATCATATAAATCAATAATTAATTATTCACAAATAATATTACGTAATCACAATTATGACAAATCAGCCGCTCCCAAGAAAGAGGGGCTTTTCGATAAGGATTTCTCCTTCTTCGCCAAGTAATTAGGTGACCAAACCTCTCCTTGATGTAACTTTCTAGACATTGTCAATAATGTTATCTAATAATATTATTCAAATAATATGAATTATTGATCTGATAAAGGGAAATACTATGCGGTGAGAATTATTGAAACAATAATAATATAAAATATCAACGTAGCAATTATTGAATCAATAAAATAAAATATTGAATAGTAACTATTGTAACAATTATTGAGTAGTGCCTTCTTACGTACGAATCAATAATTCAACAATATCTTGTAATACTTGTGTGCTATCATGCAACCACGCAGACATCGTATTTTAACCGACGGGTATTCCAACAGTGTTAACGGTAACAATTATGTCGTTATTTATAAAACTCAAACTTTGTCATTTTCTTCATCCGACAGTTATTCTGTTATGGGGCCCACAATTGACTGCACCGTCGTACGGATATTCCCGACAAAAAGAATATTCTACGACCAAACGAATATTCCCCGACAAAAGAAATATTTTATAACCACTTGCTTATTTTGTATAATTTGCACATTTCACCCTTAACCAAAGTATTATATCAAATTAACACCTAATTAATTTAGAATAATGAATAGAGAAAATGCAATTTTATTTATAATAAGTTGGGGTCTTACAACCTCCCCTCCTTATAAAATTTCATCCTCGAAATTGACGTACGTACCTGGTGTTTTGAACAGGTGAGGGTACCTCTCTTTCATTTGTGATTCCAACTCCCTGGTCATTTCTTCAATAACATGGTTCCTCCATAAAACCTTAACTTGTGGTATAACCTTGGTGCATAGGACATGCTCTTTCCTATCCAAGATCTTAACAGGTACCTCCTCGTACGTTAAATCTTCGGCTATCTCGTCTGGTTCTAACTCAATATTGTGGTGCGGGTCGTCCACATATTTACGAAGCATAGAAATATGAAAAACATTATGAACACGAGACATGCTTAGCGTTAAGGCGAGTCTATAGGCCACAGTTTCTACTCAATCGAGGATTTCAAATAAATCGAAGGTTTGAGCTTTCTTCTCTTCATCGACTCTTACTTCTAGAATAACGCCTTCTTGCACCTTCTTCTTTATATTCATTAGCTCCGGTGTGTAGCTTGAGCGGTTTTAACTTTATCAATTAAAGTCGATCCTACTCGTATATTTAACATCATAATGTGGGTCCCTAGAGTCTTTAACTCTATCTTTATCGTTTGTACATTATACAAAATAGGTCTTTGTGTTCAACAATATCGCACTCGTACTCACATACGATCTTCTACTCAACACGTCAGCTATCACATTCTCTTTTCCAGGATGGTATGGTCAGAACATGTTCCGAAATGAGTTGCCTCTTGAGCTCGTGGAAAATCTTCTCGCATTCCTCGCTCCATACGAATTTTGTATCTTTTCGAGTCAGCTAAGTTAATGGAGTAGCGATTTGAGAAAATCCTTCCACGAATCTCCAATAGTAACCAGCTAAGCCTAGAAAGCTATGTATTTCAATTACTGACTTAAGTTGCTCTCAACTGTGACTCATATCCCAAACTTGGATTGCACGTCACAATAGCACCTATTGTTTTACCACCAAACAAATATAGAGTCCCCTATAGAGAGTCTGGCTTTGGTGCATTCTATAACAGGAAGTTACCAGATAGAGGCTTGAGTACCAACTCTTATAGTTGGGTTTTTAACTCCTGAAGTTCAATAGGAGCCATTTGATAAGAGATTTTAGAAAATGGGTTTTGTACCGGGTTCAAAGTCGATACAAAATTCAATATCACGCTCTAGGGGTAGGCCAGGAAATTCTTCAGGAAATTCACTAACAACAGAAATATCATTCAAATCCGACTTGTCTTTGTTCAAATCCATAACATGGGCTAAGAAAGCTTAACATCCGTTATTTAATAAACGAATAGCTTTATGACTTGATATGACAGTGACTAATTTTAGTGGTTTAGTTGTTTGAATTCGTATGACAGGTTGGTTAGGAATATGAAAACTAACAACCTTACGAAAACAATCAATTTTGGCATGATGAGTAGTTAACCAATCAATCCCTAAAATCACATCAAATGCAAGTATCTTTAAAGAGATAAGATCAACAGGTAATGTGATTGTGCCCACTTAGATCAAACAAGATTTATAAACAGTGGATATGATAAAAGTTTCTCCTAACAGAGTTTCCACAGATAAGTCAAATTCCAATTTCTCCAGAGTCAAGTTTAAACGTTGAGCACAAGCAGGAGAGATAAAAGAATGGGTAGAACCGGTATCTAACAGGGTATAAACTTTACAAAAATTTATGATTAACTAACCCGTGATAAGTTCGTTCGGTTCCTCGCTTTTACAAAAGGCGCTCCTACTTGAACCATCGATTTTGACTTGTCTGGGACAGCCTTTGGTGTCATCATTACCGCTAGAATTATCTTTCGCTATAGGGCATATTCCACCCTCATCTACTTCATCGTACTCCTGTTTCATGATCTGAATCATTAATCTTCGATCCATATCGAATTGGGGTTGACCGCAATGTACAGGGTAATTCAAAACTCGATGTTGGGTTCTCTCAATTGCTGTCCAAAAAGAGAAATACATATCATCTATTTTAGCCTTCTTAGATCGGACATCTCTTTCCACAATATCAATGCGCCGTGTGGCTTTTACCCATGCATCACTCATTCTCACGCGTTCAGTTGTTTTTTCTTTCAGCTCAGATTCTAGCTTTATCATATTATACTCTGCCAAAGAGTGCTTCTGTTCAAGCATCACATATTGGTTGACACAAGCTTGAATCGTTGCATCCTTTTGCTCCACCACGCATCACCGCCGTTCTTGATCGCTCTTCTAACTCATGAATACGATTTTGCAATTCTATATTTTGATCATAAAATACCTCTAATAAATTCTCCTTAGGTTCCTCTTCTTACTCACTCTCAACTGCTAACTCTGCGACTAGCTCGGGTGCAACTATTAATTCTTCCCTCACCATAAGAATATCTCTAATTCCTTCTTCGCCTGACATCACATTATCCTGGTTGGTGATTAGAGGTGTCTCCACGGTCTCATTCACTCCATTGTTAACGTTCTCAGCTGCCATTCTTAAAAACTGTCATAAAACAAGGGTTAATTAAACAAATTAACATATCAAATAATATCCCTATATTATGACCGACCATCACTAAGCTTAGGTAGTACACACTATCGAAGGATTTACCCGTCTCTCCCGTCCTAGTTCTATTCCCCAATCTCCGCCAGAGACCATATCCCTAAGCTTTGATACCAACTATGACGCCCCCAAAATAGGTATACAACACCCATCCTGAGTCGCCAAATATATGGTACAGAAAGCAAACTACAACTTCAATAATACAATTGTCGTGCAAAATACGACAACACATACTGTGAGTTTAAATACAAATATTATCTTCTAGAAAATATCAACCCTCAAATAAGTCCTCATTACAATTACTCAAACACTATTTTACAGAAATAGTGAGGACTGCTAAAACATCTTTCTAGAACCATCACTCCATACCCCGACTAGATCCTGCTATGTTCTCACCTCCCGAGAAGAAAATGGAACAAAAAGGAAAAAAGGTGAGCTCAACTAGCCCAAGAAAGAATATTATGACTAAGATAATATACAACAAATTATCATTAGTCTTCAACAGGAAAATCTGATAAAATATAATAGACAACAAGTTTTAGATCAAAACTGCAATGAAAACAACAATCCATTGTAAGAGTCAAGTAGAGAATGAGTTCTACTATCTTCTAAGATTTAAAAGTCCATCATCAATATTTTATCCTCGTAATAACAATCAATATACATCTTTAATCAAATATTCATCTTTGCACCACAGCCAAAGATATTCATTTGTATCACCAATTGGTCATGTTCATCTCAACACTGCTCATCTTTGCACTATGGGCCAAAGATATTCATCGCTTAATCATTCATCTTTGCACTATGTGCCAAAGATATTCAATAATATCATCATTTAGGACCGAGGATGATGAAAAATATTTAAAGAAAACGAATCCAAAGGAGATGTAAGGACAAATATTAGGGATTCGTATATACGCTTTATCCAAGATCACTAATACTTCATAATAACCAATTTTGAAGTAGTAATTCAAAAATAAAGATCAAAACATGGATACAATCAAAGATAGTAACCATAATAACATCTTGGACAAAAAGGAAAATTTTCATTTTTTTGAATAAAGGTCGATCGTGTGAAGTGAAGATGTCGTGAATAAACGTGACGTGAATAGTAACCCCGACACAAAAAAGTTCCAAATTTGATAAAAAGTTCAAATCAATATTTCAAAGATAATGATATTGAAGAAAATAATATCATTTAAGAAGAAAATAACATCCCTTACCTCAAAGAAAAAAGACAAGATTTCGTAATGAAATATCTCAATATGATGTCGAATGAAACTTGTACCAATAAAGCAACTCTCAAAGTATCTAAATACTCACAAAATACGCCGATAATATAAGAGAGAGAGAGAGAAAACTTATGTTTTCGTGTGATTTTCAATTCTAACTTAGCCTCTATTTATAGGAAAATGTTAAGACGTCAAGGCATTTTGACTCGCCACCGATGGCTTTACTCGCTACTATTGCCACCCACCACATTTGAAATTAAATTTTAGCACATTTTTCACCAACCAAAAGTGGGGCCCACTCAATTCTAGAATTTTCCACCAAAATCATTTATAAACCTAATTTCCTAATCAGTCACCTCTTAAAATTCATAACAAATCATTCGCTCATTTTTAACGGCTCAAAATTTGTGGACATATACTCAACTTATATATGTATAACATATCCAAAAATCACAACGATCCAAACTATTTGATTAAAAATTATAACTCACGTAATATATTGTAAAATAATCGATTTAATTTTTAATACCTCCATTCCGACAAAAATACCGATAAAACACCTCAACATTAATTCCTTCAATTATAACCACATAAAATAAATAAATCCATCATTTATATCCACATCAAATAAATATTTTCTTATCATATAAATCAATAATTAATTATTCACAAATAATATTATGTAATCACAATTATGACAACCAAAGCCGCTCCTGTGAAAGAGGGGCTTTTCGATAAGGATTTCTCCTCATCGCGCGCAATTAGGTGACCAAACCTCTCCTCGATGTAACTTTCTAGACATTGCCAATAATGCTATCTAATAATATTATTCAAATAATATGAATTATTGATCCGATAATGGGAAATATGCAGTTGACAATTATTGAAACAACAATAATATAAAATATCAACGCAAACAATTATTGAATCAATAAAATAAAATATTGAACAAAGAATATTGTAACAATTATCGAGTAGGCTCTTTACGTAAGAATCAATAATTCAAAATATCGTGCAATACGCGTGTGCCATCAGGCAACCACGCCAGACATCGTAGATTTTAACCACCGTGTATTCCAATGTTGTTAACTGTGAATAATTACGCCGTTATTTATAAAACTCAAACTTTGTCGTTTTTCTTCATCCCCATTGTTATTCCGTTATGGGGCCCATAAATGGTCACTGCCATTGCATTTGATATTCCCCCACAAAAAGAATATTCATTTACCAAACTAATATTCCCACAAAAATGAATATTTTATAACCACTTGCTTATTTTGTAAAATTTGCACATTTCACCCATAACCAAAGTATTATATCAAATTAACACCTTATTAATTTAGAATAATAATGAATAGAGAAAATTTAATTTTATTTATAATAAGTTGGGGTCTTACAACCTCCCTCCTTATAAAATTTCATCCTCAAATTGACGACGACGCACTCGTGTGTTTTGAAAAGGTGAGGGTACCTCGCTTTCATTTGTGATTCCAACTCCCCGGTCATTTCTTCAATAACATGGTTCCTCCATAAAACCTTAACTTGTGGTATAACCCTTGTGCGTAGGACATGCTCTTTCCTATCCAAGATCTTAACAGTACCTCCTCGTGACGTTAAATCTTCTATTATCTCGTCCCGGTTCTAACTCAATAATGTGGTTTGGGTCGTCCACATATTTACGTAACATCGATATATGAAAAACATTATGAACACGAGACATACTTAGCGTTAAGGCGTAGTCTATAGGCCACGCTTCCTACTCGATCGAGGATTTCAAATAAATCAAGGTTTGAGCTTTTTCTCTTCATCGACTCTTACTTCTAGAATAACGCCTTCTTGCACCTTCTTCTTTATATTCATAGCCCCGGTGTAGCTTGAGCGGTTTTAACTTTATCAATTAAAGTCGATTCTACTCAGATATTTAACATCATAACGTGGGTCCCTAGAGTCTTTAACTCTATCTTTATCATTTGTACATTATACAAAATAGGTCTTTGTGTTCAACAATATCGCACTCGCATTACATACGATCTTCTACTCAACGCGCCGCCTACCACGCTCGCTTTTCCAGATGGTATGGTCGTAACATGTGCCTAAAATGAGTCGCCTCTTGAGCTCTTGGAAAATCTTCTCGCATTCCTCGCCTCCATACTTAATTTTGTATCTTTCCGAGTCAACTAAGTTAATGGAGTAGCGATTCGAGAAAATCCTTCCACTTAATCTCCGATAGTAACCAAACTAAGCCTAGAAAGCTAGATATTTCGACATCGACTTAAGTTGCTCTCAATCGTGACTCATATCCCAATCTTGGATTGCACGTCACAATAGCACCTATTATTTTACCACCACACAAATATAGAGTCCCCTACGGAGAGTCTGGCTTTGGTGCATTCCACAAAGGAAGTTACCAGACAGAGGCTTGAGTACCAACTCTTGTAGTTGGGTTTTTAACTCCTCAAGTTCAATAGAGCCATTTGATAAGAGATTTTAGAAATGGGTTTTGTACGGGTTCAAAGTCGATACAAAATTCAATATCACGCCTGGGGTAGGCCAGAAATTCTTCAGAAATTCAGAAATTCACTAACAATGTAAATATCATTCAAATCGATTTTGTTTTTTTGTTTAAATCCATAAAATGGGCTAAGAAAGCTTAACATCCATTTTTCAATAAACGAATGGCTTTATGGCTTGATATGAAAGTGTTTGATTTTCAATGGTTTAGTTGTTTGAATTCGTATAACAAAGTTGGTTAGAATATGAAAACTAACAACCTTATTTAAAATAATCAATTTTGGCATGATGAGTAGTTAACCAATCAATCCCTAAAATCACATCAAATGCAAGTATCTTTAAAGAGATAAGATCAATGTGTAATGTGATTGTGCCCACTTGGATCAAACAAGATTTATAAACAAAGGATATGATAAAAGTTTCTCCTAACTGAGTTTCCACAGATAAGTCAAATTCTAATTTCTCCCGAGTCAAGTTTAAACTGAGCACAAAGTAGTGAGAGATAAAAGAATGGGTAGAACCCAGATTCTATAAGGTATAAACTTCGCAAAAATTTATGATTAACTAACCCGTGATAACTTAATTTGGGTTCCTCGCTTTTTAAGTCATGAAGGCGCTCTCACTTGAACCATCAATTTTGACTTGTCTGGGACAGCCTTTGGTGTCATCATTACCGCTAGAATTATCTTTCTCTATAGGCATATTCCACCCTCATCTGCTTCATCGTACTCCTGTTTCATGATCTGAATCATTAATCTTCAATCCATATCAAATTGGGGTTGACCACAATGTACAGGGTAATTCAAAACTCGATGTTGGGTTCTCTCAATTGCTGTCCAAAAAGAGAAATACATATCATCTATTTTAGCCTTCTTAGATCGGACATCTCTTTCCACAATATCAACGCGTCGTGCGGCTTTTTACCCATGCATCACTCATTCTCACGCTGCTCGCTTGTTTCTTCTTCTTTCAAATTTCGATTCTAGCTTTATCATATTATACTCGCCAAAGAGTGCTTTCGCTCAAGCATCACATATCGGTTAACACAAGCTTGAATCGTTGCATCCTTTTGCTCCACGACCACCGCCGCTTCAAATTTCGCTTCTTCTAACTCATGAATACGATTTTGCAATTCTAAATTTTGATCATAAAATACCTCTAATAAATTCTCCTTAGGTTCCTCTTCTTTCCTCACTCTCACCGCTAACTCTCTCGCGACTATCTCTAAAAGTGCAACTATTAATTCTTCCTCACCATAAGAATATCTCTAATTTCTTCTTCACCGACATCACATTATCCGGTTGGTGATTAGAGGTGTCTCCACGATCTCATTCACTCCATTGTTAACATTCTCACCGCCATTCTTAAAAATCATTATAAAACAAGGGTTAATTAAACAAATTAACATATCACATAATATCCCTATATTACGACCACCATCAAATAAGCTTAGGTAGACACACTAAATAAGGATTTACCCGCTCTCCCTCCTAGTTCTATTCTCACATCTCGCCAGAGAGATCATATCCCTAAGCTTTGATACCAACGTGACGCCCTAAAATAGGTATACAACACCCATTCCGAGAAGCCGCCAAATACATGGTACAGTAAAGCAAACTACAACTTCAATAATACAATTGTCGCGGCAAAATAATAACAACACATACCGTGAGTTTAAATACAAATATTATCTTCTAGACAATATCCACACTCAAATAAGTCCTCATTACAATTATTCAAACACTATTTTACGTAAATAGTGAGGACGCTAAAACATCTTTCTAGAACCATCACTCCATACCCCGACTAGATCCTCGCTATGTTCTCACCTCCCGAGAAGAAAAATGGAACAACAAAAAGGAAAAGGGTGAGCTCAACTATAAAGAAAGAATATTATGACTAAGATAATATACAACAAATTATCATTAGTCTTCAACAGGAAAAAATCTGATAAAACATAATAGACAACAAGTTTTAGATCAAAACTGCAGCGGAAACAACAATCCATTAGAAGAGTCAAGTAGAGAATGAGTTCTACTATCTTCTAAGATTTAAAAGTCCATCATCAATATTTTATCCCTGTAACAACAATCAATATACATCTTTAATCAAATATTCATCTTTGCACTACAAAGCCAAAGATATTCATTTGTATCACCAAATGGTCATGTTCATCTCAACACTGCTCATCTTTGCACTACGGCCAAAGATATTCATCATTAATCATTCATCTTTTGCACTATAAAGCCAAAGATATTCAATAATATCATCATTTAGGACCGAAGATGATGAAAACATTTTAAAGAAAACGAATCCAAATGAGATGTAAGGACAAATATTAGGATTCAGATTACGCTTTATCCAAGATCACTAATACTCATAATAACCAATTTTGAAGCAGTAATTCAAAAATAAAGATCAAAACATGGATACAATCAAAGATAGTAACCATAATAGACATCTTGGACAAAAAGGAAAATTTTCATTTTTCTATGAATAGTGTCGTATTCGTGAAGTGTCATGATATGTGAATAATGTCGTAATGAATAGTAACCCTATTAACACAAAAAGTTCCAAATTTGATTAAAAAGTTCAAACCAATATTTTCAAAGATAATGATATTGAAGAAAATAATATCATTTAAGAAAAAAATAATATCCCTTACCTCAAAAAGAACAAGATTTTGAATGAAAGGTCGGAAGTGATGCTTAATGAAACTTGTATCATTTAACAAAGAACTCTCAAAGTATCTAAATACTCACAAAATACACTCGATAATATAGAGAGAGAGAGAGAAAACTTATGTTTTCGTGTGATTTTCAATTCTAACTTAGCCTCTATTTATAGGAAAATGTTAGACAATCAAGCAGATTTCGACTGCTACACCGATGGCTTTACTCGCTACTATTGACACCCACCACATTTGAAATAAAATTTGAGCACATTTCTCACCAACCACAAGTGGGGGCCACTCAATTCTAGAATTTTCCACCAAAATCATTTATAAACCTAATTTCCTAATAGTCACCTCTTAAAATTCATAACAAATCATTCGCTCATTTTAACGGCTCAAAATTTGTGGACATATACTCAACTTATATATGTATAACATATCCAAAAATCACAACGATCCAACTACGGATTAAAAATTATAACTCACTTAATATATCGTAAAAATATCGATTTGATTTTTTAATACCTCCATTCCGACAAAAAATACTAATAAAACACCTCAACATTAATTCCTTCAATTATAACCACATAAAATAAATAAATCCATCATTTATATCCACATCAAATAAAT
Organism: Panax ginseng; assembly: GCA_020205605.1. Lineage (NCBI taxonomy): Eukaryota > Viridiplantae > Streptophyta > Magnoliopsida > Apiales > Araliaceae > Panax > Panax ginseng. The sequence goes on along the minus strand of CM035134.1, from coordinate 26,319,553 downwards.
ATTTTTTATCATATAAATCAATAATTAATTATTCACAAATAATATTACGTAATCATAATTATGACAATCAAAGCCGCTCCTGTGAAAGAGAGGGGCTTTTCGATAAGGATTTCTCCTCATCATCGCCGCAATTAGGTGACCAAACCTCTCCTCGATGTAACTTTCTAGATATTGCCAATAATGTTATCTAATAATATTATTCAAATAATATGAATTATTGATCCGATAATGGGAAATATCAGGCAAGTGACAATTATTGAAACAACAATAATATAAAATATCAACGCAAAGAATTATTGAATCAATAAAATAAAATATTGAATAAAGAATTATCGTAACAATTATCGAGTAGGCCTTCACGTATTTAATCAATAATTCAACAATACTCAGGTAATACATCGTGCTATCGTGCAACCACGCCAGACATCGTATTTTAACCACCGTGTATTCCAAATGTTGTTAATCAGAATAATTACGCCGTTATTTATATAAAACTTTCAACTTTATTATTTTCTTCATCCGACAGCTTATTCCGTTATGGGGACTACCCACAGTATGGATATGAATATTTGATGACCAAACGAATATTCCCCGACAAGGAATATTTTATAACCACTTGCTTATTTTGTAAAATTTGCACATTTCACCCATAACCAAAGTATTATATCAAACTAACACCTTATTAATTTAGAATAATGAATAGAGAAAATTTAATTTTATTTATAATAAGTTGGGGTCTTACATTATATGTTAATTAACCCTTGTTTTGTGACAATGTTTGAAAATGGCATCTGAAAATGTTGAGATTAGCAATGAAGAACATGAGAAGTATGACGATCAATACCAGTGATAATGTGCAATAGAAGACAATAATTAAATAACCATTAATGATGATATGTTTAGGAACTTTTAAATTTATGCACACAAGGAGAGAGACCCATGGAAAACCGGCAACAAAGTATTCAATATCACCAAGTTTTAACCACTTAAGGCTTATTAATTTAAAGAAGAACCAAGATATTTGATGTCTTAGGATGCTTCGAGAGCAAAAACCATTTGAAGAGGCAGATTCTTGGTTTATTTATAATCAAAATGTTGGGAGAAGTTCTAAGAGTTGTTCAATGACAAGTACTTTCCCGAAAGTATTCGTCACATGAAGGAGGTGAAATTCATCAAGTTGGAGCAAAACAATATGACCGTGTTGCAGTACGAAGCTAAGTTTGCCGAGTTACCCCAATTTGCATCCCATTTGGTCAATAATGAGGAGTGAATGACGCGAATGTTTCTAAGAGGTTTGAAACCCGATATACGTCAATACCTCATTTCTCACAAACTTTGTTTATATTCAGATGTTGTGAATAGGGCTCAGTTATTGGAGCGCGATAATGAGTCAGTACAAACAAAAGGCAACGACCAACAACACGATAATAATCGTACCGGTGGCAACGACCATCGGAATAATGATAACCATCGTGGGAGAAATTATCATGCCAAGAATGGTAACCATTTCGGTGGTAATCATGGCCAAGATAATAAAAGTGGAAAATTCAAGAAAAGAAGATTTAACGATGATGGGAAGACGTTGGCAGCAGCACCAACACCAGCAACAAATTCTAGGGGAGGAGAACGACCACCAGTTAGATGCTACAAATGCGGAGGGGAGGGACACATCAGTCCAAACTGTACGCAGTAGTCCAAAGCGTGTTTTAATTGTGGAAGAGAAGGTCACTTAGCCCAATTTTGTCATGCACCAAAGTCAAGTCTAGCTAGGACGGTGGCACCAAAGGCGGATATAGACAAAACAAAGTCGGTGGTTTCAAGAAGAGCGTTTTTTGTGACTTCTCAAAAAGCGAGTAACCCAAACAAAGTTAGCATAGGTTAGTTAATTATAAATTCTTGTGAAGTTTATACCTTATTAGATACCGGTTCTACCCATTCTTTTATCTCTCTTGCTTGCGTTCAACGTTTAAATTTGACCCAGAGAAGTTAGACTTTGACTTATTGGTTGAAACTCCGTTAGGAGAAACCTTCATTACATGTGCTATCCAAGTCTTAGATGAGAGTCATAGTTTTGAATGATATTTCTATCGTTAATAAATTTCCTGACGTATTCTTGAAGACTTCTTAGCTTACCCCTAGAGCGTGAAATCGAATTTTGTATTGACCCCAGTACAAAACCCATTTCTTAAACCCTCAAATATTTTTTCAACTAAAATGAAAGTAACATGCGCTAAAGATGTTGGCTCGAGCTGTTGAAGATTACGACTATACCATTCAATATCATCGTGGAAGAGCGAACGTGGTAGCTGACGCGTTGAGTAGAAGATTGTATGAGATTACGAGTGTGACGTTGTTAACACAAAAACCCATTTCGTATAACTTACAAATGATGAAGATAGAGTTAAAGACTCTAGGGACCCACATGAAGATAACGAATATACGATTAGAATCGACTTTAAGCGATAAAGTTAAAGCCGCTCAAACTACACACTTGGAGCTGATGAATGTGAAGAAGAAGGTTCAAGAGGGCGTTATTCTAGAAACAAGAATCGATGAATAGAGGAAATCTCAACCCTCAATTTAATTGGCCCATTTGAAATCCACGATCGAGTAGGAACTGTGGCCTATAGACTCATTTTACGGCCAAGTATGTCGCATGTTCATAACATTTTTCACGTATCGATGTTATGTAATTATGTGGACGATCTGAACCACGTTATTGAATTAGAACTAGACGAGATAGCAGAAGATTTAACGTATGAGGAGATACGTGTTAAAATCTTGGATAAGAAGGATCGTATTCAACACTCAAAGGTTATACCTCAAGAGTTAGAATCTGAAATGAAGTCAAGGTATCCTCATCTCTTCGGCATACCAGGTACGTACGTAAATTTTGAGGGCGAAATTTCATAGGAGGGGAGATTGTGAGACCCCAAATTTTATGAATAAAGATTTAAATTTCTTGAAATATTTTTTGAATATTATGGTGTGGATTTGATATAATATTATAGTTGTGGGTAATATTTATAAATTTTGCAAAGTAAGCAAGTTGTTATATAATATTCGATTGGTCGGAGAATATTCTTTTTGTCTGGGAATATCCGTGGGACGACACAATCATTGGTGGACCCCACAACGGATGTATTGTCATAGTAAGAAAACGACAGAATTATCTTTTTATAACGGTGAAAGTGTTACCGTTAAAACTTTTGAACTACCCGGTAGTAAAAGTATAGTAATACACGTGGTTGCATAGTAACACACGGTATTGATTATTGATGCTTACGTAAGAAGTCACTCTGTTATACTCAATTATTGCTACAATAATTGATGCATCATATATATCTCTCATATTATTGATTCAATTATTGTCACAGTATCATCTGTATAATATGTTATATTATTAAATCAATAATTGAGACGGAAAAGTTATTCATATTATTATTTACAATATTGAAAATGTCTAGAAGTTCTGTCAAGGAGAGGTTTGGTCACCTAATTGCGCGCCAATAGGAAGAAATCCTTATCGAAAAGCCCCCTTTCACAGGAGCGACACGGTTGTTAAATATTGTGAGTTATAATATTAATGATGAATAAGTTCGTGTTGATTAAAGATAAAATTGATAGTTCCATTGTGTTGGAATTATTAGTGTTAGTGGAAATAGACATTTATTTCGATATTAATTGATGTCTGAAAGTTATACTGACTAGTCGGGTAATTAATCGGATAAATGAGCAATTAATTGCTATTAATTCACATGATTATAACTATTTGTTCACATGTGTGTACTATTGATTCACATTCTTGTACTATTAGGGGAGTTGGTGCAAGATTGATAATACTTGCATGACTAAGTTAAAAATGGAGGTATAGATGGAGGTTCTATACTGTAATTTGTATTTTTACATGTCTAGAACTATTGATTCACATAATTTACTATTGATTCACATGATTTACTATTAGGGGAGGTGGTGCAAGTTTGATAATACTTGCAGGACTAAATTAAAAATGAAGAAAAAGAGGAAGGTATTATACTGTAATATTTTGAGCCCCAAAACGTGCAATTATCGAAACTATATTTTCCTATAAATAGAAGCTCGTTCTTCCTTCATTTATCACCAATTCACTAAAGCTATAGAGCAATTATTATAAAGAGAAATTATAGAGTGAAAGAAGAAGAGAAGTTTTCTACCTCACTATTCCAGTATCCAGTCTTCTTTTGAGGTAAGGGGTATTATTCTTCCGTATTCATGAAGAGAATTATTTTCTTTCAATACTCGTAAGAGCTGTTATTCCATTCTTTATTATTCGGTTGGAATATCCTGTCTATGCAGATTACGCATGACCTGGTTCCATTCTTTATTATTCTGTTGGAATATCCTGTCAGTGTGGATTACGCATGACCTGGTTCCATTCTTTATTATTCTATTGAAATAACCTGTCTGTGCGGTCTATCGCATGTCTAGTGAATTCTGTTGTTATTCCATTATTTATTATTACATTGAAATATCACATTTTGTGCGGATTACGTATGACTGGTTCCATTCTTTATTAATCATTGGAATAACATGTACGTGTGGTCTATCGCATGCACGGTGAATTCTTTGTTATTCCATTCTTTATTATTCTATTGGAATAACCTGTCTACGCGAACTACCGCATGCATGGTGAATTCTTCTGTTATTCCATTTTTTATTATTCTGTTGGAATAACCTGTCCATGTGGATTACCGCATGCATGGTGAATTATCCTTTATATTCGTTCTTTATTAAATTATGGAAATGATCGGTCTACGTGGATTACCGCATGGCGGGTGAAAATCCATTTACAGTTTCGTATATTCTATTATACTAGTCTGAGATATCATTTCTTTTGTACTCGTCATGGAATATCATTTTCTTTGGTATTTTTTTTACGAGTTACTATTCATGAGTTACTATTCACCCAGTTACTATTCACTCTAGTATTATTCACTTTCGGATATTCGGGGCTTTTTAATGTTGGGAGTACTATTCATGAGTTACTATTCACCCGATATTATTCACTCTAGTATTATTCACTCGGGTATTCGGGGCACTTTTAAATGTAGGAGTACTATTCATGAGTTACTATTCACGGAGTTACTATATTACCCGATTACTATTTATTCTAGTATCATTCACTTTCGAGTATTTGGGGTACTTTTCATGTGGGTACTATTCACGCGAGGTCTTATTCACATTTAAGTACTATTTACTGGGTACTATTTGCAGAAAAATATATTTCTCTTTGTCAAATTATTTTTGGTACATGAATATTATTCTTGAATTTTACTCTACAAAGCGAAGATCATGTTGACAATTTGGACGTTATTGATCTCTGCGGATAAATTAAATTATAAATCTTTAAAATTTATCCTTGAACTTGTTTTATTGAATTATTATGTCATTGTCATCATCCTCATGCTTATATTGTGATTAAAGTCATCTTTGGCTTACGTGCATAGATGGACTTGGTATGATTATAACCAGGGATTATTTGGTATAATCATAACCGTAATGTAATGAATGATGTGATAAAGTCCTCATTGCCCTGTAGTTCAGTGATGGACAGTTGTTAGTATGACTATGACCAGGGATTATTTGGTATAATCATGACCATTGATGATTACATGAATATCCTTGGTTGTGGTGCAGAGATGATTCGATTTTATTTATTAAAATTTGAGTCTCAAATGATAAAGTTGATGAAAAACTTTTTAAATCATAGAAGATAGTAGATTTTATTCTATACTTGACTCTTCTAATGGATTGCTTATTCCACTGCAGTTTGTTGATCTAAAACTTGTTGTCTATTGTATTCTATCAGTTGTTATACTGTTGAAGGCTAAGGATAATTTATTCTACATTATCTTAGTCATAATATTTTTACTAGGCTAGTTGAGCTCACCCTTTCTTTCCTTTCTTCTCTTGAAATGAGAATATATTTGAGACGAGTCGGGGAAGGGATTGACGGTCCAGATGGTTGTTTTAGTAGTCCTCACTATTCTATAAAATAGTGTGACACTAAATGTAATGAGGACTCCATTGAGAGTGGATATTGTCTAGAAGGCAATATTCTTGTTTAAACTCTCAGCTATATTGTGTCGTATATATTTTGCACGACAGTTGTATAGTTAAGTTGTATTTGAATTTATGTGTCATGTATCTTGCGACTCAAGATGGGTGATGTATACCTATGTTGGGGGCATCATAGTTTCTATTGCCTTGAGAGCAACTCCTTTGTCCTTCGTTCTTCCTTCAGATAGATTATCTACTCATTGGGTCAGCTATAGTTCGTAAGTAAGAAGGTTGCCATAGAGTTGTCGAAATGTCATTTCATGGAGGTTCTTTGATTCTCTGATGGTAGTGGTTTTGGCATCCCATTTGTTTGGTAGAGCCCTCATGAACTTTATGATAAGATCTATGTTTGGATAGATCTTTCTAAAAGCTCGAATAGAGTTGAGCAGCACATTGAATCTTTCATAAGTAGCAGTGACGTTTTCTCCTGGAACATGGGCGAACATCTTATATTGTTGAGTTAGAAGAGATTGCTTGTTTTCTCTGACTTCTTCTGTTCCTTCGTACATAATGAGCAATGCTTCCCAGACTTCATTGGCAGTTTTGTTGTTGACCACATTTTCGAACAGATCATCTTCTAAAGACTTGAACAAAATGTTCTTGGCCTTTTTATCTAGTTGGACAGCTTTCTTCTCGTTATCAGTCCATTCTGATTTGATCTTGATTTGAACTCTATTTGGATCATCTGGAGTTGGTGCAAGCTTTGTTGGAACGTAGGGCCCATTCATAACAGTTTCAAATACTTCTTCATCTATTGAATGTAGGCTTGTATACGAACTTTCCAATTGGTAAATTTGCCTTTGTTGCACATTGGTGGCTTGCTGCCTCCTCCAATCTTGGACTCGCTTATTAGTTGTTCCATTGGATCTACTTAAACTTTGTAGGTTGATTGAGAGAACATGCTTTGATAACAATTGTTAGTTCCCAAAGACACAATAGTTATCTAGAAGGGGGAGTTGAATAGATATTTTTTAAAAAATTCTTTTCAAAACACTTGTTAGATTTGTTAATAAATTAACCACAACGGAATATATGATTTGTTTATTCCCCTTTAAGATAAACCAAGTTTATAGGTGATAAGCAGTTGTAACAGATATAGCCGTTATAGCAGGTATATAGAAGACACGGTGATTTTAAGTGGTTCAGAGCACTCGAGGCTCCCAGTCCACTCTTCTACTCCACGAGTAGGAAATCCACTAAGGATATCTTTACAATCTTTGAATCACTTAGATTTCTTCAAGACCAGCATTCTTGGAACTTCTTAGTTAACTTAGAACTCTTTAAGTCCAGCAGACTTGGAATACACTTGATGAAAGTCGAGTTCTTGGGTTGTGCTACTCCAGTAATTTATGACTTCATTTAATGTAATAGAGTTTTTGTAGGCTCTTACTGAGAGAAAGATTCTGGATAATTTACAAGTCCTAGCTATGGGCCAAGACAGGGACCAAGTCAGCCGCAATGGTTATAAGATTAATGGTTGTAAATTTCATACAAAGGCATATGATCGCGTTAAAAGAACAACGAACACTGGATTATGTGTCCAAATAGATTGTTACAATGAACTTGGTCTTGCCTTTTATGGGGAGTTGGAGGAAATCATAGAGTTGTGGTACAAAGGCACTTACGGGGGTCATTGGTTTGATACAGAAAAAGGGATATGTGTCAATCGACATGGAATCGTCGATATGGACGTCCATACGTATGCGTACGCCAAAGAACCATTTGTGTTGCCAACTCAAATAGTACAACTATACTACACTCCTAGTCTTATTGGGAAAGAGATAGACCACCTGCAGATTGGCAAGTTATAATTCATACTCCCGCACGCAGTCGTGTATAATTAGTAGAAGGGGAATTCTACCAAGAGGAGATGTTTCATAGACCTACACCAATAAATGTGGAGGACGACACTGAAGTAATACAGTTAGAGGGTGGAGATGAACCTACTGAATTGGGTCCTAAGTCAGTATGTGTGCCAGATGACATTGATACTAACGAATAAGAGTTACTGACTAACACCGACACTAAATCTAAAGAAGATAATGGTTATAAATCTCCAAACTGTATAGAAGATGATTTTGACTTTAAAATAGGATATATGTTTAGTATTACTTGTAGTACTTTCAATTATACATATATACATGTTCTTTATATATATCATTGTCGTGTGTATGTATCTTTCATTTATTATTGTGTTGTAGTTAACTATTTCATACCATTACATGTAATTATTATCATTTTATTTGTATATGTACTCAAATATATCAGTGTATTAACATCGTGAAATATGTTTTTACAGATAACAGATGAACCAACTACAAGAAATCGTGGCTTGGGTAGGGGTCCTAATCACGTGCCAAAGGCCTCGATAAATCCGGATGAACAGATTCTTATACATATTTGTCCTCTTCCGGACAACATGTATGTTAAACTTTTATATATCAACATTTTATATTTCAATTGTTTAAGATCTATACTAATGTAACTTGCTTAAAATATTATAATCAAATGCCTGTATTTAATGTAAATTGTTGTATATTGTAGTGATTTTTGTGATGGCAAAATTGTGAAGTGCATTTCATAATTATGCTTACAGAACTGGCCTACGCTAGTGATTACGTGGACGAGCACACCTAGCGCCCACAAGGATGTTGTTTGGGCTGAATTTCAGGTATATTTTTTGTTAATGCTCATCACAATATAATTAATAACTCTTCTAATATTATTAATGCTTGTTTTATTTGCAGAAGAGATATAGATGGAACAGCCTTACGTGCATCGATTATTCGACACTATTCAGTCAAGTTACTAGATTCAAACCAAAGACAATCTAAATAAGGAAAGTAAAAAAGTAATTTATAATGCAAGGATTGACCATCCAGGACAAGGTGATGACTACATGCATGAGCATAGCCTCTGATGGTGCACATAGAGCATATGGATTGATATGTGTGCCCATTAGAGAGCCGAGGGATGGTTCAAGAGACGAACGACTGCCTTTGTGAACAAAGCCTCAGGTGTACCTACAGGCAAAATGGACCTATAAGGGCGGCAGTATATCACATGTGTAGCACATTACTACCAGGGTACGTATTGAGTATAAAGTTTCAGTTTTAGTTTTAGTACATCACACATGTTTACTTATTAAATGATACAATCCTGATCAACAAGTTATTCACATGTGGGAAACATATTATCATATGCTTTATAACCATCAAGCTTGGAAATTAAAGCCAGAATTATGTGGGCCTTTATAACTTTACATAATCAGATTACATGCAAAAGAAATAAGCACTACAAGAAAAAGGCCTATTAGCGACCGCAGTCGGTCGAAGATAAGGCCTATCATGTTTTGATCAGCGACCGCGATTTGCGGTCGCTGATTTTTAATGACATAGACTTATTAGCGACCGCATACGGTCGCTGATTATAAGTGGTTGCACAAAACATTCGCGCCAACATTTCTTGCCAAATTTTGGGAGGCAAATTTGTCTTAATGAGCGTTCAATGATCGCATGCGATCGTCGATATAACATGGCTAATTGGATTAAATCACGCGTCGCGAGATGTCGATCAAGTTATTACGAATATCAGCGACCGCATATGCGATCGCTGATATTATTGGTCGCTGTTAGGCCTTTTTCTTGTAGTGAAGCAAGTTTCACGCGACAAAAGATCCTAATGTGGCAAGGATTGGAGTGAGCATTTTGTTATTGCCCGAACTGAACAAGAATTATGGTTATAACCATAACCAAAAATACACTATTTTAGCTATCCGAACAAGTAACCGAAATTTGTACTAATCGAATACCAAATAACCTAATAGGTTATTCGGTTATTCAGTTATTCGGTTAATAACTGAATTTATAAGATTTAGCATTTTGCATTACAGTGAACTACATTATGTAGCCTACATATTACAGCAGCAACACAGTTCCTTCAATGATTAACACCATATTATAGCAACAACAATCAACTACTCAACTACATATTACAGCAACAACACAGTTCCTACAATCCATAAACAACAACAGCATAGTTCCTACAATGATTAACACCAATACACCATATTACAGCAACAATAGTCAACTACATGTCTACATATTACAGCAACAACACAGTTCCTACAATCCATAAACATAATCCAAAAACAACAACACAGTTCCTACAATGATTAACACCATAAACATAATCCATAAACATTTGAGGATGTTGCATCACAGTTCTTTCACTAAGATCTTTGTCAAGGACACCGACTAGAAACAGGAATCTTTGGTGTAGAAAACATTATAAGCCATCAAGTAGACAGAATTGAAAAGGCTAATTCCGTAACACACGAAATAAAAGAGAAACCGAATATGTCTAATGTTAGTCCATTTGGATATATAATATAATAAAAGATAAATTTAGTCGGTTTGCTATATTGCAACCAATTTTGGAACCGCCAATGACAAAAATACGAAAAGGAATCCACAAATACTCACAAGATCCGAATAAAACATATCAAGAGGGATTTGTAGAAAGAATATTGGGACGTAAACGATGTACGATTATAAGAGTACCAATCCATGGAAAAGTATTAATCTTTTGTAAAACTCGAACTCTGCAAGCCAAGGAAAGTAGTAGATGTTAAAATCTCGGAAAATTAGATCATGTCCGAATATTAACTCAAACAACCAAAATATCTGCAAAGACAAAGCAAAATGTGAAGACAAATCAATACACGAGACCAAGCAAGTCATATTTTAACAGTATATATATAAAAAAGTATAATGCCATAGATTTGCCAACAAACTAGGCGCCAACATTCTAATTCAGAACCAATAGAAATCTCGCAGCAAAAATAACAGAACACTCTAATAAAGAGAGCGTGCGATCAGATAAAAAGAATAAATAAAAAGACAACATGAAGAAATTAAAGAATAAATCCTAATTTAAAAGACAACAATCTACATATCAAATCAAAAATCAAAAATCAAATTGCAATAATGAATCGAGAGATGAATTTACCTCATTAATTAAGCTGAGTCGTGGTCCTCGTGGAAACATTGACATCATTAGTAACAAGGCTCAACTTGGAAATTGCTGAAAAATGAAAATAATAATTAAACACTTTAGTTTTATAAAAAAAATTATTAGTTCAATAAAATAAACATAAACAATAATTGTTACCACACTCAAGTTTATCGGCAAAGTCGTTATCTTCCTCCACATCAATATAATTCTTCTTTTTAATCCAATCTTGAGCACATATAAGAGCTTCCACCATATTAGGAGACAATGAACTCCTAAATGAATCAAGAATGCCCCCCCCCCCCACCGTGCTAAATGAAGATTCCAAAGTAACAGTAGAAATGGGAATAGCCAACACATCACGGGCAATACGTGTAAGGATAGGGAATCTTGCACTATTAGCTTTTCGCCACACCAAAATATCAAAAGACTCATCGGCTTCTTCCACATCTTCACTTAAATATTTGTCCAACTCTGATTTTTCTCCAAGTATCACTCCAGTCTGACGCTTTTTGAACTTATCCATAAGTTTATTAGTATTTTGGGATTCCATTGAATTACAACCTTGGGGTGACATGTTACTTAAACTTGATGTGCCACTTTCTTGAGTTGAATACTTTTTTTTGTACTCATTAAACAAATCTTACATTGCTTTCTTCACACCATCGGCAATCTCTATCCTCGTGGCCCTATTACTTGCTTGATATTTTAAATCCCTATCTTCATTATCAATATCAAAATGAAGATCTACTCCCATACCCTCTAACGTATCTTCAACTTCAATTTCATCATCTCCATACATTTTGTCTAAACCAAATTGAACAAAACTCAACTTAGACCGAGGATCAAGCACAACGGGAATATACAACAACATATTCATCTTTGTAACATTTCCCCAATACTTATCATATATTCTTTTTATTGCCTTGGCCATTTTTTTCAATTCTCTATCATTGCTTCTTTCCCACTCACTCAAAATAATATAAGTTTCACTTATTTCATGAAATGCATTATTTGATGTGACATAAGATGAGCCCAAAATACGCACAATGAGATTATAAAAATATTCTAAGAATCTCACAAACAATTTAGCCCTATTCCAATCCAAGTCTGTTGGAATATATTTTCCCCCCATCTCTTTTATAAAGCCATGATCTTCAAATCCAAATCGATCAAAAGCTTCTTTATACTTTAAGGCCGAACTTAACATCAAGTAAGTATAGTTCCATCTAGTTGGGCAATCTAGACTTAAGCCTTTCTTGTCTTGAAGACCACAATACTCAATACAGTCCTTAAATTGATTTGACCCTAGCCGGGGATTGTTTTGCATACTTCACTACACGCCTAACATTCTCAACAGATTTCTTAATCAACTTCAACCCATCATTCACAACAAGATTAATAATGTGAGCTATACATCTCATTTGAATGAACTTACCACCCAAGACATTGGTTTTCCAAGATGTACATCTATCTCTCAAGTAAGCAGCTGCCGTATCATTTGAGCTAGAATTATCTACAGTGAGTATCATAACTTTAGAAAGTCCCCACTCTTATATACAAGACTCAACCATTTCCCCAATGTCCTTCCCCTTATGACTTGTGATGGTTCAAAAATTTAAGATTTTCTTATGCAATTTCCAATTTTCATCAATAAAATGGGCAGTAACACACATATAATTCAAGCATTGATAGGAAGTCCAAGAATCAGTAGTAGGCAAACACGTTCACAATTTTTTCTCAGGAATGTTTTCAGCTTAATTTTCTCATTATCATACAAACGAATGCAATCTCTAGCAAATGTAAAATGTGAAGGCAACTGACACCTAGGACATGTAGCTTGCATAAGTCGTTTAAAACCATCTTTCTCAACATGTTTGAAAGGAAGCTCATCTATAATAAGATGGTAAGTAACTATAACAACCCCAAAATTCATAAAATATAATTCTCAACTTCGGTCATTAATAACACATCTACCTTCTGATTTTACATCATTATTCGATGTTAAACATTATAAAATGCGGAATAATTTAAATTTTTATGTCTTTCTACTTTAATTCCCTGAATCAAAACCTTTATCATCTACATGTCTTTGAATCAATCTTATTTTATGATTCACTTTATCACTATTATTATATAAAATTTTACATTTCAATCCGATAACCTTTACATATCAGATAACTCTAACTTTATCTTTACAACTCAACATAAAACTATACATCATAAAACATTTAGTACATCTCATGAATCTTAATCATGGTATAAAGAAATAACAACTTTAGCTAAAATATTAATCTTCGTGTATTATTTCTAATCCACGTCATTCAAGTAGCACATAGTGTTACCTTCAATCCTTAACCTGTAAAAATGGTTATTTGAAAGGTTGAGCTCGACAGCCCAGCAAAATCTAACAGTTTTCATGCATCACGTAGTACATAATATCATGCTCAACATATATCTCATAAACATTGGACTAAGATAGCATACATGTTACAGTTCATATAAAAAGTATAAAGATTGAGTTCCTTACTCAATCAGCATGCTTTACTCAATCAACGTAGTCATAAGTTGACTTTAACATTTCATACATTCAACATATATATAACACATCATGCTCTCTGCAATAAAGATTTAAATAATCAAATTCACATAGCAAATAGGAACTGAAAGACTTGCCTTTACCAGCGTTTTACCAACACACTAATACTTCGCGTCCTTGCACAACCTACATTGTATGTGAGATTGATAATAAATAAAATCAATACTCGATCTCATGGTCAAATATATTCTAAGACCTTACGTTATCTTATTATCCTTTATAATGTCTTTATAGACATCTAACCGTGTTTTATATGCAACTCGGTTTTATTTTCATTTTCATCACCACACATGCTAGACTATCGCACTTGTAGTTTAATGTGTGTATATCACACCATTTTATTATACCAATTTGGTTTCAAAAATGCATATTCAACACATTGTTTACATGCTTAATTTTCCTTCAAAAATCAAAAATCTCCCTTTTCGATTTCCTTCCATTATTATTCTTGTATTAGTATCTTTTCATACTCAGATGCACATAACATCCAATATTAACCATTAGTTAGACAATTTGTATACCAAAGTTTAGAAACACTATTATTCTTAGGCATTTTATCGAGCACGTTATGTGCATACATTAACTTATCTCAACTCTTGATCTTAAATGGTTAATTATGCATAGAATGTGATAACACATATCTATACTCATTACATATATCAAAACATATTGTTAATCATCAAAATATATCATCACCCAAAATCTTAATTTAAACAAAATTATAAAACTCATCTTCACAATTTCTTTAACAAAACGTTGTTTTCGTTTTTAACGTAACTCCTTCGTTACATTTCCGTTTTTATTCCTTCTTATATAGAATTAACCCTTACTCAGTATACTACAACCTCATCTAGGCCTTAAAGTCAGACCCTTTTCCATCTAAAACAGATTCTGCAATTCATCAACTACTCTAGAAAATTTTATTTTTTGGACAGCCTTACTAAACAATTTATTTCAGACATGATCCGGTCCATAAAATGGGTCAATCTCGCAAGTCTAGCTAGTAAACTTCCATATCTACAACTTTGCAGTTTAAAGTTTCTTTAGATTCAAAACACACGAAGTTATATGAATTTTTCAAAGTCAGAAACCGTAACAGTTTTGATTTTATGGGCATATTGTTTTCCCTTCGGACCATCCTTTCTAAAACAGACACTACAAGAAATCTACAAGGAGTTTTCATGTGATTCCACTTTCAGAATATAGCTTACTTCCATAGCTTCGATTTGATATAAGGCTCACTTTCTAACTCATTATACCCAAAGAGATATGAATTTCACAAGGTCTGCCACAATTACTCAAAACCAACGAATTTTGTTCTTCAAATTTTCTTTCCATTTCATTTCTTTCTTGAATCCTCTTGTTTGATTCTTGATAATCCAAGATTAAACCAATACAAACAAGATTAAGCATGATCTACTACCCTAGAACATAAATCTACCCAAAAAAATTAAAGATTAAACAAGGGTTTAGAAGTTACCTTCTTCTAGCTTTTTCTTCTTCTTCTAGCTCCTCTCAATTCCCCTATTTCTCTCTATCTCTCTCAATTTCTCTATTTCTCTATTTCTCTCTTCCACCAAGACTCTTGCTCTAAAAAAACTCTAGGATTTCTTCTTGTGTAACTCCTCATTTGGGTAATAGTTATGTTAATAATTAATATAATAGTAACCCCCACTAATAACATAAGGCTTATGTTACAAAACTCTTACATGCATGACCAATATCACATAATGGTTAGGCTATTCATTATATAATATTATTACTTTACTATGACATATAACATATTTCTAATGTCACACTTAAATAATTTAAAGTTATTTTATTAGTAAAATCAATTAAACTTTAATAATAGAATGCACATCAATTATAAAATTATCTATCAAATTATAACGCTTAATTAAATTAAGCCATAACAACCAACATCAAATATTTATTATTCAATAAATAAATCAACTAAAATATTTATCTAACTCAAATAAATATTTTAATTAATTATAAAAATCACATTCGTTGCAGTAACGGCTGCCCTAACAACTTCTTGGTCAAACCTCCAAGTGGTGAGTGTACTCTCACATGCCCCTCCCTCCCCCTCACCCTCTTTAATTCCTACAAGTTGGGGTTGAGCTTTATCCATGTTGATGGGATTTTTTTACAAGTTCTAAAGTGATTTCTTTAGCGGTAGTGCCATTTGAAGATGAATCAATAGACTAATTCTTTTCCACAATAAGTACACTTACCTTTGATGACATTACCATCATTATCTTTAAGCTGGAATGAAGTGCCCTCATCCACACCTTGGATCTAGGTGTCATCCTCTTTCTTTCTTGACTTTAAATTTTTTGACTGTCCCGTACTCTTTGTACTTGTCTCTATATTGGGGGTGGGGGTGGGGGTGGGAACACTGTCACCCCCTCTCTTTCTCATGTCCAATTGCATCAAGGTCATCAAGGTCAGGCTCGTCTGTATCATCCACCATTTGCAAATCATTTAAAATACTTCTTGACATCATCTGAAAATTTCAAATAAATTAAATTAACAAATAACAACGAAACAAACAGATAAGACATTATTAGTGTTCACAATTCTTTTGGACTAGCAAACTACAACCCATTTCTTCCTCAAAATTGAAAATCTCCCACACAATTCCTTAAAAGTCAGACCTCAATATTTGACCCAGACAAAAGGTAAAATGAAAACATTATATAACACCAATGACCAAACCAAGGAGATATAACCAGACAAAGTGGAAGAAATATAAAATATTCATTTCATTAGTCATAATTTCTGCAGGCAATACTTTACAAGATTGAATGATTGATGCATCAAACTTGTTACTCAAACTTTCACAAATACTACAATGTGCTAAATTTTTTTAGAGTGTCTAAAGTACAAAGAGGATATTAGTTATGTTCAAATCCTTACAGTTCTACAAGATAAAGAATAAGCATTTATTGTCAACTTTTTCCTAATTTCTTTTCAAAACCTCAGAAATTACACATGCACTGACGCGCAGACACAAAAATAAATACATACACAAATATGTTCATATAATAAACATATATATAGACACACACAAACACAAAATAAAAAAAATAAAAAATAAATAAGCCACACTCTTATATAGAAGAATAAGCCAACAAGATGCACTAAACTGAGTTAAATTTGACAAAATCAATAGAATTAATCATATATGGACCATACATGTAAAATCATGTATGGACCAGACATGTAAAATCTGTAAAGTATTGCCTGCAGAAATTGTGACTAATGAACCACTTTGAAATTATAATCCTTCTATTTTTCTATCAAATATATGTAGACACACACCCACACTAAAAGCAATCGATCTTCGAGAATTTAGTAAAGGTAAATAACAAAATTACCTTAACAAATGGAAAGCTGCCGCCGACACCAAGATCTGAGAGTTCGAGATGAAGGGTCATTGGCGTCGAGAGTTCAAGAGTTCGAACTTCAAGACTTGAGGCTTGAGAGATCTCAGATCTGAGACTCGGACTCTCTGAGACTGAGAGTTTGAGAAAATGAGACTGAGAGTCTGAGAGTTCTGATCTGAGAAGATGAGACTGAGAGTTCTGATCTGGGAAGACGAGACTGAGGAGTGAGAGGCTTGAGAGAGATCTGATCTGAAACTGAGAGTTCGAGTCTTCGAGAATTTTGTAAAGTAGTAAATTAGTAATGAATGGGCTGAGTTCAATTAGTAAAGTAGTAAATTATTAATTTAGTAAAGTGTTATTTGGTTATTTTGGGTAAACTGAATAACCCAAAAGTAATACCCGTACAAACTAACCGAAAATCGGATATAACCGAAATATCAGAAAATTTTGGTTAAATTATTTCGGTTCGGTTCGGTAATTTGGTTATACCCATTTTTTACTTAGTCCTAGGCAAGGATTTTGGGATTTTAGGAAAAAGATTTTGTTTCCTAAAATATTAGGCAGATTCTATTAGCCTAATTTTTAGGGATTTTTTTCCCAGATACTTATCAAATTCTATTATAATTAGGATTTCTTTCCAGTTTAGATTTACTTTCTAAATAAGGTTTCTATTGTTTTATAGAAATAGGAATTTCTTTTCCAAATTAATTTCTACTTTCTTGTAGAAATTAGGGTTATGGTTTGCAATTCCTATTAGGATTAAAATAATTTGTTCCTATTATTATTAGGATTTGGATTATTTTGAGTAGTATAAATAGAGGTCCAAGTTGATGTAATCAAACACATTATTCATTATTCAATATATCTGTGAGGTTATTCTTTTGGTTCTTTGAAGAATTCCTAAGTAATTCTTAGTTATTTCTTTGAGATTCAATTTGACTTATCATACAACAATTCATAGTTGTGTGTGGTGTCTTCTACCGCATCAATAGTCGATTGTATCGAGATTACCACTTCAATATAAGTGAGGGGTCAAGGTGTCATTGGCGTCCATTCAACGCAGATTTTTGAACGCAAGCAATTGTACCAAGATTACCGTCTACATATAGACGAGGGGCAACACTTTAACCCCTCGTATTAGTTCACATAGAACTCTTCAAGTCCAACAGACTTGGAATACACTTTATGAGAGTTGAGTTCTTGTGTTGTGCTACTCAGTTGCAGTTAAGCATACGTTCGAAAGAACTGAGTAGCAGAGCTAGCTTTTTTTCTTGATCGTAGAGTATTGGACGTTGAGTGTTCTTGAGCTTTTTATTTTGTACTTGCTTAATTATTGCATCTATGTTTGATTTGCTTATAAAGGAGCCTTTGAGATGTGTCCATTGAAGGCATCCGTTGTAGCATTTAATGCATCAGACATTTCTGAGCACTGATGTTGACATCCTAGAAATCTGTTGTTCATCCGTCTGGCCCACTAACACAGCAGACTGCTATCTCACCTAACACCTAAAATGTGTTTTTAGCAGGCATGTAGTCATTTCCTTAGCTTCTTTTATATGTTTCTTCGATACATACTAAGGATGAGTGTTGGGTCATTGGGATTCCCGAAATCTCAATGACTATACGTCATTCTTCATTTGTTATACTTCATCCTTCAGTAAATGGACGAGGCTCGGTGCTTCTATTGCTGACTGGAGAGACACCACAAGAGTTGTGTCTTGACATGTCTGTGCTTGATTTAGCCTTGATCGAAGAGAACACTGCGATTTCTCTTAAGCTCTGATAGACTACGATCTCTACTTGCTTGTTTTGCAGACTCCACGATTTCGATATATAGCTGACTGCGATTCTAAACTTGGCTCGGCAGGCGCTCTGACTATCTTCACGATTCTGAGTGTGGCTTCCAAGATAGACTACGATTTTGAAGCACTTTTTTCGATACTCCACGATTCTGCCTTGACTTCTGCAATCTCTCGGTTGGCTTGGCAGACTACAATTCTGTTGAGGCCTATCAATTACACTTCAAAATAGAGCATCCTAACAGCTTTGATCTTTCTTCTATACATTCATTTACAGAATGATAAATATTAAGCACAGATCAACCTAACAATTTTGATCTACCATCTAAGTCCTTGTATATATATTTTTTGAAGGACTTTACACATAAGCATATTTATTAACTTTCAACATCAAATTTTAATATGCAATCCCCAACAGTATATATTTTGAAGATACTGCTTTGTGGAGTCAAATTCACGACTGATTAGGTTCATCGCAAACTCAAATTATACTTTCACGATAGAGATTGTGAGAGAAATTATTTGCCAAGACAATGCTAATATTTGGTTACAAAACATTCTAACAAAGTCGGTCTTAAGGATGTTGCAGTTGAGTTATTGATAGAGTATGTTCTCTCTATTATTTATTTTAATTAAATCATTGTCATTATTATTTTTTAAATTTATTTATTTTATTTATTTATTTATTTTCATAAATTTAAGGAATGTTATTAAGTTAATTAATTTATTTCATTTTATGTTATGTCATATGTTATGATATATTATTTTATTTTATTAAAGATTGTGGCAAACTAAGCGAATACTACTTAGTTTATTGAAGATTGTGACAAACTAAGTAAATGCTACTTAGTTTATTTTACCAATGGAAAACTAAGAAAATGCTACTTAGTTTATTTGTATTTTCTTTTATTTACTAAATATTGAGACTTCGTATTTAGTTTATTTTAATTATAGAAAACTAAGCAAATGCTACTTAGTTTATTATTTTATTTTATATTAATATGTTTCAATTATGTTATGTTATTTTAATTTATGTTAATTTAATTTTCTAGCTTTGATTTTATTTTTTAGGATATTTTAATGTAATCATGTGGAAAACTAAGCAAATACTACTTAGTTTATTTTTCTAATGATAAACTAAGTAAATGTTACTCGATTTATGATAATTATTTTATTATTATTTATTTATTTTATTTTATTTTTTAAAGTGTATTATACTCTATTATATTAGATAATTTATTTAATTTATTTAATTTTCCTAGTATTTTATTTAGTATTATAGTATATTATAAAATTTAATTAGACTTAATTTAATTATATTATATAATATTATATTATATTATTTAAAAATTTTATTGCATAATTTTATGTTATCTATTTTATTTTATTTATATGTTAATATATTTAAACTAATTTAATTTAATGTATTTATAGTTAAGTATTGATTTATTTTTTACCTTCTATAATTCCCACGAAAATTTTCATCGGAAATTTCGTCAGAAATATTTTTCACTACAAACAAAAAAGTTGTGCGCTATTATTGTTTCCCAATTTCAACAACGTATCAAAATAATCTCAATTTCAACAATAATTTTATCTCAATTTCAACATCAATATATCAAAAATAAACCCAATTTTAGACCAATAATTTCAATAATCTCAATTTCATATGCCAACATAATCATATCTTAAAAATAGATTTCACATATCAAGGATGAAGTTTAAATTCCAGAAAAATATCAAAAATTCATCTCAATTTCAACAGAAATCTATCAAAAATACACCGAAATTGGGTCCCAAATTGAGTCCCAAAATAAGTCCCAAATTCACACGAAATTACATAAAATCAGTCTCAAAATTATCAATTAATTAACAAGATCATATAAAATCAGTCTCAATTATTGATAATTATTATCACACACAGCAATGACCATATGCATAACCATATTAGAAAATTTAGGGTTCCAAATCCAAAATTAATTGATAAAAACTAACCTTAAATTGGGTAATAATAACAGTTCGTATATATGAACGAGAAGGAGAAATTGAACTGGAATTAAAGCTAAATCCAGTTACTGAAGATTCTGGCTGACGGAGGTGCGATGGCAAGGGGTTTTTCCAGCAGAGGTTCGGCGACAGGTGATTCCGATGGACGAGATGAGAGAGACCAGATAGATACAATGTAGAGAGATAAAAATTTGAGAGAGTGTGTGATGCCCCCAAAATAGGTATACATCACTCATTCTGAGTAGCCAAATACATGGTATAGAATACAAATACAAACTTAATTATACAACTATCGTGTAACATAAGCTAAGAGTTTTAACACGAATATTGTCTCCTAGACAATATCCAAACTCAAATGAAGTCCTCATTACAATTATTATTACACTATTTCACATAATAGTGAGGACTTCTAAAGCAACCATCTGGACCGTCACTCCATTCCTCGACTAGTCCCAACTACATTCTCATTTTCTGAAGAGAACAATGAAAGCAAAGGGTGAGCTCAACTATCCCAGGAAAGGATATTATGACTAAAATAATGCAGAATAAATTATCGTTAGCCTTCAACAGTGTTAAACTGATAGAATATAATAGACAACAATTTTAACTGCAGCGGAACAAACAATCCATTAGAAGAGTCAAGTAGAGCATGATATCTACTATCTTCTATGATTTAAAATTTTATCATCAATTTTATCGCTGAGACTCAGCTCAATAAATAATCAACATCACTAAATTATCAATGCACTACGGGCCAAGGATATTCATTATTATCACATCCACGAATCATCCATGCACTACGAGCCAAGGATATTCGTTATTATCACCAATGGTCATGATCATGCCAGCTGTTCATCAATGCACTACGGGCCAA
Source organism: Panax ginseng (assembly GCA_020205605.1). Taxonomy (NCBI): domain Eukaryota; kingdom Viridiplantae; phylum Streptophyta; class Magnoliopsida; order Apiales; family Araliaceae; genus Panax; species Panax ginseng. The sequence continues at coordinate 26,297,770 of CM035134.1, read as the reverse complement.
TGAGAACTTTTACCACATCATTTGTAACATTATAGGTCATGATTATACCGATACATAGTCATAAGCATACCAATCAACAGTCCATCTATGCACTACGGGTCAAAGATGACTTTTATCATAATATAAGCATGAGGATGATGATAATGATATAAGCATTAATCAAACAAAATCAAGGATAAATATTAAAGATTTTTAATTTATCCAGAGTTTAAAAATGTCTAAATTGTCAACATGACAACTACTTTGTGGAGTAAAATTCAAGAATAATATTCTAAAAATAATTTGGACAAAAAAGAAATCAATTTTTGTCATGAAAAGTACCCCGGGATGAAAAGATCAAAATTTAACAAGAATGTTCAGAAAAATATCCTTGTGAAATTATACTAGATGAAGCATAAATTTCAAGGATATTCTACTAATTTCAAGGAGTATAGAAGCAATACTTTAACAAAATGAGTGTAGAATTCGGAATCTGAAACGAAATAATATTACTTACATACTACAGAATATGGAAGAAAATATTATTTCTTACGAATATTGAACAAAAATAATATCCCTTACCTTAAAAGGAGAGTATTCCTGACTGGTAGGGCAGGGATATTCTTGAAGAAAACTTATACTATTTTCTATGCTCAAAGCTTCCTTAAACTCAAAAGAAATACGCTCAATATTATAGAAGAAGAATTCTCTGATTCTGGTGTGATTTTCATTTCTAAACTAAGCATCCTATTTATAAGAGAATGGTTGGGTGCTATTTGAATATGAAAATCATGGACTGCACAGGATGACAATCACGGACGCTCACTGACGGAGGAAAATTGATTTTCTGATTTTTACTATTCATTATTGTGCAATAAAATATTCTAATAAAACAAAAACTTTAAATATAATATATATATATATATACTGACTTTGTTATATATATATATATAAGTAATAAAACAAAACTGAGATAACTTTCTCCTGACGATTTTGAAAAATGAGAAAGTGGGGGTCCAAGTAATAAGCCAAACTTACAACAAATACTTCATAAAAGTTCCCTCTATTTATCTCAATTCACTTGGTTTCACAAAACACATTTTTAACAACATTCATCATTAATATTATAACTCACAATATTAATAACTAGATCATTCCCAAGAAAGAGGGTGCTTTCCGATAAGAATTTCTCCTTATTGACTCGCAATTAGGTGACCAACCCCCTTTCCTCGACAGAACTTTCTAGACATTATCAATAATACAAATAATAATATGAATAACTTTGTCGTCTCAAGTATTGATTTAATAATATAAAATATTGTGACAATAATTGAATCAATAACGTGAGATACTATGCAGAAATTACTGTGGCAATAATTGAACAAAACTATGTGACTTCTCACGTAAGCATCAATAATCAAAGATATTGTACAATACCGTGTGCTACTATGCAACCACACATATTACTATACTTTTATCACCGAGTATTTCAATAGTTAACGGTAAAACTTTTGTCGTTATTTTTATAAAAAGTTTTTTCTGTCGTTTTCTAACTCTGACAATAATTCCGTTGTGGGGGTCCACCAATGATTATGCCGTCGTACGATTATTTCCTGATAAAACGAATATTCCCTGACCAAACAAATATTTTATACCAACTTGCTTACTTTGCAAAATGTGTAAATATTACCCACAACTATAACATTATAACAATTTCACACCTTAATATTCAAAAATGATATTTAGAGAAAAATTCACCTTTATTCATAAAAGTTGGGGTCTTACAGAGAGAGAAAAAAATGGTTGGCTCCTGCATTACTGATAGTGATTTAGGTTTTAAGACATCCTAATTTTTGAAGGAATTTCTTCGCAATTATTTCCCTAGATTATAACTTAAGTCCAACTGAATTATGTTGGTATTAACACTGCATTCGTCGAAATTATTATTAGTGCTGGCGGGAAAGTATAGCTCCAATGGTGGATGATAGACGCCACGACACGCTTGTGTGAGGTGGTCTTCGCCCTGATCGTTTCTATCAAAGTTGTAGGATGGATTGCTTGCAATACCTTAACCTCTCATCTATATGTAGACGATAATCTTGGTACAATTGCTCGTGTTCGGAAATATGCGTTTAATGAACACCAACAATACCTTGACCCCTCGCTTATATTGAAGCGGTAATCTCTGTACAATCGATGATTGATACGGTAGAAGACGTCACACAAAAATTATGAATTATTGTATGATAAGTCAAATTGAATATCAAAGAAATAACTAAGAAAATACTTAGGAATTCTTCAAAGAACCAAAAGTAGAGAATAATCTCACAAGTAGAATAAATCTGAATAATAATGAATAAATTCATTATGAATTACATCCATGAGTCTATAAATAATAAGAATTGAAACCCTAGGAATCCTAAAAGGAATTGACAAGTGTTTTTGGAATCAAAATCTTAATTTAGCATCCTAGTTATAATAGAAAACTGATAAAATATTCATCATTAATATTATAACTCACAATATTAACAACCAGATCATTCCTAGGAAAGAGGGGGCTTTCCGATAAGGACTTCTCCGTATTGGCGCGCAATTAGGTGACCAAACCCTTTTCCTCGACAGAACTTTCTAGACATTGTCAATAATTCAAATAATAATATGAAAAACTTTGTCGTCTCAATTATTAATTTAATAATATAAAATATTGTGCAGATGATGCTGTGACAATAATTGAATCAATAATGTGAGATACTATGCATCAAATATTGTTGCAATAATTGAATAAACTGAGTGACTTCTCACGTAAGCATCAATAATTTAGAGATACTGTGCAATACCGTGTGCTTTTGTGCAACAACGCGTATTACTGTATTGTTATCATCGAGTATTTTAATAGTTTAATGGTAAAAGTTTTGCCGTTATTTTTATAAAAATATTATTTTTGTCACTTTCTAAATCTGACAGTTATTCCGTTGTGGGGTCCACCAATGATTGTGTCGTCATCGAATATTTCCCCAGAAAAAGAATATTCCCCGACCAAACGAATATTTTATGATAACTTGCTTACTTTGTAAAATTTTTACATATCACCTTTAACTTTAACCTTTTATCAATTTAACCATTTACTAAATAGAATAATAATTATAAAAAAATTGAATACTTTTATTTCATAAAATTCGGGGTCTTACAATCTCCCATCCTTATAAAATTTTGCCCTCAAAATTTACGTACCTCATAGTTCGAAGAGATGAGAATACCTTGCTTTCTTTTTGGATTGTACCTTCCCGGTTATTTCCTCTATATCATGATTTTCCCATTGCTTATCTATTGTATTTCAGATATCATTCTAGAATACATCTTCAAAACAAAGGTTAATTGATATATAACAATTTGTCAACTTAAGTAAGAAAATTTAGCTTAGGTAGGACACACACTAGCGAAGGATATTACTCGTCTGTTCCCTCCTAGTTCTAATCTCGGATCTCCGCCTGAGATCATATCCCTAAGCACTGATACTATTTATGACGCCCACAAAATAGGTCTACATAACCCATCTTGGGTCGCCAGATACATGGTACAGAATTCAAATACAAACTTCATTTATACAACTGTTGAACTGTCGTGCAAAATACGACAACACATAAGCTGTGAGTTTTAATACAATATTATCTCGTAGACAGTATCCAAACTCAAATTATTACAATGCCATATAAAATACAGCAGCAAATATTTCAAGACCCCAAAGAAGAATGAGAAGATTACTATCTTGTTCATTCTAATGAGGTGCACTTTTGACTCTTTCAAAGTCAGGTTCTCATCACCCTATTGTTGTTCACCAAAATCAATTATTAAGTGACATATAATATACGACACACCCATCTTAGGTCCTCAATACAATTATATATTGCATGTCATGCAGTTTTATAATATATTGAGAAACTTCCACAGTCTTGGACCATCACACTATTCCCCTGTTATCCTCGCTCGACCCAGCTACACTCTTAATACCTGTAAGGAATTGTAAAGCAAAAGGGTGAGCACAAATAGCCCAGTAAAAAATATTATGACTAAGATAATTAATTTATCAATAATCTTCATCAGTACTAAATCAAATATTTTGAACATATGGTAGATAATAAAATAATTTAACCATAATTGCAGCGGAATCAACAATACATTAGAAGAGTCAAGTAGAACATAATGTCTACTATCTCCTCCAAATTAAAAGTTCATTGTTAATATTTCATTCATGTAAAACTTATCAACAGTTCTTTGTTATACCCAAGACAAAGAGAACTCTCATCATTTGTCTTCACCTAAACCACCAAAGATTATAGTTAAATTCAAAATTTATATTTATAATCAGGTAAATCAACAGTCCATCTTTGCACTACGGGCCAATGACATACAACTGTAAAATAAATAATCAACAGTCCATCTTTGCACGTAAGCCAAAGATATACAACTTTAAAACCAATAATCAACAGTCCATCTTTGTACGTAAGCCAAAGATATACAACTGTAAAACCAATAACTAACAATACATCTTTGCATATAAGCCAAAGAGGATTTTTACCACATCATTTGTCTGTAAAATAAATAATCCACATCGCCGAATTATCCATGCACTACGGCCAAGGATATTCGTTAGTATCACAACCATGAATTATCCATACACTACGGCCTACGGCCAAGGATACTCATTATTATCACATCCACGAATTATCCATGCACTACGGACCAATGATATTCGTTAGTATCACATCCATGAATTATCCATGCACTACGGGCCAAGAATATTCATTATTATCACATCCATAAATTATCCATGTACTACGGGCCAAGGATATTCGTTATTATCATCAATGGTCATGATCATGCCAAACAGCAATTCATCTTTGCACCCTTGCCCGAAGAGAACCCATGGTCATGATCATACCAACATTTGTCTATCAATGCACTACGGGCCAATGACTTTTACCACATCATTTATAACATTATAGGTCATGATTATACCGATACATAATTCTTGGTCATAATCATACCAACCAACAGTCCATCTATGCACTACGGGCCAAAAATGACTTTTATCACAATATAAACATGAGGATGATGACAATGATATAAGCATCAATCAAATGAAATCAAGGATAAATATTAAAGATTTTTAATTTATTCAGAGTTAAAAAAATATCTAAATTGTCAACATGATAATTGCTTTGTGGATTAAATTCAAGAATAATATTCACGTATCAAAAAATAATTTGGACAGAAAAGAATTTATTTTTTTTCGAGAATAATACCCCATGAATAGTACCGTGCGTATGAATAGTATTGTATGTATGAATAGTATCCATGAATAGTACTCTGGCATGAAACGATTAAAATTTAACAAGAATATTCAGAAAAATATTTCTGTGAAACGATACTAGATAAAACGCAAATTTCAAGGATACTCTACTAATTTCAAGGAGTATAGAAGCAATACTTATCAACATAAGTGTAGAGTTAGGAATATGAAATGAAATAATATTACTTACATACTACAGAGTATGAAAGAAAATATTATTTCTTACGAATATTGAACAAAAATAATATCCCTTACAACTATTGAACGAAAATAGTATTCCTTACAAATATTGAACGAAGATAATATTTCTTACGAATATTGAACAAAAATAATATTCCTTATGAATATTGAACGAAAATAAAATTCTTACGAATATGAAAAATAATATCCTAAGCGAATATAAAATAAATAATACCACTTATCTTAAAAAGAGAGTACTTCTAACTGGTATAGCGGATATATTCTTAAAGAAAAACTTGCACTATTTGCTACACTCAAATTTTTCTTAACTCAAAATAAATACGCTCAATATTATAGAAGAAGAATTCTCTGATTCTGGTATATATAACAAAACAAAGATAACTTTTTACCGACGATTTTGAAAAATGAGAAAGTGGGGGTCCATGTAATAAACCAAATTTATAACAAATACTTCATAAAAAAAATCTCTTCTATTTATCTCAATTCACTTGGCTTCACTAAACACATTTTTAATAATACTTATTCATCATTAATATTATAACTCTGATATTAACAACGGATCATTTTCGGAAAGGGCTTTTCGATAAGGACTTCTCCTTATTGGCGCGTAATTAGGTGACCAAACTCCTTTCGTCGACAGAACTTTCTAGACATTGTCAATAATGCAAATAATAATATGAATAATTTTGTCGCCTCAATTATTGATTTAATAATATAAAATATTGTGCAGATGATACTGTGACAATAATTGAATCAATAATATGAGATACTATGCATCAACTACTGTTGCAATAATTGAATAAACTGAGTGACTTCTCACGTAAGCAACAATAATTTAGAGATACTATGTGCTCCTGTGCAACAACTCGTATTACTGTATTTTTATCACCGGGTATTTCAATAGTTTAACGGTAAAAGTTTTGTCATTATTTTTATAAAAGGTTATTTTTGTCGCTTTCTAAATTCGACAGTTATTCCGTTCTGGGGTCCATCAATGATTGTGCCGTCGTACGGATATTCCCCGACAAAAAGAATATTACCCGACCAAACGAATATTTTATGACAACTTTCTTACTTTGTAAAATTTTCACATATCACCCTTAACTTTAACCTTTTATCAATTTAACTATTTACTTATTAGAATAATAATTATAAAAAAAATGAATACTTTTATTTCATAAAATTTGGGGTCTTACATCCTCCCTAGACCACGTACGCGTGTCATTCTCCTTCCACATTACTTGTACTAATCGCTTAAGACCTTCCTTGAACCGTTTAGCTCGTCCCCTCGTCACATGTCCAATAGGAACTTGCACTGGATCCAATCCATGTCCTCGATCTGAGTTTGAGTTATTGATGACCTCATCATTATTTTCGTCGGGAATAATATATTTATGACTGAATTATCTTCGACTGAATTGTTCAGTCAGAAATAGCTTTATCTCGATGGAACGTATTCAGTCGGAGATAATTCTGTCGAAATTAAATCATTTTCTTCTAGTGAAATCATTAATTATAAGTAAATTTATTGTAATATTGTCTCAAAATCATTAATTATAATAAATTAAAAGTAACAAAAATCAATGAATACCAAAAAATAAATTTAATTCAATACAACGTATATTAATTTTATTATATAGTATAAATGATGAAGATGCATATACAACATAAATGAAACTATATTATACCTTAATATAAGCATTATATTAATATTTACAAAAAAAATCAATAAACTTCTAATAATGACTGTATGGTTATAATATATGCATATTATTATGATTTTAATAATAATAAATACAAGCAAAATGATGTATGTATATAAGTAAATTTATCGATTAATATTTTATAGAATATTTAATAGTAAAATTAAATTATGCAATTGAGAAAATATGTCAAAATATAAAATAATATATAGTTTTATTTAATTTGAGATTATGTAACATCACTATTCACTATTATAATCTTATAAATAAAGTATATTTTTTGGCGCTTTAAACATCACCAAATTATCAATTTATTTGTTCAAATATTTTATACACTCTTTATGTTCATATGATTAGATTTGTTTTAAAAAAAATTAGTCTTTAGTTAAATTTGTTAAAAATATTATTGAAATTTAAATTAGACCTTAATTCATTATTATTGATTTCGAGTCCTGAATTTAACTCAAATTGTCACGCGTACTTAAGTTTTCTTTTCCTCAACATGTGAGATCCCAAATTTTATGAATAAAGATTTAAATTTCTTGAAATATTTTTTTCAAAATTATGGTGTGGATTTGAGATAATGTTATAGTTGTGGGTAATATTTATAAATTTTAAAAAGTATGCAAGTTGTTGTTTAATATTCGTTTGGTCGGAAAATATTCTTTTTGTCGGAGAATATAAAATGCACATTGACACAATCATTGGTGGACCCCTAGCGGAATTATTGCCGGATTGAGTAAGCGACAAAAATATTTTTATGAAAATAACGGGCGGAAGTTTTCTGAATTAAAAGCTGTTGAACTACTCGGTAGTAAAAATACGATAATATGTATATGTGGTTGCGTAGTAGCACTGCGGTATTGATTATTGATACTTACGTGAGAAGTCACTCAGTTTTATTTAATTATTGTTACAGTAATTATTGCATAGTATCTCACATTATTTGATTCAATTATTGTCGATATTTTATATATTATTAAATCAATAATTGAGATAACAAAGTTATTAATATTATTATTTGCAATATTAACGATGTCAGAAGTTACGCTTGATGAGAGGTTTGGTCACCTAATTACGTGCCAATAGGGAAAAATCCTTATTGGAAAACCCCCTCTTTCTTTGGAACGACCCAGTCGATTAATATTGTGAGTTATAATAATGATGATAAATATTGTTAAATATATTGAGGTGTCTTTTATGAAGTCACGGAAGTTTATATATATATATATATATATATATATATATATATATATATATATATATATATATATATATTGTTTTATTAGTATTATTAATGTAATAAAAGCAGAAAAGCTTTTTATATGAAGCAGAATACTTTTATAAAATTATTTATTTTATTAGACAATAATTAGAATATATTATATTTTATTATGCATAGTATTTTCATAGTGTATGCATAGTATTTTGCATAGTAAAATCTTTTTATATAAAAGCAGAATACTTTTATAAAGTTATTTATTTTATTAGACAATAATTAGAATATAATATATTTTATTATGCATAGTGTTTGCATAAAACTGCATAGTGTTTGTATAGTAAAATCTTTTTATATAAAAGCAGAATACTTTTATAAAGTTATTCGTTTTATTAGATTATAAATGAAATATATTATATTTTATTTAAAAAATTTGTTTTATTAGAATATTTTATTAATCTTTGCATAGTAAATTAATATGGATAGTCCAGTTTTAAAAGTAAATCAATCTGGATAGTTCATGAATTGAAGTTCTTATTCAGGTCCATTCTCTATAAATAGAAGCTCATTCCTTCATTATTTCTTACAATTCTTTGAAACTCTATAAAAGAAAGAAGAAAAGTATTATGCTACTTCTTCACTACTCCTATATCTAATTTCTTCTAAGGTAAGGGGTATTATTTCTTTCGTATTCATTAAGAGAATTTTTTTTTTCAATACTCGTAAGGGTATTATTTCTTTCGTCTTTATGAAGAGAACTTACATTATTCCATTCTTTATTATTACATTGGAATAACTTTTATCTGTGATTACCTATCGTGGTGAAATTCTTACATTATTTCATTCTTTATTATTATGTTGGAATAACATACATCACGAAATCCGCATACGTGGTGAAATTCTTACATTATTCCATTCTTTATTATTACATTGGAATATCACCGTCGTTGCGTATTCACGCATGACACAGTTCCATTATTTATTATTATGTTGGAATAACTCGCATGCATGCGAAGTACCGCATACATGGTAAAAATTCTTCTATTATTCCATTCTTTATTATTACATTTGGAATATCGCCGCTGTCGTTCGTATTACGCATGACTGGTTCCATTATTTATTATTACATTGGAATAACATCATCATCGCCAAATACCGCATCATGGTGAATTCTGTTGTTATTCCATTCTTTATTATTACATTGGAATATCACATGCAATGCGTTCGCGTGACTTGGTTCCATTAGGAATATCTTGTGTCGTCGCGTTCTGGCGTGACTTGGTTAGATTATTTATTATTACATTAGAATAACATGCATCTTGATTCTATCGCATGCACGGTGATTTCTTTTGTTATTCCATTCTTTATTATACTCGGTTGGTTAAAGTTTTGGCTTTTATACTCCATGAAATTAGTGGAATATCTTTGATATTTGCGCTTCATCGATATCTTTTCATGGAAATATTCTTACGAGCATTCTTGAATTTTACTCCCAAAGCGATATCGTGTTGACAATTTGGACGTTATTGGTTCTGAATAAATTAATTCTTGACCTTGTTTTATTAAATTCTTATATCATTGTCATCATTCTCATTTTTATATTATGTTGAAAGTCATCTATATTTTGTAGTGCATAGATAGACTTGGTATGATTAAGACCAAGGGATTATTCGGTATAATAATCGTAGTAATGTTACATATGATGTGGTAAAAGTCTTCATTGGCCTGTAGTGCATTGATGGACAGTTGTTGGCATGATCATGACCATTGATGAATACACAAATATCCTTGGCCCGTAGTGCATGGATAATTCTGGTTGTGATACTAATGAATATCCTTGGCCGTAGTGCGAGGATAATGTGGTTTATTTATTAAGCTGAGTCTCAGCAATAAAAGTGATGAAAAAACTTTTAAATCATAGAAGATAGTAGATTTTATTCTCTACTTGACTCTTTTAATGGATTGCTTATTCCACTGCAGTTAAACTTGATGTTTGTTATATTATATCAGTTGAACACTATTGAAGGTTAACGATAATTTATTCTGCATTATCTTAGTCATAATATTTCTTACTGGGCTAGTTGAGCTCACCCTTTTACTTTCATTGTTCTCTTGAGGAAATGAGAACGCGTAGTAGACTACTAGTCGGGGAGCGGGTGACGGGTCCGAATAATAGCATTAGTAGTTCTCACTATTTCTATGAAATAGTGTGTTAATAAATGTATTGAGGACTTATTTTGAGTTTGAATATTGTCTAGAAGACAATATTTGTATTAAAACTCACATCTCATGTTGTATATTTAGATTATATTTGTATTATGTACCATGTATTTGGCGACTCAGAATAGGTGATGTATACCTATTTTGGGGGCGTCACATAACAAGTATTTTCTATTGAATCAGTCAATATGTATAGGAAACTGATATTTTTACATGATTTTTTGATATTTTCACATGAAAATCGTCGATATAGATCCTATAGCGATGGTTTTTACTGTCTCTATACATCTATAACAATAATTTTCATGTAAAAATATCAAAAAATCATGTGAAAATATTAAATTTCATATATATATATATATATATATATATATATATATAATAGCATATCTCTCCGTGAACTAGAGGAGTGAACCAAAATGACGAGAGTTATAGCGATGGCTTTTTTAAATCGCGTAAAAATCGAACTTTCTATGCTATAGCGGCCGAGAGAAAAATCGTCGATATAGTGGTTAGATTCTTGGTCATTCCTTTCGATTCATTTTAAAGCAAATATATATATCTGGGAATATTATTTTTACATATATTTTATATAATTTTTTTCATATAAAGGCATTATATGCTCATAACATGTTATGTGAGAGAGAGAGAGGACATGAATTGGAGTATACTATTTATGGAAGTAGAGAAACCTCACTACAGGACAAGGGTCGGTGCAGACGTCACGTGCTTTTCGGTTCAGGATATAGATTATCTCCATGTAGATGGGACCAAATTAGCTTCTTCTTCAATATTCCTCTGTATATCGCTCATTCATTATGTAACATGGTCCTCTAAATCAACTGCTACGCCTGTGGGCTCCACTTGAGCTAAATAACATCGTATCTTATGTGTGAAATCAGAAATGAGTACCATCTTTTTCCGGAAATAGAGATTTTTAAAAAAAAAATTAATTTTTGAAATTGATACAAAAATATTAAACAAATTAAAAATTATCACTAAATAATGTATTTGTTGTTTATAAAATTAGACGAATTTATATAAAATTTAAATTTTATAATATCGTTAATAAAATTTTAAATAAATAAAAGTGGACAATATCGACATCTCCTCCTATAAATATGAGGTACCCTTAATAAAAACATTTTATACAACTAGATATTCATTCTACAATTATTAGGTCATAATTTACAGAAAAGGAAAAAGACTATTTTACCCTTTTATGGAGATCGTATTGACATTTGCACCCGAGAGATCTCTTGGGAATTATTCTGAGAATATTTCTAACTCTTTCCTTGGATTGCGGGACTGGAGACTAGACTGAAGGTACGACTTAAAGCCACGGGAGAATACTCCCCCGTCCCTAATTATTTGACGTTTTTGAGGTACACAAAAATTAAGAATTAAGATAATGATTGGAAAGTATTAAATATAGTACTCAATTGTCTATAATATCTTTAAATCTTTTGTTGGGATAAGGAGAATTTTGTTGGGATAAAGAGAGAGAAAGAGTTTAATGAGGGGTAATTTTAAAAAAATTGTCATTAATATCCTAGATTTGAACAAACGTCAAATAATTAAGGATAAATTAAAAACTCTAAAATATCAAATAATTAGGGACAGATGGAGTATTATTTAAGGGGAAAGACCTAATTTGACCAATAAGTCTATAGTGATCGACTGATTCCGACCGAGATAATGACCGGTCAAAAATATTTTTATTTTTTTTTGCTTTTGACCACTAAATAATTAATGTGATTTATTGAAACTGAAATTTTTATAAAATGTAGTGATTTAAGTGTCATTTGGATACATGTAAAAAATAAATAGAGTTGTACGGTCTGTGCAACCATGTTTTTTACATATATCCAAATGACACCTAAATCACTGCATTTTATAAAAATTTCAGTTCTAATAAATCACATTAATTATTTGAGAGTCAAAAAAAAAAAAAAAAAATTTAAAAAAATTCCGATCGGTCGTCACCCCGGTCGAAATTCCCTGTCGTCGTAGAAGGATTCTAATTTGATCGAACCATAATTTTATGCTAGGTCTAGATTGGATTAATGAAGGTGAGAATGGAATCACTCACGAGTAGATTGAACTATTCTTATTTCTCTCAAATTATGAATTTTATTTTTTAAGAGAGGAAGAGTATGGAATAACTCATTTCAACTTAAACAGAATAATTTATTCTATTTTCTATTTTATTCTTTCAATTCATATTAGTGTTACAACAGTGTAAGAATTGAAAACTTACTTGTAGATTTTGGACTATTGAAACTAGTGTTATATGAAATATAGTTCGTTTCAGTATGTACTATGAATACAAATACGCAATATGTTATATAATTAATACGTGAAATTTTGCTCCCATACATTACATCTTTTTTTTTTTTTAATTTCATCCAATATAATAATTATTTGATATTAATAATTTTATTAGTAATGACTAAAATATATTAATAGATAGTTGATGATATTAAGATTAATCTAACAAAAAATTAAAATCATAAAAAATATTTTCACTATTAAAAGTCAAAGAATTTTCATCCATTAAAATTTTGACAAAAAATTCATATGTTCATCTAATAGTGAAAAAGTGTCGGATTATTTTTATTTTTAAAACAATTATGTTATTCAATATAATAAATTATATAGTTGACCGATATCGATTTCAATTATAGTATTTACAAATATAAAAATATGATGTATTAAATGTAACTGGAGGGGAGGTGTAATGCAGGAGATCCAAATCCTAAAATACAATATATTAGGGTATCTTTTATATAAATTCTTATAGTTCAGAATTCTTTTAAAATCTAGATGTAGTAAACCTAAGTTTAATAGAAGATTTTTGTTAAATCAACAAGTTAATTGTTTTATAAATATTTTAGTAAAAATATAATATTTAAACATCTAATTCTAAGTTATAATCTGATATTTGTGTAATTATAAATTATAATGCATAAATTTTTTCAGTACATTAAATTTAAAATATTTATACGTATAAATATTTTATTTAGATACACAAATATTAATATATTATTCACCAGTTCAATGAGAATATTTAATAATTCTGATTGGCCTATACTTTTAAATCAGCCAGGTGCCTTAATAAATGATAAGAGTGATGCTATCTATATTTTTGCTATAAAATATTACGAATTTTATTGTGATAGATAAAATGACACATTATTTGAATATGCGTGAATACATAAATAATTTATTCATGTATCAACTTGCAATAAAAATCATAACATTTTTATAACAAGATATAATATTATTAAGTGATAATCAAATTTCATAGTAACATCCCTCTATTAAACAAATGATCCGATCTTACAAGAATCTTGCTGCAAATACCCCTAACAGCCATCTATTTTTCAATCCAACGCCAACCTCCCTCCTCGTGGCTCTTATTGTTTATTACACGTGGATGAAGGTTTTTGCTGTGTGGGGCTGAAAATCTGACATATTTTCTAATATTATCTGTTTCCGAATAATTATTTGAATTTATTAGTATAATTAATTGAAATTAATAAATAAATAAAAAATAAAAATTAATATTATCATATTCATACAACATAATAAATAATGAAATTAATTACTGAAACTAAACATGTTTATAAATATAACCCATGTTGAACAAAAAGAAGAAGAAAGAACATAGCAGAAGCGTATCAGATTCCATAATATTGTTTGATCAAACGGGTTAAGATTTTTCAATTGATGAGTATTTTTTTAAAAAAGTGAATTTCTCTGTTGATGAGGATACAAAGAAAATTATGAAGAAAAAAAAAATATACGTTCAATTGGGGACCATGACCCCATTATATAGAAAACTGTATTGTGAAGAAACTGCCAATAACAGTTATTATCTTTTAGAATTTTAAAATTGGCCCCTCATCAATTTAAAAATACAAGTCCAATCTTTATACATTAATTTCATGAAAAAACATACCCTTAAGCCTACTTAAAAACTTAATTAAATCACTTAAATTTAGGCCTATATATGATAACACACATATATGTGTGGTCCCAATTAAGATTAATATAAAAATTAATCTATCAATCTCCCACTGGACCACATATGTATTCTAAGAAATGTGTTTAACTTTAGTGAGCTCTTGAAATTTGTTTTCATATCCTGAAGGGTATCCAAACAATCTCATCCATTAGCTACATCAATATAGGATCAAAGTGGTCTTCATTACAATAATCGTAATTGGACCTATCAATGGTCTCGTATGTCAACATAGCTAAATGACACATATCAATCATGGATGCATAACATGAAAATTACATGTAATGTGATTCACACATGCCTATTTTCAATTGGTCCTACTTAACTGTAGTGAAATCAATACTTCAAAATACTTAATAGAGTGTGGTAAACTGAATACTTTAATTCTGTAGAAAATATATAAATGAAATCTGTAGTTTTAATATAAAGCAATAATCCAAATACAAACTCCCACTAAACTAAAGTATCCTCAAATAGAATAACACCCATGTGAGCAGTGTGCTCGTGAAAGACATTTGGTGTTAATCCTTTTGTGAGAGAATCTGCTATCATGGAGTTTGTCCAAATGTGCTATATGGAAATTTGTCCGCTCTGCACTCTTTCTTTCACAACGAGAAACTTGATTTCAATGTGCTTTGACTTTGTCGAGCTTCTGTTGTTGTTGAAATATAATACCGCTGATTTATTGTCACAATATAATTTTAATGGTCTTTCCACACCCTCCAAAATTCGCAGCCCAGTGACAAAATTTCGCAACCATATTCCATGATTTGATGTCTCATAACATGCTACAAACTCTGCAGCCATGGTAGATGAAGCAATGAGCGTCTGTTTTGTAGACCTCCACGAAATCGCTCCACCAGCCAACAAGTAAACATAGCCTGAAGTGGATCTCCAGCTATCTTGGAATCCAGCAAAATCAGAATCGGAATACCCAATGATCTCTAACCGATCCAATCTCTTATGTGTGAGCATATAATCCTTTGTTCTCTGTAAATACCTAATAACCCGTTTGGCTGCCTTCCAATGATCCATGACAGGGTTACTTAAATATATGCCTAACATGCTAACTATGAATTCAATATCTGGATGCGTACATACTTGAGCATACATTAGACTCCCTATAGCCAATGCATAAGGAATCTTTTGCATTTCTTTAATTTCAAGGCTATTCTTCGGACATTGACTGAGACTAAACTTGTCTCCTTTAGCGACCGGGATTTTACCTGATTTATAATTTTGCATGCTAAATCTATTGAGAACTTTCTCAATATAGTTCCTTTGTGACAATCCCAATATACGCCGAGAACATTCTTGGTGTATCTCAATTCCTAGTACAAAAGAAGCATTACCAAGATCTTTCATTTCAAAGTTCTTTGATAGAAATCTCTTGGTGTCAGGCAACATGCATATGTCATTTATGGCAAATAATATGTCATCGACATATAAAACCAGGAAAATATGTTTACTCCCACTGAATTTGTCATACACACAATTATTAATAATATTTGTTTCAAAACCATATGAAACAATGAATTTATGAAATTTGAAGTACCATTGATGTGACGCCCCAAAAATAGGTATACATCACACATCTTGAGTCGCCAAATACATGGTACAGAAATCAAATACAAACTTCTTTAATACAATTGTCATGTAAAAATACGACAAAACATAGCTGAGTTTTTACATGAATATTGTCTTCTAGACAATATCCAAACTCAAATGGAGTCCTTATTACATTTATTGTCACACTATTTCATAGAATAGTGAGGACTACTATAACACCATCTCGGACCATCACTCCGTTCCCTGACTAGTCCCGGCTACATTCTCATTTCCTGAAGAGAACAATGAAAGCAAAAGGGTGAGCTTAACTAGCCCAGTAAGAAATATTATGACTAAGATAATGCAGAATAAATTATCACTAGCCTTCAACAGTATTAAACTGATAAAATACAATAAACATCAAGTTTAACTGCAGCGGAACAAGCAATCCATTAGAAGAGTTAAGTAGATCATGATATTTACTATCTTCTATGATTTAAAAAGTTTTTCATCAACTTTATCACGGAGACTCAGCTTAATAAATAAACCACATCATCGAATCATCCATGCACTGTGACGCCCCCAAAATAGGTATACATCACCCATCCTGAGTCGCCAAATACATGGTACAGAAATCAAATACAAACTTCTTTAAAACAACCGTCGTGTAAAAATACGACAAATCATAGCTGAGTTTTTACATGAATATTGTGTCATAGACAATATCCAAACTCAAATTCAATCCTCATTACATTTATTATCACACTAAGTAGTGACGACTGCTAAAATAACCATCTTAGACCGTCACTCCATTCCCCGACTAGTCCCGACTACGTTCTCATTTCCTGAAAAGAATAATGAAAGAAAAAGGGTGAGCTCAACTAGCCCAGTAAGAAATATTATGACTAAGATAATGCAGAATAAATTATCATTAGCCTTCAATAGTGTTAAACTAATAAAATACAATAAACATCAACTTTAACTGCAACGGAACAAGCAATGCATTAGAAGATTCAAGTAGAGCATGATATCTACTATCTTTTATGATTTAAAAAGCTTTTCATCCACTTTATCGCTGAGACTCAGCTAAATAAATAAACCACATCATCGAATCATCCCTGCACTACGGGCCAAGGATATTCATGTAATCATCAATGTTCATGATTATACCGAATAATCCCTAGTCATAATCATACCAACAACTGTCCATCAATGCACTACAGGCCAATGAGGACTTTTATCACATCATTTGTAACATTACGGGTCGTGATTATACCGAATGATCCCTGGTCATAATCATACCAATCAACAGTCCATCTATGCACGTAAGCTAAATATGACTTTCATCACAATATAAGCATAAGGATGATGACAATGATATAAGAATTCAATTAAAAGAAACAAATGATAAATTTTTAAAGATTTATAATTTAATTTATCCAAAATTTAATAATGTTCAAATTGCCAACCTGATACTGCTTTGTGGAGTAACATTCAAGAATGATATTATATCCAACATGATTTGGACCGAATTGAAATCAATTTTTGTCATGAATAATACTCCGGGTGAATAGTACTCGGGTGAATAGTTGTGACGCCCCCAAAATAGGTATACATCACCCATCTTGAGTGGACAAATACATGGTACAAAATTCAAATACAACTTAATAATATAACTGTCATGTAAAATACGACAAAATATAAATTGGGAGTTTTAATACGAATATTGTCATCTAAACAATATCCACACTCAAAGGAGTCCTCATTACAATTTTTATTACACTATTTCATAGAAATAGTGAGAACTACTAATGCTATTGTCTGGACCGTCACTCCGTTCCCTGACTAGTCTCTGTTACGTTCTCATTTCCTGAAGAGAACAATGAAAGTAAAAGGGTGAGCTCAACTAGCCCAGTAAGAAATATTATGACAAAGATAATGCAGAATAAATTATCATTAGCCTTCAACAATGTTAAACTGATAAAATACAATAGACATCAAGTTTAAGCTCATAGTTTGAACAAGCAATCCATTAAAAGAGTCAAGTAGAGAATAAAATCTACTATCTTTTATGATTTAAAAGGTTTTTCATCACTTTTATCGTTGAGACTCAAACAATAAATAAACCACATCATCTCTCAAGACTACTACCAAGGATATTCATTAGTATAACAACCACAAATTATCCATGCACTCACGGGCAAGGATATTTGTGTATTCATCAATGGTCATGATCATGCCAACAATCATCCATCAATGCACTACAAGGCCAATGAGGACTTTTACCACATCATTTGTAACATTACGGTCATGATTATATCGATTAATCCCTGGTCATAATCATACCAAGTCCATCTATGCACTACAGGCCACATATGACTTTCAACATAATCTAAACATGAGAATAATGACAATGATATAAGAATTCAATAAAACAAGTTCAAGAATTAATTTATCCAGGAACTAATAACGTCCAAATTGTCAACATGATACTTCTTTGTAGAGAAAAATTCAAGAATGCTAAGAAGAATATTTCCATGAAAAGATACTGGATAAAGCACAAATATCAAGGATGTTCCACTAATTTCATGGAGTATAGAAGTCAAAACTTTAACCAACTGAGTATAATAAAGAATGGAATAATAAAAGAAATCACTAGACATGCGATAGACCGTACAGACAAGTTATTCCAACAGAATAATAAATAACAAAACCGGTCATCGTCCAGAACACACGACAAGATATATTCCAATGGAATAATAAATAGCGGAACCGGTCAAAGCGAAATTCGCACCAAGCAGGATGTTCCAACGAGAATAATAAATAACGGAATCAGTCACGCGTAAACGCATGCAGTATGGATGTTCCAATGTAATAATAAAGAATGGAATAACAGAAGAATTTCACCAAGTATATGGTAGTCCGCGTATACAGGATATTCCAACAGAATAATAAAGAATGAAATAACAGAAGTTCTCTTCATGAATACAAAAGAAATAATACCCCTTACCGTAAAAAAAGAGTATTACATTTGGTAGAGGCAAGGATATTCTTTAAGAAAACTTGCACCACGCTCAAAGCTTCTTAAAACTCTAAAGAAATACGCTCAAGATTATAGAAGAGAATTCTCTGAATTTCTGGTGTGATTTCAATTCTAACTAAGCATCCTATTTATAGGAGAATGGAAGGGGCACTATTAGGAATTATCACGGACGCAACATTAACAGATTTCATGTACATCTTACTAATAATTACGGATGAAAGGAATTGCATGTAAAACCAAAACCAAAACCATATATATATATATATATATATATATATATATATATATATATATATATATATATATATATCAATACCATCATTCTCCACCCACCACCATCCTTTTTTTCCCATATATATAAATCTCCCACCACCATTAATTCAATCCTCCCATTTCCTTACACACGCAACACAGTCACATGCACACACCTGCACATTTATATATAATATATATATATACTGATTATATATATATATATATATATATACTGAATAACTTTATACCGATTATTTAAAAAAATAGGTAAATGGGGGTTCATATAATAAGCAAAATTTACATCAAAGATTTTATAAAAATCCCTTCAATATTTTTAACAACATTTATCATCATTATTATAATTCGCAATATTAATCGACCATGTCGTTCCCAGGAAAGAGGGGGCTTTCCAATAAGGATTTCTCCCTATTGGCGTGCAATTAGGTAACCAAACCTCTCCTTGACAGAACTTCTAGACATCGTTAATATTACAAATAATAATATTAATAACTTTGTCGTCTCAATTATTGATTTAATAATATTAAATATCGACAATAATTGAATCAAATAACGTGAGATACTATGCAACAATTACTGTAGCAATAATTGAACAAAATTGAGTGACTTCTCACGTAAGCATCAATAATCAATACCGTGTGCTACTATGCAACCACGCGTATTACTGTACTTTTAACACCGGGGGTATTTCAACAGTTAATGGTAAAACTTCCGCCGTTATTTTTATAAAATATTTTTTTCGTTTTCTCAATGCGACAATAATTCCGTTGTGGAGTCCACCAATGATTGTGCCGTCGTACGAATATTCCTTGTTAAAACGAATATTCCCCGACTAATCGAATATTATATTACAACTTGCGTACTTTGCAAAATTTATAAATAATACCCACAACTATAATATTATATCAAATTCATTCCATAATA
This sequence comes from Panax ginseng, assembly GCA_020205605.1. Taxonomy (NCBI): domain Eukaryota; kingdom Viridiplantae; phylum Streptophyta; class Magnoliopsida; order Apiales; family Araliaceae; genus Panax; species Panax ginseng. Next base: position 26,277,283 of record CM035134.1, on the reverse strand, counting down.
TTCAAAAATGATATTTATAGAAAAATCATCTTTATAAAAAAAAGTTGGGGTCTTACAACCTCCCCTTCTTATAAAATTTCGCCCTCGAAATTAGGGTACATACCTGGTATGTCGAAGAGATAAGGATACCTTGATTTCATTTTAGATTCTAACTCCCAGGTCATTTCCTCAACATCGTGGTTTCTCAACAAAACTTTCACTTGAGGTATAACCTTGGAGCATAGAATATGTTCCTTCTTATCCAAGATTTGAACAGGAACCTCTTCATATGTTAAATCTTCCGTTATTTCGTCCGGTTCTAACTCAATAATGTGGTTCGGGTCTTCCACATATTTACGTAACATGGATATGTGAAAAACGTTATGAACACGAGACATACTTGGCGGTAAAGCGAGTCTATAGGCCACAATTCCTACTCGATCAAGGATTAAAAATGGGCCAATGAATCGAGGATTGACCTTTCCTCTCTTTCCAAATTTCGTAACTCCTTTTCATGGAACAACACGTAACAACACATGATCTCCAATATCGAATTCTACGTCCTTTCGATGAAGATCAGCATAACTCTTTTGTCGATCTTGTGAGGTTTTTATACGTTGTCGGATCGTTTGAATCTTTTTCGTAGTCATACGTACCAACTCCGGTCCCAACAACGTTGCTTCTCCTACCTCATCCCAGCATACTGGAGAACGACACTTTCTTCTATACAACGCTTCGAATGGAGCCATGCCAATACTTGCTTGATAGCTGTTGTTGTAGGAAAACCCCACTAATGGTAAGAACTTGTCCCAACTTCCCTTGAAGTCAAGGACACAGAGTCATAATAAATCTTCAAGAGTTTGAATAGTCCTCTCTGATTGTCCGTCCGTCTGAGGATGATATGCCAAGCTAAATCGTAAATCTGTGCCCATAGCTTTTTACAAACTAACCCAAAATCGTGAAGTGAATCTTGGGTCTCGATCAGAAACTATGGATACTGGCATACCATGCAATCTTACAACCTCGTTTATGTACATACGAGCAAGACGTTCAAGTGTATAAGTTTCTCGTATAGGTAAGAAATGAGCAGACTTGGTCAATCTATCAACAATGACCCAAATTGCATCTATGCCTTGAGAAACCTTGGGAAGACCGATGCTTGAAATCCATGGTAATGTGCTCCCACTTCTATTACGGAATTTTAAGTGGTTGCAATGGACCTTTTGGTACTTGATGCTCTGCCTTGACTCGTTGACAAGTTAAACACCTTGAGATAATCTCTCTTCATATTTCTCCACCAAAATGTATGTCGAAGATTATGATACATTTTGGTACTCCGAGGATGGATTGCAAACGGTGTGTTGTGCGCCTCCATCATGATTTTATACTTTAACTCAGGATCGTTAGGAACATAAAGTCTGGAGTTGACTCAAAGTATTCCTTTTTCATCGATTCTTGCTTCCGACATAGCACCTTCTTGTACTTTCTTCCTCACACGCATCAGCTCCAGGTCTGTAGCATAAGCAGCTTTAACTTTATCGATTAAAGTCGGTTCTACTCATATATTCGCCATCATCACGTGGGTCCCTGGAGTCTTTATCTCTATCTCCATTCTTTGCAAGTCATACAAAATGGGCCTTTGCGTTGACAATATCGCACTCGTACCCGCATATGATCTCTACTCAATGCGTCAGCTACCACGTTCGCTTTTCCAAGATGGTATTGGATGGTATGATCATAATCTTTCAAAAGTTCAAGCCAACATCGTTGTTGAATGTTGAGTTCCTTTTGAGTGAAGAAATATTTGATACTTTTATGATCAATAAAGATCTCCACTTTCTCCCCATACAAGTAATGCCTCCAAATCTTTAGTGTAAAAACGACTGCTGCCAACTCTAGATCATGAGTAGGATAATTCCTCTCATATTCTTTGAGTTGTCGAGAGGCATAGGCTATGACTTTCCCATGTTGCATGAGAACACATCTTAACCCTTTGCCTGAAGCATCTTTGCAGATGACAAATCCTCCCAGAGGCGGATGGTATTGTCGAGGAAAAGGTCTTTGAAATGAGTCTCCTCTTGAGTTCTTGAAAACTCTTCTCGCATTCCTCACTCCAATCGAATTTTGTATCTTTCCGAGTCAGCTGAATTAATGGAGTAGCGATTCAAGAAAACCCTTCTACGAATCTCCGATAATAACCAACTAAGCCGAGAAAACTACGTACTTCGGTCACTGATTTAGGTTGCTCTCAGCTTTGAATAGCTTCAATCTTTGTTGGGTCAACAGATATTCCATGACTTGATACTACGTGCCTAAGGAATGCTACTTCCTCCAGCCAGAACTCGCATTTCTTCAACTTGGCATAAAGTTGTTTTCACGAAGCTTTTGGAGTATCAGCCTCAAGTGGTGCTCATGATCTTCATGGATTTTGGAATAAATAAGAATGTCATCAATAAAGACGACCACAAAGTGATCCAAATATTCCTTGAATACTCGGTTCATCATATCCATGAAGGCAGCAGGAGCATTAGTCAATCCAAAAGACATGACTAGGAATTCATAATGCCCGTCATAGAGTTTAAAAAGCCGTCTTTAGAATGTCATCAGTTCTAATCTTCAATTGGTGATATCTAGAATGAAGATCAATCTTTGAAAAGAATTTGGCTCCTTGTAACTGGTCAAATAGGTCATCAATACGTGGCAATGGGTACCTATTTTTGATGGTGACATGATTCAACTCCCGATAGTCAATACAAAGTCGCATACTCCCATCTTTCTTCTTCACGAATAGAACATGAGCACCCCAAGGAGACGTACTAGGACGAATGAAACCGATGTCTAACAATTCCTGCAGTTGGGGTCTTTAACTCTTGAAGTTCAATAGGAGCCATTCGATATGGGACTTTGGAAATGGGTTTTGTACCAGGTTTAAGGTCGATACAAAATTCAATTTCACACTCTGGGGGTAGGCCAGGAAGTTCTTTAGGGAATACGTCAGGAAATTCATTAACAATAGAAATATAATTCAAAACTGACGTATTTTTGTTTAGATCCGTGACATGAGCTAAGAAAGCTTGACATCCGTTTTTTAATAAACGAATAGCTTTATGGCTTGATTGACAGTGATGGATTTTAATGATTTGGTTGCTTGAATTCGCATAATAGGTTGGTTAGGAATATAAAAGCTAACAACCTTACGAAAACAATCAATTTTTGCATGATAAGTAGTTAACCAATCAATCCCTAGAATTACATCAAATGCAAGTATTTTTAAAGAAATAAGATCGACAGGTAACGTGTGGTTACTGATTTGAACCAAACAAGACTTATAAACAGTGGATGTAATGAAGGTTTCTCCCAATGGAGTTTCAACAGATAAGTCAAAGTCTAATTTCTCCGGAGTCAAATTTAAACGTTGAGCGCAAGTAGGAGAAATAAAAGAATGGGTAGAACCGGTATCAAATAAGGTATATACTTCGCTAGAGTTTATGATAAGCTTACCCGTGATGACCTTGTTCGGGTTCCTTGCTTTCTGAGAGGTCACGACAAACGCTCTCCCTTGAACTACCGATTTTTTCTTGTCTGGGACGGCCTTTGATGCCTCCATCCCAGCTGGACTTGTCTTTGGTGCATGACAAAATTGGGCCAGGTGACCTTCTCTTCCACAATTGTAACATGCTTTGGATGGCATCGCTAGATTTGGATCGATGTGTGTCCTCCCTCCACATTTGAAGCATATGATAGGTGGTCGTTCTCCTTCCTTAACGATGGGTTCTGATGCTGACGTATTTCCATCATTGTTGAATCTCCTCTTCTTGAAATGTCCATTCTTATTATTTTGGCCATGATTCCCACCGAAGTGGTTACCATTTCTGGCATGTTGATTCCCTCCATGCTTATTGTCACCACTTCGATGACTGCTATCACTAGTATTATCATTTTGCATGCTGCTCTCTTTTGGTTGGGTTGACTCATTATCGCGCTCCAATAACTGAGCCCTATTAACAACATCTAAATACAAATACAGTTTATGAGAGATAAGATATTGACGTATCTCGGGTTTCAAACCTCTTAGAAACATTTGAGTCATTCTCTCCTCATTATCAACCAAATGGGACGCAAATTGGGACAACTCGGCAAACTTGGCTTCGTACTGCGACACGGTCATGTTGTTTTGCTCCAGCTTGATGAACTCTACGTCTTTCATGTGATGAATACTTTTGGAAAAGTACTTGTCGTTGAACAATTCTTGGAACTTCTCCCAAGTCATCTTCAGTGCAGCAGGTTTAGTATGCTTTACAGATTCCCACCAGTAATCTGCCTCTGCTCGCAACATGAAGGTGGCAAAGGAAACCTTTTGCTCCTCGGAGTATCCCAAGACATCAAATATCTTGTAGATCTACTTTATCCACATCTCCGCCTTAAGTGGTTTCGGCTCTCCAAAAAACTCCGGTGGTCCCAGCTCCTTGAACTGTTTGGCGGTGACCGTTCGAGAGTTGCCAGTGTTTCCACCTGTATTTTGGACAGGAGCCGCTCTTACCTGATGTTGCATGAATTGCATAAAGCCTCAGAACATTCCATCGTTCATCATCTGGTCAGTGTTGTTGTTTGCCTAAGGATTGTCGCCTTCCTGATGCACATTATCCTGATTATTGATCTGTGGAGACTCAACGGTCTCCTGTGCTCCATTGATGTTCTCAACATTCTTGGATGTCATTTTCAAATACTGCCACGAAACAAGGGTTAATTAACATATCACATATTATCCCTATACTCTGACCGACCAATTAAATACAAAATAAACTTAGGTAGGTCATACTAGCGAAGGAATTCTCCGTCTCTCCCCTCCTAGTTCTTGTCTCACATCTCAGCCAGGGATCATATCCCTAAGCTTTGATATCAACTGTGACGCCCCCAAAATAAGTATACATCACCCATCTTGAGTCGCCAAATACATGGTACAAAATTCAAATACAACTTAATAATACAACTGTCGTGTAAAATACGACAAAATACAAACTGAGAGTTTTAATACGAATATTGTCATCTAGACAATATCCACACTCAAAGGAGTCCTCATCACAATTATAATAGTGAGGACTATTAATGCTATCGTCTGGATCATCACTCCGTTCCCTGAATAGTCCCTGCTACGTTCTCATTTCCTGAAGAGAACAATGAAAGTAAAAGGGTGAGCTCAACTAGCCCAGTAATAAATAATATGACTAAGATAATGCAGAATAAATTATCAATAACCTTCAACAATGTTAAACTGATAAAATACAATAGACATCAAGTTTAACTGCAACGGAACAAGCAATCCATTAAAAGAGTCAAGTAGAGAATAAAATCTACTATCTTTTATGATTTAAAAAGGTTTTTCATCACTTTTATCGTTGAGACTCAGCTTAATAAATAAACCACATTATCCCTGCACTACGACCAAGGATATTCATTAGTATCACAACCACAAATTATCCATGCACTACGAGCCAAGGATATTCGTGTATTCATCAATGGTCATGATCATGCCAACAACTGTCCATCAATGCACTACAAAGCTAATGAGGACTTTTACCACATCATTTGTAACATTACGGTCATGATTATACCGATTAATCCCTGGTCATAATCATACCAAGTCCATCTATGCACTACAGGCCACAGATGACTTTCAACATAATCTAAACATGAGAATAATGACAATGATATAAGAATTCAATAAAACAAGTTCAAGAATTAATTTATCCAGGAACTAATAACGTCCAAATTGTCAACATGATACTTCTTCAGAGAGAAAAATTCAAGAATGCTCGTAAGAATATTTCCATGAAAAGATATTGGATGAAGCGCAAATATCAAGGATATTCCACTAATTTCATGGAGTATAGAAGTCAAAACTTTAACCAACTAAGTATAATAAAGAATGGAATAACAAAAGAAATCACTAGACATGCGATAGACCGCATGCATGAGTTATTTCAATGAGAATAATAAATAACGTAAACCGAATAATAAAGTAAATTGCACCGATAGGATGTTCTAAATAAATAATGGAACAGTCACGCGAAACGCATACAGATGGGATGTTCCAAATGTAATAATAAAGAATGGAGTAATGTAAGAATTTCACCAAGTATAGGGTAGTCGCGTGATACAAAGTTATTCCAACAGTAATAATAAAAATGAAATAATGAAGTTCTCTTCTCACCGTAAAAAGAAGAGTATTCATTTGGTAGAGGCGAGGATATTCTTTAAGAAAACTTGCACTACGCTCAAAGCTTCTTAAAACTCTAAAGAAATACGCTCAAGATTATAGAAGAGAATTCTCTGAATTTCTGGTGTGATTTCAATTCTAACTAAGCATCCTATTTATAGGAGAATGGAAGGGGAACTATTAGGAATTATCACGGACGCAACATTAACAGATTTCACGTTTTTGACTAATAATTACGGATGAAAGGAATTGCATGTAAAACCAAAACCAAAATCATATTTATATATATATATATATATATATATATATATATATATATATAAATCTCCCACCACCATTAATTCAATCCTCCCATTTCCTTACACACGCAACACATAGTCACATGCACACACCTGCACATTTATATAATATATATATATATATATATTGAATAACTTTCTACCGATTATTTTTTAAAAATAGGTAAATGGGGGTTCATATAATAAGCAAAATTTACATCAAAGATTTTATAAAAATCCCTTCAATATTTTTAACAACATTTATCATCATTATTATAATTCATAATATTAATCGACTGTGTCGCTTCCGGAAAAAGGGGCTTTCAATAAGGATTTCTCCCTATCATGGCGCAGTTAATTAGGTGACCAAACCTCTCATTCGCAGAACTTCTAGACATCATTAATATTGTAAATAATAATATTAATAACTTTGTCGTCTCAATTATTGATTTAATAATATATAAAATATCGACAATAATTGAATCAAATAACGTGAGATACTATGCAACAATTACTACTATGTAACAATTACTGTAGCAATAATTAAACAAAACTGAGTGACTTCTCACGTAAGCATCAATAATCAATATCGTGTGCTATTATTATGCACGCCAGCGTATTCTTTGTACTTTTAACACCGGGGTATTTCAACAGTTAATGGTAAAACTTCCATAGTTATTTTCATAAAATATTTTTGTCGTTTTCTCAATCCGAAATAATAATTCCATAATGGGGTCCACTAATGATTGTCTTGTCGCATTTAATATTGCCCGACCAATCGAATATTATATAACAACTTGTGAACTTTGAAAAATTTATAAATAATACCCACAACTATAATATTATATCAAATTCATTCCATAATATTCAAAAATGATATTTATAGAAAAATTATCTTTATAAAAAAAAAGTTGGGGTCTTACAATAGTACCCGGGTGAATAGTACCCCGTGAATAGTACTTTAGGAATAGTACCCTGTGAATATTATTTTGTGAATAGTACCATATAAATGAATAGTACTCATGGACAGTACTCCGACACAAAAAGATTAAAATTTAACAAGAATATATAGAAAATATCCTTGTGAAACGATACTAGATGAAGCGCAAATTTCAAGGATATTCTACTAATTTCACGGAGTATAGAAGCAATATTTTAACAAAATGAGGGTATAATCAGGAATACGAGATGAAATAATATTACTCACATACTACAGAGCATGGAAGAAAATATTATTCCTTATGAATACTAAAAAAAAAATATCCATTACAACTATTGAACGAAAATAATATTCCTTACGACTATTAAACGAAAATAAAATTTCTTACGAATATGAAAAATAATATCGTAAGCGAATATTTAATAAATAATACCCCTTACCTCAGAAGAAGACTGGATACTGAAATAGTGAGGTAGTAGACTTCTCTTCTTCTTTCTCTCTATAACTTCTCTCTCAATAACTTCTCTCTCTATAATTGCTCTTGTGAGTGTAGACACTCGAAATTTTCTGCACGCCTATTACTAACATTGCAGGAGGGCAGATTCGTCTTTCGGAGATAACCCTAGAAGACAGCTTACATCCATTCTGGATACTACCAGAAATTCAAGTTCAAAACCCGGGACACACATTGGGAACATCATTTCCAAACCCGGAACACACACCAGAAGGATCATTTTCAACCTCGGAGATAACCCCGAGTTTCGTCCTTGGCAATAACCCCAAGGAGTGTTGTTGCAGTTCTAGCGATAACTCCGGAAATGCTTATTTCAAATACATGCTATCAGCTTCAAGCTCAGACATCCCGTCGAGGCACTCATACCTCAGACCCGGAGCTAACATCGGGCAGACAGGTCCTCCCACAGATGACCTTGCGGCATTCAAACACTTGCACTAGTCCAATCTCAGATGTAACCCTGAGCAACGTCTACTTTCAGCTCAAACTGGCGATAACCCCGGTGAGGAGTCAAACGTCATCTTACCGCCTCAACGCTCTCTCTCACAAGATGATATCGCAGCATACCAACAAGTAGTCCAATCTCAGATGTAACCCTGAGCAACGTCTACTTTCAACTTAAACCGACGATAACCCCGGCGAAGAGTCAAACGTCATCTTGCCCCCTTCAACACCTGTGCGTCGTCTCAACACTTCATACATACATACATCCAACAATGTCCCACAAGAACTGAGGAATTTCAATCCCGAGTGACTATTACGCGTGATAGTTCCTTGGATAGAATTTGAAGCTTGAAGACCATGGGCATGGACCTCTCTTCCTGACTTCGTACAACCTCTAATCCATGTCATTCCGTAACTCTCGACACAAGCGGTCCGAAGAAGGTCACATATACCTCATTCGGATGCTCAGATTGAAGTTCTTCAAGTTCGAGCGGACATTATAGTGCACGAGTGCACGTACTTTGACACGACGGACCCGCAAGGCCTGGATGCACCACGACTAGCCGTAGGTATAACCGCGGCTACCGTAAGTGTACCTGCGGCCATCAGTCTATAAATATAGACCTTGGGGTCAGCCATTTGGGAGAGGAAAGAGAGAGAAAAGGCGAGGAAGCCCTGTCCAATTTACTCTGTATACACCCATATTGAGTGTTTCCTCAGTTTAAACACCTGTTAGCTCACATATAGCTACACTTTTATCCGGCGGGAGCTGAGTGTTTATCCATATAGAGTCATAGAAGTCTACTTTGGCAACCCACTATAAGCCTTCTTATATTCTATAAAGCCTTCTTTCCATATTAGCACACACTGTTATACACATTGAGAGTCGTGTAGTAGGCGTGTCGTTTGCGGACTTTTGATAAAGTGGTTTTCATTTTTCATCGATATATATATACTTATATATGTGTATATATTTTGTATATGGACTAACATTATCGAATTATGCCTCGATTGAGCCTAAACTTAGGTCTGGAGCGTTTACTTGCTTTTGTATATATATATATATACACTTACATATATAAATTGAGGTCAGACTATGTCAGATGAGCCTAGACTTATGTGCGGAGCGTTTCTCTGCTCATATATATATATATATATATATATATATATATATATATATATATATATATATAATTGTTATCGATATATATCGATAAGCTTTGGATTTACATCAAGAGCATTTACCTACTTATATATATATATATATATATATATATATATATAATTGTTGTCTGACATATCCGATGAGCACGGATTTACATCCTAAGTGCTTATCGCTTATATATATATATTTACATTTCGTCCCGCTCGAGTTTACTTTGTGGTAGTTGATCGCTTTTCTGACTTTATTTACATTTAAATCTCTGCGGAGTTTACTTCGTGGCGATTGATCGCTTTTACAACTTTATTTACATTTTGTCCCCCACAGAGTTTACTTCGTGGTGGTTGATCATGTCCATATATATATACTTACCGCTTTTATATATTTACATTTCTGATCCCCCATGGAGTTGCTTCGTGGTGGTTGATCATGTCTGTATATATATATTTACAGCTTTTATATATATAACTGCTTACTGCTTTCCATATAAACTGCAGTATCATGTGAGCCTAGGAATCATGTGATCACAAATTCAGTCTACTGAATCTAGATTCGGTTTCCATGATGGACATTTTTCAGCTGTGAGCAGTTTGTACATTATTTACAGTGTCTGAATTTCCTTGGATGGATGTCATGCCCATAAGGAGTTCTAAGATCTTTGTATATTATTTTCTCAAGATGCTTCACATCTCGAAAATAAAAGCAAACAAGTTTAGAACATTTAATAATAAAATGGAAGTATCAAAGGCCTCAATTACTATTGAGCATGTGGTTTAAAAAACCTCTTTTTACAAAACTTCATTGTTATATCTTGTTTAAAAGCTGAATTTTCTATAAATTCAAACCCTATGTATATATATAATGAAGCGAGTACAACACTACTTCCAAATAATTGCACATTGATCCACACACACACACACACATTCATATAACAGTTTCTTTGAAAAGTGGCGGTCACTATGGCAACACAGATGTCGGGGGGTACCTAACACCTTCCCTCCGCATAATTAAACCCCCAGACCTAAATGAATCTCGGTTTCACAGACCCGTTTAGCAGTGTCGCATCACTGGGTCAATGTGCACACCTTTTTGGTTGCGTTGGTGCAACCTGTTAAATACACCAATTGGCGACTTTTAAAGTCAAAAAGTCAACATTATACATGTCAAACCTTTTTCACTTGTTTTTTCAAACAAATCTCACATTAACATGAGAACACCAAAGAACAAGTAACGAAAAGGGACACTAAAAAATCCCGACGCGTCGGCATGTGTGGCGACTCATTGGGACTCTAGTAAGAGGGCTTAAGCCGCTATTACAATCTTTTCAAAACTGTTATATGCTTGTGTGTGAATGTTGCATTTACATTTATGATGAATGTGTACGAATGCATTTTTACTTACTGCACTATACTATATCTATTTGCAATATTAGTGCTTCGCACATGTCATCATTTTTCATAAACGATGAGACACGTTGTATGTAAATGTATGTTGTGTGGTTCCTCCATCAGGAGGCTATCCTGTCGGTGTTTGATTACTAGGCTCGTAGGAAGATTAATTCCAACGAGGCTCAGGAAAGGCACCACCTAGATTCGCTCCAATTGAAAGACCGGATTAACTTCCCATCACGTAGATTGTGATGATCTGAGAACCTTAATGCCAAAAAGCGACGAGAGAAACCCTAAGATAGGTCAACCTTTGATAAACCAAACGCGGAGGAAAGTCTCTTCATGCTTTCCATTTTCAATTACTTGTAAAAGCATTTACTTCTAATTTTATTCCATGTTCATCTTTATACAAATATGAAGATTATCTGTGCATGCATTTTATCAATTAACACCCGGTTTTGCAGGACCACTTTCCTAAAACAGACATGTTATGATAACATTTACATTACCCTAAGACTAAACAACATAAGTCTTTTGTAGGGAAATCATTAGGCCTGTTACCCGCTCAAAATCCAAAAAGGCAACGAGCCTACAGCCAATCATGTCTTCGTCTGACCAGTCTAATCCTGTTTCTCAAGAAGAATTTGACAGAATAAGTCAGCAAATTACAAATTTGGTTGTTCTGCTTAAAGAATTGCATCGGTCCACTCAGGGTACAAAAATCCCTCCACATACAGAATCCTCTACACAAGGTCTAGATAAAACAAATCTAGAACCTCCGTTGGATACGACCAACAAAGACCCTGACAACACCCATCTCAAAGGAGATCCAGACACCGGTGATATCAGGAAGAAAGTACTCTAAATGGAGGAAACTATCCGTTTTCTCAAAGGGATTGGAACACATGGAAGTGTTTCATATGTTGACCTTTGTATCTTCCCTGGTGTTCATTATCCAGAGAAATTCAAAACCCCTGATTTTAAAAAGTATAACGAATTAGGGGATCCTTATACACATTTGAAAGTGTTCATTGGAGAACGTTGGTCTTACGCAGAAAATGAAAAGCTCAGAATGTAGCTGTTTCAGAAAAGTCTGACTGGAGAAGCCCGTTCATGGTATACCAGATTAGACAACTCAAAGATCCATAGCTGGGAAGAGCTGGCTCACGTCTTCCTCATTCAATACAGTTTTCAATTTCGGATGGCTCCTGTCCGGTACCAAATTACCAAGGTCAAGAAACCGTCTAATGAGTCTTTCAGAGAGTATGCTTAAAGGTGGAGGCGCCTTGCTGCTTAAGTTATTCCTTCCATGATGGAATCAGAAATGGTCATGACATTCATAGATGTACAGGAAGCTCCTTTCTATGAGAGAGTCTTAGCTGGTATTGGCAAACCATTCTCTAAAATGATCAAGCACAGAGAGATGGCTGAAATGGGATTGAAGTCTGGTAAAATTCAAGACCAAGCCACTTTTAAAGCTGTTGCTGAGCACATCTAACCCAGAATTTATGGAAACAACCCCCGGAGGGTCCATAAAAAGAAAGAAGAGGATGTTTCCTTGATACTACAAGGTCAAAAAAGAAATCAAAGAGTGCCTCTACAGAGGAGAAATTATTCCCCTTTTCAAGCACAGTCTTCAAACCCTCCATTGCCTAAAGGTGGAGAAGTAAAGCGTCCTCGAACGTTCACACCCTTAGGGGACTCGCTCGAGAAAATTCTTACTCTTCTGACTACTCAGAAGAAAATTACACATCTTCTTCCGCCAGCCAACCCTAATGGGAAGGGTTTTAATGCTACTCGAAAATGCGCTTATTATCATTAGAGCACTGGACATGATACTCAAGATTGTTGGGCCTTGAAACACAAGATTCAAGATTTAATAGACAACGGTGAGATCGTGGTCACCAAACCAGATTAACCTCATGTGCAAGACAACCCTCTTCCTCAACACAAAGAAGCAGAGGTCAACATGATCAGTTGGAGCACTGGACAGAGTTCCAATTCTAATGGTGAATCATCCCAAACCCTCAAAGATGGTGTTGACAGATGCGATTATGCAAAGTTCCAGTTCACTATGGAACAAAGATGAAAGCTCTTTGCAAACAAATTGAGCAATTGGCAGAACTGGTGACCCACCAGCATCAAGTCATACGCCAATTAATCAGGCAGGAGCATGCTTATCTCCTTCCTTTTGCTATGAATACTCCATCACCACCTTTAGAAAGCGAAGCTATAGAGGATAAGGTTGCAAAGAGAGCCAATGCTAAAGCCCGTCGGGATTTTTCCAATCAAAGGGAATTTACCTATCTTGGCCAATCTATGGATGAGATATTACAAATGTTGATCAATTAAGGAAGAATTACCTTCCTTCTGCCTCCAATCAATCCCCACTCAGGATGGTTCAATTCTGATGAAATGTGTCAATATCATTCACATTCTCACAGTCACAGCACAGAAGAATGCTGGGCACTCCGCCATCTCATTCAAATTCTTATTGATAGTGGTGTTCTGCAAATAGCAGATGATTACACTGTGCAACTCAAGGGCGGGAATGCATGTCCTACCAAATGGAAGGGATCAGTAGCAGTTATATCCGAAGTGGATGATGAGACTGTCAAAGTATTTCCCATACAACCAATTCAACTCAAAGGAGCTGACAATCCTTTGAAAGTGGCCGCACCAGAGCCAATTTCTTTACCTTTCAGACCACAACATCTTGTTGTCAGCTTACACAAAGTTCTATGGAATTATGGAAAATCTGAAGGATCCATGTCTCATACTACTGCTATAGTGTCGAGGGAAAATCCATTGTATCTTCCTCAACGGGTTATGAAACCTACTTGCGAAGCAAAGGGGAAGATTCCCATGGAGAAGATTAAAAAATTCCTCCGCACTATGGGCCACAATGAAGCTAAAGTGGTTTTAAGCTTGCGAGAAGCTCCACACCAGATATCTATACTGGACTTGGTTTTCTCTTCCGAGGATCATCGGAAGATTTTACTGAAGGTTTTGGAAGAAGCCTACTTGCCAAAATCAGTGGATGTGGAAAAATTTCAACATCTGGTTGATCACATTTTCAATAACAATGTGATATCCTTCACTGATGATGACATACCGCCTGAAGGGACCGATCATTACAAGCCATTGCACATTGCAGTTTTGTCTTCCGGGTACATGCTAGCTGGAGTTTTGATAGATGGAGGCTCATCTCTAGATATATGTCCTTATGCCACCTTGGTGAAGATGAATGTCAATCTCAAGAGGATCCAAAGCAGCCATACGGTTATCAGAGCTTTTGATGGATCCCGACGAAATACCGTCAGAAAGATTGAGTTGCCAATTGAGATTGGTCCAAATACATTCAATGTATCCTTCCACGTCCTCAAGATAGATTCAGGATACAACCTGCTATTTGGGAGACCATGGATACACATGGCTGGAGTCGTCCCCTCCATGCTACATCAACAGCTCAAATACATTATCAACAACAGTCTATTCACTGTCAATACTGAGCCGGAATGTCCTGAACAAGGAACTCTACCAATCATCAGCTTTAATTCAGAAGTTGAACCAGCCAGTTTTCATACTCTGGAAGTGAGTACCATGCAATACCATTCTATTGGAGCGCCACTTCCCATACCCAGGATTTCTGTCGAGGTTATGTCAGCCACTCAAGAAATGATGTCATTGGGTTATCAACCTGGACAAGGGCTTGGTAAAGATAAACAGGGTATTAAGCACCCTATCCAAGTGTTCAGCCAAATTGGAATAGCCGAACTAGGCTATTCTGCCAGTTCCAGTCACAGGAATCCTCATAAGCACAAGCAGGTTCCTCAAACTTTCGCCGCACGGCGATCTTCTATACCTTTACCCCATGAGCTAATCGGTCTCCGAAAAAGGTGCCGGCCCATGTTGTGGCCATCTTTGCTTTCCTAAACCAAAGGTGCAATCAAAGCTAAAGAGTGTCGATTCTCGATCCGGAGTGGAAGAAAAGGAATGAAAACGTAAACATGACATTAACTTAATGATGGCAGGCATACGCATCATTGTTCATGATGAACATACAAACAGATACACCCTAGACGATGATTGCCCAGATGTCATAGTTATCATTCAGGAGAAGGAGGACAATGGCGATCCTTCCATCACTGCAGTCCATCAGGACTTTGCCCTCGACAATTGGAACAGCACTCCATGCATTGGTCGAGAGGGTAAAATGGGCAGAAAAATCCCTCTGCCATGTAGATAACTTTAATTGCTTGCTTTCCTTTACAGTACTAGCAGTTATTTTATCAAGTACATGCTAACACTTTTGTATGATCGAACAGTTGCATATATTAAGTGAAAGCATATTTTGTTTTAGGACTCTGAATTTAGATGTGCATGTACTTGCTGATGAGGTACCTTCTCTCCACAAGGGCTGTAACTTTGATGCAAAGTTGGACTCAGACTTGATGGACATTCAAGAGGACATTGAGACACCTTGGGAGATTAAGGAATGGGTCGCAGACAAACCCAAACCCAATCTTGATCAAACCACTTCTTTCAATCTTGGAACCTTAGACAACCCTAAGCTTATCCAAATTGGTTCAGACCTTACCACAAATCAACGGAATGACATGGTTGCACTATTAACCCAATTCCATGATGTGTTTGCATGGTCTCATGAAAACATGGTGGTTTGTCCACGGACATTGTTATTCATCGCCTTCCCATCAAAGAAGGATTCAAGCCAGTTAGGCAAAAACTCAGGCAATTGAAACCTGAATGGATTTTAAAGGTTAAAGAAGAAATTGTGAAACAATTTCAAGCTGGCATCATCATGGTGTCTACATATCTGGAGTGGATATCCAACATTGTTCTCGTGCCTAAACCAGGAGGAAATGTGCGAGTCTGCGTGGATTACCGAGATTTGAACAAAGCTTGCCTTAAAGATAGCTTTTCTGTGCCATTTATCCACATTCTTATTGATAATACTGCTCAATACGGCATGTACTCCTTTGCTGATTGCTTTGCGGGGTACCATCAAATTATGGTCGCTGAGGAGGACCATGAAAAAATTGCTTTCATCACGCCTTGGGGAGCCTTTTGCTACAGACGGTTGTTATTCGGCCTCATCAATGCTGGGGCAACCTATTAGCGAGCTATGATGGCTCTTTTTCATGATTTAATGCACAAAGAGATAGAGATCTACGTGGATGACATCATTGTCAAATCCCGAAAAGAGGATGACCACTTAGACCATCTCAGAAAACTTTTCAACAGGTTGTGTAAGTACAACTTGAAGTTGAATCTAGCCAAGTGCGCCTTTGGTGTTAAGTCGGGCAAGTTGTTAGGTTTTTTAGTCAGCCACAAAGGGATTGAACTGGATCCTACCAAAATCCAGGCCATCAAGGAAATGCTCATTCCTCAGACAAAGAAGGAAATACGGGGATTTTTGGGAAGAATCAACTTCATTAGCAGGTTCATTTCTGTAACGGGACGACTTGTTTGAGTTATGATTCTAGGGACAGAATCCTTTTAAGAGGGGAAAGATGTGACAACCGTAATTTTATAAATTAATTTTAATATTTATTGGATTAAATAAATATTTTTTGATGAATTAATTATTAGATTAAATAATTAATTGATGAAATTGTGGTAGATTAATTTAATTATATATGTTACATTTATTAAATTAATGTGGAGAATTTTTATTCGAAGTATGTGATTATGTGAGCTTATTGTATTAAAAGAAATATTTAACAAGCTTAATATTATGTTTAATTAATTTAATTATTAATTAGAGATTTAATAATTTGATATTATTATTAAATGAGGAATTTAATTATGTGAATTAATGAGAATTTACTATATTTTATTTAAAATTAATTAAATAAGATATTAGATTTATTTTATAATGGATGTGACATTATTTAAACTATATAATAAGGCTTTATTAAATTAAATGGTTTTGAAATCCTTTTCTTACTAAACAAACAAGGCCCTAAGGGGAGTTGATAGCAGTTACCCATGATTGGGTGGCGATCACTCTTAATGCTTGATTCATTTTATACGTCTTCTTTTCCTTCTTCTGTCATAATTTGGCTAAGTCTGGCTAAGCATTACAGAGAGAGATTGAGAAATTGTGAGGAAAATTGTGAGTTGGGTGATTGAAGAACTGTTGAGAAAGAGTTTATCTCTTGCAAATTATATTCTACGCTTTGGGTAATTTTCCCCCAACCCAATTCTCATATTTTACGTCTTTTAAGTTTTCATAAAAATGGCTTTCATACTTCTGTGAGTCTCTGTATTTGGAAAATTATGTTGTTATGAGAATATATGTAATAATTCAAGTTGTATGGCATGTTTTATATATATATATATATATATATATATATATATATATATATATATATATATATATGGTGTGTTTCCATATCATCAATTTCATGAGATTACAACGTATGATTATGGCTTGTTATTTCAAAAATTTACAGAGTACGTGATATGGCCATATGGCCTTATACGTGATTTTTATATGTCAAATATAATTTATTTTGCAAAATTCACACATTGATATGATTATGCATGTTAAAATGAACAAAATGAATCTTGAACGGTCGGATTTGGCATTAAAATCCATGTTTTTGTTCAAGAACTTCAAGAACATCAAGAACAGTCCAATTTGCATGCTTTAATTCTGTGATTATGTATTTTAATGGGTGAAAATCACTCCATAGATGTTAAGTATTGATTATTTATGAATTCTAGCATGTGGGTATGTCTAAATTCGTGTAAAAATAAGTTGATTAGAAATTTTTAGTCGTGTTCTACAATTTTTATGAATCATAGAGCTGAAATGGAGTCTCGCATCGCATGGCGCCAACTCTAGTTCTTTTTCCGTGCGTACGCGCACACACATATTCTAATACATTAAGTCCGAATATGGCGCCACTTAGCAGAATGGTCAGAAATGAGTTTTTAAAAGTGTACAAGTATGGAAATGTGATAGCAACTTAGTCTAATGATTATAAAGACTTGTTAGACCTATAATGAGATGTTAAAATAAATTCTTAACATGTCCATAACACAATTACGTGTGGATTGAATGATCGAATGCATAATTAGTTTATTTTTTCGTGAAGTCTTAATTTTACACTAAGTGTAATAATTGACTAAGTATAGTCATGAATTCGAGTTAAACAAAGAGTAAAGTTATGATGTTAGTACGTTGTTATTGACTGGTATTATGAACGTAATTGGTATATAGGATTTAATTCAAAGAACGAGTTTTATTAACGTGTAATCTACGCACGAGGCAAGTTTCTAAACCTTATCCTGTTACATTGAGCAAGTTTTCTAACTCTACATTTACGTGGAACAAGTTTCTTACCCTAAACTTTCGTTGAGAAAGTTTCCTAATCCTACTTGTTATTGTTATATAAGTTGATTAATTCATCTTTCGATATTGAGCAAGTTCTCATTATTATTGATCAAGCCTGTCTTATATATTAAAGCTTATTAATCTTCAAGCATGATGTTGTTATACAATAATTATTCTATTGTATACCTTTTTAGATGTTATTCAAGTTAAATATTCATTCACTATTAAACCTTGTTAGACTAGCGAACCCTTATTAATTCGACTAGTCCATAGTTGATGAACGTTCTAAATTTCAGAACCCCTTGATGAATTATCCAAACCAAACTTCCTTTGGTGCGGACTCGAATGTCAAAACTGAGATGAACAACCCTATATAGGGGATTATTTACGCTTTAGCGTGAAGATATTGTGCACAGTATGGTACTAAGGGTTGATCCCCCTAAGTACGAGAAGAAGAGTCCATAGTCTTATGACTGTTAAAGGTTTCAAGTATAACACTTGATAGCCTAGGACATAGTTCAAGGTCTTATGACCCTCAGAATTTCTTTTGATTCTTGTTATCCATTCTTGATTCAAAAGTTGAGCTTTATATCAGAAGTTATTATTTCTCTCGCATGTTATTATTCATTGTTATATTGTTATACTTGTGGGCAATCGTGCTCACTCTTGCGTAATAATAACATTGCAGTTAAGAACGAAAGAGCAGATGAACCTTCCACTAGTAAGGGCAAGGGCAAGATTAGCAAGTAATGAAGACTATTTATTTATGTGATTATGTAATGATAGTTAGACTTGATGTTACTTAAGACTTATTTGTTTATGTTTTCCGCATAGATGATTTAAGGTTAGAGTAACCTGGGATTTATTTATTATTCAGTTGATGTAACCCCATAAGGGGAGAGATTTTATTATTTATTCTATCTATTGCATAGTTTGAAATTTATTTATGGGTAGATAGATAGATGATGTTTGTACAGTGAACACCAAATCCTGTGGAAATGGAAGTACCGGATTTGGGGGTGTCATAATTTCTCAACTCACAGCAACCTGTGAGCCAATCTTCAAACTGTTAAGGAAGAACTCCTCCATGAAATGGAATGATGAGTGTCAAAAAACCTTCCTTACCATCAAAGAGTAGTTGATTAACGCTCCTATTTTGGTACCTCCCATGGATGATGTTCCCCTATTCATGTACCTGTCCATAAATGACAATGTCATGGGTAAGAGAGGGTATCTTTGGGGCAAAAAAGACGATAGAGGCCAAGAACCGAGCTATCTATTACCTCAACAAAAGATTCAGCATCAGTGAACACAAGTACACTCTGATTGAGAAGACTTGTTGTGCTTTAGCATGGGCTTCCATGAGGTTACAACATTACCTCCATGGTCACACAACCCATCTCATATCCCGCGTGGATCCTCTTAAGTATGTGTTCAGTAAGCCCATAATGAATTGTCGACTGTCCATATGGCAGTTGATCCTACAGCAATTTGACATCGTCTACGTGACGCAAAAGTCTGTCAAAGATCAAGGAATTACGGATCAACTGGTCACCGCACCTGCAGGGGACTACAAACCCTTGGAAGCATACTTCCCCGATGAATGGGTAAGGACAATTTAGCAACAACATCAGTACAATACATGTCGCACGTGGAAAATGTATTTTGATGGAGTATTAACTTGAAGGCTCGGGAAGTGGAGCAGTTCTAATATCCCAGACGGGAAGCAGATATCCCGACGCCGTCAAATTGCAGTTTGTCAGCACCAACAACACAGCTGAGTATGAAGTCTGTATAATGGGGCTAAAACTTGCCCGTTCAATGGGCATCAGGCGGTTAACTGTCTTTGGGGATTTCGAATTGGTAATCAGACAATCCACAAGAATTTATCAAACCAAAGAATTATATTTACTACCTTACCATCGGCAAGTTCTACAGATGGCTTTGGAGTTTGAAGAAATCTCCTTTCTACACATTCCTCACAATAGGAATGATTTTGCAGATGCATTAGCAATGTTGGCCTCCTTAGTTCATATATCTGACAAGGAAAACATGCCAAGCATCATGTTTGCTCTGCAAAAAGCCCCAGTCTATGGGAATTATGTCGGAGAAGTATCGGATGAACTACCTCCCATCCGCAACCCTTGGTATCAGCACATCAAGGAGTATCTACGAGCCTAACTGAGAAGAGGCGGATTCATCGACTTGCTATGAAATTCTACCTGAGTGGAGATGCACTCTATAAAAGAGATGCAGGAATAGGTCTCCTCAGATGTCTGCATAAAGACCAAGCTCAGAGACTCATGGATGAGATCCATGGTGGAGTCTGTGGCCCTCACATGAGCGGACCCCTATTTGTCAAGAAGATCCTTAGAACAGGGCATTATTGGCTTACACTCAAAGCTGACTATGATGATCACGTCAAGAGGTGATATCAATGTCAGATTCATGGGAATGCTATCCACGCCCCTCTAAGGGAACTCCACAATATGAGTTCGCCATGGCCCTTCTCAATGTGGAGAATGGATGTGATCGGGCCCATCGAGCCCAAAGCTAGTAATGGACATCGATTCATATTCACCATGATGGACTACTTCACCAAATGGGTAGAAGCAGCATTCTTCCCCAGGTTTACTAAAGAAGTTATCATTGCTTTCATCAAAAACAATGTCGTCTGTCGATATGGACAACCAGAGGTCATTGTGTCAGACAATGCTAAGAACCTTAACAACAAAATGATGGAGGAGTTATGCGGAAAATTCCACATCAAACACCTTTACTCCGTCATCTACCGTCCAAAGATGAATGGTGTTGTTGAAGCAGCTAATAAAAACATCAAAAAGATCATGCAGAAAATGTCCACCAATCACAAAGGATGGCCTGACATATTGCCTCTGACTTTATTAGCCTATAGAACTTCTATGCATACTTCCACTGGGGCAACCCCCTACTCATTAGCCTATGGGATGGAAGCAGTGCTCCCCATAGAGGTGGAAATGGAATCTCTCCGAGTGTTGATGGATGCTCAGTTGGATGAAGACCAGTGGGTACAAGACAGGTATCACCAATTGTCTCTAATAGACGAAAGGCGAACCGCGACTATCTTCCATGGTCAGTTATATCAGCAAAGGATCACACGATCCTAAAACAAAAAAGTCTGACTACGGCAGTTCAAACAACATGACTTGGTTTTGAAGAAGATCATTGACAACCAAGATCATTCTAAGGGAAAATTTGCTCCTAACTGGGAAGGCGCATTTGTTGTCAAGGAGGTATTAACAGGAAGTTCTCTCAGATTGCTGGAAATGGATGGCGATGAATTTCCACAACTTATCAACTCGGACACCGTAAAACGGTACTATGTCTGAGGTTACCATCAAACAAACATCCTGCTGTTGATCATTAAATCACCAGTCATTCCGGTTTTGAACCCTTTCCTTTTTACAAACTCTTCTGCCCCTCAAGGAAACATACACTTCAAACCAGCAGCCTGGTTTCACTTCATTTCAAACCTTTCATACAATTTCGGTTATCCTGAAGATGGGATTGAACCTTTCACACTTGCAGTTTATCCTGAAGACGGGATTAAAATTTTCTACGTTTGTAGTTTGTCCTAAAGACGGGATCAAACTTTTTCCACACCTGCAGTTTATCCCCATTATGGGATCAAACTTTCTTCTCCCCGCAGTATAGCCTGCACATGGGATTTATACTTCTCTTTGGTTGCAATTCGTCCTTAGGGGCGAACTACGTCGACCTGATCTCCCTGATACCCGGGGGTACGTAGGCAACCATATTCTATATGGCCCGGTCCCAATAAAAAAATCAACAAAACATTTCTACCCTTTCTTCACAAAAACAACAAAAACATTTCTACACCTATATGCCTTTCACTTACAGTGTTGAACCTCTTACACCAGGTTCGAACTACGCAGACTTGATCTCCTCTTCAATAGGAGTACGTAGACAGCCATTCATGGTTCAGTCTAACCCCTACCATCACATGGTAGTGGGATCAACCTTCAATTCACCACATTTCATCGGTTTCAGATCAAAAGGATGGAATTACCCAACCTCTTCTCACAAATAAAAGATTCAGTGACCATCTAAGCTGCGATCATGCCTCAAAGAGCAATACCAACCCATAAGAGATGGAGTTAACTAGGCTTCTCATAAATAGAAGTACTGGCGACCATCTGTGGTGCGGTCAATCTTAGAGAGGAAAAACCACCCTCCTCTCCACTTTTCCATACAGATACCAGTCCCAAGACACCAAAGATGGTAGGGATATACAGAAATCAATGATCCATTCTGAGAGATCTTGCGACATCTCAATGTCCACATATCAAGGATAAGTTCAGAATGCATCACGATCACAAGGCCCTGAAGAAACAGGCAAATATCAAGCAAGTATCAAGGCATAACTAAAAGGGAAGTGAATCAAAATATATTTCCCTGCCATACATAATACTGTTTGATATATACATCTGTGTTGTACATGACAAAATGGCTAAGCTAGTCTGTGCAGGAAAATACAAAGCTATCTACAGATCTGTGTGTATGCGGACTATCAGATCTAACATGGCATCCCTTTCTGAAGACAGAGGTAGCACTGCAAGCTCCTACCCAAGGGTATCTACACGAGCTATCAGATCAGAGGCTAACTGCATGGTGGCATAATGCTCATCAATGTAAGCACTCATATCAGCAAGACTGACACTCATCTTGGATCTCACTGAAGTACTGTCTGCAATGGCCACATCCCTAGCAGATAATGCGGCATCCCGCTCCACAATCAATGCATCCCTGACTGATATAGCCTCATAGGTCATCAGATGTAAGCTCTGGAGCATTGATTGTGCTGAATAGGTCATCAAAGCGGCGTCTCTCCCATCAAGAGCTGTCAACATCGCGACCCTAGCCTGATCTCTCTCATAGGTCATCAGATGTAAGCTCTGCTCCAAATGTTGTGCTTAGAATCTTGAGTACTTGATGGCTTTTCGGGGTGGGAGAATTCATCACAAATGTTGGCAGCCTAGCAGTCAAATCATCGGTGGGAATGCCAGCCTCCTCTATAGGCACCTCATCGTCAGAATTAACATCCTGCACTATGGATACTACCGCAGCCTATGCAGTCTTTGTCTCCATCCATGTAGAATACTCTGCAGATAAACCGGATGACTGACAGAAAACTCAACCAGCTCTCGCTGATCCCAATAGGCATACAACTTGGATCGTCTTCACGATAAGCGGTGTGTGGTAAGTACACGACTCATCGCCCCCTCATAAGGATAAAAATCCTGAAACTGGTCAAACTGACACATCACGGCTAGTGGGTGGTAAGTAATCATACCCCTCAATCCAGCCAGAGGGAGATAATCCATGCCCGGAGCATGAGTAATGAAGCTATAGGGTGAACTAAGCCCTGAACACAGCAATATGACAAATAGATCCCTAATCCCTGCCAGAAAAGCTGACCAAGATGCAACATATGTACACTCCGTAGGCTGAAAGGAGTACGACATGGCTATATCATGGGTGAAACAAAACCCCTGCCGTCTAAGTGTGCCAATCGGTCTCAAGTGTGACATAAACCACACATACTGATGACCGAAGCTACTGTAGAACACTCCTGCGCCGATAAGTGCAAAGGTATATATAGCCCGACCTCGAGTCTCTCGCAATGATCATTTCCAGACAATCGTATGACCCTCCCTGAGAGCTCTCACTGCCATAATGACGCCGATATCCAACTCATCCATGTACCGCGACATGAAGACGTATAACAATACGCACAAAAGCAGTACATCCACTCTGGCTGAACGCCAATGATCCTCCGGTGTGGTGAAATCCCCGAAATGCCGTGCATAACTATCCTCAGAGCCAAATCTGTCAAACAGAAAATGCTGGGATATCATGTGGCCGGATGTAATCTCGTCCTGTACCACTCTACGTCTCAATCCAGTGAGGGTCATGAACTGTCTGCTCATGTCTTCGATAACCATATGTACGCATAAGGTCTATCCAATAAGCAAAGACATCATCGGCCGCATACTCCTCCAAAGTAGAGTCAACTCACAGGTCCCAAATCGAAAAACACGCCTCTTCGATACCCGGTGCTCTAGCATACCCTCTATAAATCCTGTGGAAACCTGAAACATCAACAGGGTCATAATATGCTGCAGCAAATCATCTATGATCACCATGTCTAATTATGATATACTATCATACCATGGGCGCATACTAGATACCACCAAAAATGGTGGGGTATGATCAATCTGACTAAGCGTCGAAGAAGACATCATCAGACGGTAGTGTGTCATAAGACATCATCTAGGGTCAATCTTGAATATCTCTGGACATACATACATATGCATAACATAATAACATGCATAATACAATAGATGGCAATATGATATAGGGAATGGAAAAGCGTGCATACATTCCTAAGTATATCATCATCTAATACATCTCTCAGATGACTAAAATACTGGAAATGGGGCGAAGCTATCCAACATCTAATAGAGGCCTATCAAAAGATATAGCGAGAATGGGGCGAAGCTACCCAGCAGCTAACAGAGGCCTATCAAAAGAGATAACGAGAAATACATTAGAAAAAGTCAACGGTGTTAATGTTTACATCATCGATACTGTCCACCTGATGTAACTCCTCCTGAGTCACTGGATCTCTATCTACAGGGATGTCAGGCTTATACAAGGGAGGATCTACACCGGCAAACCTATATGGGTCACCTGAGGGGCCAGCGCCAGAGCTGGAAGGATTAAAAGTATCCACCTCTGAAGGATCTCTGCCCAAATGTCGAACGAAAATATATATTGCCTTCGATAATACTATTCGTGATTCACATCGAATTTTTAGAAAGGGTTTGCAAGAACGTGTGGAACGCAATTAGAAATAAGTATGTCATATTGTTTGCAAATCGATTGTCAAACTAAAAAGAAATCTAGACATCGAAAGGCATGCTAAGCGTACGAGAAGTTTTCGATAATGTCATACGAGGAATCCGCATTGAGCAAGTTATGGGCAAGTTAAAAATAATTGAAGAGTAAGGTAATGTTCGATGGGATTTCAACTGAGGACTCATATGGTGACTAAGTCGTACAAACTTTTGTATGGGCAAAGGTTTTGTGCATATACTTGGTTTATCACATTGATAATCATTGGAATGTCGGTATCGCGCTATCCATGTGTATGTGGTGGAAAGGTGATTCTTTTCTCATGTATATATTTGATAGTTAGATGATATTAGGATTAGGTTCGGTTCTTAAAACTAAAGCATATGGTAAGTTCGTGACTCATAATCATATGGTATTGAACCCCTCAGCGAATGGACGCCTATAGTCTGACTAGGATAAGTTCCTAAACTCATATGATTGTGGCAAGTTCCTGAATTTCTAAAGTGTGGTAAGTTTGATGAACTATAGTGGGTATAAAGCGATTATAGTATGGGAAGCATTGATGAAGTTGAAAAGATGGTTTAGAGGTAGCCTTACCTCTACAGTAGAGCACATTCGCAATGTTTTTCATGTTTTGGTGATATGATCAAACAAGCTCGACTCAATCATGTGAGCAAGTACAAAACCGTTATGGTTGTTCTACTAGGAAATTACTATCCGGATAGTCGATAGGAAAGAACAAGTGCTCGGGGATAAGGTGATACCTTACGTGAAGGTGATTTGGAGAAACCACTGATGTCGAAGAGGCAATGTGGGAACTCGAAGCTGAAATGATGAAAAATTATCCTGAGTTATTTGTTTAATCCATGTCTTCGATTCTCGGGGATGAGAATCTTTGTAAGTAAGGGAAGAATGTGACGAATAATTTGTTTGAGTTGTGATTACGGGGACGTAATCCTTATAAGGAGGAAGGATATAACAATCCGTAATTTTAAATTATAATTTTAAATATTTATTGAATTATATAAATATTTAATGGATATGTTTATCGTTGAATAGATATTTGTTTAAATTGATTTGATTTACTTTGGTGAATTATTTGTTTAAGGGTTAAGAAAATTAATTGTTATGAGATAATATACTAATTTAATTTAATAATTAAATTAGAGAGTTATAATGATTAAATGAACTATTATATTTTAATTTGAATTTGTAATTAAAATGATGTGTTAGTTGATTAAATAAAGTTATAATTATAAAAAAATTTAATTATGTTGTATTGATTTATGTGTTAAAGTAATTTAATAAATTATTATTAGAATTAATTAAATTGATTATTAAAAATTTAATTAAATAAAAGTGTGACAAATAACCTTACTATAAAGGAGTTATTAAAACAAATTAAAGGAGTTTAATTCAGTTTTGCCAAACAAGACTTAATGCATATTAAGTCTTTAATTTAAATATGTTTACCAAACAAGTTGTAAGATTTAATGGGTTATTTTTAATTAGCTAGCCAAACAAGCCTTATGGCTTTTGATTTTCAAATAATATTATAACTGATGTCAGTTAAAGTTATAATTATATTATATACTTAATACCAATATTATTATTATACGTTATATTCTAGTATGTAAGTTAGAATAGAGAAGAAAGACTTCAGAAGAAAAAGAAGAGAAGAAGAAAATTGTGAGAAAACTTGAGAGAATTCTAGAGAAGCTTTGAGAGAAGAATTGGAGAAAAGAAGATTGTTGATCTAAGGGAAAGTTATCATCTTCTAAAACTAAGGTATTATCTTAATTCTCTTATTTTTAAAGTTTTAGTTTTCTCTTCCCTACATTCTCTGTAAAATCTTTATAGATGATGAATTATTTGTTATATATAGTTTTATATGATAAATTAGTTGTTGTGAAACTGTTTTCATGAGTTTGTATATGAGTATAGTCAATGAATTCATGTTATATATGTAATTTGTGAAGAAAACCATATTACAGTGAGTTTATATGAATATATATGAATATGGCTTAGTTTAAAGTTAAATTAAGGTTTAATTAGTTATTTAATTTATAAATTGACTATTGAAGTTGAAAGAGGATGAATAAACATAAACAAGGTACTTTGAATTAACTATTTTGGTTGAAAAACACAAGCACAGTGATGATTTTCACTGAAAATGTCAAAAGTGAAGTTTTAGCAAAAATAGTGAAAATTAATGGTTGTAATTTGGATGTTTGTGTTGTTTAGATGGCTAGAAACGCGTTAGAAAATATTAAATTATGTTTCTGTAAACCTATTACACCTTAGATGGGTTAGTATGGTTGTTAGAAAGGAGCTTGGAGGCCTAATTTAGCTTTCCGTAGTTACAGAGCATAAATTCGCAATTCGCAGAAGGTACCCCCGCCCCGGTGGGCCCCCCAGTGCAAAAACCCCCGCCCCGGTGGGGGGGGGGGGTAATCTGCCAGGTCAATTTTTGGAAAAAAAACTAACAAAACATAGTTTACTAAAATGGGTATAACTTCTTCATATGAACTCCAATTGAGGTGATTCAAAATGATTCGGAAAGAGGACGAATAGGCCTATAACTTTTATTCTTTAAGGTTTTCAAATTGAAATTGTTATGAAAGGTCAAAATGGCCATCTTTAGGACTGTTGTGTATTTGGAACCAATCGGATGGCGTCGGGATGCGCGAATGCAAGTGCAGTCCTTTGTGTATTAGTATAACTTAATGATAACATGTTGGACGTGTAATAGGATGTTGTATCAAGTTGTTAATGTGTATGTGGTGCAATGACATGATCACTTAAGTAGTTGTAATAAAGCTAAAAAGTAATGTTCATGAAAAGATGTGATTTAAACTTAAAACTTAGTTAGTAGCTTTACTAAAAGTAAGAAAGCAACTTATAAAGGTAATGTTAGTGTAACTAATGTGTATTGTCAATACATATGGTATGTGTAGGACTTGGGGTGAACGTGAGTAGTGATTGTTTAACCTACATACGAGGCAAGTTCCCTAACCTTTGCTTACTTTATTATTCAATGAAGGTTACTTTTTCTTTGTTATGTTATGCAAATTCTCTATTTCTATTCTCTTGTTTAACGATTTATTGTCATGCAAGTTCTTTAACCCTCATTTATTGTTGAGCAAGTTAGTTAATCTTTATCTCTTTATTCAAAGTCTGTATTATTATTGTAAGAAGTGTGTTTATTCAGCTATTAATAACTGTTGTTTGATCTTCGTTCTTCAATATCATTGTACTATCTTACGTTATTGTACCAAACTCTAAGTTACTTAGTGATTCTTTATCAATTCAACTAATCCTTAGTTGATGAATGTTCTAAACTCTAAATTACCCTTGAAGTCTACCAAAACCAAACTTCCTTTGATTTGTTTATATACTCACACAACTTTGAAAGCATGTTGTCAATGATAACATTTGATCTACTTAGAAATTATTAATACTCTAACCCTTATTAATTCATCGATATACCTTGTTCATGAAGATATTATAATCAAACCCTTGAATAGTTATTGGTTCCTATTTGATTCAACCAGTACTTGGTTGATGAGTGTTCTAAAAATCTAGACTTCTTTTGAAGTTAATTCCCAACCAAACTTCCTTTGGTTGAACACGATAATCTAATTTGAGATGAAAAACCTATATATCGGGGATTATTTTAGAGCTCTGTAATAGCGTTAAAATATTCTTGCAATAATACATAGTACAAAAAAATCGATCACAGAGTCTGGAATGATGGTCCATATAGTCATTTAGGCTATTAAAGGTTCTGATAGAAAACACTTGTGAACCTAGGACATAGATGATGATTATGGTCTTTTAGGCTATTAAAGGTTAAAGTAGAAATACTTGGAAACCTAGAATAGAGTTCGTGGTCTTGTGACCCTCAGTGTATTCTTTGATGTTGTTATCTATTGTTAACTTAAACGTTCATTATTCCTTTGAACTCATAGTTGTTGAATTAAAGTTTATTATTCCAGTAAGAAAACTTTACAATTGAAAGCTCAGTTAATTGTCATTCATAAAATGTTATTGTATACTATCCTTCTTTTGGGCAATTGTTTGTTCACTCTTGCACAAAATAATCCAGATGAAGTTAAGAAGTTTGAAGAGCTTTCTACAAGCAAGGGCAAGGACAAAGTGCTTCATTAGATGAAAATGTTTAATTTATATTTTATTTATGAAGCTTATGTAATAGATTTATTTGTGAACATGTTTTAATTTTTCGTTGATGATTGTAATAAAGGTTAGATGACCTGGGATTTATTTGAGATTATGTAACCCTTTAATGAGAGATTTATTGTTTAAACTTTTGAGTTTAATTATATCATTGGTTTATGGGTAGTTAGTTATGATTTAATTGGACAGTGAACACCAAATCCGTGGGGATGAAGTATCCAGATTTGGGGGTGTCACACCCTCTGACAATGTAAAACCGTCAATCCCCATCAATGGGATGTCAATGACGGGTGACTGCAAAATAGGCTAATAACGCCTGGCAGGAGGCAAGATCGGCATACAGATCTCTCCTGTTGTGCTCCTGATAACACGCTCTCCTAAATAGAGCTCCCATCCTCCATCTATGAAGAGAGGAATCCTACAGGTGGAAATGACGTACTCTACTCCTGTCGGGTACCCATCCTCAAATTCAACTCCCAAATGCTCTCCAGAGTAGGGAATCCATGTGATGACATCCACTGTCAATAACTCCAGTTGTAGGCGACAATGAGTGAAACCCTCAGCAACAGGGACCTCCGCCAGTATGGAATGATGCCATCTCCTTCCTCGCGGATAGGTATCTAAGCCTAGCACGCTCACAGGACGCAAACAGGGAAGCCTCTCATAGGCCCAAAACTACCAACACAAAGGCAACATCTGCTATCAGTCAACACTCTTAACCTATACATGGAAAAAGATAAGAGAAACACTCACCAGTAGAAATGGGTAGAATCCTAACCACGCCTCGGTCAAGCCCTGTGATCGCATGCGCATTCCCCTGAGGAAGTAGGAAAAGGTGTAGGAACCCCAATCATACTCTCATATCTGATCCACGTGTCGAGTGGTGGCCGATCAAAGCGAAGGACACCGTAGAGGAATTATCACTATAGGCGACCCCTAATGATCACCAGGAACAATCGTCGAAGAATGCAATCCACGACTCTCACATCGCCGGGTATAGGCTCACTCAATAGCCCATTTCATAGCATCTATGCTCAAAGGACCGATCTGAACAGATCCCCGCTTCGAGCGCCTCACTTTGAACTCCTAACAAGGATCGGCGGCGATGAGGGTGATATCCGCCATGCAAAGCATCGGCTCCACTCCAAACTCCATACCTGTGATAAATTGCCAATCCATCGGCATCGTCATCACCTCGCAATCCAACAAATAGAGTGACTGAGTCTGGTGGAACCACCGCTTAGACAATGCCCTGAGGTAACCCCAGGGACAGCGACGGGGAAGAATGGAAAAGAACATCCCAAATCCCCAGCCATGTACAATTGCTCTGTAGTCATCATGCAAATCCTGATACATAGAGTGGATGCTAAACCAATTCCCTCGAGGCTGTATGAAGCCGGGAACCTACATCAAATGCAGATCAACATCAGAATCCTTGACTCCTCATCAATAGGAAACAAGGAAGATTAAAGATCTAACTTCATACCTCATTTGCATGTAGGTATACTGAAGGATGCCTACTCAAGTCACCCAGAAGATCTGGGTTCGTCACTTGAATACCTGGTAATTCCCTATGGGGAACACGTACAGCAGGAGCAGGAACCTCGATCGGTGCATCCTCCTCCTCCTCCTCCTCGACATTCGACACTTCAACCCGAATAGGACATATCACCGCCTCCACTAAGCAGCGAAGGCATCGACGACTCCGGCATTGAGGCTCTTCAGAAGCCCTCCTCCATACACCAGAAGTAGTCCTACGGGAACTACTCGGCTGATCTGGATCCATAATATCTGGACAACAAATCTCCAAATCACCTCAGACAGGGTGTGGTAAATTCTTACCTGGAGATTTTCAAAATGCATTTTATGATTACATGCATGCATGCATTGTTTTAACATACGTCTACAGTAGAGTTAAAAATGCATGATTATCCAATACCTATATTTTGGAAAATTTTGCCATAGCCCCTTTTGTAAATGGGACTATCCACATGCACATAGGCATGACTAGGTGGCAATTCAGTAGCACACCTGTACACAGTCATATACATCCTACATACATTATCATCACAGTAAAAAATTCGTAAGTGTAGTCTAATTACCAGGATTGTTTTGCTTTTCTACCTTTACTCATTTGTCCTCAGATAGGATAAGAAATGACAGTAAAAGGTGCAAATTTGACTGTTTCAAAAGTCAAATTTTTTCACATCATTATGTTCAGCATGGTTTAATACTAGCATTTGCTATGTTGAATATTTTTTATCAAGTCATATCAGCATGCATATTCACTACTATGTATCTAAATGCATTTCATGTGATAAGTCATTTTCCAACGGATAGAAATTGGAAAAAAATACATGCACATGTTACCAGGATAGTGAAGAACGCTTGTATGGTGGCAGAATATGCAGAAAGTTGCCCGAACTCCGCAAATCTGAAGAAGACACCGGGCAGACAAGCTCAAGCTCAGACATCCCGCCGAGGAACTTATACCTCAGACCCGGAGCTAACACCGGGCAAACAGGTCCTCCCACAGATGACCTTGCGGCATTCAAACACTTGCAGTAGTCCAATCTCAGATTTAACCCTGAGCAACGTCTACTTTTAGCTCAAACCGGTGATAACCCCGGTGAGGAGTCAAACGTCATTTTACCGCCTCAACACTCTCTCTCACAAGATGATATCGTAGCATACCAACAATTAGTCCAATCTCAGATGTAACCCTGAGCAACGTCTACTTTCAACTCAAATCGGTGATAACCCCGGCGAAGAGTCAAACGTCATCTTGCCCCCTTCAACACCTACGCGTTGTCTCAACACTTCATACATACATAAATCCAACAATTTCCCACAAGAACCGAGGAGTTACAATCCTGAGTGACTATTACACGTGACAGTACCTTGGATAGAATTTGAAGCTTGAAAACCATGGGCATGGACCCCTCTTCCTGACTTCGTACAACCTCTAATCCATGTCATTGCGTAACTCTCGACACAAGCGGTCCGAAGAAGGTCACATATACCTCGCTTGGATGCTCGGATTGAAGTTCTGCAAGTTCGAGCAGACATTACAGTGCACGAGTGCACGTACTTTAAGATGACAAGACACGCAAGGTCCGGATGCACCACGACCAACCGCAGGTATAACCGCGGCTGCCGTAGGTGTACCTGCGGCCATCAGTCTATAAGTATAGACCTTGGGGTCAGCCATTTGGGAGAGGAAAGAGAGAGAAAAGGCGAGGAAGCCCTGTCCAATTTACTCTGTATACACCCATATTGAGTGTTTCCTCGGTTTAAACACCTGTTAGCTCACATATAGCTACACTTTTATCCGGCAAGAGCTGAGTGTTTATCCACATAGAGTCATAGAAGTCTACTTTGGCAGCCCACTATAAGCCTTCTTATATTCTATAAAGCCTTCTTTCCATATTAGCACATATTGTTATACACATTGAGAGTCGTGTAGTGTGCGTTTACCCGGACTTCGATCCGTGGTTTTCATTTCTGTCTATATATATATATGTATATATTTTGTATATGGACTAACATTAACGAGTTATGCCTCGATTGAGCCTAGACTTAGGTCTGGAGCGTTTACTTGCTTTTATATATATATATATATATACTTATATATATAATTCTTTATCGATATATATCGATGAGTCTGGATTTACATCCAGGAGAATTTACTATATATATATATATATATATATATATATATATATATATATATATATAATTGTTGTCGGACATATCCATGAGCACTGGATTTACATCCTAAGTGCGTTTATTTTTTATATATATATATATATATATATATATATATATATATATATTTACATTAAATCTGCACTGGAGTTTACTTACTTAAGTGGCGGTTGATCGCTTTACTGACTTTATTTACATTTTATCGTCTGCTCGAGTTTACTTCGTGGCGATTGATCGCTTTTACAACTTTATTTACATTTTGTCCCACCTAGAGTTTACTTCGTGGTGGTTGATCATGTCCATATATATATACTTACCACTTTTATATATTTACATTTCCGATCCCCCATGGAGTTGCTTTCGTGGTGGTTGATCATGTCTGTATATATATATTTACTGACTTTTTATATATATAAGCGCTATCGCTTTCCATACAAAGCGAGTATCATGTGAGCCTAGAAATCATGTGATCACAGATTCAGTCTACTGAATCTAGATTCGGTTCCCATGACGGATATTTTTCTGCTGTGAGCAGCTTGTACATTATTTATAATGTCTGAATTTCCTTGGATGGCTGTTATGCCCATGAAGAGTTCGGCACTGCTGTATATTATTTTCTCGAAAATGCTTCACATCTCGAAAATAAAAGCATATAAGCCAAACATTTAATAATAAAACAGAAGTATCGAAGGCCTCAATTACTATTGAGCACAGGGTTTGAAAAAACCTCTTTTTACAAAACTTCATTGTTATATCTTGTTTAAAACTGAATTTTTCTATAAATTCAAACCCTATGTATATAGGTGCGAACGAGGTACAACACTACTTCCAAATAATTACACATTGATCCACACACACACACATAATAGTTTCTTTGAAAAGTGGCGGTCACCGTGGCAACACGGATGTCGGGGGGTGCCTAACTCCTTCCCTACGCATAATCAAGCCCCCAGACCTAAATGAATCTCGTTTTCACAGACCCGTTTAGCAGTGTCACATCACTGGGTCAATGTGCAAACCTTTTTGGTTGCGTTGGTGCAACCAGTTAAATACACCAACTGGGGACTCTTAAAGTCAAAAAGTCAACATTATACATGTCGGACCTTTTTCACTTGTTTTTTCAAACAAATCTCACATTAACATGAGAACACCAAAGAACAAGTAACGAAAAGGGACACTAAAAAATCCCGACGTCGACAGTGAGTCTTAGTGAATTGGTGAGAATGAAAGAAGAATGAGATTCTATTTATAGGAAAATATAGTTTCGATAATTGCATGTTTTGGGGCTCAAAATATTACAGTATAATACCTTCATCTTTTCCTTCATTTTTAATTTAGTCTTGCAAGTATTATCAAATTTTCACCACCTCCCCTAATAGTACATCATGTGAATCAATAGTACATTCATGTGAATCAATAGTTCTATACATATGAAAAAAATAGTTACAGTATAGTACCTTTATATATACCTTTATTTTTAATTTAGTCATACAAGTATTATCAATCTTGCACCACCTCCCCTAATAATACATGCATGTGAATCAATAGTACATACATGTGAACAAATAGTTATAAGCATGTGACTTAATCTAATTAATTACCCGATTGGTCAATATAACCTTATCGAAATAAATGTCGATTTCCACTAATACTAATAATCTCAACGCAATGGAAATATCAATTTTGTCTTTAATCAACACGAACTTATTCATCATTAATATTATAACTCACAATATTTAACAACCAGATCATTCTCAGGAAAGAGGGGGGCTTTTTGATAAGGATTTTTCCCTATTGGCGCGCAATTAGGTGACCAAACCTCTCCTCGACAGAACTTTTTAGACATTGTCAATATTGCAAATAATAATATGCATAACTTTGTCGTCTTAATTATTGATTTAATAGTATAAAATATTGATACTGTGACAATAATAGAATCAATAATATGAGAGATATTATGTAGCAATTACTGTAGCAATAATTGAGTATAACTGAGTGACTTCTCACGTAAGCATCAATAATAAATATCGTGTGTTACTATGCAACCAAGCGTATTACTGTACTTTTACCACCGGGGGTAGTTCAATAGTTTAACGGTAAAACTTTCGCTGTTATTTTTATAAAAAGATAATTCTATCATTTTCTAACTACGACAATACTTCTATTGTGGGGTCCACTAATGATTGTGTCGTCGTGCGAATATTCCCTGTTAAAATGAATATTCCCTGACTAATCGAATATTTTATAACAACTTGCTTACTTTGCAAAATTTATAAATATTACCCACAACTATAATAATATAACAAATCCACACCATAATATTCAAAAATATATTTCAAGAAAAATTAATCTTTATTCATAAAAGTCGGGGCCTTACAACTTCCCCTTCTTATGAAATTTCGTCCTCAAAATTAGGGTACATACCTAGTATGTCGAAGAGGTGAGGATACCTTGACTTCATTTCAGATTCTAACTCCCAGGTAATTTCCTCAATATCGTGGTTTTTCCACAAAACTTTGACTTGAGGTATAATCTTGGAGCGTAGAATATGATCCTTCCTATCTAAGATTTTAACAAGTACTTCTTCATATGTTAAATCTTTCGCTATTTCATCCGGTTCTAATTAAATAATGTGGTTCGGGTCTTTCACATATTTACGTAACATAGATATGTGAAAAAAGTTATGAACACGAGACATACTTGGAGGTAATGCGAGTCTTGATGAATGAGTAATATACCCATGAATTAGATACATCTGGGCGTAATTTATTATTGTTCTCAAGTCTTTTAGAATAGTTTTTAAGTGTTTGTGTCTATTCATGCATGTTTTATGTTGTTTTGTAGGAATTGGGACAAACTTTACTTGGATCGACGTTTGGGGTGGCTAGATTCGCGTTTTTGGCTTGCCATTTACATAACAGACAGTTCAAAGCCAATTTCATCATTGCTCCAGCCCTTATTTCGAAACACTCAAAGCATGAAAGTTGTATATCTACGTCTCCTCTTTCCGGAACATCTTTAATCATCAAAATCGGAGTTCGGACGAAGAAGTTATAATCATTTTCCCAAAGGACGTCAGAGTAGAAAATTCTCGAAAAGACCCCAGCGCCGGGGTGCCCAAACCAAGGCCATTTCAGTGGCACGGGCGCTAGGAGAAAGCGATGTTATGGCCAAGGTCATTGGGAAGGGCCTTTAGTCAAGCTTGGACGCTTTTTGGGGCGAATTTTGACACTTTTTTGACTCAAAATTGGATTGGATTTCCTCCTAAACTAAAAATTAGACTTGTAACCTATAAATACATGATGGGAGGCATAGAATAAGGGAGATTAGATAGATTAGAGGAGAAAAAACACTCCATTAGATTAGAGCATAAACCCTAGTTTATATTGGATTATTAGAGATTGAAGCAACTTGGAGATCATTGAAGATCAAGAGCAGGAGCAAGAATGGAGCATCAAATTTGCAGACAACAGATTCCATTCTTTACTCTACTTCTATTCATGTCTTTTAATATTTATTCAATTGTGGATTCTAGATTTTAATCCAATGACAATGGACTAAATTCTTATTTAAGATTGCAACGGATCTTATTTTATAGCTTATTTTAGTATGCTTCTCTGTTAATTACTGTGATCTATTCTATGAATTTTTTACTATGATTTGTGCATAATTGTTTAATTGTCTAGCTAACAATTACCATGATAATCTATATGAATTCGGGAGATGAAATATAGATTTAGATCTGATCAGAATAGCATGTGATTGTGTTTTTTGCATGATGATGGAATTCTTGATTTGTGTTTAGGATAGGGATATACCTTTACGCCGAATGTAATCTAATAAGGGAACACGTGCTTTAAATCCTTTTAAATTATAATTCACATAGGAATATAGTGAATTAGTTAATTAGGGTGTTTGATTCAGTTCTATTCTAGAATTTCAAGTGGTTGCAATGGACCTTTTGGCACTTGATGCTCCGCCTCGACACGTTGACAAGTTAAACACCTTGAGATAAACTCTGCTATCTCTCTCTTCATATTGCTCCACCAAAATGTATGTCAAAGATCACGATACATTTTGGTACTCCCAGGATAGATTGCAAACCGTGTGTTGTACGCCTCCATCATGATTTTATATTTTAAATTCGGGTCGTTAGGAACACAAAGTCTGGAGTTGACTCGAAGTATTCCTTCTTCATCAACTCTTGCTTCCGAAATATCACCTTCTTGCACTTTCTCCTTCATACGCATCAGCTCCAGGTCTATAGCTTGAGCAACTTTAACTTTATCGATTAAAGTCGATTCTACTCGTATATTCGCTATCTTCACATAGG
Organism: Panax ginseng; assembly: GCA_020205605.1. Classification (NCBI taxonomy): domain Eukaryota; kingdom Viridiplantae; phylum Streptophyta; class Magnoliopsida; order Apiales; family Araliaceae; genus Panax; species Panax ginseng. Next base: position 26,239,839 of record CM035134.1, on the reverse strand, counting down.
TTCTTGGAGTCTTTAACTCTATCTCCATCTTTTGTAAGTCATACGAAATGGGTTTTTGTGTTAACGACGTCGCACTCATAACCGCATATGATCTTCTACTCAACGCGTCAGTTACCACCTTCGCTTTTTTAGGATGGTACTGAATGATATTATCGTAATCTTTCAACAGCTCGAGCCAACGTCTTTGGAGCATGATACGTTCATTTTATTTAAAGAAATATTTGAGGGTTTTGTACTGGGGTCAATACAAAATTTGATTTCACGCTCTAAGGGTAGGCCAAGAAGTTCTTCAAGGAATACGTCAAGAAATTTATTAACGATAGAAATATCATTCAAAACTATGACTCTCATCCAAGACTTGGATAACACGTCACATTGATACCTATCAACTTGCCATCATTATTCACGGCGTCCCCTACGAAGAGTTTGGCTTTGGTGCATTCCAAGACTTAGAAGTCACCAGCGAAAGGCTTGGGGCTCTTTACTTATGGCTTAATATGACAATGATTGACTTTAGTGGTTTGGCCACTTGAATTAGCATAACAGGTTGGTTAGGAAGGCTAACAACCTTACAAAAATAATCAATTTTAGCATGATGAGTAGTTAACCAGTCGATTCCTAAAATCACATCAAAGGCAAGTATTTTCAAAGAGATGAGATCGATAGGTAATGTGAGGGTGTTGATTTAAATCAAACAAGATTTATAAATAATGGATGTAACGAAGGTTTCTCCTAACGGAGTTTCAACCAATAAGTCAAAGTCTAACTTCTCTGGGGTCAAATTTAAACGTTGTGTGCAAATAGGAGAAATAAAAGAATGGGTAGAACCGGTAACTAATAAGGTATAGACTTCACAAGAGTTTATGCTTAACTAACCCGTGATAACTTTATTCGGGTTACTCGTTTTTTGAGAAGTCACGAAAAACACTCTTCCTGAAACCACCGACTTTGTTTTATTCATATCCGCCTTTGGTGCCACTGTCCCAGCTGGATTTGATTACACTATAGGACAAAATCGATCTATGTGACCGTCTTTTCCACAACTAAAACATACCTTGGAAGGCTGTGAACAGTTTGGACTTATGTGTCCCTCCTCTCCGCATCTGTAGCGTCTAACTGGCGGTCGTTCTCCTCCCCTAGAATTTGTTGTTGGTGCTGGTGTTGCTGTCGACGTCTTCCCATCATCGTTAAATCTTCTCTTCTTAAATTTTCCACTTGAATTATTTCTTCTATTATCTTGGCCATGATTATCACCGAAGTGGTTACCATTTCTGGTATGATAATTTCCTCCATGATGGTTATCATTATTCCGATGACCGTTGCCACCGGTACGATTATTATCGTGTTGTTGCTAGTTATCTTTTGGTTGGGTTGGCTCATTATTGCGCTACAATAACTGAGCCATATTCACTACATCTGAATATAAACATAATTTGTGAGAAATGAGGTATTGACGTATTTCGGGTCTCAAACCTCGCAGAAACATTCGTATCATTCTCTTCTCATTATCAACCAAATGGGATGCGAACCGGGATAACTCGGCAAACTTAGCCTAATACTGCAAAACGGTCATATTTTTTTGCACTAACTTGATAAACTCCACCTCCTTCATGTGACGAATACTTTCGTGAAAGTACTTGTCGTTGAACAACTCTTGGAACTTCTCCTAAGACATTTTGATTGTGGTAGGTTGAGTATGTTTTACTGATTCCCACTAGTAATATGCCTCTCCTCACAATATAAGGGAGGCAAAGGGAACTTTTTGCTCCTCGGAGCATCCCAAGACATCAAATATCTTGGTGATCTACTTTATCCACGTCTCTGCCTTAAGTGGTTTTGGCTCTCCCAAAAATTCCGATGGTCCCAGCTCCTTGAACTGCTTAGCGGTGACCATCCGAGAGTTGTCAATGTTTCCACCTGCATTTTGAACAGGAGTCTCTCTCGCCTGATATTGCATGAATTGCATAAAGCCTCTGAACATCTCATCATTCATCATCTGATCGATGTTGTTGTTTACCTGAGGATTATTGTCTTCCAGATGCACATTATCCTAGGTATTGATCGTTGGTGACTCAACGGCCTTATGTGATTCATTGCTTATCTCGATATTTTCAAATGCCATTTTCAAACACTGCCACAAAACAGGGGTTAAGTGACATGCCACATATTATCCATATATTCTGACCGACCAATTAAATAACAAATAAACTTAGGTAGGTCATACTAGCGAAGGAATTACTCGTCTCCCCCTTCCTAGTTCTAGTCTTACATCTCAACCAGGGATCATATCCCTAAGCTTTGATACCAACTGTGACGCCCCCAAAATAGGTATACATCACCCATCTTGAGTCGCCAAATACATGGTACAGAAATCAAATACAAACTTCTTTAATACAACTGTCGTGTAAAAATACGACAAATAATAGCTGAGTTTTTACATGAATATTGTCTCATAGATAATATCCAAACTCAAATTCAATCCTCATTATATTTATTATCACACTAAATAGTGAGGACTACTAAGATAACCATCTCGGACTGTCACTCCATTCCCCGACAAGTCATGCAAGTATTATCAATCTTGCACCACCTCCCTTAATAGTACTATATTCATGTGAACAAATAGTTATAAGCATTTGAATTCATAGCAATTAAGTGCTTATTTATCCGATTAATTACCCGATTGGTCAATATAACCTCCTAAAATCAATTATTATCGAAATAAATGTCAATTTCCACTAATACTAATAATCCCAACACAATGGAAATATCAATTTCATCTTTAATCAACACGAACTTATTCATCATTAACATTATAACTCACAATATTTAACAAGCAGATCATTCTCAGGAAAGAGGGAGCTTTCTGATAAGGATTTCTTCCTATTGGCGTGCAATTAGGTGACCAAAACTCTCCTTGACAGTACTTTTTAGACATCGTCAATATTGCAAATAATAATATAAATAACTTTGTCGTCTCAATTATTGATTTAATAATATTAAATATTATGCAGATGTTACTGTGACAATAATTGAATCAATAATATGAGAGATATTATGCAGCAATTACTGTAGTAATAATTGAGTATAACTGAGTGACTTCTCACGTAAGCATCAATAATCAATACCTTGTGCTACTATGCAACCACGCGTATTATTGTACTTTTACCACCGGGTATTTCAACAGTCTAACGGTAAAATTTTCGCTGTTATTTTTATAAAAAGATATTTATGTCTTTTTCTAACTCCGACAATACTTTCGTTGTGGGTTCCACTAATGATTGTGCCATCGTACGAATATTTCTGATTAAAACAAATATTCCCCGACCAATCGAATATTTTATGACAACTTGTATAATTTTCAAATATCACCCTTAACTTTTAACCTTTTATCAATTTAACCATTTACTAAATAATAATTATAAGAAAATTGAATACTTTTATTTCATAAAATTCGGGGTCTTACAATCTCCCATCCTTATGAAATTTTGCCCTCAAAATACACGTACGTACCTAGTTTACCGAAGAGGTGAGGATACCTTGTTTAGATTCTAACTCTTGAGGTATAACCTTTGAGCGTCGAATATGATCCTTCCAAGATTTTAACAGGTATCTCCTCATACGTTAAATCTTCTGCTATCTCTTCTAGTTCTAATTCAATAATGTGGTTCGGTTCGTCCACATATTTACGTAACATCGATACGTGAAAAACGTTATGAACACGCGATATACTTGGCGATAAAGCGAGTCTATAAGCAACAGTTCCTACTCGATCGAGGATTACAAATGGGCCAATGAATCGAGGATTAAGCTTTCCTCTCTTTCAAAATCTCGTAACTCCTTTTCATGGAGCAACACGTAACAACACATGATCTCCAATATTGAATTCTACGTCCTTTCGATGAAGATCAGCATAACTCTTTTGTCGATCTTGTGAGATTTTTATACGTTGTCGGATCGTTTGAATCTTTTCTGTAGTCATACGTACCAACTCCGATCCCAACAACGTTGCTTCACCCACCCCATCCCAGCATACTGGAGAACGACACTTTCTTCCATACAATACCTCAAATAGAGCCATGCAAATACCTGCTTGATAACTGTTGTTGTAGGAAAACTCCACCAATGGTAAGAACTTTTCCTATCTTCCTTTGAAGTCAAGGACATAGAGTCTTAATAAATCTTCAAGAGTTTGAATAGTCCTCTCCAACTGCTCGTCCGTTTTAGGATAATATGCCAAACTAAATCGTAAATTTGTGCCCATAGCTTTTTGCAAACTAACCCAAAATCTTGAAGTGAATCTTGGGTCTCGATCAGAAACTAGGGATAATGGCATACCATGCAATCTTATAATCTCGTTTATGTACATACGAGCAAGACGTTCAAGTGTATAAGTTTCTCGTATCGGTAGGAAATGAGCAGACTTGGTCAATCTATCAACAATGACCCAAATCGCATTTATGCCTTGAGAAACCTTGGAAAGACCAGTAACGAAATCCATGGTAATGTCCTCCCACTTCCATTCTGGAATTTTAAGTGGTTGAAATGGACTTTTTGGCACTTGATGCTCCGCCTTTGACTCGTTGATAAGTTAGACACCTTGAGATAAACCCCGCTATCTCTCTCTTCATATTGCTCCACCAAAATATTTGTCGAAGATCACGATACATTTTGGTACTCCCAGGATGGATTGAAAATGGTGTGTTGTGCGCCTCCATCATGATTTTATACTTCAAGTCAGAATCATTAGGAACACAAAGTCTGGAGTTGACTTGAAGTATTCCTTCTTCATCGATTCTTGCTTATAGAATGATGCCTTCTTACACCTTCTTCTTCACATTCATCAGCTCTGAGTCTGTAGCTTGAGCGACTTTAAATTTATCGATTAAAGTCGATTCTACTCATATATTCGCTATCTTCACGTAGGTTCTTAGAGTATTTAACTCTATCTCCATCCTTTGTAAATTATACAAAATGGGTCTTTGTGTTAACGACGTCACACTCGTAACCGCATACGATCTTCTACTCAACGCATCAACTACCACGTCGCTTTTTTCACGATGGTATTGAATGGTATTATCGTAATCTTCAACTGCTCGAGCCAACGTCATTGGTGCATAATACATTCATTTTAGGTGAAGAAATATTTGAGGGTTTTAGAAATGGGTTTTGTACTAGGGTCAATACAAAATTCAATTTCGCTCTGGGGTAGGCCATGAAGTTCTTCAGGGAATACGTCAAGAAATTTATTAACGATAAAAATATCATTCAAAACTGTGACTCTCATCTAAGACTTGGATAGCACATCACATTGATACCTATCAACTTGCCACCGTTATTCACGACTTCCCCTATGGATAGTCTGGCTTCGGTGCATTCCAAGACTTAGAAGTCACCAGTGAAAGGCTCGGGGCTCTTTACTTATGGCTTGATATGACAGTGATTAACTTTAGTGGTTTGGTTACTTGAATTCGCATAACAGGTTGGTTAGGAAGGCTAACAACCTTACGAAAATAATCAATTTTAGCATGATGAGTAGTTAACTAGTCGATTCCTAAAATTACATTAAAGGCAAGTATTTTCAAAGAGATGAGATCGACAGGTAACGTGCAGGTATCGATTTGAATCAAACAAGATTTATAAACAGTGGATGTAACGAAGTTTTCTCCTAACGGAATTTCAACAGATAAGTCAAAGTCTAATTTTTCTAGAGTCAAATTTAAACGTTGAGCGCAAGTAGAAGAAATAAAAGAGTAGGCAGAACCGTATCGAATAAGGTATAGAATTTGTAAGCGGTTATGATTAACTTACCCGTGATAACTTTGTTCGGGTTCCTCGACAAACACTCTCACTTAAACTACCGGTTTTAACTTGTCTAGGACATCCTTTGGCGTTGTCATCCCAGCTGGACTTGACTTCAATACACGACAAAATCGATCTAGGTGACCTTCTCTTCCGTAATTAAAACACGCTTTGGGTTGCTGCGTACAGTTTGGGCAGATGTGTCCCTCATATCCGCATTTGAAACATACGATCGGTGGTCGTTCTCCTTCCTTCGAAACGGGCGTCGGTGCAGGTATCAAAGTCTTTCCGTCATTGTTGAATCTTCTCTTCTTAAAGTTGTTCTCAGTTAGTTCACCTTTCCTATTATCTTGGCCATGATTACCACCACAGTGGTTACATTTTCTGGCATGATAATTTCCTCCACGATTGTTGTCACCGCTTCGATGACTGCTACCACTGGTATTATCGACTTGCCGACTTCTCTCTCTTGGTTGAGTTGACTCATTATCGCGCTCCAATAACTGAGCCCTATTTACAACATCTGAATACAAACACAATTTGTGAGAAATGAGGTATTGACGTATTTCGTGTCTCAAACCTCGTAGAAACATTCATGTCATTCTCTCCTCATTATCAACCAAATGGGATGTGAACCGGGACAACTCGGCAAAACTAGCCTCGTACTGCAACACGGTCATATTATTTTGCTCCAACTTGATAAACTCCACCTCCTTCATGTGATGAATACTTTCGGGAAAGTACTTGTCGTTGAATAGCTCTTGGAACTTCTCCCAAGACATTTTGAGTGCGGCAGGCTGAGTACGCTTTACTAATTCCCACCAGTAATCTGCTTCTTCTCTCAACATGAAGGTGGCAAAGGGAACCTTTTGCTCCTTGGAGCATCCCAAGACTTCGAATATCTTGGTGATCTGCTTTATCCATGTTTTCGTCTTAAGTGATTCTGGCTTTCCCCAAAACTCTGATGGTCTCAGCTCCTTGAATTGCTTAGCGGTGACCATCTGTGAGTTGCCAATGTTTCCACTTGCATTTTGAACAGGAGCCGCTCTCGCCTGATTTTGCATAAATTGCATAAAGCCTCTTAACATCCCATCGTTCATTATTTGATCGATGTTGTTGTTTACCTGAGGATTATTGTCTTCTTGTTGCACATTATCTTGGGTATTGATCATTGGTGACTCAACGGTCTCATGTGCTTCATTGCTGATATCAATATTTTCATATGTTTTTTCAAATACTGCCACAAAACAAGGGTTAATTAACATGCAACATATTATCTCTATATTCTGACCGACCAATTAAATAACAAATAAACTTAGGTAGGTCATATTAGCGAAAGAATTACCCGTCTCTCCCCTCCTAGTTCTAGTCTCACATCTATGCCAGGGATCATATCCCTAAGCTTTGATATCAACTATGACGCCCCCAAAATAGGTATACATCACCCATCTTGAGTTGCCAAATACATGGTACAGAAATCAAATACAAACTTCTTTAATACAACTGTCGTATAAAAATACAACAAAACATAGCTGTGTTTTTACATGAATATTGTCTTCTAGACAATATCCAAACTCAAATGGAGTCCTCATTACATTTATTGTCACACTATTTCATAGAATAGTGATGACTACTATAACACCATCTCGAACCATAACTCCGTTCCCCGACTAGTCCCGGCTACGTTCTCATTTCTTGAAGAGAACAATGAAAGCAAAAGGGTGAGCTTAACAAGCCCAGTAAGAAATATTATGACTAAGATAATGCAGAATAAATTATCATTAGCCTTAAACAGTGTTAAACTGATAAAATACAATAAACATCAAGTTTAACTACAGTGGAACAAGCAATCCATTAGAAGAGTCAAGTAGAGCATGATATCTACTATCTTCTATGATTTAAAAAGTTTTTCATCAACTTTATCATTTGAGACTCGATTTTTAATAAATAAACCACATCATCGAATCATCCCTGCACTACGAGCCAAGGATATTCATGTAATCATCAATGGTCATGATTATACCGAATAATCCCTGGTCATAATCATACCAACAATTGTCCATCAATTCACTACAGGCCAATGAGGACTTTTACCACATCATTTGTAACATTACGAGTCATGATTATACCGAATGATCCCTGGTCATAATCATACCAATCAACAGTCCATCTATGCACGTAAGCCAAAGATGACTTTCATCACAATATAAGCATGAGGATGATGACAATGATATAAGAATTTAATTAAAAGAAAGCAAAGGATAAATTTTTAAATATTTATAATTTAATTTAACCAGAATTCAATAATAATCAAATTGCTAACATGATACTGCTTTGTGTAGTAAAATTCAAGAATGATATTGTATCAAAAATGATTTGGACCGAAAAAAAATTAATTTTTGTCATGAATGGTACTCCGGGTGAATAATATTTCGAGAATAGTACCCCGTGAATAATACTTTTTGAATAGTACTTGTGAATAGTACTTTGTAAATAGTACCCGTGAATAGTACTTCCGTTGTGGGGCCCACCAATGATTGTGCCGTCGTACAAATATTCCTTGTTAAAATGAATATTCCTCGACCAATCGAATATTTTTATGACAACATGTATAATTTTCAAAATTTTCACATATCACCCTTAACTTTTAACCTTTTATCAATTTAACCATTTTACTAAATAATAATTATAAGAAAATTGAATACTTTCATTTCATAAAATTCGGGGTCTTACAACTGACGAGATGCCTGCTTGAGTCTATAGATGAATTTTGTCAATTTGCAAACCATATTCTTTGGGTCTCCAGACACAAAGTTTTCTGGTTGCTAGAGCCGGTCCTGGGTTTTCTAAGGCCCATGACAAATTTTCTCAAGTGTGCCCCTTTATACAAAATAAATAAATAAATTATCAACTAATTAATTTTATTAAAATTATAAGAATTTACAAAAGATAAAGAAGAACACTTTAAAATGTCATCAAAGCAAAGAATCATCACATGTACCTACAAAATAAAAATATCAATGAAATCGGTAAAACTAATGAAATACCCACTGTAGTTGGCAAGTTATACTGATTACACAATTGAACTTTTAATTTTTCAAATTACCCCACTAAACTAATTTTTATTTTAAAATTGGGTTATTCCGTTAAAAAAAATAAACGGACGTTAATTTTTTACTTACAAAACTAATGAATTACCCACAGTAGTTGGCACGTTTTACTGATTACATCATTGAACTTTTAATGGTTTAGATTACCCCATTAAACTAATTAAAAATTGATTATTTTAAATATTTTAAAAATAATTATTATTTTAAGTAAAAAATATTAGAAACTTTAATTTTTCCATAAAATGAGTAAAGTTTCATAAAATATTGATTTAAAAAAATTAAAGTTTTATGAAACCTTATTGATTTTTAAAAAAAATCTTTTTTTTCTTTTAAAAATAAAGTTTATTTTTTGAATCAATATTTTATAAAATTTACTCATTTTTTTAAAATATGAAAAATTTTCAATTTCATTCTTGAAAATAATATTTATTTTAAAAATTATTATTTTCTTTTTAAAAAATTGAATCAATTTTTTTATTTATCTTCTTGCTTTTTATTTTAATTTCTATTTTTAGTTTTTTTAAAATTTCTAATATTAAGAATGGGTCATTACATTAAAAAATTAAATAGACATTAATTTAATTTAAAATCACTTTACTTTTTTTGAATCTATATTTTATTTTACTTAAAATAATAATTATTTTTAAAAATATTTAAAATAGTTATTTTTAATTAGTTTGATGAGGTAATTTAAAAAATTAAAAGTTCAATGGTGTAATCAGTAAAATATGCCAACTACAGTGGGTAATTCATTAGTTTTGTAGATAAAAAATTAACGTCCGTTTATTTTTTTTTAACGGAATGACCCAATTTCAAAATAATAATTAGTTTAGTGGTGTAATTTGAAAAATTAAAAGTTCAATGGTGTAATCAGTAAAATCTACCAACTACAGTGAATATTTCTTTATTTTTTTCTCAATGAAATCTAAACCACAAAACATCATTTAAAATGTCTTCTTATTGCACTTTTAGATGCAAAATTATCAATTATACTATCATATTTAATGTTTTCTAACATATTATTTTCAATGCATAATATCGCTAATTTTTTATTATTTTAATTTTTTTATACACATAAATACATAAGCTTATAAAAAAATTTGGGCCCCCTCAATATGTGGGGCCCTAGCAGTAACTCTCATTAGCACTTGCCGAGTCGGCATTCTGCTTCATTGCACCATATAAATTGGAGAATCGTTGTTTTGACATCCATTTGATGTAACTCAAGGTCAAAATGTGCTATAAGCGCCATAATTGTCCTAAAAGAGTCTTTCGAAGAAACCGGAGATAAAGTCTCTTTAAAGTCAATTCCTTCTTTTTGAGTAAAGCCTTTAGCCACAAGACGTGCCTTATACCTCTCCATATTACCATTTGAATTCCTTTTGGTTTGAAATATCCATTTGCAACCTACGGGTTTCGCACCATACAGTAATGGAACAAGTTCCCAAACTTTATTGTCTTGCATAAACTTGTACTCTTCATTCATGGCTTCAATCTAATTTTGAGAGTTAGAAATTTGCATGGCTTGACAGAAATTAATGGGATCATCTTCCGACATTCCACTTTCTAACTCATGTTCTTGAAGATATATGATATAATCGTTTGAAATTGCAAATTTTCTTTCTCTCATGGATCGCCTTAATTGCTCAGATTCTTGAGGTTGTTGAGTTACAGGTATAGAAACCTGCACATTGTCAAAAATAGTCATAGGAATTGAGATTTCTCCTTCCTCCTGAAAGACAATGTTCCTAACTTGATTTCTTCCCCCAAACTCAACATCCTCAAAGAAAGTTGCAGTTCCCGTCTCAAAAATTGACTTACTAGTGGGATCATAAAACTTGTAACCCCGTGATCGTTCTGCATAGCCAATAAAGTAGCTGCTAACAGTTTTGGAGTCTAATCTCCTTTCATGAGGCTTATAAGGCCTCGCTTCAGCAAGACATCCCCAAACACGTAAGTGCTTTAAACTAGGCTTTCTCCCAACCCAAAGTTCATACGGCATTTTTGCAGCCGCTTTTGTTGGCACCCGATTGAGGATATAAGTTACTGTCTTTAGAGCCTCACCCCAGAGTGACTCTGGTAAAGTAGATTGACTAATCATACTTCTTACCATATCCTTAAGAGTTCGATTTTGTCTCTCAGATACACCATTCATACTAGGCAACCCTGGCATAGTGTACTGTGGGACAATTCCACATTCCTCTAGGTATTTAGCAAACGGTCCTGGACATTGTTCACCTGATCCGTCATATCTGTCTTAATATTCTCCACCACGGTCAGATCTAACCCTTTTAATCCATTTATTGAGTTGTAACTTAACTTCAGCCTTAAATTTTTTGAACACATCCAAAGGCTGCGATTTTTCATATATAAGAAATAGGTAACCATATATAGAATAGTCGTCTATGATTGTTATAAAGTATTGTTGACCATTCCATGAAGCTGTAGGGAATGGACCACAAATATCTGTATGTATTAATTCTAAGACGTCCGTAGTTCGAGTGGCACCTATTTTCTTCATTTTAGTTTGTCTTCCCTTGATACACTGAATACAGACATCAAAGTCAAAAAAATCAAGGGACTCCAAAATCCCATCAGATACAAAACGCTCAACTCTGGATTAAGAGATGTGACCTAGGCATTTGTGCCATAATGAGGCTGAATTTTCTTTATCTAATTTTTCTTTTAGTACCACGTGTTTCCACATGCAAGGTTTTATTGTAAGATGAAATAGTTTCCAGCAAATATAGATTATCAAAAAAATTAAGTAAACCAGTACCAACTACATTTGAATTAATAGACAAACTGAAATTCTTATTTCCAAAAGAACAATAATAACCGAATTTGTCCAATGCAGAAATAGAAACTAAATTTCGTCTATATGACAGTACAACAAAAGTGTCTTTTAAATCCAAATAGTAACCAGTACTTAACAACAATCTAAATGCCCTATTGCCTCCACCTCCACTGATTTTCCATCACCCACATAGATACGTCTTTCAGCATCAATTGGCATTCGGGAGTGCAGGAAACCCTGCATAGAAACAAAAATATGAGTAGTAGCACCAGAATCTACCCACCAAGTATTTCTTGGTACTGTTGTTAAATTAATTTTAGAACAAACCAAAACATGAAATGTACCATTATTTTCACGCCAGGCAGTAAATTTGGTACAATCCTTCTTTTTATACCCGGGCTTGCCACAAAAGAAACAACTATTTTCGGTCTTTTGTTTTTTTTGCCCCGGACCCTTAGGAACATCAACTTTTTTTCCCCTATCTTTCCTCTTGCCCTTACCTTTAGAGGTGCTTGCCAAATGAGCACATTCGGTCCTATCTTGCTTCAATCTTTTTTCCTCTTGCACACAAAATGAAATGAGCTCATTGAGAGTCTATTTCTCCTTCTGGCAGTTGTAACTTACTTTAAACTGACTGAATTGTGCAGGAAGAGAAATTAGAATCAACTGTACGAGCATATCATCCGATAAATCAAGCTTTAGTGCCTTAAGCTTTGAAGCAAAATGAGACATCTCCATGATGTACTCCCTGACATTACCCTTGCCCTTGTACTTCATTGAAATCAAGCTTGCTAAAAGCGTGCTTGTTTCAGCCTTATCGTTTTTGACAAAACGGTTCTGAATTTCTGAAAGAAACTCAATGGTTGTGATATTGTCATTTGTAATTGCACCTCTAAAGGCTTCTGGAATACCACGCTTCATGATCATAAGACTTAGCCTGTTCGAAAGGTCCCACTTTTCAAAATACCCAATTTCCTCGGGAGTACTTTCTTCAGTGAGGTCATTTGGTTTCGGCATTCTTAATGTCAAGTCTATGTCCATATAGCCAATAACAATTAATATGTTCTCTTTTCAGTCCTTAAAGTTTGTTCCATTTAACATTGGAACATTATTCATGTTAGCAGATATTGTGACGCCCCCAAAATAGGTATACATCACCCATCTTGAGTCGCCAAATACATGGTACAGAAATCAAATACAAACTTCTTTAATACAACTGTCGTGTAAAAATACGACAAAACATAGCTGTGTTTTTACATGAATATTATCTTCTAGACAATATCCAAACTCAAATGGAGTTCTCATTACATTTATTGTCACACTATTTTATAGAATAGTGAGGACTACTATAACACCATCTCTGACCATTACTCCATTCCCCGACTAGTCCTGGCTACGTTCTCATTTCCTGAAGAGAACAATGAAAGCAAAAGGGTGAGCTCAACTAGCCCAGTAAGAAATATTATGACTAAGATAATGCATAATAAATTATCATTAGCCTTCAAAAGTGTTAAACTGATAAAATACAATAAACATCAAGTTTAACTGCAACGGAACAAGCATTCCATTAGAAGAGTCAAGTAGAGGATGATATCTACTATCTTCTATGATTTAAAAAGTTTTTCATCAACTTTATCGCTGAGACTTAGCTTAATAAATAAATCACATCATTGAATCATCCCTGCACTACGGGCCAAAGATATTCATGTAATCATCAATGGTCATGATTATACCAAATAATCCCTGGTCATAATCATACCAACAACTGTCCATCAATGCACTACAGGCCAATAAGGACTTTTACCACATCATTTGTAACATTACGGGTCATGATTACACCGAATGATCCCTGATCATAATCATACCAATCAACAGTCCATCTATGCACATAAGCCAAAGATGACTTTCATCACAATATAAGCATGAGGATGATGACAATGATATAAGAATTTAATTAAAAGAAAGCAAAGGATAAATTTTTAAAGATTTATAATTTAATTTATCTAGAATTCAATAATGATCAAATTGCCAACAGATACTACTTTGTGGAGTAAAATTCAAGAATGATATTGTATCAAAAATGATTTGGACCAAAAAGAAATTAATTTTTGTCATGAATGGTACTTCGGGTGAATAGTACCCAGGTGAATAGTACCCCATGAATAGTACTTCGAGAATAGTACCCTATGAATAGTACTTTATGAATAGTACTCGTAAATAGTACTTCATAAATAATACTTTGTGAATAGTACCTGTGAATAATACTTTGTGAATAGTACCGTATAAATGAATATTACTCATGGATAGTACTCCGACATAAAAAGCTTAAAATTTTAACAAGAATGTGCAGAAAATATCCTTGTGAAACGATACTAGATAAAGCGCAAATTTAAAGGATATTCTACTAATTTCACGGAGTATAGAAGCAATACTTTAACAATATGAGGGTATATTCAGGAATACAAGATGAAATAATATTAGTCACATACTACATAGTATGGAAGAAAATATTATTCCTTATGAATACTGAACAAAATAATATCCCTTACCTCAGAAGAAGACTGGATACTAGAATAGTGAGGTAGCAGACTTCACTTCTTCTTTCTCTCTATAGCTTCCCTCTTTATAGCTTCTCTCTCTATAATTGCTCTTGTGAGTCTTAGTGAATTGGCGAGAATGAAAGAAGAATGAGCTTCTATTTATAAGAAAATATAGTTTCGATAATTACACATTTTGGGGCTCGAAATATTACAGTATAATATCTTCATTATTTCCTTCATTTTTAATTTAGTCTTGTAAGTATTATCAAACTTGCACCACCTCCCCTAATAGTACATTATGTGAATCATTAGTACATTCATGTGAATCAATAGTTCTATACATGTGAAAAAAAATAGTTGCAGTATAGTAACTTCATCTATACCTCTATTTTTAATTTAGTCATGCAAGTATTATCAATGTTGCACCACCTCCCCTAATAGTACATGCATGTGAATCAATAGTACATTCATGTGAACAAATAGTTATAAGCATGTGAATTAATAGCAATTAATTGCTCATTTATCCGATTAATTACCCGATTGGTCAATATAACCTCCTGAAATCAATTATTATCGAAATAAATATCGATATCCACTAACACTAATAATCTCAACACAATGAAAATATTAATTTCATCTTTAATCAACACGAACTTATTCATCATTAACATTATAACTCACAATATTTAACAACCAGATCATTCCCAAAAAAGAGGAGGCTTTCCGATAAGGATTTCTCCCTATTGGCGTGCAATTAGGTGACCAAACCTCTCCTTGACAGAACTTTCTAGATATCATCAATATTACAAATAATAATATGAATAACTTTGTCGTCTCAATTATTGATTTAATAATATAAAATATTATGAAGATGATACTGTGATAATAATTGAATCAATAATATGAGAGATATTATGCAGCAATTACTATAGCAATAATTGAGTATAACTGAGTGACTTCTCACGTAAGTATCAATAATCAATATCGTGTGCTACTATGCAACCACGCGTATTACTGTACTTTTACCACCGGGTATTTCAATAGTCTAACGGTAAAACTTTCGCCGTTATTTTTATAAAAAGATATTTTTATCGTTTTTCTAACTCGGAAATAATACTTCATTGTGGGGTCCACTAATGATTGTGCCTTCGCATCTAATATTCCCTGTTAAAAGCGAATATTCCCCGACCAATCGAATATTTTATGACAACTTGTATAATTTTCAAAATTTTCACATATCACCCTTAACTTTTAACCGTTTATCAATTTAACCATTTACTAAATAATAATTATAAGAAAATTGAATACTTTTATTTCATAAAATTCAGGGTCTTACAATCTCCCCTCCTTATGAAATTTCGCCCTCAAAATTTACGTACGTACCTGGTATGCCGAAGAGGTGAGGATACTTTGTTTAGATTCTAACTCTTGAGGTATAACCTTTGAGCGTCGAATATGATCCTTCCAAGATTTTAACAGGTATCTCCTCATATTTTAAATCTTCTACTATCTCGTCTAGTTCTAATTCATTAATGTGGATCGGTTCACCCACATATTTACGTAACATCGATACGTGATTAATGTTATGAACATGCGACATACTTGGCGGTAAAGCGAGTCTATAGGCCACAGTTCCTACTCGATCGAGGATTACAAATGGGCCAATGAATCGAGGATTGAGCTTTCTTCTCTATCCAAATCTCGTAACTCCTTTCCATGGAGCAACACGTAACAACACATGATCTCCAATATTGAATTCCACGTCCTTTCGATGAAGATCAGCATAACTCTTTTGTCGATCTTGTGAGGTTTTTATACGTTATCGGATCGTTTGAATCTTTTCTGTAGTCATGCATACCAACTTCGGTCCCAACAATGTTGCTTCACCCACCTCATCCCAGCATATTGGAGAATGACACTTTCTTCCATACAACGCCTCAAATAGAGCCATACCAATACTTTCTTGATAACTGTTATTGTAGGAAAACTCCACCAATGGTAAAAACTTGTCCCAACTTCCTTTGAAGTCAAGGACATAGAGTCTTAATATATCTTCAAGAGTTTGAATAGTCCTCTCTGACTGCCCGTCTGTTTGAGGATGATATGCCGAACTAAATCATAAATTTGTGCCCATAGCTTTTTGCAAACTAACCCAAAATCGTAAAGTTAATCTTGGGTCTCGATCAGAAACTATGGATACTGGCATACCATGCAATCTTACAATCTCGTTTATGTATATAAGAGCAAGATGTTCAAGTGTATAAGTTTCTCGTATCGGTAAGAAATGAGCAGACTTAGCCAATCTATCAACAATAACCCAAATCGCATCTATGCCTTGAGAAACTTTGGGAAGACCAGTAACGAAATCCATGGTAATGTGCTCCCACTTCCATTCTGGAATTTCAAGTGGTTGCAATGGACCTTTTGGAACTTGATGCTCCGCCTTGACTCGTTGACAAGTTAGACACCTTGAGATAAACCTCGCTATCTCTCTCTTCATATTGTTCCACCAAAATGTATGTCGAAGATCACGATACATTTTGGTACTTCCAGTATGGATTGCAAACGGTGTGTTGTGCGCCTCCATCATGATTTTATACTTCAAGTCAGAATCGTTAGGAACACAAAGTCTGGAGTTGACTCGAAGTATTTCTTCTTCATCGATTCTTGCTTCTAGAATAACGCCTTCTTGCACCTTCTTCTTCATATTCATCAGCTCTAAGTCTGTAGCTTGAGCGGCTTTAACATTATCGATTAAAGTCGATTCTACTCATATATTTGCTATCTTCATGTAGGTTCTTAGCGTCTTTAATTTTATCTCCATCCTTTGTAAATTATACAAAATGGGTCTTTGTGTTAACGACGTCGCACTCGTAACCGCATATGATCTTCTACTCAACGCGTCAGCTACCACATTCACTTTTTCCACGATGGTAATTAATGGTATTATCGTAATCTTTAACAGCTCGAGCAAACGTCTTTGGCGCATAATACGTTCGTTTTAGGTGAAGAAATATTTGAGGGTTTTAGAAATGGGTTTTGTACTGGGGTCAATACAAAATTTGATTTCACACTCTGGGGTAGGCCAGGAAGTTCTTCAGGGAATACGTCAGGAAATTTAATAACGATAAAAATATCATTCAAAACTGTGACGTCGACTCTCATCCAAGACTTGGATAGCACGTCAATTGATACCTATCAACTTGCCACCGTTATTCACGGCTTCCCCTACGGATAGTCAGGCTTCGGTGCATTCCAAGACTTGGAAGTCACCAGTGAAAGGCTCGGGGCTCTTTACTTATGGCTTGAGATGACAGTGATTAACTTTAGTGGTTTCGTTACTTGAATTCGCATAACAGGTTGGTTAGGAAGGCTAACAACCTTACAAAAATAATTAATTTTAGCATGATGAGTAGTTAACAAGTCGATTCCTAAAATCACATCAAAGGCAAGTATTTTCAAAGAGATGAGATCGACAGGTAACGCGAGGGTATCGATTTGAATCAAACAAGATTTATAAATAGTGGATGTAACGAAGGTTTCTCCTAACGGAACTTCAATAGATAAGTCAAAGTCTAATTTCTCTGGAGTCAAATTTAAACGTTGACAGCAAGTAGAAGAAATAAAAGAGTGGGTAGAACCGTATCAAATAAGGTATAGACTTCATAAGCGTTTATGATTAACTTACCCATGATTAACACTACGAGCCAAGGATATTCATGTAATCATCAATGGTCATGATTATACCTAAAAATCCCTGGTCATAATCATACCGACAACTATCCATCAATGCACTACAAGCCAATGAGGACTTTTACCACATCATTTGTAACATTACGGGTCATGATTATACCAAATGATCCCTGATCATAATCATACCAATCAACAGTCCATCTATGCACGTAAGTTAAAGATGACTTTCATCACAATATAAGCATGAGGATGATGACAATGATATAAAAATTTAATTAAAAGAAAGCAAAGGATAAATTTTTAAAGATTTATAATTTAATTTACCCAGAATTCAATAATAATCAAATTGCCAACATGATACTGCTTTGTGGAGTAAAATTCAAGAATGATATTGTATTAAAAATGATTTGGACCGAAAAGAAATCAATTTTTGTCATGAATGGTACTCCGAGTAAATAGTACTTCGAGAATAGTACCCCGTGAATAGTACTCGTGAATAGTACTTTATGAATAGTACTTTGTGATCGAATAATACCCGTGAATAGTACTTTGTGAATAGTACCATAAAAATGAATAGTACTCATGGACAGTACTCCGACATGAAAAGCTTAAAAATTTAACAAGAATGTGCAAAAAATATCCTTGTGAAACGATACTAGATGAAGCACAAATTTCAAAGATATTCTACTAATTTCACGGAGTATAGAAGCAATAGTTTAACAAAATGAGGGTATAATCAGAAATACGAGATGAAATAATATTACTCGCATACTATAAAGTATGGAAGAAAATATTATTCCTTATGAATACTAAATAAAATAATATCCCTTACCTCATAAAAAGACTGGATACTGGAATAGTGAGGTAGCACACTTCTCTTCTTCTTTCCCTCTATAGCTTCTCTCTCTATAATTGCTCTTGTGAGTCTTAGTGAATTGGTGAGAATGAGCTTCTATTTATAGGAAAATATAGTTTCGATAATTACACGTTTTGGGGCTCAAAATATTACAGTATAATACCTTCATCTTTTCCTTTATTTTTAATTTAGTCCTGCAAGTATTATCAAACTTGCACCACCTCCCCTAATAGTACATCATGTGAATTAATAGTACATTCATGTGAATCAATAGTTCTATACATATGGAAAAAATAGTTACAGTATAGGACCTCATCTATACCTCTATTTTTAATTTAGTCATGCAAGTATTATCAATCTTGCACCACCTCCCCTAATAGTACATGCATGTGAATCAATAGTACATTCATGTGAATAAATAGTTATAAGCATGTGAAATAATATCAATTAATTGCTCATTTATCCGATTAATTACTCGATTTGTCAATATAACCTCCAGAAATCAATTATTGTCAAAATAAATATCGATTTCCACTAACACTAATAATCTCAACACAATAGAAATATCAATTTCATCTTTAATCAACATGAACTTATTCATCATTAACATTATAACTCACAATATTTAACAACCAGTTCATTCTCAGGAAAGAAGGGGCTTTCCGATAAGGATTTCCCCATATTGGCGCGCAATTAGGTGACAATAATTATATGAATAACTTTGTCATCTCAATTATTGATTTAATAATATAAAATATTATGCAGATGATACTATGACAATAATTAAATCAATAATATTAGAGATATTATGCAGCAATTACTGTAGTAATAATCGAGTATAACTGAGTGACTTCTCACGTAAGCATCAATAATCAATATTGTATGCTACTATGCAACCACGCGTATTACTGTACTTTTACCACCGGATATTTCAACAGTCTAACGGTAAAACTTTCGCCGTTATTTTTATAAGAAGATATTTCTGTCGTTTTCTAACTCCGACAATACTTCCGTTGTGGGGTCCACCAATGATTGTGCCGTCGTACGAATATTCCCACTTAAAACGAATATTCCCTGACCAATCGAATATTTTATGACAACTTGTATAATTTTTAAAATTTTTACATATCACCCTTACCTTTTAACATTTTATCAATTTAACTATTTACTAAATAATAATTATAAAAAAATTGAATACTTTCATTTCATAAAATTCGGGGTCTTATAGATATAGCTGTAGTAGATATTAAAGCTGAATAGAGAACAAATATAAAAAATTAATAAACTACTATGTTCTCATTAAATAACCAAATAAACAATCTTTAAATTGATTAATTTTATGACAACATTTTAAGATACCTACCACAACATTAATATCATGCCTTTGGACAGTGATATTAATTGTAATTGGTACTCTTGTTAAAGTAAATAAACATTGACAATAATTATGTCAAATAATAAATCCATGTTTGCATGAATTCATTATTCATATTAGGTTACCTCAATAAGTATCACATGTTTATCATCACAAATATGTATGAAATTCGATCAAATATGAACCCATCTTTGGATTGGTTAATATTTGCATGAATTACACATACACGAACATCTAAACAATTCATACAAAACAATCTAGACAAGAGAGGTCACTTTAGTGACATCTTCTTTTAATTGATTATTATTAATTATTATTTTATATATATATAGTCAGAAACAGTGAACAAGTTCCCATGAATTTAATCATAATACTTTATTCAAGTGAGGCCGAGAATACATACAATTCAATCCACAATTCATGACTTAGATTCGAAACGCAAAACGCAAATAGATAGTAAGATATGATTTAGACTTCAAAAGCAATAAAACAAGATTTAGACTTCAAAAGCAAATGGACAACTATCTCTTCCTAATTTTCCATCAATAGTCAACCCGCAAAGTCAATATTTTTTATTTATTTATTTTTTATTAAATCTCCAAAATTCATAAATTCTCTATGAATCAAACATGGGTGGCT
This sequence comes from Panax ginseng, assembly GCA_020205605.1. Taxonomy (NCBI): domain Eukaryota; kingdom Viridiplantae; phylum Streptophyta; class Magnoliopsida; order Apiales; family Araliaceae; genus Panax; species Panax ginseng. Next base: position 26,219,027 of record CM035134.1, on the reverse strand, counting down.
CTAATACCAATTGATGAAATTAATTACTAAAACAATTGATGAAATTAATTACTAAAACTAAACATGTTTATAAATATAACCCATGATGAAACAAAAAGAAGAAGAAAAAACATAACGGAAGAGTTCCAGATTCCATAATATTGTTTGATCAAACGGGTTAAGATTTTCCAATTAATGCATATTTTTTTTAGAAGTGAATTTCTTTGTTGATGGGGATACAAAGAAAACTATGAAGAGAGAAAAAAACATACGCTCAATTGGGGACCATGACCCCATTATATAGAAAACTGTATTGTGAAGAAACTGTCAATGACAGTTATTATCTTTTAGTATTTTAAAATTGGCCACTCATCAATTTAAAAATACAAGTCCGATCTCTACACATTAATTCCATGACAAAACATACCCTTAAGCATACTTAAAAACTTAATTAAATAACTTAAATTTTGGCCTATATATGATAGCACACATTAATAATATACATGTGTGGTCTCAATTAAGATTAATATAAAAATTAATCTATCAATAAAATCATGATTTATGATTAAATTATAAAATTTAAAAGAAAAAAAATTATGATTATGATTTTATAATTTTCTAAAAGATATTAAAAAACATTACTCATCCGTCCCTTAATATAAGTCGTTTTAGTGTTGTGCATAAGTATTAAGGAAATGATTGTATAACATTAAATATAATATCAATTGTCTATATTGTCCTTGTATTGAAAAAAGAGTGTTATTTATTAGGCAAAAAATAGTGAAAAAATCAAAGTTATATTTAATACTTGGAATAATATTGAAAACTAAGCAATTAATACTTATAACTTAAAATTCTCAAACGACTTATATTAAGGAATGAAAATATTTATCTAAAACGACTTATCTTAATGAACAGAGGGAGTGTAATTTTATAATAAGACTCGTTCTTTGCTTAAGACTATGATACCGCATATCTAATTCGATAAATATGTTGGCGGACAGATGTTAAACAAATACGAATATATATGAAATCGTATTCGTATTCGTTTATTTGCGAATATTCTAATCGGATACGAATAATTTTCGTTCAAGTTGAATAATATCCATTTTAAACGAATATGAACACGAATAAATATCTTATTTTTTAGTTACCATTTACAGTCACACATACACATAGCATGTGTCAATTTATTTATACTAGTCCCAATAGTATATGCGTTGCGTGTGCAATTATTGTAAAAATATAATAATTTTTTATTATTAAATTTTGAATTAAAATTAAAATATATTTAAAAAATGAAATTATAATAAAATTAAACTTGTAGAAGCAAAAGGGAAAGAAATTTTTTTGACAATCCTTAAAGAGCGGTTATTTTTATTCATTTTTCTTAATAAAATAAATATTCCTTCGGTTGTGGAATATAAGTAATAGGTAACCGTGACTATTCACAAAAATTGTGGACCCAAACGATAAGAATAACTCTATCTGCATAATTGTGTGCTAATAATAGGATTCATGTATTACATATTAATATTAATAAAAAATATGTAAAAAAATTAATTGTAAATTTTACTTTATATCTTTCTCTCTCTTTTTTTGATAGTTGTTTGTACATAATTTTTTTAAAATATAATTTGTGTTCATATCACTACTCAAAACAACTAATATCACCGGCAAAATACAAGTAAAATTTCATTTAGAATAATACTATGTGCACAAGCTATACACAAAGTTGTGCACCAAGAATAAAATCTATGTATTGTGTACTAATAAAATGTGTAAAATATTCATTATTTTATCTATTTTTTATACATATTTTTTTGTGTATAATTTCTGTCCAAAACATTATTCTTCTAATCTTCTATTTTTTATTTCACAATTTTATTTTAAAAAACTCTATGCGGACATGATAATTGGACACGAGTGATTTATAATTTTACTTATTTGTATTTTGACCCCAATGAGGAAAAAAATTACAAATAGGTGAAATTGTAAATTACTCATGTCCAATTTTTCATATTCAATTATCATGTACTCATAGAAGAGCTCTTTTACTTTCTAATGTTACGGTTATCACGAAGTTAACTTCATGATAAGTTAGTCAATCGACCAATCTGGTCTTGACATACGTAAAGAGATCACCTCCAAATGCTGCGTTAATTAATCTTTGATTAATCAATTGACCAAAGTTAACTTAATACTAACCATCCCAAATGTAATGTTCAACTTCATTGCTTTTTTCCTCATGTCCCAAAAGAAAAACTTTGTTGCCAACTCTTTATTAAGGAAAATATTAGGTTATTAGATAAAAGTTAATATGATTTAACTAGTCATAATATGAATAGATTATACGATATAATTTATCAATAATTTGTTTAAATAAATTTAAAAAAAAATATTATATGATGACCTAATATCACTCATGTATCAATGGGCCTAAAAGACCATTATGATGGAGCGGTGGGACTTAGAACGAGAAAACATGATAAATGGGCACATGGCCCTAGTCATTGTGCCCATAAAGCATGGATCTTTTACATAAGGTCCACAAATCCATGTGCTAGGTTTCAAATTTCTACGTAAGTTTGAGCATTCCAACACTTTAAATGAAATCTTTATTCAAACTAGGTTTCGAATGATGATTGATATTACTATAATAAAAATATTACGGTCAGAATAATGAGTGTTGTTTAAATTATTAAATATTATTAAAATAATTATAAAATATCGTTAAATATATTACAATAATATTTAATATCAATGAACTTCGAATTAGTTGGTATGATTTTGTACACATGATAAATTTTTATATACCTGAATTCTCACTCTGTAATTTAGGAAAATATTTCTCTATTTTAAAATATAAAATTAGTATTATTTCTTATAAATAAATTTAGAATAATTTTAAATAAATTTTAATATAACAAGACTTATTTAATTTTTATCAATTATGTTAATAAACATTAAAAAAATATTTTAAATTATTAGAAAAATTAATTAATATTTTAATATGGAAAAAATATGTAATAGATTTTTATATACCTGAATTATCACTCTGTAATTTAGGAAAATATTTCTCTATTTTAAAATATAAAATTAATATTATTTCTTAGAAATAAATGTAGAATATTTGTAAATAAATTTTAATATAACAAGACTTATTTAATTTTTTATCAATTATGTTAATAAAATTTAAAAGTATTTTAATTTATTCAAAAAATTAATTAATATTTTAATATGGAAAAAATAGTCAAAAATTCGCGGAAAATGAAGTCTATATATATATATATATATATATGAGCATTAAATACTACAACAACCACCAGCCCCACAAGTCGGTCAGTAGGGGTAGCTACAAGTTGTCCCACATCAGATATTTTTATAAATTCATATGCTTTTTATACGGAATGGTTTTCAAAATTTTCAACCGAATTATAATATAAATAAAAATTAAACAGAGTTTAATTTTAATTTATTTTATTTTATTACTAATACTTTCACGTTGATTATAATCAAATATTTATTAACATATTTTTATAATTTTCCTTTTATATATATTAGCCTCTCCGATTCAAGAAATTAATGCAAAATCTACTATAAAATTTATATTACTTTTTTTCATTTTAAATTAATATATATATATATATATATTTAAACAATTGCTTTTAGGATTTTTTTTCTTTTCTAATATATCTTTTCGTAGGTTAGAATTAATAGCGGTGAAAAGATAGTACTCAACTTACATATAAATAATACGTTAAAAACTTTATGTTTTATAGTTTAAAATTAATTTTTTTAAATTTCGAAACCAACTAAAACAAAATTATATATTGTACAAAATTAACTCATTTATTATAGATAAGCTACATCAAATTACTATATCATTTTGCAAAGGTAAATAATTTAGGTCCTTTATAATAATATACAACATTTAGTAAGTAATTACACTATTAGTGTATCACTAAAATAATTATAAAATAATAATTTTCCCATATTTATTTAAAAATATTAGTGCAATTAGGATTCCTTAATTTAGGGAATTAGTATATGATTCAATTCATAATAATAAGGAAACATAAAATCAAGGAGAAATAACTATCATAATTAATAATTCAAATTCAAATATCTTGGATCTAACAACAAAAATAAATTCAAATTTAACAATAATAATTCAAATTTAAATATTCAAAGTTTGGCAACGTCATCTTCCTCCTCCCATTTGCCGGTCATCTTCCTCCTCCCCTTCGCCGGTGAGACCCACTTTCATGTCTAAAAGAAAATAAGAACACTGCATAGAAAAAAGAGAGATAAAATAGTGATGTGTAATATAATGTTGATAATCAAACCTTTTTAAAAAGGTAACCAAACTTTTATACCAAGGTAACTAAACATTTATACCAAGGTAACCAATCTACCTCCACACCTGCAGTATGAATTGGTTACCTTGGTCTGAAAGTTTAGCAACCAACTGCATGAAGGTTTGGCTACCAACTGTATCGCATTCAAAATAATTGGTAACTTAATAAAACTGAAGTAATTACCTTGGTATTAAGGTTTGAATACTCACGTCAATACTCCCCTTCACACCTCTCTCTTTCTTTCTAAAATTCATTCATTCATTCATTCATACCAAAACTCATTAGCAGCATCAATGGCTGACCGTTCACATCTCTCTCTTTCTCTCTAAAATTCATTCATTCATTCATATCAAAACTCATTAGCAGCATCAATGGCTGACCGTTTGCCACCACGCCAGCAGATCCAAGTTCAACCTCCATAAAGTCTGGTAGCGATCTGCAGGTGAGTACCCAAGAAGAGCAAAAACTAGGCCATTAGCATCCCAAATCCTAGTTGTTGTCTCCCTCCTTCCAGTTGGCGGAACCCTTCTCGCCCTTGTCGGAGCGTGGATGAGAGAAGCGTGACTTTTATTGAAATGAGAGTCTGCTAAATTGTTTATTTATTAATTACTTAATTTAATAAGTAAATCAATACCCTTAAATTAAGAAATTCTAATTGCATACTAATTTCCTAAATTAAGAAATTCTAATTGCACTAATATTATAAATAAATATGAAAAATATATTAATTGTGTAAATATTTTATGAGTGCACTATTGTTGTAATTATTTCTAAAAATGTAATAGAATATGTAATTGATCCAATAATTAATTTATATGTTGACAAATTTAATAATTATTCGTTCGCAATTAAACTTTGAACTTTAAGAGATAAAATAAAATAAATTAGTATGGTAGTCGTTTTAATTTCCTCCTATTCCCTATATATTCGCACAAGTTCATATTTACATGAATTTGCTATCGTATGTATAATGTATAATGTATACACTATACACCAATGTTGAAAATAACTGGCTCTTTAATGGGTTAATTACATATTTTAGTATATTTTTAGAAATAATTACAATAATAGTACATTCATAAAATAATTACAAAAGTAATACACTTTCTATATTTATTTACAATATTAGTGTAATTAGGATTCCTTAATTAAGGAATTAGTATGAAATTAAGATTCCTTAATTTAGGAAATTAATATGCAATTAAGATTCTTTAATTTATGGGATTAGTATTGATTTACTTATTAAATTAAGTAATTAATAAATAATCCATATAGCAAACTTTCTCTCTCCTCTTGTTACATAGTACATCTCAGCTTTTTCACCGGGACTACTTTCTCTCTCTAGACTCTGACATGGCAGCTTCTTCATCTCTAACTATTTCTCAAGCCATCCTTTCTCGATCTATTCCTCGCCATGGCGGCTCCAATTCTTCTACCCAACAACCATTTTCTTCTCTCTCCTCTTTCTCTCACCTACCCACTTTCTTCACTTCCCTCAAATCCTCTTCATTGCCGCTTGACTTAACTTCGTCATGGATTCGTGTGTAGTCGTGGTCGCCGTGGAGACACTTGAAAAGACGGAGACTTCACTAGTGGAGATATCGGTGAACACGATTGGTTCACGGCCATTGATGCGATAGAAGGCGCTAATTCGGGTCACCCGGTTCACGTGGGGTGTGCCCCCATGGGTCACATTTTATATGATGAGGTGATGAGGTACAATTCCAAGAACCCGTAACCAAACCAAACCTTCATACAAAGGTAACCAATTCAGTTTTATTAAGTTACCAATTTATTTTGAATGTGATGCAGTTGGTAGCCAAACCTTCATGCAGTTGGTTGCCAAACTTTTAGACCAAGGTAACCAATTCATACTGCAGGTGTGAAGGTAGATTGGTTACCTTCGTATAAAGGTTTAGTTACCTTGGTATAAAGTTTGGTTACCTTTATAAGAAGGTTTGGTTATCAACATTACATTGCACATTACTCTCTTATCTCTCTCTTTCCTATACAGTGTTCTTATTTTCTTTTGGACATGAAATTGAAATTGGAATTTTCGGACATGAATAAATTGTGAAAAATCAAATATCCACCTCATTTCTACATCTCATCGACCATTTTGTGACTCTATCTCACCGGCGAAGAGGAGGAGAAAGATGACCGGCGAAGAGGAGGAGGAAGATGACGTTACCAAACTTTGAATATTTGAATTATTATTTTGAATTTATTTTTGTTGTTAGATCCAAGATATTTGAATTTGAATTATTAATTGTGGCAGTTATTTCTCCTTGATTTTAGGTGTTCTTATTATTGTGAATTGAATCTTATACTAATTCCCTAAATTAAGGAATCCTAATTGCAATAACATTGTAAATAAATATGGAAAAATGTATTATTTTTATAATTATTTTGTAGATGTACTAATAATGTAATTATTTATTAAATATTGTATATTATTGTAAAGGAACCTTCTTTAATTTGGTATACGCTCAGTGTGGGTTGGGCTTTAGTTAGCCTAGCTTACAAAGCTAGGTTGGTTTGAAAGACTACATGCAAATCCTGTACAGGCCCAGAATAGTTCACCTCCTTGGGCTACTCTTATGTTATTTGTCTTTTGTTGGATTAGTAATTTAGAAAAGATGGGCTCATCATGGAAAAAGGCCAGCCAATTTTGGCCCAGGTAAGTAAATCTTTTCCTACCTTCCCTGATACCATGAACCAAATATTTTTTTTCTTCCAAAAAGTAATAAACAATACATGTAGCTTGTTTGTCAATAATTAAATTTTAAAAATGTTCCATTTATCTTCCATAATTAGTTCAATCTTGAGTCTATCATGACTCTTTTTTTTTGTAGTTCAATATACTTCTTCAGTTCTAAATTATAAAATTATTATTAACTTTTAAAAATTAATTCAAACTCAAAAATAATAAATAAATAAAATTTAATATTTTTATAAAATTTATCTCTATCTCATATATAATATGAAAAAAATCTTGTGAAAATATCATTTTATTTTTATTTGTGGAAATATTCATTCCCTAAATTTATGATAATACAAATCTCACAATAAAAATAAAATAAAGAAAAAAAGTCCCGGAAAAAATACATGTAAATAATTGAACCTAAGTAGGACTGAATAAAAAACGGGTATAACTAAATTATCGAATTGAATCGAAATAATTTAACCAAATTTTTTTGATAATTCAATTATTTTTAACATTTCAATTATATTCAAAATTATTATTTACGATTATTTTCAATTAATTTAGCTAATACTATGAATTTTGGGTGTGTTGAAGGTGGACCCACTCAGTGCTTTTGTTTGTTACAACAACTATACCCGAATTAATGGAGCTGCCATTAAAACAAAATAAACAAGCTAATATAAAAAATATCAAACAAATTAAAATGTTTAAAATATCAACCCAAAATTAGGCCCAAAGAACCTGTTCAACTCCACCACTTGTCCTACTCTACGTCTCTTCCACCAGCCCCAAAACCACCTGTCCAACTCCACCACCAGCCGCGAATCTCCTCTCCAAGACTCCAACTCCACCACCAAGTCTTTCTCTATATATTATCCTTGTTGGAAAAGATGGTGACTATTTTCTCTGTATATTTTTGGGTCTTTACCACCATCCAATGCGAGAAACTCCATTAATAAATTTTCTGTCGCCACGAGATTTCTAATTCTTCAAATAATCTGTATTGCCGACTTATCGGACATAATCACGAGCATCACGATCCAGATTAAATCAAAATACCTTCAAAACCCAGATCTGCCGGAAGAATAATAGTTAATATTTAGATCTATCCCAATAATCATTGTTGGTGATTTGTATAGATAGATCTGGTTTATCTGCTCCAATAATCATTTAAATTCAGTTATTAACAGAATAACCGAATAATATGCTCACTCTTTTACCTAAGCTGCCCCAAAGCCCAAAGGGATAGATATTCAGATGGGATAGATATTCAGATCTCAGTAGCAGGGGAGAAAATGTTGATGACGGCGCGTGAGTGAACCTAGCCCGTCGGGTGGTACACAGCGGATTAATGTTGACAATCAGCACGCAGATGTGCTGCTGATTGATAATTCAAATTTTGAAAACCAAAATTCACACGTGAATGCTATGATTGAGGCTGATTCGTCGAGGGATTTGATTGACGACCACACGGGCAGGGCGGTGAACAAGGTGAAAGGGATCTCAATTAGAGATTTTGGAGGATCCTTCTGATTTGGTTGCTTTTTCTCAAGATCCCAATCCCTCCGTAGGCGGCGTCCAAACTTCGATTGCACCACGAAGATGATTCTCCTGAGAGTCTTGTGGATTTATCAGCTGGCTGTGATAGTTTGTAAGGATTTGGATAATCAAATTCCTTACTGAGCTTAAGTACAGCTCAATTTATGGAGTTTTGTGATTAAAAAGAGATTTAGAGAGAGAAAAAGTTCTGAGGAAGTAGAGAGAAATCAGAGGGAAGAACAATTCATTTCATGCTCTAACCGATTACAGATAGTTTCTTTTATATGCAATATAAAATGAATACTACGATAACTAACCGACTCAATTATTACACAAAGACTATTATACCCTTAATGGATATTTAGCGTAGAGTTCTAGCTGATCGTAGAGTAGCTGATCGTAGTGTAGCAGCTGGGTTCCTTACAATCCATACCCCTTAAAAAATCACTTGTCCTCAAGGAATAAAATCAGGAAATTTAGCATGCAAAGCAGACCACAATTCCCAAGTTGCCTCTGAAGGTAGAGTGTTAGCCCATTGAACCAAAACTTCAACCTCAGTTGCATTGTGTTTCTTAACCATTCTCCGATCCAGCACGACAAGAGGTTCAATAACAAACTGGCCATGAACATCAACTGGAGGCGAATCGGGAAACTTGAAGCGAAACACCAAGTTTCTTCTTCAATTGAGACACATGAAACACATCGAGTGTATTTTAACAATGACGGTATAATAATAATTTGTAAGCAACAGAGCCTATTTTGTCCAAAGAATCACCGAAAGGGACCATAGTATTTGGAGTCCAACTTGGAATATTTCGATTCAGGTCATGAACGTCGTTTATAAGGTCGAACCTTCAAATAAATCAAATCTCCCACATTGAAGACCCTTTTTCGCCTATTGGCATCAAAGATAATTCTTCACGACCATCGAGCTTGGAGAGATTGTGCTTTGAAGTTGTAACAAATTGGTTTCAGGACCGGCAAAATAATCTAGTTTGTAGGATCGAAATAAGTACAATATCGATGATAAGAAACATGTGGAGCTGCATACCCATACAAGGCTTGGAAAGGAGTCAACTGTGTTCCACTGTGGTAATGAGTATTATACCACCACTCAGCAAGCGATAGCCATTCACTCCATGATTTAGGTCTGTGACTGCACATGCATCTTAGATAAGCCTCCAAGCACTGATTAAGTCTTTCAGATTGACCATCACTTTGTGGGTGATAGGCTGTACTAAGTTGAAGTTTAGTACTCAAAAATTTGAATAGGGATTGCCAGAAATGTCCTATGAAAATTTTATCCCTATCTGAGACTATAGAATTAGGTAGCCCATGCAACTTATAAATATGATTGAGGAACAAGGTAGCAACATCAGTGGCAGTAAAAGGGTGCTTTAAAACTAGAAAATGTGCATATTTAGTGAGTCTATCTATAACTACCAAGTTGGAGTTGTAACCATGAGAAGCAGGTAAACCTTCAATGAAGTCCATAGCAATATCCTTCCAAGGAGTATCGAGATAGGAAGTGGTTACTAATGACCACAGCACCACAAATGATTTCATGTTTGCTCAGTTGACAGATGTCACATTCCTTAACAAAACTGATTACATCTTTCCTCAAAGATGGCCAGTAGAAAAACTTTGAAATCCTTTCAAAAGTCCTCTTCTTCCGAGTGACCTCCCGGTAGAAGTATGAAATTCGTGTAAAAGCTTAGTTTTCACAATGGAACATGACCAACAACTAATCGTCCTCAGATTTAAGTCCGCCATTAACAAAAGAAAAAATGCAAGGAAGTAGGATCTAATGCAAATTAAGCTATCACTGCTTTGAAATTGGGATCAATTTCCCAAGTCCGAAGCTAGCTCTCTTGAATCCAAGTAGGAGTAACTGAAGTAATAGCCAAACAATGGGAGACATTGTTGATACCTTCCTGAGACACATGATGAAGCTGCCTAGACAACCCATCAGCTGCGAAATTTTCCTTTCCTTTCCTGTAACAGATTTCATAGTCCAGTCCCATTAACCTTGTGATCCACTTCTGTTGATTAGTAGTAGTTATTCTCTGATCCAACAGATATTTGAGACTTTGGTGATCTGTTTTAATAATAAACTTGTTTCCCATTAAGTAATGCCTCCATTTACAAGATAGAATAAATAGCGACCATCAACTCCTTCTCATAAGTTGATAAGTCTAAATGTTTTCAAAGCAATAGCCTTACTTAAAGAAAAGCGATAGGCTCGCCATTTTGCATTAATCTTTGCTCAATTCCAATAGCACTAGCATCATTTCTAATACAAATGGAATACTGAAATTAGGCAAAGCCAACACCGGAGAAGAAACCATAACTCCTTTGAGCTTAACAAAAGCCTCTTCAGCTTCAACACTCCAATGGAACTGATCTTTTTTAAGCATATCAGTCAGTGGTTTACTTATTAAACCATATTGTCTAATGAACTTCCTGTAATAGCCTGTGAGACCCAGAAATCCCCTCAAACCCTTAAGGTTCTTAGGCTTTCGCCACTGCACCATACACTCTATCTTTGAAGGATCAGTAGAGACTCCCTCAGGTGTAATGATATGACCAAGATACTGATCTTGTTGTGTAGCAAAAATACATTTGGACAATTTAGCATACAACTGATGTTGCCTCAGCAACTGTAATGTCATTTCTAAATGCTGTAAATGAGTTTCATATGTGGGACTGTAAACTAGGATATCATAAAAAAAAACTAAGATGAACTTCCTCAAATAAGGGGAAAAAACAGTGTTCATTAAGCTCTGAAAAGTAGCTGGAGCATTGGTTAGCCCAAAAGGCATAACCTTAAACTCATAATGCCCTGAATGAGTCCTAAAAGCTGTCTTAGGTATGTCAGGTGGGTGTACTCTTATTTGATGATAACCAGACCTGAGATCCAACTTTGAAAACCAGCTTGAACCATTCAGTTCATCCAACAACTCATCTATTACAGGTATAGGAAATTTATCTTTAATTGTAGCATCATTGAGTGCTCTATAATCAATACACATTCTCCACGTGTTATCATGTTTCTTTACTAACAAAACTGGAAAAGCAAAAGGATCATTATTATTCGAATAACCCCACTATTCAAAGAACTCGATCCACTATTTTCTCAATTTCAGATTTCTGTACATATGGATATCTATAGGGTCTCAAATTCATAGGTTTGCTACCTTCTTGCAAATTAACATGATGGTCATGAGATCTTTCAGGTGGCATACCTTTAGGTTCTTCAAAGACATCTGAGAATGATTTCAAAATCTCTTTAAGTTTTGGACAGTTAGGTTCTGAGGGTGGACAGTCTTTACATTCCAAGATTCCATATAAACATCCAAAAAAACCATGAGATGTTGTTCGCAATAGGTTCTGGAACTCACTAGATTCCATTAGCTATATTGTTGGAGTGACATTAATGTCTTCCCCTTTCATCAACATTGTCTCCCCATTTTGCACAAATTGGAGCTGCATTTTATTGAAGTCAAAAGTTACAGGACTTATTGTCCTCAACCACTGGATCCCTAGAACAGCATCAACACCACCCAAGGGCAGAATCCTCATCATTGTAGTGTAATCTCTACCCTGCACCTGCCATTGGAACTCTAAACACACTTGTTCACTTTGCACCTTAAAACCATCTGCAACTGAGACTGTCACTGGTGGAGTATTTGTTAGCTTAACCCTCAATTTCTTAGCAGCGTGAGGATATAAGAAATTTCCAGTGCTACCACTGTCAATTAATATGCTAAGCGATCCGCCTTCTAATTGTCCTTGTACTACTGATGGTATTGTTAGCATTATGTCCGAGATAAAGCATGCAATGTTATTTGTACATCATCCTTTTGATCCTCCAATAATGGTCATTTACTCTTCCTGCATCTCTTACATTACACAATTTTTTCATTCCTCGTTTCCAAGCACATTTCCTCCTCCTCGGATGGTACTATCATGAACAAATGATTTGTTTGAATACATGACCAAAAACATATGGCTCATCACAGGAAAAACATAGCCCCTTCCTCTTTTTCTCAAGTATTTGATATCTAGTCAAATGCTTAACTGGTAGAACTCTTCCTTGCTCATTTCCAGACCAAGCAACCTTAGTTTCCCCCACATTAGGTTTAGAGAATTCCATTCCATTATAGCTGACACATTTTTGTGAGCTAGAATTCATTACTATATTCCTGCTGCTGGAATTATTAATGATATAAGATTTTAGTACAATTTTGCTTCTTCTGATCCATGCTTCCACTTTAGCTTCTTTAACTCTAGCCAATCGAATAGCCTCCTTAAGAGTAGTAACCCCTAACTCCTGGATACCTAACTGAATATCCTCCCTCAGTCCACCAACAAAGCAATCAATAAAAAATTCTTCATTCAACTTTGAATTTTTTATCAGTGCCCAACCTCTTAGTTCTTCAAACTTTGTTCGATATTCATCTACAGTTGTGGTTTGTTGCAACTTTTTAAGTTCAGCTATAGGATTCATCTTAGTCTCAAGGCTAAATCTAGCAAGCAATTCATCAATTAAACCATTCCAAGTCAGGTCAACACCATTTTCAACAAAACTAGAATACCACAACTCAGCCTCTCCTTCGAGATGCATAGTTGCTAGGTATATTTTCTGATTTTCAGCAACATTATGGTAAGAAAATAATTTATTGCACTTCCTAATCCAGGTCCTTGGGTTAGATCCATGGAATTTAGGAAATTCAAATCTAATATTCCTGAATATACCTTCATTTATAATGTTCTGTGTACTACCTCCCTCAAATGATCCAAGGATTGATCCAGAACCTTGTTGATTTAGATTTGGATTTGGAGGAGTTTGTTGAGTTTGTTGATTGTGACTATCAGATTTTCCCTTATCTTGCTTCTGACCTTGTGCTATCAACATTGCTTCTACTCCTTTCATTAGCTTCTCAAGCTTATCATCGAATCCTTTTTGCAGAGACTTCACTGAAGATTGCCATTGAATTTGCAAATCCTAAAGGTTCGTTTCTAAATTTATTAATCTCTGATTGTTAGTAGCCATAACCACTGATCATAGCAAGCTTTGATACCACTTGTAAGGATTTGGATAAACAAATTCCTTACTAAGATTAAGTTCAGCTCAATTTATGGAGTTTTGTGATTAAGAAGAGATTTAGAGAGAGAGAAAAAAAAAAAGTTCTGAGGAAGTAGAGAGAAATTCAGAGGGAAGAACAATTCATTTCATGCCCTAACTGATTACAGATAATTTCTTTTATACACAATATAAAATGAACACTACGATAACTAACCGACTCAATTATTACACAAAGACTATTATACCCTTAATGGATATTTATCGTAGAGTTCTAGCTGATCGTAGAGTAGCTGATCGTAGAGTAGCAGATCGTAGTGTAGCAGCTGGGTTCCTTACATAGTTTTGATGATTTATGCCCTACGGTGGTTGCACTTGCAACCCCATAGGGAGAATTAATGGCCCTTTCTTTGTCATGGGCTTGGGAACCGATGACAGTTCGCGTCCTTGAGAGCCTTGTTAAGGCAGAAGATCCCAAGATTGTCTTCTTAATAGAGACAAAAATGTCAACACTATAGTACTATATATGGAGTCACTCAAATGGAGGTTGGGAAAAGGCTTGTTTATGAATCGGTGGAAGGATTCTCTGATATTCATATTGATGTAATTATTGAAGATGATGGCTTTACTCCTAGATGGAGATTTACTGGTTTTTATGGGGAACCATGTGCTAGCCAACGTATGAACACAGCGACGACTTCTTCCTTCTCTAGCTCGAAAGTGCATCTTGCCTTGGGTCTGCATTGGAGATTTCAATGAAATTACTTATTTTTGAGTAGGGAGAAGGTTCAAAATTATCCCTGACTTTTATCGCGATGTCTACCGAGCATCCTATAATTTTTTTTTGTCCAAAAGTACCCTTAACGTTATATTTTTTGGGTCGCCCGTGCACGGGGTTAAAATTTCGCTGACGTGGCTGACAAATGGAGACTTAAAGGGAGAAGGTTCAAAAATGCCCCTCACATATGTAAATATGTCATTTAATCAAAACAAAAAAAATACTAAAATTCAAAATAAAAAAGCATAACATATTTACATCATTTAATCAAAATACTAAAATTCAAATTATTTTGTTAACTAATCAAAACAACTAATTAAATAAAATAAGTTGTATAACATATTTACATCATTTAATCAAAATACTAAAATTAAAAACATAACATATTTTCATCAAATACTAATTAAAAAAATACTAATTTAAAAATTACTAATGTTTTATTTACGTTAAAAGTCGCGGTAAAATATTAACGTTTTAATATGTTATACAAATTTAAATATGTTAGTATGTTATATGACGTTTTAATATTAGTATTTACGTTTTTCTTATTATTAAGTACTAAAATTTTAATATTTTAATATTATTAAGTACTAATATTAGTAATACTAAAATACTAAGTCACAGTAATATTAGTATTTACATTTTTCAACTAATATTTACTTTTAACGTTAATAGTAATAAAATATTAACATTTTTAATATAAAAATATTAAAATTTTTAATATCAAAAAATTAAAGTTTTTTTTAAAATTTATAATATTGTAATATTTTATATCAAAAATATTAACGTTTTAATATTAACCTCATATCAAAAAATTTAATATTTTTAAAATATTAACGCTTTTTTAATATCAAAAAATAGTAATAAAATATTAACGCTTTTTTAATATAAAAAATATTAAAGTTTTAATATCAAAAAATTAACGTTTTTTAAAAAATTTAAAATTTTTTATATTTTATATCAAAAAATATTAACGTTTTAATATTAACCTCATATCAAAAAAATTTAATATTTTTAAAATATTAACGCTTTTTTAATATGAAAAATATTAATAAAATATTAACGTTTTTTAATATAAAAATATTAACATTTTTTAATATTTTTAATATCAAAAATTAATATTTTTATTAAAAATTTAAAATATTTTAATTTTTTTGATATTAGCATTTTAGTATTTTTTTAATTAGTATTTGATGTAAATATGTTATGTTTTTTAATTTTAGTATTTTAATTAAATGATGTAAATATGTTATACAACTTATTTTATTTAATTAGTTATTTTGGTTAGTTAACAAAATAATTTGAATTTTAGTATTTTGATTAAATGATGTAAATATGTTATGCTTTTTTTATTTTTATTTTGAATTTTAGTATTTTTTTTGTTTTGATTAAATGACATATTTACATATGTCAATGGCATTTTTGAACCTTCTCCCTTTAAGTCACCATCATCGTCACCACGACGATTTAAATTTTAACTCCGTTTATCTTCTCGTTGGCTAGGAAGGGCAAAATGCACCCAAAAATGTAACGTTAGGGGTACTTTTGGAAAAAAAAAGTATAGGTGCTCGAGTGACATCAAGTAAAAGTCGAGAGCATTTTTGAACCTTCTCCCTTTTGAGTATGTCCACCAATCTGATGACATGTTTGCATTATAATCTTATAAAATTGCATCAATATATATATATATATATATATATATATATATATATATATATATATAATGGGGGAAATGGTCAATGAAACTATATTTTTATACAATTCTTTGATTCTTGGATTTGAACACTCTGCTTATTTTTAATTTATAACTAAATAAAAATAAAAATAAAACCTGGAGTTTTTTATCTTCATCTTTTTCACGTCTAAAACGGTCTAAAACGGGTTAAATGTTTTTTCAATCACTGTACTATATGTCAACTTACCAAATGGATAACTGAACTTTTTTTTCTTACAGTCAATTTACTGTAGTCGACTTTTTTAACAAAAAGTTAAAAAACCTTTATTTGATTAGCAGACGATACACATCGGTGATGAGTTGTTAATTCTGGTGATGTAAGCGCCTTTGTGTGACGTGGCAGTGATTATGTGAATTTCTAGGAAAATTTTTATGAATAAAATAAAAAATATATTTTAAAATATAATATAAATTATAAAATTATAAACTTAAAAATATTTTAAAATTAAAAATCTTTTCAAATTAGGACATTAAATTTATAATTGAGTCAATTTGGTGATAATTTTTTTTTCTAACTAGGATAAATAAATTTGTACTTTTACATGCAAATATCAAATAATTTTTAATTTTATCAAATAATTTTTATTTTAATTTTATCAAATAATTTTTTTTGTAATTTTAATTTTATCATATAATTTTAATTTTAAAATTATACAAAATTTTAATTTTATAATTTAATTTAATCAAATTTAAGAAATAATTATTTTCATTAAAAAAAAACCAAACTGCATTGTTGTGACCGAGAAGAAGAGAGAGCGTTGTTTGGTTTGTTTTTTTTTAAAAAAATAAAATAAAAAATGCAATTTTTTTAATAAAAATAAATTTAAAAACGCAATTTTTCTTATAAAAATAAAATAAAAAACAATGTATTTTTTAATAAATAATAATTATTATTTTTATTAAAAAAAAACAAACAACGTTCTCTCTCTCCTTAAAAATTAAATAACGCTTATTTTTTTTTTTTAATAAAAATAATTATTTCTTAAATTTGATTAAATTAAATTATAAAATTTAAATTTTGTATAATTTAAAAATAAAAATTATTTGATAAAATTAAAATTACAATAAAAATTATTTGATAAAATAAATATTATTTGATAAAAGTAAAAATTATTTGATAAAAATTATTTGCATGTAAAAGTATAAATTTATTTATCCTAATTAGAAAAGAAAAGAAAATTATCACCAAATTGACTGAATTATAAATTTCATATCCGAATTTGAAAAGATTTTAAATTTTAAAATATTTTAAATTTTATAATTTTTATAATTTATATTATACTTTAAAATATTTTTTTCATTTTCTTCATAAAAATTTTCCTAAAAATCTACATAATCACTGCCACGTCACACAAAGGCGCCACATCAGCTTGTAACGAACAACTCAAAGATGATGATGTGTATCGATTAACGAATCAAACTAGTTTAATTTAATTTTTAACTTTTTGTTAGAAAAGTCGAAGTATGATGAGTTGAGTCGTAAAAAAAAAGTTCGATTATCCATCAGTAAGTTGACATATATCTGATGATCGAAAAAACATTTAACCAAATCTAAAACTTCAACATAGAAGTCATGTCAACTGTCATCATGATGGAGGAAGTCCAAGATGTATCATCCAAATCTCACATATCTCTAATATGTTACCATAATCTTTGTTTTTATTTTTATTTAATTATAAATTAAAAACCAAACTTTAATCTTAATCATTAAGAGTGTTCAAATCCAAGAATCAAATAATTGTGTAAAAAATTTAGTGTAATTGACCTTATATATATATATATATATATATATATATATATATCCAGGTTCTATCCAGGACTCCGGACTTTTTCTTAAAATGGGACGTTTTTTTTGCTTTTTTTTAAAACAACTAAAAAAAATTTATATTTTATAGAACTGGATTTTTTATATAATACAGTGTTTTGGATGTGATTTGTGTAAGACCTTAATTTTTTTTTTTTAATAAAATGGAATTTCCTCTATTTATTATTTTAAAATAGTAAAGGGGTTGATTTGATTAATGTGGTTAGTTATGGGTAAAATGTGCAAATTTTACAAAATAAGCAAGTGGTTATAAAATATTCATTGTTGTCGAGGAATATTCGGTTGGTCGTGGAATATTCTTGCCGTCGGGGAATATTCGTACCACGACGCAGCCTTTTGTGGGCCCCATAATGGAAAGCGATTGGATGAAGAAAACGACAAGTATAAGTTGTTTATAAATAACGACGTAGTTATTCTCAATTATCTTGTTGGAATACTACAAATTGGTTAAAACACAAGAAGCATGCGCGGTATTGCACAAATTATTGATTCTTACGTAAGAAGACACTACTCAATAATTGTTACAGTAATTAATGTTCAATATTTTATTTTATTGATTTAATAATTGCTACGTTGATATTTTATATTATTGTTGTTTCAATAATTGTCACTATACAATATTTTTCATTATCAGATCAATAATTCATATTATTTGAATAATATTATTAGATAGCATTATTGGTAATGTCTAGAAAGTTCATCTAAGAAGAGGTTTGGTCACCTAATTCAATTGCGCGCTTGATAAGAGAAATCCTTATTGGAAAGTTCTCTTTCAGGAACCGCTTAGTTGTCATTATTGTGATTACGTAATATTATTTGTGAATAATTAATTATTGATTTATATGATAAGAAAAATATTCATTTTATGTGGATATAGATGGAGAAAATTTTTAATGTGATAATTGTTGAAAATTGATATTTTATCTTTTTACGATAAAATAATTCATTTAAATATATTATTATATTAATATAATTATGGTGATATTTTTACAATAAAAGTGTGATATATGAATAAATGAGGAGGAAGAATATTTTTGTTACAACAAATATTAAAAACATGTTTTTCATGTTTGTGGACCCCATTTCTTGACTGAAATTTGATTATAGCTTGTAAAATCGTTCGTTTGTGGATTTCGGTCAATTTCTGTTTGGAATTTGGAAAAAATTTCTTCTATAAAGTTGTAGAGAATAGAATTTCCTATGGAAAGGACATAAGGTTCAAATTTTTCTAATAAAAGGGCTATTTATTATGAATTATTGAAGTTCCAAAGTTCCAGAATAATTGATTTTTGAAGTTTTAAATATTTTTTAAAAGAAAAATGTTTTTTCATTTGCGGGGCATGTGTTAAATGGTTGAAATCAGCTGGTGGTGTGCTTAGGAATTTAGTTTATAAATAATATTATTTTATTAAATTTTTTGCTTTGGTGTTTTAAGCATTTTTCTATAAATAGGGTGCTTAGGTTAGAATTGAAAATCACACCAGAAACTGAAGTTTTCTCTCTCTATATTATTGAGCGTATTTTTGTGAGTATTTAGATATCTTGAGTGTTGCTTTATCTGATTGCAAGTTCCGTTCAAACGTTATATCGATATTCAATCGGAAATCTTGTCTTTTTGAGGTAAGGGATGTTATTTTTTTAAAAAATGATATTATTTCTTCTAATATCATTATCTTAGAAATATTGGTAAGATTTTTCTTGTGAAATTCTTGTCTTTTAGTGTCGGGGTTACTATTCACGTATACGACACTATTCACGAATACGACACTATTCATAAATACGACACTATTCACAGAAATATTAAATTTTCTTTTCTGTGTCCAAGATTTTCTGTTATGGTTCCTATCTTTGATTGGATCTATGTTTTGATCTTCATTTTTAAATTCTGCTCCACAATAGTTTATTATGGAGTATTTTTGAACTTAGAGTGTTTAAAATACGAATCCTTAATATTTGTTCCTTTGTCTCACTGGATTCGTTTTCTTTAAAATATGTTTTTCATCATCCTGTCCTAAATAATGATATTACTGAATATCTTTGGCCTGTAGTGCAAAGATGAATGATTTCTTGATGAATATCTTTGGCTCGTAGTCTGCAAAAGATGAGCAGTGTTGAGATGAACATGACCGACTGATTAATATCTTTGGCCTGTAGTGCAAAGATGACTATTTGATTCAAGATGTATATTGATTGATGTTACAGGAACAAAATGTCGATGATGGACTTTTAAATTCATAGATGATCGTAGATTTCATTCTCTACTTAACTCTTCTAATGAATTGTTGTTTCCGCTGCAGTTGTTGATCTAAAACTTGTTATCTATTGTATTCTATCAGATTTTTCCCTGTTGAAGACTAAGGATAATTTGTTGTATATTATCTTAGTCATAATATTCTTTACTGGGCTAGTTGAGCTCACCCTTTTCCTTTTTGTTCTATTTTTCTTTTTAGGAGGCGAGAATATAGCGGGAACTAGTTGGGGTGTGGAGTGATGGTTCAAGATAGTTGTTTTAGTAGTCCTCACTATTCTGTAAAATAGTGTATCAATAATTGTAATGAGGAATTTATTTGAGTGTGGATATTGTCTAGAAGACAATATTTGTATTTAAACTCACAGTTTATGTGTTGTCGTGTTTTGCACGATAATTGTTATAATGAAGTTGTAGTTGTTTACGTACCATGTATTTGGTGACTCGAGAATAGGTTGGGTGGATTGGACCTATTTTGAGGCGTCATGATTGCATTATCGAGCTTAGGGATATGGTCTTTCAAGCGGAGATCGGGGAATAGAACTAGGAGGGAGAGGCAGAGTAAATCCTTCGCTAGTATGTCCTACCTAAGCTTATTTGTTGGTTGGTTAGAGTATAGGGTTATTATGTGCATGTTAATTTCTTTAATTAACCCTTATTTTATGGCGAGATTTAAGAATGACAATTGAGAATGTTAATGATGGAGTAAATGAGACCAGTGGAGACACCTTTACTCACCAATCGGGAGAACGCATACAACGAGGAAGACAATGTTCCTCCTGTAAACAACACACCACCGATCGATCGACGATGAGCGATGGGATATTTAGAAACTTTTTGCGGTTTATGCAAAATTAGGCGAGGAGACTCGTGTACAAAATCTGAGCGGAAATGATAAGAACATACGGTTTGTCACAACCAAGCGATTCAAAGAGTTGGGACCACCGCAGTGCTGGGAAAACCGGATCCGATTAAAGGCGGAGGCGTGGGTTAAGCAAATTACCAAGATATTCGATGTCTTGGGATGCATGGAGAGAAACGAAGGTTCCATTCGCCACTTTATGTTCTCGTAATGAGGCGATTCTTTGGTAGGAATCGTGAAGAGTATTGACCTACCTGACTCAATATGTCTTGGGAAACATTTCAGAAACTATTTAATGACAAGTACTTTCCTGAAAGTATTCGTCATATGAAGGAGGTAGAGTTTATTAAACTAGAACAGAACAACATGACGGTGTCCCAGTACGAGGCAAAGTTCGCAGAGTTATCCAGGTTTTCACCTCATTTGGTGGAGAATGAGGAACGTATGACGCGAATGTTTTTGAGAGGTTTGAAACCCAACATACGTCAATATCTCATTTCTCATAAATTTTCTCTATATTCAGATGTTGTGAATAGGGCTCAGTTATTAGAGCGCGATAATGAGTCAGCTCAATCGAAGAATAACGACCTACAACTCGATGATAATCGTACCGGTGGCAACGGTCATCGGAACAATGATAACCATCGTGAAGGAAATTATCATGCCATAAATGGTAACCACTTCGGTGGTAATCATGGTCAAGATAATAGAAGAAATAATTCAAGTGGAAATTTCAAGAAGAGAAGATTTAACGATGACGGGAAGACGTCGACAATGAGACCAAAGACCAAAGAACAAATTACAGGGGGAGGAGAACGGCCTTGATTAGATGCTACAGATGCGAAGAGGAGGGACATATAAGTCCAAAATGTTCACAGCCTTCCAAGGTATGTTTTAGTTGTGGAAAAGATGGTCACATAGCTCGATTTTTTCCTATAGCGAAATCAAGTCCAATTGGGGGCGGTGGCAAAGAGCGGATCACGGACAAGTCAAAGTCAGCGGTTCCTGGAAGAGCGTTTGTCGTGACTGGCCAAAATGCGAGGAACCCGAATGAAGTTAGCACAAGTTAGTTAATTATAAATTCTTGCGAAGTTTATACCTTATTAGATACCGGTTCTACCCATTCTTTTATTTCTCCTACTTGTTCTCAACGTTTGAACTTGACCCCTGAGAAATTAGACTTTGACTTATATGTGGAGACTCCGTTAGGAGAAACTTTCGTTGCATCCACTATTTATAAATCTTGTTTGATCCAAGTTGGCACCATCACATTACCTGTTGATCTTATCTCTTTAAAGATACTGGCATTTGATGTGATTTTAGGGATTGATTGATTAACTATTCATCATGCTAAAATTGATTGCTTTCGTAAGGTTGTTAGTTTTCATATTTCTAAGCAACTTGTTATTCGAATTCAAGAAACCAAACTATTGAAGTTAAACACTTTCATATCAAGCCATAAAGTCATTCGTTTTTTGAAAAATGGATGTCAAGTTTTCTTAGTCCATGTCACGAACTTGAACAAAAATACGTCAGATTTGAATGATATTTCTGTTGTTAGTAAATTTCCTGACGTATTTCCTGAAGAATTTCCTGGCCTACTCCCAGAGCGTGATATTGAATTTTGTATCGACTTTGAACCCGGTACAAAACCCATTTCTAAAATCTCATATTGAATGACTCCTATTGAACTTCAGGAGTTAAAAACCCAACTATAGAAGTTGATACCCGAGCCTCTATCTGGTGACTTCCTTTGTGGAATGCACCGAAGCCAGACTCTCCGTAGGAGACGCCATATTTGTGCGTTAGTAAACTGATAGGTGTTATTGTGACGTGCTATCCAAGATTGGGATATGAGTCAAAGTTGAGAGCAACCTTAGTCAGTAATCGAAATTCGTAGCTTTCTAGGCTTAGTTGGTTATTATCGGAGATTCGTGGAAAGATTTTCTCGAATCGCTATTCCATTAACTCATTTGACTCGTAGAGATACAAAATTCGAATGGAGCAAGGCATGTGGAAGAGCTTCGAAGAACTCAAGAGGAGACTCATTTTGGCACATGTTACGACCATACCATTACAGAAAAGCAAGCGTGGTGGCGACGTGTTGAGTAGAAGATCATTATCTGCACGAGTGTGATATTGTCAAAGACCCATTTCAGTATAACTTACAAATGATAGAGATAGAGTTAAATACTCTAGGGACCCACGTGATGATATCTGAGTAGAACCAGACTTTAATCGATAAAGTTAAAACCGCTTCAAGCTACACGGGTGATGAATATAAAGAAGAAGGTCTGAAAGGCGTTATTCTAGAAGTAAGAGTCGATGAAAGAAGAAATCTCAACCTTCGATTTATTGGTCCATTTGAAATCCTCGATCGAATAGGAACTGTGGCCTATAGACTTGTTTTACCGCCAAGTATGTCTCGTGTTCATAATGTTTTTCACATATCTGTGCTTCGTAAATATGTGAAAGACCCGAACCACGTTATTGAGTTAGAACCAGACGAAATAACCAAAGATTTAACGTACGAAGTACCAGTCAAGATCTTGGATATAAAGGAGCATGTCCTACGCACAAAGGTTATACCACAAGTCAAAGTTTTGTGGAGGAACCATGCTATTGAGGAAATGACCTGGGAGTTGGAAACAGAAATGAAAGCGAGGTATCCTCACCTCTTCGAAACACCAAGTACGTACGTCAATTTCGAGGACGAAATTTCATAAGGAGGAGAGGTTGTAAGACCCCAAATTTTATTTTTTTTAATAAAATGGAATTTCCTCTATTTATTATTTTAAAATAGTAAAGGGGTTGATTTGATTAATGTGGTTAGTTATGGGTAAAATGTGCAAATTTTGCAAAATAAGCAAGTGGTTATAAAATATTCATTGTTGTGGGGAATATTAGGTTTGGTCGTGGAATATTCTTCTTTGTCGGGGAATATTAAGTACAGCAATGTGACCTTTTGTGGGCCCCATAATGGAAAGCGATTGGATGAAGAAAACGATAAGTATAAGTTGTTTATAAATAACGACGTAATTCTTACTGAATTAACACTTTGTTGGAATACTCGGTGGTTAAAACACAAGAATGCACTGCAGTATTGCACCAATTATTGATTCTTACGTAAAAGGCACTACTCAATAATTGTTACAGTAATTAATGTTCAATATTTTATTTTATTGATTCAATAATTTTTACGTTGATATTTTATATTATTGTTGTTTCAATAATTGTCACTACACAATATTTTTCATTATCAGATCAATAATTCATATTATTTGAATAATATTATTAGATAGCATTATTGGCAATGTCTAAAAAGTTCTGTCTAAGGAGAGGTTTGGTCACTTAATTGCGCGTCAGTAAGGAGAAATCTTTATTGGAAAGCCCCCTCTTTCCTGGGAACTGCCTAGTTGTCATTATTGTGATTCTGTAATATTATTTATGAATAATTAATTATTGATTTATATGATAAGGAAAATATTCATTTTATGTGGATATAGATGGAGTAAATTTTTAATGTGACAATTGTTGAAAATTGATATTTTATCTTTTTCTGATAAAATAATTCATTTAAATATATTATTATATTAATATAATTATGGTGATATTTTTACAATAAAAGTGTGATATATGAATAAATGAGGAGGAAGAATATTTTTGTTACAATAAATATTAAAAACATGTTTTTCATGTTTGTGGACCCCATTTCTTGACTGAAATTTGATTATAGCTTGTAAAATCGTCCGTTTGTGGATTTCGGTCAATTTTTATTTGGAATTTGGAAAATATTTCTTCTGTAAAGTTGTAGAGAATGGAATTTCCTATAGAAATGACATAAGGTTCAAATTTTTCTGATAAAAGGGCTATTTATTATGAATTATTGAAGTTCCAAAGTTTCAGAATAATTGATTTTTGAAGTTTTAAATATTTTTTAAAAGAAAAATGTTTTTTCATTTGCGGGGCATGTGTTTTAAATGGTTGAAATCAGCTGGTGGTGTGCTTAGGAATTTAGTTTATAAATAATATTATTTTATTAAATTTTTTGTTTTGGTGTTCTAAGCATTTTTCTATAAATAGGGTGCTTAGGTTAGAATTGAAAATCACACCAGAAACTGAAGTTTTCTCTCTCTATATTATCGAGCGTATTTTTGTGAGTATTTAGATATCTTGAGTGTTGCTATACGGTGCAAGTTCCCTTCAACGTTATATCTGATATTCCAGTCAGAAGTACTGTCTTTTTGAGGTAAGGGATGTTATTTTTTTTAAAAATGATATTATTTCTTCTAATATCATTATGCCGAAATATTGGTAAGATTTTTCTTGTGAAATTCTTGTCTTTTAGTGTCGGGGTTTCTTATTCACGTATATCTGACTTATTCACGTATACGACTTTATTCACGATATATACGTGACTTTATTCACAAATCGACATTATTCACGAAAAATTAAATTTTCTTTTCCGTGTCCAAGATTTTCTGTTATGGTTCCTATCTTTGATTGGATCTATGTTTTGATCTTCATTTTTGAATTCTGCTCTACAATAGTTTATTATGGAGTATTTTTGAACTTGGATTGTCTAAAATACGAATCCTTAATATTTGTTCGTTTGTATCCTTTGGATTCGCTTTTCTTTAAAATATATTTTCATCATCCTCGATCCTAAATGATGATATTCTTGAATATCTTTGGCTTTGTAGTAGTGCAAAAGATGAATGATTTCTTGATGAATATCTTTGGCTCGTAGTGCAAAGATGAGCAGTGTTGAGATGAACATGGCCGATCGATTAATATCTTTGGCCTGTAGTGCAAAGATGAATATTTGATTCAAGATGTATATTGATAGATGTTATAGGGACAAAATATCGATGATGGACTTTTAAATTCATAGATGATAGTAGATTTCATTCTCTACTTAACTCTTCTAATGAATTGTTGTTTCATTGCTTGATTGTTGATCTAAAACTTGTTGTCTATTGTATTCTATCAGATTTTTCCCTGTTGAAGACTAAGGATAATTTGTTGTATATTATCTTAGTCATAATATTCTTTACTGAGCTAGTTGAGCTCACCCTTTTCTTTTTTATTCCATTTTTCTTTTCAAGAGGCGAGAATATAGCGAGAACTAGTTGGGGTGCGGAGTGATGGTTCAAGATAGTTGTTTTAGTAGTCCTCACTATTCTGTAAAATAGTGTATCAATAATTATAATGAGGACTTTATTTGAGTGTGGATATTGTCTAGAAGACAATATTTGTATTTAAACTCACAGTTTATGTGTTATCGTGTTTTGCACGACAATTGTAATAATAAAGTTGTAGTTATTTCTGTACCATGTATTTGGCGACTCAGAATAGGTTGGGTGGATTGGACCTATTTTGGGGGCGTCACAATTTGGATACATATAACAAAATAGGTCTGTACAGTTTGTGCAGACTGTACATATATTTTTTGGTATAGGTATCTAAATCACGCCCAAAATATTGTATTATGAAAAAATTTCAGTTCCATAAAATATTAAAAAAAATTTAGTTGTTTTAAAAAAAATAGGGTCCGAATTTGATTAGGTCCGGAAGTCCGGACCTGATCCGTGGTGTTTATATATATATATATACTAACGATAACCCGTGCCTGAAGGCACTGTATAATTCTCAAACAAATAAAAATAAATTATGAACACAAAAATTTGAAATGAGAGTTATTTTGCGGCAACATATGATATCTGGGACTTGCACTGCTCTTTCTTAACAAACACATGCTACACATGCTACTAAAAGTAGAATTATCTCCTAGTGAACACAACCATCTTGAAATTACATTATCTTTGCCAGTGCATGATGTACATATAACAACATAAAGGCACGACGTAATGAAAAATATTACATTATCCAAAGACATATATCACCACAACAATTAATACATACTCAATCATCAACACATATCCAACCACCAAAACATCAAGCTAGTTGGTACTAATTTCAAGAAATTTCGGCAGAGTTCCCATTAAAAATAGATATCTAGAAAATTTTAAACCTGTCTAACAAAACTTACAATAATTAATACATATCCAAATCACCAAAAAAAACAATCATTCCACACCCAAAAATCATAATAACCATGTATAATTAGTTAACTTTACAAAATACGGAACCAAAAATATACAAACATGCAGAAAATAGATAAACATGTTGAGCATAAGACCCATTACTTCATAGCTTACACTAAGTATTCTTTAAAGCTTACACCAAGTATCCTTCAATGTATACCTGAAATTATTTGAAATATAAAAATTATTGAAATATGCGAGTCAAAATAAAACAACTGTAAATCCGAAACATAAGAACCCATATTTGAAATATATGAGTCAAAATTATCGAAATATACGAGTCAAAATTATAGAAATATTTGAAATATGAGCGCACGCATATTTACTTTATGAACAACGCAATGCTCTGAAAGACCTTCTCACCTTATATATTATTCCAGTACTTTGTCCTAATAAAAATTTTGAGAAAAGTTATCACTACCTGATCCTCAACCTTCATATGCTTTGAGAAAAGATTGGCAGCATGACATTCTTTAGTCAAAGGTCGCAAAACCCTAACGATGTAGAAAAAAGAAACATGATATACTGAACTACTCAATTTGACTACTGTCATAAGTTTCTCTCTCCCATTTTCTCTACCTGAAGTAATTTTTTAGAATTTTGAATAAACTGATATTAATGAGAAGGTTCGACTATGCTATTCTCTATTAAAACTCAGTTCAAAGCTTTAGCCTTTGTTTGAATTTTTGGATCCTAAGACAGTCTCAGACACTCATTTTAATTGGTTTACATAATTAAAAAAATTGTTTTTCCTTTTGATAATGGAAAAAGAAGCATGATGGAGATGGAGATAAAGATATAAATGACATCAAAAGCGATTAAACCAAATAGATTTCTCTTGACTTTGACGGTATCCTTTAATTCTCCTTTGAAAACTTTGTCAAATCCTCATTAGCAACGACAAACTGATCTACATCCTTTGACTCGTCCTTCTTCCCATTCTCAATTGAGGTAGCTTTCAATGTATCTAAATCATGTAAGGATTAAAAAATAAACATGAGGGAGAGAGAATTACCTAACAAAAGATACAAAATGCACATGGTGAGTAAAGATGTTGATTCTCACAAAAAGAGCAAAAGTATGATTACAACTATTAGAGAACCCCGAAAGCATAGAAAGAACCCAAAAAAAAGTACACAATTCATAGAACTCACAAGAAATAATTTCTCAAAACATTAAGGTTGAACACATCTAAAAAGTCTAAGTAACAATTTGATGGCAGACTACAAACTTCTCAAATATTCATTGCTAAGGGTCCTACAAAGTATCATGGAACACTATCAATTCAAGAGGACAGTTTAACCAGTTTCTTTCCATAAAATTTGTTAGTGATGTTGGGTTGAGTTACTAGTGCTTTTCTTTTCCATATCGAGCAAGAAATAAATACATATGAGAATATGCCAAACACATGGGACTTCGTTCAAGCTTTCTTCACTCTATCCCATACTTATCAAAGGTTAAAATCTCGTGTATGCTACATATGAGAATAGCTATGCAATCAATTTAAAATTATGCAAAGTTTTGGGCCAACCAACTGCACAAGGTATGAGAATGTTTT
Organism: Panax ginseng; assembly: GCA_020205605.1. Lineage (NCBI taxonomy): Eukaryota > Viridiplantae > Streptophyta > Magnoliopsida > Apiales > Araliaceae > Panax > Panax ginseng. The sequence goes on along the minus strand of CM035134.1, from coordinate 26,190,242 downwards.
TTATGATATAAGTAGAAGACTGAAACAAATAATTTCAACTTCCTCTCCCATTTGCAACTAAAAACAAAGGCATGTACACATAAAAGGTAAAAACTCAGTACTCCATATTTTGGACACCGGATGCATATTCACACCACGCTTAGTACTCCATCACACGCTAATCAAACCCATACCGAAGAGAAAGAGAGACAGATAAAACCCTTGAGTGGAAATTCCCAACAACAAAAAATTTAAACTAAAACAAAATGAAACAGGAAAAATAAGAACACGTAAGAAAAAAAAAAGATCAATTCATAATCACAAACCCAGCAGAAAAGAACCCTCTCTTCTTCAAATACCCACCAGAAATTAAAATCAGATAGAGAAAAGAACCTTGCCGCTTGCTGCGATAGTGATCGAAAATGAAGAATACCCTGCAACTTGATTTCGGGAAATCTTTGTATAGAATTTAAACAACTTTCTCAAACCTCAAAATGAAGGAAATGCCCGGCGGGATAAGGAGAAGGCGGAATGAGAAGGGGGAAGAGGTATAAGGCGGGACTTGGGCAGAGTATGGGGAATTTTGAATTGGGCATTTTTGAATTGGGCAAAGGTATGAGAATGTTTTTTTGTGAAATGAAATAATTGAGATTAAATTTGAGTTATTGGATGATGAAGTTTTAATCGAGACCGTTGTTTGTTGAAGCCGCTCTGTTTTATTATATAGAGTTTGAAACATAATTTATAGTAATATATTAGTAGATATTCATACCTGTCCATTATATATGGTTACGTTTATGCCTTTACCTAGTAGCTCATCAACCTGGTATATATGAATACCTGATCAATTTGGCATCGTGCAACAGATTTATGCCTGCCTCTTGACGTTGCAAGAATGGATTAATCAGAGCATATATGATACTATCTCCTAGACTCTTCAGATGAAAGCAAACTATAAATTTTTACTAACGATCTGTATTTGTGGTCATTCCCTTTGTTGATTCCTTTTCCTCCTCAGAACAAATGACACAGAACCTTTACAACTATTAATTGATTTATATTCAGCTTCAAATGACACGATCAACAATGCCACAACTTAGGTTCAGCTCTGGATCATTCAAACCACTTCACTTCTTTTCAATGAACTATTTTTAGAAGAGTTGAAATTAGAAAAATTACTTGGAAGTTATCTACAGCATGTCTTACTGATTAGCCACCTTCACCCAGCATTGGAGGTCCAATCTTATAACAGGTCTTTCCTAATGGATGCCAAACCCACAGATCCTATTATAAAATGAAAGAATTGTTCCGATTGAACAGACTCTGATGAATCTGGCCTTTAGCTCAATCTGCCTTTTCAGACATATAGAGACCATCTCCATAGATAAGTTGCTTCAAAACTTAGAATCTCAACATTACCAACTGAACAGAATCTAATCAAACAAATAACACTCAACGATGTAATCCAACCGTACCAAGGCTCCTTAAAAGTCCATCTAAAGGCATTTCAAAGCTCATACCATCATTCCAAAAAAGTCACAAACTAAGAGAGATAATTAATATATTAATCAGCGATGGAAAAAAAGAAAAGAAAGACAGAAATAATAATAGAAAACAGCATCACATAGGCACATATACTAAATCAACATAACATAAACAAAAAACAAAGTGTATTCATCATACACTTTAGTACGAATCTCATACATTTACAAATGAAAATACAATAAAGTCCTTATGTCATGCAAGTTACTGAGAAAGCTATGCAGGTCATGCAGGTTCACAGTTCTCCAATTTTTAACAATAAAATAACACAAGCCCAAATTTCACTCATTTATCTCATCTGAATTCTCTACAAAAAAATGAAAATTAATAATCACACGTAATCTAAAAAAATGAAAAATGAAATTTTACTGAGTTAACACACAAAAACAAACAAAAAGTGGGGTAAAAAAACTAAACAAAATTTCAATTTTCAGCTTAATTTTTCACCTCTCAAAAAGAAAATTATAATCATTTATGCTCTCAAAAATGAAAATGAGTTCATACTTTTACCCATAAATATCTATATATATACACACACATATCAATCACATAATAAATAAACCCAGATATAAATTTTTTTATTAAACTTTTTCCTCCAAATTTTGAGGGGATACAACAGGAATCATTCAATCTTTGTAGGATTGATGCAAAATTATGAACATAAAAACCAAATTCCAATTATACGCATTAACCAACCAAAAAAGGAGAAGTATAATCATCATCCAAGATATAAAAAGTAAAACTGAAAAATGAAGAAAAGAAGGGACCTGAGCGTCCATAATTTTGCCAAAACGGACAATCCTCCGACAAATATACGGTAATCTTGTGGTTCCTTCCCAGCCAATTCAAATTAATTAATCACAGCTTGAACTGAATAAGTTGACAACAAAAAAACACGATTTAAACACAAATCAATCCAAAACAATTTGAAGATTTTAGATTGTTCTTCAGGGTAATATGAAAGGACACTAATTGTTGAAGAAATGAATCCAATTTATAGATAAAATGTTCTGTTTTCAAGCAAATTTCAGATACAAATTCAGAAGAAATGTTGGGTTGAGATGAAAAATTGATTAAATGGAGGTAAAAAAGAAATTGGGTTTTGAGGGAATTTACCATTTCGGGCGAGGAGAGAGGCCATTTTCGTTGCAGGTAGTAGAAGCCATTGATGAAGTTATTGAGCTTCTTTCTTCTCTTTCTTCGAAAGGGTATACAGAAACAAAGAGGGGTTTTGATTTGGGCCTTTTTTTTTGTTCGTGAAATGAAATCTGACCCTTAAGATTAAGTTAGATTAGATGAAATCTGAGTCGTTGTTTGTTGAAGTCGCTCTATTTTATTATATAAATATATAAATATATATATATATATGTATATACTGACTTTGTATGGATATTGAAATCGGTAATTGATTGATTTGGTTTATCCATTGTTGACTAAAACATAGTAGTATCATATTATTATAAATAGACATTTATAGATACCGTAAATAGCACAACCTAGCAAGAACACACTAATGTTTATGCTACACACTCTATATTTATACAAACTAAATTTATTGGTTTTGTTTGTTTTAAATTTAGGATTAGAATCTCTAAATTCATTTTTCTATGCATTGAACAATCGAGTGAAATTCAAAATCAAAAGAAATGGAGAGTGAGTTGGAGAATGAAATTTTTTCTTGAAGAATGTATTCACCAGGTTATAGGCTAGGCGATAGTATTCATGGCCAAAAGTGGAAGAAATACTAAAAAACACCCAATAGTGCGTGATGTCAACTCAAAAGAAAGACCAGAAATCATTATGATCCTACAAATAACACATTTATTTCTGGTCTTTCTTTTGAGTTGACACCACGCGGTATATTTTCCCTTTATATAATTATAGCGATTTTTCATTTGCTTATAATCTATGATAAAATTATAGGTGTTTTTTTAGTATTTCTCCCACTTTTGGCCATGAATTTGGCTTAAGACTAGCCTTGTCTTCATTTCTCCAATTCACTCTCGATTTATTTTGATTTTGAGTTTCACCCGATTGTTCCATGCCTAATGCAAATAAGGATGAATTTAGAGCCTAACATGCATATTTAAAACAGACAAAATCAATAAATTTATGTATAATATATAGTGTGCGTAGCATAAACATTAGTGTGTTCTTGCCAGTCTGCTATTACTATTACGGTATCTAGAAATCCCCTCAAATGTCTATTTATCTCTCATCTCTCTCTCTCTCTCTCTCTCTCTCTCTATATATATATATATATATATATATATATATATAGTCCGGATCAGGTCCGGACTCCCGCATTTCAACAAAATCCAGACCTTTTTTTTTAAAATAACTAAAAATAAATAAATAATTATGGAACTTGAATTTTTACATGTCTGATGTTTGAAGGTGTGATTTGGATACATATATCAAAACATATACATGCGATGCATGCAGATGTACATACATTTTTGGTATAGGTATCAAATCACGCCTCATAACGATATATTATGGAAAAATTTGATTCCATATTTTTTTTTAAGTTGTTCTACAAAAAAAAAAAAAAAAAAATTGGTCCGCATTTTAATACTGGACCTGATCCTAGTTCTATATATATATATACTTATTCATTCCTCGTATAAATAATAATACGATACTACTATGTTTTAGCCAACAATTGATAAACCAATTCAAATCAATAAGTAACCCAAATTCCAATTCTAACATACGATTTTAATATCCAAAAAAGGTCAGTATATGCATATACACACATATATATATATATATATATATATATATATATATATATATATATATATATATATATATATATATTATTTTAATAAAATTATTATTAAAATAAAATATATTATTATTAAAATAAAGGAATATAATCTCAATTTGGGATTGTCTGATCTAGTTGTATGAATCTAGCTGCTTGCTTAATATATTGAACTGATTTAGAGTTTCGCTAGATCACCTAGCAGATGGAGAAAATTTATTAAGCAGTGTCCGTTAGTTCAACTAGCGGACCGCGTAATTCCATTTTTAATCTCCGCCTTTAATTTATGTAATGTACGGTTATGATGCTATTTGCCCAATTTTCATCCATAACAAATACATGTATTTGCTATGATCCATAACATGTATTTGCTATGGATGAAAATTAGGCAAATAGCATCATAACCGTACATTACATAAACATTTTTAATCTCCGCCTTTAATTTATGTAATGTACGGTTATGATGCTATTTGCCCAATTTTCATACATAGCAAATACATGTTATGGATCATGATCCATAACATGTATTTGCTATGGATGATGAAAATTGGCAAATATCATCATTCATAGATATTATATATGTAACGCCTCAAAATAGGTATACATCACCCATCTTGAGAGTGCCAAATACATGGTACAAAATTCAAATACAAATTAATTATACAACGATGAGTGTAAAATACGATAAAACATATCTTTGTGAGTTTTAATACAAATATTGTCATCTAGACAATATCCACACTCAATTGAGTCCTCATTATATTTATTATCACACTATTTAACGAGAATAGTGAGAGGACTACTAATGCTATTATCTCGGGACCGTCACTCTGGTTCCCGACTAGTAGTCCTGCTACGTTCTCATTTCCTAAAGAGAACAATGAAAGTAAAAGGTGAGCTCAACTAGCCCAAGAAGAAATATTATGACTAAGATAATACATAATAAATTATCGTTAGCCTTCAGCGAGTGTTAAAGCGATACAATATAACAAACATCAAGTTTAAGCTGCTGGGTGGAATAAGCAATCCATTAAAAGAGTCAAGTAGAGAATAAAATCTACTATCTTTTATGATTTAAAAGGTTTTTCATCATTTTTATCATTTGGGACTCGACAATAAATAATCCACATCATCCGTGCCACTACGAGGATATTCATTAGTATCACAACCACAAATTATCCATGCACTACGGGCCAAGGATATTCGTGTATTCATCAATGGTCATGATCATGCCAACAAGCGTCCATCAATGCACTATGGGTTGATGAGGACTTTTACGACATCATTTGTAACATTACGGTCGTGATTATACCGATTAATCTCTGGTCATAATCATACCAAGTCCATCTATGCACCATGTGTCACAGATGACTTTCAACATAATATAAACATGAGGATGATGACAATGATATAAGAATTCAATAAAACAAGTTCAAGAATTAATTTATCCGAGAACTAATAACGTCCAAATTGTCAACATGACACTTCTTTGTAAAGTAAAATTCAAGAATGCTCGGAAGAATATTTCCATGAAAAGATCTTTGGATGAAGCACAAATATCAAGGATATTCCACTAATTTTATGGAGTATAGAAGTCAAAACTTTAACCAATTGAGTATAATAAAGAATGGAATAACAAAAGAAATCACGGGCGTACGCGATATAACCGCATGCAGACAAGTTATTCCAAGCAGAATAATAAATAACGGAACCGAAGTCATACGTAAATAAATGCACGCGGGATATTCCACGGAATAATAAATAACGGAACTAGGTCAAAAGTAAATTCTTGACAAGCGGGATGTTCTAACAGAATAATAAATAACGGAACGGTCATGCGTAAACGCATTGAGGCGAGGATGTTCCAACGAGAATAATAAAGAATGGAATAACATAAGAATTTCACCATGTATGCGGTACTTGCGCATAGGCGAGTTATTCAACATAATGATAAAGAATGGAATAAATGAAGAATTTCACCAAGTATAGGGTAGATCAGCGTATACAAAGTTATTCCACGAGAATAAAAAAATGGAATAATGAAGTTCTCTTCATGAATCTGAAAGAAATAATACCCATTACCTTAGAACAAACCTGGATATAGAGTAGTGAAGTAGCGAGAATACATTTCTTCTTTTCTCTCTAGTTTTCTCTCTAGAGTTTCAAAATTGAATTCGTAAGAAATAATGAAGGAATGAGCTTCAATTTATAGGAGAATGGGTGAATAGTAACTAATTCTGAACGGTCCAGAGATGATTTACTTTTAAAGCAGGCAGGTCATTGGTTTACTATAAAATATTCTAATAAAACAAAAATTTTAAATAAAATATAATATATTATATTTATAATCTAATAAAACGAATAACTTTATAAAAGTATTACATTTTATATATAAAAAGATTTTACTATACAAATACTATATGCAGAGCACTATGCAAACACTATGAATAATAAAATATAATATATTCTATTTATAGTCTAATAAAACGAATAACTTTATAAAAGTATTTTGTTTTATATAAAAGATTTTACTATGCAAAACACTATGCATAATAGAATATAATATATTCTATTTATAGTCTAATAAAAACGAATAACTTTATAAAAGTATTACATTTTATATAAAAAGCTTTTCTCTGTTTTATTACATTAATAATACTAATAAAAATAAAACTTCATCATTATTATTATAATTCACACTATTAATCGACCAGGTCGTTCCCAGGAAAGAGGGGGCTTTCCAATAAGGATTTCTCCCTATTAGCGCGCAATTAGGTAATCAAACCTCTCCTTGGCAGAACTTCTAGACATCGTTAATATTGCAAATAATAATATTAATAACTTCGTCGTCTCAATTATTGATTTAATAATATATAAAATATCGACAATAATTGAATCAATTAACGTGAGATACTATGCAACAATTACTGAAGCAATAATTGAACAAAATTGAGTGACTTCTCACGTAAGCATCAATAATCAATACCATGTGCTACTATGAAACCACGCGTATTCCTGTACTTTTAACATCGGGTGTTTCAACAGTTAACGATAAAACTTCCGCCGTTATTTTCATAAAATATTTTTGTCATTTTCTCAATCCGACAATAATTCCGTTACGGGGTCCACTAATGATTGTGTAAATCGTAAATCGAATATTCCTTGTTTAAAACGAATATTCCCCGACCAATCGAATATTACATAACAACTTGCGTACTTTGCAAAATTTATAACTATTACCCACAACTATAACATTATATCAAATTCATTCCATAATATTCAAAAATGATATTTATGGAAAATTCATCTTTATTCATAAAAGTCGGGGTCTTACAATCTCCCCTTCTTATGAAATTTCGCCCTCGAAATTAGGGTACGTACCTGGTATGTCGAAGAGGTAAGGATACCTTGATTTCATTTCAGATTCTTGATCTTCAGATATATAATTCATGGACAAATTCATTGAAACAAATGGGGTAAGACCAACAAAAATTCCAACACGAAACATATTAAGAAATGGAATATAGACCTCCTCCAAACTTGGCCCTTCAATTTTGGCCTTTCCGAGGCAGCGAAGATCTTTGTGAGAAAAGACCTTGGAGGAAAGCTTGAACTTTGTAGAATCCATAGTCGGATGAACTAAAGGAAGGCAACCCGCCAGATGGTGGGTAGTTACAGTTATATGAAGAAGACTTGGGCGGGGAGAAGCTAAGCTGAGCGAAGCTTCTCCATTCAACTCAAGTTCGGGGCGAGTCACTTTGGAGACAATGTTCTTCCAATCAAAACACTTTGTAAACATCTTCCTGTCATGCATATATTCCCTTGCTCATCTAATTGAATGAAAAGCGGACCTAAAGTTGTCTCAAGAACGTAAAAATATACCCATGCAGCAGAATCAGATTAAATATCCGGTTCGATCAAGTGAAATTAAATATCTGAAAAACATCACCAAGTTAAGTACTTTTATCAAATTTACTATTGCAAGAATCTCAAAGCAAAACTACGAACACGTAAAACTTTAAAGAATAGTAAAAAGAAAAAATGACCACTTTTTAACTCATTGCCGAGGTAGTATCATCACCGCTGTTAACGCCAAGATCTTCTGTCATGTCCCAATCACGTAAAACGTCCTGATCTTGCACAATAAACACGATCAACACCAAAAGCTTGACGGCTTCGACCGTCGGGGGATAGCTCAAGCGTGAGAGTCAGTATAGGCGATCACAAGGTTAACAATGGAGGATAAAATATCTAGTGTATTGAGAGAGATAAAATTATCAGTTACCTTTTCTTGGACGACCTCTTTGCTATGATATACTCCAAGATCCGATTTTGCGTGCAACCGACCCTCCTAACACCACCTACTGCAGGTAGCTTACCTGTTGATCCCATCCCCTTTGTTCACCGCTGGCCGAATGTCCAATCCTCAGTCAGCCATTATCTTTGTCATCATCACCGGTCAAAGATGCAGATATTTAAATATCTGCTGGGTCAGCCCACTAACCCGACCCAACAAAGAGGACCCAACTGATCGGGCCCAACTAAAATGATCCGGTAGATTAACCAAGTAACTCGGCCCAAGCCCTTTGGCCCAATATCTAAAATATCAAGGCCCAACATTGCCCCTCAGTCTTTTATTAAACAGGATGTTTAATGAAAGAGTATAAATGGCATCGGTTCAGGGCAAAAGGAATTATAATAAAATCAATAAAGACCTAAAATATAGCTTACCGAGGCTCATCTAGTGAACATCAAATAGCAACACAAAGGGTTCATCTTCGTCGACCTCTACAGAAGTACCAACTGAAGAGCCTTTAACTACTGAAGCTCAAGCCACAGAATCAAATCCCACTAAAGGGACAAGCCAACCTCGCCAAAGAAAGCAAGCTGGCTGAAAATCAAAATACCCCATCACCCAGACTTACAACGAGTGCTTCCTCGATATGCCCCTTGATGAATGGACTCGAGTCCTTCGTTCAAAAAAGGGGGAAATCCAAATAACTCCTCCAACCACCGAAGAGCCACAAGTACCTCCCACAGAAGCCGATCTTCCTTCGGACACCCTAGTTGAAATCTTGGTTTCTGACAAAGAGCCTGAAGAACAAATAGAGCGCATATCAATGATATCCCTCACTCTCTGCCAGAATCCAATGAGAAATTCCCATGTCGACCTCTAATAGCATGCGTTCGTGATACCGATGATCATCGGTTCGGCAATAGTTCCATAATGGACCTGATGGACGAAGGAATGAAATACTGGACTAAAAGAATTTGATATTTTGACTTATTCATTTACATCGTTGCCCATTAATTTAAACTGATTGACTAATAATGGTCATCTGCAGGCAAACGTTATCTTCGGGTACCTCCGTCCCAAATACAAAGAAGCCGAAGAGGATGTCGCTAGAAGGGAGAACACCATTCTGAAGTCGGGTCATCATTGATATAAATGTCGATCCAAGCTAAAGAATCAAAGCATCTGGCACATCGTCAGAAGCTGGAAAGAGTTCAAAGAGCTTCGGGCCCTTAGGAATTTGGGTCTGCCACTGACCGAAGACCTTCGTAAGGAAATCCAGCAAGATCTGAGAAAATTCGTAGAAGTTGAGCGATGAGAGATCGTCCATATGTATGCCAAAGGATATGAAATCTGTCGAAGTAAAGGCAAGAAAAAGCTTGTCGCGGCCAAGGTAGATCCATCTCTTCTAGACTCTTTAGTCGGCAGTGATGACAAGGAAGAAGCCTGAAGATGACCTCCTCTTTATCTTTAGCTGTAGAACTTTCTGCAAAAATTCTAACTTTTTGTGAACAGTTAATATTAATGAAATATCAACTTCATGCCTTATTACTTCTGGGTGAACATTTCTTGTCAATAATTCATCATTTATCAACGTGAAAAATGTACAAGTGCCTCTTATCTTAAACTGTTAGTCAATAATCAAGAAAATTATATAACAGTTAAGAACAATGATAATATAATCCGAACTCAACACTTGAACAAAATAAAGTAATGCATAATTATAAATTCTAGAAAGTGTGAGGCAGATCATGTATAAGGTGAATTCGGCTGATCCTCCTTGCACCATTGGGATCTTGTTTACCACTCGGGGTAAAACAAGTATATAAGGACCATGGAATTTGTTTACCACACGGGGTAAGACAAATTCATAAGGACACACCTGACAATAAGGCTACCATCGAATGGTCAGCGAGTCCGACCGAACCTCCTTACTTCGGTGCATTAGTTTACCACTCGCGGTAAAACAATATTAAAAGGACTATGGAATTTGTTTAACACGCAGGGTATAACAAACCCATGAGGACACTCCTGCTGATAAGGCTACCATCGAATGGTCAGCGAGTCCGACCGAACCCCCTTACTTCGGTGCATTGGTTTACCACTTGCGGTAAAACAATATTAAAAGGACTATGGAATTTGTTTACCACGCAGGGTATAACAAACCCATGAGGACACTCCTGCTGATAAGGCTACCGTCGAATGGTCAGCGAGTCCGACCGAACCTCCTTACTTCGGTGCATTTGTGTGCTGAATCTGAACCTGAAATCCTGCTACACTGATTGTCCGGAGTAGAATATCTGTCTGCACACAGCGCCCATAAACTCTGCTTTTGCTGAAACACTGCAACGACTTTGTAGGACTCCTCAGCTGGTTTCAGCATCCCTAAGGACATGGCTTGCATAGTAAATTGGGTACTGTTTTCCATCTGAACCTGCAGCTTTAAACGGGCTTCTTCAACGATAAGTATCCGTAGGGTGGTGTGCCCTCCTCGAATTCTCAGGAGTGTGGCTTCTAGATCTGCTTCGGTGATGAGCCCTTTCGCTGTGGCGAGAACAATCAAGGCAAAATGCCTTCTTTGTATTTTCAGGTGTATACTCTCTGGATCAACTTCTTCGTCTGCTGCGACCATAATCCCGAGAACCGATAGGATGAGGTACCCTCTTCGGATGCTCAGGAGTATGGTTCCTTGGTCTTCTTCGATCATGAGGATCACCTTGAGACATGTCTTCAAAGTGTATAGGCTGCGTTCCAACTCATGGTTGTCCATCTTTAGGCTTATTACGTCTTTCAGACTGGACATAATTGGACGCCTCGTCCCTCCAGCTCTGCCATCCGAAGCATCTGCTCATAATTAGACACCTCGTCCCTCAGCTCTGCCATCCGAAGCATCTGCTCAGCTATATTCTCGCTCTACTTCAAGAGAACATCCAAAGCTTTATCGCGCCTTCGTTCGCCATCTTTGCCGACTTGGCGACCTTGTCTTCCGACCACCGGATTGCCGAAGTTCTAGGTGAGGTGCCTTCTACCGCTAACCGGCCATAATCACGCTCCTTGTCGCCAAAGAAAGACCAACCATCTTCGGGCTTCACCATGGGCTCTCGAACGAGAACCCCCCGATTCATATTTGGAAGCCGTCCCTTCGGCATCGGCTATCCCTTCGGTGTAACAGTTCTACTCCTCACCATACTTTCCGACGTAGAACAAATGAATCAAGTGATTGAAATATCAAGGACACTAGAACACAGCCCTCCTTCTAGCGCCAATGTTAACGCCAAGATCTTCTGCCACGTCCCAATCACGTAAGACGTCCTGATCCTGCACAATAAACACGATCAACACCAAAAGCTTGACGGCTTCGACCGTCGGGGGATAGCTCAGACGTGAGAGTTAGTACAGGCGATCACAAGGTTAACAATGGAGGATAAAATATCTAGTGTATTGAGAGAGATAAAATTATCAGTTACCTTTTCTTGGACGACCTCCTTGCTATGATATACTCCAAGATCCGATTTTGCGTGCAACCGACCCTCCTAACACCACCTACTGCAGGTAGCTTACCTGTTGATCCCATCCCCTTTGTCCATCGCTGGCCGAATGTCCAATCCTCAGTCAGCCATTATCTTTGTCATCATCACCGGTCAAAGATGTAGATATTTAAATATCTGCTGGGTCAGCCCACTAACCCGACCCAACAAAGAGGACCCAACTGATCGGGCCCAACTGAAATGATCTGGTAGATTAACCAAGTAACTCGGCCCAAGCCCTTTGGCCCAATATCTAAAATATCATGGCCCAACAACCGCATAAATTCCTTCTGGTTTCAATCAAACCCAACTTAGCCAGTAACTCTTTAGCTACTTTTCACCATCTTATGTATTCTCAGAGGAAACCAATTGAAAACCCAAATCAAAAGGTTACTTTCTTGAATATCTACATAAGATGTTCTTGATGGACAAGTAGCAGAAGAAGCTATTGTTGACATATCAGAGCAAATTTGAAAAGCCCATCATTGAATTAACCATATACTAAACAAAATCAATCATCACAAAAATACCCAACAAAAAAATTTCAAAAACTTGAGTTCGGGACACCAAAATACAAGATTTTGAGCTCAATAAATTGAAAAAGTGTCACTAAAAAAAAGAAATGGGTCTTCGATCTTTTGAGCAATGAAGAAAGAGAAGAAGCAATCTACCCTTTATTTTATGTTGTGCAAAGGCTTTTCAACATTATAGGAATCCAGACCCCTTTTGGAAGAAAATCACTAACATTTATGCATCAAATTGAAAGTTATAGCTCTTAAAAAGAGACGGTTCAACAACTATGGTTCCAAATATATATATATATATAAATATAAATATATTTAATTATAACATACAATGCATTCTATGGAATCTCTTAATTATGCTAATTAAGCTGTCGAGCAATAATCAGCTCTTTTTTCTCTTTTTTTTTTGTGTGTGTGTGTGTGGTTACTAGTGAAAATTTCAATTTACCAAGATTACATTATATTCTTGTCACAAGTTTCCATGCATTGGAGAATGGCATAAAGATTAATCCTAATAATCAAGGTATTTGAAGAGTTGCCCCCCCCCCCCCCCAGCAAGTCTTTAACCTATGCCCACTCTCCATCTTTCACAAGTGTTAGCAAAACCTTTAATGATTTAAAGTCTAGTTGAATCTTCAGCCAATATAACAACTTAATTTGGTTCATAAATACACCACTTTCTTGCAGGCTCCTTCCCTAAATAAGTGTAAAGCTGAAGACAAGTCCAGATTGATGTAGAAAACCTATTCTTTGGACAGAAGAAAACATGATGCAAAAGACTTTAGGCCAGTTATATAGAACAATAGAGAGAGAAGTATTGAGAAACAATGGCTTGATGATTTTTTTTATTGATTAAGAATGAATATATATATATATATATATACAAGATTGAGTATTGCCCAAGTACCTATTCTAGAATTATGGGATTACAATTAATTTACAAGGATACTAATTGCTAGAATTATGAGATTACACTTAATTACAAAGATATTACAATATGTTGTATTTAATTATCTAATATGCCCCCTCAAGATGGAACTCCTGTGGAGAGTCCAATCTTGGTCTTCAAGAACTGAAAGCGAGTGCGAGGGAGAGGTTTGGTCAAGATATCAGCTAAATGATCTTCGGAGGAAATATGGGTGATACGTAAAGCTCCAGTTTCTACTTGATCCCGAATAAAATGATAATCAATCGCAACATGCTTCATTCGTGAATGGAAGATAGGATTGGAGCAGAGATGAGTTGCCCCAACATTGTCACAATATATAATCGGGGCGGTAGAAATAGAAACACCAAGCTCGGATAAAGAGAACAAATCAAACTAATGTAACTTTCGGTAGCCTATAGCGACAGCGAGCGATATTCGACTTTAGTGGAGGGCGTGAAGTTGTGCGTTGTTTCTTGGAGGACCATGATATCGGATCGCGTAGAGGTAAACAATATAAGCACTGGTGGAGGTGTAGTCGTCCTTATTATGCAAGCCCGATCGACATCGAGAAGGCATGAAGAGATAAAGGTGTGTTGTGGTGCAATGCAAGACCATGATCAGCTGTACCAGAAAGATAGCAAAGCAAGCGCTTAATGACATTCATGATGATCGGTAGTAGGTCGATGCATGAATTGGGACAACTTATTAACAAACATATGCAATATCAAAGCGAGTGAGACACAAATATTGGAGACTCAACAAGCGATCTGTATTCGGAAGGATCGGTTAAAGCGGTCTTAGGAAAGAAGCTGTAAGTGTGGGCTCAGAAGTGAGAGGAGTGGTGACTGATTTGGCGCGGTCATATTTGTCTTGACGAGAAGATCATGATATACTTCCGTTGAGAGAGAAGTAAACCGGTAGAAGTAGTTGCAACTTCAACACCAAGAAAGTAAGTCAAATTCCCAAGATCTTTGATGGAAAATCTTTGCCAAGAAGATCGATAAAATGTTGAAGCTCTTTGTGGTATTGCTTCCGTAATAATTATGTCATCAACATACACAAGAAGATAGACTAGATTACCGCGGTGTTGAAGACAAAGAGGATGTATGCATGAGAGTTTGTAAATCAGATCTTACAAGAAATTGTCAGACTCATGGTACCATGCTCGTGGTGCTTGTTTGAGACCATATATAGCCTTATGTAACTTGCACACATATGTGGGAGTATCACGATCAAGAAAACCGGTGGTTGCACCATAAAAACATCTTGAGAGAGATGACCTTGTAAAAAGGCATTGTTGACATCAAGTTGGCGAAGAGACCACCCCGACTAATAAAGAAATTTGAGTACTAAGCGAATAGTGGTAGGTTTAACAAGCTGATTTGAATGTGTCATGATAATCAACATCGGGGCGTTGATGGAACCCTTTAGAAACTAGTCGCTTTGTACTGTCAATGGAGCCATCGGTAAAGCGTTTAATTGAAAAATCCATTTACAACCAACAAGATTTTGCGTGGAATTAGGTGGGACAAGGTCCCATGTGCCATTCACGCACAAGAGCATCATCATACTCCTCGGACATAGCTTTGCCCCATTTAGTATCTTTAAGTGCTTGGTTCAATGTTTGCGGCTCAAGTTGAGGGTTCAATGTAGCAGTAAGATTGAGTTTCTGAATTGGTTTATGAATTTTGTTTTTAGCACGAGTGGTCATGGTGTGGGTGTTGGTGGGTGGTATTAGAGGAGGAGGTCCTGAGAGAGTGGTAAAGAAGAAGAGGGTTGGTTGTGTGGGTTATTATTGGTGGTGGGGAATGTCTTTGGTAGAGAGGATGAGGAGTGGTCAATAGGAGATTGGTTGTGAGAGGAATTGAGTCAGGCGAGGTTGTGGAGGGTGTGTTGAGTGGTCCAAGTAGCGGGAAGAAATAATGTTGATGGAAACTAATTTGGGAGTGTGTGTCGGGACTTGGGCGACTTTGATGACTTTGAATGGAGTTGAATAGAAAAAGCAGATTCCTGAATCGAACATGACAGGATGTATAGAGTGTAGAAGTAGAAGGATCGAAGAGCAGAGAGAGGCACTTTGGGTGAGGAGTACCCAACAAACACACTGAGGATGGGGCGAGACTCAAGTTTGTGACTAGAGTAGGGGCGAAGCCATGGATAGCATAAACAACCAAAAATGCAGACTTTGTGTGTAGTTTGGTGGGAAGCGAGAATAGTGACTCATAAGGAGAGGAAAGGGAAAGTGTGGGTGTGGGAATACGATTAATGAGATACACTGCAGTGGTAAATGCATAGTTCCAATATGTGAGCGGGAGTGAGGCATGAGTAAGTAGAGAAAGACCAGTTTCAACAATATGTCGATGTCGGCGCTCGGAGAAACCATTGTGTTCAGGTGTATGTGGGGGAGAGGTAAGATGAGAAATTCCATGAAGGGATAAAAATTGATCTAATGCTCGATATTCTCCACCATTATCAGAGTAAAAAGTGACAATGGAGTGTTTGAAGTAATTTTCTACTAATGCTTTGAAGCGGATAAAAACAGCACAAACATGAGATTTCTTCTTTAAGGGGTAATACCATACATAACGAGTAAAGTGATCAACGAAAATAACATAATACTTGAAATCATCAACAGAATAAACGGGAGAAGTCCAAACATTAGAGAATATGACTTGTAAGGGATGAGAGGAAACAATTGTTGATATAGAAAATGGAAGCTTGTGACTTTTATTGCTTAAACATACATTACAATGAGACTTGTGTGAGATAGAGTAAGGTAAAGAAAATGTTGACATAACATGTTGCAGAATATGTGATGATGGATGACCTAATCTAGAGTGCCACTTCGGAGGAAGTGGTCTTGACTTTGGAAAAAAGCAATGGCGGAGATGATAATTGGGGAGAGGAGGTTGGCCACTCATAGACACCATCTTTAGACTTTCCCGTTAAAAGAATTGCCCCCGTGCTCAAGTCCTTCACATGAAAAACAGTGGGTAAGGATTCAATAGAAACATGATTTGTATTGCAAAATTGATATATAGAAATAAGGTTCTTTTTCATGTTAGCGCAAAGGATATTATGTAAATTGAAGGTGCGAGTAGGGGTGGGAGTGTGTGTGGTGGAACCGGTATGGGTAATGTGAAGACCGAGCCATCATGATCATGCGCGTCATCGAGACCTGCATAAGGAGTGTGAAGTGAAAGATTATTCAAAGTCTGTGGTAACATGGTGTGGCGCCCACTATCAAGTAGCAAATGGGAGTGTCGGTGTTCTCAAAAGATGCAAAGTGTGCCATGGTTGCCATGGAGTAGCGGGGCCGTGGAGCTAGTGGGCGTGATCGATGGAGCGGCGAGGATTAGGCGTTGACAAGGCGATAAAGGGAGCATTTTTTTGACGGTGTGTCTTGAATACCACAACCTTGGCAATACCCAGAGATATGGGCGTAGTGGAGGTCGATCATTACGAGGAACATGAGATTGTTGTCCTTGATTGTGAAAGGTGGTTGTGGAAGGACGCCAAGGAAGGGGAGAAGGTCGCCAAGAGTGATTGTTGCGTTTCTTGATAGGATTGGCGGTGGCCGGAAAGAATGATGGTGGTGCATGTGATTGTTGGAGAGATGCCTCCTTGTTAATGAGTTTTTCATGAATTTCAGCAAAGGAGATGGGTGTCTCACATGCATTAACTTCATCAACAATTTCTTTGTATTCCTCACCAAGATCATCAAGAATCTTATCAATAAGAACTTCTTCATCAACGGGTTTGCCAAGAAGAGCTAGTTCATCAGCCCTATTCTTTATAAATTCCATATATTCGGATATCGTCTTGGAACCCTTGGCATAGTGTTTCAATTGGTCTTTAATTTGTTTGATGTGACCACGGGATGGTTTGGCATAGGTGTTAGCCAAGGTGGTCCAGGCTTCTTGAGAGGTGGTAGTGCGGGTAAGAAGAGGTTGAATAGGTAGAGAAACTGCACCAAGGAGTGCACTGAAGAGAAGACGATCCTGGCGCTTCCATGTTGTGTAAGT
This sequence comes from Panax ginseng, assembly GCA_020205605.1. NCBI lineage: Eukaryota > Viridiplantae > Streptophyta > Magnoliopsida > Apiales > Araliaceae > Panax > Panax ginseng. Next base: position 26,172,653 of record CM035134.1, on the reverse strand, counting down.
TGGATTTGGAGCCGACTTATCATTAGCAGTGACTGTTGCTGTAGGACTGGGATGAGACCCGTTAAGAAATCCATAGAGATCATATCCTTCTAATAGACTTCGGATTTGGAGGTTCCACGTGATGTAATTGGTGGTGGTCAATTTTGTGATGTTTGAAGTGTTGATGGTAACAAGTGGATTATTTGGATCTTGTGTATTTTGAATAGTGGTATAAGCAGCAGAAGATGCAGAAGTGTCTTCGAAAGCCATTATAAGGTTGGAGAAGAACTATGAGAAAAAAAAACAAGGGAGAAGAAACAGGTCAGGAACGTGGGAGCTTTGATACCATATAAAATAATAGAGAGAGAAGTATTGAGAAACAATGGCTTGATGATTTTTTTATTGATTAAGAATGAATATATATATATATATATATATATATATAAGATTGAGTATTGCCCAAGTACCTATTCTAGAATTATGAGATTACAATTAATTACAAGGATACTAATTGCTAGAATTAAGAGATTACACTTAATTACAAAGATATTATAATATGTTGTATTTAATTATCTAATAAGTTATCTGCCAATAACCTCCTTTTGAAAACAAAGGAGTATTATATTAGTAACTTTATCCTCTAATTTTTTTTCATTTTTTAACCCAGTAGTGTGAAATGTTCTACAAGATCAACAAAAACAATTATTTGGTGCAATTATATTTCTGAAATCAAACCATCCTAAAATGATCAATTACTACTTTTGGAATGTGGAAACAATAATTCTTTATCGAGAAGTATCGGAGAATTTTACCATCCGAATTTTTCCATGAGAAAAGAAACGGGTTATGCGTTTCAATTGTCCTACTCGAGAAAACATACAAGTATTAGCACCCGTTATCCTCAACAACTATATTACTAACTAATGTTCATTCAGTTCTGTAAAACACAACAATCTCATTAATTTTATATTAGACAACTAAAAAAAAAACTACTGGACAATTAGAAATTGTTGGAAACTGTAATTCAATTGTTAAGATTGACCAGTAATAATAATAAGCCTCAAATGGTCTATTAAAGCACGTCAAATTCTGATGAATTTATTTTTTAAATTGATAATATGTATTAGTATTAAAGACATGCATAATAGACTAGATCAATATCATCCAGCCCCAACTTACCAATACATTGTGCATGTCAGTTTTTTTTTTCTTCTCTCCGGGTCAACCAAACAATTTTTATTCCTTGTTCGTTGTGGATATTACAACTAAGTATACGATAACTAAATGCTCTCCATTTTAAATTCATAGTTTCTAACTAAAACAACATATATTCTTGTTAATAGATTAAAATTACTTTTTAGATTGTTGGAAAATATATAGCAGTATTAACAAGAATAATTGTCGAATGAAAGTAAAATTGGAACAACTTAGTTGAGGTTTAGGCGTAGTAGAGCCTCTTGTCTAAAAAGTGATTTCACCCACCGATAATAATCACAGTACAAAATGAATTTGCGGCGGTCCTCTCGAGATTCAACGGTGAAGTCTCTGATCGTGTGTACTCACAGAAAGAGACTGTGGACTTGTCTTTGTAGATTGCCCAATTAACAGTTAACACAGAGTATATATGAACAGACTATATAGATAAAAGATGAAGGAGACTGTATATATTGTAACAGAAATAGAAGAAGGAGATGTAGCTGTTCTTTTTCATCTCTCAAGAACTGGAAAATAACGGTGCTACTTGGGTGCGCGACCAAGTTTGGCCTAGCCCAATTCTTTAGCCGTCCTCATGTGTACGAACCTAACCTTATTTCCTCAACCAAGTTACTACGTTCATAGGAAAAAAATACTAATATACACTATGAGTGTTTTCAAAATAGCCGATGTACCATAAGTTTGAAGCATAACCAACAGGTGGTTGTAAAGGGATTCACTGGGCCAAATGGTTGGATATGTGCACATCGAAATTACAAGGTGGAATGGGTTTTAAGGATTTTGAATGTTTCAATGAGGGACACAATGCTGGTGAATTCTGAAGGAGCCTAATTCTTTGGTGGCTCAAATTCTTAAGGCAAAATATTTTCCTTCCTGTTCTTTCTTAGAAGCTGAATTGGGGAATTCGCTAAGGCCCCGAGGTTGTTTGGTAAAAAAAAGGAACCTGATAAATTCATAATAACAAAATGATATTCACATGAAAATTGTCGTTATAGATCTTATAGTGACGATTTTCATGTATAGTGACATTTTTCATGTGAAAATATGTAAAAAATATCAATTTCCAAAAAAATAATCACAGTGCTTCTAAATCGATAAGAGAGAAAATCAAGTTCAAAACATTAACGTTGCCGGTTAATGAAATTTTAAATCTATAGACAAAAATAACCTCAATAAATATTGTACTTTCTTCCTTCCAAATTTTAAGATTATTATTGATTTTTGAAAAATTAATTTGTGATATTTTTAAAATTAAAATTGAGATGATTAAAAATTATAAAATATTAATTTCTTGCAATGAATATTATTCTTTCGATATTTTTCAATATTCATTGTTGTATAAACTAAAATCAAAGAAATTCATATCAATTATGAGTTTGAAAATATTTTAAATCGACTTTATAAAATCAATAATGAAGTAAAACAAAATTTAAACAGCTCGAGAGTTAAAATAGTAAAATAGTGTTATTAAGATGATTTATACTTTTTAGTTATCAAATATCTTTTTAAGTTCAAATATTATTTCATTCAGATAATTTAATTTACTAAAATATACTATAACTATTCAGATCTTAATTATTCGATTTTGTCAGTTATATCGCATAAGAAATGCCATGATGAATTGATGATGTCAGATTAGTGTAATGAATTTTCTTGTTGAATTTATTTAGAACATATAATTAGTTTTAAATTCATATATTACTAAAAAAAATTATCTAATTTTACTTTTTTATTATCTGAATTTCACGTGGCTTTTTTTTAATAAATTTAAGAATAAATTTAATTCCTTGCAAAATTTTAATTAATGTAGGTTTACTTTTCGTATGTGTAATTAGTTAATCAATTTTTTTTTTCCATTAGTTAATCAATTTTTTATTTTCCATCATACCATGCCACGTTGACATATGTGACTTAAATACATTCTTCCTCTCATCTCATATAATAGTTATTCGGTTAAAAGTCAAAAAAGGTAACGAAGTCAGTGATGCAAATATAAATTGAGGATCATTGAATGGACAGAAAATGATTTAACCCAATCATTGTCCATTCATTAGTATGAATTTTATAGTTAATCAAAGAAACACCTTTGAACTGTGAACTACACTTCTTTAATATACAAATAAAAACAGTACATCCTTCAGTTTTTTCATCCACGGAATTAAAGAAAGTCTCCTGCATAAATTTTGTCTTCTGTTCCTCAAAATCTGTTCAACAAGCTTCAATACCGGAGTTGTGTTATCCTTGTTAGGTACCAAACATGTATGCCCTAAAGCATGGCTGTCCGAGGCATATACATGTAACCGCGGCTTGACCAGTACAAAGCATTAGAGCTAAATATGGTCATCTGACAGCCTCCGGTGCAGAGTTACAATACGACGTGTGCAAGCAGACTAATTTAGTGCACGTCAGGCACACGCTCGCAAAACCGATGCCAGTTAGAAGTCCTAAACTGCTCTTTCGTGTATCCAACCTCACGGCCCTTTTGAACATGCTCGCAAAGCATGGGAACAATCCCCCGCAAGCAAAGACCATTAAATGATCCAGACCACTGTAGTTGTCGAGCCCTGAAAGTATTGCTCCAATGGCGGATAATGGGCCCACGAACCCAATTAAAGCTGCGGCTGCAAGGGACCCGTACCAACTGTCAGTTGCCCCATATATGCAGCTAGCCACAGCAGCTCCCCGAGGGAGTCCATGGAGAGAAACAGGAAGGACCATGTGTCGACCGAGCCCATAGGCTTTAGGTGCAGCAACGCCTAATGCAAGCCCCTCGGCCATAGCATGGACAGCAATTCCTAAACAGGACAAAAATGCCTGAAGGGTGAGTGCACTCAGTGAAAATCCTGTAACGGCAGATAAAGTATTTGCTGATGTTCTTTTGCGACTAGTGAGCTTTAATACACTGGAAGATGAAATATGGACAAATGCAGATCCCAGGGCAAGAAGGAACACAAGGGGAAAAAACCCCATCTTTGATGATAGAAGTAGCTGCAATGGTCGCCAGGCACCAAGGACAAAGGCAATGCCAGAAGCTACACCAGTGAGAAGGGCATGCTGAAGACGAAAAGCAAGAGCAAATGCGACCAGAAGATTGCCACCGAGCAATGGACCAAGACCAAAAAGTAGTGAAACGAGGAAAGCAGAAGTATCCTCTGAACTGCAATGTTAAGCACTCGTAATTTAGTCATATATATATATATATATATATATATATATATATATATATAGGGACCGCATCCATGGCAACCGGTTGCTGAGAGCAACCCAAAAAGTCAAGGCACAACAGCTTGTAACGGCTGGGACAATTAAAATGGGACGTCCCACTACAGCTTGTAGCGGCTGGAGTCCTTTTAATATATATGGTTAGACACTTAGACTTCCACTTGCCCATTATCATCTTAATATTATAACTGCATGATTACCCACTTTATTTGTTTGCCCAATTTTGTTTGTCTCAATTTTATTACTAAATAATTTTATTATTAATAATAATATTAACTAACTAATATTAATATTAAAAATAATATTAACTAGCTAATATTTTTTTGTCCCACTATTAAAATAAATATAATTACAAAATTATTATTTTAAACTTTTAAATTAAATATTATTAGTTAGTTAATATTATTATTAATATTAAATAATATTATTTTGTAATTTTGTAATAATGAGACAAGTTGCTTGCCATAAATATTATTACAAAATTTTAGTAATAATAAAATAAATATTATTACAAAATATTATTACTAAAACTTATAACATTGTAAATGCTTTAAATTAAAACCTACAACAATATGCCAACCGCTACACATAGTAGCGCCTTGGTGTTTTAATTTTTAATTTTTTTTACTTTGTTGTAAGTTTTAGTAATAAAAACATTTACAATTGTTGTAAAGTAAAAAAAATTATTGTAATATTAATAATAATATTATTACAAAATTATTAAATAATATTAATAATAATTATTACAAAAATTATTATTACAAAATTATTACAATTGTAAATTTACAAAATTGCTTGCCATAAATATTATTACAAAATTATTAAATAATATTAACAATAATATTATTACAAAATTATTAGTTAGTTAATATTATTTCATTAATTATTAGTTAGTTTTAAATTAAATATTATTACATAGTAGCGGCTTGGTGTTTTAATTTTTTATTTTTTTAATTTGTTGCAAGTTTTAGTAATAAAAACATTTACAATTGTTGTAAATTGTTGTAAAGTAAAAAAAATAAAAAATTAAAACACTAAGCCGCTACTATATGTAAATAATTAACATATTGTTGTAGGTTTTAATTTAAAGCATTTACAATGTTGTAAGTTTTAGTAATAATATTTTGTAATAAAATTTATTTTATTATTACTAAAATTTTGTAATAATATTTATGGCAAGCAACTTGTCTCATTATTACAAAATTACAAAACAATATTATTTAATATTAATAATAATATTAACTAACTAATAATTTTGTAATAATATTTAATTTAAAAGTTTAAGATAATAATTTTGTAATAATATTTATTTTAAAAGTGGGACAAAAAATATTAGCTAGTTAATATTATTTTTAATATTAATATTAGTTAATTAATATTATTATTAATAATAAAATTATTTAGTAATATAAATTGAGACAAACAAAATTGGGCAAACAAATAAAGTGGGTAAGCATGCAGTTATAATATTAAGATGATAATGGACAAGTGGAAGTCTAAGTGTCTAACCATATATATTAAAAGGACTCCAGTTACATAGACTAGAGGCAATTTGGGACAATGAAATGGGACGTCCCATTTTAATTGTCTCACTACCCATGTCAAGTTGTGTGTTTTCGACTTTTTGGGTTGCTCTCAAAGAACCTAATTGCCATGGATGTTGTCCCATATATATATATATATATATATATATATATATATATATATATAATGCATAAATGTGTTTTTAGCACATCGCAACAAGCACAAAAAATTGTGACATTCTTTTGAGGACAGAGGTGGTAGTTGTTTGGGTTATTCTTCTATTTAGTCCTCGTGTTATTCAAAATTCAAGTATAGTTTTCTTATTATGAATGATTTTACTCTACATAAAAAGCATTTTATTGACAACTTTAGTAAGTGAAAATAGAAAATCAAAAATAGATAAAAGAATAAATTTACAAGAAATAAGAGAAGAGACAAGAATAGAACAATTAAACCTTCTCCAAATGACAAAAAGGGAAAAGTACAACATCGCAGTGAAGTTAGGCAACTCTAACGTATCATTCATTTATCATGAAAATCATGAAAAGTTCACTCACTTACCCATTTATATCATTCATTTATAGTCACATACTTTTTAGGATATATAAAATTCGTAGGTATGTACATTGTTTTCTTTCTCACCACATTTGTATTATTGTTGTATTAGATTTTTTTTTTATTTTAGGAAAATATAGTAAAAAAAAGACAAAAATTTAAAAAAAAAAAATGTTATTTGACTTTTTATGAGTTGGATTAATTCTAATAAGTGTCTGTGGAGTTGAAACTCATGAGTAAGATTAAAAGATTTAGAACTCTTGAACCTTTGATTAGATACGAAATCTTAGTTTGAAACACCATCTAGAATAAAATTAATTTCATAAGCATTTTACAACTTCACGTTTTCACTAATTCTTAGTTGTGGCATATAAACTATGATTCGGGCAATTTTAAGAAAAAAAGTTGAAAAAAAAAGTTTTAAAAATTTGAAAAAGAAAAAGAAATAAATAATTGCTTCAACTGCATGGTATTTGGCCCAACGGTATGACTCGCCTCATGGTATTCATAAGGTCGAGGGTTCGATCCTTGGTGGCAGCAAGGAGGGTGTGTGTCAATGTACCAAAAAAATGATTGTTTCAATGTTCATTAAACGAAATAACTGGGTATCCAAGCCTCAGGAAGCATCGATAATCACGCTGAAAAGTGTGATAGATATAAGCAGTTTGACTAGTCTAATTTTGTGTCATTTGTTACTCGAGTTAGTAAGCCCTTATAGGTTCTCTAAAGTCAACTGGTTTGGGAGTTATTGGTCCAACAATTGCTACATGGGTAATTCAAAAATGCCTAAGAAAAAAAGACACAAGTCAAGAAGGGAAAAAAAAAGGAAAAAATAGAAAGTGAAAAAAAAAATTGAGTTTGCTTAATTTTCATGATAAAACATTCCTACTAAGAGTTGCATCATATACATATTCATGCATCATATGAAATTAATTTTATGAAAGATGGTATCTAAAATAAAGATCGAGTATAGTTGATATGGTGAAAGTGTAATTTTGAATTTAATCTTGCTTATGTATAATGCCCATATATACTTAGAAGTTTTTTTTCTATTTCATAATTGGTTAAACTCAAAAATATTTTATTTAAAATTTTTGAATTTTGTGAGTATATTCACTGCAAACCCTCATGAGACACAACTCGTCCACTTGGGGTAACCTTGGGTTTTAAAGGCTTTTTGCACATGCTAAGTGCAATCGTGTTTCCTACGAAAATGGGGTAGTTCTAATTTTCTTTTCTTTTACTCGACGAGCAAAAACTGGGTATGAGGGTATTTGATAGACACATAATATACACATTTTATTATCCCTAATTGTCCTTTTAATTATGTTAGTTTATTAAATTAATATGTTTTATTTTATTTTGTAGGATTTAATATTTTGTTGCAATAAAGTCAAAATCTTGGTAATCAATCAGTATTTAATGCTCCTATTCATGGAAGGAAAGATGCAAAGAAGAATTCTACAACGAGAAGGAAGAAGGTGGAACAATATTGGATTAATCTTGTTTATCTTGGTAAATAAGTTAAAGATAATTGTTCTAACTTTTAAAGATGGAAAAAGACTCTTGGGATATTACCATGTAGAGATTGAAGTCAAGAAGGAAAGAAAAGGATAAAAGGGAACAAAAAAAACCAAATTCAATGTATTAGTATTAGGTAACAATTCATTTGTGCCTATAAATAGGTATCATGTTTTAGAGAGAATGGGGAGAAATTAGAGTTTTTTTATTTATTTTTATCTTCTTCTTCATTTTAGTTAATTTATTTGTTTTCATGTCGAGTTAATTTCTTTAATCTAGGATGAAGATGAAATTAAATAATTATTCATGATAATATTTTCTGTTCTATTATTTATGTTCTTATGTTTAATTGATTTCTTCTTCATGTTTCGTTATTGAAATACCTACGTTTTATACTTCTTATGTGATTTTAAATTAATTAAGAGGTTTTGATAGATTATTGTTAAGATATGAGTTTTTCATAATTCATGCTTGCTCGAAGAAGTTTTGATGGGTTATAGTTAATCCTTAAATTTTCATAGTTTATATTTGCCCACGTTAATTGTAAAATTACTAAATCAAAGGGAAAGGAGATCAACACCAAAATTCAGTTATAAAAATAGAAGAGATTGGATTATTTATTATGTTTATTGTTTAATGCATTCGGATTCCTAAATTATTCCATTACTATTAGTTTTCGTATTCTAATTAGTTTAATTGTAATTAATCGATCTAAATCTTTATTTCTAATTCGCCTAAAATAGATATTTAAGGATACATTAAAATTAATCTAGTCTATGTAGGTTCGACATGTACTTGTCAGTTCTTCAATTTTCCACTGTAGACTTACAGTTACATATTTTTGGTCGCTTAATCAAGTTGGAGCAATGTAGAAAAATGTCACTTACTTGTAGTTGCTAAAATTTTGGAACACAGCACCAAGAGCCTCCATAAAGGCTACTGACAAAGTAGCTGCTGATGCAACATGACTTGGAGAGGACTCCTATAGCATCCAAAAGAATAAGAGAAAATAGTTCTGAAACTCGTAAACGTTAAAAAGCAAAAAAATAATTGCCAAACACCGACAATTTGAACATTTATTCAGGTTCCAATTTAAATATTCAAATCAGACTGTAAGCATAACTGAATAAGAGCCTCAATAACTGACAAGCATAATTTCTTCTTCCTTCTCTCTCCTTAATTTATATTGGGCCAAAGAGGGGTCTACAGGTGTGAGAGTACTAAATAACTTTCAGTCTTGATAATATGTACATTTAAAAATTATGCAAAGAATATCCCTGTCAAATATTGATACCAATAAATTAAATCTATATAACTTATGGCTGACCTTCAATGACGGTTAGTATATATGCCATATCATGACTGTGGACAGAACTCAATATTCAAGTGAACGGTAGCGGAAACACGGGTTATGAAAGGAACAACTCCAAATTCCTTCAATATATGCGATAATAGATTGACAGAAATCTAAGTCGAAGGTCTTTGAAAGATCACAAGAGTTTAGCTTGGTGTCTAAGGTTGTGTTTGATAAAATTTAATGTTAAGATCTGAATAATTTAGACATCTGAATAATGTAGAGCATCTGAATAGAATTGTATCTGAATGAACAAATGATGTTTGACAATTAATTTTTTCAAAATGTCTGAATAATAGTATTTTACCATTTTAACCCTATGAACAGTTACTCAAACTAGTCCACAATGCAGCCATTAAACCAAATCAAATCAAAACCTTAACGTCACTATCCATGGCCACCAAAACTAACATAAATACATGGGTTAATGCTCGCAAAATCTCACAATTACAATCCTTATTACCGTTTTTGCAAAATCATGGGTTACATTTTGATACAAGATCTGGAGAAAAAGAAATGATTATTCATTTGGTTTTGCTATGGATGGAAGTTGGGCTGCAGGCGAAAGCTTATTATCAGGAATGGCACGGCTTGTTGCGATCTTTAAAGGGGAGAGCTCACTGTTAAGTTCTCTGTCAGTTGTGCTTTGCTTTCCCATAGCCACGCTGCCATCCATCTTTCTAACCAACTCCATCCCCAGTGAGGATTATTTGAATCCATAAATGTTTGATTTGAAGGTTTAGATGGAAGGGAAGGGAGGACGGAGAAACATGGATGGAAGGGAAAGGAAGCCGGGGGACTGAAGGATTGGGCAGCAGGGACAGAGAGGGGAAGGGGAAAGAGGCAGAGAGGAGAGAAGAGAGAGAACAATTGGGTAGTAGGGTTATTGGGGATAAAAGAGGGATTTTGTAATATTGAAGAGGTCATTTTTGTCCAAAAAATAATTAATTTTGTTTAGATGTACCCCTAAATAGTTAAGATTTATTTTGTATTTTACCGATTAAGAGGCAAAAAAAAAATACCAAACAAGTTTAGCCTTAGACCGAATCAAAGGCACACCTATTAAGAGTCATTCAGACCTAATCAAACACAGCCTAAGAAGTATCATAATCATCACAAGTTAAATAGTCTTGATTAATGATAATTCGATTTTAAGTTTTTGTGTTTGCTAACCCAATCAAAGTTATGTAAGATTCCACTTCTTCACATCCAATCTTTAAATTTAAACTACCGCATCTCATGCCTTTATCTTTAAACTATCACATCTCATGCTTCAATTCTTAGGTTCTTAGAAATATAAACTTTAATCTTTAACTTGAGGATTAAGAGCATGTCCACTCCCATTACAGCAGTTCAGTTACTTCTCTGTATACCTCTTTCATGGCCATTTCGATTTTCATCATGTAATTTTATCTCATTTAGGACCAATATTTGTAAAAAGTGTACGGTGTACTTTCACGAATCTTTCATTCAGATTGAGGAAACAATATATAACATGGAGGAAACATAACAAAGAATAAAGTATTTTCTTATCCTTTGCACTAAAATCTTCAACATTATTACATTAAGCAAATAAACTAAAGCATGTTACCTTGAATGCGTCTGGAAGAACCTCTGCTATTACCATCCAGATCATACAGCCAGCTGCAAATCCCGTGCAAAAAGGTAAGAACTTGTTGAATACATCTGCGCATATAAACGAAGGCACTGCTACAATTGGCTGCATCAATTTGAAGAAAATATGTATGACGTAAGCAGAAAAATGGGGGGGGGGGGGGAGTCAATTATTTTATTTTTCGTCATGTATGTACGTACTTAACCAGCATGTTTTTTAGTCTTACATATAGAAATTATTAAAGCACTGAAATCAATTGTATGTTAACTTACTGCAGATCAAAATCCACCCAAAAGTCCCATAGAGGTCAAGTTATAATATAAGCCACGTGTGTACTATGATAAAGTGTTCGTTTATATTAGACACATTGAAGTTAGACCATATTCTACATGAAACAAGTGGCACTGATTGAAGAGAACTATATATCCCAAAATAAGTCTATTGGTTTCATGCTATATAGAGCACGAAGCAGAATGTGAAGCACTATTTTCACATAAACACACAAAAAAAAGGTCATCAGTATGAGGTACTGCTTCGTACCTATGTCTGCCTAGAATAGCTACCTATGTATAAATGAACCTAAACAATATTTGCTTAGAATAGTTGTTTAAGCTTAAGTTTGATTTTTCTTCATTTATGCATATAAAAGGCTCAGCTTGTAATGTTTTCAGCATTGTCAAGAGCACCAATCAGATCAACAGAATGCATATGATGCTACTAATTCCTCCAGCTCTTTGGGAAGATGATTTAACAGAATAATGATTCTGTAATGGTTGCTCAAAAATGGCTCATTTTGTGCCTCACCACAAGACTAATAATGCTTCTCACATTGCTGAGTTATATTTCAGGGAAATTGTGAGTCTCAATGGAAGTTAGGCCAAGGTTGTCAGTCTTAGAGAGATAGAGATAGAGAATAAGATAGATATATAAGTAGAGAAGAATTAGGGATGAAGATGCAGAATTCAGAGTTCAGAGAGTGAAGGAGGAGGAGAAGATATCAGTTTCCAGTTAGCATTCATAGCTTCTAAATGAACGAAGATTACCTGACATCTTCTTCTTATACTAGTATTACTTACCATAGCATGGATGCTAAACTACACCACTCTTCTCATTCACCCTTATCTAACTACTCACATAGTTACATGGAATAAACTTGCTACTAGAATATACAACTAAATGCAAACTACCCATTATACCTTTGCCTGACGATCCCTCCCCTTTAGACCATAGGCATTTTTGCAAGTCACAAACAACCCTCTAGCGTCAAAATTGAAACTTAAGTATTCGGACTTGAGAGATTCTCCATAGCCAAGTTTCCACATACTTGCAGAAGAAATCTGCCTTGTCCTTAGAAATAGTGTTGCCAGTTCTTGCAACTGTATTTACTTGACTACAATTCTACCCTTTTCTAACTAACATAGAATCTCACGGATTATGCTTGATAACTACTTACTGCCTACACCCCTGATGATATTACTGAGTTTGACACAAGCTGACAAACACAAGAACATGTCACAATCAAAGGAGACTTAGTGTGGATTCACCCAAGGAAAGAACATTTCAAAGCAATCTATTGCTCTCTCTCCTTGCTTTGGTGGTCTGTTTCAAGTATTAAAGAATATCAACAATAATGCAAATAAGATCGAGCTTCCTAGAAATTATGGTGCATCTGCCACCTCCTAACATTTCACATTTTTCCCATACTATGAAGATTATTTTTGAAGAAATCAAAGACTTGAAGTCTAATCTTTTCCTAATTCAGGGTGAGTGAAGCATAACGTAGAAATAAATGAAGCAATATTCCCACTAGACAAGTAATCAATGTAATGTATGAGGTATTGTCTCCTATCTATATTTGCCTAGAATAATTATATGAAGTAGAAATGAATCAGCAAAACAATGTTCGCCCAGAATAGTTTGTCTTAGGAGCCACCAGCCAAACATTTGCACATAATTTATGTTGATTTTTCTTCATTTGTATGCCTACAAAACAATGTTTGCTTAGAATAGTTGTCTAAGGAGCCACCACCGGCAAAACTTTTCACATAATATATGTCGACTTTTCTTTATTTGTATGCCTACAAAAGGCACACCTTTTAATAAAGTCAGTATCCAAAATTTGAATAAGAAATGTATTGTGTCCACAAAGCAATGGCTCCACTTTTAAGAGTGTCTATCATTGGATCCACGTAACAGCATTTTATGTCATATTGTTTTTCAGGTTTCAACAATCAGTGACCTCCATTGTTAAATTGAGCCAATTTTTACAGTCCACTTGCAATCTTGCATGTTGTACAGTCCGAAAATTAATATCAAACGAACAATTGTGATGCATTACCTGTGGAAGTGATGTGATCACACTCCATAACATTGCATTCTCATGGAGAAACACCCCTTGATGCAAGCACCATACTTACAGCTAAGCCCTCAGGTATGTTGTGCACAGCAATAGCTAAAGTTATTAGCAGGCCCTGAGTTACACCTTTCGAGCCAGCGAAGGATACTCCAACACCAGAGCCTTCACCAAAAGAATGAAGGGTCATAATTCCAACAACAAGAATGACTTTAGTTGCATCTGCTCCTTTTATGTCCAACATACTCACTTCACCGTACTGCTCAAGAATCTAACAGGGAAAAAAACAAGGATTAGTGGTATGACTACAAAAGACAACACTTTCACTCATGTTCTTTGAAGAGATTCCATTATATATTATCACTAAATGTAAATAAATTTCAGCAGGTTTTGTGCTTAACATATGCACCAAAGTTTTTTATTTGGGAGGACAGTGATATGTGATGTTGAAGCCCTAACTACTTCATTGCTAGATGATATATAAGAGTTTTTAGATAATATCAGGAAATTGTGCTGTGAAATCATCCTATAATGTAGAATGCAACTGAAGCTCCACAAAGGAGCATAAAGAATTTAATGAACTTGATTGTAAAACAATACAGAAGAATCAGCACCAGAAAAATTATGACTAGCAAAGAGGTGATAAAAATAATGCATAACCATGGAAATGAAAAGCAACAGTTTTTAAGTCTTGAAGGGTGTCAAAATATCAAATTAAATGCTAAGATGTCACTATAAGCTGATAGTTGGCTAGACTATAGAAAATCTCAGATATAGGAAAATCTTCGCATATAATCAAATGAGCTTAGAAGCATAGCCATACTTTTTATGTGTGTGCATAATAAATGAATAAATAATTGATAAGGATGTGCATAATAAATAAATAAATACTTCTGATTATCTCTGACTGATTTTGTATGTCACAGTCAGTAGTAGACGTGAGAAGTATGATAGTGCCAAGTTGCCAACAGGAACAAGAAAAACAGAAAGAATAATTATAATTTAAATGTAAGATGGTATATGTTATAAAACAACATTAATGAAAATAAACAACATAGAAGCTACTGGAATTTAAATTTTAAAGTGTAGAGTAAACAAAAGATACGAGATCCGGCCAAGAGTCATCACCTTCTTACAAAGCCAAATGAAAATGGCTCCCGCTAAAATACCCATGACAACCATATTGCCACTACTACCATGGTCACGTCCTTCCTGTATGAGATCAAAGCTTGCTGCCAACATCACCCCAGCAGCCATTCCGTTACATATCCCTTCCCACTGGGGATCAAGCTCCACAAAGAAGAATGGTATTGCACCCAAACCAGTGGCTGCAGCCATTGCAAGTGTGAACAATGCAACCGTGGACACTGAAACTCTGCTAACCTTTCTATCACCAAGTTCATCACTAGTTCTATCAGAACCGAAGGAACCCTTTGTACCTGAGCCATCAATAACGCTTGTATTCTTTAATGGTGCAGCTCTTAACCTTTGTGACTTTTCATTTTCTGAATCTGCCGTTGCATAACCATTCAGTGCTACTAAAAAGATTAATAGTAATAGGACAACTTTGAATGTTAAGTTCATTCTAGATGATAAGTAAATCACCAAACTATAAATTTTAAAACTTTATATTCCAGATGACAATCCAAATGCTCATATACTCAACTGTCAACCAAAATTATAAGGCTTTCAGTAGACCTAATTCATCTTCCTCTAAACAACCTTTATCCTGATCACCCGGAGAGCAATCAAGCAGAACTCTTCATCTAAACAGAAACAACTGGAAAATGTAACTGACGAAGGTCAAGAGCTGCTGAATTCCAGCATGTGAACGCTATAGATCAAGAGGTACCAAGCCTATACATCAATGAACACTTGGATACCTCAGCTGCAGTAAAAATATTAATTGAAATAAGCTTATAAGTTCAGCCCAGGAAAAGATCTAAGCCAGTGTCACTAGGACAGACCCATTACAAATAAATTCATAAAAATGTAAATCATAATGTTTACAAGTCCAAATTCAACAATATAAGGGTAAGGATTAGAATTGGATTTCAAACGAACCCAACCCAAAATGTTGACATTTAAGTAAGGAGAAAGTGTTGATGGCACATAAATTATAGAATATTAATTGGTTACAAACTTAGGAAGTGAAAGGGGAGCGTATCTTAGTTGCAAAACTCTGATATATTTCTTTGGGCACAACTTAGAATCGGCTAATGTTCTAGTCCCATCAACATAAAACAAACAAAGCAAAATGCCAAAATCTCAATTACAAGTCAAATATTCGAAGGAAATCATAATTTCAAATTTATACCTACACTACTTATCAAAAGAAAAAAAGCTTATTATTCACCCACATGTACATATTGTATAAGAATGTGCAGTTTAGATGCAGAATAATGAAGTTTAGGTGATATATCTAGAAAATTATAAAATTCTACTAGCTTAGCTTCCAAAAATAAGTCTCATTCTGGGACATCCCAATTCCCAAACAGCCACAGGTAAGACTCTTAAATTGGTAGCATTGTTATAGCTATACCACCAGATTAAAATCCAAGCTTGCGTGATAACTAGCATTTCCAAATTTATACCTTTTGTATTTGTTGTATAACCAATTTGTTCCAAAAACACAATTCACATTAATCATCTAAAAAACAGAAAAAAAAAACAACTAAATTCATTTGATACTCAAAACCCACAACCCAAATCCATCAACAAGGACCAAAGAGCAACATTACAAGAACAGTTAAGCAAAAAATTAAAACTTTAATAAGCATAACAAAAAAAAAATACCAAAAAAACCCACCATCCCAAACTCTTAATCCAAACAAAATTTGGGAGTAAGTCTAAATGCATCAGCTGATATTCTTAGATAAAGAGCTATCAAAACTACTATAAACCCAGAAAATTTAGGCTTAAAATATTGATGGTTTAGGGATTTTAAGGATGAGAAAGTAGATGAAGAAAGGATTTTAAAAAAAACACAAATAAAATAACCATATATATGCAAAATGGAATTTTTATTAAAAATATACAGATATGAATAAATGAAATTGTTTTTTTTTTATTAGAAAATACTTACAGATCTACGATGAATAATTGCCGGAAAATGTTTCTTCTTCTTTATTGTCTGAACTTCTGGGTCTGCGTGATTATGAACAGGCTTTTACAAATTGATCGGGGAGAGAGAAAATCCAGTAACATGTTGACTAATGGTTATTGCACAAATCTCCCCAAGTTTGAGAAAATTTTAATTTAACCCCATATAAATATTTTGAAATATTTTGAAATTAATGGTCCAACAAAACATTCCAAGTTGTCCGATTTCCTAGTAAAAAAAGATTCTATCCTTTTCTTCTAAGAAAAAAATTATTGCACTTGATAGTCTTTAAATTATTTATTATATATATATATATATATACATATATATATATATATATAGTTCTCATTCATGTAAGAACTCAGGTTCTTTATATACTATTCTATCTAAACAACCAACTTGTCGTTAAGTAAATCAATTAAATGGAAGACTGGGATGGAAAAAAATATATTGTCAGCCGCAACATACTCTAGCGACTTCTATCTTAATAAAAGACAAATTAACTTGCTAATGTGGGCTCATATTATCAGATAGAAAGATATAAAATAAATTTATTTTTTTATATACCAACCGCACAGCTTGTAGCGGCTTGGCCTTAATACTCCCTCCGTCCCAAGATAAAAGTCTTGGTGGACTTTTCACGCATATTAAGAAGAAAAATGAAATGACAAAATTGTTCATAATAATATGTCATTAATTATTTTTAATGTAGGTGAGAGGGTGACTTTCTAACTATTTAATTCAAAATATTATCTCTCCATACTTATTAAATATGGAGAGAGAATTAGAATAAGAAAAGTATGAGATATTTAATACTACGTGCATAATAGAAAAAAATGTGTAAAAATTTGGTTATTAAAGGAAAGTGGACATTTAACATGAGACTACCCAAAATAGTAACAAGGAAAGTATCATGGGATGGAGGGAGTATATTTTTTTTATAATGTGGGCCCATTTTTGAGAAATAGAATGATAGAAAGGGAATTTATATATATATATATATATATATATATATATATATATCAACCGCTACAGCTTGTAGCAACTTGGTCATAATTTTTTTTTGTGCCATCTGTTGTCCCACTTTGTTGGTAATAGTGTTATTACTTTCTTTTTATTACTAATACTAATATTAATTAAATAAGAATTAAAAAGACAAAAAAAGTCAATTAATATTACAATATTATCTTTCTATATCTCAATTTTCTTACAACGGAAGTCATTAAAAAAAAAACCAAGCCGCTACATCTTGTAACGGTTGGTAATAGTGTTATTACTTTCCTTTTTTTATTACTAAGACAACACTAAAAGCATTAAAAAAATAAAATAAAACCAACCCGCTATATCTTGTAGCGGTTGGTAATACTGTTATTACTTACCTTTTTTATTATTAAAGACAACACTAAAGACCACTAAAGGCATTAAAAAAAAAAACCAAGGCGCTACATCTTGTAGCGGTTGATAGTAGTGTTATTAGTTGCCTTTTTATTACTAATATTAATACTAATTAAATGAGAATTAAAAAGACAATTAATATTACTATTAGTAATAAAAAGGCAATTAATATTAATATTACTAATAAGAAAGCAATTAATATTAGTAATAGTAATAAAAATGCAATTAATATTAGTAATAGTAATAAAAAGACAATTAATATTAATACTAAAAAGGCAGATTACTAATATTACTAAAAAGGCAATTAATATTAGTATTAGTAATAAAAAGTCAATTAATATTAGTAATAGTAATAAAAAGTCAATTACTAATATTATTATTAAAAAGACAATTACTAATATTATTACTAATAAGGCAATTAATATTAGTATTAGTAATAAAAAGACAATTAATATTAATAATATTAGTAATAAAAAAGACAAGTAATAACACTATTAGCAACCGCTACAAGATGTAACGGCTTGGTTTTTTTTTTTTTAATGACTTCCGTTGTAAGAAAATTGAGAGATAGAAAGATAATATAGTAATATTAATTAACTTTTGTTGTCTTTTTAATTCTCATTTAATTAATATTAGTATTAATAATAAAAAGCAAGTAATAACACTATTACCAACAAAGTGGGACAACGGATGGCAAAAAAAAATTATGACCAAGCCGCTACAAGCTGTAGCGGTTGGTATATAAAATTTTTTTTCCCTTTTTATCATTTTATTTCTCAAAAATGGGCCCACGTTAATATATATATATATATATATATATATATATATATATATATATTAAGATCAAGCCGCTACAAGTTGTAGCGGTTGGTATATAAAAAAATAAATTCATTTTATATCTTTCTATCTGACAATATGGGCCCACATTAGTAACTTAATTTGACTTTTATTAAAATATAAGTCGCTAGAGTATGATGCGGTTGGCAATATATTTTTTCCCATTTCAGCCTTCCATTTAATTGATATATGACTGACAAGTTGGTTGCTGGAATAGTGTCTATAGCAACTGGTTGCTATGGATGTCGTTTTACATTTAATTTGTATATCTAATTTTGAAACAAATAGAACATTAAAATAAAATCCGACAAAGTGTATAACTCCTCTCAATTAAGGTTAGGGATCTAAATTTGGATTTTCCAATATGTTTCGAATACACATATTTTTGTTACACTCTTGTGTAATAATTATTTAAAAATTTCATAATATTAAACAATCGATATAATCAGTGTTCTAAAAAGCAGCCTAGACGGCGCTTAGGCGATAGGCCCCCTCCTCCCTCAGACGCCTCGCTTAGGTCCAAGGGGACGAAAAAAATCCCTTCAGAAAATTAAGCGGGACCTACGCGGGCTAGGCGGGAAAGGCGCCCTTAGGCGGAGAGATTTTTATTTTATTTTAATAACTACCCAAACCAAATCTTGATATATTTATTTTTCTAATGATTTACCATATTCATAATGCATGTTGTAGCATATCAAATCACAACAATAAGTGAACAAGATCAAGTCAAAATGGATAATTTTATTATAGTTGTAATTTTTTTAACTTGTACCAATTTCAAATGATACATTTGTAATATTTAGTTTAATTCAATATAATTCTTAAATTTATGTTTAGTTTCTTAAGTTTTAATATTAAATTGAATTATTGAAATTTTATTATTTAATAGCAATCTTGTTTATGAATAAAACTAATACGTTAAAGACGTGTTAGCCATACTTAGCATATGGTATTTGTCATTTTCTTTAAGTCCTCAATTTTGAAGATTACACAAATAAAAATAATTTCATAATTAATAATATCAAATGTCTCATTCAATAAATTTCACACTAATTTTTAAAAATAACATTTATTTTAATTTTTTAGAGAGAAGAAGTATGTGTATATATATAGGGCAATGATCCATAACATCTATTTGCTATGGATTAAAAAATGGTATATAGCATCTACACCTTTCATTCCATAAATGAAGGGCTGCGATTGAAAAGGGCATCACGTTGTTCGCTAGTAATTCTAGCGGACGTGATTATAATAATTTTTGGACGAAGTCGCCCCCAATGACCCTAAGCAGTATCAGGTCAATTAATTGAAAACTTATTCATGTCCGCTAGAATTACTAGCGGACGAGTTGCTGTTATTAAAGCCAACAAGGTCTATAAACTAAAGTAACTTATAAATCCAAGCCTATAAATCCAAGTCACACAAAAGTCACCTGTAAATACAATTCAAACAAGGAATTGTAGCGGACGAGTTGTTATTAAAACCAAATTCTGTAAATTGAAGTAACTTTATAAATCCAAGCCATATAAACTGAAGTAATTGTAAGTAAGGAATGGTAAAACTGAAGTAACCTTATAAATCTAAGTCACACAAGGACACCAGTAAATCCAAGTCACAGAAGGACACAAATAAATGACTAATGATTATACGTCACACATGAAAATCACATTAAAAGCAAAATAATGACACTCATGTGCTTCAGTACTTCAACAGACTTTATATTAAAATGAAACAAATAGGAGAGTTGCTAACTAGCAATAATAGCAAAAAATCATGAAAATAACAATTACAGATGAGCATCCCACATATTCTAGGTCACAATAACTGAAATCATAGAAAGTATTATAATGAATGGGGGCAAAGTTAAGGCTTTTTTGGTTTTTGGACGAGGCAAACCAAATTTGGTTCGGTATAAAAAAAGAATCGGTCTGGTCAAGAAAAAAAGCAGATATATCTGCGTCTCTGGTTTTTGGTGCGATTTTCGGTCCGATATTTTTATGGCAATATATACCGGTTTCTAATTTTTTTATTATTATTAATAATTTAATAATAATAAAATAATAATTATAATAATAAAAATAATAATAATTTTAATAAAAATATTAATAATAATAATAATAATAAAATAATAATAAAAATAATAATTATATTAATTTTCGATAAAAACCAAATTCTTAATCGGTAATCATGGGTTTGAGATATAGGCCCAACCTGCATCTCTAAGATATCGGTACATGAAATTGGCTACTACGGTATTCGGTACGATACGGTTCGGGTCGGTCCGGTCTGGTTTTTTAACGATGAACACCCCTAAAAGTGAAACCTTAGACTATAAAACATGATGTAAACTATAAATAGACTACAACACACAAACTAAAATCATAGAATATAAACCATAGACAAACTGAAATTGTTGATCGATTTCACAATCAATATATGCGTGCAAGTATACACGGTCAACAAGTAATAAAATGTAAGTAGACTATTGTTCCCACGAGGAATTATTTAATAAAAATTACCGAGTATTAACTCTTAACCAAATTATTTTTATTTAAACAAATGATTTAAGATTATGAATTAAATTATTTAAATAAACTACTACTAATTACCACTAGTTTAAAGTCAGATTATAGAGATTTAAGATCATAACTTCACTTATTGTTTCACTTAAATTAATACACCTCTTATCAATTATTCTCACTATTCTGAATTGTTAATCAAGAACACATAACTAAATATGACCATCTTTCAATGCATTATACTCAAATCAACTTAAATCCACAGATGATAGAATTAAGAAGAACACCCTAATTAATTAATTCACTATATCTCTATGTAAATTACAATTAAAAAGGATTTAAAGCGCAAGTTCTCTATCAGATTACATGCAATGCATAGGTATATCTCTATCCTAGACATAAATCATGAATTCCAACACCATACAGAAAACACAATCACATGCTATTACGATCAGATCTAAATCTATAATCCATCTCTCGAGTTCATATAGATTAACACAGTAATTGTTAGCTAGGTAATTAAGCAATTCAACATAAACCATAAAAGACAATCTCGTGATTGTATCACAATAATTAATAAAGAAGCATACTAAAATAAGCTATGCTAAAAGCTCTGTTGTAATCTTAAACAAAAGAATTAGTTCATAATTATTGAATTAAAACCAAGAATCCAGAACTGAATAAGCATTAAAAGATAAAAATAAGGGTAAAGAAGAGAATAAAATCTGTTGTCAGGAAATCTGATGCTCCCTCTTGCTCCTGCTCTTGATCTTCAATGGTTCCAAGTTGCTTCAACCCTCCTTTTATATCCCTCCTCATGTGTCTTCTAGTCCTTCTTAAAGTCCTTTAAACCTTCAGCCCAAACAAATCCTTTTTAGACTCAACTTCTGAAGATTTTTCTTTCTTCTCGACAAGCGAAGTTTTTGCCTTATGAAATTTCGCCCCGACGAAAATGTATATTTTCAGTTTACCAAAGGTGTCTCTGCCCCAACAAAGATTTTACACTATAAAAGTCTGCCCCGGCGCATGAACAGTACCAAAAATTATGAAAATGCCATTAAGCTCCATTTTTCATGTTTTGACCCTCTAAAGCCGTTTCCTACAACACAAACATAAAAAAGTAAAATGACACTAATAATACTTAAAGTTAACAAAGAATTAACCCTAAAAGATGTCCAAATCATAGGTATAAAACCCACTCATCAGAAACCAACAGCTGCAAGCTGAAACCAATGGTGCCACACAAACTGAAAACATAGCAATGAAAAGATTGCAATATAAAATGAACACATGAAATAATTCAAGAAAAAGAAACCTAAAACCAATCCATCAAAGAACCAATGGAATCATTTTGAAACTATTCACCGAGTTAATAAAACAAAGTATTACGAAAGTTAGTCAAATATACATTCACTAGTCTTCATTTGAATCTGAATCTAAAGTTTGGTCGTTACAAAGATATTTTCAGGAATGTCCCTAGTTTTGCACATCCTAAGCTCATGTGCTATTATAAATCTAAAGTTATAAGCCTCGTTTGGAGTCCACCTCGGTTCCTTCATGATGTTTTTCCGGTGTAAAATGAAATCTACGTAATTTACAACATAAATGCCACAATCGTTTGAATTCCATTGTCTCGGCCTATTCACATAGACTTCAACTTTTGGCTTCGATCTTGGCCACTTTACTTTAAGATTTTCTAGACGAAGCAACAATGGAATTAACTCCACATATAAACCACAAAACAATCATTTAATTCCCAATATACAATATATGTATGTGTGATGATGTAAGACCCCAACTTTTATGAATAAAGATTTAATTTTCTCTAAATATTATTTTGAATAGTATGGTGTTGAGTTGATATAATGCTATAGTTATGGGTAATATGTGCAAATTTTGCAAAGTAAGCAAGTTGTCATAAAATATTCGTTTGGTCGGGGAATATTCTTTTTGTTCGAAAATATTCGTACGATGACGCAATCATTGGTGGACCCCACAATGGAATAACTGTCAGATATAGAAAGCAAAAAATAAACCTTTTCATAAAATAATGGCAAGACTTTTACCGTTAAACTGTTGAAATGTTGGGTGATAAAAGTCTGATAATAAAGCGTTTTTTGCACAAGAAGACACGCAGATTGTACAACATCTCTGATTATTGATGCTTACGTAAGAAGTTACTCAATATTTCATTCAATAATTGCCACAATAGTAATTCCACATTATTTCACATTATTAAATCAATAATTGACACAACACAGTTACTCATATTATTATTGGCATTATTGGCAATGTCTAGAAAGTTCTGTTAAGGAAAAGGGTTAGGTTATTTAATTGTGCGCCAGTAAGGAGAAATCCTTATCGGAAAGCCCCCCTTTCCTGGGAACAATCGGGTTATCAATATTGTGAGTTATAATATTAATGATGAATAATTGTTGAAAGATTAAAAATATATAAATAAGTGATGAATAAAATGGGTAGTGTTTTATTTGATTATTGGGAGATGCGGAATTATTTTCCAAATGGTGTGTTTTTCTTTAGTTGGCAGATTGTTATTTTTTTTAGATGGCCTCTCATTTGGCAAATTTTCTAAAAGGTGTGTCATTCATTTCTTTAAGTTTTGGCAGAGTATAATTTATTTTCTTTAGGTGGCCCCTCATTTGTCAAAAAATGTGTCATTCATTTCTTTAAGTTTTAGCAAAATGTGGTTTATTTTCAAAGGGTGGCCCTTCAATGGCAAAACTTTCAAAAGAGAATATTGATGGGTTTGGAAACCCGTGACTAAAATTTCTAAATTAACGAAGGCTTGCCTCCCAACCTCGCCTATAAAAGGATGGCATATTCAGAAGATGAGATACACCAGAAGTACAAAAACTCTTTTACTTCAATATTTTGAGTATTTCTTTTGAGTATAAGTATACTTTGAGTGTAGCTAATATTGCAAGATTTTATCAAGATAATATCCGTTATTTAAGTCAAATCTAGTTTCCTACTGAGGTAAAGGATGTTATTTTCTTCATACTCTTAAGGGTTGTCATTCTATTCCTTATTAATCTGTGGGAATAACATGTCTACGTGGACTATCGCATGCCTGGTGAATAACCCTTCATATTCATTCTTTATTAAATTGTGGAATTGATCTGTCTAAGCAGATTACCGCATGACATGTAAAAATCCATTTGTAGTTTCGTATATTCTTTCATACTTATATGGGATATCATTTCTTTTGTACTCATCAAGGGATATCATTTTCTTTCATATTTTTCTCCATTTATGGTACAAAATTATTGTTTGTTTCCATAACCTTATTATTAAATGGCAAAAATCCATGAAATTAGTAGAATATCCTTGAGTTTTGCGCTTCATCTAGTATCGTTTCACTAAAATATTTATCTGAACTTTTTTATTAAATTCTAATATTTTTATACGGGGTACTATTCACTTGGGGTACTACTCATTTGGGGTACTATTCACGACAAAATTGGTTTCTTTCATGTCAAAATTATTTTTGATACATGAATATCATTCTTGAATTTTACTCCACAATTGGTGATTATGTTAACAATTTGGAATTTCTTTAACTCTGGATAAATTAAATTATAAATCTCTAATATTTATCCTTGATCTCACTTGATTCATTCTTTATATCATTGTCATCATCCTCATGCTTATATTGTGATGAAAGTCATCTTTGGCCCGTAGTGCAAAGATGGACTGTTGATTGGTATGATTATGACCAAGAATTGTGTATTGGTATAATCATGACCTTTAATATTACAGATATAGGTTTGTGGTGAAAGTCCTCTTTGGCTCGTAGTGCATAGATGGACAGGTGTTTGGCATGATCATGACCATTGATGATACAAACGATTATCTTTGGCCTTTAATGAATAAATAATTCGTTGATTGGAAATAATTATTGATTGGTGTTAAAGGGATAAAATATTGATGATGGACTTTTAAATCATAGAAGATAGTAGACATCATGCTCTACTTGACTCTTCTAATGGATTGTTTGTTCCGCTGTAGTTGTTGATCTAAAACTCGTTGTTTGTTATATTCTATCAGATTTTTCATTGTTGAGGACTAAGTATAATTTGTTCTTCATTATCTTAGTCATAATATTCTTTAATGGGCTAGTTGAGCTCACCCTTTTCCTTTTGGTTCCATTGTTCTTCTCAGGAGGTGAGAATGTAGTTGGGACTAGTCGGGGAGTGGAGTAATGGTCCAAGATGGTTATTATAGTAGTCCTCACTATTTTGTAGAATAGTGTGACAATAATTGTAATGAGAACTTTATTTGAGTTTGAATATTGTCTACGAGATAATATTTGTATTAAAACTCACAGCTTATGTTTTGTCATATTTGAACGATAGTTTAATATTTGTAAATAGGAAGTTGTATTTGGATTATGTACCATGTATTTGGCGACTAAGAATGGGTCGTGTGGACTTATTTTGGGGGTGTCACAATTGGTATCAAAACTTAGGGATATGATCTCTGGTGGAGATCTGGGATTAGAACTGGGAGGGGAGAGACGAGTAAATCCTTTGCTAGTGTGTCATACCTAAGTTTATTTGTTATTTAATTGGTCGGTTGGAATATATGGATAATATGTGACATGTCAATTTCTTTAATTAACCCTTATTTTGTGACAGTATTTGAGAATGACATTTGAAAATTTTGAGATAAGCAATGGAGCACATAAGACCATTGAGACACCGTCAATCAATAACCAGGATAATGTGCATCAGGAAGGCAATAATCCTCCTGTAAACAACACCGACCAAATGATGAATGATGGGATATTTAGGAGCTTTCTACAATTCATGCAACACCAAACGAGAGAGACTCCTGTTCAAAATGCAGGTGGAAACAATGGTAACTCACGGCTGGTCACTGCTAAGCAATTCAAGGAGTTCGGATGCCCAAAGTTTTTGGGAAAGCCAGAGCCACTCAAGGTAGAAACTTGGATTAAGCAGATCACCAAAATATTTGATGTCCTAGGATGCACAGAGGAGAAAAAGGTTCCCTTAACCACCTTTATGTTGCGTGGAGAGGCAGATTACTGGTGGGAATCTATGAAACGTACTCATCTTTCAGCACTTAAGATGTCTTGGGAGAAGTTCTAGGAATTGTTCAACGACAAGTATTTTCCAGAAAGTATTCATCATATGAAGGAAATGGAATCATCAAACTAGAACAGAACAGTATGGCTGTGTTACAATACGAGGCCAAGTTTGTGGAATTATCTCAGTTTGCATCCCATTTGTTGGATAATGAGGAACGAATGACACGAATGTTTTTGAGAGGTTTGAAACCTGAAATTCGTCAATACCTCATTTCTCACAAACTTTGTTTGTATTCAGATGTTGTGAATAGGGCTCAATTATTGGAGCGAGATAATGAGACAGTTCAACCAAAAGACAACAACCGACAACATGATAATAGTCGTACCAGTGGCAACAGTCATCAAAGCAGTGATAACCAACGTGGAGGAAATTATCATGCCAGAAATGGTAACCACTTCGGTGGTAATCATAGCCCAGATTGTGACGCCCCCAAAATAGGTATACATCACATATTCTGAGTTGCCAAATATATGGTACAGAATATAAATACAATTTTAAATATACAACATGAACTGTGAGTTTTAATACAAATATTGTCTTCAAGACAGTATTCAAACTCAAAATAAGTCCTTAATACATTTATTATCACACTATTTCATAGAATAGTGAGGACTACTAATGCTATCATTTGGACCGTCACTCCGTTCCCCGACTAGTCCCTGCTACGTTCTCATTTCTTGAAGAGAACAATGAAAGCAAAAGGGTGAGCTCAACTAACCCAGTAAGAAATATTATGTCTAAGATAATGCAAAATAAATTATCGTTAGCCTTCAACAATGTTAAACTGATACAATATAACAAACATCAAGTTTAACTGCAGCGGAACAAGCAATCCATTAGAAGAGTCAAGTAAAGAATAAAATCTACTATCTTCTATGATTTAAAAGGTTTTAATCACTTTTATCATTTGAGACTCAATTTTTATTAAATAAACCACGTCATCCCCAGACTACTACCAAAGATATTCATTAGTATCACGACCACAAATTATCTATGCACTACAGACCAAGGATATTCGTGTTTTCATCAATGGTCATGATCATGCCAACAATTGTCCATCAATGCACTACGGGCCAATGAGGACTTTTACCACATCATTTGTAATATTACGGTAATGACTATACCGAATAATCCCTGGTCATAATCATACCAAGTCCATCTATGCACTACATGCCACAGATGACTTTCAACATAATATAAACATGAGGATGATGACAATGACATAATAACTCAATAAAACAAGTTCAAGAATTAAATTTTAAAGATTTATAAGTTTATTTATTCTGAACTCAAAAAACATCCAAATTGTCAACATGATACGGCTTTGTGGAGTAAGATTCAAGAATGCTCAGAAGAATATTTCCATGAAAATATACTAGATGAAGCGCAAATATCTAGGATATTCTACTAATTTCATGGAGTATAGAAGCCAAAACTTTAACCAACTGAGTATAATAGAATATATGAAGCTGTAAATGAATTTTCGCATGACGGTAATCACGAATCCACGAGATGATCATTTTAATTTAATAAGGAATGAATACAAAGGATCATTCACCATGCATGTGGTAATCCACATAGGCAAAGTTATTCCAATGTAATAATAAAGAATGGAATAATGTAAGAATTCACCATGCATGCGATAGGCGCATGCATACGAGTTATTCCCAGCGATGAATAATAAAGAAATAGAACCAGTCATGCGAAATCCAAGATGCATGTGATATTCCAATGTAATAATAAAGAATGGAATAACAACATAATTCACGGGCATGCGATAGATAAATACATGCATGTGTTATTCCAATGTAATAATAAATAATAGAACCGTGTCATGCGTAATACGCTTGCATCGGGATATTCAAATGAATAATAAAGAATGGAATAATGAAGAATTTTACCATGTATGTGGTACTTCAGATAAATAGGTTATTCCAATGAATAATAAATAGTAGAACAGTCATTATAATGCATAATACGTATGACATGGGATATTCCAATAGAATAATAAAGAATGGAATAACAAAAGAATTTCACCATGTATGCGGTACTTAGCATGTAGATGAGTTATTCCAACATAATAATAAGAAATGGAATAACAATAGCTCTTTTCATGAAAATGAAAGAAATAACTTTTGTTAGTTCCTAGTAGGCACAATAGATCTAGAAGGGGGTTGAATAGATCCTTTTTGATTTTAAATACTTTTCCGGTTTATTTCAGATTGGTAATTTAGCAAATGACAAACATAAGAATCTTTTTCGTGCACAACGGAATAAGTAAAAGATCCCTTCATTGATATAATCATAATTATACATACATTATTCGTAGAGAGTTAGTTCAATGGTAGCAGTTAAAACATACATATATGATTATTATAGCGGTTAATGTACATAATGTAAATGACATAAAGTAAAAGACACAAGGGTTTTAAGTGGTTCGGAGACTCAAGCTCTCTAATCCATTCTTTTGATTTTAACTAGCGAGATTTCCACTAAGGAAGGGCAACACACGAATCACTTAGATTCCTTCAAGGCCGTGACCTTGGAACTTGATTCACTAAGAACTCTTCAAGGCCGGTGACCTTGGAACTTCTCTAGTTCCTCGGAACTCTTCAAGCCCAAAGAGACTTGGAAACTCATTTAGTCCCTTCGACAAGGACCCTCGAGCACGGCTTCTTGTTGTTATAGTTGTTGATGTTGTTGGTGCTTTGAGTGTTAAGATGTCTTTAAGCTTAAGCATATTTTGTTCTTAGAAGCTTGGTGTGGTCCTCTTTGTGTTGACTTGAGTCCGGACCACATCTTCCTGGTGCGGTGATCTCTTCTCTTTTCATCTCATCTTTCTCGATGTCACCTTGCACCATCACCATATGGAGTTACTAAGAACACCGAGCTTTTGGTAGTTCTTCCGGTACTTAGTAATCCCCGAACCCTTCTTTAAATGTTTTTGCGAGACATGGTTTTCACTTGTTCGGGCCGACTTTAGGTTCATGGTGATTCGTGAGAGTGGCTCTCTTGGTCTTTTTTGTACTCATCCACTTTCCACGAATGCTATCTTCTTGGCCTTCTCGGCTCTCTCACTTTCGCGCCATTTTTAGTGGCATTCTCATCTTTGTTGAGTGAAGCTTTGATCGATTGAGTTCTTCTTCAAAGTCGCTTCACTTCCACCTTGGTAGTCTCACTTATCTTTGAGACTTATTCTATTGATCTTTGGTGGAACTCGTAGAGTCAACTATAACATTTACCAACTCAACGATCTCGTAACTTCACAATCATCATCAACTTTTGATCTTTGAAGCTCTGTTGATTTATACTACTTCCCAATCTTCCCGTTGGAAAGTAGCCGTTGAAAGCTATTCAAATATCTTCACAGATCTCGAGTTATTTGGTGCAGACTGCAGATGTGACATGACATCTATTTCTGACTTTTCGACCTAATCGTAGTCTCATTGTTTTACCAACCTTATCGAGAGATGTCACTTTGATGTCTTGGGCAAGTAGTCGACTTTATTTCACCCTTCTAATTTCTAAATCGAGGTTGTCCTTTCATCGATGCTCTCAATAAGCTCTTTATTCGAATATCAACCCTTCAAATTGAGCCATTGCCAATGCCTCAATCTTCATTATTTGAACTCTATGATTACGATGAATATCTTCATGGACCTAATCGTAGTGTTCTTGTTGACTTGTAGAAACAACACTATGATCTTGAAGAATGTTCACTTGATCTTTAGTGTAGAACACCTCTCTTCCTTTTTGTGTAGTGCTTCATTACTTACATTTGTCTCGATTATTCTTAGAAACCGATGGCTCGATTCCTTGCTCTGGCCTTTTTTGAATAACAAGACACTTCAGATTTGTGGCGTGTCGAGCTCGCTTTCTCCTTGTGATCTCCCGTTCACTTATCATCAATGGAGTGACCCAATGCTTAATCACTTTAGCCTTATTATTTAGAGGTGACGGTATCTCGTGGTGTACTCCATCGGTTCCTTTTTATTTAGCAAACACTACGATCTTGGTTGCTTCCAAGATCGTTGTCATCTTTCTACTTGATGACTCATCGCATGTGTTGATTTTCCTTAGTCAACCATGAAGTCTTCTTATGATCATCTTGTGGAAGACTTCATCTCGAATGGCTTCACAACTCGATCTTGATCTTTGATTGGGTTGGTGCTTAGGTCTTCTATTAGCTTGTACGCCATTCGTTGAGTGCTCTCGCTTTCTTTAAGTGAGATGTATCTTTGCATTACCAACGAGAGGCTTCATTCCTTTAGATATTTAGGAGTGCTCATTTGTTGAGAATTATATTTGCTTTCTACGATTACGCTTTGGCATTGTGAGCACATTTGTTGAGGTCTTAGTTACGCACTCTACGATTGACTTTTGGTGTGCGGACACTCACGACTACGAGATCGATCTTGACCTACGATTTACGTCGTTGTGCTTGTTATCTTCATCCGATCTTGCTCGACTCACGATCTCTTCCTTTGGTATGATTTATAGACTCTACAACTCGAGTGTAGTTTATGATTCTTGAATTGGCTTTAGCGAGATACTCGATCGGCTTCGTGAAGGCGGTGTCTCTACGATTCTGAACATGACTTCCTCAGTAGACTACGGTTCCGAGGAAGTGCTACTCGACACACTACGATCCTTCCTCGTCTCTCCTGGCAGTCTACGAACTCTTAGATCTACTATCTTGCAGACTATGATTCTGCCTCGATAGTTCTTCGAGTTATTCTTGACTCTCCTGGCAGACTACGATTACTGGTGTAGTGCTTTACGATCAGACAAACCTATCTATTACATCATAAGATCAACCTAACATGCTTGATCTTTCTATATTAATAGTCCTTCTTCATCATTTTTTTAAGGACTTTACAAAGCTTTTTTACTTATGTAGGATCAACCTAACCCATTTGATCAATTCATTCTAAGTCCTTGTACATATGTTTCTATTATCTATCAAAGGACTTTACATCTTTTCTTAATGCAAGCATACTTGCATATTCATTCATATATATATATATATATATATATATATATAATAATAATCATATATAAATAGGAATATCATTCACATGCTTATTTCTGACAATCTCCCCCTATTTGATTATGACAAAAACAATAAGTGCATATGCATGTTATGAATGAATCTTATATATAGTGAGTAATTTGTATTTCTAAAGCAGATAATCATGAATGTCATTTATAATGATGTGGAATTTAATACACTGACATTGTACATCCTGGATCCAGAACATACCTAACTAGTTAGAGATGTACCTCTTTGGTTCCATGTATGCTTCCAGGATGTCTTTTGATTAGCTATTCATCTGTTTGATTCCTTTGCTCCCCCTGGGATGTGGAGCTATTCAATTTTCTTCTTCTGGTTCTGGCTCTGGCTCCCCCTTAGATGATGATTCAGCTCCCCTTGGAGTTGTCTTCTTCTTTTCTTTCCTTTTGCTTTCCTTGCTCTTTCTAGAGTGCCTCTTGTTTTTCCCCTTTCTATGGCTCTTTTTCTCCCCCTTTTTGTCATTAATCATTTGGGAGAGCTGCTCCATGTTGGACATAAGCTGATCCATTAGGTAAGAGGAGTTACCAACTTCAATCTTGAGTTCTTGTTGACTTACCTCAAGTTGCATAGAGAAAGACTGATTCATGTTATCAATTTTATCAGAGAGGACTTGGATTTGCTCTTTGTTATCCTTCTGTGCTAGTAGAGCTTCTTCCTTCTGTTCATTCATGATCCTTAGATAGATTTGATCTCTCTCTTTGACTTTAAGAGATATGTCGGACATAAATGGGCGTGGAGTGCGCTTTGAACCGCATTATCTCTTGCTTCTGTCAACACCTTTGCTTCTTCAGTGATGATAGACATCTTCTTGACCAACTCATCAGAATTCTTTAGTAGCTCTTGTTCTGTGGGAATTTGGTCATCTGGTTGGGTAATCTCTTGTTGAACACTAGATTGGTCTCTACGATTTTCATCCTTGGACAGATTTTCGAAAGTGTTGAGAATCTAAAAAATTGTTGAGTGCCAATTGTTGTTGGAGGATGATGGCATGTTAGACATTTGTGCATAAGCAGAGGGAAGCTCTTCAACCTGATCTTGATCATTTTTAGTAATAGAGGGAAAATACTCTACGATTGCGTCCTTGCTCATGATCCTTCTTCCGTTAGAGCCCATTCTATGATCGAGGGAATATAATGGTTGCCAACATGTCTGTAGACTTTGTAGTGAGGCTGGTCTTTGATCATCATTGTAGCGAAACTCTTTACCCTTGGGAAGTTTTGTGACACCAGCTCTAGATTTGGAAACTGAGAATAGCACCAACTGAAGTAGCTCTCATCAGCATTAGTATGTGCCTTCAACCATGGCATCCACGGGAAGAACCATCTCATCAGAGGTCTTCAGAGTTATACAGTATTGTTGTGCAGTCTAATTCCTTGTTTTTCCAATTGTGAAGTACTTCATCTGTGGTCATTCTTACAACTCGAAGTTGTTCATTTCCTTGACTTATCCATCTTGCTGGTGGTTTTGCCGGTGGCTCATCAAAGACTTCCACTACAATTTTTCTGCTTATTCTGGCTGGGGAGAGAACATGATAGTATTCTAGTTCGTCAGATTCCTGATGTGTAGAATTGAAATCTTTCTCCATTTCTTCCCTTTTTGAGCTTGAATTTTGTTTACTCCTTTCATCAGATTCACCCATGAATTCTTCTTGCTGCATTTCATTTCCAGAATCTTCTTCAGCAAGATCTTCCTTTGATTCATCTTCTTCATCACTGGATCCATCCTTAGCACTTACTTCTTCCTGTGATACCGACTCATCATCACTCAATTCATTGAATGCATTGGAGTGATCATTTTTTTCCTTTAGAGGTAATTTGAGCAAGTAGTGCTGTAACACTTTCTTATTGTTGGAAGTTCAAAGAATAGGAGTTTGAGATACTTCTTCTTCTTCGGACTCGAGATCTTTGAGTCGACATACAAACTTTCTTGAGGTTCATCATTAGCGAGGCGGATATTTCTTTTCAACCTCATCATTATTTGATCCATCGTGAGAGCTTGTTAGATCATTTACATCCGAACATTTAGATGGGTCATCTTGCAGCTTTTCTTCAACTTCAAAGTGAGTACTCTGAGAGTTGGCCATAGGGCCTACATATTCTTCTTTATCAGCTGAGTTTACATCTTCTTTTATGGATCCGATTTCACCTTCATCATTGGATCCATTCTCAGGGGACTCAGTCTTGAGATTATCAGTTCCCTTCTCTTCCTTTGACTCTACGTCCTCTTCTTTGTCAGATGTGCTTCCTTGGGGAACTGGAACTTGTCTGTTTACCATTTTAGCTTTCTTTTTGAATGGCTCTTGAAGCAGCCTGTTGCTTCTTCACTTTGTGGTTTCAACAGTTAAGACTTTTTCTTCTTCATCCTTGTCTTTGGTGGAGAGACTTCTTGGTGGAGACTTGGGTTTTCTTCACACCTCTAGATTTCTTTTTTCTGGTGGTGTGATTTCCGATTAATTGAGTCACCAAACTTAGAACTTTCTACTCTCTCTTTCCTTCCTCTTCTTTGTAGAGAGGCCTTCTTGCCGCTGCTCTAGTAGTCGACCTCCGTTTTCCTTGGGATTCTTCTTCCAGTTCACGAATAGTTGTGGAAACATTACCTTGTGAACATTAAGGATTTCACCATCATCATCCTTAATTTTATTCTTCAACATTTTCTTCGGGATGATACTTAAGAATCTCCGATAAAAAACCTTTGTGAGTTGTTTTTCAGTTAATCTTTTCTTTTCTTCCTTATCCAACCACTTAGACATATGATCGAAGGGACATCTCCAAAGTTGATGTGTTCCTTCAAGACTATGGCATACATGATCTTGATTATTGGTCAATCACGATTATCATATGCGGTGTCTTTGCATAAAATACATTTCCTCACGATTTTAACAAGGAACTCAAATTCTTTGAAACTCCTTTTTTCTTCATGTCCTTTGACTAGGGTTTCTTTCATCTCTGCATAATCTTTTTAGCTTTTTACGTGGTCGATCTCTTTCGTGCTTTTTAGATTTTGATTAGGAAGGCCCAAGCATTGATTGATGTCGGAAGAGTTTAGTTTGAGTAATCGACCTTTAACCTTGGTGGAGAGGATTATAGAATTTATGGTTGCATTTGAATGGAACTCCTTGACGTGTCACCATATATTCGTGTGTTTTCCTTAAGACATTACGAGAACCTCGACCTTCTTCATAAGTTCAAGAATATCTCGAACTTCTTTTTGATTTTTGAGCGTCTTGGTTCCTAGTGAATGCTAGTGATTACTTGCCAATCTGCCATTTGAGGAGTTCGAGGAATATGGATGTTGGTTTTAGGAAGTTTTGTGAGAGATAGTTGACTGTGATTTAGGTAAGGATTTGGAGGGTTAATGAGTTCAGGAAGTGAACAGGCTTTTAGGGTTTGAAAACGAGAGGGAGGAAGTTTTGATAGTTTCTAACAATTATTTGTAGATTTTGAATTTGTCTTTAAGGCAGTTTCTTCTATCCCTGTAAACACTGTGATGTGTCACCCAGTCATTGGTTGCACGATACCAAGTAACAAGCTGTAACTCCCCAGTAACTTGTTAGTTAATCGTCTCTTTTAGAAGAGTGGACGTTTGATTGACGTGGATTGACCTTTGACCTCTTGAGTTCATAGAGTAGCATGATAGAACAGCTATTGACTCTACGTTTTCCTTTGTTGACTCAACGATCAATTCTCTGAAGGATGTTGCAGTAGATGATTTGGACATTTCTCCTCATGTTGAAAGCGCATAAGCTTAACTAATCGATGTACCCCAAGCAAATTTGGGTACTTAAGTTACGATGTGCGTTGTTTGCAAGATGTCTTTCCAAACTATATTTGAACTAATCTCCTCATACTTCAGAATGGTAGAGCAATTGTCTCGTTCTTCCAAGCTCCTCATGAGCTAGAGTGCCTTTTTGTTAAGTCTGCGATCGTTGAGTCTGCTTTTGCGATTGTTGAGTTTTCACTACGATCGTTGAGATTGCATCACGATCATTGAGTTCTCTTAAAACTCTATTCTACAATCGTTGACTGACTTGGTCCTTGAGATGAGCTTTATTAAGCATTCCTTCTGGGTCAAGGTAGCTCAGGAAGGGCTAACCTCTTAGAGTGAGCTAAGGGTCAGGTTTGTCCCTGAGACGCTTTCCAAATGAAATACTTTATAAGTGATTTGCACTGATATCTCATTTGACCTTTTTACGTTGGGGAGTCCTCTTCCAACTTTAGACATCTCTTTGGTTTGCAATTGTGGTGTCCTCCCGATCTTGCATTACAATCAGATGTTTGATCGTAGGTACTCCACGATTTTGAGTTGGGTGGCTGAAAGGTTATCAGTAGTACGTTTTGAGATGTTCCTACTGACTATGGATCTTCATTTGATTCATCAGCCACAAAGTTTTGGGACTCTATAAATTTGGTACATGTGTTATAGTATATCTCGATGGTTTGAGCTTTCACATTTATTAGAAGATTTGCTCCCCATAGTTGATACTGTCTTCTCAGAGAGACCTAAGTTCTTCTTCTTCGTGTGTAGCAGAAGGCAACCATGCATATCTCATTCTGGTTGAAGTCATTAAATCTTCTTGAATCGTAGAAATGGGCATTTTCAGGGTTGATCATTCTACGATCCTTTGACAAAGACTACTGAACGTAGTATTCCTTGTCGATTTGTGCTTGCTTTGAGTTTCTGCTCCCATAATGAGTTCCTCATGATTGATGTCGATGATCCTTAGTCACTTCTTTGAGGATTCTTCTCTTATGACATGCTTTACATGATTGAGATTATAAGACCCTTTTCTTCTTTTTGTTGAATGGCCCGCTTCCTTACAAAGATCAAGCTGACCATGTGAGCTTTATTCATATTAGCTCGGTGAGGTCTTCAAGAACAGGCTTTGACATATAGGAATTTTATCAGAATCATTTTTGAACAATCTTAAGCCTTCTGCTGGTTGAATCTTTCTTGACTGAAGTCTTCTACTTTAGCATTCCTTAGTGTGGTCAGATAGACCAAGTACCTGCAGGTTATAAATTTCTATTTTTGGTACCCATGGTTAAGTGGGTCTTGCTAGGTTAGTTTTCTAAACCCCTGTTCCTCATATATTTAGATAATCATCATATTGATCACTAACAGTCATATTCATGCATGTAACTCATTTAGATAATACATTTTGAGATGAATGAAGGTGAGTGTGTGTAAGATTTGCTATTTTAATAAAACACTCTTTTTCTTTGATGGTTTCATCATTTGCTTGGTTATGTTCACATAGTTTAAATGTTCTCAGAGTGAGAATCAACTCTACGAATTATTTGTATCTGGTTGATTCATGGAGGTGATCAGTTTCTACAAATCATCAAGATACTTTTGCAGGACTGATCATACTCTGTGGGTTATCAAGCTCTTAGAACATAGGTTTGTACATACATACTAACCCATCAGCAAAGATTACTTCACATAAAATTAGTTTAACCTGTGATGCTCTTATGACCCATTTCAGATTTCTTTCAAGATGTCATCTTCAACCTAAAACTTGGATGGAGAGAAAGTTTATAGACATTTGAGTTTCTATCATCAGTGTACTTTCTCTCTTCACCTTTTTAGATAGATTATGAGTACTTGAAGGAAAACTATTATAGTTCATAAGTAAGGTGAAAATATGATGCTCATATCTATATTAGTGAGGAACCGTACCTTTTTGCTGTTGGTTTCATAACAGTCATTTATCTTAGATATACTGAGTTTAGGCATTGATGTGCATGTTTTCTCATTTGCTTGACAGCCAGTTGCTCTAGTTGATCTTGATCACTTTCTGATTGTGGTCTTGAAGACACAAGTTAAGAGATTGTCAGCATCTCTAATTCTTTGACATCCTTGAGTTCACAAGATTTACATCCAGCTGCTGGTTGACCAGACATATGGTTGAGAAGTTCTTCTCTCTTCTTTGGATAAGCATTACTTAGCATGTATGGCCTTTTCATCTTTTCAGGCTAGTGGATGTTTGAATCTTTTTTGTTGATATATCTTGAGCTTTCTAGCCTGGTCTTCAGACAACAAGATTGACATCGAGCAAGGATTAGTCTTGTTGATATGGCAATCAAGAATATGGACCAATCTGAGTAGTTTCAGGTGTATATACACATTTACCTGTACACAATATTTCCAACGTGTGAGCTCATCTGCATACAACTAGTGACTTACTACTAAACTAAGTTTAGAACAATGTTTGTACCTAGGATCAGACTCAAAGCGATTAGCTTTTGAATATAGCATGAGAACCTACTCTGATACCAATTATTAGTTCCCAGTAGGCACAATAGATCTAGAAGGGGGGGTTGAATAGATCCTTTTTAATTTCAAATACTTTTTCGATTTATTTCAGATTGCTAATAATTTAGCAAATGACAAACATAAGAATCTTTTCAAGCACACAATGGAATAAGTAAAAGATCCCCCTTCATTGATATAATCATAATCATACATACATTGTTAGTAGAGTTAGTTCAATGGTAGCAGTTAAAACATACATAGCTTGCTTATAGCGGTTAATGTACATAATGTAAATGACATAAAGTAAAAGACACAAGGGTTTTAAGTGGTTCGGAGACTCAAGCTCTAATCCACTCTTCCGCATTTTTCAACTAGCGTGATTTCCACTAAGGAAGGGTAGCACCACGAATCACTTAGAGATCCTTGAGGCCGGTGACCTTGGAACTTGATTCACTAAGAACTCTTCAAGGTCAAGCACCTTGGAACTTCACTAATTCCTAGGAACTCTTCAAGCCCAATGAGCTTGGAATCTTCATTTAGTCCCTTCGGACAAGGACCCCTCAGGCCCTGGCTTGTTGTTGTTGTTGTTGATGTTGTTGGTGCTGAGCTGCTAAAATGTCTTTAAGCTCTGAGCATCTTTTGTTCTTAGCAGCTTGGCGTGGTCCTCTTTGCATTAAACCAGTCTGGACCACATCTTCTTTAGTGTGTGGTGATCTCTTCTCTTTGACTCATCTTCATCTCGATGTCGGTGTGCACCATCACCATATAGAGTTACTAAGCTTTGAGCTTTTAGTAGTTCTTCCGGTACTAAGTAATCCTGAACCCTTCTTAAATATTTTGCAGACATGGTTTTGTACTTGTTCAGTTTCAGCTTTAGGTTCATGGTGATTCGTAGAGTGGCTCTCTTGGTCTTCTTTGTACTACTCACCACTTTCACGAATGCTATCTTCTTGGCCTTCTCGGCTCGGTTTTCTCGGCACGCCATTTTCAATGGCATTCTCATATTTGTTGAGTGAAGCTTTGATCCGATTGAGTTCTTCTTCAAAGCTACTTCACTTCCACCTTAGTAGTCTCACCATCACTTTGAGACTTGTTTTGTTGATCTTTGGTGGAACTCGTAGAGTCAACTATAGCATTTACCAACTCAACGATTCTGCAACTTCACAATCATCATCAACTCTTGATCTTTGAAGCTCTGTTGATTTATACTACTTCCCAATCTTCCCGTTGGAAAGTAGCCATTGAAAGCTATTCAAATGTCTTCACAGATCTTGAGTTATTTGGTGCAGACTGCAGATGTGACATGACATCTATTTCTAACTTCTCGACACTGCGATCTCTTTGTTTCACCCAACCCATCGAGATGTCACTTTGATATCTTGGGCGAGGTAGTCAACTTTATTTCTTACTTCTGATTTCTAAATCAGAGGTTGTCCTTTTGCATCGAGGCTCTCAATAAGCTTTATTCGAATATCAATCTTCAGATTGAGCCGTTGCCAATGTCTCAATCTTCAGTTGTTTGAACTCTACTATTCTGATTCATACCTTCATGGACCTGATCGTAGTGTTCTTGTTGACTTGTAGAAACAACACTACGATCTTGAAGAATGTTCACTTGATCTTTAGTGTAGAACACCTCTTCCTCTTTTTGTGCAGTGCTTCATTACTTCTGTTTGTCTCGACTGTTCTTAGAAACTGATGGCTTGATTCCTTGCTCTAGCCTCTTCTGTATAACAAGACACTTCAGATTTGTGGCTTGTCCAGCTCGCTTTCTCCTTGTGATCTCCCATTCACTTATCATCAATGGACTGACCCAATGCTTAATCACTTTAGCCTTGTTATGGGTGACCCAGATCTCTTACTCCATCACTGCGTTTAGCAAACACTATTGTTAATAAAAATTACAAAGTATTAACTCTTAACCAAATTAATTTTATTTAAACAAATGATTTAAGATTATGAATTAAATTATTTAAATAAACTACTACTAATTACCACTAGTTTAAAGTCAGATTATAGAGATTTAAGATCATAACTTCACTTATTGTTTCATTTAAATTAATACACCTCTTATCAATTATTCTCACTATTCTGAATTGTTAATCAAGAACACATAACTAAATATGACCATCTTTCAATGCATCATACTCAAATCAACTTAAATCCACAGATGATAGAATTAAGAAGAACACCCTAATTAATTAATTCACTATATCTCTATGTAAATTACAATTAAAAAGGATTTAAAGCGCAAGTTCTCTATCAGATTACATGCAATGCATAGGTATATCTCTATCCTAGACATAAATCATGAATTCCATCACCATACAAAAAACACAATCAAATGCTATTACGATCAGATCTAAATCTATAATCCATCTCTCGAGTTCATATAGATTAACACAGTAATTGTTAGCTAGGTAATTAAGCAATTCAACATAAACCATAAAAGACAAACTCGTGATTATATCACAATAATTAATAAAGAAGCATACTAAAATAAGCTATGCTAAAAGCTCTGTTGTAATCTTAAACAAAAGAATTAGTTCATAATTATTGAATTAAAACTAAGAATCCAGAACTGAATAAACATTAAAAGATAAAAATAAGGGTAGAGAAGAGAATAGAATCTGTTGTCAGGAAATCTGATGCTCCCTCTTGCTCCTACTCTTGATCTTCAATGGTTCTAAGTTGCTTCAGCCCTCCTTTTATATCCCTCCTCATGTGTCTTCTAGTCCTTCTTAAAGTCCTTTAAACCTTCAGCCCAAACAAATCCTTTTTAGACTCAACTTCTGAAGATTTTTCTTTCTTCTCGACAAGCGAAGTTTTTGCCTTATGAAATTTCGCCCCGACGAAAAATGTATATTTTCAGTTTACCAAAGGTGTCTCTGCCCCAGCAAAGATTTTACACTATAAAAGTCTGCCCCGGCGCATGAACAGTACCAAAAATTATGAAAATGCCATTAAGCTCCATTTTTCATGTTTTGACCCTCTGAAGCCGTTTCCTACAACACAAACATAAAAAAGTAAAATGACACTAATAATACTTAAAGTTAACAAAGAATTAACCCTAAAAGATGTCCAAATCATAGGTATAAAACCCACTCATCAGAAACCAACAATTTGTAAATTTGAAACCAATGGTGCCACACAAACTGAAAACATAGAAATGAAAAGATTGCAATATAAAATGAACACATGAAATAATTCAAGAAAAAGAAACCTAAAACCAATCCATCAAAGAACCAATGGAATCATTTTGAAACTATTCACCGAGTTAATAAAACAAAGTATTACGAAAGTTAGTCAAATATACATTCACTAGTCTTCATTTGAATCTGAATCTAAAGTTTGGTCGTTACAAAGATATTTTTCAGGAATGTCCCTAGTTTTGCACATCCTAAGCTCATGTGCTATTATAAATCTAAAGTTATAAGCCTTGTTTGGAGTCCACCTCGGTTCCTTTATGATGTTTATCCGGTGTAAAATGAAATCTACGTAATTTACAACATAAATGCCACAATCGTTTGAATTCCATTGTCTCGGCCTATTCACACAGACTTCAACTTTCGGCTTCGATCTTGGCCACTTTATTTTAAGATTTTCTAGACGAAGCAACATTGGAATTAACTCCACATATAAACCACAAAACAATCATTTAATTCCCAATATACAATATATGTATGTGTGATGATGTAAGACCCCAACTTTTATGAATAAAAATTTAATTTTCTCTAAATATTATTTTGAATAGTATGGTGTTGATTTGATATAATGCTATAGTTATGGGAAATTTATGCAAATTTTGCAAAGTAAGCAAGTTGTCATAAAATATTCGTTTGGTCGGGGAATATTCTTTTTGTCCGAAAATATTCGTACGACGACGCAATTATTGGTGGACCCCACAACGAAATAACTGTCAGATATAGAAAGAAAAAAATAAACCTTTTCATAAAATAATGGCAAGACTTTTACCGTTAAACTGTTAAAATGTCGGGTGATAAAAGTACAGTAATAAGCGTTTTTGCACAGTAGCACACGGTATTGTACAGCATCTTTGATTATTGATGCTTACGTAAGAAGTTACTCAATATTTCATTCAATAATTACCACAATAGTAATTCCACATTATTAAATCAATAATTGACACGACACAGTTACTCATATTATTATTAGCATTATTGGCAATGTCTAGAAAGTTCTGTCAAGGAAAAGGGTTAGGTTATTTAATTGTGCGCCAGTAAGGAGAAATCCTTATCGGAAAGCCCCCCTTTCCTGGGAAAAATCGGGTTATCAATATTGTGAGTTATAATATTAATGATGAATAATTGTTGAAAGATTAAAAATATATAAATAATTGATGAATAAATGGGTAGTGTTTTATTTGATTATTGGGAGATGCGGAATTATTTTCCAAATGGTGTGTTTTTCTTTAGTTGGCAGATTGTTATTTTCTTTAGATGGCCTCTCATTTGGCAAATTTTCTAAAAGGTGTGTCATTCATTTCTTTAAGTTTTGGCAGAGTATAATTTATTTTCTTTAGGTGGCCCCTCATTTGTCAAAAAATGTGTCATTCATTTCTTTAAGTTTTGGCAGAATGTGGTTTATTTTCAAAGGGTGGCCCTTCAATGGCAAAACTTTCAAAAGAGAATATTGATGGGTTTGGAAACCCGTGACTAAAATTTCTAAATTAACGAAGGCTTGCCTCCCAACCTCGCCTATAAAAGGATGGCACATTCAGAAGATGAGATACACCAGAA
Organism: Panax ginseng; assembly: GCA_020205605.1. NCBI lineage: Eukaryota > Viridiplantae > Streptophyta > Magnoliopsida > Apiales > Araliaceae > Panax > Panax ginseng. Next base: position 26,130,240 of record CM035134.1, on the reverse strand, counting down.
GTACAAAAACTCTTTTACTTCAATATTTTGAGTATTTCTTTTGAGTATAAGTATACTTTGAGTGTAGCTAATATTGTAAGATTTTATCAAGATAATATCCGTTATTCAAGTTAAATCTAGTTTCCTACTAAGGTAAAGGATGTTATTTTTTTCATACTCTTAAGGGTTGTCATTATATTCCTTATTAATCTGTGGGAATAACATGTCTACGTGAACTATCGTATGCCTGGTGAATAACCCTTCATATTCATTCTTTATTAAATTGTGGAAATGATCTGTCTAAGCAGATTACCGCATGACATGTAAAAATCCATTTGCAGTTTCGTATATTCTTTCATACTTATATGAGATATTATTTCTTTTGTACTCGTCACGGGATATCATTTTCTTTCATATTTTTCTCCATTTATGGTACAAAATTATTGTTTGTTTCCATAACCTTATTATTAAATGGCAAAAATCCATGAAATTAGTAGAATATCCTTGAGTTTTGCGCTTCATCTAGTATCGTTTCACTAAAATATTTATCTGAACTTTCTTATTAAATTCTAATATTTTCATACGGGGTACTATTCACTTGGGGTACTACTCATTTGGGGTACTATTCACGACAAAATTGATTTCTTTCATGTCAAAATTATTTTTGATACATGAATATCATTCTTGAATTTTACTCCACAATTGGTGATTATGTTAACAATTTGGAATTTCTTTAACTCTGGATAAATTAAATTATAAATCTCTAATATTTATCCTTGATCTCACTTGATTCATTCTTTATATCATTGTCATCATCCTCATGCTTATATTGTGATAAAAGTCATCTTTGGCCTGTAGTGCAAAGATGGACTGTTGATTGGTATGATTATGACCAAGAATTGTGTATTGGTATAATCATTACCTTTAATATTACAGATATAGGTTTGTGGTGAAAGTCCTCTTTGGCTCGTAGTGCATAGATGGACAGGTGTTTGGCATGATCATGACCATTGATGATACAATCGATTATCTTTGGCCTTTAATGAATAGATAATTCGTTGATTGGAAATAATTATTTATTGGTGTTAAAGGGATAAAATATTGATGATGGACTTTTAAATCATAGAAGATAGTAGACATCATGCTCTACTTGACTCTTCTAATGGATTGTTTGTTCCGCTGTAGTTGTTGATCTAAAACTCGTTGTTTGTTATATTCTATCAGATTTTTCATTGTTGAGGACTAAGTATAATTTGTTCTTCATTATCTTAGTCATAATATTCTTTAATGGGCTAGTTGAGCTCACCCTTTTCCTTTTGGTTCCATTGTTCTTCTCAGGAGGTGAGAATGTAGTTGGGACTAGTCGGGGAGTGGAGTAATGGTCCAAGATGGTTATTATAGTAGTCCTCACTATTTTGTAAAATAGTGTGACAATAATTGTAATGAGAACTTTATTTGAGTTTGAATATTGTCTACGAGATAATATTTGTATTAAAACTCACAGTTTATATTTTGTCGTATTTGAACGACAGTTTAATATTTGTAAATAGGAAGTTGTATTTGGATTATGTACCATGTATTTGGCGACTAAGAATGGGTCGTGTGGACTTATTTTGGGGGTGTCACAATTGGTATCAAAACTTAGGGATATGATCTCTGGTGGAGATCTGGGATTAGAACTGGGAGGGGAGAGACGAGTAAATCCTTTGCTAGTGTGTCATACCAAAGTTTATTTGTTATTTAATTGGTCGGTCGGAATATATGGATAATATGTGACATGTCAATTTCTTTAATTAACCCTTATTTTGTGTGAAGATTTGAGAATGACATTTGAAAATTTTGAGATAAGCAATGGAGCACATGAGACCATTGAGACAATCGGGTCAATCAATAACTGAGGATAATGTGCATCAGAAAGGCAATAATCCTCCTGTAAATAACACCGACCAAATGATGAACGATGGGATATTTAGGAGCTTTCTACAATTCATGCAACACCAAACGAGAGAGACTCCTGTTCAAAATGCAGGTGGAAACAATGGTAACTCACGGCTGGTCACTGCTAAGCAATTCAAGGAGTTCGGACGCCCAAAGTTTTTGGGAAAGCCAGAGCCACTCAAGGCAGAAACTTGGATTAAGCAGATCACCAAAATATTTGATGTCCTAGGATGCACAGAGGAGAAAAAGGTTCCCTTAACCACCTTTATGTTGCGTGGAGAGGCAGATTACTGGTGGGAATCTATGAAACGTACTCATCTTTCAGCACTTAAGATGTCTTGGGAGAAGTTCTAGGAATTGTTCAACGACAAGTATTTTCCAGAAAGTATTCATCATATGAAGGAGATGGAATCATCAAACTAGAACAGAACAATATGGCTGTTTTACAATACGAGGCCAAGTTTGTGGAATTATCTCAGTTTGCATCCCATTTGTTGGATAATGAGGAACGAATGACACGAATGTTTTTGAGAGGTTTGAAACCAGAAATTTGTCAATACCTCATTTCTCAGAAACTTTGTTTGTATTCAGATGTTGTGAATAGGGCTCAATTATTGGAGCGAGATAATGAGAAAGTTCAACCAAATGACAACAACCGACAACACGATAATAGTCGTACCAGTGGCAACAGTCATCGGAGCAGTGATAACCAACGTGGAGGAAATTATCATGCCAGAAATGGTAACCACTTCGGTGGTAATCATAGCCCAGATTGTGACACCCCCAAAATAGTATACATCACATATTCTGAGTCGCCAAATATATGGTACAGAATACAAATACAATCTTAAATATACAACATGAGCTATGAGTTTTAATACAAATATTGTCTTCAAGACAGTATTCAAACTCAAAATAAGTCCTCAATACATTTATTATCAAACTATTTCATTGAATAGTGAGGACTACTAATGCTATCATCTGGACCGTCACTTCGTTCCCCGACTAGTCCCTGCTACGTTCTCATTTCTTGAAGAGAACAATGAAAGCAAAAGGGTGAGCTCAACTAACCCAGTAAGAAATATTATGTCTAAGATAATGCAGAATAAATTATCGTTAGCCTTCAACAATGTTAAACTGATACAATATAACAAACATCAAGTTTAACTGCAGCGAAACAATCAATGCATTAGAAGAGTCAAGTAAAGAATAAAATCTACTATCTTCTATGATTTAAAAGGTTTTTCATCACTTTTATCGCTGAGACTCAGCTTATTAAATAAACCACGTCATCCCTGCACTACGACCAAGGATATTCATTAGTATCACGACCACAAATTATCTATGCACTACGGGCCAAGGATATTCGTGTTTTCATCAATGGTCATGATCATGCCAACAATTGTCCATCAATGCACTACGGGCCAATGAGGACTTTTACCGCATCATTTGTAACATTACGATAATGACTATACCGAATAATCCCTAGTCATAATCATACCAAGTCCATCTATGCACTACAGGCCACAGATGACTTTCAACATAATATAAACATGAGGATGATGACAATGACATAATAACTCAATAAAACAAGTTCAAGAATTAAATTTTAAAGATTTATAAGTTAATTTATCCTGAACTCAAAAAACATCCAAATTGTCAACATGATACTGCTTTGTGGAGTAAGATTCAAGAATGCTCAGAAGAATATTTCCATGAAAATATACTAGATGTAGCGCAAATATCTAGGATATTCTACTAATTTCATGGAGTATAGAAGCCAAAACTTTAACCAACTGAGTATAATAGAATATATGAAACTGCAAATGAATTTTCGCTTCGCCAAGACGGTAATCCACGTAAGATGATCATTTCGAATTTAATAAGGAATGAATACAAAGGATCATTCACCATGCATGTGGTAATCCACATAGGCGAGTTATTCAATGAATAATAAAGAATGGAATAACAGAAGAATTCACCATGCATGCGATAGACTGTACAGACAGGTTATTCCCAACAGAATAATAAAGAATAGAACCAGGTCATGCGAAATCCGCACAGACAGGATATTCCAACAGAATAATAAAGAATGGAATAACAACATAATTCACCAGGCATGCGATAGATCGTACAGACAGGTTATTCCAACAGAATAATAAATAATAGAACCAGGTCATGCGTAATACGCACAAACGGGATATTCCAACAGAATAATAAAGAATGGAATAACAGAAGAATTTCACCATGTATGTGGTACTTCGCATAAATAGGTTATTCCAACAGAATAATAAATAGTAGAACCAGGTCATGCATAATACACACAGACAGGATATTCCAATAGAATAATAAAGAATGGAATAACAGAAGAATTTCACCATGTATATGCAGTGTATGCTTTGCATAGGCGGAGTTATTCCAACATAATAATAAGAAATGGAATAACAATAGCTCTTTTCATGAAAATGAAAGAAATAATACCCCTTACCTCAAAAGAAGACTGGATAATGGAATAGTGAGGTAGCAGACTTCTTTTCTTCTTTCTTTCTATAATTTCTCTCTATAATAATTGCTCTATAGCTTTAGTGAATTGGTGAGAAATGAAGGAAAAATGACCTTCTATTTATAGGAAAATATAGTTTCGATAATTGCACGATTCAGGGCTCGAAATATTACAGTATAATACCTTTTGTTAGTTCAGTAGGCACAATAGATCTAGAAAGCGGGGGGTTGAATAGATCCTTTTTGATCTCAAATACTTTTCTGGTTTATTTTGTATTGCTAATAATTTAGCAAATGACAAACATAAGAATCTTTTAAGGCACAACGGAATAAGTAAAGATCCCCTTCATTGATATAATCATAATCATACATATATTGTTCGTAGAGTTAGTTCAATGGTAAGCAGTTAAAACATACATAATAGTTATAACAGTTAATGTACATAATGTAAATGACATAAAGTAAAAGACACAAGGGGTTTTAAGTGGTTCAGAGACTCAAACTCCTAATCCACTCTTCTGTTTTCAACTAGCAGGATTTCCACTAAGGAAGGGCAGCACCCTGAATCACTTAGATTCCTTCAAGGCCAGCAGCCTTGGAACTTCAGTTCACTAAGAACTCTTCAAGGCTAGCAGCCTTGGAACTTCTCTAGTTCCTTAGGAACTCTTCAAGCCCAGCAGGCTTGGAAACTCATTTAGTCCCTTCAGACAAGGACCCCTCATGCCCTGGCTTGTTGTTGTTGTAGTTGTTGATGTTGTTGGTACTGAGCTGCTAAGATGTCTTTAAGCTCTGAGCATCTTTTGTTCTTAGCAGCTTGGTGTGGTCCTCTTTGTGTTCAGCTTCGAGTCTGGACCACATCTTCCTTGGTGTAGCTGATCTCTTTTCTTTTCAGCTCATCTTCATCTTATATCAGTTGTGCACCATCACCATATGGAGTTACTAAGCACTTGAGCTTTTGGTAGTTCTTCTGGTACTTAGTAATCCCTGAACCCTTCTTGAATGTTTTGCAGACATGGTTTTGCACTTGTTTAGTTTCAGCTTTAGGTTCATGGTGATTCGTAGAGTGGCTCTCTTGGTCTTTTTTGTACTCATCCACTTTCCTGAATGCTATCTTCTTGGCCTTCTCGGCTCTCAGCTTGGCTGCCATTTTCAGTGGCATTCTCATCTTTGTTGAGTGAAGCTTTGATTTGATTGAGTTCTTCTTCAAAGCTGCTTCACTTCCACCTTGGTAGTCTCACTGTCACTGAGACTTGTTCTGTTGATCTTTGGTGGAACTCGTAGAGTCAACTATAGCATTTACTAACTCAACGATTCTGCAACTTCACAATCATCATCAACTCTTGATCTTTGAAGCTCTGTTGATTTATACTACTTCCCAATCTTTCCGTTGGAAAGTAGTCATTGAAAGCTATTCAAATGTCTTCACAGATCTCAAGTAATTTGGTGCAGACTGCAGATGTGACATGACATTTATTTCTGACTTTCTGACACTGCAGTCTACTGTTTCACCTACCCCATCAGATATGTCACTTTCATGTCTTGGGCAGGTAGTCAACTTTATTTCTTACTTCTGATTTCTAAATCAGAGGTTGTACTTTTGCATCGATGCTCTCAATAAGCTTTATTCGAATATCAATCTTCAGTTGTTCGAACTCTACTATTCTGATTCATACCTTTATGGACCTGATCGTAGTGTTCTTGTTGACTTGTAGAAACAACACTACGATCTTGAAGAATGTTCACTTGATCTTTAGGGTAAAACACCTCTTCCTCTTTTTGTACAGTGCTTCAATACTTCTGTTTGTCTCAACTGTTCTTAGAAATTGATGGCTTGATTCCTTGCTCTAGCCTCTTCTGAATAACAAGACACTTCAGATTTATGGCGTGTCCAGCTCGCTTTCTCCTTGTGATCTCCCATTCACTTATCATCAATGGACTGACCCAATGCTTAATCACTTTAGCCTTGTTATTCAGAGGTTGACCAGTATCTCAATGTGTACTCCATCAGTCCCTTCTGCGTTTAGCAAACACTACGATCTTGGTTGCTTCCAAGATCGTTGTCATCTTTCTACTTGACAGCTACTGCATATGCTGACTTTCCTTAGTTAGCTACTGAAGTCTTCTTATGATCATCTTATGGAAGACTTCATCTCGATTGGCTTCACAACTCAATCTTGATGCTGATTGGGTTAGTGCTTAGGTCTTCTGTTAGCTTGTATGCCATTCATTGAGTGCTCTCTAGCTTTTTTCAAGTGAGATGTATATTTGTATTACAAACCAGAGACTTCATTCCTTTGGATATTTAGGGAGTGCTCATTTGTTGAGAATCGTATTTGCTCTACGATTCTGTTTTGGCATTATGAACACATCTGTTGAGGTCTTAGTTCTGAACTCTACGATTCAGCTTTGGCTGTGCAGACACTACGACTCTGAGATCATATCTTGACACTATGATTTTTGTCGTTGTGCTTGTTGTCTTCATCCGATCTTGCTCGACTACGATCTCTGCCTTTGGTATGATTAGTAGACTCTACAACTCTGAGTGTAGTCTACGATTCTTGACTTGGCTTTGGCAAATACTCGGTCGGCTCATAGGCAGGCTGTCTCTACGATTCTGAACATGAGTTCCTCAGTAGACTACGGTTCCGAGGAAATGCTACTCGACACACTACGATCCTTCCTCGTCTCTCCTGGCAGTCTACGAACTCTGAGATCTACTATCTTGCAGACTACGATTCTGCCTCGATAGCTCTTCGAGTTATTCTTGACTCTCCTAGAAGACTACGATTACTGGTGTAGTGCTCGACGATCAGACAAGCCTCATAAGATCAACCTAACATGCTTGATCTTTCTATAATAATAGTCCTTGTACATCATTTCTTTTTAAGGACTTTACAGAGCTGTTTTACTTATGTAGGATCAACCTAACACATTTGATCAATTCATTCTAAGTCCTTGTACATATGTTTCTATTATCTATCAAAGGACTTTACAACTTTTCTTAATGCAAGCATACTTGCATATTCATTCATATATATATATATATATATCATAATCAAATCATATGTAAATAGGAATATCATTCACATGCTTATTCCTGACACCTTCCTCTTTTTCTTCATTTTTAATTTAGTCCTGCAAGTATTATCAAACTTGCACCATCTCCCCTAATAGTAAATCATGTGAATCAATAGCAATTAATTGCTCATTTATCTGGTTAATTACCCGATTGGTCAATATAACCTCCAGACATCAATTATTATCGAAATAAATGTTGATTTTCACTAACACTAATAATTCCAACATAATGGAACTATCTATTTCATCTTTAATCAACACGAACTTATTCATCATTAATATTATAATTCACAATATTTAACAATCAGGTCGTTCCCAGGAAAGAGGGGGCTTTCCGATGAAGATTTCTCCTTATTAGCGCGCAATTAGGTGACCAAACCTCTCCTTGACAGAACTTTTAGACATTGTCAATATTTCAAATAATAATATGAATAACTTTGTCGTCTCAATTATTGATTTAATAATATAACATACAATACAGATGATACTGTGACAATAATTGAATCAATAATATGAGAGATAAGATGCAGCGATTACTGTAGCAATAATTGAGTATAACTGAGTGACTTATCACGTAAGCATCAATAATCAATACCGTGTGCTACTATGCAACCACGTGTATTACTGTACTTTTACTACTGAGTAGTTCAACAGTTTTAACGGTAACACTTTCGCCGTTATTTTTATAAAATGATAATTCTGTTGTTTTCTAACTACGACAATACTTCCATTGTGGGGTCCACCAATGATTGTGCCGTCGTACGGATATTCCCCGATAAAAAGAATATTTTATAACAACTTGCATAATTTGCAAAATTTATAAATACTACCCACAACTATAACATTATATCAAATCCACACCATAATATTCAAAAAAAATATTTCGAGAAAATTAAATCTTTATTCGTAAAATTTGGGGTTTTACATAGATAATAGGAGAGGTGAACCAAGTGGAAACAACTTTAAAAAGAGAAGATTCAACAATGACAACGGAAAGATATCAGCAGCAGCACCAGCACCAACACCCGTTTCTAGGGGAGGAGAATGACCACCAATTATATGTTACAGATGCAAAGAGGAGGGACACCGCAGTCCAAAATGTACACAGCCTTCCAAGGTGTGTTTCAGTTGTGGAAAGGACAATCACATAGCTTGATTTTGTCCTGTAGCAAAGTCAAGTCCAGCTGTAATGGTGACACCAAAGGTGGCTACGGACAAATCAAAGTCGGTGGTTCAGGGGAGAGATTTTTTTGTAACTTCCCAAAAAGCGAGGAACCTGAACGAAGTTATCATGGGTAAGCTAATCATAAACTCTTGTGAAGTCTATACCTTATTAGATATTGGTTCTAACCATTCTTTTATTTTACATGCTTGTGCTTAATGTTTGAACTTGACTTTTGAGAAATTAGACTTTGACTTATCTGTTGAAACTCCGTTGGGAGAAACCTTCATTACATCTAACATTTATAAATCTTGTTTGATTCAAATAGGCACCCTCATATTACTTGTTAAACTCATCTCTTTGAAAATACTTGCATTTGATGTGATTTTAGGGATTGATTGGTTTACTATTCATCATGCTAAAATTGATTGTTTTCATAAGTTTGTTAGTTTTCATATTTCGAACCAACCTATTATGAGAATTCAAGTAACCAAACCACTAAAGTCAATCACTGTCATATCAAGCCATAAAGCCATTCGTTTATTGAAAAACGAATGTCAAGCTTTCTTAGCCCATGTCACCGATTTAAACAAAAATTACGTCAGATTTGAATGATATTTCTGTTGTTAATAAATTCCCTGACGTATTTCCCAAAGAACTTCTTGGCCTACCCCCAAAACATGAAATTGAATTTCCAAAACCCCATATTAAATGGCTCCTATTGAACTTCAGGAGTTAAAAACCCAACTACAGGAACTGTTAGACATTTATTTCATTCGTCCTAGTACATCGCCTTGGGGTGCTCCTGTTTTATTCATAAAGAAGAAAGATCGGAGTTGTGACGCCCCCAAATCTGGGTATCTTCCAACCCGACATATGGTGCTCCACGGTGCTACAGTTCACACAAACATTCAATCGAAATGCCTCTAAAGAATGAATATGTTTTATATATATTGCAAATCAATATTACCATTCCCTAGGTTCTTTATAACCGTTACATTTGTTCTTGTCATAATATCAAATATTATCATTACAAACCTATACTATTACATAGGTAATCTACAGGTTCTCCTTAGCCTTACCTTTATCCTTGTCGGATCCTTTGGTCCGTTCGGTCTTAGCTGCATTCATATGGTTCAAGCAAGAGTGAGCATAACTAGCTTAGCAAGTATGAGAATTCCATTTAAACAATATGCTTGAAACATAAGAATCGTATATCTTCAATAACTGAACAATAGTTATGAAGTACTACCGATGATTCAAAATAGCACTTCTCTTCCTTCAAAACGTTTTACAATGATAATATTCAGTAAAACATCAATTCCGGTCCAAGACCATACATCCTAACACTAAGTCCGTAAGTTTGACATTACTTACGAGCACATCTAGGTGATCAGCCTATAGTACTCTATGTTGATCAACACTACATTCTTTAAACGTATGTACGTTTAAGTTGTGGCAACCTCACGTGCCTGTCATTTGATGACAAAACATTTGTTTAGCATACTCAGTCTTTATTTGAAAACCACACCAACATAGTTTGGTAAAACATTGACAATACTTTGATAGATTATAAGAAATCCAATATATCTTAAGTCTAGCCGAAAGAATGGCTTCGACTTCATCATACATCAATTCATGCGTAAGAATACATGAATTACAAAGCTCGTCTAGATTGAACATAGACAAGGGTTAGAATACTTACCTTCAGTGTCTGCTACTGTTATCACACAATCACTTTAAGTCTTTAAGGTCTCTACAATAGATGATCACATAACACAACACATTAGGTCATAAATAAACATACATGGTTCCTAATGAATCTTACCCTTCTTCTCAATCTAATTATGTATTAGATTTGTTACTATTGGTTTCGGCTTGCCGTTATAGTTTACCTTGTCCTTACGTTTATGTTTGATTGATTATCATTAACCTTTAGTGGTCATACTTTAAGGTTTAAAATACTTTAATCAATGTTACATTAAGTTAATTAATGTTGTAATTTATCATTAATCAACTACCTTCCTTATTATCTTCATAACCTTTCTTTACTGTCAAAACCCTAAGGCTGGCGTTGCGGGCTTAGTCCTTGTGCGAGTAATACATCTGCTATGGCGCCACTCATCAGTGCCTAAACTCGACTCTACATACGCGACGCGAGTCTCAAGACAATATGTCGCATCATTGCATGCGACTCCTCAATAAGTGCGGTCTCGACATCGCACACGGCTAAGTAGTCACCATTATTATGCTTTAATGGATGGGTACGGCCGCTAGCTCTATGCACAGAACGCTTAGAAATTTTATTTTGCATAACGAACTTCCCGGACTCCAAATTTGATCATTTTAAGTTCGAATTGGCTCTTTCAAAAGCCATTAGCTCACAAATCACATACTCTACGTGTTCATGCAAGAATTTACATTTTCGACTTCATGAACTCCAAATTCACCTATGAGTTCATTTTTAACGAAAACGATAAACTTTCGTGAACGTTCAACGCTCGTTTCTTCGTTCTAAGTCGGAATTCGGTCATTTTTAAGTTCGCAACTCTATAATGCCAAATAAGACTTGTTCCCATCGAAAACCAATGTTTTCGAGCTCAATATCAAAATTCGACTTCCATTCCGAGAATTTCACGAATTCGACGATTATCGTCCAATCGTGTGAATTCCGGCATAACTTCGTTACTAGTGATTTGATTATCATTTCAAATAGATTCTATCCATCATATTGACATCTTAACCTACACATTACATCAACTTATTTTCATGATAAGTTATGACTTATTCTTCATGAGCTTATAACTTATCAAAGTATAAACTACATAGAACTTTGTTTCACATGACTTATGATAGTTTAAGTCTTCTAACCAACATCCTTACATGTTCTCAACATATAAACTTCATTTATGTAAACATGTTACAAGTCTTACAAGTTCTTCCTTAGTTCATAGCTTATCTATGAACAAAGTGCTTATTCACGGCTTATTAAGACTTAAGTCCTTAGATTATTCTTTCTTATCATTTCTTAGCATACATGTCCATTAATTCACACTTCTCTTATCAACCTACAATGGTAGAGATGGAAGACTAATAACATAGGAGGCTTACCCTTGATGACCAAGCTTTCTTCTTCTTTTCTAACAATTGAAAGTCTAGCTTATTCTTGCTTATTCTCTCTAACAATTAAGTTGTATTATGTTGGATGAAAATTTAACAAACAACAAATGAATCCAAGCACCCTTATTTATAGGATTTCCTAAGTTAGGGTAGTTTGGTCCATAGCCAACCCCACCTCCTTATTACACCTCCATACTATTCATTACTTCTTAATTAAGTTAACTTGCTCCCTACTTCTTTTGCTTGGCCATCACATAATTTACTTGGTCACCACATTATTTTCTTAGTCACCAAGATTAATCATATTATCATGGGTTGCCCCATGGGTCACCCTAACCCATTGGATCAATAGCTTGGGCTTAGTTTTAATTAACTTAACTTAAGCTTTTGGGCTTGCATTAATTTACTTCAAGTCAAAGTTTTGTGGAGAAACCACAATGTGGAGGAAATGACCTGAGAGTTAGAATCTGAAATGAAATCAAGGTATCCTCACCTCTTCGACATATCAGGTACATACCCTAATTTCGAGGACGAAATTTCATAAGAAGGGGAGGTTGTAAGACCCCAACTTTTTTTGAATAAAGAATAATTTTTTCGAAATATATTTTTGAATATTATGGTGTGGATATGATATAATGTTATAGTTGTGGGTAATATTTGGAAAATTTTGCAAAGTAAGCAAGTTGATATAAAATATTCGTTGTGTAAGTTAATATTCGATTGGTCGGGGAATATTCGTTTTAACAGGGAATATTCGTACGACAACACAATCATTGGTGGACCCCACAATGAAAGTATTATCGTAGTTAGAAAACAACAAAATATCTTTTTATAAAAATAACAGTGAAATTTTTACCGTTAAACTGTTGAACTACCCGGTGGTAAAAGAACAAAGAATGTCTGGGGTGGCATAATAATAGACACACGGTATTGATTATTGATGCTTACGTGAGAAGTCACTTAGTTATACTCAATTATTGCTACAGTAATTATTGCATAGTATCTCACGTTATTTGATTCAATTATTGTCACATTATCATCTGCATAATATTTTATTAAATCAATAATTGAGACGACAAAGTTATTCATATTATTATTTGCAATATTGACAATGTCTAGAAGTTCTGTCAAGGAGAGGTTTGGTCACCTAATTGCGCGCCAATATGGAGAAATCCTTATTGGAAAGCCCCCTCTTACCTGGGAACGACCTAGTTGTTAAATATTGTGAGTTATAATATTAATGATGAATAATTGTTGAAGTATTAAGAATGTGTTTACTGAAGTTAAGTGAATTACAAAAGTTAGAGGGGAATAATGTAAACTTGGAAAACTTTAGGGGTACTAAAGTGTAATAAGTTAAATCAATCTGGACCATTGATGGTGGTTTTAATAGTAAATCAATCTGGACCATTGGTGGTGGTTTTAATAGTAAATCAATCTGGACCATTGATGGTGGTTTTAATAGTAAATCAATCTGGACCGTCGGTGGTGGTTTTAAAAGTAAATCAATCTGGACCGTCGGTGGTGGTTTTAAAAGTAAATCAATTTGGACCGTCGGTTATGGTTTTAATAGTAATCAATATGGACCATCCGTTCTAATAGTGAATCAATCTGGACCGTTCATGAATTAGTTACTATTTAGTCCATTCTCCTATAAATAGAAGCTTAATTCTTCTTTCATTCTCACCAATTCACTGAGATTCACAAGAGACACTATAGAGAGAGAAACTATAGAGAGCAAGAAAAAGAGTATTCTGCTACTTCACTTTTGCAGTATCCAGCTTTCTACTGAGGTAAGGGGTATTATTTCTTTCGTATTCATAAGGAATACTACTTTTCGTATTCATCCTCTAGTATTTCAGAATAACCTATCTAAGTGGATTATGTACCGTATGACAGGTAAAAATTCATTTGCAGTTTTTCGTATGTTAATTCTTTTCATATTCTTAAATCTAAACTTACTATGGTAAGTATTGCTTCTATAATCCTTGAAATTAGTGGAATATCCGTGAGTTTTACGCTTCATCCAGTATCATTTTATTGGAATATTGATATGAACTTTCTTATTAAATATCAATATTTTCATCGAAGTACTATTCACGAGTTACTATTTATAGGTTACTATTCACCCGGTTACTATTCACTATAATATTATTCACTCGAGTATTCGGGGCACTTTTCATGCCGGGGTACTATTCACGAGTTACTATTCACGGGTTACTATTCACCTTATTACTATTCACTCAAATATTGTTCACTCAGGTATTTGTGACACTTTTCATGTCGGGGTACTATTCACGGGGTACTATTCTCGAAGTACTATTCACAGGGTACTATTCACGAGGTACTTTTCACCGAAAAACTTATTTCTTTTCTGTCCAAATTATTTTTGATACATGGATATTATTCTTGAATTTTACTCTACAAAGCAGTATCATGTTGAAAATTTGGACATTATTGAGTTCTGGATAAATTAAATTATAAATCTTTAAAAAATTATCCTTTACTTTCTTTTAATTGAATTCTTATATCATTGTCATCATCCTCATGCTTATATTGTGATGAAAGTCATCTTTGGCTTACGTGCATAGATGGACTGTTGATTGGTATGATTATGACCAGGGATAATTCGGTATAGTCACGACCATTGATGATTACATGAATAATTCTTGGCATGTAGTGCAAGAATAATTTGTGGACGTGATACTAATGAATATCCTTGTCCCATAGTGCAGGGATGATTTGATGATGTGATCTATTTATTAAGCTGAGTCCTAGCAATAAAGTGAATGATAAACTTTTTAAATCATAAAAGATAGTAGATATCATGTTCTACTTGACTCTTCTAATGGATTGCTTGTTTCACTACAGTTAAACTTATTGTCTATTATATTCTCTCAGTTTAACATTGTTGAAGGCTAATGATAACTTATTCTACATTATCTTAGTCATTATATTGCTTACTGGGCTAGTTGAGCTCACCATTTTACTTCCATTGTTCTCTTCAGGAAATGAGAACGTAGCCTAAACTAGTCGGGGAATGGAGTGATGGCCCGAGATGGTGTTATAGTAGTCCTCACTATTCTATAAAATAGTGTGCCAATAAATGTATTGAGGACTCTATTTGAGTTTAGATATTGTCTAGATGACAATATTTGTGTAAAAACTCTCAGTTCATGTTGTATAATTAAGTTTGTATTTGTATTAAGTACCATGTATTTGGCGACCCAAGATGGGTGATGTATACCTATTTTGGGGGCGTCATAGTTGGTATCAAACCTTAGGGATATGATCCCTGGCTGAGATGTGAGACAAGAACTAGGAGGGGAGAAACGGGGAATTCCTTCGCTAGTATGACCTACCTAAGTTTATTTGGTATTTAATTGGTCGGTTAGAGTATAGGGATAATATGTGGCATGTCAATTAACCCTTGTTTTGTGGCAGTATTTGTAAATGGCATCTGAAAATGTCGAGATAAGCAATGAAGCACATGAGACCGTTGAGTTACCAACGATCAATACCCAGGATAATGTGCAACAAGAAGGCAATAATCCTCAGGTAAACAACAACACCGATCAAATGATGAACGATGGGATGTTTAGAGGCTTCATGCAATTCATGCAACATCAGGAGAGAGCGGCTCCTGTTCAAAATGCAGGTGGACACACTGGCAACTCATAGATGGTCACCGCTAAACAATTCAAGGAGCTGGGACCATCGGAGTTTTGGGGAGAGCCAGAACCACTTAAGGCAGAGACGTGGATAAAGTAGATCACCAAGATATTTGATGTCTTGGGATGCTCTCAGGAGCAAAAGGTTCCCTTTGCCACCTTTATGTTGAGAGGAGAAGCAGATTACTGGTGGGAATCAGTAAAACGTACCCAGCCTGCCGTACTCAAGATGCCTTGGGAGAAGTTCCAAGAGTTGTTCAATGACAAGTACTTTCCCGAAAGTATTCGTCACATGAAGGAGGTGGAGTTTATCAAGTTGGAGCAAAATAATATGACCGTGACGCAATATGAAGCTAAGTTTGTTGAGTTTTCCCGATTTGCGTCCCACTTGGTTGATAATGAGGAGAGAATGACGCGAATGTTTCTACGAGGTTTGAGACCCGAAATACGCCAATACCTCATTTCTCATAAACTGTGTTTGTATTCAGATGTTGTAAATAGGGCTCAGTTATTGGAGCGCGATAATGAGTCAACCCAACCAAGAGAGAGTAGCCAATAAGTCGATAATACCAGTGGTAGCAGTCATTGAAGCGGTGACAACAAACGTGGAGGGAATCAACATGCAAGAAATGGTAACCACTCCGGTGGTAATCATGGCCAAGATAATAGAAGTGGAAATTTCAAGAAGACGATATTCAATAATGATGGAAAGACGTCAGCACCAGCACCTGTTGTTAAGGAAGGAGAATGACCACCGGTCGTATGTTACAAATGTGGAGGAGAAGGACACATCAGTCCAAACTGTACGCACCAGTCCAAAGCATGTTACAATTGTGGAAGAGAAGGTCACCTAGCCCGATTTTTTCGTGCACCAAAGTCAAGTCCAACTGGGATGGAGGCATCAAAGGCCGTCCTAGACAAGACAAAATCGGTAGTTCAAGGGAGAGCGTTTGTCGTAACCTCCCAAAAAATGAGGAATCCGAACGAGGTGATCACGGGTAAGCTAATCATAAACTCTTGCGAAGCTTATACCTTATTTGATATCGGTTCTACCCATTCTTTTATTTTTCCTACTTGCGCTCAACGTTTAAATTTGACTTCGGAGAAATTAGACTTTGATTTATCTGTTGAAACTCCGTTGGGAGAAACCTTCATAACATCCACTGTCTATAAGTCTTGTTTGGTTCAAATCAGAATCGCATCGCGTTACTCGTCGATCTTATTTCTTTAAAAATACTTGCATTCGATGTGATTTTAGGAATTGATTGGTTGACTACTCATCATGCTAAAATTGATTGTTTTCGTAAGGTTGTTAGCTTTCATATTTCTAACCAACCTATTATACGAATTTAAACAACCAAACCATTAAAGTCAATTACTATCATCTCAAGTCATAAAGCTATTCGTTTATTGAAAAATGGATGTCAAGCTTTCTCTTATTTCTTTAAAAATACTTGCATTCGATGTGATTTTAGGAATTGATTGGTCGACTACTCATCATGCTAAAATTGATTGTTTTTGTAAGGTTGTTAGCTTTCATATTCCTAACCAACCTATTATACGAATTCAAGCAACCAAACCATTAAAGTCAATTACTATCATCTCAAGTCATAAAGCTATTCGTTTATTGAAAAACGGATGTCAAGCTTTCTTAGCCCATGTCACAGATTTAAACAAAAATACGTCGATTTGAATGATATTTCCATTGTTAATAAATTTCCTGACGCATTCCCTGAAGAACTTCCTAGCCTATCCTCAGAGCGTGAAATTGAATTTTGTATCGACCTTGAACCCGATACAAAACCCTCAAATATTTCTTCTCCTAAAATGAACATAACATGCGCCGAAGACGTTGGCTTGAGCTGTTGAAGATTACAACCATACCATTCAATAGCATCTTAGAAAAATGAACGTGGTAGCTGACGTGTTGAGTGGAAGATCGTATGCGTTTATGAGTGCGATATTGTTAACACAAAGACCCATCTCGTACGACTTACAAAAGATGGAGATAGAGTTAAAGACTCCAAGTATCTACGTGAAGATAGCGAGTGAGAACCTACTTTAATCGATAAAGTTAAAGCTGCTCAAGCTACAGACCTAGAGCTAATGCGTATGAAGAAGAAAGTGCAAGAAGGTACTATTCCGAAAGCAAGAATCGATGAAGAAAGAATACTTCGAGTCAACTCCAGACTTTGTGTTCCTAACGATTCTGACTTAAAGTATAAAATTATGATGGAGACGTACAACACACCATTTGCAATCCATCTTGGGAGTACCAAAATGTATCATGATTTTCGACATACATTTTGGTGGATCAATATGAAGAGAGAGATAGTGTGACGCCCCCAAAATAGGTATACATCACCCATCTTGAGTCGCCAAATACATGGTACAGAATACAAATACAAACTTAATTATACAACTGTCGTGTAATATACGACAAAACATAGCTGAGAGTTTAAACAGGAATGTTGCCTTCTAAACAATATCCACTCTCAAATAGAGTCCTCATTACATTTATTGTCACACTATTTATAGAATAGTGAGGACTACTAATACACCATCTCGGACCATCACTCCGTTCCCCGACTAGTCCCGGCTACGTTATCATTTCTTTCAAGAGAACAATGAAAGCAAAAAAGGGTGAGCTCAACTAGCCAAGAAGAAATATTATGACTAAGATAATGCGAATAAATTATCATTAGTCTTCAACAATGTTAAACCGATAAAATACAATAGACATCAAGTTTAAGCTGCAATTTGAATAAGCAATCCATTAGAAGAGTCAAGTAGAGCATGATATCTACTATCTTCTATGATTTAAAATATTTTCATCAATTTTTATCGCTAAGACGCAGCTTAATAAATAAACCACATCATTGAGTCATCCATGCACTACGGGCCAAGGATATTCATTAAATCATCAATGGTCATGACTATACCAAATAATCCCTGGTCATAATCATACCAAAAGCTGTCCATCAATGCATTACAGGCCACTGAGGACTTTTACCACATCATTTATAACATTGCAGGTCATGATTATACCGAATAATCCCTGGTCATAATCATACCAAGTCCATCTATGCACGTAAGCCAAAGATGACTTTCATCACAATATAAGCATGAGGATGATGACAATGACATAATAATTCAATAAAACAAGTTCAAGGATAAATTTTAAATATTTTAAATTTTAGTTTATCCAAAAATCAATAACGTCCAAATTGTCAACATGATACTTCTTTGTAGAGTAAAATTCAAGAATGCTCAGAAGAATATTTCCATGAAAAGATACTGGATGAAGAGCAAATATCCAGGATATTCTACTAATTTCATGGAGTATAGAAGTCAAAACTTTAACTAACTGAGTATAATAGAATATATGAAGGCTGCAAATGGATTTTCGTCACCATGCGGTAATCCACGTGAGATGATCATTTCTATAATTTAATAAGGAATGAATACGAAGGATCATTCACCATGCATACTGATAAACCATATAGGCAAAGTTATTCCAATGTAATAATAAAGAATGGAACGGTGTATGTAATCGCACAGCATGTGATATATTCAACAGAATAATAAAGAATGGAACCAGTCATGCGTAATCCGCATGCATGAGGATGTTCCAACAGAATAATAAAGAATGGAACCAGGTCATGCGTAATCCGCACGGACAGGATGTTCCAACAGAATAATAAAGAATGGAATAACAACAGAATTCACCAGGCATGCGATAGATCGCATGCGCATAAAGGTTATTCCAAATGAATAATAAAGAATAGAATAATGTAAGAATTTCACCATGTATGTGGTACTCTGCGTAGGCAAAGTTATTCCAACATAATAATAAAGAATGGAATAACAACCCTTACGAGTATTGAAAGAAAATAACTCTCTTCATGAATACGAAAGAATAATACCCCTTACCTTAGAAAGAAAAGTATTTCGACTGGTAGGGCGAGGATATTCTTGAAGAAAACTTATCTTTGCTTTCACGCTCAAAACTTCTTAAAACTCTAAAGAAATACGCTCAAGATTATAGAAGAAGAATTCTCCGAATTTACGTGTGTTTTCAATTCTAACTAAGCATCCTACTTATAGGAGAATGGAAAGGATACTATGCAATAAAATATATTATATTCTATTTATATATATATATATATATTTATATTTATATATTTTATTTAAAATCTAATAAAACAAATAACTTTATAAAAATATTCTATTTTATATAAAAAGATTTTACTATACAAACACTATGCAGTACCTTATCAAAACACTATGCATAATAAAATATATTATATTCTATTTATAATCAAATAAAACAAAACTTTATAAAAAGTATTCTGTTTTTTATAAAAAGTTTTCTGTTTTATTACATTTATAATAATAATAAAATAAAATTCTCATCATTATTATAATTCACACTATTAATCGACTATGTCGTTCCCAGGAAAGAGGGGGTTTTCCAATAAGCATTTCTCCCTATTGACGCGCAATTAGGTGACCAAACCTCTCCTTGACAGAACTTCTAGACATCGTTAATATTGCAAATAATAATATTAATAACTTTGTTATCTCAATTATTGATTTAATAATATATAAAATATCGACAATAATTGAATCAAATAACGTGAGATACTATGCAACAATTACTGTAGCAATAATTGAACAAAACTGAGTGATTTCTCACGTAAGCATCAATAATATATACCATGTGCTAATAGGCAACCACGCGTATTACTGTACTTTTAACACCGGGTGTTTCAACAGTTTTAACGGTAAAACTTCCGCTGTTATTTTTATAAAAATATTTTTGTCGTTTTCTTAATCCAAAATAATAATTCCGTTAATAGGGTCCACCAATGATTGTACCATCGCATCACGGATATTCCCGACAAAAAGAATATTCCCCGACCAATCGAATATTATACAACAACTTGCATACTTTTCAAAATTTATAAATATTATCCACAACTATAACATTATCTCAAATCCATACAATAATTTTGAAAAAAAATATTTCGAGAAAATTAAATCTTTATTCGTAAAATTTGGGATTTTACAAATAGCGGGTTTTATCTCAAGGTGTCTAACTTGTCAACGAATCAAGGCGGAGCATCAAGTGCCAAAAGGTCCATTGCAACCACTTGAAATTCCAGAATGGAAGTGGGAGCACATTACCATGGATTTCGTTACTGGTCTTCCCAAGGTTTCTCAAGGCATAGATGCAATTTGGGTCATTATTGATAGATTGACCAAGTCTGCTCATTTCTTACCGATACGAGAAACTTATACACTTGAACGTCTTGCTCGTATGTACATAAACGAGATTGTAAGATTATATGATGTGCCAGTATCCATAGTTTCTGATCGAGACCCAAGATTCACTTCAAGATTTTGGGTTAGTTTGCAAAAAGCTATGGGCACGGATTTATGATTTAGTTTGGCGTATCATCCTCAAACGGACGGACAATCAGAGAGGAATATTCAAACTCTTGAGGATTTATTAAGACTCTGTGTTCTTGACTTCAAAGGAAGTTGGGACAAGTTCTTACCATTGGTAGAGTTTTCCTACAACAACAGTTATCAAGCAAGTATTGGCATGGCTCCATTTGAGGCGTTGTATGGAAGAAAGTGTCGTTCTCTAGTTTGCTGGGATGAGGTAGGTGAAGCAACGTTGTTGGGACCGGAGTTGGTATGTATGACTACGGAAAAAATTCAAATGATTCGACAACGTATAAAAATCTCACAAGATCGACAAAAGAGTTATGCTGATCTTCATCGAAAGGACGTGGAATTCAATATTGGAGATCATGTGTTGTTTTGTGTTGCTCCATGGAAAGGAGTTACGAGATTTGGAAAGAGAGAAAAGCTCAATCCTCGATTCATTGGCCCATTTGTAATCCTTGATCGAGTAAAAATTGTGGCCTATAGACTCGCCTTACCGTCAAGTATGTCATGTGTTCATAACATTTTTCACGTATGGATGTTACATAAATATGTGGACGACCTGAACCACATTATTGAATTAGAACTAGACGAGATAGCGGAAAATTTAACGTATGAAGAGGTAGCTGTTAAAATCTTGGACAAGAAGGATCATATTCTACGCTCCAAAGTTAGACCTCAAGTCAAAGTTTTGTGGAGAAACCACGATGTGGAGGAAATGACCTGGGAGTTAGAATCTGAAATGAAATCAAGGTATCCTCACCTCTTCGACATATCAGGTACATACCCTAATTTCGAGGACGAAATTTCATAAGAAGGGAGGTCAGAAGACCCCAACTTTTTTGAACAAAGAATAATTTTTTCGAAATATATTTTTGAATATTATGGTGTGGATATGATATAATGTTATAGTTGTGGGTAATATTTGGAAAATTTTGCAAAGTAAGCAAGTTGATATAAAATATTCGTTGTGTAAGTTAATATTCGATTGGTCGGGGAATATTCGTTTTAACAGGGAATATTCGTACGACAACACAATCATTGGTGGACCCCACAATGAAAGTATTATCGTAGTTAGAAAATAACAAAAATATCTTTTTATAAAAATAACAGTGAAATTTTTACCGTTAAACTGTTGAACTAACGGTGGTAAAGTAAAAAATACGATGTCTGTCGCATAATAATAGACACTACAGTATTGATTATTGATGCTTACGTGAGAAGTCACTTAGTTATACTCAATTATTACATACAATAATTATTGCATAGTATCTCACGTTATTTGATTCAATTATTGTCACATTATCATCTGCATAATATTTTATTAAATCAATAATTGAGACGACAAAGTTATTCATATTATTATTTGCAATATTGACAATGTCTAGAAGTTCTGTCAAGGAGAGGTTTTGTCACCTAATTGCGCGCCAATAGGGAGAAATCCTTATTGGAAAGCCCCCTCTTTCCTGAGAACGATCTGGTTGTTAAATATTGTGAGTTATAATATTAATGATGAATAATTGTTGAATTATTAGGAATGTGTTTACTGAAGTTAAGTGAATTACAAAAGTTAGAGGGGAATAATGTAAACTTGGAAAACTTTAGGGGTACTAAAGTGTAATAAGTTAAATTAATCTGGACCATTGATGGTGATTTTAATAGTAAATCAATCTGGACCATTGGTGGTAGTTTTAATAGTAAATCAATCTGGACCATTGATGGTGGTTTTAATAAGTAAATCAATCTGGACGCATGGGTGGTGGTTTTAAAAGTAAATCAATCTGGAGAAAGTCGGTGGTGGTTTTAAAAGTAAATCAACTGGACCGCTTCGGTGGTGGTTTTAAAAGTAAATCAATCTGACCGCTTAGTCGGGTTGTGGTTTTAATAGTAATCAATATGGACCGTCTGATTCTAATAGTGAATCAATCTGGACCGTTCATGAATTAGTTACTATTTAGTCCATTCTCCTATAAATAGAAGCTTAATTCTTCTTTCATTCTCACCAATTCACCGAGATTCACAAGAGACACTATATAGAGAGAAACTATAGAGAGAAAAAAGAAGAGTATTCTCGCTACTTCACTTTTGCAGATATCAAATTTCTACTAAGGTAAGGGTATTATTTCTTTCAGATTCATAAGGAATACTATTTTCAGTATTCATCCTCTAGTATTTGAATAACTTTGCTCACGCGGATTATGTACCGTATGACAGGTGAAAATCCATTTGCAGTTTTTCGTATGTTAATTCTTTTCATATTCTTAAATCTAAACTTACTATGGTAAGTATTGCTTCTATAATCCCTCAAATTAGTGGAATATCCGTGAGTTTTGCGCTTCATCCAGTATAATTTTATTGGAATATTGATATGAACTTTCTTATTAAATATCAATATTTTCACCGAAGTACTATTCACGAGTTACTATTTATAGGTTACTATTCACCCAGTTACTATTCACTATAATATTATTCACTCGAGTATTCGGGGCACTTTTCATGTCGGGGTACTATTCACGAGTTACTATTCACCTGATTACTATTCACTCAAATATTGTTCACTCAGGTATTTGTGGCCCTTTTCATGTCGGGGTACTATTCACGGGGTACTATTCCCGAAGTACTATTCATAGGGTACTATTCACGGGGTACTTTTCACCGAAAAACTTTTTTCTTTTCTGTCCAAATTTTTTGATACATGGATATTATTCTTGAATTTTACTCTACAAAGCAGTATCATGTTGAAAATTTGGACATTATTGAGTTCTGGATAAATTAATTTATAAATCTTTAAAAAATTATCCTTTACTTTCTTTTAATTGAATTCTTATATCATTGTCATCATCCTCATGCTTATATTGTGATGAAAGTCATCTTTAGCTTACGTGCATAGATGGACTGTTGATTGGTATAATTATGACCAAGGATAATTCGGTATAGTCATGACCATTGATGATTACTCAAATAATTCTTGGCCTGTAGTGCAAGAATAATTTGTGGACGTGATACTAATGAATATCCTTGGCCCGTAGTGCAGGAATGATTCGATGATGTGATCTATTTATTAAGCTGAGTCCCAGCAATAAAGTGAATGATAAACTTTTTAAATCATAGAATATAGTAGATATCATGTTCTACTTGACTCTTCTAATGGATTGCTTGTTCCGCTGCAGTTAAACTTGTTGTCTATTATATTCTCTCAGTTTAACATTGTTGAAGGCTAATGATAACTTATTCTACATTATCTTAGTCATAATATTGCTTACTGGGCTAGTTGAGCTCACCCTTTTACTTCCATTGTTCTATTCAGAAAATGAGAACGTAGCCGGAACTAGTAGGGGAATGGAGTGATGGCCCGAGATGGTGTTATACTAGTCCTCACTATTCTATAAAATAGTGTGCCAATAAACATATTGAGGACTCTATTTGAGTTTGGATATTGTCTAGATGACAATATTCGTGTAAAAACTCTCAGTTCATGTTGTATAATTAAGTTTGTATTTGTATTAAGTACCATGTATTTAGCGACCCATGATGGGTGATGTATACCTATTTTGGGGGCGTCACAATCATTACAATATCTTCTTAACGCTTTATTTTCCCTAACGTTCTCAAATTAAGTCCGCAGGTGAAAATTTTCGTTTTTCATACTTGAATTATTATTACATAATCCAACTCACTTCGATATTCTATCGTTATGTATTTCTCGGAAGTTCAAAATAATTTTCGAGCAGAAATTAATGAATAGTGTTTTTCAAAAAATTTCTAGGAAAATTTTTATTTTCGTCTTGGAAATTCAAACACTTTAATTCATTCACATAGTCAAAATACTACGACTTTCCGATGTTTCTAGGTTATAGAACAACATTCATCTTACTAACACGTAATAATAACAAATAATATAATTTTATTCATCATTTAATTAAATAAAATTATTTTACAATGGATCCGAATTTCTCGGTCATTACAAGAGTATGCAACTTTGCATTGACTATCGGGAGTTGACCCATGTCACCATAAAAAATTGGTACCCGTTACCTCGCATTGATGACATGTTTGACAAGTTGTAAGGTGTTAAATTCTTCTCAAAGATCGATCTTCGTTCCGGATATCATCAGTTAATGATTAAAACTAATGACATTCTAAAGACTGCTTTCAGAACTCAGTACGGGCATTACGAATTCCTAGTCATTTTTTTTTGGATTGACTAATGCTCCTGCTGCCTTCATGGATATGATGAATAGAGTATTCAAGGAATATTTGGATCATTTTGTGGTTGTCTTTATTGATGACATCCTTATTTACTCCAAAAGTCGTGAAGATCATGAACAACACTTGAGGCTGATACTCCAAAAGTTTCGTGAAAACAAGTTATATTCCAAGTTGAAGAAATGCGAGTTCTGGCTTGAGGAATTGAAGTAGCATTCCTTGGGCACGTGATATTGAAACATGGAATATCAGTTGACCCAACGAAGATTGAAGCAATACAAAGTTGGGAGCAACCTAAGTCAGTAACCAAAATACGTAGCTTTCTGGGCTTAGGTGGTTATAATCGGAGATTCGTGGAAGGATTTTCTCGAATTGCAACTCTATTAACTCAGTTGACTCGAAAAGATACAAAATTCGGATGGAGCGAGGAATGTGAGAAGAGCTTCTAAGAACTCAAGAGGAGACTCATTTCAGCACCTGTTCTGAAAATACCATCCGGTTCAGAGGGATTTGTCATCTACAACAATGCTTTAGGCAGAGGTTTAGGATGTGTTCTCATGCAATATACGAAAGTCATAGCCTATGCCTTACGACAACTCAAAGAATATGAGAGGAATTATCCTACTCATGATCTAGAGTTGGCAGCAGTCATTTTCGCGTTAAAGATCTGAAGACACTACTTGTATGGGGAGAAAGTGGAGATCTATGCAGATCATAAAATCCTCAAATATTTTTTCACCCAAAAGGAACTCAACATGCGGCAACAACGTTGGCTCGAGCTGTTGAAGGATTACGACCATACCATTCAATATCATCTTTAGAAAAGTGAATGTGGTAGCTGACGCGTTGAGTAGAAGATCATATGCGGGTACGAGTGCGATGTTGTTAACACAAAGACCCATTTTGTATGACTTTAAAGGATGTAGATAGATTTAAAAACTCCATGGACTCAAGTGAAGATGGCAAATATATGAGTAGAACCAACTTTAATTAATAAAGTTAAAGTTGCTCAAGCTATAGACCCTGAGCTGATGAGTATGGAGAAGAAAGTACAAGAAGGTGCTATTCCAGAAGCAAGAATCAACGAAGAAGGAATACTTTGAGTCAATTCTAGACTTTGTGTTCCTAACGACTCTAATTTGAAGTATAAAATCATGATGAAAGCACACAAAACACCATTTACAATCCATCCTGGGAGTACCAAAATGTATCGTGATCTTCGATATACATTTTGGTGGAGCAGTATGAAGGAGAGATCGCGATGTTTATCTCAATATGTCTAACTTGTCAACGTGTCAAGGCAGAATATCAAGTGCCAAAAGTTCCATTGCATTCACTTGAAATTCTAGAGTGGGAGTGGGAATACATCAACATGGATTTCGTTACGGGTCTTCCCAAGGTTTCTCATGGCATAGATGCAATTTGGGTCATTGTTGGTAGATTAACCAAGTCTGCTCATTTCTTGCCTATACGAGATAATTATTCACTTGAACGTCTTACTCGTATGTACATAAATGAGATTGTAAGATTGCATAGTTTGCCAGTATCCATAGTTTCTGATCGAGACCCTAGATTTACTTTACGATTTTGGGTCAGCTTGGAGAAAGCTATGGGCACAGATTTGTGATTCAGTTCTGCATATCATCCTGAGATGGATTGGCAATCGGAGATGACTATTCAAACTCTTGAAGATCTATTAAGACTCTATGTCCTAGACTTCAAAGGAAGTTGGGACAAGTACTTACCATTGGTGGAATTCTCATACAATAACAGTTATCAAGCAAGTATAGGCATGACTCCATTCGAGGCGTTGTATGGACGAAAGTGTCGTTCTCCAGTATGCTGGGACGAGGTGAGTGAAGCAACATTGTTGGGACCAGAATTGGTACGCATGACTACAGAAAAAATTTAAATGATCCGGCAACGTATACAATTAGGACAAGATCGAAAAAAGAGTTATGCTGATCTTCATCGACGGGATGTGGAATTCAATGTCAGAGATTATGTATTATTACATGTTTCTCCATGGAAAGGGATTATGAGATTTGGAAAGAGAGGAAAACTCAACCCTCGATTCATTGGTCCATTTGAAATCATTGACCGAGTAGGAACTGTGGCTTATAGACTAGCCTTACCACCAAGTATGTCTCGTGTTCATAAAGTTTTACACATATCTGTGACGCCCCCTATCGACGTCGGGATTTTTGAGTGTCCCTTTTCGTTACTTGTTCTTTGGTGTTCTCATGTTAATGTGAGATTTGTTTGAAAAAACAAATAAAAAAGGTCCGACATGTGTAATGTCAACGATTTAACTTTAAGAGTTGCCAGTTGGTGTATATAACTGGTTGCACCAACGCAACCGAAAAAGGTTTGAACATTGACCCAGTGTTTTGACACTGCTAGACGGGTCTGTGAAATCGAGATTCATTTTGGGTCCGGGTGGCTTGATTACGCGGAGGGAAGGTGTTAGGCACCCCCCGACATCCGTGTTACCACGGTGACCGCCACTTTTCAAAGAAATTGTTATATGAATGTGTGTTTGTGTGTGTGTGTGGATCAATGTGCAGTTATTTGAAAGTAGTGCGAGGCCTCGTTCGCACCTATATACACAAGGTTTGAATTTTATAGGAAAATTCAGTTTTAACCAAGATATAGCAATGACATTTTATAAAAGAGGTTTTTCAAACCCTGTGCTCAATAGGAATTGAGACCTTTTCATACTTCCATTTTATTATTAAATGTTCGGCTTGTTTGCTTTTATTTTTGAGATGCGAAGCATTCTCGAGAAAATAATATCTGTTGATGTAGAACTCCTCATGGGCATGACGATCATCCAAAGAAATTGAGATAATCGGAAAATAATGTACAAGTAAACTTTACGACTAAAAAATATCCATTATGGGACAGAATCTAGATTGAGAATCGAACCTTTGATCACATGATTCCTAAGCTCACATGATACTGTAATTTGTATGAAAAGTAGTAAGCAGTTATATATATAAAAGCTGTAAATATATATATATATATACATAAACATAATCAACCGCCACGAAGTAAACTCCAGGCGGGACAAAATGTAAATAAAGTTGTAAAAGAGATCAACTGCCACGAAGTAAACTCCAGGCAGGACGGAATGTAAATAAAGCTGTAAAAGGCCACGAAGTGAACTCCAGGCTTGACAGAAATGTATATATATATATAAAAGCAGTAAATGCACTAGATGTGAATCCAGGCTCATCGGATATGTCCGACAGCAATTATATATATGTATATATATAAAAGCGATTAAACACACCGGATATAAAATCCAGGCTCATCAGATATGTTT
This sequence comes from Panax ginseng, assembly GCA_020205605.1. Taxonomy (NCBI): domain Eukaryota; kingdom Viridiplantae; phylum Streptophyta; class Magnoliopsida; order Apiales; family Araliaceae; genus Panax; species Panax ginseng. Next base: position 26,101,799 of record CM035134.1, on the reverse strand, counting down.
GGCAACAATTATATATATATATATATATATATATAAAAGCATTTAAACGCATCGGATATAAAATCCAGGCTCATCAGACAGAATCTGACCACAGTTTATATATATAAGTATATATATATATATAAAAGTAATGAAACGCTCCAGACCGAAGTCTAGGCTCAATCGAGGCATAACTCGATAATGTTAGTCTATATATGAAATATATACATATATATAAGTACATATATACAGACAAAAATGAAAACTACGAACCGAAGTTCGGGCAAACACACTCACACGACTCTTAACGTGTACAACAGTGTGTGCTAATATGAGAAAAAGGCTTTATAGAATATAAGAAGGCTTACAGTGGGCTGCCAAAGTAAACTTCTATGACTTTAAATGGATAAACACTCAGCTCCCGCCGGATAAAAGATAGCTATATGTGAGCTAACTAGTGTTTAGAAGTGAGGAAATACTCAAAAGATGTGTATGCAGAGTAAAATGGACAGGGCTTCCTCCCCTTTTTCCCTCCCTCTCCTTCTCCTTCTCAAATGGCTGACCCCAAGGCTTGTATATATAGACGAATGGCCGCAGGTACACCTGCGGCAACCGCAGTTGTACATGTGGCTAGTCGTGATGCATCCGAACCTCGCGGGTCCTGTTGTCATGTAGTACGTTCACTCATGCACTGTAATGTCCGCTCGAACTTGCAGAACTTTAATCCGAGCATCCGAATGAGGTATATCTGACCTTCTTCAGACCGCTTATGTCGAGAGTTACGTAATGACACGGATTAGAGGTTGTACGAAGTCAGGAAGAGGGGTCTATGCCCATGGTCTTCAAGCTTCAAATTCTATCCAAAGTACTATCACACGTAATTGTCACTCGGGATTGTCACTTCTTGGTTCTTGTGGGACATTGTTGGATGTATGTATGTATGAAGTGTTGAGACAACGTGTCATTGTCGAAGGAACAAGATGACGTTTGACTCCTCGCCGGGGTTATCGCCGGTTTGAGTTGAAAGTAGACGTTGCTCAGGGTTATAGCTGAGATTGGACTACTTGTTGGTATGCCGCGATATCATCTTGTTGAGATGGTAAGATGACGTTGTGACTCCTCATCGGGGTTATCGCTGGTTTAAGCAAAAAGCAGACGTTGCTCAAGGTTACATTTGAGATTGGACTGCTGCTTGTTTGTATGTCTCACTGTAATCTGTAGATGTTCCTGTCTGCCTGTTATTATCTCCGGGTCTGAGGTGTGTGTGCCTTGACAGGATGTCTGTGGTTGAAGCTGATTGCATATGTTTAAAGCAAGCATTTCCGGGGTTATCGCCAGAACTGTAATGGTATTTCTTGGGGCTATCACCAAGGATGGGGTTGCTACTCCCAGTGTTGTCTCTAGGATTTGGGCCGAAGCGTTGCGGTGTTATCGTAGAGACGAATCATCTTTTCAAATGTTGTTGTCGGTCTTTTGATCTGCGTATCTCGGGGTTATCTCCGAGATTGGAAATGACATTCCTGGTGTGTGTTCCGAGTTTGAGATGAAGTTCCCGGTTTGTATTCCGGGTTGGAACTGATGTTCCTAGTTTGTGTTCCGGGTTGGAATTGAACTTCCGATAGTATCCGAAATGGATGTAAGCTATCTTTTAGGGTTATCTCCAAAAGACGAATCTACCCTCATGCAATGTTAGTAATAAGAGTGCAGAAAATTTCGAGTGTCTACAGATGCCCCTCTTTATCATATTCATGCAATGCAAGGCATGGATAGGATAAAGAATACTAGACACTTAAAATGAAAGCAAGATAAACATGATGCTATATGCAGCAACATGATGCAAATGCATGAATGATTGTCAGGTAATCCTGCTGGGATGACAATCACTGATGGCTTGGACATGCGATCCAAGTCTCCAAGGATGTTGACGTTGGGGCTATCACCAAAGTCTTGAATCCTAGACACTAGCTTATATTCCATAGAGGTACCTCTTGTGTGTAAGAGATCAGTGGGGATAAAGCTTTGTCTATTTAAGGATGTGTATAACATATTCCCTCATTCCGCTTGAGATTATCTTGACGGTTTGTTGTTATCAAGGTTGCCTGATCTTCACTGATGTGTGTATCACCGGATAAATCCCTGCTGGATGCATTATCAAGGCTGCTTGACCTTCATTGATGTATGTGTCAATGGTAGCATTGCATTGTGGCCCCCGCCGGGGAAGGTTGCTTCGATGGGTTTACTTGCCATCGGCTAACATGATGTCAAGGCTGCTTGACCTTCATTAATGTGTGTATCAATGGTTGCATTGCGTTGTAACCCCCACCGAAGATACGTAGAAGCTTGAAAGATTCGCGTTGTGACCCCCGCCAGGGATACGTAGATATTGATAACTTCGACGTTGTAACCCCCGTCGAGGAGGTTTGATATGTCATGGTTTTGCATTATAATCCTCGCCAGGGAGGTTTTTAGGGTTGTGACCCTACAAATGACGGCATCGGACCTTTGTGGGGTATTGCCGAGAAAGATCTGTGAAAGCTGAGCTCATTAGTATAGTATACCCTGCATTCAGGAAAATACCTTTGAGACGACGGGAGTTTAACTCTGACCGACGAGAAACTAGGATTTCAGGCTATTCCGCTCAATCGCGTAGCACTTTTATTCCTGATTTGGCCTTTTCATCTTGTGAGACCTCCTTTACAACTCTAACTAGAGTGAGCCGGAGGTGTGGGACCCATGGAGGGGTGCCGCAGGTGTACCTGTAGGAGCCATAGGTTAGCCTGCGACCAACCGTGCCTATGTATAGGCGGCTGGTTGCTTTCATAAGTTATTTTCAAGTTCTTGGCAGTGAAGGAAACCGAGAGCTCTTCTTCTGGGAGATCTTTGAGAGGAAACTCACGATATTCTACCACCGTACAAGCATTCTTCACTTTCCTGGTAACACATGCATGTATTTTTTTTCCAATTTCTGTCCATTGGAAAATGACTTATCGCATAAAATGCATTTAGACACATAGTAGTGAATATGCATGCTGATATGACTTGATAAACAATATTCAACATAGTAAATGTTAGTATTAAACCATGCTGAACATATTGATGTGAAAAAAATTAACTTTTGAAACAGTCAAATTGGCCCCTTTTACTGTCATTTCTTATCCTATCTGAGGACAAATGAGTAAAGGTAGACAAACAAAATAATCCTGGTAATTAGACTACACTTAAAGATTTTTTACTGCAATGTATTGATGTATACAGGATGTATATGACTGTGTATAAGTGTGCTACTGAATGGCCACCTAGTCATGCCTATGTGCATGTAGATAGTCTCATTTACAAAGGGGCTATGGCAAAATTTTCCCAAAATGTAGGTATTGGGTAGTCGTGCATTTTTAACTCTCCATAGATGTATGTTAAAACAATGCATGCATGCATGTAATCATATCGCATTTTGAAAAGACTCCGTAAGAAATTACCACACCCTTTACGAGGTGATTTGGAGACTTGCTCCAGATATCATGGATCGAGATCACCGAGTATTGACCACTTCGTGTATGCGGAGGGCTTTTGAAGAGTGATAAGTAGGTTTTATACCTACTTATCCGGTATCTGTTACTTGAATTAGTTGCTTATATTCAAGTTTTTGGTTACTTTTCATACATTTTATGTTATATTGTAGACTATGACATGACATTGGCATGAAGAAGCAAGGATAAGCAATTCAGATATCTTTTGGACTAATATACGCAAGCAAATGCAAGAAGGGAATATTGAAGGACTTTTGACACCAAGTTAGATGCATGTTCTTGGCTTGAAACTTGGATTTTATGGAAGCTCTACTTCTTAGCTTTCTGGAACATCTGGAATCATCCCAATCGGAGCTCGGATGCGAGAGTTATGGTTTTTTTATCAATGAAGCTCAAAGCTAAGAGTTGTCATATTTGTCATTTGCATTACATCTACTTCAAGCCCGATTTCCGCCTTGATCCAATCTGAATCTGTCAATTCTCAAAGAATGGAAGTTGTATATCTTGTCGTTATCTTCGATTTGATAGGTGGCAGGCCCCGTAACTCCAAGCGGATCAAAAGTTATGACTGTTTTACCAAAGGATGTCGCATGACGAGAAAATAGCGTGGCAAGCGCCTTCGCCTTAGCCTAGTGAATGAGCGCTAGGACACCGTAAACACTACTCATGATGGCTTGTATGCCGTAAAAGGCCTAAATCGGTATTTGGCGCGCTAAGGCGGCGAGAATTGAGTCAAATTGGGTTATTTGATGTCCAAATTGAGCTAGAATAGGATTCTTAGTTGCCTAACTTGCTAGGTTGTTCATTAGAACTCTAAATACTTGAGTTTAACTTGGATTGGGAGGCTAGTTCTAAGAGTCTATTAAATCCCTCTTGGGATAGATTTCTAAGATATAATTCTTTACTTTCTTTCTTAGATTAGGAACCCTAGATTAGATTAGAATTGAAGATTGAAGCTATTGATTATCATTGGAGAATCATATTGGAAGCAAGAGAATGCAGATTTGTTTATCTCAATTCTAATTTCTTTTCTTATTTATTTGTATCTTTTAATGCTTAGTCAATTATGGATGATGGATTCTAGTTCATTTATGAATTAAACTCTATTTTGAGATTACTATGGATCTTATTGTGTAGTTTACTTTGATATGCTTCTTTGTTAGTCTTATTAGCTATATTTGGATTGTCTATTATGATTTGTAATGAATTGCTTAATTGCCTAGCTAACAATTACCGTTGTAATCTATATGAACTCGAGAGATGAAGTATAGATTTAGATCTGATCATGATAGCATGTGTTTGTGATTTCTGCATGGATGGAATTTATGATTCGTGTTTAGGATAGAGATATGCCTTTACGCCATATATAGTCTAATAAGAACTTGAACTTAAACCCTTTTTAATTGTAATTCACATAGAGATATAGTGGGTTAGTTAATTAGGGTGTTCAAATTGATTCTATCATCTGTGGATTTGATTTGATATGAGTATGGTGCATTGAGAGATGGCCATATTTTACTTTCGTGTTCTTGATTAACAATCCAGTATAAATAATTTGGCTTAACAGGAAGTGTGTTGATTTAAATGTAACAATAAGTGAAATTATAATCTCAAGTCTTCAATATCTTGTTTCATTCTAGGGATAGTTAGTAATAGTTTATTTAATTATTTTAATTTAAATTATTAAATCATTTGTTTAAATAAGATTAAATTGGTGGTCAGGGTTAATACTTGGTGATTTTTATTAAATAATTCTCGTGGGAGCGATACTCAACTTATCACTTTATTACTTGTTGACCACGTATACTTGCGTGTTGTGCGTAATTAGATTTTACCCAACAAGTTTTTTGGCCAATTCTTAGGGAATTAGTTTAATATATTTTTGCCAATATTAGCTTCAATTAAATTAGTCTTAATTTAAACATTTTTTTTCTTTCTTTATTTTTATTTTATTTTATTATCTTCTTATTTTTCTCTCGTTTCAAGTACCATGGCTGGATTCAATTGTCAAAGGCCATATTCGAGTATGGCTCAACCAAGGGGGCGGGGATTGATGGACTCAATGTATTTTCTGCATTATCAGCATAACTTGAGACACTTTCGAGAAGGTTGGACGTTGTTGTAGCCCAACATAATCGAAGGATAGCAGTTACTTGCAATTATTGTGCTGGCAATCACCCGAGTAATCAATGCACCATCAGTCTTGGGCCGGTACAGTATGGTGGTAACTACCTCAACAACTATTCTTATCCCGATTATTATCATCAATTTTGGGGTATCACGGATTCTTCATGGAGCTATAATTATCAAGATCAATACTCTACTCCAAATCCAATATACATCTTGGAATTCTCATATCAACCTCCATTAAACGAAGAAAAGTCAAAGTTGGAGGAATTACTGTTAAAGGTCATAGCAAACCAAGAGGAGAGGATGATGAGTCAAGAAATATCGAGCCACAATTTTCGGCACCATATGGAACAAGTCATCACCACTTCAACTCATGGCCCTCAATACATGTATTCGGTGAGACGAGATAATTCAAGGTTGGAGGAATTGTGGTCCAAGTTAAGTAGCATCAAATGAGGAGTGGAGGATTAATCAAGAAGCGAATCAATTCAAAATCAAGAGATATCAATTCAAAATCTGCGAGGATCAAATAGAGCAAATGACCAAAATCGTAAGCAACCTTCCTCAAGAACACTTGGCTTTATGACATGGATGATGAAATTGATGAAGTGCGAGCCAAATCTACTGTTGGATGAGCCACAAGATATCAAAAGTGTGGAGACAATTGGTGATAATGAAATAGAGGTGACAAAGATCTAAATGGGTCTCCACAAAAGATCAGCGAGTCGACAGGTTGCAAAAAATCATGCCCACTTGGTAGTCGTGTCATTGGCGAAGCTCTTGATGATGAAGAAGCGAATACAATTTTGAATCCATGGTGCGACGAGAAGAAGAAGATGAGCGAAGAGCCCATTGTGTGTGACAAGCTTCCATGCCCCAAAGTGATCACATACTGATGGAGAAAACACCTAGGCGTGGGACGTTCTTGATTGAGATCATACTGAGAGGCGAGCATGCTAGGTGACTTTGATCTTATGGCCATCGCTTGTGGGAACCTCCCAAAGAATTATTTACTCTTGATGGATGGAGGATTCCTCAATTTCCGAAGAGGAATTGGATAGCATTGACGGACAAAGTAATTTTTGAAACTATAAATCAAGCACTTATTGGGAGGAAATGACCCAAGTTTAATTTTTATTTTTAGTTTTTCTTTTTTAGGTTTCATATTAGTTGATAGAATTTTTTCATTTTTTTAGGATTTAATAAGCTTGCTTCTATATCATATTCACGGGTTAGTCAAGTCGACTCAAGTGTGATGCAGATTCATTCCAATGTCTTAACCTATTCTTCAAACTTTGCAAAACAAGGAGATAAATTACTATATGTTAGGGAAGTCCTCTCTTTTAATTTTTCCTATCTTAGCCATTGAGGACAATGTACATTTTTAAGTTTGGGGGTATTTATCATGTTTAGTATTTACTTGGGCAATGTTTTGATGAAATTTGATTTTGGTGATGATAAGTGGGTGGTTCATATTGTTAACTCTTGGAGAATTGATGAGCATGCTTAGTCTATATTTTAACTAATTAGTTGGGTTTCACATTACTTGCGAAATTTTTGAAAATTTTTACACATATCCATTTGTTTAACCAGTTGGGATTGAAACAATGTTTTGGCTAATTTCTTATAAAAGATACCATTGCAACTTGAGATATCTTATTTGAGCATCATTCGAAGTGAAATCTTGGGGTATTTATGAAAAAAAAAAATTATTGGAACCTTCCCGAGTTGAATAATTGAATCTTGTGGTGGGTCGAGATGGGCGTAAACACACTCCCCATAAACACGAAGTACGAGATGGAGCATAAAAAGCACTTTCGTTCGATAAAAAGTGGAAAGCGAGATGGGAGCGTAAGCGCTTTTCGTTCAATGAAAAGTGGAAAGTGAGATGGAGCGCGTAAAGCGCACTCACTAAATAGAAAAAAAAAGAAAATATGTATGTTTGAAATACTTGGGAAGGGTTCTTACGTGCTTAAAAGTTTAAATATCCGAGTTGATCCTCGAGAAAAATTTGTGTTATGTCTATATTAGCGGTGATTGATGTGATAAGAAGTTTTGAAAGTCATTTTTGAAAATCTTTTATGAGTATTGGTTGATTTAATCTAAATCATATTTGGATTGAACATGTGGATGCACACGCACTTAAAGGATCAAGAGTAGATGTGAGTCTAATCAATGATAGTTGTTAAAATTTTAGACATGACATTGTTTTGAAATTTTCTGGGTTATTATCTGTTGTAACCTTTGAGGCCATTGATCAATTCATATTGATTCATTATTTGGGTGGATCATTGCTAGAGGATGAATATGTCTAATTTGTGCTTTTGCTTGAGGACAAGCAAATGTTTAAGTTTGGGGGTATTTGATAAGTAGGTTTTATACCTACTTATCCGGTATCTGTTACTTGAATTAGTTGCTTATATTCATGTTCTTAGTTACTTTTCATACATTTTATGTTATTTTGTAGACTATGACATGATATTGGCATGAAGAAGCAAGGATAAGCAATTCGGATATCTTTTGGACTAAAATACGCAAGCAAATGCAAGAAGGGAATATTGAAGGACTTTTGACACCAAGTTAGATGCATGTTCTTGGCTTAAAACTTGGATTTTATGGAAGCTCTACTTCTTAGCTTTCTGGAACATCTTGAATCATCCCAATCTGAGCTCGGATGCGAGAGTTATGGCTTTTTTATCAATGAAGGTCAAAGCTAAGAGTTGTCATATTTGCCATTTGTATAACATCTACTTCAAGCCCAATTTCCGCCTTGCTCCAATCTGAATCTGTCAATTCTCAAAGAATAGAAGTTGTAGATATCGTCGTTATCTTTGATTTGATAGGTGGCAGGCCCCGTAACTCCAAGCGGATCAAAAGTTATGCCTGTTTTACCAAAAGATGTCGCGAAAAAGAAAGCAGCGCAGGCGGACCACGCTTCGCCTAGCTTGAGCGCTAGGACACCCGTAAACATGCTTTCTGATGGCCTTGCAGACAAGCCCGAAAAGGCCTAGGGTCAGCGCTGAGCATGCTAGGCGGCGAGAATTGAGTCAAATTGGGTTATTTGATGTCCAAATTGAGCTAGAATAGGATTCTTAGTTGCCTAACTTGCTAGGATGTTCATTAGAACTCTAAATACTTGAGTTTAACTTGGATTGGGAGGCTAGTTCTAAGAGTCTATTAAATCCCTCTTGGGATAAATTTCTAAGATATAATTCTTTACTTTCTTTCTTAGATTAGGAACCCTAGATTAGATTAGAATTGAAGATTGAAGCTATTGATTATCATTGGAGAATCAAATTGGAAGCAAGAGAATGCAGATTTGTTTATCTCAATTCTAATTTCTTTTCTTATTTATTTGTATCTTTTAATGCTTAGTCAATTGTGGATGATGGATTCTAGTTCATTTATGAATTAAACTCTATTTTGAGATTACTATGGATCTTATTGTGTAGTTTACTTTGATATGCTTCTTTGTTAGTCTTATTAGCTATATTTGGATTATCTATTATGATTTGTAATGAATTGCTTAATTGCCTAGCTAACAATTCTGAGTTGTAATCTATATGAACTCGAGAGATGAAGTATAGATTTAGATCGATCATGATAGCATGTGTTTGTGATTTACTGCATGGATGGAATTTATGATTCGTATTTAGGATAGAGATATGCCTTTACGCCATATATAGTCTAATAAGAACTTGAACTTAAACCCTTTTTAATTGTAATTCACATAGAGATATAGTGGGTTAGTTAATTAGGGTGTTCAAATTGATTCTATCATCTGTGGATTTGATTTGATATGAGTATGGTGCATTGAGAGATGGCCGTATTTACTTTCGTGTTCTTGATTAACAATCCGATTATAAATAATTTGGCTTAACAGGAAGTGTGTTGATTTAAATGTAACAATAAGTGAAATTGTAATCTCAAGTCTTGATATCTTTTTTCATTCTAGGGATAGTTAGTAATAGTTTATTTAATTATTTTAATTTAAATTATTAAATCATTTGTTTAAATAAGATTAAATTGGTCGTGGGTTTAGTACTTGGTGATTTTTATTAAATATTCTTTGTGGGAGCGATACTCAACTTATCACTTTATTACTTGTTGACCACGATTTATACACTTGCGTGTTAGGTTTGACACCTATCCACGAGGATGGAATGGCATAGATTTTGGCGGAGGTCCTTGTTCTTTGAGGGTTTCACTCATTGTCACCTCTGACTAGAGCTATTGATGAGATGTCATCACATGGATTCCCTACTACTGGAGAGCATTTGGGAGTTGGTTTTGAGGATGGGTACCTGACTAGAGTAGAGTACGTCATTTCCACCCGCAGGATTCCTCTCTTCATAGATGGATGATGAGAGTTTTACTTAGGAAATCGTCTTTATTAGGAACCTTCTGAGGAGAGATTAGTATCCGATCTTGCCTCTACCAGGCGTTATTGGCACTGTTTCGCGATCACCGTCATTGACATCCCATTGATGGGGATTGATGGTTTTACATTGTCAGAGGGCCCCTATTCTCAGGAGATATTCCAGCATTGGTGGATCCCTCGTACCATTGGAGCTCAGACCCGCGCCACACAGTTTATGGGCACTATGGTTCTAGGATCCGTGATGATGATGGATTGGCTAGCATGTCAAAGATCCAGACTCATGTGACCGCAGATTGACACACGACAAGCTGGATTGGGTCATATCTTTTCATTCGGCATTTGGGCAAAGATCCTGCGGTGATACTTTGATCCTTCCGGCTCTGGCGATCCCTCGGGTGACCCGTATGGTTTCTTGCGTGTGAGATCCTCCCTATCGACTGATATCCGGTAGATAGAGATCCGGTGACTTCGGGAGGAGTTACATCGGTGGACGAGATCGATGATGTAGACATCGACATTCTTGACTTTTTCGATGTATTTCTTATCTCTTTTGATAGGCCTCTGTTATTGCATCTGGGTAGCTTTGTCCCATTCTCGCATTATATCTTTTGATAAGCCTACATTGTATGTTGGGTAGCTTTGCCCCATTTCCTGTATTTTATTTGATGAGAGATGTATTAGATGATGATATACTTAGGAATATATACGATTTTCCATTCCTATATCATATTGACATCTATTGTATCATGCATGTTATTATATTATGAATATTTATGTATGTCGAGAGATATTGACATTGACCCTGGATGGTCTTATGTCACGGCCGTCTGGATGTCTTCTTGACGATTAGCCAGTATTGATCATACCCCACCATTTGTGGTGGTATGGTGGTATCTTCGTGGTATGATAGTATATCACCATCGAACATGGTGATCGTAGATGATTCTTTCTGACATACTATGATACATTGATGTTTGAGTTCCCACGAGATTTGTAGAGGGCATGTTAGAAACCTTTGGGTATCGGAGAAGGCGGAGTTTTCCGATTTGGGACCTAGGAGTTGACTCCTACTTTGGAGGAGTATGCACGTTTGGCGATGTTCTTCTTTGGGCCGGACCTTGCGTGCATATGGCTATTGGAGACATGAGCGAGAGCGGTTCATGACCCTCACCGGATTGAGGCGTAGAGTGGTCGGGGCGAGATTACATCCAACCACGTGATATCCAGCGTTTCTTGTTTGTGAGTTTGGCTCACGAGGACGACTATGCCACGGCATTAGTGGATTTCACCACACCGGAGGATCATTGGCGTTCGGCCGGAGTAGATAGATTTGCTTATCGTATTGTCATACATCTTCATCTTGCGATACATGGATGAGGTGGATATCGGTGTCATTATGGCGGTGAGAGCTCTCGGGGAGGTCGTACCATTGTCTGCGATGATTATCGCGAGAGACAACGAGGTCGACTATATCTTCTTGCACTTATCCGGCGTGAGGAGTGTTTCTGAGTAGCTTCGGTCATCTTTATATGTGTGGTTTATGTCACACTTGAGACCAATTGGCACATTTAGGCGGCGGGGGTTTTGTTTCACCCGGAGAGATAGCCATGTCATACTCCTTTCGACTGTAGAGTGCCTGAGATCTTTGCATCGTGGTGACTTTTCTGGCGGGGATTAGGGATCCGTTTGCCATATTTACGTGTTAGGGGCTTAGTTCACCCTACTGACTTCATTACTCATGCTCGGGCATGGATTATCTCCCTCTAAATTTGGATTGAGGGCATGATCACTTACCACCTTGGCCGTGATGTGTCGGTTTGACTAGATTCGAGATTTTTCATCCGTATGAGAGGCGAGTGAGTCGACGCTTTGCTTCACACCGTTTATCGATGGAGGGCAGATCCGGGTTGTATACTGTTGGGATCGGTGAGAGTTGGTGAGTTTTACATCGATCATCGAGGTTGTTTTGTAGAGTATTCGCATGGATGGAGAGCAGAAGCGCATCATTTTGCGGTAGTATCCACGGTGCGAGGATTGATTACGACGATGAGGAGCTATAGAGAGGTTATTATTCCCATCGATGATTTGTTCTTTGAAATTTGCCGACATTTGTGATGGATTCTCCCACCGAAAGTGCTGCTTTTACTCGATATTGGCACAACATTTGGAAGCGAGCTTACATCGATGACCTATGATAGAGATCGAGGCTAGGGCCGCGATGTTGTGACTCTTGATGAGAGAATCTTGCTCTGTTAGAGAGGATGAGGCTAGATCGGCCGAGGATGCATTGATAGTGGGGCGGGATCTTGCCTTATCTGCTAGGGATGTGGCCATCGCGAGATAATACTTGATTAGATCCCGGATGGTATCGGTCTTTGCAAACATGAGTGCTTACATTGATGAGCATTATGCCACCATCATGTTGTTAGCCTACGATCGCTAGCTTCGTGTAGATACCCTTGGGCGGGAGCTTGCGGTGCTTTCCTCCGTCGTCGAGAGAGGATGCTATGTTAGATCGATAGTCGCATACACTGAGATCTATAGATAGCTTTGTATTTTCACCTGCAGACTAAGCTTAGCCATTTTGTCATGTACAACCACGGATGTATATATCAAAGCAGTATTATATATATGGGGAAATATATTTTGATTCACTTCCTTTTAGTTATGCCTTGATACTTGCTTGATATTTGCTGTTTCTCCGGGGCCTTGTGATCTTGATGCATTACGAACTTATCCTTGATAGATGGACATTGAGGCGTCATGAGATCTCTCGAAGCGGATCATTGATTTTGTAAATCCCTACCATCTTTGGTGTCTTGGGAATTTGGTATCTGTATATGGAATGTGGAGAGGAGAGGTGGTTTCTTCTCTCGAGATTGATGCGCACCATAGATGGTGTGATACTTCTATTTGTGTGAAGCCTAGTTAATTCCATCTCTTATGGGTTGGTATTGCTCTTTGAGGCACGATCATGACTTAGATGGTCTTGAATCTTCTATTTGTGAGAAGAGGTTGGGTAATTCCATCCCTTTGATGAAAGCCAGGTGAAATGGGGCAAATTGAAGGTAGATCCGATCTGAGTGTGACAAGTATGTTGTTACGGTAGGGGTTAAATTTGCACCATGAATGGGCTTCTACGTACTCTATTGAAGAGGAGATCAAGTCTGCGTAGTTGAACCTAGTGTAGGAGGTTCAATCTTTGAATCTGAGGCGAGATGGGTGTAGAAGTATTTTTGTTGTTTTTGTTGTTTTGTAGAGAAAGGTAGAAATGTTTTTGTTGTTTTTCTTTATTGCGGATAGGGCCATATAGAATATGGTTGCCCTCGTACCCCCGGGTATCGGGGAGATCGGTCGGCGTAGTTCGCCCCTCGGGGCGAATTGAAGGCGAAGAGAAGTGTGAATCCCGTATGCGAGGCTATCTTTGCGGGGAGAAGAAAGTTTGATCCCATAATGGGGACAAGCTGCAAGTGTAAAAAGTTTGATCCATCCTCGGGACAAATTGTAGGCGTGAAAAGTTTAATCCGTCTTGAGGATAAAGCTGCGGTGTGAAAGGTTCAATCCGTCTTGAGGATAACCAAAATTGTGAAAGGTTAAATCCGTCTTGAGGATAGCGAGATTGTATGAAAGGTTTGAAATGAAGTAAAACTAAGTTCTTGGCTTGAAGTGTATGTGTTTGAAGTGTATGTTTCCACGAGGCGGAAGAGTATTAGAAAGGAAAGGGTTCAAAAGCGGAATGGTGGTGATTTGATGATCAAAACCGGGATGTTTGTTTGATGGTAACTTAGAGACATAGTACCGTTTCACGGTGTCAGAGTTGATAAGTTGTGGAAATTCATCTCCATCCATTTCTGCTGATCTGAGAGCACCTCTGTCGATACTTCCTTGACAACAAATGGGCCTTCCAGTTAGGGGCGAATTTTTCCTTAGATTGATCTTGGTTGTCGATGATCTTCTTCAAAACCAAGTCGTGTCGTTTGAATTGCCGTAGTCGGACTTTTACATTTGTAGGATCGATGCGATCCTTTCTTGATATCTTGACCATGGAAGATAGCCGCGGATCGCCTTTTCGTCTATCGAGAGACAATTGGTGATACATCTTGTACCCATTGGTCTTCATCAAGTGAGCATCCATCGATACTACGAGGATTCCATTTCCACTTCTATGAGAACCTTGCTTCCATCCATAGACTAATGAGTAGGGGTTGCCCGGTGGAAGTTCGCATGGAAGTTACGTAGGCTAATAAAGTCGAGAAGCGAGAGGGGAGGCCATCCTTTGTGATTGGCGGACATTTTACGCATGATCTTTTGATGTTTTTTTATTAGCGCTTCAATGACACCATTCATCTTTGGATGGTAGATGGTGGAGTTGAGATGTTTGATGTGGATTTTTCTGCATAACTCCTCCATCATTTTGTTGTTGAGGTTCTTAGCATTATCGACACTGATGACCTCTGGTTGTCCATATCGACGAGATGACATTGTTTACGATGAAAGCAATGATAACTTCTTTAGTAACCACAGGGAAGGATGTTGCTTCTACCCATTTGGTGAAGTAGTCGATCATGGTGAATATGAATCGATGTCCATTCTTGGCTTTGGGCTCGATGGGCCGATCCGTCCATTCCCACATTGAGAAGGGCCATGGCGAACTCATATTATGGAGTTCCTTGGAGGGCGTGGATAGCATTCCCATGAATACGGCATTGATAGCACCTCTTGGCGTGATCATCACGGTCGACTTTGAGTGTAAGCCCGATAATGTCCCTTACGAGAATTTTCTTGACAAGTAGGGGTCCGCTCATGTGTGAGGCCACATACTCCACCATGGATCTCATCCATGAGTCTACGAGCTTGGTCTTTATCCGGACATACGAGGAGACCTAATCTGCATCTCTTTTTTGTAGAGTGCATCTCGCTCGGGTAGAATTTCATAGCAAGTCGATGAATCGCCTCTTCTCGAGTTAGGCTCGCCTCGGTGGGTGTAGATCCATCTCGTAGATACTCCTTGATGTCTTTGATACCAAGGGTTGTGGATGGGAGGTAGCTCATCGATACTTCTCAATGTAATTCCCATAGGCTGGGGCTTTTTGCGGAGCAAAGCGTGATGTTTGGCATGTTTTTTCTTTGTCGGTATGTAAACCGAGGAGAATGACGTTGCTAATGCATCGCAAAATCATTCTATTACGAGGAATGTGTAGAAAGGAGATTTCTTGAACTCAAAGCCATCTGTAGAACTTTGCCGATGGTAAAGGCGACAAATGTAATTCTTTGGTTTGATAGATTCTTGTGGATTGCTTGATTACCAATTGAAATCCAAAGGCGATTCTTGCTTTGATGCCCATTGAGCGGGCAAGTTTTAGCCCCATGATCTGACCTTCATACTCAATTTGTGTTGTTGGTCTTGACAAAGCTGCAATTTAATGGTGACGGGATCTGCTCCCCGTCTGGGATATTAAAAGCTGCTCGGCTCGAGCCTTACGTATTATGACTCCATCAAAATACATTCTCCACGTCTGGGATGTATCGTCTTGATGTTGTATTTGAATTGTCATTACTCCTTCGTCGAGGAAAGTATGTTTCTAAGGGTTTGTAATCCCTACGGTGCGGTGGCGAGTTGATCCGCAATTCCTTGACCTTTGTGAGACTTTTGCATCACATAGAGCGATGTCAAATTCTTTGTAGGATCAAGCTTGCCATCTGGACGATCGATAATTGATATGGGCTTCTTGAACACATACTTGAGAGGATCCATTCGGGATATGAGATGGGTTGTGTGACCATGGAGGTAATCTTTGTAACCTCATGGAAGCCCATGCTAAAAGCACAACAAGTCTTCTCAATCGAGTGTACTTGTGTTCTTGATCTTTGAATCTTTTCTTTGAGGTAATAGATAGCTCGTTCTTGGCCTCTATTGTCTTTTTGTCTTTGACATCTGACCCATGGCATTGTCATTTATGGGCGGAGGTACATGAGCAGGGGACATCATCCACAGGAGGTACCAAAATAGGGCGTTAATCGGTTGCTCTTTGATTGTGAGGAAGGCTTTACGACACTCATCATTCCATTTCATGGAGGAGTTCTTCCTTATGACTTGAAGATAGGCTCACGGAGTTCTTTGTGAGTTGAGAAATGAATCTGCTAATGAAGTTGATTCTTCCCAAAAATCCCGTATTTCCTTCTCTATATCGAGGAATGGGCATTTCCTTGATGGCTTTGGATTTTGGTAGGATCGATTCAATCCTTTGTGGTGACTAGGAAACCTAGCAACTTGCACGACTTAACACCAAAGGCGCACTTGGCGGGATTCAACTTCAAGTTGTACTTACATGACTGTTGAAAGCTTTTTTGAGATGGTCTAAATGGTCATCCTCCTTAGGGATTTGACAATGATGTCATCACGTAGATCTCTATCTCTTTGTGCATTAAATCGTGGAAAAGAGCCATCATAGCTCATTTGATAGGTTGCCCGGCGTTGATGAGGCGAATGACAACCGTCTGTAGCAAAAGGTTCCCCAGGCGTGATGAAAGCGGTTTTCTCACGATCTTCCTCGGTGACCATAATTTGATGGTACCCATAAAGCAATCGACAAAGGAGTACATCTTAAGTATTGAGCGGTATTGTCGATAAGAATGTGGATAAAGACGCGGGAAAGCTATCTTTAAGGCAAGCTTTGTTCAAATCCGATAATCCGCAAACTCGCACCTTTCCCCTGGTTTTGGCGCGGGAACAATGTTGGATATCCACTCGGATATGTAGACACCATGATGATGCCGACTTGAAATTGTTTCACAATTTCCTCTTTAACTTTTAAACTCCATTCGGGGTTTCAATCGCTTTGAGCTTTTACTAGCGGCTTGAATCCTTCTTTAATGGGAAGGCGATGAAGAACAATGTCGGTGGACAAACCCACCATGTCTTCTTCATGAGACCATGCAAACACATCCTGGAATTGGGTTAATAGTGCTGACCATGTCATTAGTTGATTTGTGGTAAGGTCTGAACCAATCTGGATTAGCTTAGGGTTGTCTAAGGTTAGAGATTGAAAAAAGTGGTTTGATCAAGATTGGGTTTGGGTTTGTCTGCGACCCATTCCTTAATCTCTTGAGGTGTCTCGATGTCCTCTTGGATGTCCATCAAAGTCAGAGTCAACTTTGCATCAAAATTCTGACCCTTGTGGAGAGAAGGCATGTGTCATCGACAGGACAGAGCACATCTAAATTGAGTCTGAAACAAAAGATGCTTTCACTTAATATATGCATTTATTCGATCATACAAAAGTGTTAGCATGTACTTGATAAAATAGCTTGCTAGTCTTTGTAAAGGAAAGCAAGCAATTAAAGTTATCTCTGAGGCGGGAGGATTTTTACGCCCATTTTACCCTCGTCGACCCGATGAATGGAGTCTTTGCTCCAATTGTCGAGGAAAAGTCTGATGATGAATTGCGGATGATGGAAGGATCGTCATTGTCTTCCTTCTCTCGAATGATAACCATGACATCTGGGCAATCATAAATGCAGGGTGTATCTGTTTGTATGTTCATCATGAACAATGGCTTGAATACTGCCATCATCAAGGCAAGGTCGTATTTACGTTTTAGTTCCTTTTCTTCCGCCTCGGGATCGGGGAATCGGCACCTCTTTTGCTTTGATTGGCCTTTGGTTTGGAAATAGCATATAGCCTGACATGAAATTTGGAACCTTTCTTTGGAGATTGCATCAACTCATGAGGGTAAAGGTATAGAAAATCGTCGTCTTGTGGAAGCTTGAGGAACTTTGCTTGTGTGCTTATGAGGATTCTATGCTTTGGGCTGGCGAGAATAGCCTAGTCAAATTTTGTTCAATTTATTTGGATATTTGGATAGGGTGCTTAATACCACCTTATCCTTACCAAGCCCTTGTCGGGTTGATGACCCGATAACATCATTTCTTGAGTGGTGAGCATAACCTCGGCAAGAAATCTTGGGTATGGGAAGTGGCGCTCAATAGAATGGTATTGCGTGTTACTCACTTCGAGAGTGAAGCTGGCGGTTCAACTTACGAATTGAAGGCGATAATTGGTAGAGTTCCTTGTTGGGACAATCGGCTCGGCGTTGGCGGTGACTAGACTATTGTTGATAATGTATTTGAGTTGTTGATGTAAGGTGGAGAGAACGACTCCGACCATGTGTATCCATGGTCTCCCCGATAGCGAGGTTGTATCTGAGTCTATCTTGAGGGCGTGGAAGGATACATTGAATGTATTTGGACCAATCTCAATTGGCAATTCAATCTTTCAAGCGGAATTTTGTGGGATCCATCAAAAGCTCGATGATGTAGTATGGTTTGCTTTGGATCGCTTGAGATTGATATTCATCTTTACCAAGGTGGCATAAGGACGGATATTTAGAGATGAGCCTCCATCTATCAATACTCTCCTGCTAGCATGTACCGGAAGAAGAAAAGCGTAATATCTGATGGCTTGCGATGGCCAGGTCCCTTCGGGAGGTATGTAAATCATCGATGAAGGATATCACATTGTTGTTGAAAATGTGATCAACAAATGTGAAAATTTTCCACATCCTTTGATTTTGGCAAATAGGCTTCTTCTAAAACCTTGATAAGATCTTAGATGATCCTCGGAAGAAAACCAAATCGATGTATTGAAATCGGTGTGGAGCTTCTCATGACTTAAAACCACTTTGGCTTCATTGTGGCCCATAGTGCGGAGGAATTTTCAATCTTCTCCATGGGAAACTTCCCTTTTGCTTAGAAGTAGGTTTAATAACCCATTGAGGAAGATACGGTGGATTTTTCTTCTTGACAACTTTATAGCGATAGTATGAGGCGTGGATCCTTGACTTCTCCATAATTCCATGGAACTTTTTGTGTGGTGACAACGAGGATGTTGTGAGTGCGAAAGGTAAAGGAATTGGCTGCAGTGCGGCCACTTTCAAAGGATTATCGGCTCCTTTGAGTTGAATTGGTTGTATGGGAAATACTTTGTGATCTCATCATCCCGCCGGATATAAGCACTCTTGATCCCTTCCATTTGGTAGGACATGCATTCCCACCCTTGAGTTGCGCGGTGTAATCATCTCGCTATTTGCGGGACCCAGCTATCAATAAGATTACGAATGAGATGGCGGAGTGCCCGACATTCTTTGTCTTTGTGTGGCGAGAATGTGAATGATATTGACACATTTCATCGAGTTGAACGCATACTGGCGGGGATTGATGGGAGGGAGAAGGAAGGTAATTCTTCGCCGTTGATCGACATTTGAAGTATCTCCTCCATAGATTGGCCCAAATAGGTGAATTCCTCGATTGGCAAAATCCGAGCGGGCTTTAGCATTTGCTCGCTTCACAACCTTATCCTCCATAGCTTCGCTTTTTACGAAGGTGGTGAGGAGGCATTCATAACAAAAGGAAGGAGATAAGCATGCTCTGCTTTGATTAATTGGCGTGTGACTTGATCTTTGGTGGGTCACCGATTACGCGATTGTTCAATTTGTTTGGAAAGAGCTTTCATCTTTCGTTCCATGTAAAGCTGGAACTTTGCATAATCCCATTTATCAACACCAGTCTTTGATGGGTTGGGATGATTCGCCGTTAAATTGGAACCTTGTGCGAGTGCTCCAGTGATCATGTTGACCTCTTCTTCTTTGTGTTGAGGAAGAGGGTTGTCTTACACATGAGGTTGATCTGGTTTAGTGACCACGATCTCACCATTGTCTATTAGATCTTGAATCTTATGTTTCAAGGCCCAACAATCTTGAGTATCATGTCGGGTGCCCGGCATGATAAGCACACTTCGAGTAGCATTAAAACCCCTCCCATTAGGGTTGGTGGTGGAAGAAGATGTGTAATTTTCTTACGAAGCGGTCGGAAGAGCAAGAATATTCTCGGCGAGTCCCTAAGGGTGTGAGCGTTCGAGGTCGCTTTACTTCTCCACTTTTAGGCAATGGAGGTTTGAAGATTGTCTTTGGAAAAGGGAGTAGTTTCTCCTCTGCATAGGCATGCTTTGATTGCCTTTTGTCCTTGTAGTATCGAGGAAACATCCTCCTCTTTCTTTTTATGGACCCTCAGGAAGTTGTTTCCATAAGATCCGGATTTGGATGTGCTCGTAATGACTTTAAGGCGGCTAGGTCTTGAATTTTCTGGGACTTGATCCCATCTCGGCCATCTCATAGTGTTTGATCATTTTAGAAAATGGTTTGCCAATACCGGCTAGAACTCTTTCATAGAAAGAGCTTCTCTATACATCTATGAAGGTCATGACCATTTTTGATTACGTCATGGAAGGAATAACTTGCGCGAAAGGCGCCTCCACCTTTTGAGCATACTCTCTAAATGACTCGTTATTTATTTCTTGACCTTGGTAATTTAGTGCGGTTAGGAGCCATCTGAGATTGAAAAGCTGTATTGAGTGAGGAAGGCGTGAGCCGACTCTTTGACTATGGATCTTAGAGTTGTCTAATCGGTATACCATGAGCAGGCTTCTCGATTCGGACTTTTACGAAGCAATTTGCATTGAGAGCTTTTCATTTTCTGCGTAAGACCGAGTTCTCCAGATGAACACCTTTAAATGTGTATAAGGATCCCCTAATCGTCATATTTCTCAAAATCGAGGGGTCTTGAATTTCTACGGATATTGAACACGGGGAAATATGCAAAGATGCATATATGAAAAACTTGCCATGGGTTCCAATCCCTTTGAGAAAAGCGAATAGTTTCCTCCATTTGGAGGACCTTCTTCACGATATCATAGATTATCTGGATCTCCTTTGAGATGGGTGTTTTCGGGGTCTTTGTTGGTTGTATCAAGTGATGTTACGGAATTATTTTTTCGGACCTTGAACTCCTCCTTGTGTAGAGGATTACGTATGTGTAGGTATCTTACGTACCACAGGTAGGTGGTGTAATTCTTTTAGTAGAACGATTGAGTGCGTGATTTGTTTACTCAATCCGTCAAATTCTTCTCGGGAGCGTATTATTAGGTGGTGAGAAGAAGACATGATTGGTTGTAGGCTTCATGGCCTTTTTGGACTTTTGGCGGAGTATGAGGCCCAATTGCTTCCCTACAAAAGACTTACGTAGTTTAGTCTTAGGGTAATGTAAATATTATCATAACATGTCAGTTTAGGAATTTTGTCTGCAAAGCCGGTTGTTAATTGATAACATGTCATGCATACACAGATATTCTTCATATTTTCCATTACATATGAATGAACATGGAATAGAATTACAAGTAAATGTTTTTACTGGTAATTTAAAATGGAAAGTATGAAGAGACTTTCCTCCTCGCGTTTGGTTTATCGGTGACCTATCTTAGGGTTACTCTCATGGCTTTTTGGCATGAAGGTTCCCGGATCATCATAATCTACTTGGCGGGAAGTTAATCCGGTCGTTCATTTGAGGCGAATCTGAGGTGGTGCCTTTCACGAGCCCAGGGAATCATTCTTCCCACGAGTCCGATAATCAAACAAGCAAGCAGGATAGCCTCTGGTGGAGGGACCACACAACATACATTCACATACAAGCGTGTCTCACCGTTTATGCAAAATGATGACATGTGAAACACTAATATCATAGATAGATATTTAGCGATGCGATAATTAAGATGCATTCGTACACATTCATCATAAATGTAAATGCAACATTCACACACAAGCATATAACAATTTTGAAAAGCTTGAAATAGCGGCTTAAGCCCTCTTCTTTGGAGTCCCAGTGAGTCGCCACTGTCGGCGTCGGGATTTTTGAGTGTCCACCGTTACTTGTTCTTTGGTGTTCTCATGTTAATGTGAGATTTGTTTGAAAAAACAAGTGAAAAAGGTCGACATGTATAATGTCGACGATTTGACTTTAAAATTAGCCGGTTGGTGTATTTATTTGGTTGCACCAGCCTATGATAGAAAAAGTTTGCACATTGACCCGGTGTTTTGACAACTTTGCTAGGCAGGTCTGTGAAAGCAAGAGATTCATTTTGGGTCAGGGGCTTGATTATCACGGAGAGGAAGGTGTTAGGCACCCAGAACATCCGTGTTACCACGGTGGTAGCCACTTTTCAAAGAAATTGTTATATGAATGTGTGTGTTTTTGTGTGTGTGTGTGGATCGATGTGCGATTATTTGAAAGTAGTGCGAGGCCTCGTTAGCACCTATATACCTGAGGTTTGAATTTTATAGGAAAATTCAGTTTTAACCAAGATATAGCAATGACGTTTTATAAAGAGGTTTTTCAAACCACATGCTCGATAGGAATTGAGACCTTTTCATACTTCCATTTTATTATTAAATGTTTGACTTGTTTGCTTTTATTTTTGAGATGCGAAGCATTCTAGAGAGAAAATAATATCTGATGATCTTAGAACTCCTCATGGGCATAATGACCATCAAGGAAATTGAGACCTTTGTAAAAAAATAATATACAGTACTACTACAATTTGAAAAATGTCCATCATGGGAGCAAGAATCTAGATTGATAAAATTTGAACACTGTGATCACATGATTTCTAGGCTCACATGATCTGCAATTTGTATGGAAAGCGATGGCGATTATATATATATAAAAAGTTGTAAATATATATATATCTAGACATGATATATATATAAAATATATATGGGGATATAAATATATAAATATATATATATATATATATATAAACATGATCAATATACCACGAAGTAAACTCAGGTGGGACAAAATGTAAATAAAAGTATAAAAGCGATCAAGCGCCACGAAGTAAACTCGAGGCGGAGACGGAATGTAAATAAAATTTGTAAAAGGCCACGAAGTGAACTCCGAACTGGTGTAAAATATATATATATATATATATATATATATATATATATATATATATATATATATATATATATAAAGCGATAAGCCTATTTGGATATATGAATCAGGCTCATCGGATATATAATATAATATATATATATATATATATATATAAAGCGATTAAGCAATAGGATATAAAATCCGGGCTCATCGAGATATATATGACAACAATTATATATATATATATATATATATATATATATATAATTAATATTATATGGAGGATATAAATCCGGGCTCATCCATACGAAGCAAATGATGATATATATTTATATATATATATATATATATATATATATATATATATATATATATATATATAAGCAATTAAGCGCTCGAAGAAGTCTAGGCTCAATCGAGGCATAACTTCGATAATGTTAGTCCATATATGAAATATATACATATATATAAGTATATATATACAGACAGAAATGAAAACCACGGGATAGAAAGTTAAAAATGAAAACACACTCACACGACTCTCAGCGTGTATAGCGTGTGTGTGCTAATATGAGAAGAAGGCTTTATAGAATATAAGAAGGCTTACGGTGAAATTTGCCAAAGTAGACTTCTATGACTTTAAATGGATAAACACTCGGCTCATGGGATAAAAAGATAGCTATATGTGAGCTAACTAGTGTTTAGAAGTGAGAAACACTCAAAAGAGATGTATCTGAGAGTAAAATGGGCGGGGCTTCCTCGCTTTTTCCCTCCCTCTCTCAAATCAAATGGTGACCCCAAGGCTTGTATATATAGAGCGGATGGGCGCGGTACACTGCGGTGGTGGCCATGATTGTACTATTGGTGGTCGTGATGCATCATCGAGCCTCATGGGTCTGTCGTCTCGTGTAATACGTGCACTCATACCTTTGTAATGTCCACTCGAACTTGCAGAACTTCAATTCGAGAGCATCCGAGCGAGGTATATCGACCTTCTTGGGACCGCTTGTGTCGAGAGATTCTGTAATGACATGGATTAGAGGTTTATCGAAGTCGGGAAGAGGGTCTATGCCCATGGTCTTCAAGCTTCAAATTCTATCAAAAAATCTTGTCACACGTAATAGTCACTCGGGATTGTCGATCCTCGGTTCTTGTGGGACATTGTTGGATGTATGTATGTATGAAGTGTTGAGGCGGCGTGCCATTGTCGAAGGAACAAGATGACGTTTGACTCCTCATGGGGTTATCGCGGTTTGAGTTGAAAGTAGGCGTTGCTCGGGGTTCTGGTGAGATTGGACTACTTGTTGGTATCTTGCGATATCATCTTGTTGAGATGGTAAGATGGCGTTGTGACTCCTCTCCGGGGTTATCGTCGGTTTAAGCGGAAAGCGAGGCGTTGCTCGAGGGTTACATCGAGATTGAATTGCTTTGCTTGTTTGTATGTCTCACTTATCATACATGGATGTTCACATCTGCCGTTGTTATCTAAAGATGCGAGGTGTGTGTGCCTTGATAGGATGTTTGTGGTTGAAGGTGATTGCATATGTTTGAAACAAGCATTTTTTCGGGGTTATCGAGGATGGGCGCAATGGCATCTCTTGGGGCTATCACCGAGGATCGGGGGTTCTTGGGGTTATCTCAGTGTTGTCTCTGGGGAGATGAAGAATTTGTAGCGTCAGTGCGGTGTTATCTGAACTTAGGAACGAAATGGAGCGAGGTTATCTCCAAAAGAGCGAATCTCTCGGTGTTATTCTTAGGTCTTTTGATCTGCATATCTGGGGGTTATTACACTTGAAATGAGATTGGAAATGACATTCGGTGTGTGTTAGGGTTTGAGATGATGTTCATGGATTTGTGTTACGGGTTGGATGGTTGTGACCACGCAAATGACGGCATCGGACCTTTGTGGGGTATTGCCGAAGCAAGATCTGTGAAAGCTAAGCTCATTGGTATAGTATACCTGCATTGTGCAAATACCTTTGAGACGTGGGAGTTTAACTCGACCGAAGCGAAAACTAGGATTCAGTTGCTATTAAGCTCAATCGCATAGCACTTTTATTCTGATTTGGCCTTTTTAGCTTGTGAGACCTCCTTTACAACTCTAACTAAATGGTAGGAGGTGTGGGACCCATGGAGGGTCTTGGCGGTGTACTACGAGGAGCCATAGTGTACTGCGAGCCCAACCGCTGCCTATGTATGGTAAATTTGGTTGCTTTCATAAGTCATTTTCAAGTTGCGCAACGAAGGAAATCCGAGAGCTCTTCTTCAGATCTGCTGAGTTCGGCAACTTTCTGCATATTCTGCCACCGTACAAGCATTCTTCATTGTCCTGGTAACACATGCATGTATTTTTTTCCAATTTTTGTCCATTGGAAAATGACTTATCGCATAAAATGCATTTAGACACATAGTAGTGAATATGCATGCTGATATGACTTGATAAAAAATATTCAACATAGTAAATGTTAGTATTAAACCATGCTGAACATATTGATGTAAAAAATTTTGACTTTTGAAACAGTCAAATTGGCCCCTTTTACTGTTATTTCTTATCCTATTTGAGGACAAATGAGTAAAGGTAGACAAACAAAATAATCCTGGTAATTAGACTATACTTACAGATTTTTTACTGCAATGTATTGATGCATGGGATGTATATATTTGTGTATAGGTGTCTTCTTGAATGGCCACCTAGTCATGCCTATGTGCGTGTGGATAGTCCCATTTACAAAGGGCTATGGAAAAATTTTTCCCAAAATGTAGGTATTGGGTAGTCATGAATTTTTAACTCTCATGTAGATGTATGTTAAAACAATGCATGCATGCATGTAATCATAGATCGCATTTTGAAAAGACTCGGTAAGAAATTACCACACCCTTTACGAGGTGATTTGGAGACTTGTTGTCCGGATATCATGGATCCGGATCGGTACCGAGTAGTTCCGCAGGACCATTTTTTGGTGTACGGAGGAGGGCTTTTGAAGAGCCTCGTTGCAGATTACATTAGGATGACCTCGTCGTTTGGCGGAGGCGGTGATCGTCTATTCGGGTTGAAGTGCGAATGTCGAGGATGAGGAGGAGGATGCAACGATCGAGGTTCCTGCTCCTGCTGTACGTGTTCCCCGAAGGGAATTGCCAAGTATTCAAGTGGCGAAACCAGATCTTCTAGGTGACTTGATTAGGCATCCTTGATATACCGCACGCAAACGAGGTATGAAGTTAGATCTTTAATCTTCCTTATTTCCTATTGATGAGAGTCAAGGAGTCGATGTTGTTACGCATTTGATGTAGGTTCTTGGCTTCCCATTTGACCTCGAGGGGCGGTTTAGCATCCACTCTATGTATCGGGCCTTGTATGATGACTTCTGAGCGATCGTCCATGGTGAGGGATTCGGAGGTTCTTCTCCATTCTACCCGTCATCACGTCCTTGGGGTTACCTCGGGGCATTATAAAGCGGTGGTTTCACTGACTCAGATCACTCCATTCTTTGGATTGTGAGGTGATGATGTGTAGAAGGATTGGCGATTTATCACTGGTATGGAGTTTGGAGAGGGCCGATGCCTTGCGGCGGATATCACCCTACCGCGTCGGATCCTTGTTAGGAGTTCCGGCGCCACTCGACACGTGGACCGTATCGGAGAGTATGATTGGGGTTCCTACACCTTTGCCTACTTCCTCGGGGAATGCGCATGCGATCGTGAGGGCTTGGCCGAGGCATGGTTAGGATTCTACCCATTTCTTTGGTGAGTATTTCTCTTGTCTTTTTCCATGTATAGGTTAAGAGTGTTGGTGGCGGATGTTTGCCTTTGTGTTGGCAGTTTTGGGCCTATGAGAGGCTTCCTTGTTTGCGTTATGTGAGCGTGTTAGGTTTACACACCTATCCACGAGGACGGAGATGGCATCATTCCATACTGGCGAAGGTCCCTGTTGCTGAGGGTTTCACTCATTGTCGCCTACAGCTGGAGCTATTGACAGCCGATGTCATCACATGGATTCCCCACTCTGGAGAGCATTTGGGAGTTGGTTTTGAGGATGGGTACCCGACTAGAGTAGAGTATGTCATTTCCACCCGCAGGATTCCTCTCTTCATAGATGGAGGATGAGAGTTTTACTTAGGAGAGCGTGCTATTAGGAGCACTACAGGAGAGATTCATATGCCGATATTGCCTCCTGCCAGGCGTTATTGGCCTGTTTCATAGTCACCCATCATTGACATCCCATTGATGGGGATTAACGGTTTTACATTGTCAGAGGGCCCCTGTTCTCAGGAGATGTTCCAGCATTGGTGGATCCCTCGTACCATTGGAGCTCAGACCCGCGCCACACAGTTTATGGGCGCTATGGTTCCAGGATCCGTGATGATAACGGATTGGCTAGCCTGTGTCAGAGATCCGACTCATGTGACACAGATTGATGATTGATTTCAGTGCATTGGGCCGGTCATATCTTTTCATTCGGCATTTGGGCAGAGATCCTGTAGAGGTAGATACTTTTGATCCTTCCAGCTCTGGCGCTGATCCCTCAGGTGACCCATATGGTTTTGTCAGCGCAGATCCTCCTTTGTATCGACCTGACATCCCTGTAGATAGAGATCCAGTGACTCAGGAGGAGTTACATCAGGTGGACAGGATCGATGATGTAGACATCGACATTCTTGAATTTTTCTGATGTATTTCTCGCTATCTCTTTTGATAGGCCTCTGTTAGCATCTGGATAGCTTTGCCCCATTCTCGCTATATCTTTTGATATGCCTCTGTTGTATGTTGGGTAGATTCGCCCCATTTCCTGTATATTTTAATTTGTCTGAGAGATGTATTAGATGATGATATACTTAGGAATGTATTTACGATTTTCCATTCCCTATATCATATTGCCATCTATATGTATCATGCATGTTATTATGTTATGAATATTTATGTATGTCGAGAGATATTGACATTGACCCTGGATGGTCTTATGACACGGCTTTTTGCATGGATGTCTTCTTGACGTTAAGCCGTATTGATCATACCCCACCATTTGTGTTGGTAGTGGTATGCGCTCATGGTATGATAGTATATCACCATCGAGATATGGTGATCGTAGATGATTCTTTGCGAAGATACTATGACCATGTTGATGTTTGAGGTTCCCACAGGATTTGTAGAGGCATGTTAGAAACCTTTGGGTATTGGAGAGGCGGGTTTTCCGATTTGGGACCCGTGGAGTTGACTCTACTTTGGAGGAGTATGACGTTTAGCGATGTTGCCATTGGGCCGGACCTTGCGTGCATATGGCTATGTGGAGACACGAAGCGAGCGATTCATGACCCTCACCAGATTGAGATGTAGAGTGGTCGGGGCGAGATGACATCCGACCCGCGTGATATCCCAAGTGTTTCTGTTTGTGAGGTTTGGCTCGAGACGACTATGCATGGCATTAAGGGATTTCACCACACCGAAGGATCATTGGCTTTCAGCCAGCGTAGATGTACTGCTTCTATGCGTATTGTCATACGTCTTCATGTCGCGATACATAGATGAGGTGGATATCGGCGTCATTATGGCAGTGAGAGCTCTCAGGGAGGGTCATACCATTGTACCGATGATTATCGCAGAGACACTGAGGTCAGCTACATACTGTTGTACTTATCCGGTAGGAGTGTTTACAGGTAGCTCGGTCATGCTATATGTGTGGTTTATGTCACACTTGAGACCGATTGGCATATTTAGACGGCAGGGGTTTTGTTTCACCTAGGAGATAGCCATGTCGTACTCCTTTCAGCCTACAGAGTGCACAGATGCTGCATCATGGTCAGCTTTTCTGGCAGGGATTAGGGATCCGTTTGCCATATTTTTGTGTTCAGGGATTAGTTCACCCTACAGCTTCATTACTCATGCTCCGGGCATGGATTATCTCCCTATGGCTGGATTGAGGGCATGATCACTTACCACCCAGCTTATGCGTGATGTGTCGGTTTGACGATTTGAGATTTTCATCCGTATGGGGAAATGAGTGAGTCGCTTCGCTTCACACCGTTTGTCGTGAAGGACGGATCCGAGTTGTATACTGTTGGGATCGGCGAGAGTTGGTGAGTTTTACATCATCATCGAGTTATTTTGCGAGTATTTCGCATGGATGAAAGTAGAGCGCATCGACTTCTGACGGTATCCACAGTCTGAGGATTGATTCGGCGATGAGGAGCCTATAGAAGAGGTCATTATTCCCATTGATGATTTAAGCGCTAGGTCGCAAGCATTTGTGATGGATTCTCCCACCCCGAGTGCCCTTTGTTACTCGGTATTGGCACAACATTTGGAGCAGAGCTTACATCTGATGACCTATGATAGAAATCAAGCTAGGGCCGCGATGTTGACAGCTTTTGATGAGAGAGATGCCGCTCTGTTAGAGAGGGATGAGGCTAGATCAGCTAGGGATGCATTGATAGTGGATCGGGATGCCGCGTTATCTACTAGGGATGTGGCCATCGCAGATAATACTTCAATTAGATCCCAGATGACTGTCAGTCTTGCCGACATGAGTGCTTACATTGATGAGCATTATGACACCATGCTATTAGCCTCTGATCTGCTAGCTCGTGTATATACCCTTGGGCAGGAGCTTGCAGTTCTTCCTCCGTCGTCAGAGAGGGATGCTATGTTAGATCTGATAGTCCGCATACACACAGATCTGCAGATAGCTTTTTATTTTCCTGCACAGACTAGCTTAGCCATTTTGTCATATACAACACAGATGTATATATCAAACAGTATTATATATGGCAGGGAAATATATTTTGATTCACTTCCCTTTTAGTTATGCCTTGATACTTGCTTCATATTTGCCTGTTTCTCCAGGGCCTTGTGATCTTGATGCATTCTGAACTTATCCTTGATAGATGGACATTGAGACGTCGCAAGATCTCTCAGAACGGATCACTGATTTCTGTAAATCCCTACCATCTTTGGCGTCTTGGGGAATTTGGTATACGTATGGAATGTGGAGAGGAGGGTGGTTTCTTCCTCTCGAGATTAGTACGCACCACGGATGGTCGCCAAGATTTCTATTTGTGAGAAGCCTAGTTAATTCCATCTCTTATGGGTTGGTATTGCTCTTTGAGGCACGATCGCAGCTTAGATGGTCACCGAATCTTCTATTTGTGAGAAGAGATTGGGTAATTCCATCCCTTTGATCTGAAACCGATGAAATGGGGCAAATTGAAGGTAGATCTTGGTACCGTGTGACAAGTATGTTGTTCTGGTAGGGGTTAGATTGCACCGTGAATGGCTGCCTATGTACTCCTATTGAAGAGGAGATCAAGTCTGCGTAGTTCGAACCTAGTGTAGGAGATTCAATGCTGAATGCGGAAGGCAGATGGGTGTAGAAGTATTTTTGTTGTTTTTGTTGTTTTGTAGAGAAAGGGCAGAAATGTTTTTGTTGTTTTTCTTTATTGCGACCTGGCCATATATAATATGGTTGCCTACGTACCCCCGGGTATTAGGGAGATCAGGTCGACGTAGTTCTCCCCTCAGGACGAATTGAAGGCTAAGAGAAGTGTGAATCCCATGTGTAGGCTATACTGCGGGGAGAAGAAAGTTTGATCCCATAATGGTGACAAAGCTGCAGTGTGTAAAAGTTTGATCAAAATCCTCGGGACAAAGCTGCGCAGCGTAGAAAAGTTTAATCCGTCTTGAGGATAAAGCTGCGGTGTGAAAGGTTCAATCCGTCTTCGGGATAACCGAAATTGTGAAAGGTTGAATCCCGTCTTCAGGATAACCGAGATTGTATGGAAGGTTTGAAATGAAGTAAAACCAGGCTGCTGGCTTGAAGGGTATGTTTCCCTGAGGGGCAGAAGAGTATGTAAAAAGGAAAGGGTTCAAAACCGGAATGACTGGTGATTTGATGATCAAAACCAGGATGTTTGTTTGATGGTAACTTCAGACATAGTACCGTTTCACGGTGTCTGAGTTGATAAGCTGTGGAAATTCATCTCCATCCATTTCCTGCAATCTGAGAGCACCTCCTGTCAATACTTCCTTGACAACAAATGGACCTTCCCAGTTAGGAGCGAATTTTCCCTTAGATTGATCTTGGTTGTCAATGATCTTCTTCAAAACAAAGTCATGTCGTTTGAATTGCCGTAGTCGGACTTTTCTATTATAGGATCGTGCGATCCTTTGCTGATATAACTGACCATAGAAGATAGCCACGGATCGCCTTTCATCTATCAGAGACAATTGGTGATACATCTTGTACCCATTGGTCTTCATCCAGTGAGCATCCATCAATACTCGAGGGATTCCATTTCCACTTCTATGGGGAAGCTTTGCTTCCATCCCATAGACTAATGAGTAGGGGGTTGCCCCAGTGGAAGTTCTGTAGGCTAATAAAGTCAAAGGCAAGAGGTCAGGCCATCCTTTGTGATTGGTGGACATTTTCACATGATCTTTTGATGTTTTTATTAGCCGCTTCAATGACACCATTCATCTTTGGATGGTAGATGGCGGAGTTAAGGTGTTTGATGTGGAATTTTCTCGCATAACTCCTCCATCATTTTGTTGTTGAGGTTCTTAGCATTGTCGACCACGATGACCTCCTCCGTTGTCCATATCGACGAGATGACATTGTTTACGATGAAAGAAATGATAACTTCTTTAGTAACCCTGGGGAAGGATGTTGCTTCTACCCATTTGGTGAAGTAGTCGATCATGGTGAATATGAATCGATGTCCATTACTGGCTTTGGGCTCGATGGGCCCGATCACGTCCATTCCCCACATTGAGAAGGGCCATGGCGAACTCATATTGTGGAGTTCCCTTGGAGGGGTGTGGATAGAATTCCCATGAATCTGGCATTAATAGCACCTCTTGACGTGATCATCACAGTCAGCTTTGAGTGTAAGCCAATAATGCCCCATATATATATATATATATATATATATATAAGCGATTAAATGCACCGGATATAAAATTCAGGCTCATCAGATATGTCTGACAACAATTATATATATATATATAAGCAATTAAACATATAGGATATAAAATCCATACTCATCGAATGAATCGACCATAGTTTTATATATATATATATATATATATATATATATATATATATATATATATAAAGCAATGAAACACCTGCATCAAGTTCAGGCTCAATCGAGGCATAACTCGATAATGTTAGTCCATATATGAAATATATACATATATATAAGTATATATATACAAACAGAAATGAAAACCACGGACCGAAGTCCGGGCAAACACACTTACATGACTCTCAACGTGTACAACATTGTGTGCTAATATGAGAAGAAGGCTTTATAAAATATAAGAAGGCTTACAGTGCGCTGCCAAAGTAGAATTCTATGACTTTAAATGGATAAACACTCAGCTCCCGCCAGATAAAAGATAGCTATATGTGAGCTAACTAGTGTTTAGAAGTGAGGAAACACTCAAAAGATGTGTATGCAGAGTAAAA
Organism: Panax ginseng; assembly: GCA_020205605.1. Lineage (NCBI taxonomy): Eukaryota > Viridiplantae > Streptophyta > Magnoliopsida > Apiales > Araliaceae > Panax > Panax ginseng. The sequence goes on along the minus strand of CM035134.1, from coordinate 26,069,560 downwards.
TGGACAGGGCTTCCTCACCTTTTTCCCTCCCTCTCCTTCTCCTTCTCAAATGGCTGACCCCAAGGCTTGTATATATAGACGGATGGCCGCAGGTACACCTACGGCAGCCGCAGTTTACCTGCGGCTGGTCGTGATGCATCCGAACCTCGCGGGTCCCATCGTCTCGTAGTACGTGCACTCATGCACTGTAATGTCTGCTCGAATTTGCAGAACTTCAATCCGAGCATCCGAACGAGGTATATCTGACCTTCTTTGGACCGCTTGTGTTGAGAGTTATGCAGTGACATGGATTAGAGGTTGTACGAAGTCAGGAAGAGGGGTCTATGCCCATGGTCTTCTAGCTTCAAATTCTATTCAAAGTACTGTCACACGTAATAGTCACTCGGGATTGTCACTCCTCAGTTCTTATGGGACATTGTTGGATGTATGTATGTATGAAGTGTTGAGACGACGTGCCATTGTCGAAGGAACAAGATGACGTTTGACTCCTCGCATGGGGTTATCGCGATTTGAGTTGAAAGTAGGCGTTGCTTTCGTGGTTACAATTTGAGATTGGACTACTTGTTGGTATGCCGCGATATCATCTTTTTGAGATGGTAAGATGACGTTGTGACTCCTCACCGGGGTTATCACGGTTTAAGCGGAAAGCGACGTTGCTCGAGGTTACATCCGAGATTGGATTCGCTTGCTTGTTTGTATGTCTCTTCGTCATCCGTGGATGTTCTGTCTCGCCCGTTGTTATCTCCGAGTCCGAGGTGTGTGTGCCTTGCTGGGATGTACGTGGTTGAAGCCGATTGCATATGTTTGAAGCAAGCATTTCGGGGTTATCATGGAATCGCAATGGCATCTCTTGGGGCTATCACCAAGGATGGGGTTCTTCTCAGTGTTGTCTCTGGATCTGGAATCGGCGGCGTCGCGTTGTTATCGCAGAGACAAAACTGTCTTCTCCGGTGTTGTTGCCGGTTTTTTGATCTGCGTATCTCGGGGTTATCTCCGAGATTGGAAATGACATTCCCGGTGTGTGTTTCGGGTTTGAGATGAAGTTCCCGGTTTGTGTTCCGGGTTGGAACTGATGTTCCCAGTTTGTGTTCCGAGTTGGAGCTGAACTTTCGGTGTCTTTCAGGGTTATCTCCAAAAGATGAATCTACCCTCCTGCAATGTTAGTAATAGGAGTGCAGAAAATTTCGAGTGTCTACACCCCCAAAATAGGTATACATCACCCATCTTGGGTCGCCAAATACATGGTTTAGAAATCAAATACAAACTTCTTTTATACAGTACGACAAAAGCTTAGCTGAGAGTTTTTACATGAATATTATCTTCTAGATAGTATTCAAACTCAAAATAGAGTCCTCATTACATTTATTATCACACTATTTCATAGAATAGTGAAGACTATTAATGCAAATATCTGGACCATCACTTCATTCCCCGACTAGTCCCAGCTATATTCTCATTTCCTGAAGAGAACAATGAAAGCAAAGGGTGAGCTCAAATAGCCTAGTAAAAAATATTATGACTAAGATAATGCAGAATAAATTATCGTTAGCTTTCAACAGTGTTAAACTGATAAAATATAATAGACATCAAGTTTAACTGCAGCGAAACAAGCAATCCATTAGAAGAGTCAAGTAGAGCATAATATCTACTATCTTATATGATTTAAAAAGTTTATCATCAATTTTATCGCTGAGACTCATCTTAATAAATAATCCACATCATTGAATCATCCCTGCACTACGGCCAAGGATATTCATTAGTATCACGACCACGAATTATCCATGCACTACGGGCCAAGGATATTCGTGTTTTCATCAATGGTCATGATCATGCCAACAACTGTCCATCAATGCACTACGGGCCAATGACGACTTTTACCACATCATTTATAACATTACGGTCATGATTATACCGAATAATCTCTGGTCATAATCATACCAAGTCCATCTATGCACTACGAGCCACAGATGACTTTCATTATAATATAAGCATGAGGATGATGACAATGATACAAGAATTCAATTAAATGAAAGCAAAAGATAAATTTTTAAAGATTTATAATTTAATTTATCCAGAATTCAATAATGTCCAAATTGTCAACATGATACTACTTTGTGGAGTAAAATTCATGAATAATATTGTATCAAAAATGATTTGGACCGAAAAGAAATTAATTTTTATCATGAATAGTGCCCCGGGGGAATAGTACCTGAGTGAATAGTACCCCGTGAATAGAAATTCGGGAATAGTACCCCGTGAATAGTACTCTGACATGAAAAAGTTAAAACTTATCAAGAATGTTCAGAATAATATTTTCATGAAAAGATACTGGATGAAACGCAAATTTTAAGGATATTCTACTAATTTTATGGAGTATAGAAGCCAAAACTATAACAAAATGAGTATAGAATTCGGAATCTGAAACGAAATAATATTACTTACATACTACAGAGTATGGAAGAAAATATTATTTCTTACGAATACTGAACAAAAATAATATCCCTTACCTTAAAAAAAAGAGTATTCCGCCTGGTATAGCGGGGATATTCTTGAAGAAAACTTGCACTGTTTTACACTCAAAGCTTTCTTAAACTCTAAAGAAATACGCTCAAGATTATAGAAGAAGAATTCTTTGATTCTGGTGTGATTTTCATTTCTAAACTAAGCATCCTATTTATAGGAGAATGGAAAGGATACTATTTAAATTTTCTCACGGACTGCATAGTTGAAAATCGGACAACTTCACTAGCGTACGACGAAATTCGACGAAATTTTCTGATTTTACTATGCAAACACTATGTAGGCACTATACAAATACTATGCATAATAAAATATAATATATTCTATTTTTCATAAAAAAAATAAAACTTATTATAATATTATATATATATATATAATTACAAATTCTCCCACCTATGACTAATTAGTACTCCCACATGTGCCCCCTGACAATTTATCACACGTGGGCCCTACCCATGTCATCATCACATGTGGGCTCCACCTCTTACAATGAATAACTTTCTATCGATTAATTTGAAAAATAGGTAAGTGGGGGTCCAAATAATAAGCAAAATTTACCACAAATACTTCATAAAAAATTCCCTAAATATTTTTAACAATATTTATTCATCATTATTATAACTCGCAATATTAACAACCAGATCGTTCCCAGGAAAGAGGGGGCTTTTTAGATGACCAAACTCCTTTCCTCAACAGAACTTTCTAGACATTGTTAATTATGCAAATAATAATATGAATAACTTGTCATCTCAATTATTGATTTAATAATATATAAAATATTGACAATAATTGAATCAAATAATGTGAGATACTATGCAACAATTACTGTAGTAATTATTGAATAAAACTGAGTGACTTCTCACGTAAGCATCAATAATCAATATCGTTTGCTACTATGCAACCACGCGTATTACTGTACTTTTACCACCGGGTAATCCAACAGTTAACGGTAAAACTTTCGCCATTATTTTTATAAAAAGATATTTTTGTCATTTTCTAACTCCGACAATAATTCTGTTGTGGGGTCCACCAATGATTGTACCGTCGTACGAATATTCCTTGTTAAAATGAATATTCCCCGACCAATCGAATATTATATAACAACTTGCTTACTTTACAAAATTTATAAATATTACCCACAACTATAACATTATAACAAAATCGCACCTTAATATTCAAAAATATATATCAAAAAAAATTAATCTTTATTTATGAAAATTGGGGTCTTGCAATATCTATGATACATAAATATATGGAAGACCCAAACCACATTATTGAATTAGAACCAGACGAGATAGCCAAAGATTTAACGTATGAGGAGGTACCTATTATGATCTTGGATAAGAAGGAACATATTCTACGCTCAAAGTTTATACCTCAAGTCAAAGTTTTATGGAGAAACCATGATATTGAGGAAATGACCTGGGAGTTAGAATCTGAAATAAAAACAAGGTATCCTCACCTCTTCGACATACCAGGTACGTACATCAATTTTGAGGACGAAATTTCATATGGAGGAGAGGTTATAAGACCCCAACTTTTATGAATAAAGATTTAATTTTCTCTAAATATTATTTCGAATAGTAAGGTGTTGATTTGATATAATGTTATAGTTATGGGTAATATGTGAAAATTTTGCAAGGTAAGCAAGTTGTCATAAAATATTCGTTTGGTCGGGGAATATTCTTTTTTATTGGGAAATATTCGTACGACGGCGCAATCATTAGTGGACCCCACAACGGAATAACTATCGGATATATAAAGCGACAAAAATAACCTTTTCATAAAATAATGGCAAGACTTTTACCGTTAAACTGTTGAAATACCCAGTGGTAAAATTATAGTAATATGCGTTGGTGCATAGTAGCACATACTATTGCATAGTATCTGTGATGTCCCCAGATTCGAGTCTCAAACACCCGGACCTTGTCATCATGATCCAATACAAACATCCACCTCTAAACAACATACAATAACTAAATGCAGAATATAATAAACATATGTTGTTCATTCAAAAGGTGTTATTAGTCCCAAGGTCTGAACCTTAATACAACTTACAAACATACCCTAGTAGAGTAATTAGGGTTCAAATAACACTAACAGTTAATGTAACTAGCTTGAAACAAAAGTGCTGCTACTAGAAGTCTATTACTTCATCTTCTCCTTGCCCTTGCCCTTGCCTTTGCCTGAGGTCTCGGGCTTAACTGCAATAATGTTCATGATATAGCAAGGTTAAACAACTAGTTTGCTCATCAAGTTTTGTTGCCTCCTTTTTAGCTTTAATAAAAGGACTCTAACTCATGCAAGCATACATGGGTCAACAAGTAGTACATAGTAAGAACAGTATCGATCCACGGAGAAAGGTTTCAAAATTAAATTATTATGCATCAATTGTATCACTATTTTTAATATGCTTAAACGAAAACTTACAATTTTAAATTAATCTAACTCAAATAATGAATAAAATAATACTAATAGAATAGTAAACCAAATTTGGAATTAATGGGATTCTAATTCATTTCATATTTCATCTAAATATTACCATCATGCAAAATTATACATGTATCATGGAAAATTAGCCAAGAGTACGAAGTAGACATAACCATTTTTCAATGCATTATGACCTGCTTACATAACCTCCACATGCAATAGAAATCATGTAATCATCAATAAAACCAAAATCACTATATTTCTATGTGAAATTACAGCAATATTGAATTGAAGCACAAACTCTTATGTTACTACACACGGTGAAACAATATATTTCTATCTGATTCACGAAATATAAAGCTAAACATTTCAGCCTCATACACACATGTTATCATGATTACAACCATACTCGCATGTCATTTTTTAATTCCATACAAGTACATAAAATGAACGGTGATCAAACATTCATGCAATCCAATCAATCATAATAGAAATTCCGATGATACACAAACAATCAAGCAATCAAGCCATCAATTTTAGACTACATATCAAAATCCGTTAGAATCACATAATGGAATTTAGTTCATTTCTGAACCGAAAGCCATTATGGGATTATAGCAAAACATAGAAAATAATTAAGGCAATTGAAAGAGAAGATAAAATTGATCAAACCCAATTACAGTTTATGTTCCAAAACGTTGTTCAAATCTCTAATAATTTCCAGCAAAATGAAAAATGAGTTATTGCTCAATGATTGAATTCTAAAGAAGATGTAGAAAATCTTAAGTCTATGTTTGAATCCTCTTTGGAAATTCGTTCCAAGCTTAGAACCCCAGTTCTCTAGTCTAAAAACTGATAAAAAAAACAATAATTACGTCTGGTACCAACCAGAGTAGTTTAGATGAACTCAAACACTTCAAATTTCAAATTTAAAATACAGTCATATAAAAGCTTCAGATGACTTCATGGCGGCTGCCATGAGGTTCCTATATAAAAGCAAGCGGACACGCGTGTATAAGTTTCTAAGCAATCACTGATGATGGCGCGAGCGATTTCAAATTGTTCATTGCTTGGCGGCTTCGTGGTCTCGTGATACTTATTTTCTGCTGTTGTTCCTTGTTGCTTTACTGCTTGTTGCTTGTTCTTCCATTACTACTCAGTTCCATATCTCCACTCGTTTCACGTGTCATACCTTCACTATTCTCATAACACCTACCACTGCTGAGCTATGTCATTTCCAACATTTTCACACCAGAGGAGTTCTAATTACAAATGATGCAAAATAAAACAAAATGCAACTAAAAACATACTAAATTGTACTTGAGATGAGCATAGTTCTCATGAATTGATATCCAATAAGTAGGTATATGTAACGACCCCAAAATTCATACAACTCAATTCTCGACTTCGGTCGTTAATAATACATTCAACCTCTAATTTTACATCATTAAACGATAATACAACCATTGAAATTTGCGGAATAATTAAAATTTTCTATTACAAACTATCCTCATTCCCAAAACCTTCAACCTTTACATTTAAATATCTCAGAATCATTTTAATACTACAATAGTTTACATAACAAAACGATATTACAAATCAACATCAATACATTATTCGGAACCTTAAACATGGTTCAAATAACAATAACACAACTAATGTGTATAAATCTTCAAGTATCACATCTGATTCATGTCTTTCAAGTAACACATAACTTTACCTTGAATCTTGAACCTGCAAAAGTGGTTATTTGCAAGGTTGAGCTCGACAGCCCAGCAAAATCTAACAGTTTTCATGCATCACGTAGCACATAATAACATGCTCAACATATATCATACATGCTACAGTTCATATAACAGGTATAAAGATTGAGTCCTTACTCAATCAACATGCTTTAATCAATCAACATAGTCATAAATTGACTTTAACATTTCATACTTTCAACATATATATAACGCATCATGCTCTTTGAAATAAAGATTTAAAACAATTAATCATCAAGTTCACATAGCAAATAGGAACTGAAAGACTTGCATGATTCGTAGTTTATGAACTACAACTTAACTGCTTAACGCTTATCTGCACTTCCTGTATTCCTACACAGTTATATAATCATGGATTCACATCCATTAGTCATATATTTCATACGCTCTTAATATAAAAACAAATATTGTTTCCTAACTTGGTTTCATTTTTACTTGAACTTAGGATAACCATGAGATTAGTTCATTCTATTATCATATTTATCTAAACAATCTTGTTTCATATCTTGTAGTCCTTAAAGACAATATATAACCATAACTTAAGACCATGCAGCTTAATAAATCGCTTTGGTCACTCTGCAGAATCTGCCATGGCCACACACAGATTTAAGCTTGGGAGTGGCACGACCGCGCTACTCCCAGCCAAAACCAGACTTGAGCTTTTCAATGCTCAGTTTAGTCCTAATCTACTATGCATTCTGATACATACTATAAACATACATCAAGTAGGTTCTGATATTTCTTCAAGTTCACATTTCAAATCATTTAGTTTTGAATTACATAGTTCTATGTTGAATTATTTACATCAACAAGGCTTAACAACTTCTTTTAACAAAGGTTCAAGGTTTATAAGCTTTTAAACCTTATATTGGTACTAACAACCTTTAATACGCATGTTCACATGTATCTATCTCATTTACATAGACATTGCATAGTTCATACTTTTAAAACGTGCTTAAATAACTTATGTCATGCTTTCCAAAATATTTACTCAATTAGTACTTATCCTGTAGATAAATCCCTTATATTGTCTCTACATCATTTCGGATATATATTAGGTTAATTTAAATTAAGTTAACCTTTAAATTATGCTTCTAACTTTTTCCTTTAATTAATAGTTAATAATAATTTAAGTATTTAAAGTCTTCCAACATGTGGCCGTTAAGTGCTTAATGGACGTTAGAATCGATTATACAACATTTCTCTTTACTATACATTAAAGCTCTCCAAGACTGTCTTTTGTCTGAAGACACTTGCCGCTGCACAAGACTCAGCTTTTACATTGGGTTCACATGGTACATGCAGAGTCATAGGCCACATGCTTGCCAGGCTACACACACAGATTCCAATTTTAGAGAACATGTTTACAAAGTAGCTTTTCTTAAGCCAACTAACACTTAATTTCACCCACCAAGCAAATAATAATAACATGTAAAAATGGTATAGAACTATCACAAACATATTTGTGAACATATTCCACCAATTAAAACAATTTAACAACAATTTAAGCTAGGTTAATTTCTCAAATTCCATGTTTTTCATATGAAAACTCCATTTTTGAGTTCCTTCCCAAAAATCAACACTGTAATCCCTATACTTGGCCAAATTGCTTCGTTCAAATTACGTTACGCTCGTTTCTTAACGAACTAGCATGAACAAGACCTAATTTGCAATTTAACATATGAACTGACCATCAAAATTTATACTTACATAAGCTATATGAAAAATACAAACACTGTCATTATTTTTCCTACTGTTTGAACGAAATTAGCATAGCAAATTCTGGTTTAAACACAAATTCTAATCATCATATACACATACAACTACAAGTACTCAGTTGTATAATCGTAAACTTAGAATTTTGAATTCACAGAACATGTAAATTATGCCGTACTCATACATATACATATATAATATTAAAGTTGTAGAACATACCTTCAATTACTAAGACAATTGTTGTTAATCACTGGAATTGTTGTGAAAATTCACAGGTTTCCTCTCAATTCTCTCAAGCTCTCTGTCAATCTCTCTCTGAATTCTCTTCTCTCTTCTCAGTAAACTAAACCATAGGCTAACTTAAGCGTAAAAACCAAAAACTGATAACCTTAATACTCTACTAATTGAAATTTCAGTTATAATGCTTAAGTTATAAATATATATTATATTTATTATTTATTTTATTTTATTTATATTAGTTAAAATTAAAAAATTAAAAACCCAAAAGCCATAAGGCTTTGTTTGGCAAAACCTTTTATATTTTAAAGAATTGATATATTTAAGCCTTGTTTGACAAAACTAAATTAAACTCCTTTAATTTATTTTAATAAACGATTTAGTTTATAATTTATAATCACATATTATTTATTTGGATCTCCATATCCAACATTAATCAAATAAATCAATCACATACTATATTTTAAATAAATATTCCACTTTAACAAATATCACAAATTATAATTTCATTTATAATTTTATTTAATAATTTAATATACCACCTTAAATTATTAAATTAAAACAACAATATAACATCTCATGTTATATTACAACTCTCTAAATTATAAATTAATTTAATTTAGAATATTATCTAATGAATTTAGATTCATAAATATTTACTAGCAACCATTACATCAATAAAATATTTATCTCATCAATTTCAACAATAAACACATCAAATAAATATTTATATTTTACTAAATATTTAATATTACAATTTAAAATTCCAGATCGTTACAGTATAAAACCTACTTATCAAATACCCCCAAACTTGAACTATTGCTTGCCCTCAAGCAATGCATACGACATTAAACAATGAAATGTAACTACATGCTATGCAACTAGATTACGATGCAAATGAGTCTCACATTTTTCCAGCTAGCATGCACTACAAAAAAATGGGGCTTCAGCAACAACCGATTTTCGTTGCTAAAGGTACCAAATTTCGTTGCAAAAGGTTTTGGCAACGACTTTTTTGTCGTTGCTACGTCTTTTCGTCATGAATGAATGGCGTTGCTAATTGTTCAAGAATCTAACATTTTTTTTTCGTTGCCAAAAGTAATACATTTTGCAATGAAATTTGACTTTCGTACAGAGACATCGATCTTTTAGCAACAAAATGTATTATTGCAGAATAATTAAAATTTCGTTGCTAAAAATCCCATTTTGTTGCAAAAGTCTGCTAATTGGCAACGAAATGAACTCTTTATTTTGCAACGACCATGCATTTTCATTGCAATTGTCACCATTTTGCAACGACATTTTTCGTTGCAGTAAATTATGAAAATTGTTGCCTAAGCTTGCTTTCTTTTGTTATGAATGTAAACTTTTTTAAGAACGATTTTCGTTGCTGATAATATTATTTGACAACGATATTATGCTGAATCAACAACAAAAATGTTTGTTGCTGGTTATTTTTCAATAGCAACGAAAGTCGTCGATTAGCAACGACATTATATGTTACCGTTTCTATATATGTGCAACGAAAATTGATATGATTTGCAATGATAAAAAATGTTGCCTTTTATTTTAATATTATCAACAATATCATCTCCGTTGTTATTAGGTTAATTTTTCGTTGCCAAATATTATATTTGTAATGCCATTAACAACAAAAATTGTTGCTATATTAAAACTTGTTCAATACTTTGGTAACGAATTATATTGTTTCCAAATCAAAATTTAACATTCTTTTTGTGTACCTGACTAACTCAATGTCCCCATAGCAAATAATGGCAAAAATACAAAAAACTAAAATATTATTAACTTAATAAAATCATCCACTACATAATCATTCATTATCTTGACAATTAACCATCTAAAGCTACCACGGTTCTTGATTCAAATAGCCTAAGGTGTCCATCAAAATTAATAATGCACACCAAAAAAAGAATAAACAGAGCCAAGACCCAAGAGCTTGAATTCAGATACTTCATCACCATAGTGGGATATGCAACTTGTTTACATATTAGCGAAAAAAGGGTTACCAAAAAAAGAAAAGAAAAAAAAACAACAACTTATTGTCTCCCAAACCCATTAGATTTAGGATCCAAGTAATTTTCTCAAACAAGCACTACTTAGTGCTCACCATCAATTACAATGTATTACCTGTTGCAATCAAGAACATAAATAATTATAAAAGAAAGTGAAGTAAACCCTCTACTCTGTCATCTTACTTGGTTTATTTTTTGAACCAGAGCAGCAGCATGTTGCTGTAAGGAAGGTGTTATTAACACCTGTTGTAAGGTTGCAGATCTAACAGGGGTATGACTCATAGCATAAGTACCAGAAACTGGGGAAACACCTGGAAGTGCCATCCCAACAAGAGATCCCACATTGCCCAATGGAAAAACCCCAGGTACTGCTACTCCTGTTGAAAGCAAGGATTCAGCAGGTTGATCCCACTTTCTCTTCCTCCTGCAAAATGACTAAGTAGTTATAACAGCTCCTGTGCCAACTACTTTTAAAAATATGGCTTCATAAAGTTTAGCAACAATAAAATAGGAAGTTAAAGTTTCCCTTTTTGGAAACTGATAATCCCATCACCAAATTTTGAAATATTGCATTCTGAAAATTAAAGCAAGTCATCAAAACAACATTTATGGTAGCTGAGCCTCAGAATAGCATGTGTACAGTTGCATATAGGACAGCAAAAGCAATAGCAGTAATACCTTGCAGGAAAAGAAGAAAGTAGCACAGCAAGATTATGACAGTAAAACAGACCATGGATTATTAGTTACTGCAACACCACAAGCCCAAAGAAATATTAGTATTGTTTCACAATTCCAGCAATGTCCTATGGCAGAAGTCAGCTAGGATAGCCCACCATGTAGAGGATGACTAAAATAAAAGGAGATGACTAAAATAAAAGGAGAAACCACGTGAAAAAGCTACAAGGCAGAATAGCAAATCACTTATCTGATCAAAAATAAACATCACAATTGCAACTGAACAGATCCATTAGAAATATAAGACAGAAGCAGGTTCAACCATCAGCAAGCAGAGCAGCCAGAAAAGGTAATTACCTACTCTTAAAGCCTAATTATTGCAACATATATGATTCTCGCAGCGCGCATGGGCCAACCCTCAGCACTTAAAATACATAATCCATATGTTTTTCAAATGAACAATCATTAAAAACCTATTATTAGTTTTTAGGAAAATAGAAACCTCAAATGAATAATTATTAAAAACCTATTATTAGTTTTAAGCAAAATAGAAACCTCAAATGAACGATTAGTCCACAAGGGCCCAAAGGTATTAAAACCTATCTAATTCATGACAGTAGCACCATCTGGAACCATACACAGAACAATGTTTTTGTCTCACATAAGTCACAGATCCAAGGTAGAGTTAAAAAATAACAAAATCAACCAGGTTGCGAAAAACTCTACCTATTTATGTTAAACTATTTTAATCCAAATCCCAATTATCATTGTTTTACTCTTTTTTATTTATTATTTTCTTTCTTTTATTTCCTTACTACTTGCTCCTTTTAGTTTTTTTTATAATTTCTTTTCCATTTCCACACTCTTTTCACATTTTAACTTACTTCATCTTATCAATGCTCAATACAAAGTCTACCAGATATTCTTGGAACATACTAAATAGTACAACAAACTTACTTTGAACTTAAAGGCTACAAACTTAATGAATTGAATTAGAAGTACCATAATAATAGCCAACATGGAAGCCTTCTCCCTAACTTCAAATAATCTAAGCTTGACTTGTAAAATATTAGAATATATAAACCTGACCTAAAGCATATTAGCCAATGCCATTACCTTGTACAAACCTGCTTTAAGTATGCTGCTGCAAAGATAGACCAGATAAAAACATTAATTTTGGGGATATATGCAAAAAGTGGTTGCACTTAGATTTGACAAGGTGAGCACTTTACGGTTAAAAAAAACAATAAACAAAAACATATAACTTGCCTACAGATACAGATTAAGTGCACCTATAAAAATGAATCCAATCCAGAATTCTCTGGCATCTATTTTATCTTCACTGAGTTTCTTAATAGACACCATCAACATGCCTCATCTTACAAATTCCAGAAGTCATCTCTCGATATTTATTTACTGAGCTTCTTATGTACCACATCCACATGTCACATCAAATTGAAAAAAGTAACATATAAATATATTTTTATGAAGAACATAATATTTGTATTGCAGTGGGGAACTTTACAAAGCTGGAAATATTAAAAAAAAAATAGGTATCTCCATCCAAAAAAAGATATTAAGATTGAATATCTCACCCACATAGGCATTAAAACTGTTGAAATTTTGAGTTCCCCGCAGTTCCTTCCTCTTTAGATATCATCTAAAGGAAGCAATGTACTCCTGAAGAAGTTAAGTTCATCCTTGGTTCATCCTGTCCTAACGAAGAACTTCACCATCAACTTGGTAAGAAGGAGATCAGACCATTTCTAACAGAACCCAAGAATTTGCGGGTTATATACTAACATAAATCACTTGTTGATTAGAAATTATATACTAACAAATTAAAAAATCAAAATGCTAAATTGATAAACAATTTGTACCTTCAACGGTAATATTAATACACAAATTAACGCAGGTCGGCAGCTCTATGTACAACGCGGGTAGAGATTGATTATCACGAATTCATTATCACAAAGAACCTTAATCCCAACGAATTCATTATCAACCTCAATTTCCAAGATTCTGGATTCATTATCACGAAGAACAGCCTTAATCCCAACGATAGCAGACCGGTGTAGCTCAATCTTACTCTTCAATGATCCATCCAGAATTTCCCACACAATTTTCTTTTTGGCATAGTAACATTTAGCAATCAGACCACCTTCATTCCTAGATAAACTTTGCACATATTTTTTATAACTAGATTAGAACCTTTATCTCTAAGTACTTTCACAAATTGTAGTTAAATAAATAAAAATATTAACCTCCCAATTGCCAATTTTGAGTAATGTTGCAAGGAAATTTGAAGCCTTCAACTTTTCGGAATCCAATTTTGCCAGAGAAACTTCTTGATCTACAGATTTCCTTGTTTGAGATAACTTCTTTTCCAGCAAGTTTATTAAGGATGATGTTTTGGTCAGCTTCAAACCAAGAGGACTGCTTTCTTGAGAACTGCTAACATTTTCTTCCTGCAAAAAATTTTAAAAATTAAAATCAAAGGTTTTCTCATTACTTCAGTACACAAGTTCTTTGTCATGGGGCTTTCAATAAAGAGAATGACCATGCGGCATTCATCCTGTTCATTAACACCGCATGAATAGTTGAATTTAATGTTCATACATCATTTGCATCAAATCTTAAAAAAAAATTAAAAATAATACATTCCTCAACCCATACAAAGATTAAAACTTTAGTTCCAATAACACATACAAAGATTAAAACTTTAGTTCCAATAACTAAAATTCTGTAGACATTAAACAAAACAAGCTTCTACTAAGTAAAACTCACATTCAATATCCACATTTTGCCCAATTTTGGATCATCATATTAAAACAAAAATAATATCAACTTGAACTGAAAAATCAGAAAAACCCTAGAGAGATAGAAAGGCTAAGTTAAGGTAGTACCTTTCGCTTGATCTCATGGATGGGGTTATGAGAGTCTTCGATGTCAGGGGAGAAGGAAAAAGGGACTAGGCCCGGGTCCGTAAAAATGGCGAGGACGTGATTAGAGACGCATATGATGGCGACGACGGTGAAAACGACGACAACCATGATTCCGGGCGAGGACCCAAGACCGAACCACCTGTCTATGAAAACTAAAACCGTAGAGAAGTAAATATAAGCGATGTCGGCTGCAACAACGGTGATTGGGAATGAGAAACTCGCCATTTTCACCGAGAGCTGTTAAAATTTTGAGTAATAATTACAAAAGATGATGGGTCGCATGTTGGGATTCATGCAAGATGTGGTGATTGGACGGTGTCGGAGCTACCAACGCATTGGGGGTTACGACGGTGTCTTCGGTGTGGTTTTGATGTCAGTTGGCGGTGGAGAGTGGCTCTGCTCGGGCTGGCGTGTATAGAAAATGGAATCAAGCTGCTGACGAACCAAACCCTTTTCTTCAAAGTAAGCACTGATCACAGACCAAGCATCTTCTTGAGTTATATCTTCTTCTTCATCATCGTTGAATGACGGATCGTATTCTTCTTCCAATTTTGGGGACTAGGATTTTGGGTTAGGGCACTAGGGGCAGAGAGTGAGAGATGAGAGATCAGATAGGCAGAGATCTATAAGATAAGAGTCGAGAGATGGGAGATATATGAGGCCTGAGGGTATCGATAGTGTGAGATAAGAGATTACTGTGTTTGTTTTTATGTTGGCTTTAATTATTTTTTAAAGATTACTGTGTTCGTTTTTGTGTTTTAATTTTTTAGGCTTTAATTTTTTTTATTTCTTATTCGGTTAACAAAATTTTAAAAAACAAATTCGAATCCAAAAATCGGATATTAAATTGAATATAATCAAATTTCAAAAAATAACCGAATAAATGAAAAAAAAAATCGATAAAAATTTTGATTTGGTTTGGTTATTCGATTTTATACGTTTTTTTACTCATTTCTAGTCATTATTAAAAATAAATTTACTACGGTAAAAAACTTAATATATTTATATTTACCACAATTAATTCTAAAAAAATTATTTAGAACAAAATAGCGACCAAATTTATCTCTCACAAAAAAATTCTGAACAATAATATATAATGAGTAATAATTCCTTCATTAATAGATTTTTTTCCTCGCAAAATTTCATCATAAAAAACAAAACTTATTATAATATATATATATATATATATATATATATATATATAATTATTATTATTTCAACTCCCTCCATTCCTGGTAATCCCCCCCCACACCTCCATTTCCATTTCATTTTTTCTTTCATATGTGGGCCCCACATGTAGCCCCACCTTTATTATATAAAAATATACCGAATAACTTTCTACCGATTATTTTAAAAAATGAGTAAGTGGGGGTCTCTATACTAAGTAAAATTTACAACAAATACTTCATAAAAATTCTCTCAATATTTTTAACAACATTTATTCATCATTATTATAACTCGCAATATTAACCACCAGATCGTTCCCGAAAAAGAGGGGGCTTTCCGATAAGGATTTCTCTCTATTGGCGCACAATTAGATGACTTAACCCTTTTCCTTGACAGAACTTTCTAGACATTGTTAATTATGCAAATAATAATATGAATAACTTGTCATCTCAATTATTAATTTAATAATATAAAATATTGACAATAATTGATGTATATATGGTAGTAAAATTTAACTAATACATAAAAAATATAGTACATAAAGCATGAAAAAAATTAATAATGACTTATAAGTCAAAAACGGACGGAATTTAATGTCGATCGCGTATATTTTTGTTGATGTGGTCTGATTATTTTTCTTTGACGTGGAGTCGGGCTTGCGGGGCTTAAAATTTTTTAAAAGAAAATGTTGCTCACAAGTGTTGAACTCCAGACCTCTCCAAACTAAAAATCTTATATTCTAATAAAAGCCACTAGACCAACTACATATTATGCAAAATTTATGTAACACTAATATTTAAACCACCTAACTTCGTTTCTATGCATGTGTGAAAATGAGAAAATACACTTTTGGCCAATTGTGATTAGAATTGTAATAATAATAATAATTGTAATAATTATTATTGTATTAATAATAATAAATTTTAAATAATTAAAATTTAAAATAATAATAATAATTGTAATAATACAGTGGGCAAAAAGGGGATAATACACTGGTTATGATAATTGAAAATCTGCAGAAACAAGCGCAAGCTTGTGCTAATAATGTTGATACATGATTACCATAATAATGTTACTCACGAGTATCGAACTCCAGACCTCTCCAAACTAAAAATATTATATTCCAACAAAAGTCACTGGACCTACTACCTAACATGCTAGAATTTATGTAACATTAATATTTAAATCAACTAGAATCGTTTTTATGCATGTGAAGATGAGATAATACACTTTTTGGCCACTGTACTAAGAATTGTAATAATAATAATAATAATTGTAATAATTATAATAATAATAATAATTGTAATAATTATTATTATATTAATAATAATAAATTTTAAATACTTAAAATAATAATAATAATTAAAATACCCTAAAATAATATAAAGCAGTTACAAATTAAATACCCTAAATATAAAATTACATTCAAAGTTTTTTTAACCACTAAATCAAAAAAAAATTGTTTTTTTTTTGTAATAGTCACGTGGGTATCAATGTTTTTCGAATAAAATTTAATATTTTTACGAAAGTTTCTTTTTATTGTTATAGGACTCGATCAAATTAAATTTAAATTTAAAAAAATTCATGGGTAAGTATAAGAATCGATCTAATAAATTACAAAGATGAGTACATTAGCAAATAACAAATATTTATAATAGAAAGATTTGCCAGAATTCAATGATTAAAACTAGTCACTACAATTACAATTAGTTTTTTTTTGAAAAACAATATATTTATGTTAAATTTCATAATAAAGTCATATTACAACTAAACTCTAATGGATAAGATAGAATAATGATGTTTTAGTCCTTTTAATTTTTTTCAATTCATATATTCATATACATTGACATTTAATACAGACAATTTGTCAGATCACTCGTATTTTAATTTTAATTATTATTATTATTTTTATTATTATTATTTTATTAATAATAATAATAATAATAATAATTGTAATAATACTAATAATAATAATAATCGTAATAATTAAAATAATAATAACTAAAATAATAATAATAATTAAAATAATTATTATTATTATTATTATTATTTTATTATTTAAAATTTTAATTATCGCATTGGTAAACATTTTTGTCTTATGAACACTTTTTAGTTTCTAACATTGGTAAATGCAGGCATGCAGCAGCATGACTTATTTCATGGTTGAAAAATCTATGTTGAAATTTATATCTCAATATATCATCTTTTATATTTTGTTCCAAATTTTAATACTTGATTTAAGCTTTGCGAGATTAAGTACCTATAATAATAATAATAATAATTTTATTATTATTTAAAATTTTAATTATTATTTTTTTAATTATTTAAAATTTATTATTATTATTACAATAATAATTATTATAATTATTATTTTATTACGAAAATAAAAATTGTTGCCAATGAATGTGGTCCATATTAGGCAACGAAATATAGCAACAAAAAAACTTTTATTGCCCACGATTAGGAGAAATTAAGTGTTTAGAAATTTTACAACGAATTTCTAACGAATTTTGTTTCCAAATTTTGCAACGACTTATGAATTTTGTTGTAAAAAGTGAAAGCCTGACACAATCTGCAACGAATGACAAGTTTCATTGCTAAACATACACTTTTAGCAACGATTTATAAAGTTGTTGCCTGAAAAATCGTTGCTAAAGCCCAATTTTTAGTAACAAAAAAACTTTCGTTGCCCACGATGACGAGAAATCAAGTGACCGAAAATTTTGCAATGAATTTCTAACGAAATTTTTTCCCAAGAATGAATTAGAAGATTTAAATTTTGCAACGACTTATAAATTTCGTTGCAAAAAGTGAAAGTTCGACACAATCTGCAACGAAGGACAAATTTCGTGCTAAATATATACTTTTAAGAACTTATAAAGTTGTTAAAAATCGTTCTTTAAAGGCTATATTTTTTGTAGTGATAAAAAATCAATATGTTAATTATCCCTATAATGAAACTTCAAACTAAGCCATAACATAACTATCACACCGAGTAAGTCGTCAATATCACGAATTATGCCTCAAATAATTATCCATTCAATAATGAAACTTCAAACTAAGCCATAGACATAATATCATACACTCAAGTAAGCCATACATGCTATAAAAATGTTGTATGTGTTGTAATTCTATGTATGTGCACACCTAGAGGGGGGGTGAATGGGTGTTTAAGCTAAAAGTGATAAACGGTGAAATTTTTTTAAAATTTTCTGCAACATGTTTAATTCGTATATACCACGCTTTATGCGGTTTAAGTGTCTGCTTTAGCTTATGTTCTTCGTTTCTTATTATCGCAACTAGACACATGGCTCGCTTTTAGTGTCTGGATAGTAGCGTGAATAACAAAAAAGTGCAGAACATGAATGACAGTTAAAGAGATAAACAGAAGTAAAGATTTCGCCAAGATTTTTACGTGGTTCAACCCCTATCCTCTAATCTAGTGGCCTAATCCACGTCCAATCCCAACTAGGATTGGAGACTCTTTTTATTAAACTGAATATTCAATTAAATACAATAAAAAGAACTCCCTGTTACAAAGAAGCCTCAAATCTGATGTTGGACAACAATGCCCCCTTTGCACCTCTACAACTTGTACACCTCTGCACCTGTTATCACCTCTGAGACCTTTGAAGCTTCCGTTGAACAGACCAACTAACCTCTAAAAATTCTAGACCACCAAAGCTAACAGTTTTGTTTTTCAGATTACAATGATGGTGATTCCAATGGAATATCAACTTTCTAGCCTAAGGATAACAGAACATTGATTGCTAGAAAGACTATTAGAAAGCTATAAGAATTAAGAAGAATGAATTACTGCTTTCCAATTGTTGGGCTCTCCATAACCAAGCAAGATAAAGCTTTATATAACATGAAGGCCAATGACTATATTTATTAGCAAGAAATCAGATAATTTAAATCCCATAATTAAAGCTACAATATTGACCAATGGAACATATATCACAGTTGATATACACCATGATTTTAGCAATTAAAGAGTCCAACAGATTTGGTAAATCAAGGATATGTTTTCAAGTCAAACCAAAACACCTTAAATAAAGGAACAAGGAGATTAATAAGGATAAGACCCAATAGCTTCTATAAGTCTCCTTTTCAAAATAGAATACCAAAATATCACTAACTAATGTGGGCTCCACTAAGCAAGATAAAATCTTTAAATAAATAAGCACCCACGAAGTACTCTGATGAAATAGAAGAACCAATTTGGGCCAGCTGGAATTAATAACAAAAGACCATACTATTTGTCATTATTAAAATTATAAATACCAACGTACCTTAATAAACTCCAATTCAAATATTTCTTAATAAACTCCAATTCAAATCCTCTAAATCAAATCTTCCTTAATAGACTCCAAATCAAATCTTTCTTAATAGGCTCCAAATCAAATCTTCCTTAATAGACTCCAAATCAAATCTTCCCTAATAAACTCCAAATCAAATTTGAAATGATTTTAAAACATTTCAACTTACCAACAGAAGAAAATTAGCAACAAGTGTTCATGTAATAACCATAACCCATGCATATTAATTATAATATTATAACAAACCATGAACCATGCACATGTCTAATATACTTAAATTAGTCATCATTCAAAACATCATAAAATCAAAAACCAACATTCTCCCCCTTTTTGATGATGACAATTTATGCACCAACATGCTCCCCCTAAGTATATGGCTCCCCCTAAATTTATGCATATTAAGGAGCAAAAGAAAATTACTTTATCCAAATAACCATCATTGCATATTCTAGTATAATATAGTATCTCAATATCAACATGAATACCAATTCAAACCAATTTAAATATACTTAAATATCTCTCCCCCTTTGTCATTATCAAAAAGAAATAAATCATCAAGTTATATCTCTCCCCCTTTGTCATCAACAAAAAATAATTCATATCAATTAAGTTGAAGTTAGTTATCTCACCCCATTTTCCAAATTAAAAAAATAAGCATAAAGAATGACAATAGAACAAGGTTATAACAAAATCACATATAGCAAGAAAACAATATAATCATACCTTTGTAATTTGTTACCTATATATCAACCTTTTGTTACCAGTAGAAAGCTTGATAATTGTGCTCCTTAGTGTAGATTTGAATTTTGTATTTTCAGAATCAAAAATCTCATCAATAGCACTTCTTTTGGCATCCCAATGTTGAGGTCTTTAAAACTCAGGTTAGGAGGATAATTTTTCACTACTCTGGTTGTTCTTGGAAGACTGTCATTGGTCATTTGTTCATCTGATTCACTTTCTGGAATATCAGATTTTGCATCAGAATATTCATTTGATTTGCCTTCAAAAACAGACGGATCGAGTTGTTTGGATTTAGGTGTCTGCATGTTTTCCTGGTTCATCTATTTTCCCTAATAATGATTGATTTTGGCTTAGATTGTCGGATTGAAAATTGTTTGATTTCCACGTTCCACATTACTTTTCCCTGCAAAAACTTCATTCTCTTCTTTTGACAGATCAGGGTCAAAATTATCAAATAAAATTTGAACATATTCCTCAACCTTTTATCAAGATTGTCATGTATATTAAATATGGAGCATTTGACATAATACATGATGTTGTTAACCCTTGTAATACGAAATCCATAGAGTTATTATAATAATATATCTAATTAAAACTCTATTAAAAAAATTAAAAGCAACATGAGGTACTTACAGATTCCACCAAATAATTTATAGGTAACTTACTCTCTCAAAGTAAAGAATCATCCATCTCCTTTTTGATCTTGAGACAAAAACAAAACAAACAAATAGTCTCTATCTTTTTGGTACCCAAATCTTCTTGGGTCCATTTGGGTTAGTAGCATATAAATCACATTTCTTCACCCAAATTTGTTTTATTCTAATTTATTACAATTAGAATCAAAATGACCTTTAAAACCATATTTTCTAAAAGTAACAAACGGTGAACAATAAAGTGGCTTAAACCTTGATTTACTATTAATCATTCTAATATTATTATTAGTCCTATTTTTCACATTTTTAATAGGATTATACCCAATCCCTTGTTTATCAAGTCCGGACCTTTGCCCCTAACATAACATTTAGGTTTCTCTTCTCCTTACTAAATTTAGCATGATCATTTTTTAAAGATCTTTATTTACGCATTTATTACATTATCATCATGTTGCATATTCATAATTTTTCCATCATTAAAAGCATCTATGCATACATCTCTCATTTTCAATTTTTCTTTTAAAGTTTGATTTTCATTTTTAAGATATTCATTTTCTTTTCTTTCTTCAATAAGTGACTCAACTTCATTCATTAGCTCATTTATGCAGTTCTTAAAATAAGCAGTTTTCTTTTTAAGCCTTTGATTTTCATTTTGTAAAGCAATATAATCAGGCATAGATATTTCAAAATTTTCATGAAAATTCGTTACCTCAAGTTGATCATCATCTTCTACTCCCATGAAACATAATTGGCCAATTTCTTCATCTTGTTCTATTTTGGACTTGTTCATTGGAGTTGAGATACCTTCTTGATTCTTCCTTTGTTTCTTTCTTTGAAGTAGTCTCTCGAGTTTTCTTGAGAGCATTTCAATTTCTTCATCAAAATCTTCATCATTGCCTTACATGTAGCTTTTCGACTTATAGAGCCAAGGTCTTCTTAGGTGCCTCATCTTCTTCATCGTACAATTTTAATTGGTTTTCAAACTCTTCAAGTTCTCCAAATAAGGTAAGAGTTTCCATTGTGCTAATTGTGATCGAGTCTTGAAGTGTAGTAACCTTTTGTGCGAATCGCTTTTGGCATGACTCGAGAAGCTTTCGGTTGATTTCCTTTTGATCAATCTTTCGTCCAAGAGCATGCTTAGAGAATTCATTAGAGTAAGGAATCTTGCTTGGGCATCTCTAATTGATTCATTTTTCTCCAATTTGAATAGTTCGTATTCGTGCATTAACATGCTCATCTTGACCTCCTTCACTTTAGTAGTACCTTCGTGGCTCATGATGACTGTGTCCCAAATTTCCTTAGCCATAGTACAAGAAGAGACCTTATCTATCTCAGATCGACTGAACCATGCCACTTAAAAGTGTATTCATGGCCTTGGAATTATAAGACACCATATACGAATCACTTGAGTCCATTTCCATGAGATTCTTTGGCTTGCCATCATCATGTCGCGGAATGACTGGTCCATTTTTGACTACCCACCATTCCCATGTGTCACGGTTCAGATAGATCTTCATTCTAAACTTCCAAAAATTAAAGTTTTCACTCAAAACTTGCAATGGTGGCCTACTTGTGGACTGGCCTTCTTGAAAGTTTAAGTGTGCCATAGGATCTTCCTCTACAACCTGCAACGATCAATATTAGTAGAGCCAAGCTTTGATACCAAATATAATTCTATGTATGTGCACACCTAGAGGGGGGGTGAATAGGTGTTTAAGCTAAAAGTGATAAACGGTGAAAACTTTTTGAAATT
Source organism: Panax ginseng (assembly GCA_020205605.1). Taxonomy (NCBI): domain Eukaryota; kingdom Viridiplantae; phylum Streptophyta; class Magnoliopsida; order Apiales; family Araliaceae; genus Panax; species Panax ginseng. The sequence continues at coordinate 26,046,605 of CM035134.1, read as the reverse complement.
TTTCGCAATCTGAGTTTAATTATGTACACTACGCCTCGCTTTAGTGTCTGCTTTAGCTTATGTTCTTCGTTTCTTATTATTAGACATAACTAGACACATGCGCTTTGAGTGTCTGGATAGTAGCGTGAATAACAAAAAAAAGTGCGTAAGCGTGAATGATGAGTTAAAGAGATAAATGTAAGTAAAGATCACACCAAGATTTTACGTGGTTCAACCCCTATCCTCTAATCTAGTGGCCTAATCCACGTCCAATCCCAACTAGGATTGGAGACTCTTTTTATTAAACTGAATGTTAAATTAAATACAATAAAAAGAACTCCCTGTTACAAAGAAGCCTCAAATCTGATGTTGGACAACAATGCCCCCTTTGCACCTCTGCAACTTGTACACTTCTGAGACCTTTGAAGCTTCCGTTGAACAGACCCACTAAACTCTAGAAATTCTAGACCACCAAAGCTAACAGTTTTGTTTTTCAGATTACAATGATGGTGATTCCAATGGAATATCAACTTTCTAGCCTAAGGATAACAGAACATTGATTGCTAGAAAGACTATTAGAAAGCTATAAGAATTAAGAAGAATGAATTACTACTTTCCAATTGTTGGGCTCTCCATAACCGAGCAAGATGAAGCTTTATATAACATGAAGGCCAACAACTATATTTGTTAGTAAGAAATCAGATAATTTAAATCCCATAATTAAAGCTACAATATTGACTAACGGAACATATATCACAGTTGATATACACCATGATTTTAGCAATTAAAGAGTCCAACAGATTTGGTAAATCAAGGATATGTTTTCAAGTCAAACCAAAACACCTTAAATAAAGGAACAAGGAGATTAATAAGGATAAGACCCAATAGCTTCTGTAAGTCTCCTTTTCAAAATATAATACCAAAATGTCACTAACTAATGTGGGCTACACTAAGCAAGATAAAATCTTTAAGTAAATAAGCACCCACGAATTACTCTGATGAAATAGAAGAACCAATTTGGGCCAGCTGGAATTAATAACAAAAGACCATAATATTTGTCATTATTAAAATTATAAATACCAACATACCTTAATAAACTCCAATTCAAATATTTCTTAATAAACTCCAATTCAAATCCTCTAAATCAAATCTTCCTTAATAGACTCCAAATCAAATCTTCCTTAATAAACTCCAAATCAAATTTGAAATGATTTTAAAACATTCCAACTTACCAACAGAAGAAAATCAGCAACAAGTGTTCATGTAATAACCATAACCCATGCATATTAATTATAATATTATAACAAACCATGAACCATGCAAATGTCTAATATACTTAAATTAGTCATCATTCAAAACATCATAAAATCAAAAACCAACATGTGTGTGTTGTGTTCACCAAAACTTGACTAAAGCAAAGAATACACATGCTAAACTGCTCAAAACAGAAAATTGCAGTCTAAATCAAGATTTATGTATACTAATGCATCAAAGACTATTCTAATATATCAATACAAACTAAGGTTCAACATTGGGTTTAAACTGCTTTATTTTTACTCATGAGGGCAATTTTCGCTCTTTCTCGCGGTGTTTATTGCTATTTTTTTTTTTATTTTTTTTTCTTTCACATTACTGTGCAATGCCTCATTCCATTAGGCTAACAATGCTACCCCTTAGCGAGCTTTCAACCAACGACTCCCAGACCATAAAAGACCTTAGGGCTTAGGTGTTAAAGACATTACTTACCATGCATTTCTACTCAAGTAACAAAGGCCCCAAATAAACTACTACGTTATTATATTTTTTTTATTTTTTTTATATATATAGCATACCCATGTGTTCCCAAAGCTTGATTATCAATGTTTTTCATAGTCTAAGTCCATTTTCCACATAATTCTATTTTTAAAACCACATTTCCTATCAAGCAATATAACACATAACTCTTATGCCACTACAAAAAAATGGGCCTTTAAGAACGCTTTTTTTGCAACGCGACTTTATAAGTCGTTGTTAAAAGATATGTTTAGCAATCTAAATTTGTCCTTCGTTCAGCAGATTGTCGAGCTTTCATTTTTTGCAATGAAATTATAAGTCGTTGCAACATTTCGCTGCTTAATTCATCAAAAAAAAATTTTGTTAGAAATTTGTTGCAAAATTTTACCATACTTGATTTCCGTCCATCGTAGTAACGAAAGTTTTTTTGTTGCGAAAAATGGGGCTTTAAGAACGATTTTAGAGCAACGACTTTATAAGTCGTTGCTAAAAGTGTATGTTTAGCAACAAAACTTGTCCTTCGATTCTTGATTGTGTCAAGCTTTCACTTTTTGCAACGAAATTCATAAGTAGTTGCAAAATTTAGAAACAAAATAGATTTGTAAAAAATTTCTAACCACTTGATTTCCTCATCGTAAGTAATCTAAAGTTTTTTTGTTGCTATATTTCGTCATTTAATATGGACCACATTCATTGGAAACAATTTTTATTTTCGATTGCATATTTTATATAACTTTTTACAACTACTATTAACACGTTGCCTTAAATTAAGATGAAAATAATAATAATAATAATAATAGTACTAATAATAATAATAATAATAATAAAAGTAATAATAATAATAATAATAAAATAATAATAATAAAAATAAAATAAAAATAATAATAATAAAATATAATAATAATAATAATAGTACTAATAATAATAATAATAATAATAAAAGTAGTAGTAGTAATAATAATAATAATAATAATAATAATAATAATAATAATAATAATAATAATAATAATAATAATAATAATAAAAAAAATAATAATAATAATAATAATAATAATAATAAAGTCATAATAATAATAATAATAAATAATAATAATAATAATAATAATAATAATAATAATAATAATAATAACAATAATAATAATAATAATAATAATAATAATAATAATAATAATAATAATAATAATAATAATAATAATAATAATAATAATAGTAGTAGTAGTAGTACTAATAATAATAATAATAAAAAAAAAATAAAATAAAATAAAAATAATAATAATAGTACTAATATTATTATTATTATTATTATTATTTTTTTTATTATTATTATTATTATTATTATTATTATTATTATTTATTATTAGTACTATTATTATTATTATTATTATTGTTGTTGTTGTTATTATTATTATTAGTAGTATAGTAGTAGTAGTAGATACTCATAATAATAATAATAAGATTACTACTACTACTAATAATAATAATATTAGTCATTACTACTACTACTACTACTACTACTACTACTACTACTACTATTATTATTAATAATAATAATAATAATAACTATTATTATTATTATTATTATTATTATTATTATTTTATTATTATTATTAGTACTATTATTATTATTATTATTATTATTATTATTATTATTATTATTATTATTATTACTACTACTACTATTACTGTTGTCGACGTCGGAATTTTTTGATGTCCCTTTTCGTTACTTGTTGTAAGACCCCAAATTTTATGAAATAAAAATATTCAATTTTTTTATAATTATTATTCAGTAAATGGTTAAATTGATAAAAGTTTAAGTTAAGGGTGATATATGTAAAATTTTTAAAATACACAAGTGGTTATAAAATACTCATTGTTATCGGGGAATATTCGTTTGGTCGTGGAATATTCTTTTTGTTTAAATATTATTAAATGACCAGTAAAACCATTCAGGGCCCCATAATGTAATAACCGTCGGATGAAAAAATGACAAGTTTGAGTTTTTATAAATAACGACGTAGTTGTTACCAATTAACTTTGTTGGAATATCTTATGGTTAAAATACGAGAATATGCGTCGGGTTGAGATAAGTAGATACCAGACGGTATTAAATATTTTTGAATTATTGATTCTTACGTAAGAAGGCACTACTCAATAATTGTTACAAAGAATTATCGCTCAATATTTTATTTTATTGGTTCAATAATTGTTGCGTTGATATTTAATATTATTGTTGTTTCAACAATTGTCACTACACAGTATTTCCCATTATCAGATCAATAATTCATATTATTTGAATAATATTATTAGATAGAATTATTGGCAATGTCTAGAAATACATCTATATAATATCAGTATACCTCAGAATTTTGAATTTTGAATAAAAGTACAATTTATGATAAATGTCTAAATATTCGGACGCTTTTGGCCATGTGAAAATAGTAAATGAATTTTAAAAATTCGAGAAAAATATATGTTCAATATGGGACTATGTTTTGCTAAATCCTTAAAAGAAAATTTGTTCAGACCGATTTGGGTATTTTCATGAAAATGGACTAGTTATGAGTAAATGAATTAAATATGTTATGTGAAGTAACAAAATTGGAAAATAGGATTTTATGGCTTGGGAATCCTATATAAGGTATATACAGATTTTTTATGAGAGTTTTGGTTATTGGTGATAAAATCTTATGAGTTTGGCATTTTAGAATGATTAAATGCATTATTTAGTAAAGTGTAAACAATTAAAATAAATTATTTATAAGTTTAAGAAATGTTATTCTTTCAATATCATTATACCAAAATATTGGTATGGATTTTATTGTTGAATTTCTACCTTTTTCATGTCGGGGTTACTATTTATGAGTTACTATTCACGACAAAATTGGTTACTTTTTCTGACCAAATTATTGTTGATTTATGAATCTTACTCTTGAGATTAAATCTATATTTTGATCATATTGTTTTTATTATCATATATGACATTTTTATAATCCTGGTGAAGAAATTTCTCTTTGACTTTAGTGTAAAGATGGGTAGATTATTGGTATGATCGTGACTATGGGTTCTCTTTGGCCAAGAAAGGTAAAGTTGAATCGTTATTTGGTATGATCATGACCATTGAATTTACAATTGAATATTTTTAGCTTAAGTGCAAAGGTGAATTGATCAACATGATTATAATTATGGTTTATATAAACTCAAATGATTATGCATTTTTTGAGATATTAATATCTTTGGCCCGTAGAAAAAAATGAATTATTGATGAATATCTTTATTCGTAGTGTAAAGATGATCTGTTGTTGAATATATTTGGCCCGTAGTGCAAAGATGACCTGTTGTTGAATATTTTTGGCATGTAGTACCAAGATGAACTGTTAATGAATATCTTTGACCGTAGTGCAAAGATGAATTTATTAGTATGATTATGAACAAGAACTGTGATTTGGTATAACCATGATCTTTGATGTTTCAGGTAAAGACAGATGATGAAAATTATCTTCGTCCTAGATGAGAAGAGTAATTAGAATTAGAATTATGATTATGAGTTATTCATATAATTGTGGAAAAGAACTGTTGATTGGTGTTACATGGATAAAACATTGTTGGTGGACTTTTAATGTGGAGAAGATAATAGACTTTATAGTCTATTTGACTCTTCTAATGGATTGCTCGTTCCGCTGCAACTATGGTTGAAAAGTTTTATTAACTACCATATGTTCTAAATCTCTGATTTATTACCGATGAAGGCTATTGATAATTTAATTATCTTTAGTCATAATATTCTTTACTGAGCTAGTTTTTCTCACCCTTTTGCTTCACAATTTCTTTCAGGTAATAAGAGTGTAGCTGGGTCGAGCGGGGATAACAGAGAAATAGAACGGTGGTCTATAGCTGTTGAGGTTCTCCCTAAATAGTATAAGTGTGTCGTATTGTATACGTCATTTGATATTTAATTTTGGTGAATCGAATAGGGTGAGGTGAACCCAACTTTGGAAGGGTGTTTTGCCACTATCATACAAGATGTCTAATGACATACAACCTCGTATTATCATAAGACAGGGCTGTGCATATCCACTTGCTGAGTATATCTACGAGCACTACCTATATGATCTTGGAGTTTGGTTGAAATATAACGTTCAATTACAGACGGTGGAGATAGTTATATGTCAAGAGAAGACTCACCATTGGAAGGAACATGATAGTAATCTTCTCGTTTTTCTTTGGGGTCTATTGGATCAACCAAGGATAATTCTATGGACATATGATATCTATCATAACTTAGATTCATGGCCTCCTATGTACGAAGGTTTTCTTGAGTATTTTTCAAAGATTTTAATTTCTAAAACAGTTATTGATTGTACCTTTATGTATGGTATCATTGTGAGGTGCGGTCCACGGTTGGGACATGAGTCACAGTTGTTATATATTTGTATTAAAACTCACAGCATATGTATTGTTGTAGTAATAAAGTTGTAGTTGTTTTCTGTACCATGTATTTGGAGACTCAGAATAGGTTGGATGGATTTGACCTATTTTGGGGGCGTCACAATTGGTATTAGAGCTTAGGGATATGATCTCTGACGGAGATCCGGGATTAGAACTAGGAAGGGAGAGACGAGTAATATCCTTGCTAGTGTGTGTCCTACCTAAGCTGAATTTTCTTACTTAAGTTGACAAATTGTGATATGTCAATTAACCTTTGTTTTGAAGTTGTATTCTAGAATGATATCTGAAATACAGGAGATGAGCAATAGAGAAATCATGAGGACAGGGAAGATGGAATCTGAAATGAAAGCAAGGTATTCTCAACTCTTCGAAATAACAGGTACGTAAATTTCGGGGACGAAATTTCATAAGGAGGGGAGATTGTAGGACCCCAGATTTTATGAAATAAAAGTATTCAATTTTTCTTATAATTATTATTCAGTAAATGGTTAATTTGATAAAAGTTTAAAGTTAAGGGTGATATATGTAAAAATTTTAAAATACGCAAGTGGTTATAAAATACTCATTGTTATCGGGAAATATTCGTTTGGTCGTGCAATATTCTTTTTTTTCGGAATATTATTAAATACGGCCAAGTATGACCATTCAGGGCCCCCATAATGTAATAAATCACGATGAAGAAAACGATAAGTTTGAGTTTTTATAAATAACGGCGTAGTTGTTACCAATTAACATCGTTGAATACCGGTGGTTAAAATACAAGAATATACGTAGTTGCACAAAGAGACATTACCAGATTACAAAGATTTTTGAATTATTGATTCTTACGTAAGAAGGCATTACTAAATAATTGTTATGTAATTATCGCTCAATATTTTATTTTATTGGTTCAATAATTGCTGCGTTGATATTTAATATTATTGTTGTTTCAATAATTGTCACTACACAGTATTTCCCATTATCAGATCAATAATTCATATTATTTGAATAATATTATTAGATAGAATTATTGGCAATGTCTAGAAAGTTCTGTCAAGGAGAGGTTTGGTCACCTAATTGCGCGCCAGTAAGGAGAAATCCTTATTGGAAAGCCCTTCTTCTGAGGAACTACTGGTTGTCATAATTGTGATTCTGTAATATTATTTATGAATAATTAATTATTGATTTATATGATAAGGAAATATTTATTTGATGTGGATATAATTGATGGATATATTTATTTTATGTGGATATAATTGAAGGAATTAATGTTGAGGTGTTTTATCAGTATTTTTATCGGAAAGGAGGTATTAAAAATCAAATTAGTATTTTTACGATATATTGCGTGAGTTATAATTTTTAATCCGACCGTTGAATCGTTGTGATTTTTGGATATGTTATACATATATAAGTTGAGTATACGTCCACAAATTTTGAACCGTTAAAAATGAACGTATAAATTGTTATGAATTTTAAGAGGTGACTGGTTCAGAAATTGTTGAAGTTTCAGAATTTATCATTTTGGTGGAAAATTCTAGAATGCGTGGGCCCCACCTATGGTTGGTGAAGAGATGTGCTGAAATTCTAATTCAAATGTGGTGGGTGGCAATAGTAGCAGGTAAAGCCATCAGGTAGCAGGTCAAGTCTGCTACGGTGTGCTAACATTTTCCTATAAATAGAGGGCTAAGTTAGAATTGAAAATCACACCAGAAACATAAGCTTTCTCTCTTTCTCTCTCTATATTATCAAGCATATTTTGTGAGTATTTAGATACTTTGAGAGTTGCTATTCAGTGCAAGGTTCCTTCCGCTTTACATTCCAGTCAAAAATACTGCTCTTTTGAGGTAAGGGATTGTAAGGGATTTTTAAGGGTTATTATGTTTTTCAGTTTCGTACTTTTTCCGGACCTTCAAAAATTCTGGAAAAATTTGAAATAATATTTTGATGAGTTTTATTGATTGTGTCCAAAAATGGCGATTTTTGGATGTATAGATTAGGAGTTATGGATTTTATGTGAAAAGACTATTTTAAAAGTAAACCCTTATAACTCCTTGTGGTTAACTTCGAAATTGGTGAAATTTTTATTAGGAGTACATCTATATAATATCAGTATACCCTGTAAATTTCAGAATTTTTGAATAAAAGTATAATTTATGATAAATGTCTAAATATTCGACAGTTTTGGCCATGTGAAAAATAGTAAATGAATTTTAAAAATTCTGAGAAAAATATATGTTCAATATGGGACTATGTTCTCGCTAAATCCGTAAAAGAAAATTTGTTTGTACTTGATTTGGTATTTTTCATGAAAATGGACTAGTTATGAGTAAATGAATTAAATATGTTATGTGAAGTAACAAAATTGGAAAATAGGATTTTATGGCTTGGGAATCCTATATATGGTATATACAGATTTTTTATGAGAGTTTTGGTTATTGGTGATAAAATCTTATGAGTTTGGCATTTTAGGATGATTAAATGCATTATTTAGTAAAGTGTAAACAATTAAAATAAATTATTTATAAGTTTAAGAAATGTTATTCTTTCAATATCATTATACCAAAATATTGGTATGGATTTTATTGTTGAATTTCTACCTTTTTCATGTCGGGGTTACTATTCATGAGTTACTATTCATGACAAAATTGGTTGCTTTTTCTGACCAAATTATCGTTGATTTATGAATCTTACTCTTGAGATTAAATCTATATTTTGATCATATTGTTTTTATTATCATATATGACATTTTTATAATCCTGGTGAAGAAATTTATCTTTGACTTTAGTGTAAAGATGGGTAGATTATTGGTATGATCGTGACTATGGGTTCTCTTTGGCCAGTAGTGCAAAGTTAAATCATTGACTGGTATGATCATGACCATTGAATTTATAATTGAATATTTTTAGCTTAAGTGCAAAGGCGAATTGATCAACATGATTATAATTATGGTTTATATAAACTCTGAAATAATTATGTATTTCTTTGAGATATTAATATCTTTGGCCTGTAGTGCAAAGATGAATTATTGATGAATGTCTTTGGCCTGTAGTGCAAAGATGATCGGTTGTTGAATATCTTTGGTCCGTAGTGCAAAGATGACCTGTTGTTGAATATCTTTGGCATGTAGTGCCAAGATGAACTGTTAATGAATATCTTTGGCCGTAGTGCAAAAATGAATTTATTAGTATGATTATGAAAAGGAACTGTGATTTGGTATAACCATGATCTTTGATGTTTCAAGTAAAGACAGATGATGAAAATTATCTTCGTCCTGGATGAGAAGAGTAATTAGAATTACAATTATGATTATGAGTTATTCATATAATTGTGGAAAGGAACTGTTGATTGGTGTTACATGGATAAAACATTGTTGGTGGACTTTTAATGTGGAGAAGATAATAGACTTTATAGTCTATTTGACTCTTCTAATGGACTTTAGAGCTTAGGGATATGATCTCTGGCGGAGATCCGGGATTAGAACTAGGAAGGGAGAGACGAGTAATATCCTTGCTAGTGTGTGTCCTACCTAAGCTGAATTTTCTTACTTTAGTTGACAAATTCTGATATGTCAATTAACCTTTGTTTTGAAGCTGTATTCTAGAATGATATCTGAAATACAGGAGATGAGCAATGGAGAAATCATGAGGACAGGGAAGATGGAATATGAAATGAAAGCAAGGTATTCTCAACTCTTCAAAATAACAGGTACGTAAATTTCGGGGACGAAATTTCATAAGGAGGGGAGATTGTAAGACCCCAGATTTTATGAAATAAAAGTATTCAATTTTTCTTATAATTATTATTCAGTAAATGGTTAAATTGATAAAAGTTTAAAGTTATGGGTGATATATGTAAAATTTTTAAAATACGCAAGTGGTTATAAAATACTTATTGTTGTCGGGAAATATTCGTTTGGTCGTGGAATATTCTTTTTTGTTTGAATATTCGCATTTATTTTGAGCAACCATTGTGGGCCCCATAATGTAATAATCATGATGAAGAAAAACGACAAGTTTGAGTTTTTATAAATAACGACGTAGTTGTTACCTGATTAACATCGTTGGAATACCCGTGGTTAAAATACAATGTAATACGCGTGGTCGCACAAAGAAGACACAAGATATACATTACGATATTTTTGAATTATTGATTTTTACGTAAGAAGGTACTACTCAATAATTGTTACAAGAATTCTCGCTCAATATTTTAATTTATTAGTTTAATAATTCTTTGCGTTGATATTTAATATTATTGTTGTTTAGTGATGTGACATCGCTAAATCGAAGTCTGTGAACCCGAGATTCATTAAGGGTTCGGGGCTTGTTATGCGCGGAGGGAAGGTGTTAGCACTTCAACATCCGTGTTGCCACTATGTGACCGCCACTTCTCAAAGCTGTTAATTGAATGCGTGTGTGTGTGTGGATCAATGTGCATATATTTGGAAGTAGTGATGTACTGCTCGCACCTATATACAAGGGTTTAAATTTATAGAAAAATTCGCTTTTAACCAGATATAGCAATGAGGTTTTATAAAAAGGTTTTTCAAACCTCGTGCTCAATAGTAATTGAGGCATTTGATACTTCCATTTTATTATCTAAATGTTCGGCTTGTTTGCTTTTATTTTCGAGATGTGAGGCATCTGCGAGAAAATAATATACAGCAGTGCCGAACTCCTCATGGGCATGACAGCCATCCAAGGAAATTCACACACTGTAAAATAATGTACAAACTGCTTACAGTTGAAAAATGTCCATCATGGGAACCGAATCTAGATTCAGTAGACTGAATCTGTGATCACATGATTCCTAGGCTCACATGATACTGCAATTTGTATAGAAAACAGTAAGCAGTTATATATATAAAAGCTGTAAATATATATATATATACAGACATGATCAACCACCACGAAGCAACTCCATGGGGGATCGGAAATATAAATATATAAAAGCGGTAAATATATATATATATATATGAACATGATCAACCACCACGAAGTAAACCAGCAGTGATTTAAATATAAATAAAGTCAGTAAAAGCGATCATCCGTCACTTAAGTAAACTTCAAAGTGTGATTTAAATGTAAATAAAGTTGTAAAAGGCCACGAAGTAAACTCCAGACCTGACAGAAAAATATATATATATATATATATATATATATATAAGCGATAAACGCATTCGGATGTAAATCTAGACTCATCTGATATGTCCGACAACAATTATATATATAAGTATATATATATAAAAGCGTATAAATATAGGATATAAAATTCAGCTCATCGCTTATGTTCGACATGCAAGATTATATATATAAGTATATATATATAAAAGCAAATAAACGCCTCCGCACATAAGTCTAGACTCATCGATGTAGTTCGACAACAATTTATATATATATATATATAAAAGCAAGTAAATATCATGCAGATATAAGTCAGGCTCAATCGAGGCATAACTCGATAATGTTAGTCCATATATAAAATATATACATATATATAAGTATATATATACTGCATGTAATGAAAACCACTGATCAAGTCCGGCAAACACACTCACACGACTCTCAACGTGTACAACAGTGTGTGATAATATGAGAAGAAAGTTTTATAGAATGTAAGAAGGCTTACGGTGTTAGGTGAGTTTATTTTTTATTTTATGTGAAATGTATTTCTTTCTTTACAAAAAAAATAAAAATTACTATTTTAAGGAAAATTTAATACACTTATAATTTGACTTAAAAAATTAATAATTATTTTATATATGGACTATATATTTGATTAAAAGAGAGTATTATTTTTATGTGTATTTGATATTCACATGATTTTTCTTCACATAAAGATGAAATTCACTGTATACTCATGTAAAAATATTTAAAATAGATGTGAAAATATATATATTTTTCATTTCCGTTTAAAACTCGCACAATCTCTACAAAAACACTAAAGCACTTATATAGTGTAAGATTATTCTATAGAACCCAATCAAAACCCCAAAACAGCCACCCGCCCATACGCAGCTGCCTCACTCTCTAAACTCTATACTACTGCGTACACTTTCCTCTCTCTCCAATGATGAAGATCAAAACGAAGAAGCGTAGGCTCGTTAAGTCACTACAAGAAATTAGGGATGTACTGAAAATTTTTTTGTGAAGGAATTCATTCCTTCACAAGAGGAGTTTTCTAGCAAAAGAACAGTGAAGGAAAAAAATGTAGTGACAATTTAGTTATTAGCGAAAGAAATATCCTTCACAATTTATATGTTTTTCCTCGCAAAATTAGGGTGATAGAAGGATTTTTGGCGCCAATTTATGATAAAAATTTGCGAGGAAAAAAAATCTAATAATATAAGAATTATTACTCACTATATATTATTGTTCAGATATTTTTTGCGAGAGATAAAATTCATCGCTATTTTGTTCTAAGTAAATTTTTTAAAATTAATTGTGGTGAATATAAATTATAATATAAACACATTAAATTTTTTATACTAGTAAATTTACTTTTAATAAGAATAACTTATAATATCGACTATTTTTTAAAGTAATTTGGATGCACAAAAACCATACACATTTTTCCCCCTAAATCATTTTAGTTCGCTCCCATTTTTCCTCCCAAATCAGTCCTCTCTCTCCTGTACTCTCGTTATTCATTTTCTACCGCTGGCTCTCCTCAATAGCCCAAATCATTTTCTATCGCTTGTTAGTCGATCAGCCACTCTAGTATTGTCTGTTGCTGGGCACAGTTTATCAGCTGCTCGTCATCTTCTACTCGGATTGGCCACAATTTTTTGAATCGCGAAACCCTAGGCATCGGACTACCGCTTCTCATCTCGACACTTCTGGTCAGATTGTAAGGTGTGCATCTTTTGTTTAGGATCCCTATAATTTGATTGGTTGCCTTTTTGATTCTTTTCTTTATCTTTATTTTTGATCACATGAAAAATCTATTCTTTTCTTGCATATTCTATTATTACTTTCAATCTTTTTAGTTATTTTTCTTTTTGTGATTTGATTCTTGCGCGTCGCTTGCTTTTTCTTGTCTTTGATGAATTAGCTCAAAAAGGTGATTCCTCTTGAAGGGCATATGCTAAATTTTTGTTCTATTACAATTTTTCTTAGAAACGGTTTATTGTCCCTTTGACTTTGTTAATATGTGTGTTAATATTGTCTATATATGATGATTCGGCTTCTAAAGGCTACCTTTCCTAAATTGGATTTAGCTCTTGCCAAAATGCAGTGCTTGAGCACAGGCTTATTATACATTGCAGTGCTTGGGTTTTGGTTTGTTTTGCTATAGTATCCTCCATTTTTGTCTTCTAAATGTTTGATAATTTGACTCAAAGATAACTAAAAAGTATAGGACTTCCTTTTTTTAAATGAAAGTTACATCTTCAACGATTATTTTCCATATCCTAAGCTGGGCTTTATCTGTTTATTTTTAGCAATTTAAGTTTTATGGTCTTGTTGATTTACCAATTTTAGAGAAACTTAAGTTGTATGGATATTGAAACGGTAAGGTTTGTCAAATTCTGCAAACAGAAACTCTGTTGCCTATACTTGAACTTGTGCTAGTTTCAAGAATCAAGCTGCATTGTGTTTATGTTCTTTCAGTGTCTGTATGTTGGTGTCGTGATCTATAAGCTCTCAAACAAACCACAGGGTTGCGTTATGTTTCTTCTTCATCGCGTGTTCTTCTGCTATTTATAAGTTTGTTGTTCTTGCTCCTTTGATCGAGGAACTTAAGGATGATTATCTTTTTAATAAGTTGAAACACTGTTGTAACTTTGAATAATGTATTCCTGCAGTGATTATGCTTTATGGAACTCTTTATTATCTCTGAAATGTGGTTGAGTTTGTGTAACAGTCTAACAGATTCTGAACTTAATTTGTACACAAATAATTGATCCTTTGTGTATGACATTCTAATTTGCACACAAATAAATAATTGAGCCTTTGTCCTCTTCAAAAAAAAAGAGAAAGTAAAAGTGTGTAATCAATCTGTATTGAACCATATATAGTTATTATTAACTTGTGAATGAAATTTTAATTTTACACTGATAATTGAGCCGCCTTTAATTGTCTGTATATTCAGTAGTATTATGTGCTTGTTCTTTAGTAATTTGAACCGCCTTATGGTGTTGGACTTGGACCTGTCAAGGGATAGCTAGTGGAGGTGGTTGTGTTTCCTTGCACCATATGTATGTATTTGCAAACCATAAATTAGACTCATTTATTTTTAGGTTTATATACCTACTACTACTAACTTGTATTTGATGAATAATAAACTATGCTATATATTTGGTACTAACTATATAATCTGGTGGTTCTTGTTTCATCTCATCATCATCTCCTACTACACTAGAGCTTTGCTCTGCAACTTTAATGGTGGAAACGAGTCTAAACCCATTTGGTGACACATAAAGTTATTAAGAAGTTCTATCTAATCTGAAATGTTGTACCTCAACTACTAATTTGTCCTACATACTGTGCACATACACCTAAGATTTATTCTTCTTACCAGTTACTTATCTAGCATTGTATTGTTTATCTACTTACAATTTCTTAACTATGTGAGTTCAGGTACTTCACTTGTTTTGTTATTTATTCGGACTGTCTCAACTTTTTCTTCTTCTTTTTCCCCCTAATCTCCCCTATCACCACTAATACTCTAGTCATTCGTTCTTTTCTTGGTGTAGGTTGTTCTCCGTGAATCTTGCTAGCAGGAATTTGAATTCCCCCTTAATCAGCATTCACCAGTTTGTCAATATCTTTCTAACTTAACTCCATGAGCAATCTCAAACTAGGGGTGGAGGTTATCCGTGCCCACAACCTTATGCCCAAAGATGGTCGGGGTTCATCCAATGCTTTTGTGGAGCTCCACTTTGACCATCAGAAATTCCTCACCACTGTTAAGGAGAAGGATCTTGATCCTTTGGAATGAGACTTTCTATTTTAACGTATCTGATCCAAACAACCTATCTAATATCACACTTGATGCCTATGTCTACCACCATAACAATGCTACCAACTCCAAATCTTCTCTAGGCAAGGTTTGTATAACAAGGACATTATTTGTTCCCTATTCCGATGCTGTTAATTTGCCACCCTCTAGAAAAGCGAAGCATTTTCTCCCATGTAAGAGGTGAGCTTGGACGGAAAGTATTTATCACAGATGATCCTTCCATTAAGTCCTCAAATCTGCTTCCTGCAATGGAATCTTCTGTGCATACAAATTCGCTATCATCTCAATCTCGATCAACTGTCCAAGAAGCTCAAAATTTTGATCCAAAAGCATTTTCGAGGGAAAATAAAGAGTCAATACACATTCCACCATCTGCCAAACCCAAAGAACTCACAACAACATCCAATTTTTTCTACAGCTGCCACCCAATAACCAGTAAGATATGGCATTGATCAGATGAGATCTGAGCCACGGGCTTCCAAACTTGTTCGCATGTTCTCAGGTTTGTCATCGCAACTAGCTGAATATCCACTGAAAGAGACACGCACTTTCCTTGGAGGGGGTAGAATTTTTGGTGGACGAGTTATACGTGTAAACAAGCCAGCCAGCACTTACGATCTTGTTGAACCAATGCAGTTCCTTTTTGTATGAGTTGTAAAAGCACGCAACCTTCATGACAAGGATATTATAGGAAGCCTTGACCCATATGTTGAAGTAAGAGTTGGAAACTATAAAGGAGTCGCACAACATTTACAGAAAACACATAACCCGGAATGGAATACGATGTTTTCCTTCTTGAAAGAGAGAATGCAATCATCTGTCTTGGAAGTCTTGGAAGTTCACCCATTTTTCCTTACTAATAATACAATCGAGCACTCCTTTACTCGTATTTTACGTTCTGCTCTCACTTAATTCCTGACAATTCTAATGACCTGTAGTTCTTATGTTTTCTCTCAAGCATCACTTTGTGATCTAAACCCCCTGAAACAGCTCATATGTTTACTGTGTAAATATCTAATTCATGTTTATAAAAAATAAAGTAGACCTTATATTCCCTTAGATGTTCGAATTTTACTTCAAAAGGTTGTCTATTGGGAACTTGCTACTACTTATCTGTTTCATGTATTTAATATATTGGCTATCATGACTCTCCTCTCACCTTCTATATTTGTTTCTGTGTCATATAAAAGTTTACTCTCTCATTTTCAGGTGGAAAGGTGTTAGCCGCTGGTTCAAACCATTGAACTGGGTTCAAATTGAGAGGAAACGGCATAACAAGGTATAATTCTATTGTATATTAATTTTCTGGTAGACTCTTTATATCGATGCTTATGTAACAAATTTGAAAAGAAGCAAGTAATGTGACTTTTCAGTAAACTAAGATATCTGGTGGTTAATTTAACATAATTATGCAACCAAATGGTGATGATTATTTAGGAAAGAACATTTGAAGAGCACAAGAAGTTGGTAGAAGGAATCATGAAAAGGGATTAGAAAAGGCGAAAGAGGATTGAGGATGCTGGTATTGATTATGAATGCCCTGAAGTTGTAAGAATCTATGCCCTCTTTTTTTGTATTTGTTTTTTTTCTCTCCTTTCGGGTATTTACTCTTTGTGATATATGCAAAGGGTAATTATTATACACTTTCTGACAGGAAAAAGGTAATGAGTATGTTAAGATGGGGAAAAAGCACTATTCTGATGCCATTGATTGCTACACCAGGGCAATTAATTAGAAGGCTTTAAGTGATTCAGAGAACTTCATTATATTTGCAAATAGAGCACATGTGAATCTACAACTGGGTAACTATAGACATGCTCTCTTGGATGCCGAAGAGGCAATAAAGCTTTCTCCTTCCTATGCTAAGGTTGATATTTTATGTTTTATGTTCATACTGAGCAATCTCTCCTTTAAATTTGAAGGATATCTGATTTCTCCTGCAGCTGGTCAGAGAAGTTCTGATATGATTATGTTTGCTATGTTTTAGGCTTACTATAGAGCTATTAAAGCTTCATTAAGTCTGAAACTGTTGGTGGAAGTTGAATCATATTGTCAAAAAGGATTGGAGTAGTTTCCAGATAATGAAGAATTAAATAAGCTAGCCAAGCAAATTTATTTTAGAAGTCGTAATATGAGCTGTGAAGCTCAAATTTCAAGAGTCGTGGCAAATGCCTAAGGTATAATTAATAAGACTAATATGCACACTATAATGAAAAAGAAAATAACAGAACACTCTTAGATATCTTGAACCTGTTCATGTTTCCATTTATATTATGTAGAGTCTTGTTTCTGCTATTGATGATAGAGGAATAAAGTTTGGGAATGCCATGTTCCATGATCTCACGGGAGTAAAAAAGCCAGTGGTAGATAAAATCCCATACGATATGCAAAAAAACCCTAGCATTTAAGCATGTAACCAAACTACATATTAAAATCCGTTAGAATCCCATAATGGAGTTTAGTTCATGACTAAACCAAAAGCCATTATGGGATCAATGTTAAACATGATTACAAAACAAACAATTGAAAGATGAAAGATAGAACGATCAAACCCAATTGCAGATTTGGAACCAATAATAACATTCAAATCCTCACAAAAATTCAGTAAATGATAATAAAGAACCACAATGACAGAGAATCCCAAGAAGAATTGGAGAAGTAGACGTTATGGCCTCGCTTCACGTTGAATCTCCTCACAAAGGTAAACCCCTAGTTACGATATGAAAAATACGCTAAAAGTATTAATTCTCCTGTCTGACACCAGTCAACATTGTTTTAAAACCAATTACAACGCATTTAATTAAAAATTAAAATAAACAAATATACGGCTTCAAAGATCGCTGCATGCAGTGCGTTCCCTGAAGACGTTTCATGCTGCGCGAGATCGCAGAAAAAGTATGGCTCGTCCACATTAGGAGTCCTCGCATGGTATGTACAGTGAGACTCAGATTTTACTTAATAAAGATTTAATTTTTCAAATATTTTTTTTCAAAATTTTGGTGTGGGTTTGAGATAACGTTATAGTTGTGGGTAATATTTATAAATTTTACAAAGTCACGCAAGTTGTTATGTAATATTCGATTAATTCTGGGAATATTCGTTTTAACAAGGAATATTCAGACGACTCAAGACAATCATTAAGTGGATCCTACAACGGAATTATTGCCGGATATAGAAAATGACAAATTTTTTTATGAAAATAACTACGGAAGTTTTACCGTTAAAATTGTTGAACTACTCTTTAGTAAAAGTAGTAAGAATACGCTGGCGTTAGTTGCATAAGAAAGACACCAGTATTGGTTATTGATGCTTACGTGATAAGTCACTCAGTTATATTCAATTATTGCTACAATAATTGCTGCATCATATCTCTCATATTATTGATTCGATTATTGTCACAGTATCATCTGCGTTATATGATATACTATTAAATCAATAATTGAGACGACAAAGTTGTTCATATTATTAAATTGTAATATTTACAATGTCTATAAGTTCTGTCAAGGAGAGGTTTGGTCACCTAATTGCGCGCCAATAGGGAGAAATCCTTATTGAAAAGCCCCCTCTTTCTTGGGAACAACCTGGTTGTTAAATATTGTGAGTTATAATATTAATTATGAATAAGTTCGTGTTGATTAAAGATGAATTTGATAGTTTCATTGTGTTGGGATTATTGGTATTAGTGGAAGTCGACATTTATTTCGATAATAATTTATGTCTGGAGGTTATATTATTCAATCGGGTATTCAGGGCACTTTTCGTGTCGGAGTACTATTCACGAGTTACTATTCATAAGTTACTATTCACGAGTTACTATTTACGAATTACTATTCACGAATTACTATTCATGAGTTACTATTCACGAGTTACTATTTACGGGATACTATTCACCTGAACAAAATATATTTCTTTTCATCCAAATTATTTTTGGGTACAATATTATTCCATGAGGAGATGTGCTTTAATTTTTCGAATCAGTTGGTTGAAATTATAATAGTAAATCAATATGGATCGTTGGTTTAAAGTTTTAATAGTGAATCAGTATGGACCGCTAGTTTAAAGTTTTAATAGTGAAGTATGGACTGCTAGTTTAAAGTTTTAATAGTGAATCAGTATGGACCGTTGGTTTAAAGTTTTAATAGTGAATCAGTATGGACCGTTGCTTTAAGTTTTAATATGGACCATCCATTTAAAAGTAAATTAATCTGGACCGTTCATGAATTAGTTACTATTCAGTCCATTCTCCTATAAATAGAAGCTCATTCTTTCATTATTTCTTACGAATTCACTGAAACTCTAGAGAGAGAAATTATATAGAGAAGCTATAGAGAAAATCTATAGAGAGAAAGAAGAAGAGAAGTCTACTGCATTTCTATTTCAATATCCAGTTTCTTCTAAGGTAAGGAGTATTATTTCTTTCTTATTCATGAAGAGAACTTCTGTTATTCCATTATTTATTATTCTGTTGGAATAACCTGTATACGTGGGCTACCCTATACTTGGTGAAATTCTTCTGTTATTCCATTATTTATTATTATGTTGGAATAACCTGTTTATGCGAAGTATCGCATACATGGTGAAATTCTTCTATTATTCTGTTCTTTATTATTCTGTTGGAATATCTCGCTTCGGTCTTAATTTTACCGACACGGTTTCATTCTTTATTATTCTCGTTGAATAACTTTTGTTTATGCAAGTATCGCATACATGGTGAAATTCTGTTGTTATTCCATTATTTATTATTCTGTTAGAATATCTTGTCTGTGCATTTTACGCCGGACCTGGTTCTATTATTTATTATTCCGCATTTATTATTCTGTCGAAATATTCTGTCTGTGCGTTTACGAAGGACCTGGTTCCATTATTTATTATTCTGTTGGGGATAACCTGTCTGTGCGGTCTCTATCGCATGCATGGTGAATCTTTCTGTTATTCCATTCTTTATTATTCTGTTAGAATAACCTGTCTATGTGGATTACCACATACATGGTGAATGATCCTTTATATCCATTCCTTATTAAATTGTGGAAATGATCTAGTTACATTGATTATGATGAGAGTCATAATAAAAGCATTGGACTGATGAAAATCATAGGTATATGAAGTATTAGTAAGTGTTATGATGAGTTATGTTGGTTATTATGTGAAAACATGAAAGTTTCTTAGAAATCACAAAGGGTTGAAAATCAGATTTTGGTGAAAATAGAACATAAAATTTAATTGACCATATCTCCTATTATATTTTGAATTTTTGAGTGTGGTCAAGTTCTAGAGTTAGATATATGAGTTTTGTAGCATCTCCAAGTGGAATCACTGGAAAAGGTATTGTAGATTTTCGTGTGGACTGATTTTAGCAAAGGAGTCAAAAGTTGGAAATTATCGAAATGCTACTGTCCAGATTTTTATAAGGGCTGTTTCGGCCACTTAATTTGTGAGAAAAATTATGGCCTTTTGGGACATGAAAGTATATGGTATAAGGTACTTTCTGTCCAAAAATGAGCTCATTTCGACTTAAAATGAGCAAGTTATGACCATTTCAATTTTTAGGTTTTTCTGATGAAAAACGCTATAACCGAAGTTCTATAACTCCGATGACTATGAAATTTAAACTGGAGGCTCACGTTAACATGTGTAAGATCCTGCCAAGATTTGGAAATTTCTGGAGTTAACCTTGAGGTAGCTAATTTCTTAAGGAATTAATTAGAAATTAATTTTTGAAAAATAGTAAATGAATTTTAAAAATTCTGAGAAAAATATATGTTCATTATGGGACTATATTCTACTAAATCTCAGCAAAGAAATATTTTTGGAACTGATTTGGTATTTTTCATGAAAATGGTTTAGTTACGAACATATCAGTTAAATATGTTATGTGAAGTAACAAAGTTGAAAAATATGATTTTGTGGCTTGGAAATCCTATATAAGGTATATGAAGATTTTTGATAAGGGATTTGATCATCGGTGATGAAATCTTTTGAGTATAACATTTTTGAATAACTAAATACATTATTTGATAAAGTGTAAACAATTGAAATAAATTGTTTATAAGTTTAAGAAGTGATTAAAATATTGTTATGATATTAATAATATTAGATTATGAGTGGTTGATAATATTTGGATAAATTTAAAGTCTTTAATATTTATCCTTGTTTGCAGTTGATTAATGTTTATATCATTGTCATCATCCTCATGCTTATATGGTAATAAAAGTTATCTTGGCTTACGTGCAAAGATGGACTGTGGATTATTGAATTGTATATCTTTGACTTACGTGTAAAGATGGACTGTTGGTTGTTGGTTTTATAGTTGTATATCCTTGGCTTACGTGCATAGATGGACTTAGTATGATTATGACTAGAAATTTTTCGGTATAGTCATTACCATTGATGATTTAATGAATATCCTTGACCCGTAGTACAGGGATGATTAAAAGATGTGGTTTATTTATTAAGCTGAGTCTCAGCTATAAAAGTTGATGAAAACATTTTTTTAAATCACAGAAGATAGTAGGTTTTATTATCTACTTGACTCTTCTAATGGATTGCTTATTCCGCTGCAGTTAAACTTGATGTCTATTATATTTTATTAGTTTAACATTGTTGAAGACTATTGATAATTTATTCTGCATTATCTTAGTCATAATATTTCTTACTGGGCTAGTTGAGCTCACCCTTTTTTTCACTGTTCTCTTCAGGAAATGAGAATATAGCTGGGACGAGTCGGGGAAAGGAGTGACGGTCCAGATGATAGCATTAGTACTCCTCACTATTCTGATTAAATATTGTGATAATAAATGTATTGATGACTCATTTGAGTTTGTATACTGTCTAGATGACAATATACGTATTAAAACTCTTAGATTATGTTTTGTCGTATTTTACACGACAGTTGTATTATTAAGTTGTATTTCAATTTTGTACCATGTATTTGACGACTCAAGATGGGTGATGAATACCTATTTTTGGGGGCGTCACATGGTAAAATCCATCCTATTCTGAGTCGCCAAATACATGATACAGAAAACAACTATAACTTTATTACTACAACAACACATATGCTGTGAGTTTTGATACAAATATATACCAACTATGACTTATGTCCCAACTGTGGACAACACCTCATAGTGATACCTTGCATAAGGGTACAGTCAATAACTGTTTTAAAAGTTAAAATATTTGGGAAATGCTCAAGAAAACCTTCGTACATAGGAGGCCATGAATCTAAGTCATGATAGATATCATATGTCTAGAGAATTATTCTTGGTTGATTCAATAGACCCCAAAGAAAAATGAGAAGATTACTATCATGTTCTTTCCAATGATGAGTCCTCTCTTGACTTATAGTTATCTCCACTGTCTGCAATTGAGAATTATATTTTAAGCAAACTCCAAGATCATATAGATAGTGCTCGTAGATATACTCAGCAAGTGGATGTGCACAACCCTGTCTTATGATAACACGAGGTTGTATGTCATTAGACATCTTGTATGATAGTGGCATACCCATGTTTTCCCAAAGTTTGCATGTCCATGTTTCATACAGTCTAAAATCACTTTTCACATATTTCTCTTTTTAAAACTACATGTTCTATCAAGCAATGCAACACATACTTCTTAAACCTCCAAGTGATTGTGAACACGTTTGTGCAAACCGAAAGCATTTAAACAGCAACATGAATTTTATCGTGTGAAACATTATAACTACGTTCAAGTTATCCAATATAGTCTAAAATCCTTCACAATTCACTATCATCATTGGCTAGGCAAGAATTTCCATAAAGCTAAACATCGTGAGACATGCAAACTAAAACATACTAACACAAGCAATCATGACTAAAAATTAAAAAATTTCAGCAAAATTTTATAACATGCAAATTACACTAAACATGCAAAAACTAAATGAAACTACATTACTACCCCAATACCCCCAAACTTATAATATTCAATGCCCCATTGAATGAAGGTAAAGGGTATAGAAAACTCCCCTAATGATCGGCTTGACCACCCTCCTCGGGTGGTGAATCTGGTGGTGGATATGGCACTGCGGTCCCAAACTGAGACCACTCAAGCATTGTTCTTTGCTACGCGAAGGCTTCGGCCAAGGCCCTGGTGAGTCCCGTGGCAAACGTTCCAAAATTGTCATACATGGCGTCGACTTTGTGCTCCAACCTTCAGAGTTGTCGATCGCTAGGAACGGTGTGTGCTCGGGTGGATGGGCCTGCCTCATCTGTCTGAGGGGGCTGCTGGGATGGCTCGGGGAATGTGGGCCTGAGAATAAATCCTCGTCGTAGCGGTGTGCTTTCGCCTCGCCTTGATCCTCGAATTTCGTAATGGTGGCGTGGGTGATGTCTCGGCTTTGATATTGCATTTGTTCGTTGCCCCAATTGCACCTTCGATGAAGACATAAGATAGCGACCATCGACGCATGTGGAATGCTCCCAATGGTACTTCCCTTCAGATACTTCACGATGTTTTGATGAATCAAATACCCCACGTCGATATATTCGCCAGTAATTATGCCCCATAGAATTATGACCCTTTCCGCCGTTATCTCATGCAGATGCGATGAAGGCAATAAATTGGCACAAATAAACAGGTTCCACGCCTTGGTGTATCGATTCAGTGCGGCTGCTGGGAATATGCGAGGCTGGGTCGTGCCGACTTTGTAAGTCCACTTCGTGCCTGGTATGCACAACTTTGCAATGACACGTTCCAAGTCCGTTTCCTTATGTGCCCCTGTGATCCAATTGGCAGCCCCTCGTGGTGGTGTCTCGGTGATTCTCAGAATGGTTCTGATAGCGGAAGGTCTGTAGGCTATCTCAACACCTCGAATCATAGAGGTATCGTTCATGGTGACTTTGGCATTATCGTAAAACTCTCGGACTATGCTAATCGGAATGGGCGTGGGAGATGCAGTCAGTCCACCCCAGCCTCGTTCCTGGATCATGGCACAAAGCTGTCCATCCTGGCCTTCTGGTTTGAATCCTCTTTCCTTGATAAATGTTTTTGCTACGATCCGGTAGTACTCCTGCTGGGCATCCAGACATAAGAACTTAGTATGGTCAACAATGTCCTCCCGTGACTGCCAGAGGAGGATGAGGAAGATGAAGATAGTCATGCTCTTTTTGGACCCCTTTGTAGATATTTGAGCAAGAATACAGATGAACTTACTGAGAATGAATAAGAATTTATGATGTGCTAATCTCCCAACTTGTTTCTGCCAACCCAATTAGGAGCCCTAGCTTTATAGAGTGGATGAGAGCGTGGGTTAAGCTTTGAACGTGGAGAGAATCGTGGAGATGTGATTGAGAAAAGCACGGTTTCAATTTATAACTGACAGAGAGATAGAGACGTGAGTTATGGAGAGGGAGAGATTTTCGCGTCTGTTATTATCCCAAATGAGAGTCCAAATGGTCCACAACTCTTTTTAAAAATATTCAGATCTGTCTTAATTGATTGTCGTCGCATGGCCATGAAAAAGTGTGTAAGTATAAATTTGGTGTGTAGCTTGAGACTTGGTGAGAATGTTTGTTGGCCAGATTGACTTGGCATGCGATCATGCTGAGTTTGTACTTCTAAAGGCTTGTGATCGCATGGCGAGCCCCGGTATCCAATACTCAAGTTCAACTCCATTCTCCCTATCAGTGATGCTTTCCAATGATGGTTCCT
The DNA here is from genome assembly GCA_020205605.1 of Panax ginseng. Classification (NCBI taxonomy): domain Eukaryota; kingdom Viridiplantae; phylum Streptophyta; class Magnoliopsida; order Apiales; family Araliaceae; genus Panax; species Panax ginseng. The sequence continues at coordinate 26,021,801 of CM035134.1, read as the reverse complement.
GCATAGACATTAATGCACATTGTTAAGATATGAATTAGTGGCCTTATAATGCTATCATCTTGCAAATATTCGCAAAGCAATTCTTGCTACACACTTAAGCATGAAAATCTAATATCCTATTAAAAATGAATGAGCTATAACTAACTAAAGTAATTCAAAATGAATAACTAAAAAGTCAATGGGGGTAGAAATAATGGGTTGCCTCCCATCCAGCGCTAAGTTATAGTCAATTAGCTTGACTATCTCTGAATCTCACGTCACATCAAGAATTGAGGTGCCTTCCTTATTATCTACCGCACCCCGAAATTTAATGACTTCAGCTTTCATTAACGGCTCTACCTTCAACTCTGAACTTTTGCCAGTTACACACCTCAACGGTTCATAATTCCTCGGTTTCTGTACCTCATCCTTTAGGCCCCGATCTACCAAGTCCACCAAGAAGCATTCTTCTTTATCCGTTGGGAACTTTATTGCCTTAAAGACATTGAAGGTGACCTCCTGATCATGTACACGCATAGTGAGTTCCCCTTTTTGCACCTCTATTGAAGCTCTGCCTGTGGATAAAAATGGTCTTCCCAGTATTATTGGTATGCTTTTGTCCTCTTCGTAGTCTAGAATGATGAAGTCAGTTTGAAAAATAAACTTGTCCACCTTAACCAACACATCTTCAACAATTCCCCGTGGATACGTGATGGATCTCGTCATCAACAGTAGAGAAATGTTTATCTACCTTGGAGCAAGAATCCCAATTGGTTAAACACTGACAACGACATCAAATTTATACTTGCTCCCAGATCACATAAACACTTACTAAAGTTCATCTTCCCAATTGTGCGAAATTGTGAAGTCAGCTGGATCTTTCGACTTTGGAGGTAGTTTCATACCAAAATCCTTTGCATTCCTCGGTCAAGGCTACCGTTTCAAACTCATCTAATCTTCTCTTCCTTGACAATATACCCTTCATAAACTTTGCATAGCTTGGCATCTGTTCCAATGCTTTGGCGAAAGGTATATTAATTTGCAGCTTTTTGAATACCTCCAGAAACTTGTTGAACTGTTTGTCTTCTTTCTGCTTAATTAACCTCTGCAGATACGGTACTTGAGGGTGAATTGGTGGCTCTGGACTCTTGACCTTCTCTTCTGAACCTGCTTTGTCTTTCTCTTTCTGCTGAACCTCAGACTTTTCCAGATTTTCCTCCTCTTTAGTCACCTGCTCTGCCTCGTGCGGCCGCGCGGCCTCCTTAGTACCATCAGGCGCGGGTACACGACTTGCAGAACCTGTCAAATCCTTCCCCGATCTCAATGTGATCGCTTGACACTGATCCTTCCCGTCTCTTCTTGGATTTGTCTCAGTGTTACTTGGCAATGAACCCTGGGGCCTGTTATTAAGCATACTCGCCATTTGCCCCATTTTGAGTCTCCAAATTCTTAATAGCCACTACTTGGCTTTTGATCATGAGCTCTGTGTTTGCCATGTATTTCAACATCATCTCCTCCATTTTTAATTTCTTTTCTGGCTGTGGTGCAGCTGGAGTGTGATGTTGTTGTTGTTGAGAGAATCCCGGTGGGAACGGTGGTTTTGGTGTAAACTCGTATTTGAGATGATTGTGGATGGAATTGATGATTAATTTGGCCGACTTTGTTGATTTCCTTGGTTATTCGACCAGCTAAAGTTTGGATGATTTCGGTTGTTGGGGTGGTATGTGTTCTGAAATTGACCCTGGTCTTTCTTGTAGTTGCTCACATATTGCACCGACTCCGAGCTGATAGTACATTGATTCGTGGAGTGTGACCCCACACAAATCTCACAAACGAAGGCAACTGTTTTCACTTTTGCTTTCTGCCAAAGTATCTATCTTCTTAGCCATAGCTGCCATCTGTGCCGACAACTGTGTAATCGCATCTACCTCCAACACACCTGCAATCTTGGGCTGTGGCATCCGAATTGTAGGATTCTGATAATCATTCGCAGCCATAGTCTCGATAAGCGTATAGGCTTCATCATAGCTCTTTGCCCATAATGCCCCTCCCGCGGCTGCATCCACAATCGGTTTCGACTGCCATCCCAAACCATTGTAAAACGAGTTGATCACCATCCAATCTGGCATACCGTGATGCGGACATTTTCTGAGCATATCTTTATATCTTTCCCATGCCTCATATAAGGACTCGCTTTGTTGTTGCTCAAACTGAGAGATAGCTGTCCTCATCTTTGCAGTCTTAGCCATTGGAAAGAACTTGGCTAAGAATTTCTATGCTAAGTCCTCCCAGGTAGTGATTGACCCTGACGGCAAAGAATGTAGCCAACTTCTAGCCTTATCCCTCAATGAAAATGGAAATAGCCATAGTCTAATGGCATCCTCCATCACACCATTGTTTCTGAATGTATCACAAATCTCGATGAAGCTCAACAGGTGTTCATTTGGATCATCCGTGACAGCACCCCCAAACTGAATCGAGTTCTGCACCATCTGAATAGTGCCTGGTTTGATTTCAAAAGTGTTGGCTTCTATCACCGATCTGACTATGCTCGACTATAGTCCGTTTATGTTTGGCATGGAATACTCCCACAGAGCCCGATGCTCTTCTCTTTGCTCAAGTCTCGGTTCTTCCGCCATTCTGGATGTTGTATTATCTAACTGCGCTTGTAAATTTCTCCGCACACTCGCTTTCCAACCTCTTCCGTTTATGTTATCCTGCGCTGGTGTTAATTCTAAGTTGGTTGATCGCGTGTGCATAAAAATCCATAAGTTCCTGAAACGAAAAACGCAACAAAAATAGAAATGAGAAACGATCAGAATTGTCTAAGTCATACAATATAGCTTTAAACTAATGATAATTATTTAAATTAACGCCTTTAAGAATTGCCGCTAAAAACTTGTTGCCTCTTTTACAGTTCTGATAAAAGAGCTCTAACTCATGCAAGCATACATGTATCAACAAGTAATACAGAGTAAGTAGAGTATCGATCCCACAGAGAAAGTTGTTAAATTTAAACTACTATTCATCAATTAACTCACTGTATATATATGTTTAGACTAATGAATATAATTGTTGACTTAAGCTAATTGTAACTGACAACTAAAAATAAGTATACTAATGGAATGAATATAATCTGGAAATAATGGGACCCTAACTTCATTTAATATTTCATCTAATCGCCACTATCATGCAAGAAGTGTTCACATATCATAGGAAAATAGCCAAGAGCACGAATAGAGTTATAACCATTTTCAATGCACTATAACCTACTTACATAGCATCCACAGATGATAGACTCCATGTAATCATCAATACAACCAAAACCACTATATGTCATGTGAAATTGCAATTATATTGATTTTAAGCACAAGCCCTTACTCTAGCTCATATTTATGAAACAAAGATATGTCTATCGATTCACAAAATACGCAAGCCATATACAACAACAACCCCATATTCGCATGCTATCATGATTATAATCCATACTTGCATGTTCATTGTCAATTCCATACAAATCATCGAGACGAATGGTGATCAGGCATTCATACATGTAAAACAATCATGACAGAATTCCCATATGATATGTAAAACAACCCTAGCATTTAAGCATGCAACCAAACTACATATTAAAATCCGTTAGAATCCCATAATGGAGTTTAGTTCATGACTGAACCAAAAGCCATTATGGGATCAACGTTAAACATGATTACAAAACAAACAATTGAAAGATGAAAGATAGAACGATCAAACCCAATTGCAGATTTGGAACCAATAATAACATTCAAATCCTCATAAAAATCCAGTAAACGATAATAAAGAACCACAATGACAGAGAATCCCAAGAAGAATTGGAGAAGTAGACGTTTTGGCCTCGCTCTACGTTGGAATCTCCCTCACAGTTTAAACCCTAGTTACGATATGAAAAATACGCTAAAAGTATCAATCTTCCTGTCTGACACCAGTCAGCATCATTTTAAAACAAATTACAACTCATTTAATGAAAAATTAAAATAAAACAAATACACAGCTTCAGCATCGCGCGTGGCCGCGCATTCCTCCAGTACGTTTCTCGCGCGGGCGCGAGACTTGCAGAAGTATACCCTGTCAAGCCGAGTCCTCCTGGCGGTAGCGCTGCTCTCAAGGCTTTTATGCGTAGCGACTTCTGCGATCTGCAAGTTCAGTTCTCGGTTCGTAAATCATGTTGCTCATGCTGCGACTTGTTCATTCATGCTTAGTTTTCTTCCATGCTTGATCTCCTTGCTTCATAGTACCTTCATGTCATGCAAATCCCCGCTTGTGCCTCGCCTTCATGTAACCATTAGCCTCGTGCCCTCCAATACCACCAAAATTAAGCCAATTCCTGCACTTATTCACCAAAAGGAGTTTTAAGTAAATGCAATACAAAATATCTTGAAATGCAACTAAAACACAATAAAATGCACTTGAGATGGGCATAGTTCGCGTGAATTGGTATTCAATAAGTAGGTAAAAATACCACTTATCAGAGATACAGTTATAGTTCCTGATAATGTGCTTCAAAAGCAAAAAACAACTTGCCCTTACCACTTAAAAATTCCTAAGTTACCAATAAATATGTCTTTCAAATGTTTGCTGCAACATGTTGAATTTTTGGTAAATAAATCTATGACGTTATAGCTAGCATCTTTGGGGCATATACTGTATGGAAATTTGTCGTCTCAAGAAAAATTTTTCCACATTGACTAATAGCCTCAACTTTTTCATAATTGTTGTCCTTTCTATATAGAAATCTAAACATTGTTATTTAAGATTTTGTGATGGTATTTAAGACTGTGTGATGCTTGTAGTTGTTGAATGTGACTTAATTCTGACTTGAGGTCAACATATAATAATAATCTATAAGTCTTGTAACAGAAAATATGTTTACCACTATGCTTACTGAAATTAATTCATGAAATGGTCGATTAAGATTCCAATTTTTTCTTGTAACAAAGCAATCATATAGTCGCACTGAAGGTTCTTTTTCTATTTGGATTTGTAGCAAATGATATTGTGATTGCCTATTTGTCTTTTTCTACTTATAAGCAATACGGTGTACATTAGTACCACGTAACAACTCTATTGTCTTTGTGTATTGATTTTAGCACTAAGTGCTTCTGGTGATCTATTTGCTTCATTTTTCTGACTTGCTATTTTTTTTAAATATGTGCAGGAAAACTGCTTCTACGACTTGCCTTACAATACTGGGTATCAAATTTCCGTGCTACGTTTACGGAAGACAAGGGACAAAATTATGAAGTCTACTCTCTATATATGTAGATATATACTTTGATTGAAGAACTGTGGTAGTTTTAGATGGTTAATTGTAAAGATAATGAATGATTATGTAGCGGATGATTTTATTAAGTTAATAATATTTTAGTTATTTGTATTTTTTGCCATTATTTGCTATGGGGACATTGAGCCAGCCAGGTACACAAAAAGAATGTCAAATTTTGATTTGGCAACAATATAATTTGTTACCAAAGCATTGAACAAGTTTTAATATAGCAACAATTATTTATACATTTAGCAACAAATTTTCGTTGCTAATGGTATTAAAAATATAATATTTGGCAACAAAAAATTAACTTAATAACAACGGAGAGGATATTGTTGCTAATACTAAAATAAAATGCAACATTTTTTATCGTTGCAAATCATATCAACTTTCGTTGCACATATAAAGAAACGACAACATATAATGTCGTTGCTAATCGACGACTTTTCGTTGCTATTGAAAAATAACCAAGAATAAACATTTTCGTTAGTAGATTCAAAGATAATGTAATTTGCTAAATAATATAGTCATAACTACGAAAATCGCTATAAAAAGTTTACATTCTAAGAACTAAAGCAAGCTTAGGCAACAAGTTTCATAATTTCATCTTTAACGAAAAAATGTCGTTGCAAAATGGTGTCAATCAATCGATTGCAGCGAAAATGCATGGTTGTTGCAAAAAAAGAAAGATTTTATTTTGTTGCCAATTAGCGGTGCTTTTTGCAACGAAATGGGGTTTTTAGCAACGAAATTTTAATTATTTTGCAACAATACATTTTGTTGTTAAAAGATCGATGTCTCTGTACGAAAGCCAAATTTCGTTGCAAAAAGTATTACTTTTGGCATGAAAAAATATGTTCGTTCTATGAAACAATTAGCAACGCTCATTCTTATAAAAGAGGGAACGACAGTAAAGTCGTTGCCAAAACCCTTTTGCAACAAAATTTGGCACCTTTAGCATTGAAAATCGGTTGTTGCTGAAGCCCCATTTTTTTGTAGTGTGCCTACAAGTATTTGTGAACACGACAGTGCAAACCGAAAGCATCTAAACAGCATCCATGGATTACATCATGTAAAACATTATATCTAAGCTTATGTTATCCAAAATACTCAACAATCCTTTAAAATTCATATTCATCATTGGCTAGATATAACTTCCACAAAGCTAGAGATGCGAGACATGCAACTAAACATATAACTAACACATATAATACTACTAAACTCAAAAAAATATACAGCAATTATTATCTAACACATAATCATGCAAAATTTAAACTAAACATGCAAACACTATATGCAACTACCCTACTACCCAATACCCCCAAACTTAAAATATTCATTATCCTAATGAATGAAGGTATAAGGTTAGAAGAACTCCCCTACTATTCAGCTGCATCACCCTTTTCAGGTGGTGAATCCGGTGGTGGAAATGGCACGGCTGTCCCAAACTGTGGCCACTCAAGTATAGTTCCCTGCTGCGCGAACGCCTCTGCTAGCGATCTTGTCAACCCTGTAGCAAACGCTGCAAAATTTTCATACATAGCGTTGACCTTTCGCTCCAACCTTCGGAGCTGTCGATCCCCTGTAGCAGTAGTGGCTTGGGTTGACATGCCTGCTTCATCCGTCTTAGAGGGTTGCGATGATGGCGTAGACGATGCGGGACGAAGAATAAAACCCTTTCCTCTTGGATGCAGAGTACCCCCTTGCCAATCTTCAAATCTCGTTATTGTAGCATGCGTAATGTCTTGGCTTGGGAACTGCAACTGCTCATCCGTCCACCTAACTCCTGCCTTAGCACACAAATGCGTCACTATTGAAGCATGCGGAATACTCCCTGTGGTACTTCCCCGCATATATCTCAACATATTCTGATTCATCAAGTGACCTACATCGATATCTTTTCCAACAATAATTCCCCATAATATAATTGCTCGCTCCACTGTAATCTCATGCTGGTGAGAAGAAGGCATGAGTTTGGCACACACAAAGAGATTCCAGGCCTTTGCATAACGATTGAGAGTGGAAGCCAAAAATGTCTTGGGTTAATTCATGCCAGGAGTGCATGTCCACTGAGTCCCTGGAATACACAAATCAGTGATAACAACATCCAAATCTGTCTCCAAACATTCTGCCACCACCCAATTTGTTCGTCCAACCAGAGGATTGGATAGATTGAACACTTCACAAATAGCTCTCGGTCTGTGTCCACTTGAATACCACGAACGAAAGAAAACCCATTCATCATCTCCCGCACATTTGCATAAAACTCCCGCACAATAGCCATAGGTGCAACCAATGGCGTAGAGCACACACCATGCCAACACTTTTCTCTAATCATTTGCACTAACTGAACATCCTGTGCGTTAGGCTTAAATCCTCTCTCACATACAAATGACTTTCCCACAATTCGGTAGTATTCTATTTGAGCATCCAAATTGACAAACTTTGAAAAATCAACATTATCTCCGCTTTAGCTACTTGCAGAGGATGATTCAGGAGTGCGAGATCGAGCACGCTTAGGACCCATTTGAAACTGATAAAGAAGAAGAAGACTTGCCTGGTATAATCGTGAGTGATAACTGATGAACTGAATACCCCCAAACTTATGTTGCATAAACGCACTGAAACCCTAGTTTTATCGGTGTTAATGTTGAACGTGGGCAGGAGATCTAATGCGAAAATTATGTAGTGGAGATGAGACGTTACACCTTCAATTGGGAACGGTTTTGAAAGAAGGAGTCATGCGTTTAGTGGAGAACAAGGAGATACGACTCTCTGTTATTTCAAATGATGGAACATATGGGTCAAAACACGTCTTTAAAACCAAACTTTTTTTAAAATCCGGTGTCGGGCGCGGCCGCACGTGTTCTCAATGGGGACATGGAGTGGGCGCGTGAGTACTCTTTCTGCACAGACTTGCAGTGCGGGCGCGCGATTTTGTACTGCTATCATAGCGCGGGCGCGCCTGGTTGCATTCTGCAATATCATTCTGCATCTCCAAATTATTAAAACAGTGATTACTCCACTCCAATACACCTGTGCAATCAACAATTATCAATATTAGATATCAATCCTTCAAAATCACACACGAACTAATGATTACACACATAACTCTCTTAACACACTACTTTTATTGCTACTCCTACATCTCATCATCGTTCATCCAGCTCCCATGATGATAATTTTCACACTAACTAAACTATAACATCTAATCATGCAAATGATATATCAAATAGAATTTAAAATAGAATTAAACAAGAGGTAGAGATAGAAGTAATGGGGTTCCTCCCATCCAGCGCTAAGTTATAGTCAATTAGCTTGACTATCTCTGATTCAATCACGTCGAAGAAAGAATGGAGGCGACTTTCTGTTTGTCAACCTCGCCACCAAAGTAATGCTTCAACCGCTGTCCATTCACTTTAAACGGCTTGTCCGGAAACTTATCGAACACTTCTACCCCACCATCTGGGAAAACTATCTTTACTATAAATGGCCTTGACCACCTTGATTTGAGCTTCCCAGGAAAAAGTTTAAGTCTGGAATTGAATAGCAAAAACCTTTGTCCCTGCTCAAATACTCTCTCTAAAATCTTGCGATCATGCCATTTCTTCACTTTTTCCTTATATAGTTTTGAGTTTTTCATCCAACTTATTAAGTTGGAGTAGGCGTTTCTCTCCTGTAACTTTCAAGTCAAAATTTAGCTTCCGAATCGCCCAATATGCCTTATGCTCAAGCTCCATAGGAAGGTGACAAGCCTTCCCATAAACCAGCTAAAAAGGTGACATGCCTAATGGAGTTTTATAAGCAGTCCTATATGCCCAAATAGCATCATCAAGCTTTAAGGACCAATCCTTTCTTGTGGGGTTCACAACTTTTTCCAGAATTCTCTTAACTTCCCGATTTGAAACCTCTGCTTGGCCATTTGTTTGCGGATGATAAGCTGTAGAAATGCGATGATTCACCCCATACTTAGCCAACAGAGCTGTGAACTACCTGTTACAAAAATGACTGCCTTCATCACTAATGATAGCCCTTGGAGTCCCAAACCTCGTGAAAATACTTCTTTGTAAAAACCTTAGGACCACTTTGGCATCATTTGTTGGAAGAGCTGCCACTTTCACCCACTTTGACACATAATCCACTGCTAGCAAGATGTAAAGATTTCCACATGAAGAAACGAAAGGACCCATGAAATCTATCCCCCACATATCAAAAATTTCCACTTTGAGGATTGTGTTCAATGGCATTTCATTCCTTTTCAAAATGTTCCCGACTCTTTGACATCTGTCACATCTCTGATTTAAGCGTAAGCATCCTTGAAAATTGTTTCCCAAGAGAATCCAAATTGTAAAGACTCTAGCCGCTGTTTGTTCTCTACCGTAGTGACCCCCATATAAAGAAGTATGACAATCCTGTAAAATCCCCTCTATCTCGCTATATGGGATACACCTCCTTATCATCTGATCAGCACATTATTTGAACAAATATGGTTCATCCCATATAAACCATTTAACATCATGCAAGAATTTCTTCTTTTGATGACCAACCAAGTCAGAAGGTACCATCTTACTCACCAAGTAGTTTGCGTAGTCTGCAAACCATGGCACTTCCCCTTTTACCACAAACAACTGTTCATTTGGAAAGAATTCATTAATCATAATCTTGTCCTCTGCTTCTTTTTCCGGATTCTCTAGTCGAGATAAGTCGTCCGCCACTTGGTTCTCAGTTCCCTTTCTGTCTAAATCAAACTCCTACAACAATAAGATCCATCTGATCAAACGAGGCTTTGCATCCTTCTTTGCCACTAAGTGTCAAATTGCTGCATGATCCGTGTACACTATCACCCTCGTACCAATAAGATATGCTCAAAATTTATCAAAAGCATACACAACTGCCAGTAATTCTTTCTCTATGGTGCTGTAGTTCAACTGCATCAGTAAGGGTCTTGCTAGCATAGTATATCACATGAAAAATCTTTTCCTTTCGTTGACCCAAAAGCTTGACCCTCACAAAGATAATCACGGCATCACATATCAATTGAATGGCAAGTCCTAACTGAGTCAGAATGACCGGTCTTTGAAGTTAACTTCCCCTTCAAGTGCTCATATGCAGACTCATAGTTCTCATCAAACTTGAACTGAGCATCCTTCTCTAATAAACTGCAAAATGGTTTAGTTATCTTGGAGAAGTCTTTTATGAATCTACGGTAAAAGCCTGCATGTCCCAAAAAACTTCGAACACCTTTTACTGAAGTTGGTGGCGGAAAATTCTCAATAGTTTCTAATTTAGCTCTGTCCACCTCAAGTCCCTTCTTCGAAACCTTGTGTCCCAGAATTATTCCTTCTTGTACCATAAAATGGCACTTTTCCCAATTCAATACCAAGTTTGTTTCAACACATCTTCTCAACACCCTCACTAAATTATCAAGACAATGATCAAAAGAATCCCTAAATACTGAGAAATCATCTATGAATACCTCCACATTCTGTTCCACCATGCATATCCGAAAAAATAGCCATCATACATCTTTGAAAGGTGGCTGGAGCATTGCAGAAACCGAAAGACATCCTTCTAAAAGCAAAAATACCGTATGGACATGTAAATGTTGTCTTTTCTTGGTCCTCTGGAGCTATAACAATCTGATTGTAGCCTGAATATCCATCCAGAAGGCAATAAAACTCATGACCCGCCAGTCTATCCAACATCTGATAGATAAATGGCAGTGGGAAGTGATCTTTCCTTATAGCTTTGTTCAGCCTGTAACATTCCAGAATTTTAATTGTTATATTAAATATTTATTGAATTATTTAAGTATTTAATGGATGTGTTTATGGTTGAATTTGTAATTGTTCAAATTTGATTCGATTTGGTTAATTATTTGTTAAATAAATAATTAAGGAAATTAATTATTTTATTCTAATTTAATTTAATTATTAAGTTAGAAAGTTTTGATTAAATGAATTATTATCCTTTAATTTGAATTTGTAATTCTAATTTTGTGGTATTGATTTATGTGTTGTAATAATTTAATAAAAAGGTGGCAAATAACCTTTTACAAAGGAGTTATTCAAATAACTTAAAGGAGTTTTAATTCAGTTTTGTCAAACAAGACCTATTGCTTATTAAGTCTTTATTCTAATTGTGTTTTACCAAACAAGGCATAAGGGTTAATTGATTATTTTTTTAGTGGTTAGCCAAACAAGCCTTATGGCTTTTGATTTTCAAATAAACATAACTGATGTCAGTTAAGTTTAGTATTTTATTATATATTTAATATTATTATTATTATTATTATTATTATTATTATCATACGTTAGATATCTAAAGACGCTAGATAGAGTTAGGAAGAAAAGAAAGACTCATAGGAAGAAGAAGAAGAGAAGAAGAAAAAGTGAGAGAGAAAAGAAGAGAGGAAGAAAGGCTAGAGAATTTGAGAAAAGAATTGGGAAAAAGAAGTTTGATAATCAAAAGGGATAGCCATCATCTTGTACAATCAAGGTATTCTACTATTTTTTTTTAGTTTTAAAGTTCTAGTTTTCTCTTCTCCTATTTCTCTGTAAAATTCTTGTGATAGGGTAAATTGTTGATTTTATGGGTATTCATATGATTAACTAGTGTTATAAAGTTATTTTCATAAGTTTTGTATGATTATAATCAATGAATTGTTGTTATGTATGTAGTTTGTGAAGAAAACCTTTTTACAGAGAGTTTATGTGAATGAATATGGGTTAATTTAAAATAGAAATTATGGGTTGTTTAGTTGTTTTATTGATAAATTAGCTATTCAATTTGTTAGAGTATGTATATACTTTGATAAAATGCTTTAAATTAACTGTTTTGGTTGAAAAACAAAATCACAATATTGATTTTCATCAAAATATCAAAAAGTGAATTTTTATCAAAAATAGTGAAATTGGATGTTTTAAATTAGTTGTTTATGTTGTTGTATGGGTAGAATCATGTTAGGAGTTCTTGAATTATGTTTACATGAAGTCTTTGTATGAATTATATGTGAATTAGACTGTTAGAAACGAACTTGTAGGCCAAAATTGGCTTTGTGCATATGATTTTAAATGTAGTGCGAAGTGTCAAAAGCAGAGTATGCTAGCCATGATTGGCTTAGTATATAATCAATCTCAAATGGCCATCGCCACGCCGTAGCGCGGCCTCATAGCTTATTTCTCGCACTCATGAACACCATCTCTCCGTAGCAGTCATGAGTTAAGCGTAATGGTCGACAATTGTACTTTTGTACTCAAATATTAAGAAATTGTTATGTGATGATAGTAGGACTGTAAAATGTTGATGTTAGTATTTCTATACTATGAATAAGTATGTTATTAACAATTAACTTGTGTTATAACTTGATTATATGATTAAATAATCAAACCTATATGATGTATGTAGTTAGTTAAATTTGTAAAGTAGTAGTGACTAACTATGTCATGATATATATATATATATATGTACATATAGGGTATTGTGATCCGAATTGATTCGGTTTAGCCTACGAGCAAGGCAAGTTTTCTAATCCTTTATCTTGCTTGAACTAATTATGGTTTCCAATATAATAATGCAAGGTTTCTAAACTTTGTTTTTGATATTGAACAAGTTATTCTTGTATTTAACTTGTTTTTTAGCATGCTCGAATATATTTGAATAGTTTATCGTTCATATTTCCATGCATGCTTAGTATTCAATTCTAAATAACCTTGGCTTAATATTGTTCAAGCAAGGTGTGTTATAGTTATTCAAGTTGTATGCTATTAGATTATTCCTAAAGCATGATTTTAATTTACCATGGACGATTCAATTACTTAGTATTCTATAGTATGATGTTATTGGTATTAATTCAACTAGTCCTCTAGTTGATGATCGTTGAACTTCAAATTACCCTTGAAAGCTTATCCAAACCAAACTCTCTTTGGTGCGGACTTGTACTCTAAATCTTCGAGATGAACAACCCTATTATTAGGGGATAACTTACGCAAGCGTTAAATATTTTGTGCACAATACATGGTATGAAGGTATCGATCTCCTAAGTACGAGGAGTCCTTATAGTCTTACGATTTATTAAAGTTGGAGTTGAAAGATTACTCGCAACTGTGGACATAGTTCATGGTCTTATGACCCTCGGTAATGTTTATTCCATACTTTGGATTTCAGTTCCTGATTATCATTGTTAGAATACTATCTAGTTTTGATGAGCCTACTCATTGGCAGTTATTATTGTTATTCTTCTATGATTCATTATTTTATCCAGTGAGCAATTGTTTTGCTCACTCTTGCATATTTATAAACTCATTGCAGCTAAAGTGGAGAAGGTAGATGAACCTTTAACTAGCAAAGGAAAGGGAAAATTGTACAAGTGATGCTGATTTATACTTATTTATTGTGATGATCTTAGACTTCTTAATAATGATGTTACGTAATAATTTTAATTCCGCATTTGAATGATTGTATTTAAAGGTTAGACAACCTGGAAGATTTTATTATGTAACCCTTTAATGGGAAAGATTTTATTTATCCAGTTTTATTGTGATTGGGTAGTTAGATATGAATGTTTGATTAAGTGAACACCAAATCATGTGGGAATGAAGTACCTGGGTTTGGGGGTTCACACAGCCTATGGTAGTCCATGCAGACTCTCCACCCCGTCACTGTTCTTGTTGGAATCAACTCATTATTCTCATTAGAAACCACGGTCATACCAATTTTTTCGCAGACACATCAGACTAGGCTCACCCATGAACTATCTCGAAATCGGATAAATTATACTGCGATCCAAACCATTTTAATACTTCTTTCTTGACCACTTCCTTCATGATCGATTATGTCTTCTTTGTTTGCTCTCACCGACTTGCTATCATCTTCCAACAGGATCTTATGCATACAAAAAGAAGGGTTGATCCTTTATATCTCGCTTATAGTCCATCCAATAATGACTTGAACTCTCTAAGAACTCGTAGCAGTTTTTCTTCCTGAAAAGATGTTAGTGCAGAAGAAATAATCACAGGTAACTTTGAATCTTTATTTAAAAATGTATACCTCAAATGGCCTGGAAGTGGTTTCAATTCAAGTTCTGGAGGTGTCTCAAGAGATGGCTTCAATTTCACTGATGTCTCTCCAGCTTTCTTCAATTGCTCAATAAGAGTTTTGAATTTTCTGAATTGTGGAGTAGTATCAAGAAAATGCACAAGTTCTTCAAATTCCTCATCCTCTACTTCTGAATTTCCAGCTATAGCACTTCTCAACGGTTCATGATCCACCAAACTCTCTACTTCATCATTTAATACCTTGTCCACCAAATCAACCCTAAAGCATTCCTCTTCATCTGTCGAAAATTTCATTGCCTTGAATACGTTAAAGGTAACTTCCTGATCATGAACACACATTGTGAGTTCCCCTTTCTGAACGTCTATCAAGGTCCTTCCTGTGGCTAAGAATGGTCTACCAAATATGATTGGTATACTCCTATCTTCTTTATAATCTAAAATCATAAAATCAGCCGAAAAGATGAATTTATCCACTTTTACCAAAACATCTTCAACAATTCCCCGTGGATAAGTGATAGACCTATCAGCAAGTTGTAAAGAGATATTTGTCGACCTTGGAGCCGGCAATCCCAACTGATTGAATATTGATAAAGGCATCAAATTAATACTTGCCCCAAGATCACACAAACACTTGCCGAAACTCATCTTTCCAATTGTGCATGGAATTGTGAAACTTCTCGGATCTTTCAGCTTTGGAGGTAATTTGCGTTGAAGCACTACACTGCATTCCTCCGTTAAGGCCACTGTCTCAAAATCTTCTAATCTCTTCTTCCTCGACAAGATACCCTTCATGAACTTTGCATAACTCGGCATCTGTTCCAATGCCTCAGCGAAGGGTATGTTAATCTGCAGCTTTCTAAAGACCTCCAAGAACTTGTTGAACTGCTTGTCTTCCCTCTGCTTATGCAATCTCTGCAGATAAGGAACCAGAGGGTGAACTAGTGGTATTTTATTTCCGGGCTTCTCAACTGAACCTGCTTTATTATTCTTTTCCTGCTGTTATCCAAAATCTTCATCATTTAATTTCTCAACAGAAAAATTTTCTATCTCGCGCGGCCGCGCGTCTTCTCTTTGGAAAAGTGGCGCGGGAGCGCCTGGTTGATTTCCTACAACCTATTTTCCAGATCGAAGTGTGATTTCTTAACATTGTTCCTTCCCTTCTCTTCTTGGATTTGACTCTGTGGTACTTGGCAATGAACCCTGGGGCCTGTTGTTAAGCATGCTCGCCATCTGACCCATTTGAGTTTCCAGATTTTTTATAGCCACTACTTGGCTTTTAATCATTACTTCTGTGTTTGCCATGTATTTCATCATCATCTCCTCCATCTCTGACTTCTTTTCTTGCTGAGGTGCAGCTGGAGTATGATGTTCTTGTTGAGAGAATCCCGATGGATAAGGTGGTCTTGGTGCAAACTGTTGCTGAGCTGACTGTGACTGAAATTGGTTATGTGGTTAAAATTGACTTTGTTGATTTCCTTGGTTATTTGACCAACTGAAGTTTGGATGTTTGCGGTTGTCTGAGCTATATGTGTTCTGAAATTGACCTTGATCTTTCCGGTAGTTGCTCACATATTGTACTGACTCTGAACTGATAGCGCATTGGTCTGTTGAATGTGACCCTGCACATATTTCACACACAAAAGCAACTGTCTTCGCCTCAGTATCTGCCAACGAGTCAATCTTCTTTACCATGGATGCCATCTGTGCTGACAATTGAGTGATAGCATCCACTTCTAACAAACCTGCAACTTTGGCCTGTGGCATCCTGGCTGTAGGGTTTTGAAAATCATTTGATGTCATTGTCTCAATGAGGTTATAGGCCTCTTCATAGCTCTTCGCCCATAAAGCTCCTCCTGCAGTTGCATCTACAATAGGCCTGGACTGCCATCCCAATCCATTATAAAATGTGTTGATAACCATCCAATCTAGCATGCCATTGTGTGGACATTTCCTTAGCATCTCCTTTTATCTCTCCCAGGCTTCATATAATGATTCACCTGTTCTTTCGCTTTCAAACCGGGAAATTGTTGTCCTCATCTTCATAGTCTTAGCCATTGGGAAAAACTTGGCTAAGAATTTCTGTGCTAGGTCCTCCCATGTGGTTATAGATCCCGAAGGTAAAGAGTGAAGCCAACTTCTTGCTTTATCCCACAATGAGAATGGAAATAGCCTAAGTCTGATTGCATCCTCTGTCACCCCGTTGTATCTGAAAGTGTCACATATTTCGATGAAGCTCAACAGGTGTTCATTAGGATCATCTGTAGCAGCACCTCCAAACTGTACTGAATTCTGCACCATTTGAATAGTGCCCGGCTTTATATCGAAGGTATTAGCTGCTATCGTTGGCCTGACTATACTTGACTACAGTCCATTAATGTTCGGCATCGAATAGTCTCTCAAAGCCCTATGCTCCTCTCTTTGCTCTTCTCTTTGTCCTTCGGCTGCCATATTAGATGTTGTCCCCTCTAACTCGCTGCAGTATATATCTCGCGTTTCTCGATTTCCAACCTCTACCGTTAATGTTGTCCTGTGCAGGTATCAACTCGAAATTGGATGATCGCGTGTGCATAAAATATATACAAGTACCTGAAATAAAAACAAAAATAGAAATGAGATAAGATTAGATTTGTATAAGTCATACAAATTTAGCTTAAAACCGATGATAATAATACAATTAAACGCCTTTCCCAAGCAACGGCGCCAAAAATTTGTTGCCTCTTTTTTAGCTTTAATAAATGGACTCTAACTCATGTAAGCATACATGGGTCAACAAGTAGTATAGAGTAAGAACAGTATCGACCCACGGAGAAAGGTTTCAAAATTAAATTATTATGCATCAATTGTATCACTATTTTTAATATGCTTAAACGAAAACTTACAATTTTAAATTAATCTAACTCAAATAATGAATAAAATAATACTAATAGAATAGTAAACCAAATTTGGAATTAATGGGATTCTAACTTCATTTCATATTTCATCTAAATATTACCATCCTGCAGAATTATACATGTATCATAGAAAATTAGCCAAGAGTACGAAAGTAGACATAACCATTTTTCAATGCATTATGACATGCTTACATAACCTCCACATGTAATAGAAATCATGTAATCATCAATAAAACCAAAATCACTATATTTCTATGTGAAATTGCAGCAATATTGAATTGAAGCACAAACTCTTATGTTACTACACACGGTGAAACAGTATATTTCTATCTGATTCACGAAATATAGAGCTAAACATTTCAGCCTCATACACGCATGCTATCATGATTACAACCATACTCGCATGTCATTTTTTAATTCCATACACGTACATAAAATGAATGGTGATCAAACATTCATTCAATCCAATCAATCATAATAGAAATTCCGATGATACACAAACAATCAAGCAATCAAGCCATCAATTTTAGACTACATATCAAAATTCGTTAGAATCCCATAATGGAATTTAGTTCATTTCTGAACCGAAAACCATTATGGGATTATAGCAAAACATAGAAAATAATTAAGGCAATTGAAAGAGAAGATAGAATTGATCAAACCCAATTGCAGTTTATGTTCCAAAACGTTGTTCAAATCTCCAATAATTTCCACCAAAATGAAAAATGAGTTATTGCTCAATGATTGAATTCTAAAGAAGATGTAGAAAATCTTAAGTCTATGCTTGAATCCTCTTTGGAAATTCATTCCAAGCTTAGAACCCCAGTTCTCTAGTCTAAAAACTGATAAAAAAAACAATAATCACGTTTGGTACCAACCAGAGTAGCTTAGATGAACTCAAACACTTCAAATTTTAAATTTAAAATACAGTCAGATATCAGCTTCAGATGAGTCGCGCGACCGCACGAGGTTCCTATACAAAACGGGCGCGGGTGCGCGTGTATACATTTCTAGCTTTCTAGTGATGGTGATGGCGGCACACGATTTCCAGCTTGTTCAAATGCGCTTGCTAGCGTCATCTTATGACTTTTGTGTCCTGCATACTTATTTTCTGCTGTTGTTCCTTGTTGCTCTACTACTTGTTGCTTGTTCTTCCATCACTGCTCAGTTCCATATCTCCACTCGTTTCACGTGCCATGCCTTCACTATTCTCATAACACCTGCCATTGCTGAGCTATGTCATTTCTTGCATTTTCACACCAGAGGAGTTCTAATTACAAGTGATGCAAAATAAAACAAAATGCAACTAAAAACATACTAAATTGTACTTGAGATGAGCATAGTTCTCATGAATTGATATCCAATAAGTAGGTATAAAACCTACTTATCAAGTTTAAGTACAACAAGAATAATATATATCATGAATGAAATGAATATCTAGAAAGATTTAATATCTGAATAACAGAAGCAAGAGACAACAAGTGCTTTTAGAATATCAAGTAGTTAAGTAGACTATGAACAACTTCCAAGGGAATCAATAGCTAATTGACCCCTTAGTTACTGGCTCAGAATACGTACTCGAGGGGATCAGCCTCTCGTACACTATGTATATGCATAACATTTAACTCTGTAGTTTGTATCTTACATTTGATACGTGGGGTACTCCCCTGTGATAAGGGGTGTTCACTTCAGTCTAAGAATCCGTACCATCAAATGGCATGTATAGCTTTTATAAATGTTTTTTCATGCAACTGTCTGACCGAACAAGGGTTTAGACTTAAACTTCCATAATTCATGGATTATAGAACTTTTAAATAAGGTACATGTCAAAGACTGTACGAATTCAAATGCACTCAGTGCGAATATCAAGAACAATGATGTGGAATAATTTTACATAATTAAACCACTTAGCACATGCTTGAGAATTAAAACTTGAGCTCAACTAAATTACTTGCGAAAAGTAAAGTCTCGGTATAGAGAATTTGTAGTAATTGTGAATATTCAATAATAATCATAGATGTGGAATAATCAACAATAATCATCTATTAACATGCTTGAAAAATAATACTCGAGTTTGAGTTAGGGAATTTACATTGTCTGTAGTCTACTGCTATGAAAATAAATATATTCTGGTTAGTAGTCTATCTACCTTCCTTCGAAAGACCTATAATTGACCTTTCGATTAGCAAAATCATATATCATTGCTCTATATTAAATTACCTAATATTTAATCACACATTTAAATATTAGTTATTACATTAATTTCTTAGTAACTTTATTACCCCTTGATAATATTACTATTACGTAAACATTATTGAAAGTCCAATAATAATCTAGAAGGGGGGTGAATAGATTATTACAGGTTTAAAAAATTATCTTAGGCCTTTTTGATTTTTGAATAATTAATTTGCAGTGTTAGAAATTAATATGCAAGACAGTAAAAAAAATCAATCACACAATGCAAAGAGATTTGTCTGGTTCACAACATGCATCCAGGGTATGCTGCTACCTCCAGTCTCAAGCTCCTCTCCAGGACTTGAGATCCTATTACTATCAGTAATAAATACTCCTTCAACAGGCGAAGAATCCTTTACAAAGTTTTATAGTCAAACTTCCAACTGTTCCCAACTAATCTATCTTAGACAGTAAGCTCCCCGCTCCCTCCTCAAGCTTAGTTGTACTTCTTTTGAGTTCAGTTCTATTCTATGATCTGGTCTTGAAACAACAACCTCTTCCTCACCTCACAAGTACACTAGAGACCCAACTTCCCACTGACCTCTCTAAGACTCTGGTCTTGGTCGAAGAATTACTCGTCTTTCTCACAGGTACATAAAATAAACTAACTCTAACCTTTTCTCTTTTTACAAATGATTTTACAACAATTTGCTTCTCAAATAAACAGATAAGAATTTAGTACAGATTGATGCTTCTTAAATAAGCAAATAAGAATTTAGTACAGATGGATGCTTCTTAAATAAGCAGATATAATTTAGTACATAGTAATGCTTCTCAAATAAGCAGATATCAATTAGAGAGAAAATATATTTATAAAAGTTTAACGACTTTTATTCTTTAGAAATTGTGCTTCGTAGTAAGCAGATAGTAATTTATGCTTTGATCAAATAGTGCTTCTGTGTAAGCAAATGAAAATTATGCTTTGTTATAAAAGTTTAAATAACTTTTATATTTTGTGTGAAAAGTGCTTCTTGAATAAGCAAATAGATTAATTTTAGCTTTTACTCAAAAATGCTTCTGTTTAAGCAGATATATAAATTTAATGCAAATTTATAAAGAATTTATTTATTCTTTATGGATTAAAGAAAAAGTTACTTTAAATTTAAATAACTTATAGAGAGAAAATGCTTCTTAGTAAGCAAATAAGTTATTTTGAGTTTTGAATCAAATATGCTTCTATTTAAGCAGATATATTCACTTAAGTTTGTGAAATAAAAGTTTAAATAACTTTTATATTATGCAACAAGTATTTTATGAATAAATAAATTTATGAACAAATACTTGTGATGACAGATATCAAGTATAATAAATAAATCAGTTAAGCAATACTTGATATAACAAATATATTTGTTTAACTCAAGTATAACAAATATATTCTTAGTGAAGAAATGTCGAACAAATGAGGAGATAGCCATGTGAGCGGATTGACTGATGAAGTGACCTCCCAAGAGGCTACCATGGTGGATAACGTTGTGCACGACGCTACTAGAAGTGTAGATCTATTTGGGCTTCACTGCAGAGATGGACATGGGCGATCTGGTGATGGGCGAGCTGCTAGTGGGCGAGCTGCTGGTGAGGGGCGAGATGCTCTAGGTGCTGGATCGTCCCATTTAGGTGAGCATGGGTGAGCTGGACGAGCTGGGCAGCAGGGGCGAGCTGAGCAAGTTTTGGGCGAGCATGAGTTGGACTTGGGCGAACATGGGCTGGTCTTAGGAGAACAGGGGCTGATCTTGGCCGAAACAAAGGTCGGTCATGGGCAGAAGGAGTCTGGTCTGGCGAGCAAAGGTCGGTCATCGTGGGCGGCAGGAGCTGGTCGTGAAAGGTGGTTTCAGATGACCACAAAGAGGTTGGGGGTTCTCCATCCAATGTGACTCAAGACCTTCTAGATGGTGGTTCAGGCCCTTCTTTAAGACCCCGAAAGATGAAACACAAAAGCAAGTCGATCCCGGATGATGACAGGCCTAAAGTAAGTACCCTTTTCAGCTCACTCAATTTTGATGATGAGATTTCGAGGCTTATTTCTACTTATCATATTCCACCCACTGTGACGTGTCGCCGGGCCGAGAAAGGTGAATGTGCTTGCGACAATTCCTCTGATGACATTGTCATTTACGAGGAGATGCTCGAGGTCGAGCTTAGGTTCCCCATGTCCCATCCCATTTGTCAAATTCTGCACTATTTTTCTCTTACTCCAGGGCAGTTAGCGCCCAATGGTTGGAGAGTCTTGTTGGGTTTTCTCATATTATGGAAGAAGGTGCATCACGAAGATGTTTCTCCCAAAGAGTTCCGTGGGGCTTATAACTTGAGTGAGACTTCTGCACCAAATAGGGGTTGGTATTATTTTACTTCAAAGAGTGGTATGGTGTTCACTGGGTTACGCTCCAATTGCCATGGCTGGAAATCTCACTTTTTCTTTGTCGGCAGAGAATGGGCTGCAGAGACTGATAGTGCCTTGGTTTCAATGCGTTGGGGTGCTGCCAGGAAACCCGGTGCATTTTTGAGTTTACTATTTTTATTTTTGTATATATATATGCTTATCATCTTCCTGCAGGTATGCCGGTGCTCTCCAAAGAACAAGAGTCGAAGTTGTAGGCTGTGAAGGCTCACCTTGACAAAGACCTGAGCGTTCTTCTGCCTAAGTATGGCAATAGAGCTGGAGGTTCCTCACCGAAATCAGGTGGTTCTTTGTTAAAGAGAAAAGGTATGTTGACTTACCTTTATAACTTATCTTTTATGAGATGACGGTCACTCAGATAACGCTTTGTCTCATTTGCTACAGTGGATAGGACGGTGATTGGATCAATCCTCTCTGGGGGTGCCAGTAGGGGCGCTCATCCTCCCAAGGTGGCGAGGATGGATGATGTGCACGTCGAGGCGAGTGCTCATCAAGTGACACCTTCAGCTGTGCCTTCCTAGTTGGTGATTTCGAGTGCTGCTCCAGAGACTTCCCCGCCTATACCTTCTGACCCCCGCCCGTCCACGCCTCCAATAGGAGCTCATGTACGGGCACCGATTCAGTCCGGTTCTATGCTGGGGGATCCTCAAGTCATTAGAGAACGACTTGGGAGATTTGTGGTTCTATCTGATATACAGCAGATTAGTGCTTTGGGCACTGAAGGGGTTATCAACACATTTCTGGAAGGCTTGGCTCAGGTAAGAATCTTTTTTTTTTGCGCTTGGTCATTCTTCTGTCTTTTGTCTTCTCCAGATTTCTACAGCATCTGTATGCTTGTTCTTGAGGGCTAATTTTTACGGCCAATTGAAGCTTAACCATGAGACTATGCAGAAGGAGCTTCTTGCTGCTCAGGGGAGGATTGTCGAGCTTGAAGCTGCTGATAGGGCTTCTCAAGCTGAGATTTTGGCGACCCATGGGAAGGCCGCGCTTAGTGAGGCAGCTTGCTCGAAAGCTGAAACAGATCTTTTGGCTATCTGCGGGAGGACAGTTAAGCTTGAGGCTGAGCTTTTGGCAACTCGTGAGAGGGATGCACTCAAGGAGGTGGAGCTTGTTGAGGCCCATGGGAGGGCAACTAAGCTTGAGACTGAGCTTCAGATGGCCCGTGAGAGGGATGCGCTCAGGGAGGCTACCTGTTCGAGAGTGGAGGTAGAATTGAAGGCGGCTCAAGAGAGAGCTTCTCAGGCTAAAGCGGATCTGGAGTATGCTATTGCAGGTGCATTCATTGATGGCTATGAGGAGCTTCGGGGGAAGATCTCTGCTTCTTTCCTCGATATTGATTTCTCAGGCTTTGTGCCAACTGAGGTGCCTGACGATGGAGGTTCTGAAGATGCTAAGGATGATGAAGACTTTTGATTATTTTTTTAAGAAAGGTTGTATGCGTCCTTACTTTTGTACTGATACTCCTTTGAAATTGAATGAAAAATGCAATCTTTTGGAGGAAAATATAGGAAATTTCATTGCTGACCCAAAAAAGGTATTTTAAACATAGGATAATAATCTTAAAAAAGACAAATAAAATTAAGTCCCTAACTACACTACCATTACTTCTTCAAGGTGTCACTGGTAATACCTCTTCAAGTGTTCAGCGTTCCATGGATGAGGTAAGACCTTCCCTTCAGAATTTTGGATCTTGTAAGTGCCTGGTCTCACCACTTCTGTTACAAGGTATGATCCTTCCCAATTTAGTCCCAGTTTTCCTTCGCACGAATCCTTCATGGTGAGGATACCTTCTTAAGGACCCATTCTCCTGGTTAGAAGGAACGAGGTTTCACCCTTGAGTTGTAATACTTTTCCATGCGACGCTTATACTTTGCGTTGCGGACCACGACCATCTCCCTTGCCTCCTCTACCAAGTCGAGGTTGATGCGGAGTCCTTCCTCATTAGTGGTTGGGTCATGGTGTTGGACCCTTAGAGAGTTCACCCCGATCTCTACAGGGATGATCGCCTCAGTTCCAAAGACAAGGGAAAAAGGGGTTTCCCCAGTTGGAGTTCTTGGCGTGGTTCGGTAGGCCCATAATACGCCTGGGAGTTCATCGACCCAAAGCCCCTTCGCCCTTTCAAGCCTTGTCTTTAAATTGCGTAGCACTGTTCTCACCATAACTTCTGTTTATCCATTTGCCTGCGGGTGAGCAGGGCTAGAGTGCAGCTACTTTATTTGAAGGTCGGAGCAGAAGGAGTTTAGCAACTTGTTGTCGAATTGTTTGGCGTTGTCGCTGACAATGGCGTGGGGTATGCCGAAGCGACATACCTAATTCTTCCAAATGAAATCTTTAACCTTTGCATATGTGATTTTTGCTAAGGGTTCGGCCTCAACCCACTTGGTAAAATAATTGACCACTACCACCACAAACTTGCACTGTCCTTTGCTTAAAGGCAACGAGCCTAGGATGTCGATGCCTCATTTAGAGAAAGGCCATGGACTTGAAATGGTCGTTAGCTCTTCTGGTGGTTGCCTGGGTACAGTTGCGAAGCGTTGACACTTGTCACACTTCTTGGAGAACTCCTGGGCATCCTTTACCATAGAAGGCCAGAAGTAACCCTGTCTGAGCACCTTGTGGGCAAGGGATCGTCCTCCAGAGTGGTTCCCACATATTCCCTCGTGGATCTCTCTCAGGGCATAGTGAGCTTTTTCGGGTGAAAGGCATCGGAGCAATGTCAAGGAATAACCCTTCTTGTACAGAGTGTCCTGCAGAATGGTGAACTTAGAAGCTCTCATTCTTAGCTTCCTGGCTTCTGAAGGGTTATCCGGCGATACACCTTCTCGGAGATATGCCATTATTGGGTTCATCCAGTTTGATTCAGCCGATGCTCAGTTGACACTTGTGATTCTCGGGTCTATCATACTTGGTTCGAACTGGTGACCAATAAATGCTGGTCCTCCTGGTGGGGTTTCCAAAGATGAGGTAAGCCTTACAAGTGCATCGGCGGCCATGTTATCTTCCATAGGAATGTGGCAAATTTGGAAATGTTTGAACTTTGACATCATGCTTTTTACCATGCCAAGATATTCTTGCATTCTGGCTCCTTTTGCTTCGAATTTGCCCTTCACTTGGTTAACTATCAACTGAGAGTCGCTATATATAATAAGGCATTGAGTCTCCATCTCAATTGCCAATCTTAATCCGGAGAGGAGGGCTTCGTATTCTGCCTCATTGTTCGAGGCAATAAAGTGGAGCTTCACTGCATACTTGAGAGCTGTACCATCTGGGCTGATCAAGATTAGACCTACTCCGCCTCCATCGCTGGTCGAGGAACCGTCTACATAGAGGTTCCAAGATGGAAGGGAGCAAGGCTTGGAGATTAAAGAAGGGGACTGGGCGCCAGGATTGGGAACTGGGGCTCCTTTTTAGGTCCTTTGGAGTGCTTGGTCATCCGAAAGAGCTTTCTGGTCGTCTGAGGAGGGAGTCTGGGCGCTCAGCATGATGGTCTACTCGTTTGGGATGGACCGGGTGCCCAGCTCGGGCGTCTGATCTTCGTTATGCTGTGGAGCGCATCCATCAGCCATCTCCAGAATGGGTGAAGCGGGAATTTCGTTATTCTCCATCTCTGTTGGTGTCAGATTAACAACAAAATCCGCTAGTGCTTGTGCTTTGATGGCTGACCTTGGTTGGAACTATATGTCAAACTCACCAATTTCTACTTCCCACTTAAGCAGTCTCCCAGATACATCAAACTTTCCCAAGACTCTTTTCAGAGGTTGATCTGTGATGACAACAATGGTGTGACTTTGGAAGTAATGTCGTAACCACCTCGCTGTTGTGATTAAGGCGAGTGCCAGTTTTTCTAGTCTCGAATACCTGACTTCTGCTCCTCGGTATACTCTGCTTACATAGTAAATATTCTTTTGCGATCCTTAGTTGTCCCTGACGAGGACTGAGCTCACTGCCGATGGGGAGGCAGAAAGGTACAAATATAACACTTCGCCTGGTGTGGCATGCGAAAGGAGAGGAGGCGCAGTTAAGTAGGCCTTGAGTTTTTGGAATGCCTCCTCTGCCTCATGTCCCCACTCAAAAGCTTTTCGTAGAATTTTAAAAAAGGACAGACACTTATCTGTAGACTTGGAGACGAACATGTTGAGTGCTGCTATTCTTCCGTTGAGGCGTTGGAGCTCCTTGGTTGAAGTGGGTGATTTCATGTCGAGAATGGATTTGATCTTGTCGGGGTTTGCTTCAATTCCCCTCTGGTTGACCATGAAGCCTAGGAACTTTCCCGATCCTACGCTGAAGGCGCACTTTTCAGGGTTCAGCTTCATGCGGTACGATCTAAAAACATTGAAGGTCTCTTGGAGGTGATTAATGTGATCTGTTGCGGCAAGGCTCTTTACCAACATGTCATTAACATAGACTTCCATTGTTCACCCAATTTGAGACTGGAACATTTTGTTTACCAGTCGCTGGTAGGTTGCTCCTGAGTTCCTCAACCCGAAAGGCATGGCCTTGTAGCAGTAGGTCCCTTTAGGAGTGATGAATGATGTTTTCTCTTGGTCCGGGGGGTACATGATGATCTGGTTATACCCGGAGTACGCATCCACGCATCCAGGAAGGTGAGCAACTCATGCCCTGCAGTGGCATCGATGAGGAGGTCGATCCGTGGTAGCGGGTAGCTGTCTTTTTGGGCACGCCTTATTGAGCTCTGTGAAATAAACATAGAGGCGTCACTTCCCATTAGCTTTAGTGACCATTACCACGTTAGAGAGCCATTCTGGATATACGACTTCTCTAACTGCTCCATTATCTATTAACTTCCTCACTTCCTCGTTCATGGCTTGGGCCCTTTTAGTGGAGGCACCCCTTAACTTTTGGCGAACCGGCTTGTAACAAGGGTCAACATTGAGACGGTGTGTGGCTACTTTTGGGTCGATGCCTTCCAAGTCTGCATGCGATCATGCGAAGACATCCATGTTATTTTTTAGGAAGTCAATTAGTTGATGAACTAGATCTTTACTGAGGGAAGAACCAATGTACACCCTTCTATCTTGGTATTCCTTGTCCAAGACTACAGGGGTGAGCTCCTCGACGGGCTCTCCTCTTTTTATGGTGGAGTCATCCCTTGGGTCAAGGACTTCGACCTGTAATGCCTCCTCTTGCTTTCTGGTCTTCATGGAGGAGACATAACACTCCCTTGCTGCTACTTGGTCGCCTCTGACTTCTCCGACTCCATTCGGGGTAGAGGGGACGACCCTCAATGTGTTAAGAGCAGGTCGCCCCAGTATGATATTATAGGCTGATGGGCAGTCTATAACTAAGAAGTTGACCATAACTGTAGATCTTTTTGGTGCTGTTCCGGCTATGATTGGTAGGGTGATGGACCCTAGGGGATATACCTTTTCCCCTGAGAACCCCATAAGAGGGGACCTGATAGGCTACAACCTTTCCTTGTCCAGGTTAAGTTTGTCATAAGCTTCTACGAACAAGATATCGACAAAGCTGCCACTGTCTACCAGTATTATGCGTACTTAAAAATTGGCCACAGTCATGGTGAGCACCAGAGGGTCGTCGTGCGGGTGCTGAATCCCCTTTAAATCCTCATCTAAGAAGGATATGACTTCGCTAACATCTTGCCTGGGCATCTTAGATGGGCGCCCCTCTTCGAGGTGCCATGCTTTTCTAGCATGTACCTTCATGGTAGACAACAACTCGCCCCCTCCTGCAAATCCTCCCAAGATGGTGTGAATCTCCCCAACTGGATTTTGATCTTCCTAGTTGTGAGTTGGTGATGGGGCATGTCTCCTACCAGCAACATACTGGCGTAGTTGACCACGTTGAATGAGATCCTCAATTTGTTTCTTGAGTTCATAGCAATCATCGGTGTCATGACCGTGGTCGCGATGAAAATGGCAGTACTTGTTTAGGTTCCTGCGGTTTGGAGGAGACTTCATCCTCGCTGGCCACTTTATGGTGGGGTCATCTTGGATCTGTAAGAGAATGTTCCCGACGGTGGCATTGAGGGGAGTGAATGGTCGTTGATCTTTCTGAGGAGCAGGACCGAGTCTGTCTTTAGCGGATACTCTCTCTGTCCTGCTTGATTTGTTGTCAGTCTCCCTCTTATCGTCCCTATCTCTTCCTTTTCTCTTCTCTCCTGCTCTGGAGGATTCACCACGTCTGGCCCTTGTGACGTCTTTAGCATTCATGTATTTTTAGGCCTTTGCTAGTAGCTCAGTCATGTTTTTTGGTGGACGTTTCATCACTGAGAAAAGAAAACTTGACGAGCGGAGACCTCCCAGAAAGGCGGTCATGGTTACTTTATCATCAGGTTCTTCTACTTGAAGAACCTCCTTGTTGAAATGAGTGAGGTAGTCCCTCAGGCTCTCGTCTTTATCTTGTTTTATGCTGAGAAGATGTGTGACGGGCTTTTGATGACGTCGCCCCCCAATAAAGTGGGACACAAAAGACCTGCTCAACTCAACAAAGGTTGAGATGGAGGATGGAGAGAGCTTGGCAAACCACTGTCGAGCGGAGCCCCTCAAGGTGGTCGGGAACTCCCTGCACATGATTTCATCGAGGATGTTATGGAGTTGCATCAGGGTTTTGTATGTTTCGAGGTGATCAAGCGGATCTTTTGTTCCGTTAAAGGTCTCCACGGATGGCATTTTGAACTTTTGAGGGAGTGGATAGTTTTCTACGTCAGGCTTGAAAGGCGTGTCTATTTTCCCTACAAGGTAGTCTACGGTTTCTGGTCCTCGGGCCTTCATGGCGTTGAAGACATCACCTAGTTGATTTTGCACTTCCTTGATTTTCTCATCCCAGTGATTAAGGGCTCCCCTGGAATGATCATGGGGATGACTCCCATGCTCCACGCTCTGGTTCTCACCCTCATCTTCTTGGAGATGAGGGTCCCCTCCTTGGGAAGCAGGAGGAGGAGGATCATGATGGGCTCCCCTGTGTGGGGCTCCTTGATGTCCAGAGGGTGGAGCTCCTTGTTGCACTCCTCCTCCTTGTCTGGCAAGCAGGAGTTGTAGTATCTACTGGTTTTGGATGGCCAATTGTTGGATGGTCTCCAACATCTGCTGTGGATTTGGAGCTGAAGTATTTGAGACGGGGTTGGTGTGCGGAGGAGCACCCTCCTCTAGTCATGGATTATCCTCAGGTTGGTTCATTGACCTGGTTGTAATCACCATTAGTTAAGATGTTTGAAGGTGAAAATCTTTTCGATTCCCACAGACGGCGCCAAACTGATGATGCACAAAATGGACTTTGCACAAACACCAATCAAATAATTATAAAAACGGTAATTAAAGTAGGAAAACGAGACACGAATTAAAGTGCTTCAGTCAAGTTGACCTAGTCCACTGTTGAATGGCTATGGTTGTCTGGCACTTTATATCATGTGTGTTTGAGAGAATACAAAGAGCATAAGCTATTAAATACAAGAGTCAGTTGTTGTTTCAGTGATGGTAAGGCGTTATATTTATAGCGACCGTGACCGTTTTGGGACGAGCACGTAACCACTACCTTAGTGGAGCTCCCAACCTCCTCCTAACGTGCAAGATGGTTGGCGTGCTCTCCGTGAGATCCGGGGACGAGACTTGGTCACTTCCTTCATGACGTGGGCGTGCTCAATTAAACTTTGAACCACATTTGTTGGGCTCGCCAGATTTCTTGAACTTGGGCGTACAATATGGGCTTATGAGATGGACTAAATCTTTGGGCTAGACCCATCACATAGTGCTATATATTTAATACATTCAAGTTGGTAATATGATATAAGCATGCATGTATTCTTTATATATATAATATATTTTAAATTTGCCAACTTGTATGTTTATTAATGCATGCATAGATTATACTATTTAACATATATAATATAAACGATTTATATATATAGATATATAAGATTTATATAATATATGTATATACTGATTTATATAAATATATATATATATATATATATATATATATATATATATAACTTATAAATATATATATAAGCAATAAAATAATTTTTCTTAATTTTAAAATAACTTAAAACAAATTTTGAAATCTTTAAATAATAAAATTAATTTGAGAATAAATATAAAATGCCCACATGTCAAAAATGATTTAATCAAAATCTCCATCTTCTTTTTAAATTCGGTCAAACAAGCATTAGATGATCAACATATGATTTTTGTCCCACAATGCATGACCCAATTGATTTAACATATTAAAACATCAAGATCAATAAAATCAATTAAATAAGATTTAAAAAATATTTTTGGTCAAAGTAAATAAGATAAATAAAACAATTATAATAAAAATCCTATGGAAAGGATTCTACCCTTTTAATTAATTTATTTACTAATTATTGTTATCATCAAAATAAAACTAAAAGTTGGAGACCCAACAATCTCCCCCTTTTTTATGATGACAATCAACTAAAAATATTTTCCATAAAAGCTCCCCCTCAATTTATGCAATCATCAAAAATTTAAAGTTTTGAAAAACTAAACATGCAACAATATATATAACAGTTATTTTTCTTCTCCCAATAATATTTTTCTTCTCCCCCTTTGTCATCATAAAAAAATGGGGGGAAAATAGTATAAATTACTTTTCAGAACCTGCAAAAGAAAATATTAGAAAAAACTTATTTTAAAATTTTAGTTGCCTCCTGCACGATTTGAATTTGTGTGGTTGCCTTTGATTGACCAAAATTACTATACAAGAATATGGATTATTTACCGTTAGATGTATAGAAATTTTAAAGAATGTTGCACATTAAATCAATTATATATATATATATATATATATATATATGTTTTTAAAGAGAATAAATTTAAATATTAAATATATTCTTTAAAAAATATTCCTATAAATATATATATATATATATATATATATATTATTAAAAAATATTTATATATATATATATATATATATATAAATGCATAAATAATTATAAGAAAACTGACGTCTTTTTTTTTTACCTGATTTCATTTGCACTTCTAGGAAGATGTTTAATTCTACCTTCATGCTTATTTCAAAATCCTTATTCATTATTCCAACAATGATGTCATCAGTTATTTTTACTAGAGTTACCTCCAAGACATACCTGCGACATTTATCAATTTCAAGAACTGGTACCTTTTAATAAGAAGGGTCATTTGGGTGAGTTGTCCATTTTGTATAAGGAACATTTGTGTTTTCCTTTACAAAAATGGGTACAGGATAATCAATCTTAGTAGAAACGAGCTTTTTATGAGTAACAGGTCTATAAGATGCACGATTTACTTTATTATTATATCCTGAAAAACTTTGATAAAAATTTCTATGAGATTTTTGAATTTTATTATAAAAGTTTTTCCTTATATTAATAATTGGTGCAATGTTCGTTCCTTTAGGCACCCAAATTATTTTTCCTTTATAATTTCCATTTCGAGCATTACACATGTGAAAAGAATGACCATTTTTATTACAGTAAGAACATTTAGTAAATGGAGATGTATAATTTTCTTTTTCTTTACTTTTAACATGATAAAGTCCTTTATTTTTACTAAATTCTCCAATGTATCCTAATCCTTCTTTGTTAAATCCACATCTTTGTTGATTAAGTATGACATCAAGGTTTTCTTTCCTTTTTGTGAACTTAAGAACTATAAAATATAAATCATCACGTTCTTTAGTTAAAATATTAATTTGATCTATTAAAGAAGAATCTTCATTTTGTTTTTCTAATTCTATCTTTAGAGATGCGTTTTCAAAATTGAGATTTTTAATATCTTCACTTAACACTTGATTTTTTATTTGAGTATTTTCATTAATTACAGCAAGTGTTGAATTTTATATTTCAAGATTTTTATTTATTCTTTTAAATTGTTCTAATTCTTCTTTTAAGGAATTA
Source organism: Panax ginseng (assembly GCA_020205605.1). Taxonomy (NCBI): domain Eukaryota; kingdom Viridiplantae; phylum Streptophyta; class Magnoliopsida; order Apiales; family Araliaceae; genus Panax; species Panax ginseng. Next base: position 25,990,063 of record CM035134.1, on the reverse strand, counting down.
TTTTCCAATTTTACTTCATTTAAACTTTCATTAGTTATAATCAAGTTTGCATTTTTTATTTCCATATTTTTGTTAATTTTAATTAATTTTTCTAATAAAATTTTTAATTCAATAAAATCTTCTTTAATAATTTTATTATCTTCATATAAACCATTATATGCTTCTTGTAGTTTATGGTGTTTTTCATTTATATTATCTAAGGTATGCATGACAAATGAAGTGCTAGATAATTGATGTTCAAAACGTACCTCAGATCTTGGTGATGACTCATTGTTTGCCATTAGGCACAAATTTGCAATTTCCTCTGTTTGTTCAGCAACTTCTTCTTGATTTATAAGTAAATCTTTGAAAGCAATTCCTTTCTTTTTGATATCTGTATCCGATCCTGCCTTTTCGACTAACATGTCGACTTTGTGGGCACGCAGATTTCCAATAAGGCTACCAAGAGGATAAGTAGTTAGGTCTTGCATTTCCTTAATAGCAATAACCTTCATGTTCCAGATAGATGGAAGAGCTTTGAGAATTCTTCTATTTTTCTCATTTGTTGTGTATGCCTTCCCTAGATGTTCTAGCTCATCAATGATTCTGGAAAAACTTGTTTCTATATCAATGATATTTTCACCTTCTTCCAGCTTGAAACTTTCATATTCCTGGATTAGAGCATCTTTTCTGATTTCTTTAATATGACTGGTTCCTTTATAGGTTAGAATCGAATTTTCCCAGATTTCTTTTGCATTCTTGCAATTGCTAACTCTTTTGTATTCTTTTTCTATGAGGGCACTAGTTAGCACTTGTTCAGCTAGGGATGCAATGTTCATAGCCTTTTCAGCATCAGTAGTGAATTCATCAACATCTTTCTCAACGATCTTTTCTTCCACGATTTTTATTGGAACTTTTACACCTCGTTCAATTGCCAACAAAACTTTGATTCCTTGTGATTTAGCATAGATTTTGAATCTGCTCTTCCAGGTGACGAAGTTTGTACCATCAAATAGTGGAGGTCTAGTCATTGATAGTCCTTCTCCGCAACCAGTAGCATTGTAGGCCATAGATGGATCTACTCTTAGGTATGCCTGTATTTACTCAACAAACAAGTTAAAGAGCACCGCTCTTGTGACACACCCAAAATAGGTATACATCACCCATCTTGAGTCGTCAGATACATGGTACAAAATACAAATACAACTTAATTATACAAACGTCGTGTAAACAATACGACAAAACATAAACTGAGAGTTTAAACAGGAATATTGCCTTCTAGACAATATCCACTCTCAAATAGAGTCCTCATTACATTTATTATCACACTATTTTACAGAATAGTGAGGACTACTAATACACCATCTCGGACCATCACACCGTTCCCCGACTAGTCTCGGCTACGTTCTCATTTCCTGAAGAGAACAGTGAAGGAAAGGGTGAGCTCAACTAGCCCAGTAAGAAATATTATGACTAAGATAATGCAGAATAAATTATCATTAGTCTTCAACAATGTTAAACTGATAAAATACAATAGACATCAAGTTTAACTGCAGCGGAACAAGCAATCCATTAAAAGAGTCAAGTAGAGAATAAAATCTACTATCTTTTATGATTTAAAAAGGTTTTTCATCACTTTTATCGCTGAGACTCAGCTTAATAAATAATCCACATCATCCCTGCACTATGGCCAATGATATTCATTAGTATCACGACCACAAATTATCCATGCACTACGGGCCAAAGATATTCGTGTATTCATCAACGGTCCTAATCATGCCATAAAATAATTCATCTTTGCTCCCTTAGCCGAAGAGAATCCATAGCCATAATCATACCAAAAACTGTCCATCAATGCACTACGGGTCAATGAGGACTTTTTCCACATCATTTATAACATTACAGTCATGATTATACCGAATAATCCCTGGTCATAATCATACCAAGTCCATCTATGCACTACAGGCCACAGATGACTTTCAACAAAATATAAACATGAGGATGATGACAATGATATAAGAATTCAATTAAACAAGTTCAAGAATTAAATTATCCAGGAACTAATAACGTCCAAATTGTCAACATGATACTTCTTTGTAGAGTAAAATTCAAGAATGCTCAGAAGAATATTTCCATGAGAAGATACTGGATGAAGCGCAAATATCAAGGATATTCCACTAATTTCATGGAGTATAGAAGTCAAAACTTTAACCAACCGAGTATAATAAAGAATGGAATAACAAAAGAAATCACCATGCATGCGGTATCAGATGTAGACAAGTTATTCCAACGTAATAATAAATAACGGAATTGTGTCAAATGTAATACGCAATCAAACAAGATATTCCAACATAATGATAAAGAATGGAATAACAGAAGAATTTCACCAAGTATAGGGTAGACCGCGTATATAGGTTATTCCAACAGAATAATAAAGAATGGAATAACAGAAGTTCTATTCATGAATATGAAAAAAATAATACCCCTTATGAGTACAACAAATAAAATACATTACCTTTGAAAGAAGAGTACTCCGATTGGTAGGGCGAGGATATACTCGAAGAAAACTTGCACTACGCTCAAAGCTTTCTTAAACTCCAAAGAAATACGCTCAAGATTATAGAAGAAGAATTCTCTCTATAGTTTCTCTCTCTAGAGTTTTAGTGAATTTGTAAGAAATAATGAAGGAATGAGCTTCTATTTATAGAAGAATAGACTGCATAGTAACTAATTCATGAACGGGCCAGATTGATTTACTTTTAAACGGACGGTTCAGATTGGTTTACAATAAAATATAATATATTCTATTTATAATCTAATAAAACGAATAACTTTATAAAAGTATTCTATTTTATATAAAAAGATTTTACTATGCAAACACTATGCAGGCACTATGCAAATACTATGCATAATAAAATATAATATATTCTAATTATTGTCTAATAAAACAAATAACTTTATAAAAGTATTATGTTTTATATAAAAAGATTTACTACTACGCTTAAATACTATGCGCAGCACTATGCAAACACTATACATAATAAAATATAATATATTCTAATTATTGTCTAATAAAATAAATAACTTTATAAAAGTATTCGCTTTATATAAAAAGATTTTACTATTAGCCTAATAAAAGCGAATAACTTTATAAAAGTATTCATTTTTAAATAAAAGTTTTTTACATTTTATTACATTAATAATACTAATAAAACAAAACTCCATCATCATTATTATAATTCACACTATTAATCGACTGTGTCGTTCCTGTGAAAGAGGGGCTTTTAATAAGGATTTCTCCCTATTGGTAGCCGCAATTAGGTGACCAAACCTCTCCTTCGCGTAACTTCTAGACATCGTTAATATTGCAAATAATAATGTCAATAACTTCGTCATCTCAATTATTGATTTAATAATATATAAAATATCGACAATAATTGAATCAAATAACGTGAGATATTATGCAACAATTACTGAAGTAATAATTGAACAAAACTGAGTGACTTCTCACGTAAGCATCAATAATCAATACCGCTGGTGTGCTACTATGCAACCACAGCAGACATCGTATTTTTTACTACCTGAAAGTAGTTCAACAAAGATTAACTGTGAAACTTCCGCCGTTATTTTCATAAAAATATTTTTGTCGCTTTCTCAATCCGACAATAATTCCGTTGTGGGGTCCACCAATGATTGTGCCGTCGTACGAATATTTCCTGACACAAAGAATATTCCCCGACCAATCGAATATAATATAACAACTTGCATACTTTGTAAAATTTATAAATATTACCCATAACTATAACATTATATTAAATCCACACCATAATATTCAAAAAAAATTCGAGAAATTTAAATCTTTATTCTTAAAATTTGGGATTTTACAATCTCCCCTCCTTATGAAATTTTGCCCTCTAAATTTACGTACGTACCTGGTATGCCGAACAAATGAGGACACTTCATCCAATTCTAACTCTTGAGGTATAACCTTTGAGTGTTGAATACATTCTAGGATTTTAATAGGTACATCTTCATACGTTAAATTATCCGTTATCTCGTCCGATTCTAAATAAATAATGTTGTTCGGGTCGTCCACATATTTACGTAACATCGATATGTGAAAAACGTTATGAGCACGCAACATACTTGGCGGTAAAACGAGTCTATAAGCCACAGTTCCTACTCGATCGAGGATTTCAAATGGGCCAATTAAATCGAGGGTTGACATTTCCTCTCTTCATCAATTCTTGCTTCTAGAATAACGCCCTCTTGAACCTTCTTTTTTCACATTCATCAGCTTCGGGTGTGTAGTTTGAGCGGCTTTAACTTTATCGATTAAAGTCGATTCTACTCGTATATTCGTTATCTTCACGTAGGTTCATATATTCACACTCATAAACGCATATGATCTTCTACTCAATGCGTCAGCTACCACGTTCGTTTTTCCACGATGGTATTAAATGGTACGATTGTAATCTTTAACAGCTCTAGTCAACGTCTTTGGCGCATGTTACGTTCGTTTTGGGTGAAGAAAATATTTGAGGGTTTAAGAAATGGGTTTTGTACTGGGGTCAATACAAAATTCGATTTCACACTCTAGGGGTAGGCTAAGAAGTCTTCAAGAATACGTCAGGAAATTTATTAACAATAGAAATATCATTCACAACTGTGACTCTCATCCAAGACTTGGATAATACGTCACATTGATACCTATCAACTTGTCATCGTTATTCACAATTCGGTGCATTCCACACAAGAAAGTCAACAATGAAAGGACCGGGGCTCTTTACTTATGGCTTGATATTACAATGATTAACTTTAGTTGTTTGGTTGCTTGAATTCGCATAACATGTTGGTTAGGAATATAAAAGCTAACAACCTTACAAAAAGCATGATGAGTAGTTAACCAATCGATTTCTAAAATCACATCAAAGGCAAGTATTTTCAAAGAGATAAGATCGACAGGTAACGTGAAAGCGTTGATTTGAATCAAACAAGATTTATAAATAGTGGAGGTAATGAAGATTTCTCCCAACTGAGTTTAAACAGATATATCAAAGTCTAACTTCTCCGGAGTTAACTTCAAACATTGAACACAACTAGGTGAAATAAAAGAGTGAGTAGAACCGGTATCTAACACGGTATAAACTTCGCAAGAGTTTATGATTAACTTACCCATGATAATTTTATTCAGGTTCTTCGTCACGAGAAAAAAAAATGCTCTCTCTTAAACTCATCGGGCTTTGGCTTGTCTCGGGACATCCTTTGGAATCACCATCCCAATTTGGACTTGACTTCACCATACGACAAAATCGAGCTAGGTGACCTTCTCTTTCATAATTAAAACACGCTTTGGATTGCGTCGGTTTTGATGATGATGTGTCCTCCCGTCGCAAGATTTGAAACATATCTGACCGGTGGTCTTTCTTCTTCCTTTGAAATGGGTGCTAGTGCTACTGTCTTTCCATCATTATTGAACCTTCTCTTATTGAAATTTCCACTTCTATTATCTTGGCCATGATTACCACAGAAGTGGTTACCATACTTGGCATGATAATTTCCTCCACGATGGTTATCATTGTTTAGATATTGAATTACTCTACGAAGACGATTATTATCGTGTTGTTGGTCGTTGCCTTTTGGTTGTCTTGACTCATTATCGTGCTCCAATAACTAAGCCCTATTCACAACATCTGAATATAAACAAAGTTTATGAGAAATGAGGTATTGACGTATATTGGGTTTCAAACCTCTTAGAAACATTCGCGTCATTCGCTCCTCATTATCGACCAAATGGGATGCAAACCGAGACAACTCGGTAAACTTAGCCTTGTACTATGACACGATCATATTGTTTTGCTCCAGCTTTATGAACTCCACCTCCTTCATGTGACGAATACTTTCGGGAAAGTACTTGTCATTGAACAGCTCTTGGAACTTCTCCCAAGACATCTTGAGTGCGTCAGTCTGGGTACATTTTACAGATTCCCACCAGTAATCTGCCTCTTCAAGCAACATAAAGGTGGCAAATGGAACCTTTTGCTCCTCTAAGCATCCCAAGACATCAAATATCTTGGTGATCTGCTTTAACCATGTCTCCGCCTTAAGTGGTTCTGGCTTTCCCAAAAACTCCGGTGGTCCCAGCTCCTTGAACTGCTTAGCTCCTTGAACTGCTTAGCGGTGACCGACCGTGGGTTGCCATTATTTCCACCTATATTTTGAACATGAGTCTCTCTTACCTGTTGTTGCATGAATTGCATAAAGCTTCTAAACATTCCATCGTTAATCATTTGGTCAGTGTTGTTGTTTACAGGAGGATTATCGCCTTCCTGATGCACATTATCCTGATTATTGATATGTGGAGACTCAACGGTCTCCTGTGCTCCATTGCTATTCTCAACATTCTCGGATGCCATTTTCAAACACTGCCACAAAATAAGGGTTAATTAACATATCACATATTATTCCTATATTCTGACCGACCAATTAAATACCAAATGAACTTAGGTAGGTCATACTAGCGAAGGAATTCTCCGTCTCTCCCCTCCTAGTTCTTGTCTCACATCTCAGCCAGGGATCATATCCCTAAGCTTTGATACCAACTGTGACGCCCCCAAAATAGGTATACATCACCCATCTTGAGTCGCCAGATACATGGTACAAAATACAAATACAACTTAATTATACAAACGTCGTGTAAACAATACGACAAAACATAAACTAAGAGTTTAAACAGGAATATTGCCTTCTAGACAATATCCACTCTCAAATAGAGTCCTCATTACATTTATTATCACACTATTTTACAGAATAGTGAGGACTACTAATACACCATCTCGGACCATCACACCGTTCTTCGACTAGTCCCGGCTACGTTCTCATTTCCTGAAGAGAACAGTGAAGGAAAGGGTGAGCTCAACTAGCCCAGTAAGAAATATTATAACTAAGTTAATGCAGAATAAATTATCATTAGTCTTCAACAATGTTAAACTGATAAAATACAATAGACATCAAGTTTAACTGCAGCGGAAATAAGCAATCCATTAAAAGAGTCAAGTAGAGAATAAAATCTACTATATTTTATGATTTAAAAAGGTTTTTAATCACTTTTATCGCTGAGACTCAGCTTAATAAATAATCCACATCATCCCTGCACTACGACCAATGATATTTATTAGTATCACGACCACAAATTATCCATGCACTACGGGCCAAGGATATTCGTGTATTCATCAACGGTCCTGATCATGCCATAAAATAATTCATCTTTGCTCCATTGGCCGATGAGAATCCATAGCCATAATCATACCAAAAACTGTCCATCAATGCACTACAGGCCAATGAGGACTTTTTCCATATCATTTGTAACATTACGGTCATGATTATACCGAATAATCCCTGGTCATAATCATACCAAGTCCATCTATGCACTACAGGCCACAGATGACTTTCAACAAAATATAAACATGAGGATGATGAAATTAATATAAGAATTCAACTAAACAAGTTCAAGAATTAAATTATCCAGGAACTAATAACGTCCAAATTGTCAACATGATACTTCTTTGTAGAGTAAAATTCAAGAATGCTCAGAAGAATATTTCAATGAGAAGATACTGGATGAAGCGCAAATATCAAGGATATTCCACTACTTTCATGGAGTATAGAAGTCAAAACTTTAACCAACTGAGTATAATAAAGAATGGAATAACAAAAGAAATCACCATGCATGCGGTGATTTTATGATGTAGATAAAGTTATTTCAACAAAATAATAAATAACGAGAATCCGATTCGAGTAATAATACATGACCGGTGTGATATTCCAATGTAATAATAAAGAATGGAATAATGTAAGAATTTCACCAAGTATAAGCAGATTGTGATAGACAAAGTTATTCCAACATAATGATAAAAAATGGAATAATGTAAGAATTTCACTAAGTATAGGGTAGATCATGCGTATACAAGTTATTCCAGAGAATAATAAAGAATGGAATAATGTAAGTTCTCTTCATGAATATGAAAAAATAATACCCCTTATGAGTACAATAAATAAAATCCCTTACCTTTTGAAAGAAGAAGTACTCGATTGGTAGTAGGAGGAGGATATACTCGAAGAAAACTCAGACTACGCTCAAAGCTTTCTTAAACTCCAAAGAAATACGCTCAAGATTATAGAAGAAGAATTTTCTCTATAGTTTCTCTCTTTAGAGCTTCAGTGAATTCGTAAGAAATAATGAAGGAATGAGCTTCTATTTATAGAAGAATGGACTGCATAGTAACTAATTCATGAACGGTCCAGATTGATTTACTTTTAAACAGACAGTTCAGATTGGTTTATAATAAAATATAATATATTCTATTTATAATCTAATAAAACGAATAACTTTATAAAAGTATTCTGTTTTATATAAAAAGATTTTACTATACAAACACTATGCAAATAACCTTATAAAAGTATTCAATTTTATATAAAAAGATTTTACTATGCAAACACTATACAGGCACTATGCAAACACTATGCATAATAAAATATAATATATTCTAATTATTGTTTAATAAAATAAATAACTTTATAAAAGTATTCTGTTTTATATAAAAAGATTTGACTATTAGCCTAATAAAACAAATAACTTTATAAAAGCATTCTGTTTTATATAAAAAGCTTTTCTGTTTTATTACATTAATAGTACTAATAAAACAAAACTCCATAATCATTATTATAATTCACACTATTAATTGACCAGGTCGTTCCCATGAAAGAGGGGCTTTCCAATAAGGATTTCTCCTTATTGGCGCGCAATTAAGTGACCAAACTTCTCCTTGGCAGAACTTCTAGACATCGTTAATATTGCAAATAATAATGTTAATAACTTTGTCATCTCCATTATTGATTTAATAATATATAAAATATCGACAATAATTGAATCAAATAACGTGAGATACTATGCAACAATTACTAAAGTAATAATTGAACAAAACTGAGTGGCTTCTCAGGTAAGCATTAATAATCAATACCGTGTGCTATTATGCAACCACGCGTATTACTTTACTTTTACTATCGAGTAGTTCAACAGTATTAACGGTAAACTTCTGCCATTATTTTCATAAAAATATTTTTGTCGTTTTCTTAATCAAACAATAATTCCGTTGTAGGGGTCCAATTAATGATTGTGCCGTCGCATTTAATATTCCCCGACACAAAGAATATTCCTCGACCAATCGAATATAATATAACAACTTGCATACTTTGTAAAATTTATAAATATTACCCATAACTATAACATTTATATTAAATCCACACCATAATATTTAAAAACAATTCAAGAAATTTAAATCTTTATTCGTAAAATTTGGGATTTTACAGCTCTGATACCAATTGAAAGTCCAATAATAATCTAGAAGGGGGGTCTAATAGATTATTACAGGTTTAAAAAATTATCTTAGGCCTTTTTGATTTTTGAATAATTAATTTGCAGTGTTAAAAATTAATATGCAAGACAGTAAAAAATCAATCACACAATGCACAGAGATTTGTCTAGTTCACAACATGCATCCCGGGTATGCTGCTACGTCCAGTCTCAAGCTCCTCTCCAGGACTTGAGATCCTATTACTATCAGTAATAAATACTCCTTCAACAGGCGGAGAAGCCTTTACAAAGTTTTATAGTCAAACTTCCAACTATTCCCAACTAATCTATCTTAGACAGCAAGCTCCCCGCTCCCTCCTCAAGCTTAGTTGTACTTCTTTTCAGTTCAGTTCTATTCTATGATCTGGTCTTGAAACAACAACCTCTTCCTCACCTCACAAGTACACTAAAGACCCAACTTCCCGCTGATCTCTCTAAGACTCTGGTCTTGGTCGAAGAATTACTCGTCTTTCTCACAGGTACATAAAATAAACTAACTCTAACATTTTCTCTTTTTACAAATGATTTTACAACAATTTTCTTTTCAAATAAGCAGATAAGAATTTAGTACAGATTGATGCTTCTTAAATAAGCAAATAAGAATTTAGTACAAATGGATGCTTCTTAAATAAACAGATATAATTTAGTACATATTAATGGTTCTCAAATAAGTAGATATCAATTAGAGAGCAAATATATTTATAAAAGTTCAAAGACTTTTATACTTGAGAAATTGTGCTTCTTAGTAAGCAGATAGTAATTTATGCTTTGATCAAATAGTGCTTCTGTGTAAGCAACTATGAAAATTATGCTATGTTATAAAAGTTTAAATAACTTTTATATTTTATGTGAAAAGTGCTTCTTGAATAAGCAAATAGATCAATTTTAGCTTTTACTCAAAAATGCTTCTGTTTAAGCAGATATATAAATTTAATGCAAATTTATAAAGAATTTATTTATTCTTTATGGATTAAAGAAAAAGTTACTTTAAATTTAAATAACTTATAGAGAGAAAATGCTTCTGAGTAAGCAAATAAGTTATTTTGAGTTTTGAATCAAATATGCTTCTATTTAAGTAGATATATTCACTTAAGTTTGTGAAATAAAAGTTTAAATAACTTTTATATTATGGAACGAGTATTTTATGAATAAATAAATTTATGAACAAATACTTGTGATGACAGATATCAAGTATAATAAATAAATCAGTTAAGCAATGCTTGATATAACAAATATATTTGTTTAACTCAAATAATATATAAGAATATTTTATCTATTATGTGAACTTTTATAGATAATGTCACTTAATACTATAAAGGAACTGCAGACGGCTCAATTCCTCTTAGTAGAGGTATATCTCCGTAGCTCTAGCCTTGGCGTCTACAAGACGCGACAAAATTTATAATTTCACAATTGATATTTATATAAATATTTTCAATAGATCACTATGATTCTAAAATCCAATTTCGGGATGACTACTCTTTTGGAGCAAAGATCTCAAATTGTCATTTTGAGCTATCAAGTGTCGTATCTATTTTACGATATTTATATAAATAATATCAATAAAAGGTTATCAAGACTATAAGGAATAAATGACGGTTCAATTTCTCTCCGTAGAGGTGTATTCTCGTAGCCTTGCATGTACCAAGTATCTTTTTTATTTGATAAATAGATGAAATATAGATATATAGAATTGTGTATACCAATTTATATTCGTATATCTATAAATATAAATAAGCAAGAGATAATTCAAATAAAATAAATCAAACAACTTATCTCAATATGCTTAAGAACAATTTTCTCTTCTCAAATAATCAAAACTTTTGTAAGAGGAGAGAGAAAGCTTTTTAGAGAGAGAGTATGTGGGAGAAAAATAAGTTTTTCTAAAAGCCTCCTATTTATAGATTTTTGAGGTTAGGAATAAAATTGTAATTTTGAAAATTTGATTTTAAATACACGATTTTGATCGATAAAATTTGAAATTAACGGACCAGATCAAAAGTAATTTCACGCGGAAGAAGAACAAAAACCGCCCAGACACCGCTTCATCAACATAGCATTTAATATTTTGACCATGTGTTTTTAATCAAAATGCCAGCAAGCATTACACGATTTTTGTCTCAAAAGGAAGTCGCTTTGCACACACGATTTTAACAAAAAGGTGGAATCACATGCATGCATTAATTATATAGTTAAAGTATATGCATTGATTATATATTAAATTATTATATGTATGCTTGCAATCATTATAACTTATACTCCCTCCATTCGGTTTTTCCTTTTTTAAACAAAAAGTAAGCATATGCATTATAATCATGTAAGATTTATATAATGCATGCATTGATTGTTCATGTTAACCATATATATACACATTATATGTCATGCATGCATTAATTGTTATAATATTATATATACTAATAACATATATGCAATTAATGATTACTTATATATAATTTATACACCCACACACGTTATATATATATATATATATATATATATATATATATATATATATATATATATATATATATATACTTTAACACACACATTTAATGTATATATGTTATAAATGCATATTAAACAACTTTGGTGCAATTAATGCTTTCAATTCACTTATCATTTAAATTTTAATACATAATTTGACCAACACATGTTTTTTTTAAGCCACTTTTGCCTGCACATGTTCGGTTGGACATCAATTTGGTGTGTCCCAAAATTTTTGTCACTAAAACTTGCCAGCACATGCACATGGTTTTGTTTGTCCAAGAAAGAATGTCACTTATACATACTGCTATATATTTAATACATTCACGTTTGTAATATGATATAAGCATGCATGTATTCTTTATATATATAATATATTTTAAATTTGCCAACTTGTATGTTTATTAATGCATGCATAGATTATACTGTTTAACATATATAATATTAACGGTTTATATATATAGATATATAAGATTTATATAATATATTTATAAGTTATATATATATATATATATAACTTATATATATATATATATATATATAAGTAATAAAATAATTTTTCTTCATTTTAAAATAACTTAAAACAAATTTTGAAATCTTTAAATATTAAAATTAATTTGAGAATAAATATAAAATGTCCACATGTCAAAAATTGTGACGCCCCCAAAATAGGTATACATCACCTATTCTGAGTTGCCAAATACATGATACAGAATACAAATACAAACTTAAATATACAACATGAGCTGTGAGTTTTAATACAAATATTATCTTCTAGACAATATTCAAACTCAAAATAAGTCTTCGATACATTTATTAACACACTATTTCATAGAATAGTGAGGACTATTAATGCTATCATCTGGACCGTCACTTCATTCCCCGACTAGTCCCTGCTACGTTCTCATTTCCTGAAGAGAACAATGAAAGCAAAAGAGTGAGCTCAACTAGCCCAGTAAGATTATGACTAAGATAATGCATAATAAATTATCATTAACCTTTAACAGTGTTAAACTGATACAATATAACAAACATCAAGTTTAACTGCAACAGAACAAACAATCCATTAAAAGAGTCAAGTAGAGAATAAAATCTACTATCTTCTATGATTTAAAAGGTTTTTCATCACTTTTATCACTGGGACTCAGCTTAATATATAATCCACATCATTCCTGCACTACGGCCAAGGATATTCATTAGTATCACAACCACAAATTATCTATGCACTAGGGCCAAGGATATTCGTGTATTCATCAGTGGTCATGATCATGCCATAAAACAATTCATCTTTGCACCCTTGGCCGAAGAGAATCCATAGCCATAATTATACCAAAAACTATCCATCAATGCACTATGGGCCAATGAGGACTTTTTTCATATCATTTGTAACATTACGGTCATGATTATACCCAATAATCCCTGGTCATAATCATACCAAGTCCATCTATGCACTACAGGTCACAAATGACTTTCAACATAATATAATCATGAGGATGATGACAATAATATAAGAATTCAATAAAACAAGTTCAAGAATTAATTTATCCAGGAACCAATAACGTCCAAATTGTCAACATGATACTGTTTTGTGGGGTAAAACTTAAGAATGCTCAGAAGAATATTTCCATGAAAAGATACTAGATGAAGCGCAAATATCATGGATATTCCACTAATTTCATTGAGTATAAAAGCCAAAACATTAACCAACTGAGTATAATAAAGAATGGAATAACAAAAAAAATCACCAGGCATGCGATAGACCACACAGACAGGTTATTCCAACATAATAATAAATAACGGAACCAGTCATGCGAACGCACGTATACATGATATTCCAAATGTAATAATAAATAAGAACCGAAGTCATGCGAAGCGCACAAACAGGATGTTCCAATGTAATAATAAAGAATGGAATAATGAAGAATTTCACCATGTATGTGGTACTTAGATGAGACAAAGTTATTCCAACATAATAATAAAGAATGGAATAATGAAGAATTTCACCAAGTATAGGGTAGTTCACAGTTATACAAAAGTTATTCCAATGAATAATATAGAATGGAATAACAGAAGTTCTCTTCATGAATACGAAAGAAATAATACCCCTTACAAGTATTGAAAGAAAATAATTCTCTTCATGAATACGAAAGAAATAATACCCCTTACGAATATTGAACGAAAATAATTCTCTTCATGAATACGAAAGAATAATACCCCTTACCTTAGAAAAACTGAATACTGAAGTAGTGAAGTAGTAGAATACTTTTTTTCTTTCTCTCTATAGTTTCTCTCTCTAGAGTTTCAGTGAATTCGTAAGAAATAATGAAAGAATAAGCTTCTATTTATAGAAGAATTAAAAGTAGCTCTTGGTCTTAACGAAGGGTCAAAACGACTCTCGGTAATATTGAAGTGACAACTACTATTTGCGAAGGCGCAATTAACTCTTGGAACACCGAAGAGACAAGTAACTCTTGGAAAACCGAAGGGACAAGTAACTCTTGGAAAACCGAAAGGATAAGTAACTCTTGGAAAACCGAAAGGACAAGTAACTCTTGGAAAACTGAAAGGACAAGTAACTTTTGGAAAACCGAAAGGACAAGTTACTATTAAAACTTTAAACCAACGATCCATATTGATTTACTATTATAATTTCAATCAACTGTCTGAAAAATTATCACATCTTCTCATGGAATAATATTGTACTCAAAAATGATTTGGACCGAAAAAAAATATATTTTTCGTGTGAATAGTACCCCGTGAATAGTACTTTGGGAATAATATTCCGTGAATAGTACCCCAACACGAAAAGTGTCCAAAATATCCGAGTGAATAATATTCGAGTGAATAGTAATTGGGTTAATAGTAACCCGTGAATAGAACTCTGACACGAAAAGTGCCCCGAATACTCGAGTGAACAATATTAGAGTGAATAGTAACTGGGTGAATAGTAACCTATGAATAGTAACCCGTGAATAGTACTCTGACACAAAAAGTGCCCCGAATACCCGAGTGTCAATATAACCTCAAGACATCAATTATTATTGAAATAAATATCAATTTCTACTAATATTAATAATTCTCACACAATGGAACTATCAATTTCATCTTTAATCAACACGAACTTATTCATCATTAATATTATAATTCACAATATTTAACAACCAGGTCGTTCCCAGGAAAGAGGGGGATTTTCGATAAGGATTTCTCCTTATTGGCGTGCAATTAGATGACCAAACCTCTCATTGATGGAACTTCTAGACATTGTAAATATTGCAATTTAATAATATGAATAACTTTGTCGTCTCAATTATTTATTTAATAATATATAAAATATTGACAATAATTGAATCAAATAACGTGAGATACTATACAGCAATTACTATAGCAATAATTGAACAAAACTGAGTGACTTCTCATGTAAGCATCAATAATCAATACCGTGTGCTACTATACAATCACACATATTACTGTACTTTTACTACCGAGTAGTTCAACAGTTTTAATGGTAAAACTTTCGCCGTTATTTTAATAAAAATATTTTTGTCGTTTTCTCAATTCGACAATAATTCCGTTCTGGGGTCCACCAATGATTGTACCGTCCTACGGATATTCCCCAACAAAACGAATATTCCCCGACCAATCGAATATTATACAACAACCTGCATACTTTTCAAAATTTATAAATATTACCCACAACTATAACATTATCTCAAATTCACATCATAATTTTGAAAAAAAATATTTCAAGAAAATTAAATCTTTATTCGTAAAATTTGGGATTTTACAATCTCCCCTCTTTATGAAATTTCGTCCTCAAAATTTATGTACGTACCTGGTATGCCGAACAAATGAGGACACTTCGTCAGATTTTAACTCTTGATGTATAACCTTTGAGCGTAAAATATATTTCAAGATTTTGAAAGGTACATCTTTATGCGTTAAATTATCCGCTATTTCATCCGGTTCTAAATTAATAATGTGGTTCGGGTCGTCCACATATTTACGAAGCATCGATACGTTAAAAACGTTATGAACACGTGACATACTTGGCAGTAAAACAAGTCTATAAGCCACAGTTCCTACTCGATCGAGGATTTTAAATGGGCCAATTAAATCGAGGGTTGAGATTTCCTCTCTTCAGTAACTCTTGCTTTTAAAATAACACCCTCTTGAACCTTATTCTTTGTATTCATCAGCTCCGGGTCTGTAGCTTTAGCAGCTTTAACATTATCGACTAAAGTCGGTTCTAATCATATATTCGTTATCTTCACGTAGGTTCATATATTCGCACTCGTAAATGCATACGATCTTCTACTCAACACGTTAGCTACCACGTTCGCTTTTCCACGATGGTATTGAATGGTACGATCATAATCTTCAACGGCTCGAGCCAACGTCTTTGGCGCATTATACGTTCGTTTTGGTTGAAGAAATATTTAAGGGTTTTAGAAATGGGTTTTGTACTGGGGTCAGTACAAAATTCGATTTCACGCTCTGGGGTAGGCCAAGAAGTCTTCAGAAATATGTCAAGAAATTTATTAACGATAGAAATATCATTCAAAATTGTGACCCTCATCCAAGACTTGGATAGCACATCACATTGATACCTATTAACTTGACATCGTCATTCACAGTGTCCCCTACGGAAAGTTCGGCTTCGGTGCATTCCACACCAGGAAGTTACCAGCGAAAGGTTCGGGGCTCTTTACTTATGGCTTGATATAACAGTGAGTAACTTTAGTGGTTTGGTTGCTTGAATTCGCATAATAGGTTGGTTAGGAATATATAAGCTAACAACCTTACGAAAAGCATGATGAGTAGTTAACCAATCGATTCCTAAAATCACATCAAAGGCAAGTATTTTCAAAGAGATAAGATCGACAGGTAACGTGAAAGTGTTGATTTGAATCAAACAAGATTTATAAACAGTGGAGGTAACAAAGGTTTCTACTAACGAAGTTTCAATCGATAAGTCAAAGTCTAATCTCTCCGGAGTCAAATTTAAACGTTGAGCGCAAGCAAGAGAGATAAAAGAATGGGTAGAACCGGTATCTAACAAGGTATAGACTTCGCAAAAATTTATAATTAACTAACTCGTGCTAACTTCGTTCAGGTTTATCTCTTTCTGAGAATTCACGAAAAACGCTCTTCCCAAAACCACCGACTTTGTTTTGTCCGTATCCGCCTTTGGTGCCACCGTCCCAGCTGGACTTAACTTTGGTGCACGACAAAATCGGGCTAGGTGACCTTCTTTTCCACAATTGTAACATGATTTGGACTGCATCATGCATTTTGGACTTACTTGTCCTTCCCCTCCACATTTGTAACATACGACTGGTGGTCATTCTCCTTCCTTAACAACAGGTGCTGATGCTGACGTCTTTCCATCATTGTTGAATCTCCTCTTCTTGAAATATCCATTCTTATTGTTTTGGCCATGATTTCCACCGAAGTGGTTACCATTTTTGGCATGTTGATTCCCTCCACGCTTATTATCACTGCTTCGATGACTGCTATCACTGGTATTATCATTTTTCCAGCTGCTCTCTTTTGGTTGGGTTGACTCATTATTGCGCTCCAATAACTGAGCCATATTAACAATATCTGAATACAAACACAGTTTATGAGAGTTAAGATATTGCCGTATCTCGGGTTTCAAACCTCTTAAAAATATTGGCGTCATTCTCTCCTCATTATCAACCAAATGGGACCTTAAATCGGGACAACTCAAGCAAACTTGGCTTCAGATCGCGACACGGCCATGTTGTTTTGCTCCGACTTGATGAACTCTACCTCTTTCATGTGACGAATACTTTCGGAAAGTACTTGTCGTTGAATAATTCTTGGAACTTTTCCCAAGTTAACTTGGTCGCGGCGGGTTGAGTACGCTTTACTGATTCCCACGAAGAATCGCCTGCCGTCATGAACATGAAGGTGGCAAAGGAACCTTTTGCTCTCGGAGCATCCCAAGACATCAAATATCTTGGTGATCTGCTTTAACCACGTCTCGCCTTAAGTGGTTCGGTTTTCCCAAAACTACGGTGGTCCCAGCTCCTTGAACTACTTAGCGAGACCCGTCGAGAGTTGCCAAGTGTTTTCACACTGCATTTTGGACAGAGCCGCTTTTTGATGTTGCATGAATTGCATAAAGCCTCCGAACATTCCATCGTTCATCATTTGTCGTCGTTGTTGTTGTTTGCATGAGGATTGTTGCCTTCACGATGCACATTATCCCGATTATTGATCCGTGGAGACTCAGCGGTCTCTCTCGTGCTCCATGGCTATTCTCAACATTCTCGGATGTCATTTTCAAATACTACCACAAAACAAGGGTTAATTAACATATCATATATTATCCATATACTCTGACCGACCAATTAAATACCAAATAAACTTAGGTAGGTCGTACTAGCGAAAGAATTCCCCGTCTCTCCCCTCCTAGTTCTTATCTCACATCTCAGCTATGATAACCCGGGATTTCAAATAATCCAAATTTCACGAATAACTTTTTTTTTATTTAATATTGACATTGACTGTTAATATTGTATTGTGTATCCGTGATACAGGTATCGAGAATTAGTCAATTTGTGTATTGACTGAGAAATTAGAGTAGAGTTGTGCTTAACAGCTTTAGAAACCCTAACCCTAAGATTAGATAGGGATTCGACAGAAATTTCAATTTTAATAAGAGAAGCTAAGGTAACCTAATTAGAAATTAGGAATGAAAAATTAAATAACCTAAGGGTTATGATACGGGAGAATATTAGTATATAAAATATATATTAATTCTAAGGGATTTATTTTATATATCTCGGTTAATTAATTTTATAACCTAATTATAGCAAGTCTAATTGGGTTAAGAAAATAAATGTGCATGAGTAAGAATTTATGTTATAATTGAGGAAATGAAAACCTTAATTAAATGATTTGGGTTGGATAAGAATTAAGGTATGACACTATGTAAATTTTATAGCCCAAGTGTTGGCCCAATGAAATTGGTTAGAGGCCAAACAATACATTAATTGAGTGGCCCAATTTTTAGCCCAATTGAGAGGGGGTATTATGGACCTTATGTATGCTAAATAAGAGATAAAAAGAAAGAAAAATTGGGAGAATAATAAGGCCACATGGCCGGTTATTAGAGAGGAAAAAGGAGGGGGGAAGAATGTAATGATTGCCTACTTTAGTTGGTGAACAACTCCTATCTACTCCTCTTATGTGTCATCTTTTTATTTTGCCAACATATTTGTTCAAACTTGCAAGCAACCACTTGGTAATTGAGTGGGAGAGAGAAGAGATAGATATGTTAGTAGATTAGGGATAGATATATCAAATATATCTATACTTACTTTTCCAACAATCCAAATGCAAGTCTTATCTTTTTTTTTCATCTTATTTTCTAACATAAACTAAGAAAGAAAGAGAGAGAGAAGAGAGAGAGAGAGAGAGAGAGAGCTACCATTCGGCAGCTCCAAGAGGAGAAGGAGAAGAGAAGACTTTGATCTTCATACACCCAAGATCCATCTCATATTTTTGAAGGAGAAAGAAAATCAAGCAAAGGTATAAACCCTTTTTTGTTTATATAATTTTTGATTGCTGTAAATCAAACCTTGAATCTATAGTTCTAAACTCAAAAACCATGTATATACATGTTGATGAGTTTTTTGTGTGTAGATCTACCCTTATTGGGTGTTGATTTGGTTGAAATCAAAAGGAATAGAAAAATAGAATTTTCCGGAAAGCTTAAACTTCAAAGTATGATCTAGCTTTTGATTTTTGAAATCTATGATGGATATTTGTGATTTATATACTTGGGATGCTAGATCTATGTATGAAGAATAAAAACCCTTTGGAATCACTCAATTAGGTTGAATATTGAGCAAGTTATGGAATTTATACCAAACTACTCAAAGCTAAGAAAACTGTTAGAATAACAGTTTTGACCAGCCACTTCCGAGTTAATTTCCGGGAGCTTAACCTATCCAAATATGGATTGTGATAGATGCAAATTGTAGATCGAAAAGATAAGAATCCAAAAAAATTGACGGATCGTTAATTGGAGTTATAGATTTCATTTTATTTAAGTTTTAGTAAAGGACTCCAAACCTGCTAAAGGACAAAAGTAAACTATCCAGAATTTTAAAGGGGCTGTTTTGGCCACTTAGTTTATGAGATAAATTTCGGCCTTTTGGGACATGAAAATATATGGTATAAAGTATATGCTGTCCAAAAATGAGCTCATTCCGACTTAAAACGACCAAGTTATGACCATTTCAATTTTTGTGATTTTCTGATGAAAACGGATATAACCGGAGTTCTATAACTCCGATGGCCACAAAATTTAAACCGGAGGCTCATGTTAACACATATATGATTGTGTCAAGAGATGGGGATTTCTAGAGTTGACCATGACAGGTCTAAATTCTTAATCTACACACTAGAAATGATTTTTGAAAAATACTAAAGGAGGTTGGAAAATTATAGAAAAATACTTTCTGTGTATGAAATATATGTATATATGTTTAGACAAAGAATAGAAAAATAATAAGTTGATTTGGTATTTTTGTGAAAAGGATATGGAATCCAGCTTGCTGGATTGAATAATTTATGAATTCAGTTTGCTGGATTGAAAAACAGTTTACTGAATTGAAAATATGTTGAATCCAGCTTGCTGGATTGCAATTTAAATTCTTTGGATTTGGAATTGATTCTTTGGATTTGGAATCCGAGTTCTTTGAGTTGGCAATTTAGTTGCTAGACGTAGAATCCAGGTTGCTGGATTCGTATTTGACTTATTAGATGTTAAAGATTAACTTATGAAATGAAAAAGGTAAGTGTTAAATCATAATGTATATGATATAGTGATTAAAGAATTATCAAAAGATGATAATAATGCTAATGTTGTAAGGTGTTATCTAATATTTAATTATGTGATTAAGTGTTAGATAATTGATTGATAAAGTAATTGTATTATGATACAAAGTGTGATATGCTGATTAAAAGACCAATCTTATTAATGATAGGTCTTACAAAAGAAGTTAACTTAAATTGTGTAGCAGTAGTCAACGAATCAGGCAAGTTTCCTAACTCAACCTTGAGTTATATTCATTCAATTATTATAGTGGTTAATTATTGCTAATTATACCACGTCCAGGGATTTATTGTTGATTATTCGTAGTTAGTGCATGTTTAATAATTCAAATTGAATTACTGATTCAGAAAATATATATTTATAGAATTACTGTTGTTGGATATTCATATCTGTAGAAGCTAGTACTGACAGTACAGATAATTCTTGTTTATTATCAAATTATGTTGAGAAATGTCTTAGCCAATTATTCTAGTTAGACAAACATTTGTTAGAACTTGATAGGTTCAAGAAGAGAAGAGAATTTAATTATTATTGATAGATCAATGCCAGTTCTTTCAGCTAGATCGAAAAAGAAAAATTGATAGGTTTGAGAAGAGAAGAAAAGAGAAACAAATAGAATTTGAAATCATAGTATTTTGTTGTTAAATCAAAATCTTGATTCTGAGACTGAGAAGAACAACCTTTTATAAAGGGAATATTTTTTATCGTATATTCTATCTTTGCGTGCGACTTAAGTATTATGCATAATATAGGGTACAAGGAGTTGGCCAACTCTAAGTACTTGCAGAGGGGTATGATTTAATCTTTATGGTTATTTGATACACCTGAGTATATATCAAAGTAAATCTTTGATATCTACCCGAGAAGATAAGTTCAAGATCTTGTGTGATCAATCAGCATAAATTTGGAAAATATTCCACTTTGCTATTTCGTAGAACTGATTCTTGATTATTCATTAGAATATCATAGAAACTTTGAAAGCGTTGTACTCTTTCATCATTAAATTATTGTGTTGTATAGAATACGAGAAGACTTGTTATTGAATAACGATTTGTTCAGCTATTTCAAAGTTCCCCGAACTTTGGTTTCATTCTATCAAAATAGATAGTCTGTTATTTTGAATTCTTATACATTTATTGTATGCCTTAACTTGCGGGGCAAATTAGTTGCTCACCCTTGCTAAATAAAACTTTTCAGCTAGGGACGAAGTTGCAGGAGGTGTTGCGAAGGATAAAGGCAAAGGCATTGTTATAAATTAGTTATGTTGAACATTATTATATTTATGTTGTATTGTAAACCCTTTTTGTTATCTAAGGGGTATGTTTGTAATGTTAAGGTTAGCGGACCTGGGATTAATGTATTAAGAACATATGTTAATGTGGTATGTATTACTATTCATATATGAATGGGTAGTTAAATGCTATTATATTGTGGATCGTGAACACTAAACTAAGGGGTCAGGTAACCCGGATTTGGGGGCGTCACATCAGCCAGGGATCATATCCCTAAGCTTTGATACCAACTGTGACGCCCCCAAAATAGGTATACATCACCTATTCTGAGTTGCCAAATACATGGTACAGAATACAAATACAATCTTAAATATACAACATGAGTGTGAGTTTTAATACAAATATTGTCTTCAGGCAAGATTCAAACTCAAAATAAGTCCTCAATACATTTATTAACACACTATTTCATAGAATAGTGAGGACTACTAATGCTATCATCGGACCATCACTCCGTTCCCGACTAGTCCCTCGCTACGTTCTTATTTCCGAAGAGAACAATGAAAGCAAAAGGGTGAGCTCAACTAGCCCAAGAAGAAATATTATGACTAAGATAATGCGTAATAAATTATCATTAGCCTTTACTTGATTGTTAAAGCGATACAATATAACAAACATCAAGTTTAACGCAATGTAATAAACAATCCATTAAAAGAGTCAAGTAGAGAATAAAATCTACTATCTTCTATGATTAAAAGGTTTTTCATCACTTTTATCACTTTGGGACTCGACAATATATAATCCACATCATTCTCGCACTACTACCAAGGATATTCATTAGTATCACAACCACAAATTATCTATGCACTAGGGCCAAGGATATTCGTGTATTCATCAGTGGTCATGATCATGCCATAAAACAATTCATCTTTGCACCCTTAACCGAAGAGAATCCATAGCTATAATCATACCAAAAACTGTCCATCAATGCACTACGGGCCAATGAGGACTTTTTCCATATCATTTGTAACATTACGGTCATGATTATACCGAATAATCCCTGGTCATAATCATACCAAGTCCATCTATGCACTACAGGCCACAGACGACTTTCAACATAATATAATCATGAGGATGATGACAATAATATAAGAATTCAATAAAACAAGTTCAAGAATTAATTTATCCAGGAATCAATAACGTCCAAATTGTCAACATGATACTGCTTTGTGGGGTAAAACTCAAGAATGCTCAGAATAATATTTCCATAAAAAGATACTAGATGAAGCGCAAATATCATGGATATTCCACTAATTTCATTGAGTATAAAAGCCAAAACATTAACCAACTGAGTATAATAAAGAATGGAATAACAAAAAAAATCACCAGGCATGCGATAGACCACACAGACAGGTTATTCCAACATAATAATAAATAACGGAATTGAGTCGTGCGTAAGCGCATGATATGATATTCCAACAGAATAATAAATAACGGAACCAGGTCATGCGTAAACGCACAAACAGGATGTTCCAACAGAATAATAAAGAATGGAATAACAGAAGAATTTCACCATATATGTGGTACTTCACATAGACAGGTTGTTCCAACATAATAATAAAGAATGGAATAACAGAAGAATTTCACCAAGTATAGGGTAGTCCGCGTATACAGGTTATTTCAACAGAATAATAAAGAATGGAATAACAGAAGTTCTCTTCATGAATACGAAAGAAATAATACCCCTTACAAGTATTGAACGAAAATAATTCTCTTCATGAATACGAAAGAAATAATACCCCTTACGAATATTGAACAAAAATAATGCTCTTCATGAATACGAAAGAATAATACCCCTTACCTTAGAAAAACTGAATACTGGAGTAGTGAAGTAGCAGAATACTTTTGTTCTTTCTCTCTATAGTTTCTCTCTCTAGAGTTTCAATGAATTCGTAAGAAATAATGAAGGAATAAGCTTCTATTTATAGAAGAATTGAAAGTAGCTCTTGGTCTTAACGAAGGGTCAATTTGACTCTTGGTAATATTGAAGAGACAACTACTATTTGCGATGGGGTAATTAACTCTTGGAACACCGAAGAGACAAGTAACTCTTGGAAAATCGAAGGGACAAGTAACTCTTGGAAAATCGAAGGGACAAGTAACTCTTGGAAAACTGAAAGGACAAGTAACTCTTGGAAAACCGAAAGGACAAGTTACTATTAAAACTTTCAACCAACGATCCATATTGATTTACTATTATAATTTCAACCAATTCTGAAAAATTATCACATCTTCTCATGGAATAATATTATACTTAAAAATGATTTGGACCGAAAAGAAATATATTTTTCGGGTGAATCGTACTTCGAAAATAGTACCCTGTGAATAGTACCCTGACACAAAAAGTGTCCCAAATACTCGAGTGAATAATATTCAGGTGAATAGTAATTGGGTGAATAGTAACCCATGAATAGTAACCCGTGAATAGTACTCTGACACGAAAAGTGTTCTGAATACCCGAGTGAACAATACTAGAGTGAATAGTAATCAGGTAAATAGTAACCCGTGAATAGTACTCCGACACAAAAAGTGCCCTGAATACCCGAGTGTCAATATAACCTCCAGACATCAATTATTATCGAAATAAATATCGATTTCTACTAACACTAATAATTCCCACACAATGGAACTATCAATTTCATCTTTAATCAACACGAACTTATTCATCATTAATATTATAATTCACAATATTTAACAACCAAAGTTGTTCCTGGAAAGAGGGGCTTCCGATAAGGATTTCTCCTTATGGCGCGCAATTAGATGACCAAACCTCTCCTTGACCGAACTTCTAGACATTGTAAATATTGCAATTTAATAATATGAATACCTTTGTCGTCTCAATTATTGATTTAATAATATATAAAATATTGACAATAATTGAATCAAATAACGTGAGATACTATGCAGCAATTATTGTTGCAATAATTGAACAAAACTGAGTGACTTCTCACGTAAGCATCAATAATCAATACCGTGTGCTACTATGTAACCACACATATTACTGTACTTTTACTACCGAGTAGTTCAACAGTTTTAAAGGTAAAACTTTCGTCGTTATTTTCATAAAAATATTTTTGTCGTTTTCTCAATCCGACAATAATTCCGTTGTGGGGTCCACCAATGATTGTACCGTCGTACGGATATTCCCCGAAAAAAGAATATTCCCCGACCAATCGAATATTATACAACAACCTACATACTTTTTAAAATTTATAAATATTACCCATAACTATAATATTATCTCAAATCCACACCATAATTTTGAAAAAAAATATTTCAAGAAAATTAAATCTTTATTCATAAAATTTGGGATTTTACAAAAATGATTTAATCAAAATCTCTATCTTCTTTTCAAGTTCGGTCAAACAAGCATTTGATCAACATATGATTTTTGTCCCACAATGCATGACCCAATTGATTTAACTTATTAAAACATTAAGATCAATAAAATCAATTAAATAATATTTAGAAAATATTTTTGGTCAAAGTAATTAAGATAAATAAAACAATTATAATAAAAATCCTATGTAGAGGATTCTACCCTTTTAATTAATTTATTTACTAATTATTGTTATCATCAAAATAAAACTAAAAGTTGGAGACCCAATAATTATCCTAAACTCGTCCAATATTATTACTTTTAATAATATTTTGCTTACTCCTTAGTATTATTAATCAACTAATAGTACTTTATTCGCTTACTAATATTATTAACCTTTTAAAATTTTGGTCAGTATATATCTCTTGATGTTCTTCGGGTGCATATTTAGACTACGACATGTTAGTCTATATCGTGTACTTGAAGACCATGGGGAGGTGCTGCCGAAATTTTTGAAAAATTTAAAGATGTGTTCAAGTTGTTGGCATCAGTGAGGCGACACATCCGGGAATGGGATAGAAGCCTGACCCGCTAGAGGTGGCGATGAAGTTAGGAAACTCATAAGCTTGTATATACATTAACTTGGAGACTTGATTGTGTTTGTCTAACTTTCCATATATATAGCAGACAGTTATCCGAGATGTCTATTGATCGAAGTTGGATGGAACGTAGGGTAGCCACTGATAAGAGTAGGCTTAGCTCTGAGTATCGTAGTGGGGTTGAACAGTTTCTCAACTTTGCATTTGAGCAAGTCAGCGATGATGAGATCAGATGTCCTTGTATGAGGTGTGTGAATGAAGTGTGGAAGGAAAGGAATGATGTCATGTGTGACTTATTTGCGTATGGGTTCAAGTAGGGTTATACGACATGGATCTATCATGGGGAAACCTGGTTGGATGAACATGAATCAGAACTGGAATCCAGAGGTGACAAAACCTTTGATTGTACTAACATGATAGTCGAAGCTGCTGGTTCATACTTCCAATGGAATACAGCTAGGGATGGCAGTAGCATCGAGCAAGAGTCGAATGACAAGGCTAAGGGTTTCTATGAGTTATTGCATGAAGCAGCGACGCAACTGTATGACGGGCATGAAAAGAACACCATCTTATCTGCCGTGACTAAGTTTTTACACTATAGCGAGAGAGGTTTTAATGAACTGTTAAGCATTGTGAAGGAGTGCTTACCTGCAGACAATAAGTTATCGGAGCCGTACTATGATGTGAAGAAAATGGTCAAAAGGCTCAATCTAGGGTATGAGAAGATTGATGCTTGTGAGAATGACTATATGTTGTATTACGGTGATGTCAATAAAGATAAGAGGTCATGGTATATTTGTGGTACAAGTAGATACTGTGAACAGCGCAAGAAAAAGGGAAAAGACGTGCCGAGAAAGATCTTACGTTACTTTCCCATTTCCCCGAGGCTTCAACGGTTGTTCATGTCAACACATATCGCCGAGTATATGAGGTGACACTCTACACGGGACATAGTCGAAGGTCAACTGACGCACCCAATAGATGGGCTTTAATGGAAAATTTTTGATAAAAATCACCCCTCGTTTGCTGAAGATGTTCTCAATGTTAGGCTTGGACTTGCTACGGATGGGTTTAATCCATTTAATGGGCCTTACACCATGCCCTACTCAACTTGGCCAGTGATTATTGTTGTGTATAACCTCCCACCTTCGATGTGCATGAAAGATCCCTACATGTTCATGCCTTTACTAATTTCGGGTGATAAGAGTCCTACTAAAGACATCAATGTATATCTCATTCCGTTAGTTGATGAGTTGAAGATGTTGTGTTATAAAGGGGTTCAAACTTATGATGTATCTCTTAAACAGAACTTTGACATGAGGGCAGCTTTACTGTGGACCATAAATGACTTCCCGGCGTTAGGAATAATTAGTGGATGGTCGACTCATGTGGCGTTGTCATATCCCATGTGCATGGGGTCAGTTAAAGCTATGTGGCTCAAACAAAGGGGGAAAATGAGTTTCTTTGCAACCTCCAAACATTTTTTACCGATTGAACATCGTTATGGACGGATGAGTAGACAATTCAATCGAAAAATAGAGAAACGTCAAGTACCTGGTCTTCTTTCTGGGACAGCAGTGTTGAATTGGATTACTCACTTGAAATTTCCACCTCCAGGGAAGAATCACATATTAGAGCGAGCTTATGGTTATGGGAAGGTTCACAACTGGACACACAGATCCATGTTCTTTGACCTTCCTAAATGGGCTACACTATGCATTCGTCATTGTTTAGATCCACTGCATACTGAGAAGAACATATTTGATAATATTTTTTATACAGTCTTGGATGCAAGTGGTAGAACAAAGGACAACAACAAGTCGAGGCTTGATTTGGTATAATTGAACATTAGGGAACATCTATGGTCATGATCGGGAGGGTAGTAAGGCAGTACGCCTAAAAGCGATTATACTTTGACCGAGAGAGCGATTCTTTATTGATATGTAATTAGATCAGTGGACTGAAGCTCCCAGATGGATATGCTTGAAATATATCAAGGTGTTGTAAAGTCGAAGAGCTAAAGTTTCGGGGTCTCAAAAGTCATGATTGTCATGTATTCATGCAGAAGTTGATCCCCGTGGCATTTATCGACTTGTTACCGAAATGTGTGAGTGAAGCACTGACGGAGCTTTCTAATTTCTTCAAAGATCTATGCTTAACGGAGCTCCAACTCAAAGACATAGATATCATGGAAAAACAGATAGTGGAAATAATGTGCAAGTTAGAAATGATCTTCTGTGACACCCCCAAAATAGGTATACAACACCCCTTCTGAGTCGCCAAATACATGGTACAGAAACAACTACAACTTTATTAATACAATTGTCGTGCAAAATACGACAACACATAAGCTGTGAGTTTAAAAACAAATATTGTCTTCTAGACAATATCAACACTCAAATAAGTCCTCATTACAATTATTAATACACTATTTTACAAAATAGTGAGGACTACTAAAACGACTTTCTAGAACCTTCATTGCATACCCCGACTAGTACTCGCTACATTCTCGCCTCCTGAGAAGAAAAATGGAACAAAAAGGAAAAGGGAGAGCTCAGCTAGCCCAGTAAAAAATATTATGACTAAAATAACATAGAACAAATTATCGTTAGTCCTCAACAGGGAAAAATCTGATAGAATACAATAGACAACAAGTTTTAAATCAATATTCGCAGCGGGAATAATAATTCATTAAAAGAGTGATGAGTGAGTTTTATACTCATAATTGAGTGCGTTTGAGCTTAATCTTTTGGTTGATTTTAAGTGTTTGTATCTATTCATGCATGTTTTATGTTGTTTTGTAGGAATTGGGACAAAAGTTACTTGGATCGACGTTTGGGGTGGCTAGATTCGCGTTTTCGGCTTGTCATTTACACAGCAGTCACTTCAGAGCCAATTTGAGTATTTCTACGGACCTTATTTCAAAAACCTTAAAGAATGAAAGTTGTAGATTTACTTCTCCTCTTTCCGGATCATCTTGAATCATCAAAATTAGAGTTTGGACGAGGAAGTTATGGCCATTTTCCCAAAGGGCGTCGGAGCAAAAAATGTCAGAAAAGGGGGAAGCACCGGGGCGCCCATTTTTGGCCTATGCCCAACGCCGGGGCGCTGGGGAGCAGTGTGCTAGCGTCGTGCCCAGCGCTGGGGCGCTGGAGAAGAGGTTGGTTGGGCTTGGACGCATTTTTGGGCGAATTTTCACACCTTTTTGACTCCAAATTAGATTGGGTTTGTTCCTAAGCTAAAAATTGGACTTGTAACCTATAAATACATGATGTAAGGCATAAAATAAAGAGAGAATACATAGATTGGACTAGATTAAACACTCCATTAAATTAGAATCTAAACCCTAGTTCTTAATTAGTTATTGAAGATTGAAGCAAATTGAAGAACAATGAAGATCAAGAGCAAGAGCAAGAGCAAGAGCAAGAGGGGAGCATCAGATTTGTTGACAACAGATTCTATTCTCTTCTCTTATCATACTTTTATCTTTTAATGTCTATTCAATTGTGGATTCTTGGTTTTAATTCATTAATTATGAACTAACTCTTTTATTAAGATTTCAATTGAACCTTTTATGGCTATAAATTAATTATTTAATTTATTTCAATTATTTGTGTCAAAGTGAGTTGTTTATCTTGCCTTATGCTTATTGATTAATTATCTGATCAGTAATTACCTTGTTACTCTAGAAGGAATTGGGAAAGGAATTCTAGGGTTAGAACTGGGCATGATATCATGTGACTTAGTTATTTGCACAGTGAATAATTAGGTTTGTGAAAAGAATGAGAATATCTATTTGCCGCATATAACACATAAGGAATTGGGATTGAAAAGAGTTTAATTTAACTATTTTGCATAGGAATATAGCAAGATTAATCTGGATTAAATAGAAGGCAATTGATCACTTGGAAAAGGACTTTTGGCATTTGAGAATTCCTGTTAACAATTCAGTAGACATAATAATTGGGATAATTGGATAATTGATTTATAGTTCATAATTGGGGATATTGGAGTCTTAATCCTTATTTATCTGAATTCAATCAAATCTTAGTTTTGTTTATTTGCTTTATTTTAGAATAATCTCTTTTAATTATTTTAATTTAGTTTTCTTAATTAGAAAAATCACGATTTGAGATTGTTTAAATAAAATTAGTTTGGTTAAGAATTAGTACTTGGTAATTTTTATTAAATAATTCCTCGTGGGAACGATACTCTACTTTCACTTTATTACTTGTTGACCGTGTATACTTGCACGTATTCATTGATTGTGAAATCGATCAACAAAGAGTTACGTAGAGAATGAAATCTACTTTCTTCTATGAATTTAAAAGTTTATCATCAATATTTTATCCCTGTATCATCAATCAATATACATCTTAAATCAAATATTCATCTTTGCACTACAGGCCAAAGATATTCATCAGTTGGTCATGTTCATCTCAACACCTGTACATCTTTGCACTACGGGCCAAAGATATTCATAAGAAAATCAACCATCTTTGCACTACTGTGCCAAAGATATTGATAATATCATCATTTAGGGTGAGGATGTTGAAAAATATTTTAAAGAAAATGAATCCAGTTAAACAAAAGAACAAATAATAAGGATTCGTACTTTAAACAGTCCAAGTTCAAAAATACTTCATAAATAACCATAGTGAAGTAATATTCAAGAATGATCAAAACATAGATACAATCAAAGCTAGTATCCATAATAGATATTTTGGGCAAAAAACGGAAATTTAATTTTTCTGTGAATAGTGTCGTATTCGTGAATAATGACGTATACGTGAATAGTGCCGTATACGTGAATAGTAACCCCGACACTAAAAGATAAGAATTTCACAAGAAAAATCTTACTAATATTTCGGCATAATAATATTGAAAGAAATAATATCATTTATAAAAAAAATAACATCCCTTACCTCGAAAAAAAAAGAGTACTCCGACTAGAATCTCGGATATAGTGCTAAAGGGATCTTTGCAAATATAGCAACACTCAAAGTATCAAAATACTCACAAGAATACGCTCGATAATATAGAGAGAGAAAACTTGTTTCTGGTGTGATTTTCAATTCTAACCTAAGCACCCTATTTATAGGAAAATGCTTAGAACTCCAAAGCAGAAAATTTAATAAAATATTAATATTTTCTAATTATATTCCTACGCACACCACACCAGACCAAAATCATCAGCCATCCACCCCACAAAAATAACAAAAATGTTTTTTTTAATTAAAATATTTTAAACTTCAAAAATTAATTATTCTAGAACTTCGGAACTTCAATAATTCATAATAAATAGCTCTTTTATCAGAAAAATTCAAATCTTATATCCATTCCATAGGAATTTTAATTCTCTACAACTTTGCAGAAGAAAGTTTTTCCAAATTTCAAGCGAAGTTGGCCAAAAATACATACGCAGGAGCGATTTTATGTGCTATAATCAAATTTTAGTCAAGAAATGGGGTCCACCAACACACAAAACATGTTTTAAATATTTTAAGTAATAAAATACTCTTCCTCCTCATTTATTCATACATCCCACATTCATTGTAAAAATATCACCATTATTATATTATTAAAATATAATAATATATTTAAATGAATTATTTTATCAGAAAAGATAAAATATCAATTTTTCAACAATTGTCACTTTAAAATTTTCTCCATCTATATCCACATAAAATGAATATTTTTCTTATCATATAAATCAATAATTAATTATTCACAAATAATATTACAGAATCACAATATAAACAACCGGTAGTTCCCGGAAAAAGAGGGCTTTCAATAAGGATTTCTCCTTACTGACGCGCAATTAGGTGACCAAACATCTCCTTAGACAGAACTTTCTAGACATTTCCAATAATACGATCTAATAATATTACTCAAATAATATGAATTATTGATCTGATAATGGAAAATATTTTGTAGTGACAATTATTAAAATAACAATAATATAAAATATCAATGCAGCAATTATTGAATCAATAAAATAAAATATTGAACAGTAATTACTATAACAATATTAAGTAGTGCCTTCTTATGTAAGAA
Organism: Panax ginseng; assembly: GCA_020205605.1. Lineage (NCBI taxonomy): Eukaryota > Viridiplantae > Streptophyta > Magnoliopsida > Apiales > Araliaceae > Panax > Panax ginseng. The sequence goes on along the minus strand of CM035134.1, from coordinate 25,958,052 downwards.
TCAATAATTGGTGCAATACTGTGTGCTACTGTGTCTTAACCACCGAGTATTTCAACAGTATTAACGGTAACAACTACGTCGTTATTTATAAACAACTTATACTTGTCATTTTTTTCATCTAATCGCTTTCCGTTATGGGGCCCACACAAGGCTGCGCCTTCGTACGAATATTTTCCGACAGTAAGAATATTCCACGACCAAACGAATATTCCCTGACAACAATGAATATTTTATAACCACTTGCTTATTTGAAATATTTGCGCATTTTACCCATAATTAACCACATTAATCAAATCAACCCTTACTATTTCAAAATAATAAATAGAGGAAGTTTTATTTCATTTATAATAAGTTGGGGTCTTACATCTTTCCTCCATCGTTTCTTGATTCAATGGAGCATTTTCCTATTCACTTGTCGTACGAAGCTAAGTTTGGCGGTCCCATGTAATATAGATGGATGTATCCATTCGAGAGGTAATGACATTAATATTTTTAATACGCTAAAATGTGCATTCTTGTTTACTAATTTATACATGCATATATAACACATAGGTATATGCAACGTCTAAAACAAAAGGTGAAGAACAGAGCCCGTGTAGAGGGGTCAATTGCTGAGAGTTATGTTATGGAGGAACTTGTTAATTTCTGCTCGTTGTACTTTGAGTCGAATGTTCAAACGAGGCACAATCGCTTACGTCAGAATGAGGCTGTCCCTCATGAGGAAAATGGAGAATTAACGGCCTTTAGTCATCCTGTACAACCATTTGGCGGGAAAAAAGGTGATTCTTGATCGATAGTGAGTATTCAGCTGCCACATTGTATGCACTTGTCAACATAAATGAAGTAGTGCCATACATTAAGTAAGTAGCCATAACTATATATGTCTTGTGTTACTGCTATAAGTTCCTTCCATACACATTAAGTATATATTTGTATTACAGTCAATATGATGTTGAGATACGTGAAGCGAATCTGATTATATCGGATGGGGATTTACAAACTTTGAGGAATAGAGAATTTGTATAATGGTTTAAAGATCATGTAAGTCTAAATGATTTGCAGTTCAACTAATCTACCATCATAGACACAATCCTATAACGTAATTAACTTTAAAATATGTTGTGTTCATGTACATTAGGTCCTCATAGATGAGTTAGCTGACATTCGGCTAAAGCTTATAGCCGACGACCCTGAAAGATCTATAGATACTTATACATGCTGCATTGTCAACGGTTATAGATTTAAGTGTTGCGATATTGGGGAAGTTGCTTCTTCTGATTCTGGTATTGTGGTTAAAGGTAGCTGCTACGATAATCTTTGGGATGACTGGTATGGACGATTGCTAGAAGTTGTCATTCTCAAATATTGGGGTCATAAAGAGTTAGTTTGGTTCAATTGTCATTGGTTTGATAGCGAGAATGGAGTTAGAGTAGATAAAAATTCAGGACTGGTGACTGTTAATGTTAAGTCAAAACTAAACTCAAACGAGCCTTTTATTTTAGCAAGTCAAGCAACACAGGTGTACTACGCGCGGAGTGTTAAGACTCCTGCAAGCCCATGGTATGCAGTTATAACCACCAAAGCCCATGGTTTTCAAGGCACAGCTCCTCATCCAGACGATGAACCTTTACAAGTCGAGTCTACTAGTGTCACACCTGCTAATGTGACAATTATTAGTGAGTCTAGTGAAGAAGAGGATGATGTCGTCACTGTCGAAAATGAAGACAATGTTCTTGAGGAGGTAGATATAATTGAAGAAATCATTGAGGACGACGATGATGTTGATGGCAACGATATTGAAGATCTACTGCTCGAAGATGACGATTCTGATATTGATGGCTTTGACGATATAAATGATTAGGAGTATGTACTATTTGTGTCCTTTTAGTTGTATTCAAATGTAATAGTTTGTAGTAGTGCAATCATTATCTTCAACTTATATTAATCTACTAAATAAGGTGTTAGTTGTTTTAGGTTACTATTTATGCTGTATCCTTTTAGGTTACTATTTATGTTTCATTCTTTTAGTTGTATCTGTATGTTATCCTCTTTGTTACTAAACACAAATATAGTATTTACGAATGTTTAATAATATTTTTTTTATGATTTGACAGTATACATACATATGGTGTGCACACCACACGACGATCATGGTGGGCGTGCAGGTCGTGGGGGCCATGGCGATTCTACGCGTGATGATCAAGCCGGATCGTCAGGTATAATTACATGTTTTGTTGGTATACATCTTATTATTTTTTAATTTTTATTGTATTGACATTATATTCGTTTATATATATATATATATATTGATGTATTTCGCTACATAGGCGATCGACGTAGGCCTCCGCGGGGACTAGCACATGGCTTGCTAGGGAATCCTCCCCAGGCACCGCTTATATGTCGTGTTGGGACTCATAGGTAATTTCATAATCCTATATAGTATTGACATAAGTATTTAGTTCTTATATATTCTTTGTAATTTGTAATTTATTAATTTCAATTGTAGTATCCTTGACGCCACACCAAGGAACACGTTGCTTGGGATCATCCGTAACCAATTTCGATATACGAAGACCGAGTTATTGCCTAGTTTGTAAAACTCGCCAACACTTAGGCAAAAAGTCGAAAAAGAGGTCAAAACCCGCCTCGGTCATCTAAACGCCACGCAAACACACACATAGAATAGCGTAGGTATTAGACACGCGTTACAACTTATGTGACTCGATTCTGATATACGGAGACCGAGTAATCGCCTAGTTTGCAAAACTCGTCAACACTTAGGCAAAAAGTTAAAAAAGAGGTCAAAACCCGCCTCGATCGTCCAAACGCCACACAAACACACACATAGCATCACATAGGTATTAGACACGCGTTACAACTTATGTGACTCGATTTTGATATATGGAGACCAAGTTATGGCCCAGTTTGCAAAACTCCCAAACACTTAGGCAAAAAGTCGAAAAAGAGGTCAAAACCCTCCTCGGTCGTTCAAATACCACACACATAGCATCGCGTAGGTATTAGACACGCGTTAAAACTTACGTGACTCGATTCTGATATACGGAGACCGAGTTATCGCCCAGTTTGCAAAACTCGCCAAAACTTAGGTAAAAAGCCGAAAAGAGCCCAAAACTCGCCTCGGCCATCAAAATGCCACAAAAATACACACATAGCACCGTGTAGGTATTAGACACGCATTACATCTTACGGGACTCGATTCCGATATACCTAGATCGAGTTATCGCCTAATTTTCAAAACTCGCCAACACTTAGGCAAAAAGCGGAAAAAGAGCCCAAAACCCGCCTCGGCCTTCCAAACGCCACGTAAACACATACATAACACTGCGTAGGTATTAGACACGTATTACAACTTACGGGACTCGATTCTGACATACGGAGGCCGAGTTATTAGCCCTTAGGTAAAACTCGCCAACACTTAGACAAAAAGCTGAAAAAAAGCCCAAAACCTGCATCGGCCTTCCAAACGCCACACAAACACACTCATAGCACCGCGTAGGTATTAGACACGTGTTACAACTTACGGGACTCAATTTTGATATACAGAGACCGAGTTATCGCCCAGTTTGCAAATTATATTTATAATTTTATATCATATTTCTAAGGTATTAGTTACTTTTTTTAAAGGGCTAAAAATTATTATATTTATAATTTTAATTTTTTTCTTTTGGAGGTCGAATCATGAATATGGTCGTACTTAATGTAACGCAACTGTAAATAGCTCTTTTTTAAATTAAGTCAAATCGTACATTTATACGGTTAACTAGTATTAAATACACAAGATGTAAGACCCCGAATTTTATGAAATAAAAGTATTCAATTTTTCTTATAATTATTATTCAGTAAATGGTTAAATTGATAAAAAGTTTAAAGTTATGGGTGATATATATAAAATTTTCAAAATACGCAAGTGTTTATAAAATACTCATTTCTGTTGGGGAATATTCGTTTGTTCGTGGAATATTTTTTTTATAGGGAATATTAAATGCGCCAGTGCTTGACCATTTATGGGCCCCATAATGAGAATAAGCATCGGATGAAGAAAATGACAAGTTTGAGTTTTATAAATAACGGCGTAGTTATTACTGCTATTAACCGTTGGAATATCAAATTGGTTAAAATCTGATGTCTACGCGTGTCGGTTGCGAGCAATAGCATACGATATTACCACAGTATTTTTGAATTATTGATTCTTACGTAAGAATGCACTACTCAATAATTGTTACAGTAATTGTTGTTCAATATTTTATTGATTCAATAATTGTTGCGTTGATATTTTATATTATTGTTGTTTCAATAATTGTCATTTCACAGTATTTCCCATTATCAGATCAATAATTCATATTATTTGAATAATATTATTAGATAGCATTATTGGCAATGTCTAGAAAGTTCTGTCAAAGAGAGGTTTGGTCATCTAATTGCGCGCCATTAAGGAGAAATCCTTATCGGAAAGCCCCCTCTTTCCTGGGAACCACCTGGTTGTCATTATTGTGATTCTGTAATATTATTTATGAATAATTAATTATTGATAAGGAAATATTTATTTGATGCGAATATAAATGATGGATTTATTTATTTTATGTGGTTATAATGAAGGAATAAATGTTGAGGTGTTTTATTAGTATTTTGTCGGATTGGAGGTATTAAAAGATCAATCGGTGTTCTTAAAGCTCTGTTGCGTGAGTTATAATTTTAATTTGACTGTTGGATCGTTATGATTTTTGGATATGTTATACATATATAAGTTGAGTATATATCCACAAATTTTGAACCGTTAAAAATTAACGTATGATTTGTTATGAATTTTATGATGTATTAAAAATCATCCGTTTGTGGATTTCGGATATTTTTGGTTTAGAATTTGGAAAAACTTAAAGCTACAAAGTTGTAGAGAATTCAATTTCGTGTGGAATGGACATAAAATTCGTATTTTTCTGATAAACGGGCTATTTTCTATGAATTATTGAAGTTTCGGAAAATAAAATAATTTTTATTAAAATTGGGTGGGACCCATTTTTATTTTTTTATGGAAAATTTGTGCTGGAATTCAATTGTGAGGTGCTGAGATTATTCCAAGGTGGCTGAAGTTTTGATTCAAATGAGGCATGTGTAGAAGATGAATAAAAAATAATATTATTTTATTATTTAGTCTCCTTTGGCGTTCTAGCATTTTCCTATAAATAGGCGCTTAAGTTAGAATTGAAAATCACATCAGAAACAGGTTTTCTTTCTCTCTATATTATCGAGCATATTTTTGTGAGTATTTAGATACTTGGAGAGTTGCTATTCAGTGCAAGTTTCCTTCGGCTTTACATCCGATATTCCTAAATTAAAATCTTTTCTTTTTGAGGTAAGGGATTTTAAGGGTTATTATGTTTTTCAGTTTCGTAATTTTTCCGACCCTCAAAAATTCTGGAAAAATTTGAAATGATAATTTGATGAGTTTTCTTGATTGTGTCCAAAAATGGTGATTTTTGGATGTATAGATTAAGAGTTATGAATTTTATGGGAAAATACTATTTTAAAAGTAAACCCTTATAACTCCTTGTGGTTAACTCCAAAATTGGTGAAATTTTTATTGGGAGTACATGTATATAACAGAAGTATACTCTGTAAATTTCAGAATTTTTGGATAAAAGTACAATTTATGATAAATATCTAAATATTCGGCAGTTTTGGCCATATGAAAAATAGTAAATGAATTTTAAAAATTCTGAGAAAAATATATGTTCAATATGAGACTATATTCTGCTAAATCCCAGAAAAGAAAATTTGTTTGTACTGATTTGGTATTTTTCATGAAAATGAATTAGTTATGAGTAAATGAATTAAATATGTAATGTGAAGTAAGAAAATTGGAAAATAGGATTTTATGGCTTAAGAATCCTATATGAGGTATATGCAGATTTTTGATGAGGGTTTTGGTTATTGGTGATGAAATCTTATGAGTTTGGCATTTTAGAATGATTAAATGCATTAATTAATAAAGTGTAAACAATTAAAATAAATTGTTTATAAATTTAAGAAATGGTTAAAATATTGTGGTAGTATTAATAATATTAGATTATGAGATTATTAAGTGATTTATAACATTTGGATTAAAGGTGTTATGAAATCATTGATTTATGAATCTTACTCTTGAGATAAAATCTATATGTTGATTATATTATTTTTATTATCATATATAACATTCTTATAACCCTAAAGATGATATTTCTCTTTGACTTGAGTATAAAGATGGGTAAATTATTGGTATGATCGTGACTATGGGTTTCTCTTTGGCCGAGAGTGAAAAAAAGATGAATTGTTGGTAGTGTGATCATGACCATTGAATTTATAATTGAATATCTTTAGCTTAAGTGCAAAGGTGAATTGATCAATATGGTTATAATTATTGTTTATATAACTTCTGAAATGATTATATATTTCTTTGAGATATTAATATCTTTGGCCTGTAGTGCAAAGATGAATTATTGATGAATATCTTTGGCCCGTAGTGGAAAGATGACCTGTTGTTGAATATCTTTAGCCTGTAGTGCAAAGATGACCTATTGATGAATATCTTTGGCCCGTAGTGAAAAGATGAATTTATTAGTATGATTATGAATAGGAACTGTGATTTGATATAACCATGATCTTTGATGTTTCAAGTAAAGACAAGTGATGAAAATTATCTTTGTCCTGGATGAGAAAAAAAATTTAGAACTACAATTATGATTATGAGTTATACACAAGATTGTGGACAGGAACTGTTGATTGATGTTACAGAGATAAAACATTATTGGTGGACTTTTAACATGGAAAAGATAATAGACTTTATGGTCTATTTGACTCTTCTAATGGATTGCTCATTCCGCTGCAACTATGGTTGAAAAGTTTTATCATCTACCATATGTTCTAAATCTCTGATTTATTACTGATGAAGGCTATTGATAATTTAATTATCTTTAGTCATGATATTTTTTACTGAGCTAGTTGTGCTCACCCTTTTGCTTCACAATTCCTTTCAGGTAATAAGAGTGTTGCCGGGTTGAGCGGGGATAACAGGGGAATAAAACGGTGGCCTATATCTGTTGAGGTTCTCCCTAAATAGTATGGAAATAATTTTATTGAGAACTTTAGATAAGTGTGTCGTATTGTATACGTCATTTGATATTTAATTTTGGTGAACCGAATAGGGTGAGGTGAACCCAACTTTGGAAGGGTGTTTTGCCACTATCATACAAGATGTCTAATGACCTACGAGTTATCATAAGACATGGTTGTGCACATCCACTTGCGGAGTATATCTACGAGCACTACCTATATGATCTCGGAGTTTGGTTGAAACATAACGTTCAATTCGGAGCGGTGGAGATAGTTATATGTCAAGAGAAGACTCACCATTGGAAGGAACATGATAGTAATCTTCTCGTTTTTCTTTGGGGTCTATTGGATCAACCAAGGATAATTCTCTGGACATATGATATCTATCATAACTTAAATTCATGGCCTCCTATGTACGAAGGTTTCCTTGATCACTTCCCAAAGATTTTAATTTCTAAAACAGTTATTAACTGTACCTTTATGTAATGTATCATTGTGAGGTGTTGTCCATAGTTGGGACATGAGTCACAGTTGGTATTAAAACTCACAGTATATGTATTGTTGTATTTTGCATGACAATTGTAGTAATAAAGTTGTAGTTGTTTTCTGTACCATGTATTTGGCGACTCAGAATAGGTTGGATGGATTGGACCTATTTTGGGGGTGTCACACAAGACCCGATCAAATTATTGGGCAGGTCGGGTATTCTGACCAATTTTTATCGAATTTTAAAATTGGGGGCTAAATTGTATCAAATTAGGCACTTGATGTAGTAAATTGTAAGCCTAAATTCTTTGGGGGCCAAATTATGAATTTGATGGAACTTTATAAAACAGAAGTGTAATTAGCCCTTATTAATGTTTCATTCCTTAGAAATTAAATTAAAACCCCAACTCCTAAAAAGTTTAGAAGATAGGGTTAGTCTATAAATAAGAGGAGTATTATTATGGGATAGACTAATGCAACTCTTGCTTCTTGCATCTCTCTTGCAAGCATTCTCAAAACCTTAAGTAGTTAGGATAGATAGAATTAGGGCTCGCCACCCAAAATCCAGTAGAATCTAAATTCACATCTTCAATTAATTACTCTTGGTGGATCACCACTTGGGCATTGCACACTATTGTAGCTAACGTTGAATCCGAGAATTGGAGAGATCGTGAAGGAGAAAAGGATTAGAGTTTGAAGAACACATCAAATGGTTCATCATCTTCAAAGGTATAATATTTTATCCTTCCTCAATTAATAATATTGTATAAGGTAATTCTTGAGACTGCAGAAAAATTTTAAATATGATTTATGTCATGCTTCCGCTTTATTTAGAATTCAATTATCTACATATCTTGTTTCTGCAGACCAACAGTGATTTTCTATATTATTTTATCATTGTTGACTTTTTAAAGTCCAACATAAGATATTTTTAAACTCCAAATTGACATAAATTCTTTTAATTTTAATCAATAAAATGATGAATATTGTAAACTATATATATATATATATATATATATATATATGGGGACCGATCCATAGCTAATGTTGTCAACTTAAGGTTATCCTTACAACACATTGTGACCCTCCATCCGAAGATCGAACGGTTAAATAGAGGGCCCATCCGCATATTAGTTTCCAGTATTCCTCAGTTTAATACTGTGGACGGGAAAAATGTCCTAAATGCCCCTCCTTTACATATTCTCCATCCACAGTATTACACTGCAGACGCTAAGTATGGCTGGTCAATTGGCCAAACGACATCGTATTGGTCAAATTCAGTTTTTTTTAGTTTTCTATGCTCCGCAATATTAAATTTCGGATGTCAAATAATAGAGATGACTTCTTAAAGAGTTGAAAACTAATTTTTTTTAACTGCTTCAATTTGGACTCCTTCCGGATGATTGGAGAAAAATAAAATATGATACTTGAACTAGAATGTAAGAATACAATCAATCACCTTAAAAGAAAATATACGTACAAAAAATCAAATGAATGATAATTAAATCAACAAATATATCCATAAACATTCATAATTTAAAATTACCATTTAAATTTACCCCAAGATGGGTTTTTGTAGCTCGTGCTTCAATTTATTTAAAGCACTCAAACATACCAAAAATATATATAAAATTGAAATGGAGTGAAAAAGGATAGAAACCTGTTTAACAGCTCTATTAGAGAGGAATCACTACACGAAAAAAGTCTTGTATGCGACCTATCATCAATGACCGCGATCAACAGAGATGTGTATCAATGGGTCCGATAGTGGTCACACATAATCTGGTTGCTGGGTTGACACTAGCGACCACTATTAGCGACTGATATATAAGCGATCGCCCTATAGCGACCAATTCTGTCGCTAAGCTGAGTCACCGTGAGTCGGGTCTCAGAGGTGATGTGACCCACGTGTTAGCGACTAACATTAGCAACTGATGTTATCGTTAACACCCTCAAGCCATCAGCGGTCGCTGATAGTTATAAGCGACCGCATGCGGTCACTGATACTGAATTTTAAAAAAAATTATTTATTTTGTGGATTTATCAAAAAAATTGTACCTGTTTTATATCCCAACACACATCAATATCTATAAATAAACCAACATCTATACAAATCCATCGATATACATGATGAGTGGGTTATATACATACAAATAGACTATCTTTTGGGCTTAATTCTTTATTATCTTCAAGTATATTTAGTATCATTTTACTTGTTTTCGTGTTTGTGTTGTAGGAACTGGCTTTGTATGGTTAAAACAGAAAAACTTGGATCATTGTGGCATTTCTATAATTCTTGGTCAGGTGAATTTGTCAAGGCGGATTCCCTAGTGCATTGAATTCGCCGGGGCGAATTGGGCGGGAAAAAGACAGTTAGTTTATTCTGAGAAGTTGAAGCTGGAAAGGATTCTGATAGCTAATTTTTGGGAAGGGAACGTCAATGATAGAAAAGATACGTGGAGAGACAGAAAGACAAGAACAAACCCTAGATTGAATCAAGCTATTGGAGAATTGAAGCAAGGAAACAAGCAAGAAGGATTCGAGGCTAGAGCGGAGAAGAGACAAAGGATTGCCACACAATTTTTTCTCTCTTTCTTTACCTTTTACTTGTAATCAGAATGCTTTATCACTTGTGGAGTTTGGATTTTAATTCAATGATGTTGAACTAATTTTCTATTTAAGACTACAATGGATCTTGTTGTGTAACTGGGATTGACATGCTTCCGTATTAAGTTATTGAGAATTATTCTGGGATTGTCTATTATGATTCGTGCTTGAATATTAATTGCCTGGCCAGAAATTACCGTAGTAATCTATATGAACTCGAGAGATGGAGTATAGATTTAGACTTGATCATAATAACATGTGATTATGCTTTCTGCATGTAGTTGGAATTCATGATTTATGTCTAGGATAAAGATATACATATACATCGAATATAATCTAATAAAGAACTTGTTCTTAAAATCCTCTTTAATTGTAATTCACATAGAGATATAGTGGATTAGTTAATTAAGGTGTTCATCTTAATTCTATCGTTTGTGGATTTAAGTTGATTTGAGTATGATGCATTGAGAGATGGTCATATTTATTTATGTGTTCTTGATTAACAATCCGAAATAATTAACGTGGATTAACAGGAAGTGTGTTGATCTAAATGAAGCGATAAATGAAATTGTAGTCTTAAGTCTTCATTATCTGATTAAATCTTGTGGTAATTAGTTTAGATTTAATTAATTAGTTAATTTTACAAATTTCACAACATTGATCACCTGTTTAAAGAAACTGAGATAATACAAAATTGATGCTTGTTAGAATAGAATATAGTTTATTTTCTCTATGGGACGATACTCGACTATTCACTTTATTACTTGTTAACCACGTATACTTGCGTGTTGTGCTCAATTACATTTTGCCCAACAATTTTGGCGCCGTTGTCGGGGACTTTTAAACTATTTTTATTGCTTTCAATATAAGTTTAATTAAATCGGTTTTAGTTAAACACTTTTCTTTCTTTTTGTTTACTTCCTATTTCAGATACTCTTGAGTAGTGCATGCAAACTAGATCGAAGAAGCCAAAATTGTTGCCTTACGAGGACGACATTAAAAAAAGGTTTAATCGATTATGCAAATGGATTAAGGAAACTTGAGAGACATTAGAAACATCGGACATAATGGCAAACGAAGCTCAAAAGTCACTAAGGGATTATGCCAAGCCAAAAATTGGGGAGTTCCAATCGAGCATCACGAGACCAGCCATTGTTGCTAATTCCTTTAAAATTAAGCCGGGAACGATTCAAATGATTCAGAATTTGGTACAGTTTGGGGGAATGGCTAATGATGTCCCGAATGAACACTTAGTAAGCTTTTTGGAGATTTGTGATACGTTCAAGTACATCGGGGTAACGAATGATGTGAGACTTTGGTTATTTCCATTCACTCACTACCACCAGGCTCTATCACTACTTGGGATGACTTGGCACATATATTTTTAGCAAAGTTCTTTCCGTCGACGAAAATTGCTAAGATGAGGAACGATATTACTACCTTTGAACAACAGCATGAAGAATCATTGTACGAAGCTTGGGAGAGGTTTAAGGAATTGTTGATGAAATGTCCACATCATGGACTACCCATGTGGCTATAGGTTCAGACAATTTACAATGCATTAGGCAATAATACTTGAACCGACATTGATGCAGCATCAGGAGGAGCAGTTATGGCTAAGAGTTTTGATAAGGCATTTGAGTTACTAGAGACTATGGCAGCTAACAATTATCAGTGGCCGATTGCAAGGATGACACATCCTAAGCTAGCAGGGGTGATAAAAGTGGACGCAATGACAACTTTAGCAGTTCAGATGTCCGTACTTTAAAAGAAAATGGATGTAATTATAGGAGCAAACATTCAACAAATGGAATTTGTATGCGAGTTATGTGCGGGTTCACATCTAACTGAGCAATGTGAAATTAATCTAGAGGAAGTCCAGTTTGTGGGTAGTTACAACCATCCACCGAATCCATATCAAAATAGTTACAATCTGGGTGCGAGGAATCATCCTAACTTTTTGTGGAGTAATAATCAAAATGAAAAGCAAGCTCCACGACTATCATATCCTCTTGGGTTTTAGAATCAACAACAACTGACAGTTCAGCAACCAGAAAAGAAATCAGATTTGGAAGAACTGTTACTGAAATACATAGCTAGCAATGATGTGGTAAAAAAAAAGTCAAGCAGTAGCGATCCAGAATCTTGAGATCCAAATGGGACAAATGGCCATTGTATTGAACAACAGATCCCAAAGAGTATTACCAAGTAACACAGAAGCCAATCTGAGAAACGATGGGAAAGAAAAGTGTAATGTTATCACACTTCGGAGTGGGAAGGAACTAAAGGAGTTTAATGAGGAAGAATCCGAGAATAAAGGAGAGGAAACCAAAACATATAAAGGTCTAAAGATTAGCTTGAAAAAGGAAAATCAAATTTCAGTTGTACCTTCGGTGCCATTTCCATCACGATTGCTAAGTCAGAAATTGAAAAATCAGTTCACAAAATTCATGGATATCTTCAAAAAGCTGCACATTTACATCCCGTTCTTTGAAGCGCTAGAACAGATGCCAAGCTACGTGAAATTTATGAAAGATATTTTATCCAATAAACGAAGGGTAGGCGAGTTTGAAACTGTGGCATTAATGGAAGAGTGTATGGCAATTCTACAGAAAAAAGCTTCCACCAAAGTTGAACGATCCGGGGAGTTTTAATATCCCTTGTTCAATCGGTAGTCCATTTGTTGAGAAAAATTTATGTGATTTGGGAGCAAGCATGAACCTCATGCCACTTTCCGTATACAAGAAGTTGGGTTTAAAGGAAGCAAAACCAATAAATATCACCTTACAGCTTGCAGATAGATCGATCATGTACCCATTAGGTATAGTGGATGATGTACTAATGAAGGTCGATAAATTGATTTTACTAGCAGATTTTGTGGTGTTGGATATTGAGGAGGATAAGAATATTCTGATCATATGTAGGAGACCATTTCTTGCAACCGGAAGAACATTGATTGATGTAGCGAATGGAGAACTAACCATGAGAGTATTTGAGCCTGAGGTATAAATCAAAGTGTTTAAGGAACTCCCGATCTCGAGTGATAATAAAGAGTGCTATAGTGTTAATACATTTAAGGATACAACTCATAAATATCATCGAGAAGATGGTGCCTTAAAGACTCTCACTAGGGAACAAAGGCAAAATACTCATCCAACAGTTAAGATGAAAGGGCATATGGTGAAACGGTGTTGGTTGTGCGTGGAGTGCATCAAAATTTTCCAAACCATCCCGGCTGATCCAGACTTAAATAGGGAGTATTCAAACTGAAAGAATTTAAATCAAGCGCTTGATGGGAGGCAACCCAATCATTATTTCATTTTTAATTTATAGATTTCAAATTTTTTTTCAATTCATTAGAGTAGTTAGTATTTATTCTTAGGATAAGATTTAATCAATAATGGTTTTCATGAACAATCTCTGAAAGGCTCGCTGTAATCCGTGTTAATTGTTATCGTCACAGGTATTGAGGTTGTAATATACATATGGGAAGCCATCCAAAATGCTAAGACTGTAACAAAAATTAAAGAAATTTTTTTTAGAAAAAGGATGAATCCGCCCCGGCAGATTAAAATAACCTGGGGAAGCCTCCCCGACTGATATGGCTCTGTCCCAGTTTTCCCCCAACGAATATAGTGAGCGCCCCAGCGCCTAACTCTTTGCCCTAATGCACCCCAATGGATTCCAAGGCACACTCAATCCGCCCAGGCGGATTTAGCGAAATTCAGTTTTTAAAAAAACTCCTTCTGGCAGTCGATCGAATAATATTCCTCTCCATTCCAACTCAGACTCTCTTGCCCTACATATCGAAACCAAGCTATTATCCTACTCCCACAATAAATTGCACACGAATTCAAACTCCAAACTTCTTCCCAAACGCCTTCAATTGTACCATCAACTAAGTTCATCTTCCAATTAGGGTTCTATCAGTCCAAATTGGGAGATTTCATACGAATTGTTCTCTAAGCCGAATTCAACCAAGTCTTGGCCAAATTGAGTATTCTGAAAGGTTTCACTCCTAAATTGAAGCAACCATTACACAGAAGTCCAACATCAAACAAAGTATTCAATATAAATTTGTCAATTGCTCCTAGATAGTGAAAGTACTCTAATTGGATTTGCATTGTGGATATACATTGACTGTGAATTTGAATAGCATAAATTGTTGAACCATTAGAATCTGTGTTGGCTTGCTTTGACGTGTTTTTATTATTAATTATTGTAAGTGGCTCTGTAATTTGAGAATTGATTGTCAATCGAATTTGGGGGAGGTTTTTAAAGTTAAACTTCAGTCGGCAAACAAGGTATTTGACAGAGGGTTTCAAATAGTAGTCAGTTAGTTTGGGCAATATTCATCAATTTTTCCACCTAGTTTAGGCAGTTTGTGGGATTATTTGAGTGGAATTACATGGCACTTAAAAGGCCAAGAGGTGATGGACCTTCAACGTTAACACGACCTTTTGAGGTAGCGGGTAAAGCTCTAACTCCTGAGCGTGGGCTTCGCTCAAATGAATTTAATGGGGAAATGAGACACCAAATCATTCAGCAAGGATGGGATATATTCATTGATCAGCAGGAGCTGGCAGTGATAGCTATTGTAAAAGAGTTCTATGCAAATGCTAAGGACAAATCACCATTTGTAGTGATGGTTTGGGGAAAGATTGTTTCATTCAGTGTCGCCACAATCAATGAGTATTAAAACCTGAGGGCACCGATAATTTATGAATATTCGCAGTATTTGGAGCAAGGGCCAGATTATGAGAAAATTATGAAGGAGCTATGCAAACCTGAAATGACTTGGGCATCGAAAGGAGTTAGGGGTGGAACACTCTTTAGCACCAAAGACTTGAGTAGATACGGTAAGATTTGGTATGGTTTCCTCTGCGCGAAGCTTCTACCCTCTCAGCATGTCAGTGATGTTACAAAAGAAAAAGCTCCACTCCTGTATACCAGTGTGAAAGACTTCAAGATCAATGTGGGGGCTATTATTCAATTCTCTATGCGACGTTGCTTGAGAGGTCCTATTCAGGGGGGCTTGCCACATCCATCCCTAATATGTGGTTTGTGCCAGCGAGCTAGTGAGCTGGATTGAGATAGGGAGCAGATGAAGCCATACAATAACCTTTACTACTTTTGGATCACCGATTGATAAAGCGTTACAAAGTTTGGGAAGGGGGAGAGTCGCACCCACGTGGAATTGGTTTCACCTTTCCTTTTGCTTCCAAGGATGAAGAGGATGATGAGGAGCAAGCGTCAGATGGTATAGCTACTACCTCTTCATCTCGAACTAAGGTCCAGTTTAGAAGTCAATTCCGTAACCTGCAGAAATATATTGATGACAAGTTTAAGGAAATCAATAGAGATAATCTGAGGTTGGTAGAGTGACAAGGCCATATGTTTGAATATGAAGTGAGCTTCAACACGACATTGATTGAGATGTTTGCAAGAATGAATCCAATTGCTGATCCAATTCAGTTTTCAGTTCCGCAGCCACTGCCAACTTATCCACCACCAGAGTCAAACGAAGCGGATGAGGTCGAGCCCAACACTTGACCCTTCAAGGAAGTCCTCAGATCTTAAATTCTTTCTATTTCCATAATGAGGACATTGCTAAGTCTGAGTTTGGGGGTATTGCATGTTAGATAGTTGCATGTTTATTTCAATTATGTATGCATGTTGTTTAGTGATAGTTACATAGTATTTATGTTGCATTTTGTATTTTTCATGGTAATTCGTGTTGTGATTGCATTTTAGGATTAGTTGCATCTAGTTTTCTGATGTTGCATGAATCAAGTATGATAAGGTATAGTTATCTAAGTTTGGCCAATGATAAGACATTTTGGATAGTAGTGACTTGGGTAGAATAAAAAACCAATGTTTGGTGATAACCTTAAACCATGAAATTGAGTATATCTGTCTGAAATTCATGTTAACAAGGAAAGCACTTAATTGACTGATTGATCAATCTTAATTCAAATTTTAACATAATATGCTTATGGTGAGAAATTCAGGGATAAAAATTGATAAATCAGTGAAACATCTAGGAAGACTAAAACATGCAAGAAACTAAGTTTGGGAGTACAAGGGATATCGATATTTAAAAAAAACAAAAATGTAAAAGTTGTCTTAGTTTAACTCTGTGGCCTCTGTTACTCGAATAAGTAAGCCCTAGGGGTGTCTCTCTACACCCAGAGCCTTAAAACCATCTGGTTTGGGAGTCGTTGGTTGAAAATTCGCTAAAAGGGTAACTTTGAAAAGCCTAAGAGAGTTTAGCATTGCACATGTTAGAAAAAAATAAATAATCACTTGACTGGTTGAGTTTTGTGGCCTTTACTACTCGAATTATTAGATCCGTAGGGGTGTCATAGCACCTATTGCTCTAAAACCAACTGGCTTGGGAGTCATTAGTCGAAATCTTGTTACATGGGTAGTGAAAAGCCTAATAAAACTAGACATTGCACACGTCGGTGAACTAATAAAGGTAATAAACCTTGTTGATACCCCTTGGCTTAGCGTTTTGCTTGTTATAGTCGAATTGGATGTGTTCATCGTTGGAGTTAAGAAAAGTTGAAATTTCTTTCTAAGAAGTTAATTATGTCTATGATTTGAGTTGTGATTGATTTAAACAGTTGAGTATACATAACATGGATGATGACAGGTATATTGCATTGATTAGTTAGAGTTGGACACTTTGCATTGGATAGAAGTTTTTTTGAGATATATATGTTATCTTTGAGGCCTAAAAACTAGATGTTATGTTGCTTGATTATTTGATTCGTAGGCTTGTAGTTAGTTTGCATTTGCATTCGTTGTTTTTGTTTGAGGACAAGCAAAGTCTTGAGTTTGAGGTTATTTGATGAGTGAGTATAATACATACGAATCGGCTATCTTTTGGGATTAATTCTTTGTTATCTTCAAGTATATTTAGTATCATTAGTATCATTTTACTCGTTTTCGTGTTTGTGTTGTAGGAACTGACTTTGGATGGTTAAAACAAGAAAACTTGGATCAGGTGAATTCGCCAGGGCGGATCCCTTGTTCATTATATGCGTCGGGGCTAATTCATTATGTGAAACCGTCGGGGAAGATTCCCTAGTGCATTGAATCCGCTGGAGCGGATTGGTCAGGAAAAAGGCAATTAATTTATTCTAAGAAGTTGAAGCTGGAAAGGAGTTTGATGGCTGATTTTTGGGAAGGTAACGTCAGAGATATAAAAGTTACATGGAGAGACAGAAAGAGAAGAACAAACCCTATATTGAATCAAGCTATTGGAGAATTGAAGCAAGGAAGCAAGCAAGAAGGATTCCAGACAAGAGCGAAGAAGAGATAAATGATTGCTACACAGTTTTTTCACTCTTTCTTTAGCTTTTACTTGTATTCAGAATGCTTTATCACTTGTGGATTTTGGAGTTTAATTCAATGATGTTGAACTAATTTTCTATTTAAGACTACAATGAATCTTATTATGTAACTGGGATTGATATGCTTCCGTATTAAGTTATTGAGAATTATTCTGGGATTTATAGGGGAAATATATATTTGTCAGGGAACCGACGTGCGCATATGAGAAATATTAAATGTTATGCATGACATAGGGTACTTTTGGCTGATCACCTGTTGTACTCATTTTGTAGAATTATCAGTTTATTACTGTTAATTCTAGGAGAAGTTCATAGTCCTTAGTGACTGCTCAGTATTCATTACTTTGAAATCTTAAATTGATTAACCGTTGAATATTATTGATATATCCTGTCCATAACGACTACTGTTGTTAATCATCGATACTTCTTGCTATCTTGAACTATCATTATTGATATACCTTTGAGAAAGTTAAAACTACCTTGAATACCCTTATTGCTATATTACTTGATGGGAAAATTTGATGCTCATCCTTACTTTCCTTAAAACTTTCAGTTAAAGAAGAACGTGGTGAATCCTCTGGCAAGGACAAGGGTAAAGAGAAGGCTTTGGAGTAGTTATTTCCATGATGCTAGGAATGTACTATATTTAGTTATACAAGAACTTATTTATAATAAGCTATGTTTAGTTTAAGTTATATTCTATTAGTCATGGTTGCAAGACTTTGGGACAAGAGTAATTATGTTATATCAATGTAATTTATTCTATTATTCCGCTATGTGAGATATTGATTTATTATTAGAGTTAGTACGTGACAACCAAATTTGAGACAAGTGTGGTCTGAATTTGGGGGCGTCACAAGTTGGTATCAGAGCCATAGTTATAAACCTTAGGAGCGAGAGTCCTTAGATTATAACTTAGGAGAACTTAGAAGATAGAGAGGGATGGAACTTATATAGAGTTTTCCTAGAGAGAGATTTAGTGTGTTATGAAATATAATTTCATTCTATACAATGAACTTATGTTTACTTAACATTCTAATGGAGTTGTTGTTTGTTTGTCTTATGTTGGTGGTTGTAGGATGACTGACATGGGAGGACCTAGTCGAGTAGTAGAGGAGGAGCCGCGTGACATACACGTGGTATATGAGGCACCATTGATAGCGGAGCCCATATCGGTAGTGGCCCCTATCGATGATGATGACGAGGAGGAGGAGATGGAGCCATTACCTGAGGAGTCTGATCCAGAGGAGAAGCCTATGGAGGAGGAGCTTGTGGGGGATGAGCCCGTGGAGGACTCCGACGAGACTACTTTCGAGGATCGGATGTTGGGGTAGTATGAGGAGCAAATTTTGGAGTTAGGATGTAGAGTTGAGGAGTTAGAGGCTAAGGCTAGGGAAAGGAAGTCCGAGTTCCAGAAACTAAGGGACGAGGACCATCAAAGAAAGTTAGTGATGCAGGAGATGGAGGTGGAGATTGCTCACCGCAAGGAGGCAGGGATCCAGATGGGGACTTTGTTTCACGGGTCGGTGGCTAGGAATGTAGAGCTGGCAGGGAAGTTGGAAGAGATGGAACAGAGAGAGTTGAGTGAGAGGACTAAGAAGGAAGCACTCCGTACTCAGCTAGAGATGGAAGTGATGGATAGGATCCACTTCGAGGAGAAGTGGGAAGAAACTAATGATCAGGCTAATGACTTAGAAGATGAGGTGAGATGTAAAAGAAAGAAGATGAACAAGATGAGCTATGTGTTACGCACAGCTATGGAGAGATTGATTGATGGGGTAAATCACTACCCGATAGAGCAGGGACAGACCTGGCACACCATAAGCCGAGATTTGGTGGTACACATTACTCAGAAGGAATACCAGAGCGCTGTGGAGCGTGGGATGTTAGATTAAGTCTAGATGTAGAAGCTTACTAGTTGTAGTATTTTAATTATGTGATGTTTAATTTGTTGTTGTAATCTCAGTCTTTTGTGTAAGATGTGAGATAGTTGTAACCCCAAGCTTTTGAAAAATGTTAGAGGGGTAGTATGTTAGTGATTGTCCCCGTCTTTTGTGATATTAGGTGTGACGCCCCCAAAACAGGTATACATCACCCATCTTGAGTCGCCAAATACATGGTACATAAATCAAATACAAACTTCTTTAATACAACTATCGTGTAAAAATACGATAAAACATAGCTGAGTTTTTAACACGAATATTGTCTTCTAGACAATATCCATACTCAATGAAGTGTTCATTACAATTATTATCACACTATTTCACATAATAGTGAGGACTACTAAAGCCACTTATCCTGGACCATCACTCCATTCCCCGACTCGTCCCAGCTATATTCTCATTTCCTAAAGAGAATAATGAAAGAAAAGGGTGAGCTCAACTAGCCCAGTAAGAAATATTATGACTAAGATAATGCTGAATAAATTATCCTTAGCCTTCAACAATGTTAAACTGATAGAATATAATAGACAACAAGTTTTAGATCAACAACTGCAGCGGAACAAGCAATCCATTAGAAGAGTCAAGTTGAGCATGATATCTACTATCTTCTATGATTTAAAAAGTTTTTTCATCAAATTTATCGCTAAGACTCAGCTTAATAAATAAACCACATCATCGAATCATCTTTGCCCTACGGGCCAAGGATATTCATGTAATCACCAATGGTCATGATTATACCGAATAATCCATGGTCATAATCATACCAACAACTGTCCATCAATGCACTACGAGCCAATGAGGACTTTTACCATATCATTTGTAACATTACGGTCATGATTATTATCTTGAATGATCCTCGTCATAATCATACCAATCAACAGTCCATCTATGCACGTAAGCCAAAGATGACTTTCATCACAATATAAGCATGAGGATGATGACAATGATATAAGCAATAATCAAATGAAATCAAATCAAATCAAATGAAATCAAGGAAAAATATTAAAGACTTTAAATTTATTCAGAGTTTAAAAATATCCAAATTATCAACATGATACTGCTTTGTTGAGTAAAATTCAAGAATAATATTCATGTACCAAAAATAATTTGGACAGAAAAGAAATATATTTTTCGGGTAAATAGTATCCCGTGAATAGTACCCTTTGAATAGTACCTCGGGAATAGTACCCCAGCATGAAAAGTATCCCAAATACCCGAGTAAATAATATTCGGGTGAATAGTAACCCAAGAATAGTAACTCGTGAATAGTATCTCGGCATGAAAAAGTGCCCCGAATAATTCGAAAGAGAATAATATTTGAGTGAATAGTAACCAGGTGAATAGTAACCCATAAATAGTAACTCATGAATAGTATCTCATCATGAAAATATCAATAATTATCAAGAAAGCTCAGAATAATATTTTCATGAAAAGATACTAGATGAAGCGCAAATATCAAGGATATTCTACTAATTTCATTGAGTATAGAAGCCAAAACTTCAACAAAATGAGTATAGAATTCAAAATCTAAAACGAAATAATATTATTTACATACTACGTAGTATGGAAGAAAATATTATTTCAAGCTTAATATTGAACAAAAATAACATCCCTTGAGCGAAAATAATATTCCAACTAATATTTAATCTAATATAATATTCCTAATGAATATTGAACGAAGATAATATTCTTTATGAATATTGAACGAAAATAATATTCATACGAATACGAAAAATAATATCTCTTCAGAATATGAAATAAATAATACCCCTTACCTAGGAAGAAGACTGGATACTGGAATAGTGAAGTAGCAGACTTCTCTTCTTCTATCTCTATATAGCTTCTCTCTCTATAGCTTCTCTCTCTATAATTGTTCTTGTGAGTCTTAGTGAATTGGTGAGAATGAAGGAAGAATGAGCTTCTATTTATAGAAAAATATAGTTTCGATAATTGCACGTTTTGGGGCTCAAAATATTATAGTATAATACCTTCATCTTTTCCATTATTTTTAATTTAATCCTACAAGTATTATCATGTAAATCAATAGTACAATCATGTGACTCAATAGTTCTATACATGTGAAAAAAATAATTACAGTATAGTACCTTTATCTATATCTCCATTTTTAATTTAGTCATGCAAGTATTATCAATCTTGCACCACCTCCCTTAATAGTACATGCATGTGAATCAATAGTACACACATGTGAATAAATAGTTATAAGCATGTGAATTAATAGCAATTAATTGCTCATTTATCCGATTAATTACCCGATTGGTCAATATAACTTCCAGACATCAATTATTATCGGAATAGATGTCGATTTCCACTAACACTAATAATCTCAACACAATGGAAATATTAATTTCATCTTTAATCAACACGAACATATTCATCATTAATATTATAACTCATAATATTTAACAACCAGATCATTCCCAGGAAAGAGGGGGCTTTCCGATAAGGATTTCTCCCTATTGGCACGCAATTAGGTGACCAAACCTCTCCTCGACAGAAATTTCTAGACATCGTTAATATTGCAAATAATAATATGAATAACTTTATCGTCTCAATTATTGATTTAATAATAATAAATATTATGCAGATGATACTGTGACAATAATTGAATCAATAATATGAGAGATATTATGCAACAATTACTGTAGCAATAATTGAGTATAACTGAGTGACTTCTCACGTAAGCATCAATAATCAATACCGCGTGCTACTATGAAATCACGCGTATTACTATACTTTTACCACTGAGTAGTTCAACAGTCTAACAGTAAAAATTTCGCCGTTATTTTTATAAAAAGATTATTTCTGTCGCTTTCTATATCCGACAGTTATTCCGTTGCAGGGTCCACCAATGATTGTGTCATCGTACAAATATTCTCCGATAAAAAGAATATTCCCCGACCAAACGAATATTTTCCGACACAACGAATATTTTATAACAACTTGCTTACTTTGAAAAATTTTCAAATATCACCCTTAATTTTAAACTTTTATCAATTTAACTATTTACCAAAATAGAAAAATTGAATACTTTTATTTCATAATATTCGGGATCTCGCATTAGGGGATAGGTTGTGTCATTTATAGAAGTATGCTAGAGATAATCATGTAATGTAACGATTTGGCATATGAATATAAATGATCTTATTCCAGAAATGTGTTATAAAATGTTATTCTTATTGAGAAATGTTTAAATAACATAATATGATAATAATAAAAATGAAACTTTTCTGATGCAGAAAAATGTCGCCCAGACGTAGACTAGGTGCACCGGAAGAATCGGTTAATGATGAGAGAGGACCAATAGACCCGATACAGCGACTAGTAGATTTGTTAGGAGAAGCTCTTAGGGGAAGAAATGAACCAGTACAACCCAATCCCCAGGCTGTACCAGTTACAAACTTTAAAGATTTTAGGAGTGTAGGACCTCCGGAGTTCGTAGGTACTACCGATCCTATCGTGGCTCAGACGTGGATCAAGGAAATGGAGAAAGCTTTCACCATCGCTCGTGTGGGTGAAAACCAGAAGACGGCATTTGCGACCTACATGATGAGAGGCGAAGCGAACTATTGGTGGGAGGCGAATCAGTAGAGAGCGGAAGAAGGAATAGTAACTTAGGAAAGATTTAAGACTACGTTCTTCAAGAATTATTTCCTAAAGAGCATGAAAAATAGGATGGAGGTGAAGTTTTTAGAACTTAAACATAGGGATATGACGGTGGCGCAATACGCGGCTAAGTTCAATGAACTAGCCCGGTTTGCAGAACACCAAGTGGTAGATAAAGAGAGGAAAGCGAGGCATTTCGAACAAGGACTGAAGCCTTGGTTGTTTAACAAGGTATCGGTTCTTCAGATCGATTCTTTTGCAACATTATTGGAAAAGGCTATTATTGTAACAATCCAGAATTTCAAATTGTAATATTAAATATTTATTGAATAATATAAATATTTATTTGAGGTGTTCATTGTTGAATAAATATGTTATTGATGTGACGGTTGTGAATCTAAATTTATTAGATAATATTCTAAATTAAATTAATATATAATTTAGAGAGTTGTAATATGTCATGAAGTGTTATATTGTTAGTTAATAATTTAAAATGGTATATTTAATTAAAATATGGTATGTGATTAATTTAATTGGTTAATGTTGGATATGGAAATCCAAATAAATAAGATGTAATTATAAATTATAAACTAAATTATTTATTAAAATGAATTAAAGGAGTTTAATTTAGTTTTTGCCAAACAAGGCTTATATATATTAATTCTTTAAAATTTAAAGGGTTTTGCCAAACAAAGCCTTATGGCTTTTGGTTTTCTAATTTTTGAATTTAAATAAAATAAATTAAAATAATAAATATAATATATTTATATTATATACGTTAATTAGTAACTGATATTTTATTAAGTTGGCGTATTAAGGTTTAGCAGTTTTGGTTTTACGCCTTAAAGCTATCGATGTGTTTTTTTTACGCATTCTAGTTTGCTAGCCTAGAGATTACAGAGAGTTGAGAGAATTTGAGAAAGAGCTTGTGCAGAGAAGAACAATTCCAGTGTGTTTAGCAAGGATTTCTTTTAAGCAACAAAAGGTATGTTCTATACCCTTATTATACATATATGAAATTACGACATAGCTTTGTT
This sequence comes from Panax ginseng, assembly GCA_020205605.1. NCBI lineage: Eukaryota > Viridiplantae > Streptophyta > Magnoliopsida > Apiales > Araliaceae > Panax > Panax ginseng. The sequence continues at coordinate 25,933,887 of CM035134.1, read as the reverse complement.
TGTGTTCTATGAAATCAAAATTGGTGAATTGTGGATATATACTTGGTAATTGTGATGATACGTGTTTATAATGCTAGAGTTTATGTCAAACAAGGAAATCGCATGTTAATTTTGGATAACAGTAGAAAATTTTGACAGTATATGTATTTTCATATAGTTCATGAAAAGTATCAATTTTAGTGGCTAATTAGTATGTGAAATTGTAAATTGATTCTAGTATATGTTAGTTCATTAAGAAACGAGCATAATGTAATTTGAACAAAGCAATTTGGCCAAGTATAGAGATTATAGTGTGAATTTTTGGAAGAGATGTCAAAAATGGTGTTTATGTATGAAAATATGAAATTTAAGAAATTAAACTAGTTTTAGTTGATGTTAAATTGTTCTAATTGGTTAAATACGTTGGCAAACATGTTTGCAATAGTTTTATGTCAATTATTTGTGTTAATTTTACTGTTTGGTGGGTGAAATTCGTGTTAGTTGACTTAAGAAAAGTGTCGTAACCATGTTCTCGCAAAATCGAATTGCGTAAATAGCTGTTCTTGTGATCTCTTGGCGAGGATCGCATGCGCATGCATGGAATGCCATAATCGAAAGATAAAACTAGCGGCGCACATTCAAAGACTTCATCATGCATAAAGTGAAGTCTGTTAATTATGCAGACTTTGGACGTTCAATGTAACTTAGCTTAATGTTAGGTTAATGTGAGAACCATGTAACAACAAGGTTAAACAGAGTCATGTTATGTGGATTATAAATTCAAAGTTGTAAAAGTGATTAGTAAGTTACGAACGCATTATGTGATAACTTAGTTTATACAATGAATGTTAGATAAGTGTTGTGATGTTAACACTTGGGAATTCTGAATTATATATGGTAGCATATGACTTGTGCTAAAATAACAAGTTTAGCTAGTAATGCGTTTTATATTGAAAAGTGAATATTAGTATGTCTAATAGATATTGTGGTTTTAATACTGTGTATAGGTGAACGTGAGTTTTAATATTATAGCTTACGCTCGAGGCAAGTTTTCTAACTCTACACTTTCGTTGAGCTAGTTCTATTATTACATTGTGCAACTTTATTCTTTTGATTAAGCAAGTTTCTAAACTTCTCTTTTTATATTCAGCAAGCTTCTTACTTTAAACTTTCATTAAGTGAACTTTTGTATTCCTAGTCATTATTTGAGCAAGCTAGCTATGACTTTAACTTTATTCGAACAAGTTTGAATTCCAATATTTATTGATGCATTTTAACTTGTTTATTGTTAGACAAGTTTCTTTATTGTCATTCGGATATTATGAATACATTTTTCTTGAATTCTAATTTCTAATGTTGAACTATCTTATCTCATTTACTAAACACAAGCTATTCTCATAATGAGCAAGCTTTATTTTCAGCTTGATATTATTCAAAGTATAATCAATAATTCATAGTTCTAGCTTAATATTATTCAAGCAAGGTTTGTTGTCATCCAATACTTATGCTTCGTAGTTGTTTCTAAGCATGAATTCAATATATAGTTAGTTCGCTTACAATTATTCATTGTCCCATATTATGTTATTATTGAACAACTGTTGTGTTGGTTTACACTATTGATTCAACTAGTTCTCTAGTTGATGATCGTTAAAACTCTAAATTACCCTTGAAAGCTTATCCAAACCAAACTTTCTTTGGTGCGGACTTGTACTCTAAATACTGAGATGAACAACCCTATTATTATTAGGGGATAATTTACGCTTAGCGTTGAAATATTTGTGCACAATACATTGTACGAAGGGTTGATCCCCCTAAGTACGAGGAGTCCTTATAGTCTTATGACTGTTAAAGTTGAAGTTGAAAGATTACTTGCAACTGTGGACATAGTTTGTGGTCTCATGACCCTCAGTTTTATGTATTCCATATTTTGATTCCAGTCGTTGGTTATTATTGATAGAGTACTATTCAGTTTTTGATGAGCCCATCCATTGGCAGTTATTTCATCCTTGTTGATTCATTGTTATATCTAGTGAACAATTGTTTTGCTCACTTTTGCATATTTATACACTTATTACAGCTAAAGTTGAGAAGGTAGATGAGCCTTCAACTAGCAAAGGAAAGGGAAAAATGTACAAATGATGCAGACTTGTAATTTTTATTTAATTGTGATAATGATAGACTTTTATATAATGATGTGATGTAATAAATTATTTCTGCACTTATATGATGTTTAAAGGTTAGACATCCTGGGATGTTTATGGATTAAATGATGTAACCCTATTTAAAGGGATGATTTATATTTTAAATATTATTTTATTTGGGTAGATAGTATAAATGTATGAATCGTGAATACCAAATCTTGTGGGAATGAAGTACCTAGATTTGGGGGTGTCACAATTATTGTAGAGGGAGGTAGTGAAGCTTTGAGTTTGTACAATAAAGAGAAGAAGAGTAAGAATACAGGCAAAGATAGTCGTGGAGGAAGCAGTAGCGGAGGGAGTAACTTAGGAAAGAGAAAATGGGAGAACAACAACAACAACAACAACAACACAACAACAACAAGAATTTTAACAATCAAGTAGGGAAGTTTCGGGGAGAATTTAAGAAGAAGGCGGAAGGATGCCCAAAGTATGGAAGGTATCACCAGGGCGAGTGTTGGAAGGGGCACAGTGTTTGTTACAACTGTGGACAAGAGGGGCATATTGCGCCGAACTGCCCGAAGTCGAAGAAGATCAAAGGTTGTTTCGCTTGTGGATCGGCAGACCACCTGATCAAAGATTGCTCGAAGAAAGGAAGTAGCGGAGGAAGCGACCATCAAGGAGAAAGCGACAAACTGATGATTGGTAGACCGATGCCATCCAACCATCCAACTGCCAGACCGTTTAATATGACCGTCCAGGATGCATTAGCTGTGAAGGACGTGGTGTCAGGTATCATCCCGATTAATAATATAAATGCGCATGTATTATTTGATTCGGGTGTCACTTGTTCTTTTCTGTCAAAGGAATTTGCTAGTCGAATTAATTTACCCCGAGAACGATTAGGAAATCCTTTGAACATAGAAGTTGCGAATAAGGAAGTAATCCCTGTAGAATATGTTTCGAAATTGTCGCGCGAACATTAGAGATCATGAACTACGCGTAGACTTGATTCTGATAAGAATGGGAGAGTTTGACGTAATATTGGGAATGGATTGGTTGTATAACCATGCTGAGATAATTGATTGTCAGAATAAAAGTGTAAACCTTCAGACTCCGAATAAGTCTAAGGTAGTGTTTTATGGTAGCTCATCGCTTAAGCAATCATGTTGTCTTACGATGATGCAGGCCAAGAAATTGTTAAGGAAATGATGCGCGGGTTACTTAGCATACATTGTTGATACTCAGAAAAAGGGAGTAGAAATTAAGGATATACCTGTAGTGAGAGAATTTCAAGATGTATTTTCGAACGATCCGAATGGTCTTCCGCCAGACAGAGAAATCAAATTCGTAATAGACTTAGCACCGAGAACGACACCGATTTTGAAAGCCCCATATCGTATGGCGCCAGTAGAAATGAAGGAATTAATGATACAATTGCAAGAGTTGCTGGATAAGGTTTACATACGACCGAGTGTGTCTCCTTGGGGAGCACCAATGTTGTTTGTAAAGAAGAAGGATGGATCGATGAGGCTCTGTATTGATTATCGAGAATTGAACAAAGTAATAATTAAGACTAGATATCTGTTACCAAGGATAAACGACCTTTTCAATCAACTGAAGGGAGCGAAGTGTTTCTTAAAGATAGATCTACGAACAGGTTATCACCAGTTGAAGGTACTGGAGGAGGATGTATCAAATACGGCGTTTCGAACTCGTTATGAACATTTAAAATTTTTGGTAATGTCATTCGGGTTGACGAATGCTCCAGAAGCATTTATGGACTTGATGAACCGAGTTTTCAAGCCATTCTTAGATAAATTTGTGGTAGTTTTCATCGATGATATATTAATTTACTCAAAGACGGAGGAAGAACACGCCAAACATCTGAAGATGGTTTTGGAGGCACTAAGAAAAGAGAAGATGTATGCAAAATTTTCTAAGTGTGAATTTTGGATGGAGAAAGTTCAATTCTTAGGACACATGGTGGATAAGGATGGAATTTTAGTAGACCTGGCAAAGGTAGAGGCAGTGAGTAATTGGGAGCAACTAAAAATTCCAATCGAAGTAAGGAGTTTGTTAGGGTTAGCTGGGTACTATTGAAGATTTATCCAGCATTTTTCTAAGATAGCAACCCCATTGACTAATCTAATAAGGAAGACGGTTAAGTTCGTGTGGACGGACAAGTGCGAAGAAAGTTTTCAGGAGTTGAAGAAGAGATTGAGTGAGGCACCTGTATTATCATTACCAGATGATACGAGAGGATTTGTGGTGTATAGTGATGCGTCGCATAGAGGACTGGGTTGTGTGCTAATGCAACATAGCAAAGTCATTGCGTATGCGTCACGACAATTGAAAGATTACAAAAAATGATACCCTACTCATGACTTAGAGTTAGCGGCAGTAGTTTTTGCGTTGAAAATTTGGAGACACTATTTGTACGGAGAGAAATGTGAGATATATACGGACCATAAGAGTTTGAAATATATCTTCACATAGAAGGAGTTGAACATGCGTCAAAGGAGGTGGTTAGAATTAATCAAGGATTATGACTGTGATATTCTTTATCACCCGGGGAAGGCAAACGTACACGTTAAGTAGGAAAGGAAGGGAGAAGTTGTTTCAACTAACAACCCAGGAGGCGTTAATAAGGGATATGGAGAAATTAGAGATAGAGGTAAAGGAACCAAAGAGGTCTGAAGAAAGGTTATTTGCAGTAGAAGCTCGTCCAAGCGAAAGGAGCGATAGACGGGAGCTACCTTAATTTCTTAGAGCTACTGAGCTACGAGTTTAGAGCTTGAGCTAAGGAGCTAAGGAGCTCACCTTCCCGAGGGAGGAGTTGGACAAAATAAAGAAATCACAAGAAAAGGATGAAGAGTGCGAGAGAGTCAGGAAAAGGATCATAGAAAATGAGGAAGAAAAGTTCAAGGTGGATAGAGACGGTATTTTAAGATTCTAAGAGAGAGTGTGGGTGCTAGCGGTAACCGGGCTGAGGGAAGAAATTTTACACGAGGCACATAATATGATGTATTTCGTTCATCCAGGAGGCACGAAGATGTACCGGGATTTGAGGAAACATTTCTAGTGGCCTAATTTAAAACTAGAAATTGTGGAGTGCGTTAGTAGATGTCTTACGTGTCAACGGGTCAAAGTAGAGCACCAGAGGTCGAGTGGTTTACTCTAACCATTGGAAATACCAAAGTGGAAATGGGAGCATATTACGATGGATTTCGTGGTAGGGCTTCCAGTCACGTAGAAAGGTTTTGATGTCATTTGGGTTATCGTAGATCGACTAATGAAGATGACTCATTTTCTACCGATTAAGATTCGATATAGTTTAAATCAACTGGTGAATCTGTACGTAAAGGAAGTTGTTTCACGACATGGAGTGCCGGTATCGATTATCTCTGATTGAGATCCACGCTTCATGTCAAAATTCTGGTAAAGCATGCAAGAAAGGATGGGAACACAGTTGAGGTTAAGTACCGCTTATCATCCGCAGACGGATGGACAAAGTGAACAAACGATACAAACGTTGGAGGACATGCTTAGAACTTGCGTGATGGACTTCAAAGGAAGTTCGGACGATCACCTACTCCTAGTAGAATTTGCATATAACAATAGTTATCATGCGAGTATAGGCATGCCACCGTATGAAGCTCTTTACGGGAGAAAGTGTAGAATGCCATTATGTTGGGATGAAGTTAGAGAGCGAAAGATACTATGGCCAAAATTAGTATAACAAACCACAGACGTGGTGACATTGATAAGAGCTAGATTAGTAGCTGCACAAGATCGCCAGAAGAAGTATGCAGACTTACATCGTCAGGACCGCGACTTTGAAGTCGGAAGTCACGTTTTCTTAAAAGTATCTCCCTAGAAGGGAAAAATACGATTCGGTAAGAAAGAAAAATTGAGATCGAGGTTCATAGGACCATTCGAGATACTGAAGCGAGTGGGGCGAAGTGGCGTACAAAGTTGCATTACCACCTGAGTTGGAGCACATCCATAACGTGTTTCATATCTCCGTGTTGCGTCCGTACAAGACTGACTACAAACACGTTATTTCTTATGAGCCCATTCAAATAGAGAAGAATCTGGCATATGAAGAAATTCCTGTTCAAATATTAGATAGAAAAGAGCAGACATTGAGGAATAAAAGTATATCTTTAGTGAAAGTGCTTTGGCGAAAGCACGATGCCGAGGAGGCCACGTGGGAATTAGAAGATAAGATGCAAAGGAATTATCCCCATTTATTTGTGTAACCTTGTACCAATTCCGAGGACGGAATTTTTATAAGGGGAGAGAATGTAAGAACCAAGAAATTCTTGAATAAATAATTAATTTAATATAATAAGAGAATGAATATTTATTTGAATATAAATATTGATGTGTTGAAAGATGAGTAATTCAATTAGAAGAAATTAAATGTATATGAGGATTGAGAATGGTGGAATGCCTTGTGTGACATAATGAGGAATGAGGAAATTCACTAAGTGAATTATAAGAGAAATAGTTATTAAGAGGAAGGTTAATTACGTGTGATTATATGATTTCACATAAGGAATGAATAAACTCTTAAACTAGTAATATCACCAATATAGAAGTTAACTCATGTCATGTAAAACTAGTATAGTGATAGAAGTTAGAACTGGCTTAGAGCTAAACCATTTTTGGCATCGCCAGGACCCCACAAGAATTCGCCTCCCAAAGAAGACAAACTAGCGCAATTACCTTGAGGCTGGCCTCGGGAAAAGTTGGTTATTACTGTAGAAATTAAATGGGACATGATTGAAATGTGTGACATTAATAAAATCATATGATAAGAATACATTCTAATGATATAAGGTACCAAGTAGTACAATGAAATCATATGTGACATTTTAATACAGAAATAATTAAGTAAATGTGTATTCCAGATAGAACTGAGCAAAAAATGGATATAACCGAATTGTCGAACCGAACCGAGCCAAAATAATTTAACCGATTTTTTTTGATAATTTAGTTATTTTCACTATTTCGGTTATATCCTATTTTTTTTACGGTTTTCGATTAGCTTATACGGATATTACTTTTGGGTTATTCGGTTAACCCAAAAAATCGAACAACATTTAATTAATCATTACTATTTACTATTTACTATTTACTATTTACTATTTACTATTTTAGCTATATAGATGTAGTACTGAACATTTATGATTTAACTTAATGTATTCATGTAGACTCGAACTCTTAAGTCTTAGCCCATTTAATTTAGACTACTGGCCTACTGCTCACTGCTCAGTCCTTCTCCTTCTCCACTCCAGTTCTCCAGTCTCCTTCTCGTCCAGTCGTCCTTACTCAGACCTCAGTTACTCCTTACCTTCTCAGACCTCAGTACTCTCTGTCTCTCTCTGTCTCGCAGAGTCTCAGTCCTCAGTCCTCACTCCTCAGATCAGATCTGTGATCTATCTCATCTCAAGTATCAAGTCTCGACTGTCTCGTCTTCTTCTCGAACTCTCAGTCTCAGAGACTCAGATCTGAGATCTCTCATTTTCTCAAGCCTCAAGTGTCAAAGACGAACTCGCGAACTATTGGCGCCGGCGACCCTTCGTCGTGAACTCTCGAACTCTCAGATCTGGGCGCCGGCGAGGCGGCGACAGCTTTCCATTTGTTAAGGTAATTTTTTTATTAACCTTTACTAAATTCTTGAAGACCGATTGCTTTTTAGTGCATCTTTTTAGTGTATTTATTTTTGTGTAATTGTGTATGTGCATGCGTAATTTCTGAGGTTTTGAAAAGAAATTAGGAAAAAGTTGATACTATGTTTTTGTTCCTTAATTTCTCAGGAAAAAGTTGATACTTTGTTTTTGTTGATGATTGTATATTTTATTTGTACATATAGTTTTCTCCTTATCTGTTTTCATGCTTGAGATTGATGAGGCATGAGTACTGAAATTTGAGTCATTTTGATCTGACATCTGAACTGCAGCTACTAGTTGTGATGAAGAAAAGAAAAATTAAACAAAAATGTCGGACAAGAAAATAGCCTTGAGAAAGTTATGCAAATAAGCTGACTCTTGAAGAAAGTTATGCAAATAAACACATTTCAAAGCTGAAAGTGACTCTATAATCATTACTTCATGAAGAATAACTTTCAAAGTTGAAATGTGTTCATGTATAACTTTGAAATGTAATAAACACAAATGTCATAATCATTACTTCATGAAGAATAAGCTGAAAGTTATGCAAATAAAGTTATGCAAAGTTATTTAAAAGTCAATTTATGTTTAACTCTACTTACATGAAATGTCATAAACACATTTCAAAGTTATACATGAAGAATAAGCTTAGTCCATCAATTTATTTGCAACTGATGTAGTTTCTTTCTTTTTATTCATTGCAGTTTGGAAGTTGGCTCAGTTGTCTCATGCTCATTGACTGTTGTTGCAGTTTGGAAGTTTGCTATTGAGTGTCTCAGTCAGTAAGTTGATGTTGGATCATTCAGATTATGGTGTAATTTGTCTTGTTGGATCATTTCTATTTTTGTTATTGCTGTAACTGTTAGTATTGTCTCAGTTGGTGACTTGGTGTTGGTCCTGTTGGTGACTTGGTGTGATGGTGTCTCATACTCTCATTCTGTCATTCATGTTTTTGTTATTGTTCTTGGTGTTGGACCTGTTGGTCTGTTAAATCAGTTGGTGTTGTCTCAGTTGTCTTAAGACTCTCAGTTGGTGTTGTCCTGTTAGATCTTTTAGATGTCTGGTTGTTGAATTGTTGATTGTTGTTGATTCAGAATTTCAGATTATGTTATTTTTTTTATTGATGTTGGATCATTCATGTTGTGTACTCAGTACTGTTAAGTTAAGCAAGCAAGAGTAAACTGGTAAATACGGTTATTAACCGAATAACCGAATAATTAGTTCGGTTATTCGGTTATTCGGTTATCGTGTATTTCGGGTAGTTGTTCGGATATTAAAAACAGAGTAAATTCGATTTTCGGTTATAACCGAACTGTGTATTCGGTTCAATTATTAACCAAATGCTCACTCCTAATTCCAGAAAGTGGGAAAGGAATTAAATGTTTAAAGTGAATATTTAATATTGAATAATGTTATAATGTGGTTATGTGAGTAGTAAAAATAATTATAGGAGATACCCGGATAATAATACCTAACTACATTATTTTATTATGTGTACCTAATATACATGGATTATATGATGTGAGTACATTAATAATCCCTACTTTTCCTAATATAGTAACAATTTTACACTAAAATTTCATTTATGGGAATTAAAGTAACTAAACTGAGCAAGTTAAGCACGTTGCTGGGAAATAAACTCATCAGTTGCTCCAACAGTACATGAACAGTAACCTATCACCTAATTACGTAACTTCCAAGCAGTAATCATTGGCTAGAAGGATGGCTAATGTTGGGTAGTTAAATAACTCTTAGATAACCAGTGTGTTTACTTTCTACATCATAAATTACAACCTTAGTATAAACTCATTGGCCAGTCCAAGTTTCCTTTATAAATAGCAGTTCAATTCTCAGTTTTTACATTGATTTGTTTTGTCTGTTGAAACTCTGATAAATTAAGTTTGAGTGTTTGTGGTTCAAAGAAGAGTCTAGCAATCTCAGAAGGAAGAAACTAAGTATACTAAGCTTCAAGAGGTATAAAAATCCTAACTTTTGTACTTAGTTGGGTTTTGCCAAATTATTAAAATTTCTTGAAATTCTCTGTCCATCAATGTGAATTAGCATGCTATCATGTGTTTAGGAAGTATGTGTACATATATGGAACCTTTAATGATGGAATTGAACATGTTTAAACCAAGAAGAATCATTGTTGTTTGATGCTCTGTAAAACAGAGCAAGTTACTATCTTGTTGTTTGTGTAGAAGAATCTAGCTACCAATTTATACTAGGGTGTAAAAGCCACGCACCATACCCTGTAACAGGATTTGGTTTTTCTTATGCTATGTGTTGCTACTTTGGTATTATGACTTATATATACCTAAAAAAAAGTATAAAATGAGATATAAAGCTTTCTTATGTATTATGAGGTGATTAACGTGATTTAGTGAGGAATTTATAACAAAAATTTAAGTTTTGAAAACGAACTTTGTTGAAACTCATGTTCTGCAAATTTTGAGCTTAGTAGTGTATATACATGACTGATTTCTAACATAAATGAGCATGAGTTATGATTTATAGTTCTTGTATTCATGACTAACTTGTTAGACCTTGTGTTAAAGAACTTTTTCAAGGCAAAACTTGTTATATCAAAGCAAATATGCATGAATACTACATGATGTACATTCTGATCTTGAGAAGATGTTAACATGACTGAACTATATATGATAAGAGCCTTAAAGTTGTCTTGTATGTGTTGAATTGCATCGTTCAAAGTTTAAAATAATTTCAAAGGCAAACTTGATTATGCTTTCAAATCAAGTGCATTAAGTATGAGTAAGAGATTCTAAAGATTTAAGATAACATGTTTACGTTCATTATGTCTCTAAACGTGGTTCTTATGTGTTGATATAATGGTAATAGACCAAGCATGCGTTTAAGTATGTTTTTTAAAGCAATATCAATGCTAGCTATGGATAAATGATACGAACACTATGAGCAGGTGTATTAGCAGATTATGTAATATATTTACGTGAATATAAGGCTAATTAGTACGCATGATGATTACATGACCCTATTTGGCCTTAATTTCGTGAAAATCCTTAACTAAGACCGTGATATGTAAAAGTGAACGTAGAACGGTCATATGCTTATGTAAAGACCTCTAGCTTGAATGCATGATAAGTGTGTCTATGTATGTTAAAGTTTGATGAAATCAAGAAATAGAAGCCCAAGTCCGCCAAGTTAGAGAGACACAATTGCATACCATTCCCTAAGTTTAGCCTGTATGCTAAATTGCTACCATACCATGTAGTCACTTTTGTATTCTGTTTGTAATTTGGTGTTCAAAGCATGCTTATATGGTTACTTTAACTTGTATTATGACCAGTATACTATTCGATGTGTTAAGAATCATGCTAAGTGATAGAGTTGAATATTTAACAAGTGATTATAACTTTCAAGAATGAAGTTCAAAAAGGTATTTGCAAACTATAAAGCAATGATTAGAAACTGTGTTGTTTGACCTTGTGGTGTCTTATAAACTGATGTTGTGATAAGTATACAAGTTATATGTAAAGAGTCAGACGTTTATGTGTGTGGTTAAACTTACATATCATGAATGAGCACATGCAACTAATGAATATCCTATACGCATAACTTGGTGTGGACTCTTATAACTGAGATGAACAACCCTCTTGGTAGGGGAAATATATATTTGTTGGGGAACCGATGTGCGCATATGAGAAAGATTAACTGTTATGCACGACATAAGGTACTTTAGGCTGATCACCTGTTGTACTCATTTGGTAGAATTATCAGTTTATTACTGTTAATTCTAGGAGAAGTTTATAGTCCTTAGTGACTGCTCAGTTTTCATTACTTTAAAATCTTGAATTGATTAACCGTTGAATATTATTGATATATCCTGTCCATAGCGACTACTGTTGTTAATCATCGATACTTCTTGCTATCTTGAATTATCATTATTGATATACCTTTGAGAAAGTTAAAACTACCTTGAATACCCTTATTGCTATATTACTTGCTAGGAAAATTTGATGTTCATCCTCCTTTCCTTAAAACTTTTGGTTAAGGCAAAACGTGGTGAATCCTCTGGCAAGGACAAGGGTAAAGAGAAGGCTTTGGAGTAGTTATTTCCATAATGCTAGGAATGTACTATTATTTGGTTGTAGAAGAACTTATTTATATTAAGCTATGTTTAGTGTAAGTTGTATTGTATTAGTCACGGTTGCGAGACTTTGGGACAAGAATAATTATGTTATATTAATGTAATTTATTCTATTATTCCGCTATGCGAGATATTGATTTATTATTAGAGTTAGTACGTGGGAACCAAATTTAAGACAAGTGTGGTCTTAATTTGGGGGCGTCACAGTTGACCTTCCATTAGGGTGAAAGGCTATGGGGAACAAATAGGTTCTTAAAGTTAAACGCAAAGTGGATGGTTCCAGTGAACGGTACAAAGCTTGTCTTGTAAGCCAAGGGCTACACTCAGCAGGAGGGGATTGATAATGAGGAAACCTTCTCACCTGTTGTGAGGTTTGCCTCAATCCTCCTCATCCTAGCTATAGACACTCGAAATTTCTGTGTTCCTGTTACAAATATTGCAGGAGGGCAAAATCATCTTCCAGAGATAGCTCTGGAGGACGGCTCAGTCTAGTCCCGGAGATAACACCAGGAATTTCATTCACCTCAAAAACAACACCTAGGAAATCAGTTCCAGTCTCGGAGACAACACCGAGATCATCAGTTCCAGTCCCGGAGACAACCCCGGGAACTTTATGGCCAACCTCAGAGATAACTCTGAGGGATGCAATTCAATTTCTGGAAATCACACCGGAGAAGGCAGGTCAACCTTGGAGATAACCCCGAGGAATGCAGTTGCAGTTCCGGAAATGCTTGTTTCAAACCCAGCAAACAGTTTCAACCTCGGAGATGACCCCGAGGCAGTCAGTACCAAACCTGAAGATAACCCCGGGAGGTCAAGCACACCTTAGAGACAACCATGAGGACATCCAGTACTTCTAGCAGTCTAATCTCAGAGATAACCATGGGCAACGACTGCTACATCAGGTCAAACCGGAGATAACCCCAGTGAGGGTCAAAATTGTCATTTTGCTACCTCGATCCCATATTGCGTCGTCTCAATATACACTCTACACAGAGATGTTCTACAAGAACCAACGGCTCCAATCCCGAGTGACTACTACACAAGATAACACACCAGATAGAATTTGAAGACTCGAAGACCAAGGGCATGGTCCCATCTTCCTAACTTCGTACAACCTCTAATCCCATGTCATTTGTGTAGGTCTCGACAATAGCATTCCGTAAAAGGTCTTATACACCTCAATCGGAAACTCAGATTGATGTTCTGAAAGTTCGAGCGGACATCACGTTGCACGCGTGCACGTACCTCGAGACGGCAGGACCCGCGGAGCCCGGGGCACCCCGGGCAGCCTCAGGTGTACCTGTGGGTCCCCCCCTCTATAAATAGAGGGCTTGGGGCAGCCATTTTGAAGAGAGAAAAGGTGAGGAAACCCTGTCCAATTTGCTCTATACACACTATAAATTGAGTGCTTTCTCATTACTAAACACTTGTGAGCTTATACTTTGCTATATTTTACCGGCGGGAGTCGAGTGTTCATCCATTTAAAGCTATTGAAGTCTTCTTTGGCAGTCCACTGTAAGCCTTCTTGCTTTTCTTAAAGCCTTTCTCCACTACTGTGCACACACCGTACTTCACGTTGAGAGTCGTGTTGCATGTGTATGCCCGGACTTCGGTCCGTGACTTTTTTTTTTTTTATATATATATATATATATATATATATATTTCTAGACTAACATTATCGAGTTATGCCTCGATTGAGCCTGAATTTTATATCCGGAGTGTTTATGTGACGCCCCCAAATTCGGACTTCCACTTGGTCACTCAAATTCGGTTCATCATGTTCTCATGGTAAAACTATAATATCTAAAATAACGCATACACAATGGAAAATCTACTTTAGAATAATATACAATGTTTTATTATAATTATTCCCCCAAGTTTCGCAACCTACAGTGCTTAATAGATTACATAATAATATCTAATAAAGACTTATTACATGATCTTACTTAAGCTTAAACATAATCTGAAATAGTCTTAATACAACATAATAGAATTTAAACATAAAAAAGACAAGCTATTCGGTAGCCTTGCCCTTGCCGTTGCCCTTGCCCTTGTCTGTTCCAGAGACACCTTCATGTTCCTCCTGAACTGAAAGGTTTTAAATAAGCAAGGATGAGCACAAATTGCCCAACAAGTAATATACAAAAAGGGTGTAGGATATATATCACAAGGTTTGAAATATCGATGTGTCATTTCTAGGATAGTTCAAAGTATCAGAATAACATCAGGGATAAGAAATATCAACAATTCTTTGAATAAGAACGATAATTCAATATAAATCAACAGATATATATGAATTCAATGACTATCAAGGTATCCAATTGGATAAACAGTTTATACTGAGTAGTCACTAAGGACTATTGAACTTCCACTAGAGTTACCAATATTAAACTGATAACCCAAAAATATCAAGTACTATAGAGGATCAATCTACAATACTTTACGTTATGCATAACACCACAATAATAAATTATTCATGTGTTGGGGTTTCCAACAACATACACTCCCCTTACCATAAGGGTTGTTCAACTCAGTTTTTAAGATTTCCGCACCAATCAATTGGTTTGGACAGTTTTCATAAACATGCATATAGTCTAGCTGAATCAAATGGCATCGACTCTTTCACAATATTCAAGGACAATACCAATTTCAACATGAATAATAGCTTTCACAAGGGTTTAACATACTAGCTCATTTGAACGAGAAAGTAATATAACTTGTATTCAAAGGGATAAGCTTATGGTATTTGTCGAATAAAATAATGCAAGGGTTTAAGATACTTGCACAACATAAATTTGAGTAAGGTTGGAGAAACTTGCCTTAAGCGTAGTTTATCCACGTTAATAAATTAACACTTTCGAATCCTATTTATAGCGTATTATAAGTTCAAGATGTTCATTAGCGAACACAATCTTTAATCAAGTTTGACATGATATGGTATGCACATATGGTACAAAAGTCAGTTCATAAGTCATCATGAATCAAATACTTAGTTATAAACAAATCAAGAATGCTCAAGGTTAAGACCTCATTACTCATGGACTTTCCATTACAATGCAACACCAACTTATCAACTAGGCATCACTATATATATCAGTAGTTTTTAGATCACATTTAGCATCATAGGCATCATGCAAGTTGCTGTCCAAAAGTCAGAATTCACTAACTGGGATTCCAGACTAGCGCAGCTGAGCTGTCCTCTGGCCAAGCCAAGACTTAGCTGCTGCCTTGTGGTTTCTGTTTAGCTTGAACACACAATCATATTTTATCATGTTAAAGGCTTTCACATGCTTCTTAGATCAATCTAGGTTCCTTCTTGCATAACATGGTTCTAAGCTTGATCATCTCAATAATTTAAGGCCATTCAAGGTCATTAAATCACAAGGTCTATCATACTTGCTCTCTAAACATACAAGATAGTTATAAAACTTATATTAGGCATGCTTGTGAGTATTCATACCACATACGTGAAACTAACACCGCTTTAGTTGAAAATATGCTTTGTTTGAAATATGACACACGAGCATGATATATCCATGGTTACACTACATGAGTAAGTCTAAGAGCTTCATCAAACATGATCACAAATGTCAGATTCTAGTCTTCAATGTATCATGACAATATTCATATTCTAAACTTACTAGTAGGTTCAAAATGCTCACTATTCACATAAACACAAGAAAATGGTTTATTCATGCATTTCTAAGTCATACTAACATGCTTGCAAAGTCAGAATATACATCATGTAGAAATCATGCATGTTAGCTCACTAGGCCAAGTCTTTTCTTGAAAATATTTCTAAAACAAGGCTTAATAAGTTTGATCATGCTCAAAGGAACTATGTACACTACAATATGCTCATCTGTGTGAAGAATCGGTCATGTATAGCTTACTAGGTTCACAATTTGTAGAACATGATCTTTAACATAGTTTGTTTTCAAAACTTAAAGTCCAAATCTCTATTTAAACCATATACTTTCGTTAATCATGCAAGTCTATTAAAACATGTTCTTATTGAGTTAATATACCCATATATACATCATACACGTTTACATGCTAGTTTGAGTCATAACAACTAGCTCATATTGATCAGACTTGCAAATGTAACATTAACCGAAAATGGGGATTCCATGAGTCGCCTCACGCACCTCAATATAAATGTGGCATACCAAGGCATTGGTTCTGGTTCAAAGCAGTGCGATGCTTTCAAGAAAAAGTCGCCCAACCTCTAAAATTATTTACCAATTCGATTCCAAACAATCATGTATTAGTTTAAACATGTTTCTATGGTCATATAACAACCTTATAACCAATACCCAACCTTATTAACATCCAATTCCACCAAAACAATAATTTGATATTTCAAGAATTAAAAACTTAGTTTTACAGAGAATGAAATGGAAGCAAGGAAAAAAAAGAATTATACCTTTATAATGCAAAAGAATTTGCTCCTAATGAACTTTCAAGCTCCTAGAACACTTGTATGCTCTCAATCTTACACTAAGCAATTCTCAGACAATTTCAAGCAACACAAAGGATGAAGGGAAATATTCAATTTATAGAAAATTTCTTGACCATGCCAAGCCATTATCCAAGAACTCAACCCAAAGGATGGAAGAATTGCATGAAGGTTATCAAAGAGTAGGTAATTGGTGGTTGATTTGCATCATGAATGCCACTCCCCCCATGATCATTAGCTAGTAAGCTTTGGAAGAAAAGGAAGAACATAGGCCATAGCCTTTTGTTTTACACGTGACTGAGAAATGAGAAAATGGGACAATCATTTTGGGACAATCTAATATAACTCAGCATTCTTGTATACTCCTACACAATCTCACTCTTATGTTATATTTTAATACACATCTCAACCATATATTATAACTAAATTTCACAATATGCTTTAACATTTCAAGGTAGTAGATGTTATGCAACATACATATAATCCATGTACATTTTATCAAAATGATAGTTTACAATGTGTTCATGGTATATTATTTTAATACATACCCACATACATATTGTCACATAGATAATGTATTTATAACATATAGTTCCAATATGCTTACTCACATTGCCTCTTACAATATAGTTTTATAAGACTTAATATATATAGTCACACAAATGTCACACTGCTCTATATAATATAGTTGTATTATTGCTCTTTCTTATAATGCATAATCGTTAATATAAAATGATCATATAAATAAATAATTTATTCACTTCCTTGATTAATTAACACCATTATTAATTAATCCAATCATCATTGATCAATATATTTATGGATTTCCATAATCATTATTTATCTATATAACATATTGCAAATAGC
The DNA here is from genome assembly GCA_020205605.1 of Panax ginseng. NCBI lineage: Eukaryota > Viridiplantae > Streptophyta > Magnoliopsida > Apiales > Araliaceae > Panax > Panax ginseng. Next base: position 25,916,634 of record CM035134.1, on the reverse strand, counting down.
AGTAATCACGCATTATTAGTTAACTACTAAGAATTCAATATTCTACTATTATTGAATTAACAATTAATTAATATAAAAATTATCATTTAATATTAATTAATTGTGCACTTTATTTCATGGTTCACCAATGTCACACAAATCACATAGTTGTTTCATTTAATTTTCCAAAGTAGAAGAATTAATTTTTCTCCAATCGACTTCCTGCAAGCATTGCTGCTTGATTTATCTTCTTTGGAACTGGTTGCAGCGTTCTATTAAAGGCTAAGACCGGTTTTAGCTTCAAATTTCGTGTCAATTTTCAATGCTAAATTCATTTTATACGACATGAATTGATGTCCACAAAGGTGTTACTACCCGCCTACGAGCGTATTGATTACTTATATGAAAACACATAATCATTCCCGATTAATCTTCTTAATTCCCATTTCAACTCGCTTAGTAAATTCTCTCGTTTCACATTATGCCACACAAGGCATTTCAAAATTCTCATCGTCACATCAAACTTCTTAATACGCATTGATCTAATTCGAATCAATTGAATTAACCAACTCTCAAAATAATAACACTTTTATTCATAGAAATTTTATTTCCATTAATATATTCATTCAATAATACGTGAAAATTCTTGGGTATTACAGTTTACTACTTTTATATATATATATATATATATCGCTGAAATGATAAACCGAGCCTAGATTGAGAAACATCCGGCATGTTTATCGCTTATATATATATATATATATTTGTATATATATATATATATTTATATTTATATTTTCTGTCAGGCCCGAAGTTTACTTCGTGGCATTTTACTGCTTTATTTACTTTTCGTCCCGCCTAGAGTTTACTTCGTGGTGGTTGATCGTTTTATTGCTTTATTTACATTTTTAATCCCCCATGGAGGTGCTTCGTGGTGGTTGATCATCTATATATATATATTTACAGCTTCTATATATTTACATTTCTGATCCCCCATGGAGGTGCTTCGTGGTGGTTGATCATATATATATATATATATATATATATATATATATATATATAGCTTTTATATATATAACTGTGTACAACTTTCATATTAACTGAGGCATCATGTGAGCCTAGGAATCATGTGATCATAGATTCAGTCTACTGAATCTAGATTCGGTTACCGTGATGGACATTTTTTAGCTATAAGCAGCTTGTAAATTATTCAAGGTGTCTGAATTTCCTTAGATGGCTCTCATGCCCATAAGAAGTTCGACACTGCTTTTTACATTATTTTCTCAGCGATGCTTCGCATCTCGAAAAATTATAGCAATCAAGTCGAACATTTAATAAAATGAAAGTACCAAAGGCCTCAATTACTATTGAGCATAAGGGTTTGAAAAACCACTTTTACAAAACATCACTGCTATATCTTTTTAAATGAATTTTTACACAAATTCAAACCCTTTGTATATAGGTGTGAACGAGGCCTCACACTACTTCCAAATAATTGCACATTGACCCACACATACACACATTCATATGATAGTTTTATTGAAAAGTAGCGGTCACCATGGTAACACGGATGTCGGGGGTACCTAACACCTTCCCTCCGCATAATCAAGCCCCCGGACCCTAACGAATCTCGGTTTCACAGACCAGTTACACAGTGTTATATCACGTGGTCAATGTGCAAACCTTTTCTCGGTTGTGTTGGTACAACCATTTAAAAAACCAATTGGCGACTCTTACAATCCAATCGTCGACATATACATGTCGGACCTTTTCACAACTTATTTTTTCAAACAAATCTCACCTAACATGAGAACACCAAAGAACAAGAACATAAAAGGGATAATAAAAATCCCGACGTCGACACTAGCGATTGTCGCCCATTTAGATCTGGAGTTATATCAAATGGATGTTAAAACAACTTTTCTCAATGGAGATTTAGCTAAAGAAATATACATGGATCAGCCAGATGGTTTCGTCATAGAAGGAGAAGAGCGTAAAGTATGCAAGCTCAAACGTTCTATCTATGGTCTGAAACAGGCGTCTAGACAATGGTATTTGAGATTCCATCAAGTCGTTATTAGTGATGGGTTTACGATAATCGAGGAAGACCGTTGTGTATATATCAAACGGTCCAAAGATAAATTCCTTATCTTATCTATGTATGTCGATGACATCCTACTAGCTGGGAACGATAAAGAGATGATTATCGCCACAAAAGGGTGGTTGTCCTCTAACTTTGAGATGAAAGACATGGGGGAACAACTTATGTTCTTGGGGTTAAGATCTATAGAGATCACTCAAGAAAGCTTCTTGGTTTGTCTCAAGAGACTTACCTTAAGAAGGTTCTTGAGAAATTCCAAACGAACAACTTCAAACCCATAGACACTCTTATCGCTAAAGGCGATGCTATTGGACCCGAGCAATGCCCTACTTCTCCCGAGGAAATTAAAAAGATGTCCCATTACTCGTATGTCAATGTATAGGAAAGCTAATGTATGCAGTTGTGTGTACTAGGCCTGATATAACATACACAGTTGGTTATCTCAGTCGGTATCAGTCAAACCCTAGGATTGCTCATTGGAGGTTAATCAAGAGGATCTTACGATATTTGAAAGGTACTTTGGACTACATGTTATGCTATGGAGGGTCGGACCTGCGATTGATCGGTTACTCTGATGCCAGTTAGGGAGGCAACCAGGGGACGCACAAGTCGACCTCAGGATATGCATTCTTGCTACATGGTGGTGCCATTACTTGGTGTAGCAAGAAAAAAACTTGTGTTTCTCTTTTTACGATGGAGTCGGAGTTTGTAGCTTGTACGTTAGCTGTTCAGGAAGCCATGTGGCTGAGGAGATTCTTCGAGGATCTGGGAGTCGTCCCTCATGCTTCAGATCCTGTGACTATTTTCTGTGATAGCACGGCGGCCCTAGATTACACTAAGGACCCCAAGTATCATGGCAGGATGAAGCACATTGACTTGAGGATGAACTTCATCAGAGATAACATAGCAAATAATGAGGTGATTTTGGAGTACATGCCCACTAGACTTATGGTAGCTAATGTGACGCCCCCAAAATAGGTATACATCACCCATTCTGAGTCGCCAAATACATGGTACAGAAAAATAACTACAACTTTATTAATACAATTATCGTGCAAAATACTACAACACATACTGTGAGTTTAAATACAAATATTGTCTTCTAGACAATATCAACACCCAAATAAAGTCCTCATTACAATTATTGATGTACTAGTTTACAAAATTAGTGAGGACTGCTAAAACAACTATCTAGGACCATCACTCTATACCCCGACTGGTTCCTGCTATGTTCTCGCTTCTTGAGAAGAAAAATGGAACAAAAAGGAAAAGGGTGAGCTCAACTAGCCCAATAAAGAATATTATGACTAAGATAATATACAATAAATTATCATTAGTCTTCAACAGGGAAAAATCGATAGAATATAATCGACAACCAAGTTTTAGATCAACAACTGCAGCGAAAACAACAATTCATTAGAAGAGTTAAGTAGAGAATGAAATCTACTATCATCTATGAATTTAAAAGTCCATCATCAATATTTTATCCCCGTAACATCAATCAATATACATCTTTGCACCACTGGCCAAAGATATTCATTTCATATCACCAATTGGTCATGTTCATCTCAACACTGCATTCATCTTTGCAGACCACGGCCAAAGATATTCATCAGTAATCATCATCTTTGCACTCACAGGCCAAAGATATTCATCAAGTACCACTATTAAGGACTGAGGATGATGAAAAACATTTTAGAGAACGAATCCAGTAAGACAGAAGGACAAATATTAGGGATTCATATTTCGGTTTATCCAAATTCAATAATACTCCATAATAACCAAGTGTGAAGTAGAATTCAAAAATAAAGATCAAAACATGGATACAATCAAAGATAGTAACTATAAAAGACATCTGGGACGAAAAAGAGAAAATTTCATTTTTCGGTGAATAATGTCGTATTCGTGAATAGTGTTGTATACGTGAATAGTGCCGTATATGTGAATAGTAATCCCGACACAAAAGTTCCAAATTTGATTAAAAAGTTCAAACCAATATTTCTAAGATAATGATATGAAGAAAATAATATCATTTCGTAAGAAAATAACATCCTTCACCTCAAAGAATCAAGACCGGAATGAAAGGCTCAAGTGATCTTTGAATGAAACTTATCTTTGAACAAAGAACTCTCAAAATATCTAAATACTCACAAAATACGCTCAATAATATAGAGATAGAGAGAGAAAACTTATGTTTCTGGTGTGATTTTCAATTCTAACTTAGCCCTCTATTTATAGGAAAATGTTAGCACGCCGAAGCAGACTTGACATGCTACCTGATGGCTTTACCTACTACTATTGCCACCCACCACATTTAAAATAAAATTCAGCACATTTCTTCACCAACCACAAGTGGGGCCACTCAATTCTAGAATTTTTCACCAAAATCATTTATAAATCTAATTTCTGAATCAGTCACCTCTTAAAATTCATAACAAATCATACGTTCATTTTTAACTGTTCAAAATTTGTGAACATATACCCAACTTATATATGTATAACATATCCAAAAATTACAATGATCCAACAGTCGGATTAAAAATTATAACTCACGCAATATATCGTAAAAATACTGATTTGATTTTTAATACCTCAATTCCGATAAAAATACTGATAAAACACCTCAACATTAAATCCTTCAATTATAACCACATAAAATAAATAAATCCATCATTTATATCCACATCAAATAAATATTTCCTTATCATATAAATCAATAATTAATTATTCACAAATAATATTACGTAATCACAATTATGACAACCAAAGTAGCTCCTCAAGAAAGAGGGGGCTTTCAATAAGGATTTCTCCTTCTTTGGTGGCGCAATTAGGTGACCAAACCTCTCCTTAGACAGAACTTTCTAGACATTGCCAATAATGTTATCTAATAATATTATTCAAATAATATGAATTATTGATCTGATAATGGGAAATACTGTGCAGTGATAATTATTGAAACAACAATAATATAAAATATCAACGCAGCAATTATTGAATCAATAAAATAAAATATTGAAAAGTAATTACTGTAACAATTATTGAGTAGTGCCTTCTTACGTAAGAATCAATAATTCAAAAATACTATGCAATACCGTGTGCTACTGTGCAACCACGCGTATTACTATATTTTAACCACCGGGTATTCCAACAGTGTTAACGGTAACAACTACGCTGTTATTTATAAAAACTCAAACTTGTCGTTTTCTTCATCCGACAGTTATTCTGTTATGAGGCCCACGAATGGCTGCGCCGTCGTATGAATATTCCCCGACAACAAGAATATTCCACGACCAAACGAATATTCCCCGATAAAAAATGAATATTTTATAACCACTTGCTTATTTTATAAAATTTGCACATTTCACCCATAACCAAAGTATTATATCAAATTAACTCCTTATTATTTCAAGATAATAAATAGAGAAAATTTAATTTTTATTCATAATCAGATGGGGTCTTACTGCTGATCCCTTGACGAAGCCAATTCCTAAATATATTTTTTGTAGACATTTTAGTTCATTAGGGTTTTATAGGGTTTGATGTACTTTCTTATTTCTTTGTAATCACTCATTATTTGGCTTATATTAGAAATATTCATTGTTATTTCAAGATATTTATCATTTATGCGAGATTCATTTATTTCCACTTATGTTTGGTTATTTTAGCGCATATGATAAATTTTAGATGTTCACACAGATTATTATACATATTGGATATACATACACTAAATATATGTCAACATATTGATTAACTCACTCACAAAAGCAATCACCCTTAGCGCTTTAAAAAGAGAGCAAGATGGAAACAGTTCATTTATTGACGCTTTGAGTAGTGAGCTGTTGATGCTTTAGATAGCAATCAATTGACGCCAAGTGTAAGACCCCAAATTTTATGAAATAAAAGTATTTAATTTTTCTTATAATTATTATTCAGTAAATGACTAAATTGATAAAAAGTTAAAGTTAAGGGTGATATATGTAAAATTTACAAAATAAGCAAGTGGTTATAAAATATTCATTGTTATCGGGGAATATTCGTTTGGTCGTGGAATATTCTTCTTGTCGTTTGGGAATATTCGTATTACTGGCACAACCATTTCAGGGCCCCATAATGTAAAAAATTGTCGGATGAAGAAAAGCGGTAAAGAAAAGTTTTTTATAAATAAGGCGTAATTCATCAATTAACATTGTTAGAATACCCGTGTGGTTAAAATACAAGAATACATATAGTAGCATTACCTGATATCGCATTATTATTTTATATTATTGTTGTTTTAATAATTGTCACTACACAAGATTTTTACATTATCAAACCAATAATTCATATTATTTGAATAATATTATTAGATAACATTATTGACAATGTTCAGAAAATTTCGTCGAGGAAAGGGGTTATGTTATTTAATCAGTGCGCCAAGAAGGAGAAATCTCTTACTGGGAAGGCCCCTCTTTCCTAGAACGAATTCGGTTATCATTATTGGGATTCTGTAATATTATTTGAGAATAATTAATTATTAATTTATATGATAAGAAAATATTTATTTTATGTGGATATAAATGAAGGAGTTAATGCTGAGGTGTTTTATCAGTATTTTGTCAGAATGAAGGAATTTTTTTAGAAAAGTGACAATTGTTGAAAACTGATTTTATCTTTTCTGATAAAATAATTCATTCAAATATATTCTTATATTACATTATAAATGTATAATGTGATAATATAATAATATAATAATGGTGATATTTTTACACTAAATTCACAGTATATGAATAAATGAGGAGGAAAAGTATTTTTGTTACAAAAAACATGTTAAACATGTTAGTGGGCCCCATTTTTGACTGAAATTTGATTACAGCCTTCAAGATCATTCGTATGTGGATTTCAGTCATTTTTCCTTTAGAATTTGGAAAAACTTTCTTCTACAAAGTTGTAGAGAATTAAATTTTCTATGGAATGGACATACGATTCAAATTTTTCTGATAAAATGGCTATTTATTATGAATTATTGAAGTTCTAGAATATTGGGTTCGAATTAATTTTTTCGCATTAAATGATAAAACATGTTTTGTGTGTTGGTGGGCCCTATTGGTTGGTGTAAAATTCTAAAATTAGATTTTCAAAGTGTGCGTAGGAAAATTTTTAATAAATAATATTATTTTATTAAATTTGCTGCTTTGGTGTTCTAAGCATTTTCCTATAAATAGGGTGTTTAGGTTAGAATTGAAAATCACACCAGAATCTGAAGTTTTCTCTCTCTATATTATTGAGCGTATTTTTGTGAGTATTTTCGATACTTTGAGTGTCGCTATTCAAAGGCAAGTTTTTTCAAAGATTATATCCGATATTCTAGTCAAGAAATCGTTTTTTGAGGTAAAAGGATGGTAAGGGATGTTATTTTTTTCATAAATGATATTATTTTTTTCAATATCATTATACCGAAATATTGGTATGAATTTTATTATGAAATTTTACCTTTTCATGTTGAGGTTACTATTCACGTATACGAAACTATTCACGTATACGGTACTATTCATGTTTAAGGCACTATTTACGTATACAGAACTATTCACATATACGATACTATTTATAAATACGGAGTACTATGCATGGATTACTATTCACGAGTTACTATTCACGGGGTACTATTCACGACAAAATTGGTTTCTTTTTCTGACCAAAATATCGTTGATTTATGAATCTTACTCTTAAAATTAAGTCCATGTTTTGATCATATTGTTTTTATTATCATATATAACATTTTTATAATCTTGGTGATGAAATTTTTCTTTCACTTGAGCGTAAAGATGGGTAGATTATTGGTATGATCATGACTATGAGTTCTCTTTGGGCAGTAGTGCAAAGATGAATTGTTGACTGGTATGATCATGACCATTGAATTTATAATTGAATATCTTTAGCTTAAGTGCAAAGGTGAATTGATCAACATGGTTATAATTATTGTTTATATAAATTCTGAAATGATTATATATTTCTTTGAGATATTAAAATCTTTGGCCAATAGTGCAAAGATGACCTGTTGTTGAATATCTTTTGCCTGTAGTGCAAAGATGAACTGTTGATGAATATCTTTGGCCCAGAGTGCAAAGATGAATTTATTAGTATGATTATGAATAAGAGGCGTGATTTGGTATAACCATAATCTTTGATGTTTCGTAAAGACATGTGATAAAAATTATCTTAAATCACCGGTGCGTAAGAGGAATTTAGAACCACAATTATGATTATGAGTTATTCACATGATTGTGAACATGAACTGTTGATTGATGTTACAGGGATAAAACATTATTGGTGGACTTTTAACATGGAGAAGATAATAGACTGTATAATCTATTTGACTCTTCTAATGGATTGTTCGTTCCGTTGCAACTATGGTTGAAAAGTTTTATTATCTACCATATGTTCTAAATCTCTGATTTATTACTGATGAAGGCTATTGATAAATTATTTATCTTAGTCATAATATTCTTTACTGGGCTATTTGTGCTCACCCTTTTGCTTCACAATTCCTTTCAGGTAATAAGAGTGTAAATTTGGATCGAAATGGGTAAGTAAGGGGAATAGAACGGTGGTCTATAGCTATTGAGGTTTCCCCTAAACAGTATGGAAATAATTTTATTGAGAATTTTAGATAAGTGTGTCGTATGTTATACGTCATTTAACCGTTGTTTTTGGTGAACCGAATAGGATGAGGTGAACCCAACTTTGGAATGGTGTTTTGCCACTATCATACAAGATGTCTAATGACATACGACTTCGTGTTATCATAAGACAGGGTTGTGCACATCCACTTGCTGATTATATCTATGAGCACTACCTATATAATCTTGGAGTTTGGTTGAAATATAATTCTCAATTGGAGACAATGGAGATAATTATATGGCAAGAGAAGACTCGCCATTGGAAAGAACATGATAGTAATCTTCTCATTTTTTTTTGGGGTCTATTGGGTCAATCAAGTTATAACTTAGATGCATGGCCTCTCATGTACGAAGGTTTTCTTGAGCATTTTTCAAATATTTTAATTTCTAAAACAGTTATTGACTGTACCTTTATGTAAGGTACCATTGAAAGGTATCAATGTGAGGTGTTATCCAAGTAAAGGGATGAGAGTTATAGTTGGTACCCACAACATATGTGTTTTCGTATTTTGCACGACAGTTGGATTAATGAAGTTTGTAGTTATTTTCTGTACCATGTATTTGGCGACTCAGAATGGGTTGTGTGGACCTATTTTGGGGGCGTCACACTTAGTAGCGAGCAAAATGAAGCATGATGTCGCCTTGGCATGAGCAAAGATAAGGTTAACTTGGATTAACCGAATATAGTATGCCCCACGATCTATATTAACCTGTACTGATAGTCAGATACGAAATTTTAGGTTTTGCGCTTAGAAAGCGAACAATCTAAAAATTCGAGTTAGGCGCTTATGAAGCGACTGAGCTAAGATCCGTACGGCATGACCATTGGACATATGCTCATGTAGATGAGATTATCTGCCGTGACATGATAACCAGACGCGAAGTTTCAAATGTGGCGCCTAGATAAGCGAGCAATTTGAAATATTCTAAGGTCCACACAATAAGGCTATTAAATAGCATATTGTGAGCGAGTTACATGTGCTTAGCGACCACGTAAAGGAGGTGAGAGAATGAATCCCTGTTTCCTCGCCGTGTAAGTCTTGTAGAACAAGTTTTTGTTTCTACATCAAGTGCTCTTTGTGATCTTTGACTATACTGCAAAGACATGGGTTAATGTCGCTACTTTGGTTTCGATTCCTAAGGTCAGGATTAATGAGACTATAAGGACCAATTCTGGGAAAGCAGTTGATTCATTTCTGAGTAGTATTAGGGCAAAGGGAAGACAATTTGGTTCCACCTCATTCTACACTTATTGTCGACACCTATGGCGTTTTGATAGCGATATAGTAATAAGTGAGATACGAAATAGACTTGGGCCCAAAGGTGGTTAAGTAAGGCTCTCTGAGGGATTAGAAATACTTAACCCAGTGAAAATTAAAATGTGTCTGGGGTACTCTGAGTTTTTTGGTAGTAGTTTTTACACGAACTAATTGATTTTCGCGTGAGAGCTCCCGTTTTATTTTTCTTTTAAAGGGTAGATGTCTCTATGTTGGCCCTAACAGGTTTGATATAGAGCTCCCGCATTGCAGGTGAACTCAGCGGTTGGACGGTTCGGTAGTTAGAGGTTTACATGTTTTTGTTTTGAGCTGATTTTGGCAGATATGAGGATTGCATCGTCCTCGCCATGGGCGAGTGGGAGATGTTGGATCTTGGGTATCCAAATGGGTCACCCATGGAGGGTCCGACCTAGTTGCATTAATCAATTAACTTCCCAATTAACAAGGTAAATTTTATTTCATTAATTTGAATGTTACGTGACTAGACGTGGGGAGAAAGTTGAGAAGTGGTTCAACCACTTCCATATTAACTACCCATCCGTTCTCTATCGATCAATTAACATGTGATTCACTCAGTTGGCCAAATACAGAGCGTTCCAATTACAGACCAAATTCAAATTGTTTCGAACCGTAAGTTGAGTGTTCCGCTCTCGATAGTAGTTCGAAAACGCTGTTGGATTTCAAAAATATTGATTTGCCGAAATTTTTCCATATCAAAAGTATTTTACGCTTCAAGAAATATGCATTTAATACTTCTATTATGTGTAAATATATAAATATCATGCGTATTAAAATCACTTCAATTATAGACAACGATACTTAAATAGTTAATACAACAAAGAACACCAAACCAAGCGAGTTGTTAACCATGAATTTTTATCGTACTTTCTTAACCATTTCAATTTTAAAATTAACATAGTAATTAATGGTTCTAACGTAAAATAACTTTTAAATTTTTGTAATATTTATTTGGGAACATGAATATATTCATATTTTTGATTATGATGGTCCTATCATAATCAAAAATAACTTATAATTAGTAAAAATCAATGAACCCGAAGAGAGATAATCTTCAACTATATGTAAAAGTCCTAAGCTAAATTTCACATGAGAATTTACTAAACGGAATGAATCATCTAATCCAACAAACAAATAAGCGTGCTACTACCCTAACGGACATGCCATCTAGGCTAACTCCATTTACACCTGTATATTTTTTATTATTTTTTTCTTTCTTCTCTCTCCCATCTCTTTCCTCTGTTTCCCCCTCAAAGCTCAAACCATGAAAACTATGTTAACCCTTTGCAAAACCTCACCTCACCTCACCATCTCTCCTCCACACAATTTATCATTCCCTCTCCACCCAAATTCCAGACGAACCCAGCTCACTCCACTACGACAAACTAATCAATACCGTCGGCCGCGCCAGAGACTTCGCCGAGGTCAGACACCTCCTCTACAAGCATCGTTGGGACTGTGGTTTACCCTAAAGATAACAGAAAAGGGTGTAATAGCTTTGATGATTTTGGAATTTCTTTCAAGTCCAAGCCTGGAGCTTTGCCCACTTTTGTTTTGGTTGATCGTGGGGGTAAATACCCTTTCCTATTTTTTTTTTGTTTTGTTTAAATTTGCTGTTTTAGCTGATGTTTGTGGTTAGTTAATTGATTTGGGCTACCCATTTCATTAGCTTATAGATTATGTTAATTTTGCTACTATAATTTGATGTTCTGAGGTAAATTGGTCGATTCTAGGAAGTACTTTTTTCTTGAGTGGGTGGGTAGGTTGAGTTTTTAGCTGATTTCTTAGTTTGTGATGTAAATTGGTGCTTTTGGAGTTACCCTTTTTGTTAGTTTTGTTTAATGGTGCTACTCTTAGCTCTCACTATTTATCTTTAAGCTTTGAAATGGTTCATATATTCGTTTGGAGATACCCTTTTTTCTTATTTGTAGCCTTAACTAATTTTGCTCTTCCTATGTTGTATTTTTACTGCTTTCTTAGTTGAGGTGGAACCTATTTTGTTTTGGATGGACTGTTATCTTTTTCCAGATAATAGTAGTGTCATTTTTTTGAATCCGAAAATTGACCCTGCTTTTTTGGCATCATAATCAATTGTTGCTGCTGCTGATTATGATTGTTATTGTTATAGTATAATTCAGATGACCCTTTGTAGAATTCTGGAGGAATTTCCATTTGGGCTAAGTAATTAATTTTGATTATATATGTTGAATATATAGGTAATAATTAAGGAAGGGGTAGGGGAGAGTAGTGTAAGAAAAGGGTGAGAATAGAGAGAGAGAGAGAGAGAGAGAGAGAGTGAGGGGAGTTATGTGGGTGTGAATGAGAGAAAAATGGAAGTGAAAGTTTTGGAGGAGAGAGAGGGGAGGGGAGAAAGGAGAGAGTTTATTTCCAATTTTCATATATATATATATATACACACACACGCTTCATCATTGTTTCTAAGTTGAACAAATCTTTTGTCCTCTAATAAAGTTGGTACTATATTCATTTGTTTACAAATTGCTTTTTTGCCCAGAAAGTGTGAAAGAGAGGAAGGAGATGGGAAAGAGAAAAAAGAGGAAGAAGAAATGAGAGAGAAGAAAAAAAAACAGTTTTATTAAATTTTATTTTTGGCAAGTGTCCGTTGCCAATCCCATTCGTTTGTCTATCTGAATTTTTTTTGATAGTAGGGGCACGGTTGATCTTAAATTTGTAACGTTAAGTGTACTTTTAGAAGAAAAAAAAAAGTTCAGAGTGAAAGTGGGACTTGGGAGAAAACGTCAATAACATTTTTGGACCTTTGCCCAGTATTAAATTGTCCACAAAATTTGGACTGCGTTCCCCCTGACCTGACTAAATTATTCATAACCTTACTGTATTATGTCCAAGTCCCCATCCCCCAAAAAAATTGAAATTCTGGTTCGTCACTAACCTTCTCAATCACTTATAGAGATATGAAACAGCAACTCCAGGCTACATAAAATTCTTCAATTGAAACTGAGAAACATTGCAATCCTTCAATAGAATCAATCAACATGTAAAGTATACAATAGGATTGCAGAATGGTAATCAATATACAAAAGGAATTTTCTTTACTTCTTTGTCTTCTGAGATCATGCTTACCTTCACGAATTCAGCAGAATAGAAACAGAACAGATGAATTGATACTCCAATACAAACCATACTGCAAAGAAAATCGTTTAAATAAGAACTAGAAGCTAAGAAGTTCCTGTAGAATTAATTTGATTTATTAAGCTTTTGTTATTGACATTTGTATACTGAACAAGCACAACAAGCAGAAGGATTAACAACAACAAAGAGAATGAGAAATTTAACAATAGTATCAGCAAGTATACATTATAATTACATGATGGGTTTTCGCAGAGGATACTGGAAGAGGAGGAGATTGCTAAAACTGATAGCTCAGCGCTGAATCAACAAAAACAGAAACAAATATTAATATTAATTAATCCATTAATTATTTGTAAGTTACTAAATGCCATAAAGATTGGATAAAGAAATAAGCCTGTTAACTTGCTATAACCACATGGTTTGGTAACAATAATCACTATTACTTGCAGAATGGTGCAATTCAGATAAAATAACTCCTGGGAATAGATTTCAATTAGTATGCTGAGTTAGGGGATGCTTGATACCCATAGAAGAAGAAAAAAGTAAACTAGTGCCCTGTACGTTATGCAGACCCATTAGCTTTTGTATCCTCAAATTGATTGATTGATTCATATGAAGGTTGATGATTTATTAAATTAAAATTTGATGGTGATAATTGTAGAAACATATAGCAACATAAACAGAAAAGTATTCTTGGAATTTAACTTTCCTATACAAGAAAAGTATTTTCTCAAAATGGCCTTCTTCCTCTTTCTGATCTGACAGAAAATCTAACTTACTCTAGAAAGAAAAATATTCTCGACTTTTCTAGCATTCTAGAATTTTGACAAGCATTCTTGGAATTTATGTTGGATTGTACGAAACAGAATCTAATTCTAGAAGTTGTTGTGCTTCAGTACATTTTGGGAGACTGTTTGAATTCATTTGCAAAACGAGATGCTATAGTATTGTAGGTGAACTATGTCCTAAGAAAAGCATGCTTAACACCCGTTGATTTAAAATGCTCTTCAAGCAATTTGCCAAAAACTTAAGATAATATGAGATCTAAATCAAACCAATGATCTTAATTTTACCAAACTAACAAACCCGATTTGCAGAAATACCATTAAAATCAATTGATATAAACTAGATAGATCCAGTGAAATTAGTCGTAATCCTTGATAACAGAAAAGAGCTACCAACCTTTGACGCAGAGGCTACTGACAATGCATTTCATCCTTTCACATTATGTGTACATTTGGAATATGAACTATTTTATACCATTCTGTGCCCCCTTCCTTTTGACATCTTTCTGATAAGAGATCACTGTAACATCCCCTTCCCGAAAAAGAAAGGAAGGTCACGTCAAAAGCACAACAAACCTCAAAATAAGAAAATAGAGCACTAATAACATCAAAAGATTAATAGTGGTGATCTATTAATAGCGTACTAAATACAATTCTTCAAATAGAGTCAAAATAATCAAAACTTAAAATTCGAAACAACCTAGATGGTCAGACAACTCTCTCATCACACTAGCCCTGAATTACCCCTGCAAACCTACTGGAAGAAAAACACATCATGAGTCAATTGCCCAGTACGGATACAGATATACAAAAGATATACAACTGATATATGAAAACAACAATCGAGACAAAATCTCTTGAACAAAGCCTCAAGTGTAATATCGACAAAAATATAATCTCCAAAGATCTGAATGGAATATATCTGAATCAACAGAAGAGTAAAGAAATAATGAACCGAAGTAACTAACTCAATGAATTAAACTGAATAGAAACAAACAAAACCAATACAATGAGATAATAGGCTGAATCAAATGGTTGGGTGTTATTTCATACCGAATGAGCTCAGAAATACACATTGTCACACAGGCAAGTCAAACTAATGCCACACAGGCAAATTAAATGATGCCACATAGGCAACCAAAATAATGCCACATTGACACATCAAAACAATGCCACACAGCCAAGTCAAAATAATGCCACACAGGCAACCAAAATAATGCCACACAGACAAATCACACATTGGACCGCGAATCCAAATGTATGCAAATCGGATAGGTGTGTTTGGCACAACATCACAAATCCGCAGAACAGAAAACTAGGGTTAACCTATACGCCTCCCACAACAAAACACCAAATGGCCCACTTCCTCCGGAGCCCAAACGGAGACGTTGTGGGCTAATCACACTGCCACGGAAAGTGTCATGCCTCTTGTGCCAAAACGACATACCTGTGGTACCCCACAGGTGGTTATAGCTCAGGTATACCCTACGGTACATTCTAACAAAAATATTATATCACAACACATGCGACATAATATCAACAAAAGGGTTTTATATGTACATGTTAAACCAAATCAAATTATAGTCACAATGCCTTAAAAAGAAGGTAGCAACATGTACCGCTCTACAATTATCAAAAATAAATACTAAACATGATAACCTAATTCAAAGAGTACAATTACGTGTCATATGTATCAACTCCAAAATGAAACTATTATATGAATTTCACAAGAGACAATTATGTGAAATAATAACGAAATTCAAAATAAGGAACAAAACGAACGAATCAAATTTAACAAGAGTATCGCTGAAGGAGTACGAAATCCGTACCTGATACTTCCAAACCATTTATAGCACACTCCACAAAATCTTACCCTCAAATGCCAACGATATCAAATACGAAACGTTATTCGCAACCTAAACATATTCACCTCAAATTAAAAATAATTCAAACTAATAATTCCAAAATAATTCATAATCTAGTTAATATGCCTTTAATCATCGCCTTTTATCAATTATTAATACTCCAAAATTTATATTCCAAAAATGACTCGTTAAATTCCTTCCGTTCGAACTAATTAAACAACATAATAATAAATATAAGTTTATAAATTACTTAATAACTATATTTATAGTAATATAAAGTTAATTCCCAATTACATTAATTTTACAAAAATAAATTCAAACTAAATTACGAAAGCCTTTAAATCAGATATATTTCATTTCCTTATTATAGAGGACAGCTGACTTATATGTATCTTTTCATTCTGAACTTAATAATTAACAATCTATAGGAGATCAAATCTTATACATCAACCTTTTCCAAATTAGTATTACATACGAACATATATATATAATATACATCAATTAGTGTTCCATATCGAACACAGTTTTATAACAGCAGGCTTAAAAAATCAAGTGACGAAATTTTATTTTATTTTATTTTTTAATCTGCTAGACCATATGAAGCATATTCTCATCTTAACATTGGGATTCTTTTTTTTATTAGTATTATTCTATAAAGAAGTTCTCAATTACATGTACTGCCAAGTTTTGATAATAGCCTAATTATCAGACTTGTCTCATCTAATAACAGAAAATAAGCGCCTTAAGTATATATATATATATATATATATATATATATATATATATATATATATATATATATATATGTTTTTTTTTCGTTTTAGGTATAATTATCCATTGCCATGTCATATTCTATTATCATCAGGGTCAATCTTAGCCAATTTATCTGCAACAGTACGACATACATATGCATATGTATTCCAGATTTTAAATTATGAACTAGAATGATAAGACTCCATAACCGTGTACAAAAACAAAAGAAAGAAAATCACCTGCTTTTGATTCTTTAGTAGGCTAATTCCATCTCGCAACTCGCTCTTCCTCTTAGTTAAACGGCAACCTCCTCTTCTTTTTATTTGATGAATAAAGGTAGGGTTCACTATATATGATTTTTTTGTTTTATTTATTTATTAATATATATTACTAGTTCTCCTAATTTTAATAGGTTTAAAATTACACAAATATAGATTATACCCAATTAATATAAAGGCCCAAATTAATATAATCACTTACTTATTATGGTTCACAATAATTAAATACAATTTGACCCAAATAAAAACAAAGTCCAATTAATATATTTTAAAACGAAATAAATATTTTTTTTACTATTTAATATCTTTTTTTTTCGGGTATTAAATCACCTACCCCTTAAAAAGAATTTCGTCCCCGGAATCAAAAGAATGAACGTACCTAATTATCAAAAGATGCGGATACTCCGCTCGAATAGACTCCTCTATCTCCCAAGTAGCTTCCCGCTCCGAATAATTTTACCACAAGACTTTAACACAAGAATAGTCTTCTTCAATTTTAATTTAATCAGTTATTTAATTATCTACTAAAAGAATTTAATTTTCCAAACAAAACAAGGAAGAAAAGAGGGAAACAAAATCATTTACCTTTTCTAATTTAAACACAATTATATAAGATAAAATCAATTAATATTTAATTATTAAAAAAATGGGTTATTACATCTTTCACCCCTTAAAAATAATTCCGTCCTTGGAATTCAAATAAACAACATTAAGTTTTATTTTAGTTTTTATTTAAATTACATAATTATTCATAAACTTAAATTAAAATGTAGCGCCGCCATTTGTAACGATCAAGCCTGGTAAGTCCATATGTCCACACTATTATGCATGTACTCGTAAAAGATTCGTCAGCTATCGTGTCAAGCCTTGGTAAGGTTCTTCGTGTTGCATCAAATTAGATCACATGATCCACCGTTGGTGCGGGCCGTCGTTAATATCTTTGAGTTTCATTCTTGTAAATGTACATACTGTTCGGAACATGATTCGAAAACACAAAATTTTTTTTCATCTAAATACGATTCGAATACCCAAAATATTTAAAATTATCTTTAATTCGTAAAATGTTTATGTTCTACACATGACAAAGATTTAACAAATTATTTTCATTTTTTTTACTTTACATAAATTTATGCAAAACTTCAATGACATCGGACAAACAAAACAATTGTACAAATTATATCACCAACTCACCCTAAGAACTCAATAGTTTCAAAATATCATAACCTCAAATTAAACTAGTCCTCAAATATTATTATATCAAAAATATACTTTTAAGATCTCCTTATCATCATATCAAACTCCAAGTCATCTGCATACGCGAACTACAACCATTCAAGATATCTCAAAATCAATTGAATTTCATCACTTACTATTTAATCGTATATCAAATCAATCATCCTTTATTGCAAACCTTAATCTAATAAATTTCAATGTCTCCACATACTATCACAAAGAAACTTCACAGAACATAACTCCAATATCCTACTAGAAATAGTCACAAAATAGATCATTAACTCCAAATGATTAATCTAATTACCTCGAATATCAACAACTCAAATTACAAGAAATCATCTATACTTAATAATTTTCACTTTATCATAATATACCATCAATACTCAAACCAAAAATTATCCACAAACTTAACATAAATCAAAACCTAACTCAATTCAAATTTTCAATTCCAAAATCATAATAATTTATCACAAAAAAAAAAACAACTCTAACAAATAATTTTTTCCAAAATCAAATTCTCATCGATACAAATACTCGCATCATAATCGCATCTCATATAAGATTATTTCTTATCTGTACAAAGTATAACTTTATTCACCTCAATGATTGAATCACAATTCTTAACTAATATCATTACTCAATCACCTTAATAAATTATTTCACTTTCCTTAAATCAACTACAAATCGAAAAGAAAATCGACAGTTAGTCAACATAGAGACCAACCAAACAAAGGACAAAATCGAATCAAACCCCTACGTCTACCCAATGGTTTACCCACAACTCATAGGTCAAACCTAAATAGGTTTTCTACAAGAAAGAACCTAAGGTCTGATACCATCTCTGTAACACCCCCTTCCCGAAAAGGAAAGGGATCACGTGTAAAGCACAACAAACCTCAAAATAAGAAAACAGAGCACTAATAACCTCAAAATATTAATAGTGGTGATCCACTAAAAGCGTACTAAATACAATTCTCCAAATAGAGTCAAAATAATCAAAACATAAAATTCGAAACAACCTAGATGGTAAAAGGCAACTCTCTCATCACACTAGCCCTGAATCACCCCTACAAACCTGTCGGAAGAAAAACACAGCATGAGCCAATTGCCCAGTACGGATACAGATATACAAAAGATATACAACTGATATATGAAAACAACTGAGACAAAATACTGAACAAAGCCTCAAGTGTAAATACTGACAAAAATATAATCTCCAAAGATCTGAATGGAATATATCTGAATCAATAAAAGAGTAAAGAAATAACGAACTGAAGTAACTAACTCAATGAATTAAACTGAATAGAAACAAACAAAACCAATACAATGAGATAATAGGCTGAATCAAATGGTTGGGTGTTATTTCATACCGAATGAGCTCAGAAATACACATTGCCACACAGGCAAGTCAAATTAATGCCACACAGGTAAATCAAATGATGCCACATAGGCAACCAAAATAATGCCACACAGGCACATCAAAACAATACCACACAGGTAAGTCAAAATAATGCCACACATCACAAATCCGTAGAACAGAAAACTAGGGTTAACCCATACGCCTCCCACAACAAAACACCAAATGGGCCAATTCCTCCGGAGCCCAAACGGAGACGCCGTGGGTTAATCACACTGCCACGGAAAGTGTCATGCCTCTCGTGCAAAGACGACATGCCTGTGGTACCCCCACAGGTGGTTATAGCTCAGGTATACCCTACGGTACATTCTAACAAAAATATTATATCACAAAACATGCGACATAATACCAACAAAAGGGTTCTATATGTACATGTTGAACCAAATCAAATTATAGTCACAATGCCTTAAAAAGAAGGTAGCAACATGTACCGCTCTACAATTATCAAAAATAAATACTAAACATGATAACCTAATTCAAAGAGTACAATTACGTGTCATATGTATCAACTCCAAAATGAAACTATTATATGAATTTCACAAGAGACAATTATGTGAAATAATAACAAAATTCAAAATAAGGAGCAAAACGAACGAATCAAATTTAACAAGAGTATCGCCGAAGGAGTACGAAATCCGTACCTGATACTTTCAAACCATTTATAGCACACTCCACAAAATCTTACCCTCAAATGCCAACGATATCAAATTCAAAACGTTATTCGCAACCTAAACATATTCACCTCAAATCAAAAACAATTTAAACTAATAATTCCAAAATAATTCATAATCTAGTTAATATGCCTTTAATCATCACCTTTTATCAATTATTAATACTCCAAAATTTATATTCCAAAAATGACTCGTTAAATTCCTTCCGTTCGAACTAATTAAACAACATAATAATAAATATAAGTTTATAAATTACTTAATAACTATATTTATAGTAATATAAAGTTAATTCCCAATTACATTAATTTTACAAAAATAAATTCAAACTAAATTACGAAAGCCTTTAAATCAGATATATTTCATTTCCGTATTATAGAGGACAGCTGACTTATATGTATCTTTTCCTTCTGAACTCAATAATTAACAATCTATAGGAGATCAAATCTCATACATCAACCTTTTCCAAATTAGTATTATATATGAACATATATATATATATATATATATATATATATATATATATATATATATATATATATATATAATATATATACATCAATTAGTGTTCCATATCGAACACGTTTTTATATGATGAAGCTTAAAAAATCAAATGACGAAATTTTATTTTATTTTATTTTATTTTATTTTTTAACCTGCTAGACCATATGAAGCATATTCTCATCTTAACATTGGGATTCTTTTTTTATTATTATTTATCTATAAAGAAGTTCTCAATTACATGTACTGCCAAGTTTTGATAATAGCCTAATTATGGTACTGCCTCATCTAACAGGAAAATAGCGCCTAAGTTATATATATATATATATATATATATATATATATATATATATTTTATTTTTCGTTTTAGGTATAATTGCCCATTGCCATGTCATATGCTATTATCATCAGGGTCAATCTTAGCCAATTTATCTACAACAGTACGACATACATATGCATATGTATTCTAGATTTTAAATTATGAACTAGAATGACAAGACTCCACAACCCTGTACAAAAACAAAAGAAAGAAAATCACTTGCTTTTGATTCTTCAGTAGGCTAATTCCATCTCGCAACTTGCTCTTCCTCTTAGTTAAGCGGCAACCTCCTCTTCTTCTTTTTATTTGACGAATAAAGGAAGGGTTCACTATATATGATTTTTTATTTTATTTATTTATTAATATATATTACTAGTTCTCCTAATTTTAATAGGTTTAAAATTACACAAATATAGATTATACCCAATTAATATAAAGGCCCAAATTAATGTAATCTCTTACTTATTATGGTCCACAATAATTAAATACAATTTGACCCAAATAAAAACAAAGTCCAATTAATATATTTTAAAACGAAATAAATAATTTTTTTACTATTTAATATTTTTTTTTTCGGGTATTACATCACCTACCCCTTAAAAAGAATTTCGTCCCCGGAATCAAAAGAACGAACGTACCTAATTATCAAAAGTTGCGGATACTCCACTCGAATAGACTCCTCTATCTCCCAAGTAGCTTCCCGTTCTGAATGATTTTACCACAAGACTTTAACACAAGAATAGTCTTCTTCAATTTTAATTTAATCAGTTATTTAATTATCTACTAAAAAAATTTAATTTCCAAACAAAACAAGGAAGAAAAGAGGGAAACAAAATCATTTACCTTTTCCAATTTAAACACAATTGTATAAGATAAAGTCAATTAATATTTAATTATTAAAAAAATGGATTATTACAATCACAATCCAAAATATCCAGTTCCCTCAATGATGTGAGGCAACTGATTGTATCAGGTAGAGTCTCCAAATTCTTGCCGAAGCCAGGTACATACCGACTTCGAGCAATGGATGGTTCGGAAGTAAAGAATACATGGCATGCTGGAAGACTTAGAAAATTTTACCAGTAATAGTTATGTCATTCTTTTCTTTACCCATGTAACCGTTTCAATTTTAAATGAAATAAATGAAAGTTTTCTTTGGAGATGTTTAACTTCATCTATATTCATACGGTTTTCGGTGTCCGATCAGACAAACACCGAGCTTAAATCGATCAAAAAGGCGTAGACGACATAACTGATCGGTAAAAGTCGCGGGTACAACTGATCGAGACTGTAATTCTGGAATCAGAAAAACTTCGGGCACAATCCGATCAGAAGGTTCGAAAAGGCACAACTGATCGAGATAAGTCACGAGTATAACTGATCGCAAAAATGTACAAACAAAATTTTTTTGTACTTCATTCATACTTTTGAAATTTTTACAAGACCCGATCGTATAAGATTCGGGCGAACTACAAACAAAAATGAAAGACAGAAAAAGTACAAGTCCTAAAAGAAGCTATTCCGGAGGAGGATCATCCCTGGCCTCGGATTCTTCATCCGACGAATCAAGGAGGGAGGCATCGAGCCCAACAGCTACCAACTTCGCCCAAGCCTTTTCCCGATAAGCCTCATACCCTTCACCAAATTGGGTCATGACCTTATCATTCAAGGCATCAGTCTCTTCGTACTCGGCTATTATCCGCTGCTTGGCTCTGGCTTGGTCTTCCTTCAGGGAGTTGTTTTCCCGAATCAGGTATTTCAGTTTCTCATGAGCTTCGAAAAACTTCTCCCCGAAGGCCTCAAGCGTTTGCTCCCGCTCTTTGACTTCGGCGGCCAGGTGCTCCTTATCCTCGATCAACTTCTTATTATGGCCTTCGAGGCCGACGAACTCATGCTGAAGAAGAGAATATTGTTCGTTCAGTTCGTCAGCCTGGCGTTCGGCCTGGATTGCTTTGTTTTGGGTCTTGGCATGGAGATCCTTTTCCTTCTTAAAGTCCGAATTCAGACCACGGATCTCTGCCTCAAAAAGCTGCACATCCGTCATCAACTGAGCCTCTTTTTTGGTAGATCGGGCGAGAGGAAGAATGGCTCTTGCCAGTATGGCATTGGCCTGCGGCACAAGAAGTGGGGTCAGCCATGTAGAATAAAATATGACAGCAACAGGAAAAAGATAACCAATTTGCGGATTACCTGACACTGGGACATAAGCCACCAGGTACTCTTCGGAAGAGAATCCCTTGAACCGTTCGTCATCGCCCGAAAGCTTGAAATGATCGAACAGGTTAAACGGAAAAACTTCCGAAGGACTCTTTAGCTAACAGGTTGTCGGCGTCCCTTGGGAAGAACTGGCCTTCGATGTCGGCGTCGAGCAAGGAGGAGGGGCTCCCATAACTTGCAATTCAGGATCCTTGCCCATGCGTGGTTTCTTGGTTCGAGAGGAATCTCTTTGGTGTCCTCTGAGTCGTCGATCGTGGCCACCTGGGTTGGAGGTGGAGGAGCTGGTTTCGGCATAACAGAGACTGTCGCCACTTGTATAGGAGGCGGAGGAGTTGGTTTCGGCATGACTGAGGAAAAGACCTTGTGGGGGGCTGTGGTGGTAGGCTTGACAGAAGGTTTCTTTGTCTTCTTTAACAAGGTCATCTTCTCAGCCCGACCCATCTTCAAAACCGACTTGCCGGCGGGTTCGGCAACGGGGGCATCTGGGATGACAGGACCCGAAGCAGAACCAGTCGAGAGTTCAGCAATCGGGATGGTCTCCCCTTCGTCCCCATCATCAATAATGGGGAAACAGATTGATCCGGCTTCGATTGGTAGGGGGGATAAAGACTCGTCGGCCCCCTCGGGCTTGAAGATCGTCACTGCACAAAATGGAATGAATTAGGGACTTGTTCATGGCAATAAATTGAAAGATCACGAGGGGGGGGGGGTGGATACTTACACCCGTGTTTATATAGCCATGTCTCGTTGGACAAGACCCCCAGATTCCATGAAGTCCGGCTCCACCTTTTGTAGAACTCTTTGAAGGCACCAGCTCGGTCCTTCGGGAATTTTGATACTTTGGCGATTGGATCTCCAAGATGGGCCTAGTTCGGGAGAAGTGAGAGGTCGGTCCCTTTCACAAAGATCCATTGTGGGTGCCACCCTTTGTTTCTCGAAGGAGGCTTGATGGGGACGGTTCGGTTGGCTTGTTTGTTCAGCTGCCGAAGGCCGGGATCTTTCCAGCGACCAACGGTGAATATGGCGAAAAAGAAATCCAGGCCAGGAGTGATCCCCATTTCCTGGCACAGGGCGATGAAAGAGATAAGGTGAATGTACGAGTTCGGCACAAGCTGTGCGAAACCGACTCCGGTGAAATAGAGGAAAGAGGAGATAAATTCATGGAGGGGAAACCGAACCCCATATTTCAGAAGATACAGAGGAACGACAACCCATTCGCCTTCGGGTCTCCAGAACATTTTTTCTCCGAATTTGGGTACCCGAAGCTTGTATTCTTTGGGAATATTGAAAAGGGTTCGGATGTCAGAAATTTGAGAAGGAGAAACGGTAGAAGTGGTGTTGATGTGGGAAAACTCTGTCTCGGAGTGGTAGGCATTTCGGATTTTGGCTTCGGCACTAATCAGAGTAGGAAGAACCGAGGAAGTAGTGGTATCGACAGGAGCCACTGGCAAATCTACCGGAATCAGATCGCTAGTGGTGATGGAAGGGGAACGGCTCGAAGAGTGGGAGGATCTTTGGAATCGCCATTTGAGGTGGAGGAGATAGAAATGCAGAGTTTTAGAAGCTAAAATGAAGGAAAAGAAGCTGGAAATGTGATGATTTTTAACCAAAAAAATGCGAACAAGGAGAATTTGGAATGAACTAATTACTCGCCGGAAATCGCCTAGCCGAAAAGTTTTAGCAGAGAGTTTGAAATGAAGAAGTTTGGGAAAAGTGATAGTGATGGACAGATGGGGGGTTTTATAGGTTGAGATGCACGGAACCCAAGGGCGGCTATTAAACGCCCAAGGTGGGACCAGACATGAAAAGACGTGCAACGTTTCAGGAAACGAGGACAGACCGTTTGGCTTCCCCAGGTAACTTATCATTAGCTGTCGTGACTCATCAAATTCCTGACCTTTCAAGTCTCTAGTTATAAATACATTATAATAAGAGACTGGGGGGCAATGTTCGGGAGCATTTTACCGACCTGTAAGTGGGCCAAGGGCCTGGCACTGGAAGGGGTTCACGAGCCCATTGGGCCGAAGCCCATGGAAGAGTTGGAGATGTTCGGGTTCGGCATCCGAGTCCTTTGGGCCGGAGCCTTACCCTAGCATTTTGGTGTTCGGGATCGGGCCCTTGAGTCCTTCAGACCGAGGCCCAGATCTGGTGGTGGGTTCGGTTAGATTGGGCCTGTACAGTGGGCTGTCCTGCGTATAGAGTTTGAAGTCCTAGCCGTATTTGAATAAGGTAACTCCAAAGGTAGTGATTGGATAGGAATCCACTTCCACCTTTTAAGGAGATTGTGTTGGACCCAAGTTATGGCAACTATCATGTTTAGGAGTCCTAATCCGACTCAGAGAAGGATTCTAAGGTGTTGAGAGCACTATAAATACAAGGCCTAGGTTACAATTAACAGGTAATACCAACTTTTAAGCACTAAATACTTAGCCTCCATTGTTAAACCTTGTGAACGGCCTGTACTTATTCTCACATCGGAGCTATCCCCCGGCGGCACAAGCCGTCAAGCTTCTGTGTGATCTGTTATTGTGCGTGTCTCTAGCGTGGATTCTCGTGATTGGACGCTACCGATTTAAACTTGGTGTTAACAACTATTTTGCTTTTATCATTTCTCAGCTCCCGTCTCATGACTTCAGTTGCAAAATCATCAATGATGTTATCAAGCTCATAAAATGCATGTTTTAGCTTTCCAAGCCAATCCTTGACTTCATAGTTCTTCCTTTGCTGCTGCTCTGCATCCAGAAGTACAGACTTGATTGTCGACAATGTGGCTGAAAGTTTTCTTAGATCTTTCTTCACATTCCAAGCTGATGCAATCTCTTCAAAGGGTATAGATGCCAAGTCCCCCAGGAATCTTGCAGCCATGCCATAGAGAATTGCTTCTGCCATTCCTTCTTTTCTTGGTTGATGCAATCGCTAGATTGCTTTTGCAAGGATGGAAAAAGGGATGTATCACAAAGGTTACAAGTCTGATGAAGAGGGTGGATTCAAAACAACCTATGATCAAAAGTCAATGCGACCCTTGCATACAGTATTTTCTCTAAAAATATGTAAATTATCTAAGCACTTAATAAATAAACCAAAACAACTGTCACCATTTAGTTTAGGTACGATTTGACTTTATAGATATATGCAGATATTACAAACTACCCTTTCAAATGACTTAGGGAGTTATGAACATAAATATTGACTCATCAACTTGCACTTCAACTTGGGATGTGGGTTCCTAATATAACTTACCACTCTATAAGAATCAAAAAAAATAAACCAACAATCAGACAATATCTTAACCATCCTCATCTAGAAGTAAAAGCAAATTAATAGTTGTTTATGCTATATAATTGGTTTTCAATCTTTCATAGAAGTCATCATGTCAAGTTGCCTTTGGAAAAAATGAATGCTCTCAAGGGAACCTACAGAAGGTTGAGTAGTTAACTAATTCCAGAAGCAAAGACTGTAAAATTCAATTGGGAATATATTAACATACTGAAAATTACAAAAGTACATTCAAAAAGCAGTAGAACAGATAATAAGAGTGATAATTAAGACGACAACAACAATGGAGATAAATTGAATCAATTTCGTTGAAGCTATCTACAGTGCATAAATGATATATATACATATTTATAAATGAATTCTATTAAACTTGAGTCTAGGATTAGATTTGCAGCGGTTAGAACAGTACCTGGCAGAGTCGGTCCTGAGTTTTTTAAGGCCCATGGCAATTTTTTTTAAATGTGCCCCTTTATACAAATTAAACAAAAAAATAAATAAATTATCAACTAATTAATTTTATTAAAATTATAAGAATTTACAAAAGATAAGGAAGAACACTTTGGGGCCTCATGATTAAAACTTTGTTTGGGAAAATCCAATGGGACAAAACCCCAAACGAAGGAAAAAGAGTACCCCGGATTGTAAACATTGCATTAAAAAATGAAAACTACATATTTGAGTCTACATGCTTCCTCCTGAATCTCCATAAGCATTTCTTGATTTGATCAATCTTCTTTTCATCCTCCACAATTAATCGAAGCAAAGAATAATCACATGTACCTACAAAAAAAAATAGCAATGAATTCTGAACCACAAAACATCATTTAAAATGTTTTCTTGTTGCACTTTTAGATGCAAAATCATCAATTATACTATCATATTTAATGTTTTCTAACATATCATTTTCAATGCATAATATTGCTAATCCATTTAGCCTATCTTGAGTCATGGTGGTCCGCAAGTAAGATTTCAATATTTTTAATTTAGAAAAACTTCTTTCAGCAGATGCCACAGTCACAAGTATAATCAATAATACCCTATAAGCAACCATTCCATTAGGAAAAATATCCACACTCTTTACAAACTCAAGAATTTTAATGGATGTCCATGGTTTATCTGTTTCATATGCTTCTTTTGGTAACATCACTTGCAACACCTGTAATTCTGAAAATAAGTCTCTTGCATCAACATTAGAAACATCACCATGTTTTAAAGCATTTTCAAGATTCACACAAGAACTTTTCAATTCACACAAGAACTTTTGTAGAACAACTGTGGGCTGGCTTCTCAACTTTGTTCTCCTATGTTCCCTTCTTCTTCTTCTATACGGTTTAGGGCTTTGTTTATGTTTAGTGCATTTTAAAATAAAAAAAAATCTAAAAATTATAAATACATTTAAAAGTTTTATTTATTTATTTAAAACGCGATTTATTTATTTACCTCGCTCGTACACGCATTTTGCAGTGTGTTTGGTAACAAACTCTAACAATTCCTTAAAATTACTACCAAAATTAATAATGTACCTTAATTTTTTAAAATATAATTTTAAAATTTTAAAATTCAAAATAAGTAGAAAATTATTTATTATTAATACAAACACCTATAACACTTAAACGAAAGTATATTACTTTTTTTTCCCCAAAAAAATTAAATTAATTTCAATAAGTCTAAATGTATCTTAATTTTGGAATGAAAATTAATTCATAACAAATAAGGAAAAAGGGGTTCTATCATTCTTAATAAGAAATTAATTAATAGTCTTAAATATAAAAGAATGTAATTATATATACACAAACAAAATATAAGCTATGATAAAATTGATCATTTTTATTTATTTATTAAAGACTAATGATTTCTTTCATATTTTTATTTAGAATTTATTTGTTTATTTTAATTACACCTGTTGCATCAATATCAGAAACATCACCATGTTTTAAAAAATTTTAGGCCCCCTTCAGCTTTGGGCCAGGGCTGTACCCCTGGTAGCCCTAGGACAAGGCCGGCTCTGGTACCTGGATGAGTTGTGCAGATCTTCAATCGCAACTAAATTTGGGTTTTAACATGAGGCTACCGTCCGGCATAGTGACACTCCTTTTTTAACTATTATTATTTACTAGCCGTGCTTGAAGGGGAGGAGATTGCCAGCAGTGCCAGAGAATGGAGGAGGCAGAGGGCGAGAACGGAGGATCTGAGAGTGGAAGAGAGAATTTAATGCAAGTTGTACATTAGTTTAAGTGCAATTCAACAAATCTAATTAACAAAATACAACTAACCCTAATAAATTATGAGAACAATATAAAGTTTGAAATAAATTCCATCGTCCATTATAAATTATGCCGTTACTTTCAAAATTAAAAATAAAACAATCACTTTTAAAAATAATTCAATAAGTCTTGGACGACAGGTTTGCATCGATAGGTCCAGCCATCGGTCGGAATTTTTTATTTTATTTTATTTTATTTTATTTGCTTTTACACCCAAATACTTAATGTGATTTATTGAAATTGAAATTTTTACAAAATGCATGTATCCAAATGATACTTAAATCATTGCATTTTGTAAAAATTTCAGTTTCAATAAATCATATTAATTATTTGAAAGTCAAAAGTAAAAAAAAATTAAAATTTTGGCCGATCGCCGCCCACGGTCAGCGTAGAAGGACTCGAAATAATTTTATGTTATTGACTAAGAATTCGATTGTGGTATCTCTATTGACTAAGAATTCGATTGTAGTAAGGATAATATTTATTAATTATTTATATCATTTTTTAAATACTCCCCCTTTTATAGTAGTATCATATTTTTATTATTTAACACTTTCTGTTTTAAAATTTGAAATATATTTTTCTTTTGGAAATTAATATTTTTATAAATAAAAATGATAGTTCCATAAGTTCTCTCTTACATAAATTGTGAATAAATCACACACTTATGTGAAAGGGTACTTGTGAAAATAACAATTTTTTTTAATTAGTTCATTCAAAAATAGGGTTTACATTTCTATTTTAAGACTATAAAATGATATGATATTTTTAATTTGTCATTATTTTTACATTATTAATATTATATCACTACAATCAATTCTCAATTAATATTAAAGTTATATTTGAAAATATTAAATTATATTTAAAAATTATGATTTTATAAATATATATTTAATTTTAGAGGGAGAAAGTACACGAGTAAATAGTGTTTGGGTACAATTTGTACGCGTACTAAAATTACTCGGATTACATCGTCTCCTACTCATCATCTCCTTTGCTAAACTCAAAATATACTCTGGTTATCACTCAAAAGAGCGAACTATTATTATAATTTGTTCCTGCGTTGTTTCTTTTGTTTCATACTCTCTCCCTTCCGCACATAAAATTTCTAATTCTTTAATTATTATTTTTTATTATGAAAAAAGAGTTATATTTTCCAATAGTATAAAATAAGAAATAAATTGTAGAAAGGAGGGAGTATCATTTAAACTAATAAATACTTCTTTTGTCTCCAAAATAATATATTTTGATTAAAAGTATAAATTTTTTTATTCCCAAAAGGATAAAATAAAATATATAAAGTTAAGGGTAAATATGTCATTAGTGGGGTCTCTTAGTATAAAAAAAATAAAAATATTCATCACTTTATATAATCTTATAAAGTCATTGACAAACATCTCGAGATCTTCATTCTGCAATGCTCCTCATTGTCAGTCTTATGACATGAAAAGTTCTACGATATTGGTTGATTGTAGAGTTTTATGTAGAACGTAGAGTTCGGGCTTGAACTGCTCAACGTTTTGTACTCTAAGATTGTTTGTTCTACGAGTAGAGAGACATTCTACGATGTGCTCTCTACGATTGGTTCTTTAGGATAGACATTCTACGATCTTTGAGCAGGCTCTGCGATCTTTCCTCACTATAAATGATGCAGATGTACGTGTTGTCTGGAGGAGGACAAATCTGTATGAGAATCCGATCATCCGAATTAGCAAGGGCATTTGGCACATGATTATGACCCCTACCCAAGCCGCGCTATTTTTGCGCTGGTTTAGAAGCCAACTATAAATACAAATTTCAAGATGTTTATGAGATATATATTTGATTACATGCATATATGAATATAAAATGACAATAATTACAGGAAATTTCATGAAATAATTAAATACATAAACATGACAATGATATAAAGAACATGTAATATTAAACATACATTTTTTTTAATCAATGTCTGAGTCAGAATCATCTTGTATACGTATTGCAAATTCATAACCAACATCTTCTTCAGATTCACAGTTAGTGTCAGTCAATAACTCTTCCTCCTCAGTATCAATGTCATCTGACACAAGTATTGACTCAGGATCCAATTCATTAGGTTCATCCTCCACATTTATTATAGTAGGTCTATGAAGCATGTCCTCCTGGTAGATCTCCCCGTCTACTACTTCTACACGACTGCAGGCAGTTTATCTCTTTTCCTAGCAGGACTAGGAGTGTAGTATACTTGTACTGTTTGAGTTGGTAATGTGAGACCCCAGATTTTATGAATAAATATTTAAATTTCTCGAAATATTTTTTTAATATTATGGTGTGGATTTGATATAATGTCATAATTGTGGGTAGTATTTATAAATTTTGCATAGTATGCAAGTTGTTATATAATATTCGATTGGTCGGGAAATATTCTTTTTGTCGGAAATATCCCAGAATGCAAGCACAATCATTGGTGAACCCTAAGCGGAAGTATTGTCGTAGAAAAGAAAACTATGTAATTATCTTTTATAAAAATAATAGCGGAAGTTTACCGTTAAAAGCTGTTGAACTACCCGGTAATAAAAATGCTGATGTCTGGCGTGGTTGCATAGTAGCACACGGTATTAATTATTGATGCTTACGTGAGAAGTCACTCAGTTATACTCTTTTATTGCTACATTAATTGCTGCATCATATCTCTCATATTATTGATTCGATTATTGTCACAGTATCATCTGCATAATATGATATATTATTAAATCAATAATTGAGATGACAAAGTTATTCATATTATTAAATTGTAATATTTACAATGTCTAGAAGTTCTGTCAAGGAGAGGTTTGGTCACCTAATTGCGCGCCAATAGGGAGAAATCCTTATTGGAAAGCCCCTTCTTTCCTGGGAACAACCTAATTATTAAATATTGTGAGTTATAATATTAATTATGAATGTTATTAAATCGAATTTGAGTTCCGAGTTGAATTTGGAGACGCGGACGTGATATTTGAGTCCGGAACGATGAAATTAGTAGAAATAGACTATAAACACAAAATTTTCCAGGGTTGACTTTTTGTCAAACTATTCAACAGTTGACTTTTTCGGCAAAAGTCAAACTTTGAAATTTCAAAAATAAATTTTTTGATGAAAATAGTTCCATTGTGTTGGGATTATTAGTGTTAGTAAAAATTGACATTTATTTCGATAATAATTGATGTCTGGAAGTTATATTGACCAATCGGGTAATTAACCGGATAAATGAGCAATTAATTGCTATTGATTCACATGATTATAGCTATTTGTTTACATGATTGAACTATTGATTCACATTATTTACTATTAGGAGAGGTGGTGCAAGTTTGATAATACTTGCATGACTAATTTAAAAATGAAAAAAAAGTTGGAGGTATTGTACTGCAATATTTTGAGTCCCAAAACGTGCAATTATCGAAACTATATTTTCCTATAAATAGAAGCTCATTTCTTCATTATTCTTCACCAATTCACTCAAGCTATAGAGCATTTATTATAGAGAGAAATTATAGAGAGAAAGAAGAAGAGAAGTCTGCTACCTCACTACTCTAGTATCCAGTTTCTTTCTAAGGTAAGGGATATTATTTGTTGTATTCGTAAGGGGTATTATTTATTTCATATTCATGAAGAGAGCTATTGTTATTCCATCCCTTATTATTCTGTTGGAATAACCTGTATATGCGAAGTACCGCATACATGGTGAAATTCTTCTGTTATTCCATTCTTTATTATTATGTTGGAATAACTTGTTTATGTGAAGTCCGCATACATGGTGAAATTCTTCTATTATTCCGTTCTTTATTATTCTCGCGGAATATCGCATGCAGGCGTTCTACGTGGGACTGGTTCCATCATTTATTATTCTGTCGGAATATCCTGTTTGTGCGTTTATGCCGGACCTGGTTCCATTATTTATTATTCCATCGGAATATCCTGTCAGTGCGTTTACGCATGACCTAGTTCCATTCTTTATTATTCTGTTGGAATAACCTGTCTGTGCGGTCTATCGCATGCATGGTGATTTCTTTTGTTATTCCATTCTTTATCATTCTGTTGGAATAATCTGTCTATGTGGATTATCACATACATGGTGAATGATCATTTGTATTCATTCCTTATTAAATTGTGGAAATGATCTGTTTACGTGGATTATGATGAAAAGTCATAATAAAAGCATTGGACTGAGAAAATCATGGGTATATGTAGTATTAGTAAGTTTTATGATGAGTTATGTTGGTTATTATGTGAAAACATGAAAGTTTCTTAGAAATCACAAAGAGTTGAAAATCAGATTTTGGTGAAAATGGAATATGAAGTTCAATTGACCATATCTCCTATTATATTTCGAATTTTTGGGTGTGGTCAAGTTCTAGAGTTAGATCTATGAGTTTTCTAACTTAACCAAATGGAATCACTGGAAAAGGTGTTGTAGATTTTCGTGTGGACAGTTTTCAGCAAAGGAGACAAAGCTGCAAAATAGCAAAAAGCTACTGCCCAGAAATTTAAAAGGGCTGTTTCGGCCACTTAATTTGTGAGAAAAATTTCGGCCTTTTGGGACATGAAAGTATATGGTATAAAGTACCTCCTGTCCAAAAATGAACCCATTCTGACTTAAAATGAGCAAGTTATGACTATTTCAATATTTGGGTTTTTTCGACGAAAAATGCTATAACCGGAGTTCTATAACTCCGATGACCATGAAATTTAAATTGGAAGCTCACATTAACATGTGTAAGATCTTGCCAAGATTTGAGAATTTCTAGAGTTAAACTTGAGGTAGCTAATTTCTTAAAGAATTAATTAGAAATTGATTTTTAAAAAATAATAAATGAATTTTAAAAATTCCTAGAAAAATATATGTTCATTATGGGACTATATTCTGCTAAATCCCAAAAAAGAAATATTTTTGTGACTGATTTGGTATTTTTCATGAAAATAATCTAGTTATGAGTAAATGAGTTAAATATGTTATGTGAAGTAACAAAATTGGAAAATAGGATTTTATGGCTTGGAAATCCTATATGGGTATATGCCGATTTTTGATAAGGGAATTGATCATTAGTGATGAAATCTTATGAGTATGACATTTTTGAATGATTAAATGTATTATTTGGTAAAGTGTAAACAATTGAAATAAATTGTTTATAAGTTTAAGAAGTGATTAAAATATTGTTATAATATTAATAATATTAGATTATGAGTTTATTAAGTGATTGATAATATTTGGATAAATTTTAAGTCTTTAATATTTATCCTTGTTTTCGTTTGATTAATGCTTATATCATTGTCACCATTCTCATGCTTATATTGTGATGAAAGTCATCTTTGACTTACGTGCATAGATAGACTTGGTGTGATTATGACCAAGGATTATTCGGTGTAATCAGAACCGTAATTTGACGAATGATGTGGTAAAAATTCTTAGTGGCCTGTAGTGCATTGATGGACAGTTTTTGGTATGATTATGACTAGGGATTATTCGGTATAGTCATGACCATTGTTGAATTAATGAATATCCTTGGCCCGTAGTGCAGGGATGATTCGATGATGTGATTTATTTATTAAGCTGAGTCTCAGCGATAAAAATTGATGAAAACATTTTAAATCATAGAAGTTAGTAGATATCATGCTCTACTTGACTCTTCTAATGAATTGCTTATTCCGCTGTAGTTAAACTTGATGTCTATTATATTTTATCAGTTTAACATTGTTGAAGACTAATGATAATTTATTCTGCATTATCTTAGTCATAATATTTCTTACTGGGCTAGTTGAGCTCACTCTTTCTTTCACTGTTCTCTTCAGGAAATGAGAATATAGATGGGACGAGTCGGGAAATGGAGTGACAGTCTAGATGATAGCATTAGTAGTTCTCTTTATTCTGTTAAATAATGTGATAATAAATGTAATGAGGATTGAATTTGAGTTTGTATACTGTCTATGAGGACTCCATTGAGAGTGGATATTGTCTAGAAGGCAATATTCTTGATTAAACTCTCAGTTTATATTTTGTCGTATTTTACACGACAGTTGTATAATTAAGTTGTATTTGATTTATGTACCATGTATTTGGCGACTCAAGATGGTATGTATACCTATTTTGGGGGGTCACAGTTGGTATCAAAGCTTAGGGATATGATCCCTGGCTGAGATATGAGACAAGAACTAGGAGGGGAGAGACGGGGAATTTCTTCGCTAATATAACCTACCTAAGTTTATTTGGTATTTAATTGGTCGGTCAGAGTATATTGATAATATGTGACATGTTAATTAACCCTTGTTTTGTGGCAGTGTTTGAAAATGGCAGCTGAAAATGTTCACAATGGAGTGAATGAGACCGTTGAGACACCTTTAATCACTAATCAGGTTAATGTGGTGTCATACGAAGAAGAAATTAGAGATATTTATGTGGTGAGTGAAGAACTAATAGTTGCACCCGAGCTAGTTGCAGAGGTAACAGTTGAGAGTGAGGAAGAAGAGGAAGAAGAGGAACCTGAGGATAATTTATTAGAAGAATTTATGATCAAAGTTTAGAATTACAAAATCGTATTCATGAGTTAGAAGAGCAGGTTGAAGAACGACAGGCGGTCGTGGAGCAAAGAGATGTAACAATTCAAAATTGTGTTACCCGATGTGCGATGCTTGAACAGAAGCACTCTTTGGCAGAGTATAAGATATTAGAGCTGGAATCTGAGAATGCTATGATCAAAGTTATGATGAAAGAAGAAACAACTGAACGAAGGAGAATAGATGATGCATAGGTAAAATCCGCACGACGTGTAGATATTGTAGAAAAAGACGTCTGATCCAATAAGGCCAAAATAGATGAAATGGATTTTGCTTTTTGGACAACAATCGGGAGAATCCAACATCGAATTTGGAATTACCCTGTGCAGAGTGGTCAACCCCAATTCGATATGGATCGGAGAATAATGATTCAAATCATGGACCAGGAATGTGAAGAAGCACTTAAGGGTGGAATGTACCCTATAGAAAAGTCAAATCTGGTAGTTTAAGTGAGAGCGTTTGTCGAGGAACCCGAACGAAGTTATTACGGGTAAGTTAATGATAAACTCTTGCGAAGTTTATACCTTATTAGATACCAGTTCTACCCACTCTTTTATTTCTCCTACTTGCGCTCAATGTTTAAATTTGACTCCGGAGAAACTAGACTTTGATTTATCTGTTGAAACTCTGTTGGGAGAAACCTTCGTTACCTCCACTATTTATAAATCTTGTTTAAATTCAAATCGACACTTTCACGTTACCTGTCGATCTTATTTCTTTGAAAATACTTGCATTTGATGTGATTTTAGGGATTGATTGGTTAACTACTCATCATGCTAAAATCGATTATTTTCGTAAGGTTGTTAGCTTTCATATTCCTCACCAACCTGTTATGTGAATTCAAGAAACCAAACCACTAAAGTCAATCATTGTCATATCAAGCCATAAGTAAAGAGCCCCGATCCTTTCGTTGTTGACTTCCTTGTGTGGAATGCACCGAAGCCAGACTTTCTGTAGGGGATGCGTGAATAAGGGTGGCAGGTTAATAAGTATCAATGTGACGTACTATCCAAGTCTTGGATAAGAGTCACAGTTTTGAATGATAGTTCTATCGTTAATAAATTTCCTGATGTATTCTGGAATACTTCTTAGCCTACCTGTAGAGCGTGAAATTGAATTTTGTATTGACCCCAGTACAAAACCCATTTATTAAACCCTCAAATATTTTCTTCACCTAGAACGAACGTATACTGTGCTAAAGACGTTGGCTCGAGCTGTTGAAGAAGGTTCAAGAAGGCGTTATCTCAACCCTCGATTTAATTGGCCCATTTAAAATCCTCGATCGAGTAGGAACTGTGGCCTATAGACTCGTTTTACCGTCAAATATGTCGCGTGTTCATAAAGTTTTTTTTTTCATGTATCGATGTTACGTAAATATGTGGATGACCCGAACCACATTATTGAATTAAAACTTGACAAGATAGTAGAAGATTTAACGTATGATGAGATTCGTGTTAAAATCTTTGATAAGAATGATCGTATTCAACACTCAAAGGTTATACCTCAAGAGTTAGAATTTAAAATGAAGTCAAGGTATCCTCATCATACCACGTACGTACGTAAATTTCGAGGGCGAAATTTCATAAGGAGGGGATATTGTTAGACCCTAGATTTTATGAATAAAGATTTAAATTTCTCAAAATATTTTTTTAATATTATGGTGTGGATTTGATATAATGTCATAGTTGTGGGTAGTATTTATAAATTTTGCAAAGTATGCAAGTTGTTATATAATATTCGATTGGTCGGGAAATATTCTTTTTGTCGAGAATATCCATATGACGGCACAATCATTGGTGAACCCACAACGGAAGTATTGTCGTAGTAAGAAAATGACAGAATTATCTTTTTATAAAAATAACGGCGGAAGTGTTACCTTTAAAACTGTTGAACTACCCGGTAGTAAAAGTAATACGCGTGGTTGCATAGTAGCACACGATATTGATTATTGATGCTTACATGAGAAGTCACTCAGTTATACTCATTTATTGCTATAGTAATTGCTGCATCATATCTCTCATATTATTGATTCGATTATTGTTACAGTATCATCTGCATAATATGATATATTATTAAATCAATAATTGAGACGACAAAGTTATTCATATTATTAAATTGTAATATTTACAATGTCTAGAAGTTCTGTCAAAGAGAGGTTTGGTCACCTAATTGCGCGCCAATAGGGAGAAATCCTTATTGAAAAGCCCCCTCTTTTCTGGGAACGACCTGGTTGTTAAATATTGTGAGTTATAATATTAATGATGAATGCTATTAAATTGAATTTGAGTTCGGAGTTGAATTTAGAGACGCGAACGTGATATTTGAGTCCGGAACGATGAAATTAGTAGAAATAGACTATAAACACAAATTTTCTAGGGTTGACTTTTTGTCAAACTATTCAACAGTTGACTTTTTTGGCAAAAGTCAACAGTTGACTTTTTCTGCAAAAGTCAAATTTTGAAATTTCAAAAATATATTTTTTTGATGAAAATAGTTCCATTGTGTTGGGATTATTAATGTTAGTAAAAATTGACATTTATTTCGATAATAATTGATGTCTAGAAGTTATATTGACCAATCGGGTAATTAACCAGATAAATGAGCAATTAATTGCTATTGATTCACATGATTATAGCTATTTGTTCACATGATTGAACTATTGATTCACATTATTTACTATTAGGGGAGGTGGTGCATGTTTGAAAATACTTGCAGGGCTAAATTAAAAATGAAAGAAAAGTTGGAGGTATTGTACTGCAATATTTTGAACCCCAAAACGTGCAATTATCGAAACTATATTTTTCTATAAATAGAAGCTCATTTCTTCATTATTCTACACCAATTCACTCAAGCTATAGAGCATTTATTATAGAGAGAAATTATAGAGAGAAAGAAGAAGAGAAGTCTGCTACCTCACTACTCTAGTATCCAGTTTCTTTCTAAGGTAAGGGACATTATTTGTTGTACTCGTAAGAGGTATTATTTCTTTCATATTCATGAAGAGAGCTATTGTTATTCCATCCTTTATTATTCTATTGGAATAACATGTATATGCGAAGTACCGCATACATGGTGAAATTCTTCTGTTATTCCATTCTTTATTATTATGTTGGAATAACCTGTTTATGCGAAGTACCGCATACATGGTGAAATTCTTCTATTATTTCGTTCTTTATTATTCTGTCGGAATATCCTGTCTTTGCGTTTACGCCGGACCTGGTTCCATTATTTATTATTATGTCGAAATATATCACATCTGTAACTACATGGGACTGGTTCCATTATTTATTATTCATCCGGAATATCACATCAAAGGCGTTACGCGTGAATTGGTTCCATTCTTTATTATACATTGGAATAACACATGTCATGCGGTCTATCGCATGCATGGTGATTTCTTTTGTTATTCCATTCTTTATCATTTT
Organism: Panax ginseng; assembly: GCA_020205605.1. Classification (NCBI taxonomy): domain Eukaryota; kingdom Viridiplantae; phylum Streptophyta; class Magnoliopsida; order Apiales; family Araliaceae; genus Panax; species Panax ginseng. The sequence continues at coordinate 25,877,921 of CM035134.1, read as the reverse complement.
GTTGGAATAACCTGTCTATGCGGATTATCACATGCATGGTGAATGATCCTTTGTATTCATTCCTTATTAAATTGTGAAAATGATATGTTTACGTGGATTATGATGGAAAGTCATAATAAAAGCATTGGACTGATGAAAATCATGGGTATATGTAGTATTAGTAAGTGTTATGATGAGTTATGTTGGTTATTATGTGAAAACATGAAAGTTTCTTAGAAATCACAAAGGGTTGAAAATCAGATTTTGGTGAAAATGGAACATGAAGTTCAATTGACCATATCTCCTATTATATTTTGAATTTTTGGGTGTGGTCAAGTTCTAGAGTTATATCTATGAGTTTTCTAACTTAACCAAATGGAATCACTGGAAAAGGTGTTGTAGATTTTCGTGTGGACAGTTTTTAGCAAAGGAGTCAAAAGCTGCAAAATAGCAAAACGCTACTGCCTAGAAATTTAAAAGGGCTGTTTCGGCCACTTAATTTGTGAGAAAAATTCCGGCCTTTTGGGACATAAAACTATATGGTATAAAGTACCTCCTGTCCAAAAATGAACTCATTCCGACTTAAAATGAGCATGTTATGACTATTTCAATATTTGGGTTTTTTCGACGAAAAACGCTATAACCGGAGTTCTATAACTCCGATGACCATGAAATTTAAACTGGAAGCTCACATTAACATGTGTAAGATCTTGCCAAGATTTGAGAATTTCTAGAGTTAAACTTGAGGTAGCTAATTTCTTAAAGAATTAATTAGAAATTGATTTTTAAAAAATAATAAATGAATTTTAAAAATTCCTAGAAAAATATATGTTCATTATGGGACTATATTCTGCTAAATCCCAAAAAAGAAATATTTTTGTGACTGATTTGGTATTTTTCATGAAAATAATCTAGTTATGAGTAAATGAGTTAAATATGTTATGTGAAGTAACAAAATTGGAAAATAGGATTTTATGGCTTGGAAATCCTATATAGGGTAAATGCCGATTTTTGATAAGGGAATTGATCATTAGTGATGAAATCTTATGAGTATGACATTTTTGAATGATTAAATGTATTATTTGGTAAAGTGTAAACAATTGAAATAAATTGTTTATAAGTTTAAGAAGTGATTAAAATATTGTTATAATATTAATAATATTAGATTATGAGTTTATTAAGTGATTGATAATATTTGGATAAATTTTAAGTCTTTAATATTTATCCTTGTTTTCGTTTGATTAATGCTTATATCATTGTCACCATTCTCATGCTTATATTGTGATGAAAGTCATCTTTGACTTACGTGCATAGATAGACTTGGTGTGATTTGACCAAGGATTATTCGATTATAATCGTAGGCAAGTAATTTGACGAATGATGTGGTAAAAATTCTTAGTGGCCTGTAGTGCATTGATGGACAGTTTTTGGTATGATTATGACTAGGGATTATTCGGTATAGTCATGACCATTGTTGAATTAATGAATATCCTTGGCCCGTAGTGCAGGGATGATTCGATGATGTGGTTTATTTATTAAGCTGAGTCTCAGCGATAAAAATTGATGAAAACATTTTAAATCATAGAAGTTAGTAGATATCATGCTCTACTTGACTCTTCTAATGAATTGCTTATTCCGCTGTAGTTAAACTTGATGTCTATTATATTTTATCAGTTTAACATTGTTGAAGACTAATGATAATTTATTCTGCATTATCTTAGTCATAATATTTCTTACTGGGCTAGTTAGCTCACTCTTTCTTTCACTGTTCTCTTCAGGAAATGAGAATATAGATGGGACGAGTCGGGAAACGGAGTGACAGTCCAGATGATAGCATTAGTAGTTCTCTTTATTCTGTTAAATAATGTGATAATAAATGTAATGAGGATTGAATTTGAGTTTGTATACTATCTGCGAGGACTCCATTGAGAGTGGATATTGTCTAGAAGGCAATATTCTTGATTAAACTCTCAGTTTATGTTCTGTCATATTTTACACGACAGTTGTATAATTAAGTTGTATTTGATTTATGTACCATGTATTTGGCTACTCAAGATGGGTGATGTATACCTATTTTGGGGGCGTCACAGGTAACACAAACGGTTCGTTAGCATACACGAACCTATGGAGGTCAATATTGACGATTCCATGTCTATCAACACGTATCCCTTTTTCTGAGTCAAACCAACTACACTTGAACAAGTTAATCTGACCTCCGTAAGTGCCCTTGTATGACAACTCTATTATTTCCTCACACTCCCTATAAAAGGCACGACCAAGCTCATTGTAACAATCTTCTTGATGCAAATTGTAATTGTAATATGTGTGCAATTTATAATTTACTATTCATTTGACGACAGAGGGAATAGTTATAATTATTCGTCTCATCTTTTTGTCATTCTTATAATTAAATTCATAAATGTTTACCATCGTAGACTCAAATATGTTGTAAAAAGTTCCAACTTTAGAGTGGCGTTTGATGCAAGTCTGGTAAACACTAAAAGGTTAGATCAATACGACAATGTCACAACAACCTAGCAAATCAATAAGGCTGTAAAGGAGCCAAACAGTTTGGGCTTGATTCAGACTCGAATCGAAAAAATACGAGCGAGACTCGGATTCGTTAATAATATGATCCAAATCTGAACATTAAAAATAGTTTGAATAAAAATATGAGTAGAATATGAGCAAGGTTATACTCGACTCGTTTAAGATTCAAACTACTCGAATTCTTAATTGTGATTTGATACATACTTGATTGATACAGATTCGATTAGATGCTCGATACATTCTCTTATAATATATACAAATTTAAATCAAATTAGGATAATTAATTATTATTATTATTATTTTAATTTTTATTGTGATTTTATATTTATAAAGTGTAATGGTAAATATATTTTCTCTTTTCTAAGTAAAATAATAAATTCAATTTATAATTATATTTATTATAAAACTAGTTATTATATGGAGACTCGAATTCGAGCTTGAATTCAAAGCTCGCGAGTAGTTTGAATATAATTCAATCCGAGTCCGATCGAATTCGAGTAATAAATATCCGAGTCTAGTCGAATCTCAGTATAAATTTTCAAATACAATTCGAATTCGAGTATGAATTTATCATTTTGAGTCGAATTCGAGCAGCTCTCTGTTCGCTTCAGTTCAACTCGTTTACACCCTTAAAAATCAGTAATGAAATTTTTGTCGGTGTTTTGTACTCTCATGTATATTTTATGTTGTAAACATCACATGCCGAGTTTTTCTATCATAATAGATTGACTCAAAAATGTGTTCTGCCATAATAAGAAAGAGATCACTCGATCAATACTTGCGAACTTTTATGTTATATTTGGATTGAGGAAATAGAATAGAGAAATGAATGAAATAAAAATAGTGTATTTGATGATCATCTTGGTAGATAAATCATTCCAATGGAATGAAAATTCATTCCATCCATTTGTTTTTTTATTCCATGTCGAGAATGTTGAATAAAATCTATTCGAATGGAATGGATATATGTGGTAATTTTTTCATTATATGACAACACCTACCAGGTGAGACCCCGAATTTTATGAAATGAAAGTATTCAATTTTCTTATAATTATTCTATTTAGTAAATGGTTAAATTGATAAAAAGTTAAAGTTAAGGGTGATATGTGAAAATTTTTCAAAGTAAGCAAGTTGTCATAAAATAATCGGTGATAAAAGTATAGTAATACGCGTGGTTGCATAGTAGCACACGTTATTGTGTAGTATCTTTGATTATTGATGCTTACGTGAGAAGTCACTCAGTTTTATTCAATTATTGTTATAATATTTAATATTATTAAATCAATAATTGAGACGACAAAGTTATTCATATTATTATTTGCAATATTGACAATGTCTAGAAGTTCTGTCAAGGAGAGGTTAGATAATCTAATTGCGCGCCAATAGGGAGAAATCCTTATCGGAAAGCCCCCTCTTTCTTGGGAATGACCTGGTTGTTAAATATTGTGAATTATAATATTAATGATGAATAAGTTCGTGTTGATTAAAGATGAAATTGATAGTTCTATTGTGTTGGAATTATTAGTGTTAGTGAAAATTGACATTTATTTCGATAATAATTGATGTCTGGAGGTTATATTGACCAATCGGGGAATTAACCAGATAAATGAGCAATTAATTGCTATTAATTCACATGCTTATAACTACATGTTCACATGTGTGTACTATTGATTCACATGATTTACTATTAGGGGAGTTGGTGCAAGATTGATAATACTTGCATGACTAAATTAAAAATGGAGGTATAGATGAAGGTACTATACTATAATTAATTTTTTCACATGTTTAGAACTATTGAGTCACATGATTTACTATTGATTCACATGATTTACTATTAGGGGAGGTGGTGTAAGTTTGATAATACTTGGATGACTAAATTAAAAATAAAGAAAAAGAGGAAGGTATTATACTGTAATATTTTGAGCCCCAAAATGTGCAATTATTGAAACTATATTTTCCTATAAATAGAAGCTCATTCTTCCTTCATTTCTCACCAATTCACTAAAGCTATAGAGCAATTATTATGGAGAGAAATATATAGAGAAAGGAGAAGAGAAGTCTCGCCTCTCCTTATTCCAAATATCCGGTCTTCTTCCGAGGTAAAGGGTATTATTTCTTTCGTATTCATGAAGAGAGCTTACATTATTCGGTTCTTTATTATTATGTTGGAATAACTTTGTCATGCAATACCGCATACATGGTGAAATTCTTATGTTATTCCATTCTTTATTATTATGTTGGAATAACATGTCTATGCAAAGTACCACATATATGGTGAAATTCTTCTATTATTCCATTCTTTATTATTTTGTTGGAATATCCTGTCTATGCGGATTACGCATGACACAGTTCCATTCTTTATTATTACATTGGAATATCACATGCATGCGATCTATTGCATGCTCGGTGAATTCTTACATTATTCCATTCTTTATTATTCTATTGGAATAACTTGCATCATGTGGATTACCACATGCATGGTGAATGACCTTTCAGTATTCATTCTTTATTAAATTATGAAAATGATCTATCTACGTGGATTACCGCATGACGGGTGAAAATCCATTTACAGTTTCGTATATTATATTATACTCGTATGAGATATCATTTCTTTTGTACTCGTCATGAAATATCATTTTCTTTGGTATTTTCTTTTACGAGTTACTATTCACGGGTTATTATTCACCCAGTTACTATTCACTCTAGTATTATTTACTCGGGTATTCGGGGCACTTTTTATGTCAAAGTACTATTCACGAGTTACTATTCACTCAAATTACTATTCACACGAATATTATTCACTCAAGTATTTGGGGTACTTTTTATATCGGGGTACTATTCACGAGGTACTATTCCCGAAGTACTATTCACAGGGTACTATTCACGGTATACTATTTACCCGAAAAATATATTTCCGTTCTGTCCAAATTATTTTTGGTACATGAATATTATTCTTGAATTTTACTCCACAAAGCAGTATCATATTGATAATTTGGATATTTTTAAACTCTGGATAAATTTAAAGTCTTTAATATTTATCCTTGATTTCGTTTGATTAATGCTTATATCATTGTCATCATCTTCATGCTTATATTGTGATAAAAGTCATCTTTGGCTTACGTGCATAGATGGACTGTTGATTATTGGTTTTACAGTTGTAAATTTTTGGCTTACGTGTAAAGATGGACTGTTGATTATTGATTTTATAGTTGTATATCTTTGGCTTACATGCAAAGATGGACAAGTGTATGACATGATCATAACCACTGGTGATAATAACGAATATCTTTGACCCGTAGTGCATGGATAATTTGATGATGTGATTGGCAGGATCATGACCATTAGTTAACAGTTGAATATCTTTGGCCGTAGTGCACTGACAAACAATTGATTGGTATGATCATGACCATTGGTTTTATAGTTGAATATCTTTGGCCTGTAGTGCAAAGATAGACAACTGATTGGTATGATCATTGTTATTACATTTGAATATCTTTAGCCTTTGGGGTAAGGATATTGAGTAAACGTTCTATTAAGCTTTTGTGGCAAGGAGGAACTGTTGATTCACATTATTATAAACATGAATTGTGAATTTAACTAAAATCTTTGGCGGTTCAGGTGAAGACAAGTGATGAAAGTTCTCTTTGTCTTGGGTATAATAAAGAACTGTTGATGGGTATTATAGCGATAAAATTGATGATAACCTTTTTAAATCATAGAAGATAGTAGATTTTATGCTCTACTTGACTCTTCTAATGGATTGCTTATTCCACTGCAATTGTTGATCTAAAACTTGTTGTCTATTATATTCTATCAGTTGTTATACTGTTGAAGGCTAATGATAATTTATTCTGCATTATCTTAGTCATAATATTTCTTACTGGGCTAGTTGAGCTCACCCTTTCTTTCACTGTTCTCTTGGGAAATGAGAATATAATTTGGAACGAGTCGGGGGAACGGATTGGATTTGATTCGGATGGTTGTTTTAGTAGTCCTCACTATTCTATAAAATAGTGTGACAATAAATGTAATGAGGACTCCATTGAGTGTGGATATTGTCTAGATGACAATATTCTTATTAAAACTCTTATAGATTATGTTTTGTCGTATTTTACACGACTATTGTATAATTAAGTTGTATTTGAATATTGTACCATGTATCTGATGACCCAAGATGGGTGATGTATACCTGTTTTGGGGGCGTCACATACCACCACCGACAACAAAACATGCACTTAAAATATCTTAAAATCATTACATTCTGTTCTCCATTTCATTCATTCAATCCAAATACAACATTAGTGAAACCTACACAAGCTTATAATTGAATATGCCCGATACATGACTCTTGTGAGAGGCATATGTACTCATGAAATTAGTCGAATGCCCTATAAATCTTTCTTTTGCATAGTCTACAGAGCGCATGTCCAATTGCATTAAAATGGAATCCAAAACGGCAAAAAATATGTAAATCTCATATGAATGACTTGTTGGTGCACAACATTCAAGACTTGTAATTATATCTGCCTAAAACCTATATATGAAAACCCTCAAAATTCCAATATACACACCTATATTCAACAATTTGAACTTCATTGTTGTCTCCTCTCCATCAAAATGATCAAAAAGATTATTCAACAACGAAGCCCCCTACCCATCTCCCTCACTACAAAAAATAAATGAACTTCAGGTAACCACATAGACTGCTAGCTACTCTGGCAACAGAAACTTCAGGTAATCGATTCTAGGAATTACTCGAAGCCTTGTTACAAAGCGAAATTTGGGATCTTTCTGTTGGAAATGGTTTGAAAAATTACATATTAGAGCATTTTGAGGCTCAATTTAATGAGGGACCCACTCTTCGAAATTGTCGGGTCCATGCACCAATGCGTTCTCCTCCACGAGGGTATAACGTGGTATATTTATTTATTCAAATCCATTAAGAATTGAGTGAGAAAATTGACTCCAAAGTCAGCTACTTGAAATGTTGTAAATTGCATAAGTCGCACATAGGGCATTAGAGGGAAATGTGAAGAATTTATATATGGGATGTTTGCTCAATGGGAAGGGCCCTAAGGGGCACCCCACTTTTGTGGAAGGGAGAGGACCTAGCGAAGGCTTGGTTTGAACCCACGTGCGCGCCGCTGCCGCCGTCGGGTCAGGTCGTGCTATATAATTTTTTGGACAAAATCCGTTTAATTTATTGTCATTATACTACGTTTTGATTTTGTTTAATTTATTGTCACAATACTACGTCATTTTGACGAATGGTTGCGCGCCAACGATCATATACTGTTTGATATGCCACAAAATTTCCAGTTTGCATTGCATTTCTGTTCTGCAGTTTGCATACTGTCGTTCCTTCATTCATATCATTAATCATCACAGTAAAGTTCGAGTATATAACATAGAATTTGCATTCGCAGAATTCTTAATTTTGAAGTGCTACTAATTAAGAATTATAAATCCGTTTTATCTTGGGAAGCAATTATTCAACAAATCTTTTAGCACCGGTGAAGGAATAAATTTGCTTTAAGGAGACTTTGTGAATTCAAAGGACTCGAATTTATCTGTTTTATATTTCCAGAATCTGACTTCATTTTATTTCAAGTAAGTATAATATATTTTATTTTCTAATTCTGTTTTGCTTAACTTTGTTATTATTTATATATATTAAATATTACTATATATACAGGACTACAATCTTAAAGCAAATTTGTTTTCTGTAATTATAGTTTTATTTAATATCATTCTGTAATGTGTATCTTTTATTTCAAGAAATTATTGTTTGTATTTTTTGTTTATTTGTAAACAGAAATTCTGTAAACAAGAATTTTCTACAAAAGAAGTTTATAAACTGAAGTTATAAACAGAATTTTGGAAAACAGAAATTCTATAAATACAATTTTCTGCAAAACAAATTTGTAAAACAAATTTTCTGTAGTAACAGTATGATGCAGAAACAGTTTTTGAACAGAATAAAAATACACAGTATTCTGTTAATATACATTTTTCTAGAAATTTTATTGATTGTTAATACATAGTATTCTGTTTGTTTAAATATATACGAGTAGTACAGTATTATTAATACATAGTACTGAATGTTAAATATATATGAGTATTGTATTGGACATTAACAAAACCTGTCCAAATATATTATATAAATATGTTAAGCAGAAGTTTCTACAACAGAAATTTTATAAAAAAAATTTGTAAACAAGATTTTTCTTTACAATAGAAATTCTGTAAACAAAATTTGTTGCTTGAATCTTGTTAAAATTTCTACAACGAAAATTTATTTATGTTTGTTTTTGTATGACATAAATGGCATCTACTAGCACCATCCCTGCTGTGAGTATGTCTCATGGAGAAAAGCCTTAAAAGTTCAATGGAACTGATTTCAAGCGTTGGCAACAAAAGATGCTCTTCTATCTCACAACATTGAATTTGGCAAGGTTTCTACAAGAGGACTGTCCTACTCTTGTTGAAGGAGAAACTGACAAGGAAAAAGTGGTCGCGGTTGATGCATGGAAACATGCTGATTTTCTTTGCAGAAATTATGTGATGAATGGATTAGACATTACATTGTATAATGTGTATTGTACAATTCAAATTGCAAAGAAACTTTGAGAATCTTTAGACAAGAAATATAAAACTGAAGATGCTGACTTGAAAAAATTCATTGTCGGTAGATTTCTTGACTATAAAATGGTAGATTCTAAAGCAATCATCACTCAAGTTCAAGAATTACAAGTAATTCTACATGATATTCATTATGAAGGAATGTCATTAAGTGACTCATTCCAAGTTGCTGCAATGATTGAGAAACTTCCACTGTGATGCCCCCAAAACAGGTATACATCACTCATTCTGAGTCGCCAAATACATGTAAAGAAACAACTACAACTTCATTAATACAATTGTCCTGCAAAATACGACAACACATAAACTGTGAGTTTAAATACAAATATTGTCTTCTAGACAATATCCACACTCAGATAAAGTCCTCATTACAATTATTAATGCACTATTTTACAAAATAGTGAGGACTGCTAAAACCACTATCTTGAATCATCACTCCATACCTCGGCTAGTTCCTGCTAAAAAATGGAACAAAAAAGAAAAGGGTGAGCTCAACTAGCCCAGTAAAGAATATTATAATTAAGATAATGTACAATAAATTATCCTTAGTCCTCAACAGGGAAAAATCTGATAGAATATAATATACAACAAGTGTTAGATCAACAACTGTAGCAAAAATAACAATTCATTAGAAGAGTTAAGTAGAGAATGAAATCTACTATCATCTATGAATTTAAAAGTCCATTATCAATATTTTATCCCTGTAACATCAATCAATATACATCTTGAATCAAATATTCATCTTTGCACTACGGCCAAAGATATTCATTTATATCACCCGGTTGGTCATGTTCATCTCAACACTGCTTGACTTTTGACTACAGGCAAAAGATATTCATCAGGTAATCATTCATCTTTGCACTATAGGCCAAAGATATTCAATTATATCATCATTTAGGACTGAGGATGATGAAAAATATTTTTAAGAAACGAATCCAGTGGGACAAAAGAACAAATATTAGGGATTCGTACTTTAGATAATCCAAGTTCAAAAACATTCCATAATAAACCATAGTGGAGTAAAATTCAAGAAAGAAGATCAAAACATGGATACAATCAAAGATAGTAACCATAATAGACATGTGGGACAAAGAATAAAAAAAATTATTTTTCGATAAATAGTGCCATATTTGTGAATAAGTGCCTTATATGTGAATAGTGCCGTATACGTGAATAGTAACCCCGACACAAAAAGGTAGAAATTCCACAATAAAATTTATACCAATATTTCAGCATAATGATATTGAAATAAATAATATCATTTACGAAGAAAATAACATCCCTTATCTCAAAAGAACAGTACTTCTGACTGGAATATCAGATGTAAAGCCGAAGGAAACTTGCACTGAATAGTAACTCTCAAAGTATCTAAATACTCACAAAAATACGCTCGATAATATAGAGAGAGAAAACTTATGTTTCTGGTGTGATTTTTATTACTAACTAAGCACCCTATTTATAGGAAAATGTCATAACGCCAGGTTTGACAAAATGAATATAGAGGCTTTTTTTTCTAGCACACCATCTATGAAAGCACACTACATTTGAAAAAAAAGTCAGCACATGTTTTCACAAAAAAATAAAAGTGGGCCCCATCCATAATTTTAATAAAAACATTTATTTCTGAAACTTCAATAATTCATAATAAATAACCCTTTTATCAAAAAAATACGAATTTTATGTCTATTCCATATGAAATCGAATTCTCTACAACTTTGTAGATATAAGTTTTTCCAAATTCCAAACATAAAATGCCCGAAATCTATATACGGACGATTTTAATACCTCCATTTCGATAAAATACTGATAAAACACCTCAACATTAATTCCTTCTGTTGGAAGAATGCATATCTTGATTTGATGTTTAAAGTAAACGTTCATGATTATATGTGAAGTCCTTCAAGGAATATATGTACAAGGACTAAGTGATAGATCAAAATTGTTAGGTTGATCTAAGCTTTCAATGTTCATCATTCTGTAAATGAATGTATAGATAAAGAGATCAAAGATGTTAGGTTGATCTATATCTTGAAATGTAATAGATAGGCTCCAAACAGATTTGCTATCCAATGAGTTGAGCAAAAGTCTGCAGAAGCCAAGGAAAAATCGTAGAGCATCAAGGATCGTAGTATGACTACCTTGAAGGGCCTCTCTAGAGATCATAGTGTGGTCCAGACGTTTTCCAAAGCCAATTCAGAGATCGTAGAGTGCTCCCAGAAACGTAGTCTGCAAGACAAGCAAGTGAAGATCGTAGTGTGCCAGCCCTTAAGACAAATCGTAGTGTTCTCGTTTGGTTGCATCAAGCACCAAGGTGGAAAGACACCACGATAAGAATCGTAGAGTATCATCTGGCTGTGTCAGAAGTTGTGGACCTTGATCATTTGTTCAAAGATAAAATCTTAATAAATGTGGAATGGGTTACAAACATTGAAGTAATCACCAGTCCCAATGCAATGAAAATATCCTTAGTATGTAACAAAAAGACGTATTGAAGAAGCTAAGGAAAGGACCATGGGACAGAGAAAACATCTTTTCAGGTGTTAGGTGAGAGAGCAGTCTGCTATGTCAGTGGGCCCGAATGCATTTCAGAAGATATGCAGAAAAGTCTCCATCAAAGCTCAGAAACGTCAAATGCATTAAATGCTTCAACGGATGGATTCAACGGGCAGATTTCAAAGATCACATATATGCAAGACATCTGCAGATGATCAAGTAAGCAAGTATTGAATAAAAATGATAACAACACTCAACGCTCAACTCTACGATCTGAGAAGAAAAGAAAGCTTGCTCAGCTACTCAGTTTTTTCGAACAAGAGCTTTTAACTGCAACTGAGTAACATTACAAGAACTCATCAACTACAAATCAAGTGAAGAAAGAAGTTCCAAGTCAGAAGGACTTGTAGAGTTCTAAAGTGAACTAAGAAGAGCCAAGTCTGCTGGACTTAAAGAGTTCAAAAGTGAACTAAGAAGTTCCTAGACTGTTGGTCTAGAAGGAATCTGTGAGATTCAGAAAGTGTAAAAGACATCTTTAGTGGATTTCCTACTCAAGGAGTAGAAGAGTGGACTAGGAGCTTTAAGTGCTCTGAACCACTTAAATCCTGCTGTGTCTATTGCATAACTGCTATAACTGATTATATTTGCTTCACTCTCATTAACTCGTCATTTAAAGGGGGATCAAACAAATCTTAATTCCGCTGTGTTTGAATCATTATCAAAACTAACAAAGTAAAACAAGAATTTTTTTAAATATCTATTCAACCCCCCTTTCTAGATAATTATTGTGCCTCCGGGAACTAACAATTGGTATCAGAGCAGGTTCTATTATATAGCTTACAAAGCTTGAGTAGATCCAATGGCACACTTACCAAGCGAATCAAAGACTAGAGGAGGCAGCAAGCCACCCATGTGCAACAAAGATAAATTCGTCAACTGGAAAGTTCGGATGCAAGCTTACATGGATTCAATAGATGAAGATCTATTTGAAACTGTTCAGAATGGGCCCTACGTTCCTACAAAGCTTGCACCAACCATGAGATGATCCAAAGCGAGAATCTGATCAAGGTCAAAGGAGAATGGACAGAAAACGAGAAGAGAGCTCTATAACTCGACAAAAAGGCCAAGAACATCTTATTCCAATCCTTAGAAGATGATCTGTTAAAAAATATGGTCAACAGAAAAACAACAAAAGAGGTTTAGGAAGCATTGTTCATCATGCATGAAGGAACAGAAGAAATCAGAGAAAACAAACAATCCCTCTTGACTCAGCAATATGAGATGTTTGCACAAGTTCAAGGAGAAAACATCACTACCACCTATGAGAGATTTAATGTTCTGCTCAACTATCTACGAGCCTATGAAAAGATCTATCCAAACAAAGATCTAATCATAAAGTTCATGAGAGCCTTACCATGCAAGTGGGATGCCAAAACCACTTCCATTAGAGAGTCAAAGAATCTACATGAAATGACTGTTCAACAGTTATATGGAAACCTTCTTACATACAAACCTGAGTGACTCAACGAAAGCGTAAACTCATCGAAGGAAGAAAGAAGGATAAAGGTGTTGCTCTCAAAGCAACTGAAAACACCTCCAAAGTCAATACTGAAGTTGACTCTGACTATGATGAAGATGATGATGAGGACTTTGCAATGATGGTGAAGAGACTCAGAAGGTTCATGCGTCAAGGCAAAACTAGCAAGCCAAAGAAAGTCAGCAACTACAGCAGCCAGGAGCAAATGAACGATCTATGCTACAACTGCAAGAAACCTGGCCACTTCATTGCTAACTGCAACAAACCTCTCAAAGAAGAACTAAAGAAGAAATCACATTCAAAGAAGGAATACAAAGGCAACAAAAAGCCTCAGAAGAGAGATAAAGGCCTTGTAGCTGGAGGATCGTGGAGTGACTCAAACAATGACTCAACTCCAGAATCTGGAGATGATGAATATACTCAAATGGCAAATCTTTGCCTGATGGCCAAGAACGCAAAGGATAAACAGAACTCCAACATACATGAAGTAAGTATAGATGAGGTATTTGACTTCAACTCTCCTGATGTAGACATTGATGACTTAAGAACTTCACTGCATGGCATAACATCTGATCTGCATCAATAAATGAAATGGTTTAGAGTTCTGACTAAGGACTATTCACTTCTTCAAAAGGAAAAAGAAAAAGTTCAAGAAGAATTGGAAACAAGCCCTTCTAAGTACTGATTCTCTCTAAGTTTGAAGCTGAGAATAAGCTCTTGAAACTGACCAATGAGCTCAATATAAAAAGAGAGTCAAGTCTAACCTCTAAAATTGAGGAACTAGAAAAGACTACATGAAATAAATCCTCTTCATCTATGGACTCCCTAATCTCTAGCCAGAGAAGTGTCTCTGATAGAATAGGTTTAGGCTTTGGGGAATCTGCCTCAGAGCCATGTGTGGAAAAAGTAAAGGAAACTAGCACTAGTAATGCTTCAAGTTTTAGTAGAAGCATTATATTTATGAAATCCTCACAGAAGAATGAGCGATACCAAACCCCGCTCTCTTTGGTTCATTCCATATTCTAAGAAGTAAGGGATCCCATGCTGGCCTGGATTTCAGAAAAGAAAAGAGTAACTTGACCACTACTCACCAACCTCAAGGATCGTGAGAGTCAAGTAAGACCAACTCTATGAACCAACTAGGAAGGTATAGTAGAGGTAAGGTACACTCCTCACAAATCATGAAACACAAGGACACATGGAAGAAGGAAAATCGACAACAAAAGAATGACTAAAGATCCACAAAAGTCCCAAATGGAGAAGAACTCTCACACACAAAACATGCATCATATTAGATGTTTTGTGTGCCATAAAGATTGGCCACAAAGGTACGCAAAGTGTCATTTAATTCCATGCATATAAGACCCAAAATCAAGCGATTTGGGTCCCCAAGGGTACTAATAAAGTAGGACCCATGCAAGTATGGGTACCAAAATGAAGGTTTAATGTTATCACGGGAAAAGAGCTCCACGATCACAACACAGTATCACGGACGGTGGATGCTCAAGGCACATGGATCGGGAACAAAGCCCTTACATCTAACTACACATAGAAGGAGGGTCCCTCGGTCATCTTTGGAGACAACGGCTCTGGCAAGACAAGAGGATATGGTTCAGCTAGAAATGGTGTAGTATCCTTCAGTAAAGTGGCCTATGTGGAAGGACTACAACACAATCTTCTAAGCATTAGCCAACTCTGCGACAAGGGTCATTAAGTAACATTCCTCAACAATCAATGTCAAGTCTGAGGCCTGAAGACATCTGCTATAAAGTTAACTGGAACAAGAGAAGGAAATGTCTACACAGTAAATCTTGGTCAACTAACCTCAGACAAGACAATATGCTTTCTAGCTAAAGCATCTGAAGAAATGAGCTGGTTATGGCATCGAAGACTGTCTCATCTCAACTTCAAGAGCATGTCCAAACTAGCCTCAAAAGATCTAGTTGTAAGCTTACCTAAGTTCAGCTTCGTTAAAGAAAGGTCGTGCAATGCCTGTCAGCTTGGAAAGCAGACCAGAAGCTCATTCAAGAGCAAAATTGCCAACTCAATTGACAAGCCCCTGCAATTGTTACACATGGATCTATTTGGGCCAATTCCAACGACGAGCCTTGGAGGGAAGAGATACTCTCTGGTCGTAGTCGACGACTACACCAGATTCACATGGGTGTTCTTTCTAATCTCAAAGGATGAAACAAGCTCCCAACTGATCAAGATGTTCAAGCTGGTGATGAACGAGAAAGGAGAGAAAATCAAGGCTATAAGGAGTGATCATGGCAGAGAATTTGACTTCTCAAAAATGGACCAGTTCTGCATAGACAATGGCATCAGTCACAACTTCTCAGCTCAACGAACTCCTCAACAAAATAGAGTAGCTGAGAGAAAGAACAAGACATTGATAGAATTTGGAAGAACTCTACTTAGAAATGACCCATCCGCTTGAATACTTCTAAGCGAAAAGCGCCAACACTGCATGCTACACTCAGAACAGATCACTCATACACTCTACGATTAAGAAGACTCCATATGAATTGTGGAAAGGAAGAAAGCCAAGTATCAGCTACTTTCATGTATGTATTGGTCGCGTATGCTACATTCTCAATAATGGAAAGCAGTACTTGACAAAGTTTCAACCCAAGTCAGATGAAGGAATCTTTCTTGGATATGCCACAGACAGTAAAGCCTACAGAGTGTTCAACAAGAATACACTAAGTGTTGAAGTCTCGATTCACATCATCTTTGATGAGACAAACTTAGACAAAATAATGCTGCAAGACACTACGATCGAGGTCATCGAGCTCAACACTACGATCGTAGTGCCAGATAGTGAAATCGTTGAGTAAGGAAATGAGATCGTAGAAAGACCTATGCCAGACAATGAACCTCCACACCAAGAAGGAGAAATAGATCTTGAAGATCTAAGACAAGAAGGCATAAGGACAGATGTCCCAACAAGAAATAGATGGGCAAGAGATCACACTCAAGACTTAATCATTGGAGATCCGAGTGCAAGAGTCAAAACAAGAGCTGCCACCCAAAATGAATGTTTTTATCTAAGCTTCCTATCACAAATGGAGCCTAAGAAAATAGAGGATGTTATGGAAGACTCCAGCTGGATAGAAGCCATGCAGGAAGAACTTAATCAGTTCGAAAGAAGCAAAGTGTGGAGATTGGTACGAAGACCAAAGAATCATCCTGTCATAGGAACCAAGTGGGTCTTCAGAAACAAGATGGATGAAGATAGAGTAATAACCAGAAATAAGGCAAGACTAGTGGCCAAGGGCTACTCTCAAGAAGAAGGCATTGACTATGATGAGACATTTGCACCTGTTGCCAGACTAGAAGCCATCAGAATATTCCTTGCCTTTGCTGCTCACATGAAATTCAAGGTCTTTCAGATGGATGTCAAAAGTGTATTCTTGAATGGTGAATGTAACATTCCAGAATTTTTAATTGTTATATTAAATATTTATTTAATATTTAAGTATTTAATAGATGTGTTTATTGTTGAATAAATAATTATTCAATGCGATTCGATTTGGTGAATTATTTGTTAATAAATAATTAAGGAAATTAATTATCATATTATAATTTAATTTAATTATTAAATTAGAGAGTTTTGATTAAATGAATTATTATATTCTAATTTGAATTTGTAATTAAAAAGATGTGTTAGTTGATTAAATAAAAGTGTGACAAATAACCTTTTATAAAGGAGTTATTAAAATAACTTAAAGGAGTTTAATTATGTTTTGCCAAACAAGGCCTAATGCCTATTAAGTCTTTAATCTAATTGTGTTTTACAAAACAAGGCATAAGAATTAATTGATTATTTTTGTTAGTGGATAGCCAAACAAGCCTTATGGCTTTTTGATTTTCCAATAAAATATAGCGATGTCGATTAGAGTTAGAATTATATTATATAATTAATACCTATATTATTATTATCGTTATATTGTTAAGACGTAGTAGTTAGAGTTAGGAAGAAAGAACTTCGCAGAAGAGAAGAAGAGAGTTTACAGAGAGAAAAGAAAGAGAGGAAGAAAGGCTAGAGAATTTGAGAAAGGAATTGGGGAGAAGAAGCGATAATCAAAAGGATAGCCATCATCTTCTACAAACAAGGTATCATCCTACCCTTTTAAGTTTTAAAATTTTAGTTTTCTTCCCTAATTCTCTGTAAAATTCTTGTGAAAGGATAAATTGCTTGATTGTATGTGGCTTTATATGATAAACTAGTGTTGTAAAACTATTTTCATAGGTTATATATGAGTATAGTCAATGAATTGATGTTAGGTACGTGGTTTGTGAAGAAAAACTATTTTACAGTGAGTTTATATGAATATATGTGAATATGGTTTAGTTTAAGGTAGAAATTAAGGTTTAATTAGTTATTTAGTTGATAAATTGACTATTGTATTTGAAAGAGGTGGTATAAACATAAATAAGGTGCTTTGAATTAACTATTTTGGTTGAAAAATAAAATCACAATGTTGATTTTCATTGAAAACATCAAAAAATGAGTTTTTATCAAAAATAGTGAAATTGGATGTTTTAAATTCGTTGTTTATGTTGTTTTATGGGTAGAAACATGTTAAGAGTCTTTGAATTATGTTTATATAAAGTCACTATATAAATTACATGTTAATTAAAGTCATTAGAAAAAGTAGCTTCAGAGGCCAAAATTGGCTTTTGTTCATCTTGTCATTGTTGAAAGTTCATCAGAAGAAATACAGTAATTAGCGGCCATGTCAACCATGATCTAACTTTCATGCGGCCAGACTCCATCAATCAAATGTCGCAGTAGCCACCCACAAGATAAGCTATTCACAGCTGCAGTTATGAGTTAAGTAATGGTCCGACAAATTGTACTTTTTGTACTCAAAATCTGAAGGAATTGTTGTGTTAATAGTAGGACTGTTAAGTTATGATTTTAGTATTTCTATACCATGAATGAGCATGTTATTAACAATTAACTTGTTTTGTAACGTGATTATGTGATTAAAAATCAAATCTTACATGATGAGTGTACTTAGTTATGTTTGTAAAGTGGTAGTGACTAACTATGTCATGATGACATATGTATATAGGATATTGTGATTCAAATTGTTCGGTTTAACTTACGAGCAAGGCAAGTTCTCTAATATATTATCTTGTTGAGCCAATTTTTGTTTCCAATTCGATTACAATATAATGATGCAAGGTTTCTAAACTTTAATTTTTGATATTGAGCAAGTTATTCTTGTATTTAACTTGTTGTTTAGCATGCAAATTTATATATACTAATGTTGAACAATTTTATCGTTTAAATTGCTATGCATGCTTAGTATTCAATTTTAAATAACCTTGGCTTATTATTGTTCAAGCAAGGTGTGCTATAGTTATTCAATATGTATCTTTATTAGATTATTCCTAAAGCATGCTTTTAATTTACCATGTCGATTCAGGTTATGATTATTCCATAATGTAATGTTATTGATTTTATTCAACTAATCCTTAGTTGATGTTCGTCGAATTCCAAATTACCTTGAAATGTATCCAAACCAAACTCACTTTGGTGCGAACTTGTACTATAAATACTGAGATGAACAACCCTATTATTAGGGGAAATTTACGCTTAGCGTTGAAATGTTTGTGCACAATACATTGTACGAAGGGCTGATCCCCCTAAGTACGAGGATTCCCTATAGTCTTATGACTGTTAAAGTTTAAGTTGAAAAATTACTTATAACTATGGACATAGTTCGTTGTCTTAGGACCCTCAGTTATATACTTCAGAATGTTAATAAATCATATTATTTAATTCTTTTGAGCCTCTTATTTGACAGTTGATGTAAAGATTTTCATTCATTGTGGTTTCAAGTGAGCTTTGTTTGCTCACTCTTGCTTATATAACTATTACAGTTAAAGATGAGAAGGTTGATGTACCTAGCTTTTGAGAAGGGAAAGGAAAGATGAACAAGTATTGAAGATTTGTAATATGATGATATTCTATTATCAGTTTTCAATTGAATGGTTGTAATGAAGTTTATTTATTTTCCGCATTTGAATGATTGTATTTAAAGGTTAAACAACCTGGGAGATTTTTATTATGTAACCCTTTAATGGGGAAGGTTTTATTTATTCAATTTTATTATGATTGGGTAGTTAGATATGAATGTTTGATTAAGTGAACACCAAATCTTGTGGGAATGAAGTACCTGGGTTTGGGGGTGTCACAGTGAACTTCAAGAAGAAGTCTATATAGAGCAACCTCCAGGTTTCATCAATCCATCTATTTCAAATTATGTTTATAAATTAGACAAAGCCTTATATGGTCTTAAACAAGCACCTAGAGCATGGTATGAAACACTAACTAACTTTCTTATTGAAAATGGGTTCACTAGAGGTAGAGTAGATACTACACTATTTCTTAGAAAGCATAAAGATAAAGTCTTATTAGTTCAAATATACGTTGATGACATTATTTTTGGATCTACTAATGAAAAGTTATGCAAGAGATTCTCCAAGCTTATGCAGAGCAAGTTTGAAATGAGTATGATGGGTGAGCTGAATTTCTTCCTTGGACTACAAGTAAAGCAAACTGATGAAGGAATCTTCATAAACCAAGCTAAGTACATTAAAGTTTTACTTAAGAAGTATGGCATAGAATCAACCTCTCCCATGAAAACCTCAATTGCTCCTGCAACCAAGCTTGACAAAGATGAAAAAAATAAAAGTATTGATATAACTCAATACCGAGGTATGATAGGCTCTCTTTTATATCTAACTGCCAGTACACCAGACTTAATGTTTGCAACATGCATATGTGCTAGATTTCAGGTTAATCCTAAAGAATCACATTTAACTTCCGTAAAGAGGATTTTCAGATATCTCAAAGGGACACCTCACTTAGGGCTTTGGTATCCCAAGGAGTCCTTATTTGAACTAACAGGATACAAAGATGCTGATTTCACAGGCTGCAAAATAGATAAAAAGAGTACCAGTGGTACCTGTCAATTGCTAGGAAACAGACTTGTGTCGTGGTTTAGCAAGAAGCAAAACTCGAGATCTACTTATTCCGGAAAATTTGAATACATTGTTCTTGCTTAATTTTGTGCTCGAGATCTTATGGATGAAAATCAGCTAGCAGATTATGTGTTTGAATTCAAATCCATATCTATTCACTGTGATAACACAAATGCAATAGCAATAATTCATAATCCTGTCATACATTCTAGGACTAAACATAGAGAAATAAGGTATCACTTCATTAGGGATCATGTGCAAAATGGAACTATATCTTTACAATATATCCCTACTGAAAATCAGGCTGATGTCTTTACAAAGCCTCTAGATGAATTCAGGTTTAACAAGTTAATAAGTGAGCTAGGCATGCTTAACTTACAACCATGAAAAACATGCTCTAGTTTATGCTAACTATATAGATATAAAGGCTATGATCAAAGGAAGTCCACGATCGTAGAGCTAAAGTGACATGACTCAACGATTACAGTGCAAACTCAACGATAGCAGAATCCCATCAACAAAACAAAGGAGCATCCTGTGATGATAAAGTTCAAAACAAAGCAATTTCTCTGATAAGCGCCTCAGGAACTGTAATAACCTGATATTTTTCATATAAATAAATAAGAATTTTTTTTTTTTTGCAGATAATTTTTTTTATTTTAAAGATGAGAATATGTGTCAAGTAATGTGAACGATAAATGCAAATATATTTATTACCTAAAAAAAATTATAAATAATTTTAGAATTATTAATCATTACAAATTATATTCTTATTGTAATTAATTTTTGTAGCGAAATGTTTTATTAATTATTTTCTATGAAAACATGATTTTATATTATTTAAATAATATACGAAATGATTATTAGAATTATGATAATAAATATTTTATTCTATGAATGTGTTCAGAATATTTAAGTTAATTATTTTAACTTAATTATTGATGTTATATATGGAGGATGAACCAGATATGGAATCCAAACCCTAAATTTGGATTTTTATCAAGGGATGAGAATAATAATATATTATTAATTATATTTTGATTTTTCAGTGCTATAAATATGTATTGTATATGTGTAGACTGATAATGGTTGGTCAATTATGATTATTTGTGTCATAACTCTCATATCGTGTTATTAAACCATAATTGTTAAACTCGATTATGAGTTCGAGACTGTGTAGTAATTGGGTTATATGAATTTTACTGTGTATTATATAATTTCTGTAATTAGGAGAAACCCTAATTATTATTTGAAAACCAAATTTGCTAAAATTAAAAACCCTAATTACTGTTTTAGTAAATTATAATGATAATTAGGAAACCCTAATTGTTAATTTGAGAACCCTAATAATATTAAAGAACCCTAATTATTTAAACCCTAATTTTAAATTGATGTGTTTTAATTAATATTTTATTACACTTTAATTCTAATTTTTCAAACCCTAGAAATTATTTGGGAAACTTTAAGATTTAAAATCTAGTAAATAAACCCTAGATTCAAGCACATTGGACAAGAATACCCTTGTGTTGACTTATGTCACACTCCATGTTTTGATGATGACCATATTTGTTCATTAACCATGTTATATAACATTTCAGGAACATCAAGGAAGAAGGTCTAAAGTTAAGAAGTCTTTGAAGAAAGAAAAGCTAATTTGAGTCCTAGGAATATATGTAAGATCTTAGCATTTATTACTTTCCGAAATAAGGCTCTAGGACATGTGCATTACATATATATACTTGCATTCATATTTGATGTTACATGTTAATTAACTAGCTCATAATATGCATGGCCAGAATTGCTCACGTAAGGAATCAAATCTTGTTAAATAGTTATATTCGGTAGAGCAAGAAATGGGGTAATCATATTACCAGAAGTTTTGCTTCATAATATTATCCCACGATTCAAGGGATCTAATTGGGTGTCCGAATATAAGGTAAGATATATGGACACATGTCAGAAGATATAGTATAGTAAGCTCAAAACACGACATCATAGATCATGCCTCATCATGCTGCACAAATTATGCGTAATAAATCAAGGGTCGTAAATCTAGGAAATTATTTAAGGTAACGAGTTGATTGCATAAATTACCATATGTTGCATACTTATAGCAGAAATCATGTGCCATAATCTCGTCTCACGATTTGAGCAACTTAATTGGTTAATTCTAACGGACCAATGCATGTTAAGATATATGGAAACATGCCAGCAAATGTTTATGGGCATATAAGGTAATAAATTCCGGCTTTGTAATTGGGACTGTAAGTAATCTGCATCAAGCCTTTCTCCCATGCAATGGAAATCAATTAAGCCTTAAATACTGATGGCATGATTTCTCATAAAATAGAATCTCTGTGATTGAAATCAAGTTGAGTAGATCATGATTGATATAGAACGGCAAGATTTGTGCAAAATGTTTTAATCAGCATATCACAGCAGCAAACCTTGCAACGGTAATATCCTGGAAGTGGTCTATATAAACTGAGCTCTTTAACATACTTACACGCGAAAAACATACACAGTAATTTATCGCATACATGCTACGAAATTATTTTTCACTGAGACAGACATTGATTGCATTAAGAACAGAATTGCAGCTACGAAAAACGTATAGAAAATATTCTGGTAATATTCTTCTTGCATATCATTTCATTTAATACTAGAGCCTTAAGTTGGTGAGCGATACATTGCTTGATCATTAGACCTCTAGTGTGTATCTTATATTTTGATATCTTAATCAATACTTTATTGTGATTAATCCTGTTTGAATTGATAACTCATTACAGTCAAGTTTGGGGAAAACATAGGTTCTTAAGAGTGCATAGGTGCACAGGGAACAAAGGTGTTCGAATTGCTAGAACTTGTATTGTAATTGAAAGAGTTAATAAAAGTGAGTCTCCAATACTAGTTGGTATTGGACGTGGATTAGGCTACTATTCTAGAGGGTAGTAGTTGAACCACGTAAAAATTCTGATGTTTGTGTGATTGCTTGACTATCTTGTTATTTAACCAGCGGCCTACATTCTATTCATATAAGTAAACTGGTTATCTCAATAATATCCTGATTTGGTAATCCAGCTTGCTGCATTAAACATCCAAAGGACTTTTTATAAGAAATAAAAATTGGACATAGTTTGTGCCTACACTTATTCAACCCCCCCTTCTAAGTGTGCCTATTTAAATTTCACATTGAAATTATAAGTGAAATTACTAAAGTACCCTTTTTGTCTCTTTTGTGAATTATTGTAAGCAAATCTTGCAAAATCTGCAGCCACCCTACCCTAGACCTACCTATGAGCTAAGATTGCTAGCACATGATCAGCCATTACAAGTTCATTGCACCCATATGATGTACATATAGATTCAAGAGAGAGAAAGTTCACTTAATGGCCTAAATTATTCACAAGCACTTAACCATATTCTCTCAAGACCAAACCCACGAAATTTTAGTGTTAGATCAGTCACAAAGCAAGCTCCACGATTATCATTAACAGATCAGAAAGTCGGCATCAAAATCAATGCTTAGAAAAGGTACAAAAACCCTAATTTAAAAATCATGTGATTTGATGTTAGATGTTTTGATTTATTGTTAAAACATGTTGTTTGTTGTCCATATAGTTGATCTGGGTTGGTATTTGTTAGATCCATAACATCAAAGTGCTCAAAATTTAAGTTTTTCAAAAATCTAGAAAAAGTTGGTTTTGTGGTCTGACAACGAATGTCAGTGGCCACAGATCCTTGCTCGATTATGTTTTTAGTTGTTTTTAAGTTGTTATATGTAGCCTGTAATGTGGTCGTTAATCTACAAAAATAATCAGTCATTTGATGTCTATATTGGCAGTTATTAACGGTCAAAGGCCGTTGACCGACATTGACCGGGCCTTTTCTGGGCAGCCCAGAAAGCCACGAACCACGTCTGACAAGTATTTCCATGACTTTGATATGTCAGTACTGATGTTGTTTTAGTTATTTGTTGTATTAAACTTGTAGCCTGTTATGTGTTCTATGATTCCATGACTTTAGATCGTATAGATAATCAACAGGTAGATCGTAGCAAGTGGTCAAAGTAGGCCACTCGCACTGACTCACCATTTCTGGGAATTTCCAGAAACTGTTAGGAGCTTATTTCTGACAAGAGTTGACCAGCTTGTAACTGTTGATTATTTTGATGTTTTGTTTATGTTATATATTAGATCTGTAGTCCTACATGTTGGCTAGACACTGAAGTTGTTAGATCACAAAAATATTACACGATTAGCATGTAGTGGAGGCTAGAAAGTGGCACCTTAGACTGTTATTCATTTTTGGGTAACCCAGAAATGAAGAACATATCTGACAAGGTTTTTGATTGATCATATCTTACTGTTGTTGCATGTTATAGCTATACTATTTGTTTGTGGTTGTAGTGCTTTACATCATCTTACAACTCTAACACGATTTCAAGCCCGTAAATCGATTGGAGCATATAATTAAGTATGGTCAAACCTGGTCACTCGTTCACTGACATGCGTGTTCTGGGTTTGGTGAAGAACACCATTAGCGACAGTTTTGTCGCATAATGTACCTTTAACGATAGTTTAATTATTAAATTAATTATTTTAATTAAATAAATAGAAAAATTAGTTTTAATTATTAAAATACAAAATAAATTATAAAAATTATTTTAAAGTCCAAAAAGTAGTTTTCATTATTTTAAGTATATTTCATAAATATTTAATATTTTTGGAATATAAAAGGTATTTAATTTATTTAAGTGTAATATTAAATAAATTATTTAAAAATGATTTTAATACATGATAAATCATTTAAAAATATGTTATGATATAAAAGATATTTTAAGTTATTTTTATAACTTTTAATATTTTTTGATGAATTTCATTAATAATTAATATTAATAATGATTAAGTTATTTAATAAATGTATTAAATAAATGATGAAAAATAGAATTAATGATTTAAAATTTATATAAAAATAATTTAAAGGTTATAAAAATATTTTAAGTTATAAAATATAACTTTTGATATTTTGTCATGAAAATATTAATATTTTAATATTAAGGATATTATATTTATTTAATAATTATATTAAATAAAGTAATGTAAAAATGATTTTAATATTAGAAAAATCATTTTAAATAAAAATAAAGTGTTTAAAGATATTTTAAAGTTATAAAATATAACTTTTAATATTTAAAGGATAATCTCATTAATAATTAATATTAATGATATTAATTTAACATTAATGATATTAAATTTATTTAATAATTATATTAAATAAATAGTTTTAAAATGGTTATATTAATTTAAAAATCATTTAAAAAGGATATAAATGAATTAAAAATATTTTAAATTATAATTAATGACTTTTAATATTTGGATACATAGTACATTAATATTTAAATATTAATGATAATTATTTAAAAATGATTTTAAATGTTTTAAAAATTATTTAAGGATAATATTAATACTTTAAAAATATTTTTGAGTTATTATAAATAACCTTAATAGTTTAATATTGATTAAATGTTAATGATAGTAGAATTGTTTAATATTTAAATCATTTAATTATGATTAGGTATTTAAAAATTTCTGATAAATTATAATAAGTGTTTAAAAATTATTTTAAGTCATTTAAAATAATATGTTTGATAATTACAGTTATTGAACTAACTGGATAGAGTCTTAGACTCGATTATTACCCGATAAAACTGTCACATGTTTCAAAAATTGATCAGGACTTAAATACTTTGATTGTATTAATGATTGTTTGTGATTCAATGACTATGGGATATGTGTGACAAGGTGATTAGGTTATGTCTTTCAATTGCGATAAGCGATATTATGTGTTGTGATATGTTATTCTAATCAAGAAATGATCTTATTCTTGATGGCGATTACATAAAAGATAAAACTAAGTTTGCGAATTAGTAGCGGTAGCGATCGAGTGATATCCTACCTTTGCATTTTCTTTATGCAATGGACATAAATAAGAATGTTTGTAATTATATAATTACTATACTGATTATTAACCCTATATTATATACTTTCATTGATTATCAACATGTTAGTATATGGTAATTCGGATATATATTACATTCGTTAATTTACAGTAAATGGTTATCTGAAGTGTCCCCACTGGATAATCATTGTATTTCATCACATGTTGATACACCTTTGTTAATTACCCGTATATATATATATATATCTATGTTGAATTATAGATTATTGTTGAACAAGATAAAACCTTATTATTATCCAACCGAATTGCTTTGGTTTGGAACCCCGACAAGTATGAACATCCATTACACGGGGAAAACTTTTTATGGACCCAAGGTGGACAGAGTGAAAGATAACATCGTTCTTGCAATGTAGTATTGATCAATACAGTGTACAACGAGCTGATCACCCCCCGTGCCCGTAAGTTATGACGGTTTGCGGATGAAGTTCTGCTAAACCTATTCGAAAATTGAAAACAATGTTCATAGTATGTCACCTTAACCCTATTTATAGTCAATACTTAGTTTCAAAAATTTGATAGAGAGTTGTTATTATTATCGGTTCAGATTACTTCACAACTATTGACTTGTTGTAGAAGGGTAGTACAAAGAAAACATTTAACCCTTTCAGCTAATGAATATATTTGTTATTACTTGTTGGGCACTCAAATGCTCACTCTTGCTTAAATTAAATATTTTCAGTTAAGTATGATCAACCCGAAGGCTCAAGCAAGAACAAGGGGAAAGGAAAGCTGTTCGAATGAGATTTATAATATGATGTGTAATAGTTATAGTTTATTAAGACAATGATACTTATTATCTATGATGTAATGAATGTTTAAAGGTCTCGTACCTGGGAGTAAACTTTGATGCATATGTAAATTAAGTTTGAATTTTATATTATTGTTATTATTATTAGTATTATTCAGCTTATAGAAATGGTATCGTGAAGCACCGAGTTCGAGTTTCAAGTACCCAGATTTGGGGGCGTCACAGGAACAAACCTAACCCTTGATTCACTCTATGAGGTTGGCCCTTCCTGAGTTACCTTAAACTGAGAAGATTGCTAAGTCAAAAGTTTATCACAAGGACTCGGTCATACTCGACGATTGCAGTTCAGACACGACGATTCTTTCACGAAAGAATCTGACAGTTCTTTGGCGGAAGATACAACGAATGCAAAGCAGACTCAACAATCATAAAGGCCACCTCAACGATTGTAGTCCTTCCTAAGGATACATTAGCTCAGAAGGAGCTAAGGGCAAATCAGTACAATCCTCCCTCGTCGGATCCAAGTAAAGCCAAGCAAAATTGACACTGTCCCCACTAAGCAAAATGAGAGAGGAAGTTCAAGTACAAATTAAAATGCCTTTTTGAAATCGGAAGTTCAAAAGCTCATCTCTCTCTTTCATTATACAAGCGAAACCCTAAATCGTAAAAAGTTAGAATAACCATACTCCTTGCAAAGAAATCAATGGCGACCTCAGCGTCATCTTTAGCTCTGAGACTTTGTTTGACGAGTTCAAAACAATTTGAACCCAAATTTCACAAAACTCATCATTAATAAAGAAATTTGGTCTCGAAGAGGCTCTGGGTGCAACCACAGCGATCTACCCAAAGCTAGTAAAAGAATTCTACAGAAATGGTATGTTCGAAAACGACGTCATCACTACAAAAGTCAGGGATGTGGAAATCAAGCTGAAGGCTGAGGGCATCAACCTAGCCTTAGGTTTTAAATCTGAAGGGTTTTCGTTCATAGATGGCATAGATTTCCTTGAGGGACTTAAAAGGATGCATCACAAGAAATTCCCCATTGTCAAAGGATACAAGAAAAAGGAGTTTCCTCAGAGGTACGAATCTTTGGCTGACATTGTTGGAAAATGTATATCTTTGAAGACCTCGAGCCATGATTACGTAAGCGAAATGCTGACTCAAGCTCATGTGACCCATCGATTTGTGGGATCTGACTTAACTATGGAGCCCTGTTGCTTGAATGGATTGGAAAGTGGATTCTTAGCTCAAAGAAATCAAAAAGCTCTGAGAAGATGCTCTACGGACGATTCATCAGTATCATTCTACAGTCCGCTTTGGGCGATTAAATTGAGGATGATGAAGGTGAACAAATAAATCCAAATAGAAGAATGACCCAGCAACTGTTCTAGAACTGGAAAAAGAATCCAGCTGAAAACGTCATGAATGATGTGCGAGTCCGATTGGTAGGGATAACACTGCAAGAAAAGGAATCGAGGATTCAGGGAATATGTCAGTTGTTAGGGAGACTGAAGAAGATGAAGAAGAAACCAACAAGGAAGAACGCACTGCCCTGGTCAGAAAAAGCAAGGGCAAGAGAAAGCTAAAGGCTAGAATGACAGAAGAACCCCAAGGATCAACTACTGAAAAACCTGTCGAGTCCTCTGACATTGAGACTCTGAGAATCCTAAGAAGAAAAAAACACCAGGCTGAGGCAGATGAAGACAGAGCTACCATATCACAGCTGCTGAAGAAGAACAAAATCAGTCAAAAATCTAAGAGGCCATATGTCTCTTCGATCATAGAGTCTCTACCGATCGTAGAGACCAGACTGAACACCTCGAGCATAGAAATTCTTTGCATCGGATGTTACAGGTGACCAACGGAGATGAGAGTTGAAGCTCAAAGAAGTCACGAAGTACGTGGCTCGACTAGAAAACCAAGACGAAAAATGGTTAAGAAGTACATCCTTGTCAATGAAAGGGTACTCAAAGAGGAAGACAATAAGATAGCTGCTGAAAAGGAACTATCCAGAGAAAGCCAAAAGGACAAAGCTCAAGCTGAGGGGGAGATACCTGAAGTTAACACCCTAAAAAATATTCCAGCTGAGGGGGAGTTACTAGTCCTGCAGAAGGATGATCATGTTGAGGGGGAGCCTCATGATATCCCCATGATAGAAGAAGTTATTCCTGCAAAAAATAAGGGAGAACCAGAGCAAGAACAAAATGAAGCCATTGTCATAGTGGAATCCTTGAACGAAGACAGAGAAGAGGACGAAGATGATGAGGTCGAGATCATAGCTGTGGGCATTAATGGGTATCAAAAAGCTAACTACGAGCAACTGTTCTCCTATCTACCCATGATGCCTTTTCATCAAGCTCAAATCCTAAACTCCTGGAATCACATATTTTGGAGCTTCAAAGAATATCCAGCCATCTCTGTGCTAGCTCATGGATTTCCAGGCAACTTCAACTTTGTCAAACAGCTGATCACAAATGGTCCCTCTTCAAGAATGGTGTATGAGGTATTATCTATACCAATCTTGTTCAGAGTTAATCACTATCCATTATCTTTCTTCAACCAATTTTATGAATTTCCAAGCTGGCTGGAAGTAGTTCTTAATCCACTAAATCAATTCCCAATTGCAGAATCCCAAAATTTTGTAACTGATGAACCAAATATGCCCAACTTCACATTGATCCAACTCCTCTCATCTCTACGATTATAGACTCTAGCCCCATCGTAGAGTCCCTCGCTCAGATCGTAGAGCCACCTACTCCAGACACCCAAACACAGACCCCTCCATCCGATATTCCCTCCTCATCCACAAATGAATATTTCAGCCTTGATCTTTCTCTTTCTACCATGCAAGATCACTACACCAGGGCCCCTCCTCCTCACAGTCCAAAACTCATTGAACTCATCTCAGATTTGCCTACCAAAACTGAGCTGTTAGAAGCATCCAAGAAAGTGACCAAGGACATTGAAAAAAGTCTTAAAGATCACACTGAACTTGTTCAAATGCGAATGACAAATATGATCAATGTTGCCAATGCTCTCCCAGGCACTCTAAGTTCTGAGCTCACAAAGAAACTTAGGGAAATCATCAAAGAAATGCTTCAGAGCATAAATGATCGCGATCAGATCCATTTTCAAGCTGCTAAATGACATAGGGATGTTCTTCTGATCCTACAAAAGGCTCAGGAATCTCATAATGAACTTATGATAAACAACATCACAAGTCTCGAAACTACATTGAAATTAAGAATTTCAGGACTTCTAAATGGGCCAAATGAAACAGACTGACACTACTTGGATATCCTCCAACGACGGGATGCTCGATCTGATGCTCTAATTAAAGAAAATCGAGAGGACATTGCTTAAACCCAAAGTCAGCTCAACGAGCTTGTCCAAGGAATGACTCGCCTCTCAGATGGCATTCGAAACCTTGATGCTGACATAAAGGGGGAGAATAAAGGGAAAGGAGGTCAAAGCAAAGCGGAAGCAAGAGGCACATTCTCACTCAATCTTGAGGAATCTTCCTCCTCAGGCGAGTATCACCAACAGACTCCACGATCGGCCATCATACTCAACAATATGATGATGAGCCAATCATCATGGCTCAACCATTAAGGAGTCTAGGGCCAACTCCCAATTCACAGGAAGTGACCACCACAGGCCTAAGAATGCCAATTGGAGATCTTGCATTCATGAATAGGCATGATCATAATCCAAGACTAAGTCCAAGTGAGCTGGAAGATCTAGCCAGGAGAGACGAAGCAAGCAGGAAAAGAAGAGCTGAGGAGTATGCAAATCCTCCACGAGGCAAAAGGCCAAAGAAATAGAGATAAGTTGAATTTTAATTCTTATTGATGTAACTGAACTTAAATGTAATATCTATCTTAAACATCAATAAATTCATGCTTATTCTCTAGAAATTTCAGCTGCTCACTGAAATATTAAGTCATATTTACTTTCTAGCAATTGCATCTAGATTTTGATAATCATGACAACGAATCTCCTTAGTTATGTCAACATCAAATAGGGGGAGATTGTTGGAAGAATGCATATCTTGATTTGATGTTTAAAGTAAACGTTCATGATTATATGTGAAGTCCTTCAAGGAATATATGTACAAGGACTTAATGATAGATCAAAATTGTTAGGTTGATCTAAACTTTCAATGTTCATCATTCTGTAAATGAATGTATAGATAAAGAGATCAAAGATGTTAGGTTGATCTATATCTTGAAATGTAATAGATAGGCTCCAAACAGATTTGCTATCCAATGAGCTGAGCAAGAGTCTGCAGAAGCCAAGGAAAAATCGTAGAGCATCAAGGATCATAGTATGACTACCTTGAAGGGCCTCTCCAGAGATCGTAGTGTGGTCCAGATGTTTGTCGAAGCTAACTTAAAGACCGTAGAGTGTTCTCAGAAACGTAGAGTCTGCCAGACAAGCAAGTGAAGATCGTAGTGTGCTAGCCCTTAAGAGAAATCGTAGTGTTCTCGTTTGGTTGCATCAAGCACCAAGGTGGCAAGACACCACGATAAGAATCGTAGAGTATCATCTGGCTGTGTCAGAAGTTGTGGCCTTGATCATTTGTTCAAAGATAAAATCTTAATAAATGTGGAATGGGTTACAAACGTTGAAGTAATCACCAGTCCCAATGGCATGAAAATATCCTTAGTATGCAACAAAAAGACGTATTGAAGAAGCTAAGGAAAGGACCATGGGACAAAGAAAACACCTTTTCAGGTGTTGGGTGAGAAAGCAGTCTGCTATGTCAGTGGGCCAGAATGCATTTCAGAAGATATGCAGAAAAGTCTCCATCCAAGTTTAGAAATGTCAAATGTATTAAATGCTTCAACGGATGGATTCAACGTGCAGATTTCAAAGATCACATATATGCAAGACATCTGCAGATGATTAAGTAAGCAAGTATTGAACAGAAATGATAAGAACACTCAACGCTCAACTCTACAATCTGAGAAGAAAAGAAAGCTTGCTCATTTACTCGGTTCTTCGAACAAGAGCTAAAAGCATAATCGAGTAGCATTACAAGAACTCATCAACTACAAATCAAAGAAGAAGAAAGAAGTTCCAAGTCGGAAGGACTTGTAGAGTTATAAAGTGAACTAAGAAGAGCCAAGTCTGCTTTGGACTTGAAGAGTTCAAAAAGTGAACTAAGAAGTTCTAGCTACTTTGGTGCAGAAGGAATCTGTGAGATTCAGAAAGCGTAAAAGACATCCTTAGTGGATTTCCTATTCGAGGAGTAGAAGAGTGGACTAGGAGCTTTAAGTGCTCTGAACCACTTAAATCCTGTTGTGTCTATTGCATAACTGCTATAACTGTTTATATCTGCTTCACTCTCATTAACTCGCTATTTAAAGGGGGATCAAACAAATCTTAATTTCGTTGTGTTTGAATCATTATCAAAACTAACAAAGTAAAACAAGAAAATTTTTAAATATTTATTCAACCCCCCCCCCCCTTCCTTCTAGATAACTATTGTGCCTCCGGGAACTAACACCTTCATTTATATCCACACAAAATAAATATTTCTTTATCCATCATTTATATCCACATAAAATAAATATTTCCTTATCATATAAATCAATAATTAATTATTCACAAATAATATTACAGAATCATAATTATGACAACTAGGTCGTTCCCAGGAAAGTGGGGGCTTTCCGATAAGGATTTCTCCTTACTGGCGCGCAATTAGATGACCAAACACCTTTTCTTAGACAGAACTTCCTTAGACATTGCCAATAATGCTATTTAATAATATTATTCAAATAATATGAATTATTGATCTGATAATGGAAACACTGTACACTGACAATTATTGAAACAACAATAATATAAAATATCAACGTAGCAATTATTGAATCAATAAAATAAAATATTGAGCGGTAATTATCGTAACAATTATTAAGTAGTGCCTTCTTACGTAAGAATCAATAATTCAAAAAATATGCATGCAATACTGGTAAGCTTCTTTATGCAACCACATGTATTACTTATATTTTAACCACCGGGTAATCCAACAAAGTGTTAATTGGTGAACAATTACGCCGATTATTTATAAAACTCAAACACCTGCGTTTTCTTCATCCGACGGTTATTCTATTATGGGGCCCAAAAATGGTCATACGGCAGAGTAAATACGAATATTTTTAAAATAAAGAAGAATATTCCACGACCAATTGAATATTCCCTGACAACAATGAATATTTTATAACCATTTGCTTATTTTACAAAATTTGCACATTTCTCCCATAACCAAAGCATTATATCAAATTAACTCCTTATTATTTCAAGATAATGAATAAAGGAAATTCAATTTTATTTATAATAAGTTGGGGTCTTACATCCACCATCATGGAAAGACTTCAAGAATTATCTTAAGCATAAACGCAAAGAGATGAATCTTGAAGAACTGATTGTGCGACTTAGGATTGAAGAGGACAATCGAGGATCTGAGAAGATTGGGAAAAATTTCATTGAAGCAAAGGCTAATGTGGTAGAACAAAGGCCAAACAATAACAACAAAAGGAAGCGCGAAGGCAAAGATAATTTCAAAGCCAGGAAAAAATTTAAAAGCAAGTGCTTCAACTGTGGCATTCAAAGACATAAATCAAATGAATGTCGCAAGCTAAAGAAATTCAAGAAAGAACAAAAGGCTCAAGCAAATGTGATAGAACTGGAAAAGCTTTCTAAAAATGTTTCAGACATTAATATCTCTGCAGTAGTATTTGAGTGTAACTTGGTAGGAAACCCCAAAGAATGGTGGGTGGACACTGGGGCTACTCGCCACATTTGTTCCAACAAATGGATGTTTTCTACCTTCAAACCAGTAGAAAATGACGAGCAACTCTTCATGGGAAACTCCTCAAGTTTAAAGGTTCAAGGACGTGGAAAGATTGTCCTGAAAATGACATCTGACAAATAACTGACTTTGAACGAAGTGCTTCATGTTCCAGATATCCGCAAAAATCTAGTTTCTGGGTCACTACTTAGCAATAATGGCTTCAAGTTGATGTTTGTGTCTGATAAATTTGTACTTACCAAAAATAATATGTTTGTGGGAAAGGGCTATATGTCTGATGGGCTCTTTAAGATGAACGTAATGACTGTTGTACCAAAGTCTATTGATAATAATAAAATTAATTCTTCTTCTTACTTGTTAGAATCTTTAAATATATGGCATGCTAGATTAGGACATGTTAAGTATAATACATTGCGTAGATTAATTAATTTAGAATTCTTGCCTAAATTTGATATTAATCAAAAATATAAATGTGAAATTTGTGTGGAATTCAAAATGACAAGATTACCTTTTCATTCTGTTGAAAGAAAAACTGAACCTCTAGATTTAATTCACACTGATATATGTGACTTAAAGTTTGTGCAAACAAGAGGTGGGAAAAAATATTTCATTACCTTTATTGATGATTGCACAAGATATTGTTATGTATATTTGTTGAGAAGCAAAGATGAGGCTATAGAAATGTTTCAACATTATAAAAATGAAGTTGAAAATCAACTTAGCAAAAAAATTAAAGCAATAAGAAGCGATAGAGGTGGTGAATATGAATCACCATTTGAAGAGATATGCTCTACTCATGGTATCATTCACCAAACTATCGCTCCTTATTCACCTCAATCCAATGGTATTGTTGAACACAAGAACCAAACATTAAAAGAAATGTTGAATGTTATGTTAACTAGTTCTGGAGCACCCCAAAATTTGTGGGGGGAAGCTTTGCTTTCTGCCAATTTTATTCTTAACAAAGTGCCTCATAAGAAAATTCACAAAATACCTTATGAATTATGGAAAGGTCATAGACCTTGCTATAAATACTTAGGAGTGTGGGGGTGTCTAGCAAAAGTAATGGTTCCTAAACCTAAAAAGGTTAAGATAGGACCAAAAACAATTGATTGTGTATTCATTGGTTATGCAAATAACAGTAGTGATTATCGCTTTCTTGTCCATAAATCTGAAATTCCTGATATTCATGTTAATACTTTTATTGAATCAAGAGATGCATCGTTCTTTGAGAATATGTTTCCATATAATATAAATAAAGATTCAAATTCAAACAAAAGACCTTTGGATGCTACTAGTAATATTCCTGAAAATATAGACAAAGAGTCTGTAGTGGATGAACCTAGACGTAGCAAAAGAGTAAGGACTTCAAAGTCTTTTGGTCCAGATTTTCTAACATTTTTGTTAGAAAATGATCCTTAAACGTACAAGGAAGCAATATCCTCTCCAGATGCTTCTCATTGGAAAGAAGCAATTAATAGTGAAATTGAGTCCATTATGCAAAATCATACATGGGAATTGGTGGACCTTCCACCTAGTTCTAAACCCTTAGGGTATAAATGGATCTTCAAAAAGAAGATGAAAGCTGATGGTTCAATTGATAAATATAAAGCAAGGCTTGTTGTTAAAGGCTATAGACAAAAGGAAGGATTGGATTATTTTGACACTTATTCACCAGTTACAAGAATTACATCTATTCGTATGCTAATAGCAATAACATCATTAAATAGACTTGAAATACATCAAATGGATGTAAAAACTGCATTCTTAAATGGTGAATTAGATGAAGAAATATATATGGAATAACCTGAAGGTTTCATTGCTCCTAGACAAGAGAGGAAGGTATCCAAACTTGTTAAATCCTTGTATGGATTGAAACAAGCACCAAAACAATGGCATGAGAAATTTGATAATGTTATGTTATCAAATGGATTTAAAATTAATGAGTGTGACAAATGTGTTTATGTCAAAAGCACTCAAAAGGAGTATGTCATTGTTTGTCTTTATGTGGATGATATGTTAATCATGGGTAGCAACAATGAAGTTATCAACTCTACCAAACGTATGTTGGCAAATAGATTTGATATGAAAGATTTGGGGGTTGCTGATATAATATTAGGAATCAAGATTTCTAGAACATCTGATGGAATTATATTATCTCAAACTCATTATATTGAAAAAATACTTGAAAATTTTAATAAATATAATATAATTCTAAATAAGACCCCAGTTGATATAAATCTTCATCTAGCCAAAAATGAAGGTGATAGCATATATCAACTAGAATATTCTCATATAATAAGCAGTTTAATGTATGTCATGAACTGTACTAGACCAGATATAGCTTATTCGATAAGTAAGCTAAGTCGGTATACGAGTAATCCAGGTAAAGATCACTAGAAAGCTATTTTGAGAGTTTTGAGATATTTAAAACATACTCAAAAATATGGATTGCACTATTACAAGATATCCAATAGTATTGGAAGGATATAGTGATGCTAATTGGATATCTGACAATAAAGACTCAAAATCCACAAGTGGATATGTCTTTACCCTTGGAGGTGCAACGATATCTTAGAAATCCTCAAAACAAACTTGTATTGCAAGGTCTACAATGGAATCAGAATTCATTGCTTTAGACAAAGCTGGAGAAGAAGCTGAGTGGCTTCATAATTTCTTAGAGGATATTTCAAATTGGTCAAGACCTGTGCCAGCTATATGTATACACTATGATAGACAATAAACAATTGGAAGAGCACAGAGTCATCTATATAACGGTAAGTCACGCCATATACAACGAAGACATAATACCGTTAGACAATTGCTCTCAAATGAAATTATCTCAATTGACTATGTAAAGTCAAAAGATAATATTGTGGATCCGCTTACGAAAGGTTTAACAAGAGAGCAATTGGAAAGATCACCGAAAGGAATGGGTTTAAAGTCATTGTTTAATTAAGAGTCGTCATAGTGGCAACCCAACCTAGTTGACTGGAGATCCCAAGATCTAGGTTCAATGGGCAAACCGAACTATGTAGTACTCAGTAAAGCACTGAGGAGATATTTACTCCTAACCATTCCTATGATGAGACATTGCACATATGCCGCGAGAATCAGGATAAGTTACACTTTTAATGACTTTTATATCTTGAAATACGTTCAAGTGGTGTATTGCAGGATACTCTTGATAAAAATCACCTACGTGAGTAAGAAGGGGGGGCACTTCTGTGAGAATTTTGAAGGCTGAATTCTCTAATATACTCACGGAACCAAGAGGTGTTTCAAGGCCAAAATGAACACAAACGTGAGAACCAACTATGTATGAAGAGATATTTTATGAATTCTATTGTCTTGATTCACACGAAAAGCTGATAGTTCAAAGACATCAAGTCTACTGATTATCCAAGTAAATCCGATAGATTTTACTAGGGAAAGTTCAAAGCCACTAGGCTACTTAACCTGATGGAATATCTTTTCTCATGTACTCGAACTAGTGTCTGCATATTCATAAATAATTCATCTAGGCGCGCATTCTTGATATATACATTTTCCCATTCTGCAGTATATACGTTTCTTATACGCTTCTTACATTTTCGTTCCCTCATCAGTTTTCCAGTTTGCATTGCATTTCTGTTCTGCAGTTTGCATATTGTCGTTCCTTCATTCATATCATTAATCATCACAGTAAAGTTCGAGTATAGAACATAGAATTTGCGTTCGCAGAATTCTTAAGTTTGAAGTGCTACTAATTAAGAATTATAAATCCATTTTATCTTGGGAAGCAATTATTCAACAAATCTTTTAGCACTGGTGAGAGAATAAATTTGCTTTAAGAAGACTTTGTGAATTCAAAGGACTCGAATTTATCTGTTTTATATTTCCAGAATCTGACTTCATTTTATTTCAAGTAAGTATAATACATTTTGTTTTCTAATTATGTTTTGCTTAACTTTGTTATTATTTATATATATTAAATATTACTATATATAGAGGACTACACTTTCCTTCTTCTTTTTCTTTATCAGCGGTATAGAATTTAAAACCTTAAAAGTTATATATTGTCAAATCTCTTCCAAGTTTCAGACTTCAGATTCCCGCCTCCTTTAAAGCATTTTCATTTCAAGCATTACATTACATGATTCCAAAGACTTCTACATCAAACACAAGGAGAAAGATTAAAGACATATATGTTCTAATGGACCATAGACTTAATAGGTTAATCTTTTGAGTCAAGATATGGTTTGATGTTCCCAACATATATCAGCATGCAATATGAACTTTAGGTTTCTATATAAGTACTACGTACCTTCCAGATTACTAGAATTTTCTTCTTTATTTATTTTTTCCCCGTTTTCAAATCATCCTCTTGGGATGTTTTAAGAGATCCTACGTGGAAGATTAATTTCAGAGCACGTAAGGTTTCCATGTCCTTTGCATCCATCTTAATGTTATGATGTCCAATACTTAAATATTCTCATGTGGTGCACGTAAGTTTTCCATGTCCTCTGCATCCATTGTGATATCTTGTAGATCCCCAAACTGACGCAATATTCTATCTAGCATTTGAAACTCTAACGCATCGAACCATATGAGAGGGATTCTGGACGTACCCCGTAAATGACCTATTCATACACAGGGCCAGTCCAATCCTCGTATGGCGTCTAGTTCTATCTTATACGCCATAATGTTGTGGCAGGGTGCTTACGTCGACCACATGGGGCTTTATCTTTCTTACCGTGAAATGCCCAACCACAAGCCTGCGGTAATAGAATTATACACCCATTTGGATAAATTGGGCGCCCAAATGGTAATACTTTCATATGCCAATACCTGAAGAAAAAAAAAAGAAAAAAAGAGCAAATCTATAAACAAATAAATAAACATACATATTTGTTGAAAAATTATAGGTACATGTACTTATAATTAAAATTACCTACAATAGAGTAACACGACCACCGATTGCAGTTGCACCAATCCTTGACGCTTTGTGCAAGTTGTGGTATAGGCAAGCCAACACGGTTGCACCCCATGCATACTTGGAAAATATTTTTAACATCATCTAAAAATAGCAAATACCGAGCATGACATACGTTCCGACTTGAATTTGCAAACAAATTTCGTCAAATAACATACAAAACACATGTCTTGGTATATATCATAACAAGTCGGGAAG
This sequence comes from Panax ginseng, assembly GCA_020205605.1. NCBI lineage: Eukaryota > Viridiplantae > Streptophyta > Magnoliopsida > Apiales > Araliaceae > Panax > Panax ginseng. Next base: position 25,838,959 of record CM035134.1, on the reverse strand, counting down.
TAGCTTGTCGGGCTAATTCACTAAATCTATGATCTAACCGAGAAGTGTTTATACCACCACGATCGTAAGTTGTATCCCCCTTTTGTGCAAATTAAAACAATTCAGATGTTTTTTACAACTTCTTCGATTGTCTATAAAGCCCATAAGTAGTGGACTTTCCTAACACGGGTAAGCCTATGATATAAAACACGTCTTCTAACATGATAGTCATCTCACCGATGAAAAAATAAAATGTGTTCATTTCACTCGTTTATCATTCTACTAATGCGGTGACTAAACACGCATCCATCTTATTGGCTATTCTAGGCTCAATAAACACCCCAAAATTTCATTCATGTAACAAATTATTTTTGGGTTTATGATAAGTACTCGATATTCATGATTTTTGATTTCTTTACGTTTGATTTTATTGCATGTTTTGAGATGTAAATGGACTTATTAAGGTATTTATTCATTTCAGAAGGAATTGGAGCTAAAACGGGAAAAAGATCAAAAATCGTCACGATCAAAAAGGTCGTGGTAGTGTTCGAAATGTCCTAGGATGCAGTCTTGGCCATGTTGATCTGTAGGAAAAGCCACTTTGCCACTTGGGCGCGTTCGCGCCAGGTCGGGGTTGACCAGAATTGACTTTCACGATTTTTTGTAGTTTTCTTCTAGGAATGGGATTGATATTTCTATTAGACTTAGGATTTGTTTAGACTGTGATTTATTTTCAAATTGATTTCTATTTATTTATGGAAACTAGATTTATGATTTATAATTCCTTTTAGGATTTGGATGTCTAGTTCTCATAGGATTTAAGACTTTGTCTAGTACTATAAATACATTGTAATAGTCAGGATTATAATGAATCTTAGCTACACCATGGAAAACATGAGTATTGGGAAATTGAAGATTAAAGACATGAGCTAAGTTCTTTATTTTCAGTTCTAAGGGATGTTGAACCTTATTTATAATTAATGGTTAATTAAGTATTCATTATTTATTCCTTCTTATATGAAATCCATTCTTGATAATCTGATTTAATTGTTAAATGCTATTTGTAAGACCCCAACTTTTATGAATAAAGAATAATTTTCTCGAAATATATTTTTGAATATTATGGTGTGGATTTGATATAATATTATAGTTGTGGGTAATATTTATAAATTTTGCAAAGTAAGCAAGTGGTTATATAATATTCGATTGGTGGGGAATATTCGTTTTAACGAGAGAATATTAGAATGCGGCGGCACAATCATTAGTGGACCCCTAAGCGGAAGTAATGTCGTAGTTAAGAAACGACATAATTATCTTTTATAAAAATAACGCGGAAATTTTATCGTTAAACCGTTGAACTACCCTAGTAGTAAAAGTACGATGAATGGCGTGGTTGCATAGTATCACACGGTATTGATTATTGATGTTTACGTGAGAAGTCACTCAATTATAAACAATTATTGCTATAGTAATTGTTGCATCATATCTCTCATATTATTGATTTGATTATTGTCACAATATCATCTGCATTATATGATATATTATTAAATCAATAATTGAAACGACAAAGTTATTCATATTATTAAATTGCAATATTTAAAATGTCTAGAAGTTCTGTCAAGGAGATGTTTGGTCATCTAATTGCGCGCCAATAAGGAGAAATCCTTATCGGAAAGCCACCTCTTTCCTGGGAACGACCTGATTGTTAAATATTGTGAGTTATAATATTAATGATGAATAAGTTCGTGTTGATTAAAGATGAAATTGATAGTTCCATTGTGTTGGAATTATTAGTGTTAGTGAAAATCGACATTTATTTCGATATTAATTGATGTCTGAAAGTTATACTGACTAGTCGGGTAATTAACCGGATAAATAAGCAATTAATTCCTATTAATTCACATGATTATAACTATTTGTTCACATGTGTGTACTATTGATTCACATTTTTGTACTATTAGGGGAGTTGGTGCAAGATTGATAATACTTGCATGACTAAGTTAAAAATGGAGGTATAGATGGAGGTACTATCTTTGTAATTCATATTTTCACATGATTATAACTATTGATTCACATGATTGAACTATTGATTCACATTATTTACTATTGGGGGAGGTGGTGCAAGTTTGATAATACTTGCGAGGACTAAATTAAAAATGAAAGAAAAGTTGAACGTATTGTCTTGTAATATTTTGAACCCCAAAGCGTGCAATTATCGAAACTATATTTTCCTATAAATAGAAGCTCATTCTTCCTTCATTTCTCATCAATTCACTAAAGCTATAGAGCAATTATTATAGAGAGAAATTATAGAGAGAAAGAAGAGAAAGTCTGCCACCTCTCTACTCCAAAAGTATCCAGTTTCTTTCTAAGGTAAGTGGTATTATTTCTTTCGTATTCATAAAGAGAGCTACACATTATTCCATTCTTTATTATTATGTTGGAATAACTTTAATACATGCGAATCTGACATACATGGTGAAATTCTTACGTTATTCCATTCTTTATTATTCATTGGAATAACTTTATGCAATGGCCTATCGCATGCATGGTGAATTCGTTGTTATTCCATTCTTTATTATTTTGTTGGAATATTCATGCATGCATGCGGATTACGCTTAGACACGGTTCTATTCTTTATTATTACATTGGAATAACATGCGTGCGATTCTATCGCATGCATGGTGAATTCTTTGTTATTCCATTCTTTATTATTTTGTTGGAATATTACATGCATGCGGATTACGCTAAAACTCGGTTCCATTCTTTATTATCCTGTGGAATAACACATGTCATGCGATTATCGCATGCATGGTGAATTCTTTGTTATTCCATTCTTTATTATTCTGTTGGAATATCACATGCATGCGGATTACGCTAGACTTGGTTCCATTCTTTATTATTCTATTGGAATAACTTTTCATGCATGCGATTATCGCATGCATGGTGAATTCTTCTATTATTCCATTCTTTATTATTACTCGTTGGAATATCCTATTTAAGTGATTACGCATGACAGTTCCATTCTTTATTATTACATTGGAATAACTTTTGCCATGTGGATTATCACATGCATGGAGAATGATCATTCGTATTCATTCCTTATTAAATTATGGAAATGATCTCGCATCACGTTGATTCTGCATGGCGGTGAAAATCCATTTGCGATTTCATATATTCTATGATACTCATTTGGTTAAAGTTTTGGCTTCTATACTCCATGAAATTAGTAGAATATCCACGGATATTTGCGCTTCATCCGGTATCTTGTCATGGAAATATTCTTACGAGCATTCTTGAATTTTACTCCACAAAGCGATATCGTGTTGACAATTTGGGACGTAATTGATTTGAGATAAATTAACTTATAAATCTTTAAAATTTATTCTTGATCTTGTTTTATTGAATTATTATGTCATTGTCATCATCCTTATGCTTATATTGTGATGAAAGTCATCTTTGGCTTACGTGCATAGATGGACTTGGTATGATTATGACCAGGGATTATTCGGTATAATCATGACTTGTAATGTTATAAATGATGTGGTAAAAGTCCTCGATAGCTTTTTGTAGTACATTGATGGATAATTTTTGGTATGATTATGACCGTGGATTATTCGGTATAGTCATGACCATTGATGATTTAATGAATATCCTTGGCGTAGTGCGGGGATGACTCGATGATGTGGTTTATTTATTGTCGAGAGTCTCGTGATAAAAATTGATAAAAACATTTTAAATCATAGAAGATAGTAGATATCATGCTCTACTTGACTCTTCTAATGGAGTGCTTATTTCATTGCAGATTAAACTTGATGTCTATTGTATTTTATAAGTTTAACATTATTGAAGACTAATGATAATTTATTACGCATTATCTTAGTCATAATATTTCTTCTCTTGGGCTAGTTGAGCTCACCCTTTCTTTCCTTTGTTCTCTTCAGGAAATGAGAAGCGTGGCGGGACTAGTCGAGGAGCGGAGTGACTGTCTCAGATGATAACATTAGTAGTCCTCACTATTCTATTAAATAATGTGACAATAAATGTAATGAGGACTCCATTGAGTGTGAATATTATACAGATGACAATATTCTTATTAAAACTCTTAGATTATGTTTTTGTCGTATTTTACATATTTGCATTGTTGTATAATTATGTTGTATTTGAATTTTGTACCATGTATTTGGTGACTCAAGATGGGTGATGTATACCTATTTTGGGGGCATCATAGTTAGTATCAAAGCTTAGGGATATGATCACTGGTGAGATTTGAGACAAGAACTAGGAGGGAGAGCGGAATTCCTTCGCTAGTATGACCTACCTAAGTTTATTTGGTATTTAATTGGTCATTCGAGTATAGGGATAATATGTGATATGTTAATTAACCCTTGTTTTGTGGCGAGATTTGAAAATGGCATCCGAAAATGTTGAGATAAACAATTAAGCACATGAGACCCGTTGAGTCACCCATGATTAATGCCTGAGGATAATGTGCAATAGGAAGACAATAATCCTCATGTAAACAATAACACCGATGAAATGGTGAAGCGATGGGATGTTCAAATTGGCTTTATGTAATTCATGCAACATCGGTGAAAGCGGTTCATCCAAAATCGGTGTGGAAACAACGACAGCTTAAGCGATTCAAGGAGCTGGGACCACCGGAGTTTTTGGAAAGCCAAAACCACTTAAGGCGGAGACATGGATAATGCAGATCAACAAGATATTTGATGTCTTGGGATGCTCCGAGGAGCAAAAGGTTCCCTTGCCACCTTCATGTATTGCGGCGAGAAGAGATTCTTGGTGGGAATCAGCAAAAGCGTACTAAACTGCCAGACTCAAAATGTCTTGGGAGAAGTTCCAAGAGCTGTTCAATGACAAGTACTTTCCTGAAAGTATTTGTCACATGAAGGATGTAGAGTTCATCAAGCTTGAGCAAAATAATATGACCGTGGCGTAGTACGAAGCTAAGTTTGCCGAGTTGTCTCGGTTTGCCACTTGGTTGATAATGAGGAGAGAATGACGCAGATGTTTCTAAGAGGTTTGAAACCCGAGATACGTCAATACCTAATTTCTCACAAACTTTGTTTGTATTCAGATATTGTGAATAGGGCTCAGTTATTGGAGCGCGATAATGAGTCAACCCAACCAAGAGAGAGCAACCAACAAGTAGATAATACCAGTGGTAGCAGTCATCGAAGCGGTGACAACAAACGTGGAGGGAATCAACATGCCAAAAATGATAATCATTTCGGTGATATTCATAGCCATGACAATAAGAGTGGACATTTCAAGAAGAGGAGATTCAACAAGGATGGAAAGGCGTCGCCAAGATTTTTTGTTGTTAAGGAAGGAGAATGACCACCAGTCGTATGTTACAAATGTGGAGGGGAAGGACACATAAGTCCAAATTGCACAATGCAGTCCAAAGCGTGTTATAATTGTGAAAAAGGTCACCTAGCCCGATTTTGTCGTGCACCAAAGTCAAGTCTAGCTGGGATGGAGGTATCAAAGGGTGTCCCAGACAAGATAAAACTGGTAGTTCAAGGGAGAGCGTTTGTCGTAACCTCCCAAAAAGTGAGGAATCCGAACGAGGTGAACACAAGTAAGCTAATCATAAACTCTAACGAAGTTTATACTTTATTTGATACCGGTTCTACCCATTCATTTATTTCTCCTACTTGCGCTCAACGTTTAAATTTGACTCCGGAGAAATTAGACTTTGACTTATCTGTTGAAATTCCGTTGGGAGAAACCTTCATTACATTTACGGTTTACAAGTCTTGTTTGATTCAAATCGGTAACCGCGCGTTACTTGTCAATCTTATTTCTTTGAAAATACTTGTATTTGATGTGATTTTAGGGGTTGATTGGTTAACTACTCATCATGCTAAAATCGATTGTTTTAAATAAAATTGTTAGCTTTCATATTCCTAACCAACCTATTATGTGAATTCAAGCAACAAACCACTAAAATCAATCCTTTGTCATATCAAGTCATAAAGCTATTCGTTTATTGAAAAGCGGATGTCAAGCTTTCTTAGCCCATGTCACTTGATTTAAATAAAGATCGTCGATTTGAATGATATTTCTATTGTTAATAAATTTCTCGACGTATTCTTGAAGAACTTCTGGCCTACCCCAGGCGTGAAATTGAATTTTGTATCGACCTTGAATCCCAGACAAAACCCATTTCCAAAGCCCCATATCGAATGACTCTATTGAACTTGAGGAGTTAAAAACCCAACTCTGAGGAATTGTTAGACATCGGTTTCATTCGTCTAAAGACGTCTCCTTGGGGTGCTCCTGTTCTATTCGTGAAGAAGAAAGATGGAAGTATGCGACTTTGTATTGATTATCGGGAGTTGAATCATGTCACCATCAAAAATAAAGTACCGTTGCCTTGCATTGATGACCTATTTGACCCGATTGCAAGGAGCCAAATTCTTTTCAAAGATTGATCTTCGTTAGGATATCATCAGTTGAAGATTAAAAGCGATGACATTCAAAGGCGCTTTCGGAACTTCGAGACGGGCATTATGAATTCTAGTCATGTCTTTTGGATTGACTAATGCTCTCTTTGCGCCTTCATGGATATGATGAACCAAAGTATTCAAGGAATATTTGGATCACTTTGTGGTCGTCTTTATTGATGGCATCCTCATATACTCCAAAACCCGCGAAGACCATGAGCAACATTTGAGGCTGATACTCCAAAAGCTTCGTGAAAATAAGCTTTATGCCAAGTTGAAGAAATACGAGTTCTGACTTGAGGAAGTTGCAATCCTTGGGCACGTGATATCAAATCATGGAATATCTGTTGACCCGGTAAATATTGAAGCAATTCAAAGCTGGGAGGACCTAAGTCAGTGACCAAAGTACGTAGCTTTCTCGGCTTAGCTGGTTATTATCGGAGATTCGTAGAAGGCTTTTATCGAATCGCTACTCCATTAACTCAGCTGACTCGAAAAGATACAAAATTTGGTTGGAGCGAGGAATGTGAAAAGAGTTTTCAAGAACTCAAGAGGAGACTCATTTTAGCTTTTTGTTACGACAATACCATCGCCCGGAGGAGGATTTGTCATCTACAATGATGCTTGAGGCAAAAGGTTAGGATGTGTTCTCATGAAACATGGGAAAGTCATAGCCTATGCCTCACTTATTAACTCAAAGAATATGAGAGGAATTATCCTACTCATGATCTAGAGTTAGCGAAGTAAGTGATCATTTTGCGCTTAAGATTTGGAGGCATTACGTATGGAGAGAAGGTGGAGATCTATACGGATCATAAAAGCCTCAAATATTTCTTCACTCAAAAGGAACCGAACATGCGACAACGACGATGGCTTGAGTTGATGAAAAATTATGATCATACCATCTAATACCATCTTGGAAAAGCGAACGTAGTAGCTGACGCATTGAGTAGAAGATCATATGCGGGTACGAGTGCAATATTGTCAACGTAAAGACCCATTTTGTATGACTTGGAAAGGATGGAAATAGAGTTAAAGACTCCAGGGACCCATGTGATGATGGTGAATATACGAGTGGAACCAACTTTAATCGATAAAGTTAAAGTTGCTCAAACTATAGACTTGGAGCTGATGTGTATGAAGAAGAAAGTGCAAGAAGGTGCTATTCCGGAAGCAAGAATAGATGAAGAAGGAATACTTCGAGTCGACTCCGGACTTTGTGTTCTAACGATTCTAACTTGAAGTATAAAATCATGATGGAGGCGCTGACAACACACCGTTTGCAATCTATCACAGGAGTACCAAAATGTATCGTGATCTTGACATACATTTTGGTGGAGCAATATGAAGAGAGAGATAGCGGGGTTTATCGAAGGTGTCTAACTTGTCAACGAGTCAAGGCAGAGCATCAAGTGCAAAAGGTCCATTGCAACCACTTGAAATTCGAATGGAAGTGGGAGCACATTACCATGGATTTTATTCTTGGTCTTCCCAAGGTTTCTCAAGCCGTAGATGCGATTTGGGTCGTTGTTGATAGATTGACCAAGTCCGCTCATTTCTTCTGGAAATCTGAGAAACTTTTACACTTGAACGTCTTTGCTAGTATGTACATAAACGAGATCGTAAGATTGCATGGTATGCCAATATCCATAGTTTACGATCGAGACCCAAGATTCACTTCAAGATTTTGGGTTAGTTTGCAAAAAGCTATGGGCACAAATTTTCGATTTAGTTGGCATATCATCCTCAAACGGATGGGCGATCGGAAAAGGACTATTCAAACTCTTGAAGATTTATTAAGACTCTGTGTCCTTGACTTCAAGGAAAGTTGGGACAAGTTCTTACCATTGGTGGAGTTTTCCTACAACAATAGTTATCAAGCAAGTATTGGCATGGCTCCATTTGAGGCGTTGTATAGAAGAAAGTGTCGTTCAAAGATTATCTTTGGGATGAAGTGGGTGAAGCAACGTTGTTGGGACCGGATTTGGTACGTATGACTACGAAAAAGATTTAAACGATCCGACAACGTATAAAAACCTCACAAGAACGACAAAAGAGTTATGCTGATCTTCATTGAAAAGACGTGGAATTTAATATTGGAGATCATGTGTTATTACGTGTTGCTCCATGGAAAGGAGTTACAAGATTTGGAAAGAGAAAAAAGCTCAATCCTCGATTCATTGACCCATTTTTAATCCTCGATCGAGTAGAAACTGTGGCCTATAGACTCGCCTTACCGCCAAGTATGTCTCGTGTTCATAACATTTTTCACATATCTATGTTACGTAAATATGTGAAAGACCCGAACCATATTATTGAATTAGAACCATATGAGATAGAGGAAGATTTAACGTATGAAGAGTTACCTGTTAAAATCTTGGATAAGAAGGATCATATTCTACGCTCTAAAGTTATACCTCAAGTCAAAGTTTTGTGGAGAAACCACGATGTGGAGGAAATGACCTGGGAGTTAGAATCTGAGATGAAATCAAGGTATCCTCACCTCTTCGACATACCAGGTACGCACCCTAATTTCGAGGACGAAATTTCATAAGAAGGGAAGGTTGTAAGCCCCCAACTTTTATGAATAAAGAATAATTTTCTCGAAATATATTCTTGAATATTATGGTGTGGATTTGATATAATGTTATAGTTCATGGGTAATATTTATAAATTTTGCAAAGTAAGCAAGTGATTATATAATATTCGATTGGTTGGAAAATATTCGTTTTTAACAGGGAATATTAAATGCGACGGCACAATCATTGGTGGACCCCTAGCGGAAGTATTGTCGTAGTTAGAAAGCGACATAATTATCTTTTATAAAATAATATGGCGGAAGTTTTACCGTTAAACTGTTGAACTACCCGGTAGTAAAAAATCTGATGTCTGGCATTGGTTGCGTAGTAGCACACGGTATTGATTATTGATGCTTACATGAGAAGTCACTCGGTTATACTCAATTATTACTACGAGAATTGTTGCATCATATCTCTCATATTATTGATTCGATTATTGTCACAGTATCATCTGCATTATATGATATATTATTAAATCCATAATTGAGACAACAAAGTTATTCATATTATTAAAATGTAATATTTACAATGTATGCAGAAGTTACATCGAGGAGAGGTTTGGTCATCTAATCAAGGCTATGATAAGGAGAAATCCTTATGGAAAGCCCCTCTTTCTAAGGAGCGACACGGTTGTTAAATATTGTGAGTTATAATATTAATGATGAATAAGTTCGTGTTGATTAAAGATAAAATTGATAGTTCTGTTGTGTTGGAATTATTAGTGTTAGTGGAAATCGATATTTATTTCGATATTAATTAATGTCTGGAAGTTATACTGACCAGTCGGGTAATTAACCGGATAAATGAGCAATTAATTGCTATTAATTTACATGATTATAACTATTTGTTCACATGTGTGTACTATTGATTCACATTCTGTGAACTATTAATTCACATTCTTGTACTATTAGGGGAGTTGGTGCAAGATTGATAATACTTGCATGACTAAGTTAAAAATAGAGGTATAGATGGAGGTACTATACTGTAACACATGATTATAACTATTGATTCACATGATTGAACTATTGATTCACATTATTTACTATTAAGGGAGGTGGTGCAAGTTTGATAATACTTGCGAGGACTAAATTAAAATGAAAGAAAAGTTGAGCGATTATATCTTGTAATATTTCGAGCCCCAAAGCGTGCAATTATCGAAACTATATTTTCCTATAAATAGAAGCTCATTCTTCCTTCATTTCTCACCAATTCACTAAAGCTATAGAGCAATTATTATAGAGAGAAATTATAGAGAAAGAAGAAGAGAAGTCTCGCTACCTCTCTACTCCAAAGTATCAGTTTCTTTTAAGGTAAGGGTATTATTTCTTTCGTATTCATGAAGAGCTTACATTATTCCATTCTTTATTATTATGTTGGAATAACTTTGCCTCATGCAAAAGTACAAACATACATGGTGAAATTCTTACATTATTCCATTCTTTTTATTACATTGGAATAACTTTTGCATGCATGCGGTCTATCGCATGCATGGTGAATTCGTTGTTATTCCATTCTTTATTATTTTGTTGGAATATTATGCATGCATGCGGATTACGCTAGACACGGTTCTATTCTTTATTATTACATTGGAATAACATGCATGCATTGGTCTATCGCATGCATGGTGAATTCTTTGTTATTCCATTCTTTATTATTTTGTTGGAATATTACATGCATGCGGATTACGCTTTAGACTGGTTCCATTCTTTATTATTACATTGGAATAACCTATCTATGCATGTGCCTATCACATGCATAGTGAATTCTTTGTTATTCCATTCTTTATTATTCTGTTGGAATATCATGTCTGTGCGGATTACGCTAGACCTGGTTCCATTCTTTATTATTCTATTGGAATAACCTCTATGTGCGGTCTATCGCATTCATGGTGAATTCTTCTATTATTCCATTCTTTATTATTACATTGGAATATCCTGTTTTGTGCGGATTCGCACGTGACACAGTTCCATTCTTTATTATTACATTGGAATAACACATACATGTAGATTATCACATGCATGGAGAATGATCCTTCAGTATTCATTCCTTATTAAATTGTGGAAATGATCTCATCCACGTGGATTACCGCATGGCGGTGAAAATCCATTTGCAGATTTCATATATTCTATGATACTCATTTGGTTAAAGTTTTAGCTTTCATACTCCATGAAATTAGTAGAATATCACGGATATTTGCGCTTCATCCGGTATCTTGTCATGGAAATATTCTTACGAGCATTCTTGAATTTTACTCCACAAAGCAGTATCATGTTGACAATTTGGACGTAATTGATTTCGAGATAAATTAACTTATAAATCTTTAAAATTTATTCTTGATCTTGTTTTATTGAATTATTATGTCATTGTCATCATCCTTATGCTTATATTGTGATGAAAGTCATCTTTGGCTTACGTGCATAGATGGACTTGGTATGATTATGACCGAGGATTATTAGGGTATAATCATGACTGTAATGTTATAAATGATGTGGTAAAAGTCCTCAGTAGCCTGTAGTGCATTGATGGACAATTTTTGGGATGATTATGACCAGGGATTATTCGGTATAGTCATGACCATTGATGATTTAATGAATATCCTTGGCCCATAGTGCAGGGATGACTCGATGATGTGGTTTATTTATTAAGCTGAGTCTCAGTGATAAAAATTGATGAAAACATTTTAAATCATAGAAAATAGTAGATATCATGCTCTACTCGACTCTTTTAATGGATTGCTTATTCCGCTTTAGTTAAACTTGATGTCTATTGTATTTTATCAGTTTAACATTGTTGAAGACTAATGATAATTTATTCTACATTATCTTAGTCATAATATTTCTTATTGGGCTAGTTGAGCTTACCCTTTCTTTCATTGTTCTCTTCAGGAAATGAGAACATAGCCGGGACTAGTCGGGGAACGAAGTGACGGTCTAGATGATAGCATTAGTAGTCCTCACTATTCTGTTAAATAGTGTGACAATAAATGTAATGAGGACTCCATTGAGTGTGGATATTGTCTAGATGACAATATTCTTATTAAAACTCTTAGATTATGTTTTGTCGTATTTTACACGACTGTTGTATAATTAAGTTGTATTTGAATTTTGTACCATGTATTTGGTGACTCAAGATGGGTGATGTATACCTATTTTGGGAGCGTCACACTATTTGGTTTAATTGATTGATTTTTGCATAATTGAATTGATTAACTAATATCATATGCTAGATTAAGGAATAATATTACGTGTAATTGTTATTGTTCCTAATCACAAGTAGTAATTAGTAATACTTGATTGTAGAAAAGCTTTTTAGTGTTTCTATGATTATCAGAAGACGGGTTAAACAATCTGAGTTTGTGTCATTGTTGCTTGGAATAGTCTAATTCCCTAGTTTTTAATGTTGTTATATTAAATCTAGAGAGCTTGTTCTAGGTTGTATAATAGTTAGAATCTTGTGAATAACTTGTTTCATTGTGTCATAATCTAAAGGGAGTTTCGAGTAGCAGAGCTTGTTACCTAGGGATATTAGTTTCATTGAAGGATAAATAATGTCACACTTGATTAATCCATTATTGTGAAAATGTGATACTGAACTGAAGAACTGAAATTTTAAATAAATCTATTTTATTTAGTTAAATATAATTGATTCAAAAACCCCCAAATCTTTACTTTCTATTTATAGTTGGAAACATTAGAATAAATATAAAACAAATCACTCTCTGTGGGATTGATCCTTGCTTACTACTGTGCTAATTATTTAAATTCGTGAAGTGAAAGTGAGGTTAATTTAAGAGTGTAAATAACAGCTCCCAAAATATGTCAAGTTTGGTTTCACCTTCATTATATAAACACACTTAAAGAGAGTGAATAGATGTCTAAGTTAAAAGTGATAAACAATGAAAACTTATTGATTTTTTTCAATGGGTTTAAAGCAGACATAAGTATGCATATGCCCGCTTTAGCTTATGTTATTAAATCGATTACAATAAGACAGGATACCACAATGCTGCTTATGTGTTTGAATTAGTATATCTTCAAGCGAGTAGCAGAGCAATATATCAAGAAATTAAAACGCAAAGTAAGAAAATACAAAATAGTAAATCAGGCCAAGATTTTTACGTGGTTCAGCCCTTATCCTCTAATCTAGTGGCCTAATCCACATCAAATACCATTTGGTATTGGAGGCTTTTTTTATTTAAATTTAATACTCAATTAATTACAAAGAAAAACTCTCTGTTCAAAGAAGCTTTAGTTTAATGTTGGACACCTAATATCATATGCTAGATTAAAGAATAATATTACGTATAATTGTTATTGTTCCTAATCACAAGTAGTAATTAGTAATACCTGATTGTAGAAAAGCATTTTAGTGTTTCTATGATTATCAGAAGACGGGTTAAACAATCTGAGTTTGTGTCATTGTTGCTTGGAATAGTCTAATTCCCTAGTTTTTAATGTTGTTATATTAAATCTAGAGAGCTTGTTCTAGGTTGTATAATAGTTAGAATCTTGTGAATAACTTGTTTCATTGTGTCATAATCTAAAGGGAGTTTCGAGTAGCAGAGCTTGTTGTTACCTATGGCTATTAGTTTCATTGAAGGGTAAATAATGTCACACTTGATTAATCCATTACTGTGAAAATGTGATACTGAACTGAAGAACTGAAATTTTAATTAAATCTATTTTATTTAGTTAAATATAATTGATTCAAAAACCCCCAAATCTTTACTTTCTATTTATAGTTGGAAACATTAGAATAAATATAAAACAAATCACTCTCTGTGGAATTGATCCTTGCTTACTACTGTGCTAATTATTTAAATTCGTGAAGTGAAAGTGAGGTTAATTTAAGAGTGTAAATAACAGCTCTCAAAATATGTCAAGTTTGGTTTCACCTTCATTATATAAACACACTTAAAGAGAGTGAATAGATGTCTAAGTAAAAAGTGATAAACAATGAAAACTTATTGATTTTTTCTACAACAGGTTTAAAACAGACAAGTATGCATGTCTGCTTTAGCTTATGTTATTCGTCAGTTACAATCAGACAGGATACCCTGTCTGCTTATGTGTTTGAATTAGTATATCTTCAAGCGAGTAGCAAAGCAATATATCAAGAAATTAAAATACAAAGTAAGAAAATACAAAATAATAAATCAGACCAAGATTTTTTCGTGGTTCAGCCCTTATCCTCTAATCTAGTGGCCTAATCCACATCAAATACTATTTGGTATTGGAGGCTTTTTTATTTAAATTTAATACTCAATTAATTACAAAGAAAAACTCTTTGTTCAAAGAAGCTTTAGTTTAATGTTTAACACCATTGCCCCCTTGCACCTCTGCAACCTTTGCACCTCTACAACTTTCTCACCAATGAGACCTTTAAAAGCTTCCTTTGAACAACTATATCCACTATAGGAACAATCAAGCTACACAAACCTTGAATTCTAGGTTTGATAAGAAGAGAATAAATTACAAAGCAGCTATGACTATCCAGCTAAAAGAAATTAATAACAAAGCATAACTTGATTGCTGAAAGTATATCTTTGAAAGCCCTTTAATATAAGAAAATATAAGACTTGAAAGCTTTTTCTACTGGACTAAGTATATCAAAATAAGAGCTCTGCCTTTTAATAGCCGAGAAGAAAGAAATATATAGACAAAGTTTTAATGGCTAGAGAGTTTTGTTAGAATGGATCCCACAATTTTAGTTCAAACAAAACCCAATTTCGACATACATTTATGAGTAACGAATATATGAGGATTTTTATCCAAAAGGTTCTTTTAAAATATAAAGATATTCAAACTAAGTCTTTTGAAAAGAACTTAATTAAAGGAAACCAAATCAAAAAGATATGGAATGAATATGATGATATAGACTTATTCAAAACATATACTGTTCAGATCCCTTGATTTTAGGATAGAGAAACATTTGACTAGTTTTAATTTAAAACAAACTTTCCAACAACCAATTAAAGCCTTGGAATTAAAATACTTTGGCTAGAAAGACTTACAATAATTCTTAAGAACTGAGACCTCTAAACAAATTGTAACCCCCAGATGAGCCTTTATGGAATCAACTTTAATTTCAAAAACACCAAATATGATCCAAATAGCTCAAAACCCCGCTCATACACATTAGCTCCATATAACACATATTGTTATCATTAAAATTAAAAACTCAAAAAATAACATTTTCCCCCTTTATGATGATGAAAATATATCACTCCCCCTAAGATTATGCATATAATGAAGCAATAATATAAGCAATCAAACTGAGCATAATCTTCAACAGAAACCATATATAACTCCCCCTAAGATTATATACACAATATTTCAAAAGGTACGTATAACTAAATCATGTGCATAAAACAATATATCACAGTCAATCATTTGCATAATTAATTTACCATCAAATCTAATTGATTCCAAAAGAACCGAACCGTAATCATAATGTATCACAATACGTACTTAAACATCAATACTTAAACATCAATTCACAAAAAGAAATTAAGAAACAGTTCTATTCAATCATAAAACCCAATCAGTTTATAAAATCCAAAAACCCTTTTTTTACCATTATCTCCCCCTTTGTCATTATAAAAAAATGATTCAGTTATGCAGCTTCATCAGTAGTAGGTTCAAAAAGAGTTTCATCAAGCTTCTTGTTAAAGTCTTATAATTTGACCACATAGGAATTATGATGAGACACCAAAATTTTTACCCTTTCTGAAATAGTATCAACTCTTTCTCCTAATGCTTGAACCTTCCCCCATATCTTGTCCCAATTAATGAAGAGCAGAGAATTGAGAATTAGGAGGGGTACAAGAACAGATGGTTCTAGTAAAACAAAATGATGATTAGGAGAAGTATTTAGAGATTTAAAAGTATAAGAGGAACAGAACCCTGAGTGTGAAAGCTCTTAACAACCCAAGATAAGATTCCATCAAGATTAACCTTTATTTAGAACTTCAAAAATACATATTAATCAATATCCTTAGATAATTGCACTACCTCTTCATTTACAAAAGAGATTCCAAAGTGTACTAGAATTTTTGCTATGAAACCCCCATAAGAAAAATGTTTTGTTTTGTTTGCTAAACAGCTTTCCATATGCTTAATCATAGGCAAAGCAAAATTAAACTTAGTACAAGATAAAATTAAGGCCAAGAGAATCAAATATTGATAAGCCATGTTGGACCTACCCCCAGTTTTAGGTACTATATAGCACGAATGACCTTATGAACAACATTGTTTAGTTTCGACAACAGTTGGTAAACCAATAAATTCAACAGAAGAGTAATCTTTCACAATCTTTAATTGTTCAATGACTATTATGTTTTCAAACTCTATAGGACCCTTGAGAATAAAGGGATAGAGATCAGAGCAAGGGATATAAAATATGGAACCCAATAAAGTAGAGTCAATGATGTGGGTTTTGTTTTGAACAAAGATATTTATTATATCTGATTTAACTAACATATTCCAAAAAAAATGCTTGATTAAGGCATGATATGCAGATTTGGGTGGAGATAACATAGAAGATAAACTAACATTCTCAAATAAAGTAATAACCCCAATTTGGTGAAATAGAACAGGGTCAACAAACTTACCAAAAATAATTTTTTGTTCATCACGAGATCTTGGAATCGATTTGCTTATTTAGAAGGCCTAAAGGTTAAGGGATTACTATGTGATTGTGGAATTGACAAAATCAGAGAATCAAAGGGGGTAGAATCGGGTATGGTGATGAGTTCGGCGAATTGTTTCTTTGATCGTGAAGATTCTCCCTTCTTCTTTATGGGTTGTTTCGAAGACATCTTCAGATCACTTGAATCTCGTTTGATGAGACGATTTGTTTGTCTAGTTCCTCATGAGGAGTCTTCATTGATTTCCTTTACACCCTGAACTATTGTCCTTCTAGTGCTGAACACATGCCCCTGACTAGTTTTACCCATGAAGAGATGACTTTTAAAATATGCTAAAACCCTAGTTTTGGAGAGAGGAAAAGAGACCAGGAACAAAGGGATGAAGAAGATGGATAGAAAAAAATACTGATAAGAGCAAAACACGGTTGTGACTCTTAGTCGACTTACTTCCTGCCCAAAACAATATCTAACAAAAACCCAAAATTGCCCTTGAGTCATATTGGGCTACCAAAATTACCCTTTTGAGTTTATTAAAATTACTAAGGCGTGAAAAAACATTACACCAATAAACCCAACATTTGTGAAGACACATTTTAAACATATATCCAAGTTCAATACATTACATAAACTTATTTTAGGCATATTTGATCATTTTTAAACAGATGGACATGCCTAGTTCTCTTCTTAAAGTAAAAACATTTTTCAGTTAAAGGTTTTGTAAAAATATCAACCAATTGATACTCAGTAGAGACAAATACTAATTTAATTAATTCTTTAGCAAAATTATCTCTCAGAAAATGATGTCTCACTTCAATATGTTTGGTACGAGAATGAAGCATAAAATTTTTAGATATATCAATTACACTAGTATTGTCACAAAGAATAGGTATATTTGCACATATCACGTTAAAATCATGTAAGGTTTGTATCATCCACAAAATTAGTGAGAAACAACTACTTGTATCCAGATATTCACCTTCCATAGTAGACAATGCAACTGATGTCTATTTCTTGTTGTGCCAAGCCACAAGGCTTTGACCTAGGAATTCACAAGCTCCATTTGTGCTTTTTTTATCAACTTGGAAACCTGCATAATCTGCATTTGAGTATCCAATGAGTTCAAAGCTTGGAGATACAAGATAATATAATCCAAAATTAATTGTACCAGATAAATATTTAAATATTCTTTTTACCGTTTTAAGGTGAGATTCTTTCGGTTGAGCATGAAATCTAGCATATAAGCATACACTATACATAATAGCTGGTCTTGATGTTGTTAAATAAAGTAAACAACTAATCATACCTCTAATGCATGGTTACCTCAACATCTTTACCTTTTGAATCAGTTGTTAACTTAATAGTTGTGTTCATTAGGGTTGACTTTGGTTTGCTATTTTTAAAAAAACCAAATTTATTCAGTAACTCCTTTACATATTTCGATTGGTGAATGTGAATCCCTTCATTGGTTTGTTTGATTTGGAGCCTCAAGAAGTAGTTTAACTCACCCATAAGACTCATATCAAATCCGTTATGCATGCTTTGGGAAAATCACTCGCACAAAGAGTTAGTAGTAGCTCCAAAAATTATATCATCAACATAAATTTGAACAATTAATAATTCCTTATTTTTAGTTTTAATAAAAACAGTAGATTTAATTTTACCGCGATTAAAACCATTGTCTAATAAAAACTTGATTAACCTTTCATATCAGGCTCTTAAAGCCTGTTTTAATCCATACAAAGCTTTCTTTAATTTAAACACATAATGTGATATTTTTCATGTTCAAATCCTGGTGGTTGCTTAACATACACTTTTTCATTTAAATAAGGGCTAATGACAAAATTACCCCCTAAGTTTGGAAGAAAATTAATTTGATACTCAAAGTTTGAGAATCTTCAATCAATACCTCTAGTATTTTAAAAAAACAAATGAGTTCCCTTTTGGCCGGACCAACCAATTTTTAATCGGAATACGGTTTAACTGCCTTTATTTGTAATTTGACCTTTTCAATACATTTGGCTTGTATTTGACTTGTATTGAATAAGTATTTTCCCAAATAATGTTATTCTTTACTTTGTTCATTTCTATGACGCCCCCAAAATAGGTATACATCACCCATCTTGAGTAGCCAAAAAATACACTACTGACAACTTCATTTATACAACTGTCGTAAATTGCAAAATCTGACGACATGTATATCTTGTGAGTTTAAATACAAATATATATACCAACTCGACTCATGTCACAATTGCACCTTACATAAAGGTACGATCGATAAGCTGTTTTAGAAATTAAAATCTTAGGAAAGTGCTCAAGGAAACCTTCGTACATGGGAGGCCATGTAAATACAGGTTATGATAGATATCATATGTCCACAAAATTATCCTTGGTTGACCCAATAGACCCCAAAGAAAAATGAGAAGATTACTATCATGTTCCTTCCAATGGTGAGTCTTCTCTTGATATATAACTATCTCCACTGTCTGTAATTGAGAGCTATATTTTAACCAAACTCCAAGATTATATAGGTAGTGCTCGTAGATATACTCAGCAAGTGGATGTGCACAACCCTGTTTTATGATAACACGAGGTTGTATGTCATTAGACATCTTGTATGATAGTGGCAAAACACCCTTCCAAAGTTGGGTTCACCTCACCCTATTCGGTTCACCAAAATTAAATATCAAATGGCGTATACAATACGACGCAGTTATCTAAAGTTCTCAATAAAATTATTTCTATACTATTTAGGGAGAACCTCAATAGCTATAGACCACCATTCTATTCTCCTGGTATCCCCGCTCGACCCAACTACACTCTTATTACCTGAAAGAAATTGTGAAGCCAAAGGGTGAGCACAAATAGCCCAGTAAAAAATATTATGACTAAAGATAATTAAATTATCAATAGCCTTCGTCAGTAATAAATCAGAGATTTAGAACATATGGTAGATGATAAAAGTTTCCAACCATAATAGCAGCGGAATCAACAATCCATTAGAAGAGTCAAGTAGAACATAATGTCTACTATCTCCTCTAGATTAAAAGTCAATCGTTAATATTTCATTCATGTAATAATCATCAACAGTTCTTGGTTATACCCAAGACAAAGAGAACTCTCATCACATGTCTTCACCTGAACCACCACAGATTATAATTAAATCACAATTCATATTTATAATTAAGTAAATCAACAGTCCATTTTTGCACTACAGGCCAAAGATATACAACTGTAAAACCAATAATCAACAGTCCATCTTTACACTACAGGTTAAAGATATACAACTGTAAAACCAATAATCAACAGTCCATCTTTGCACTACAGGCCAAAGATATACAACTGTAAAATCAATAATGCTGAGACTCAGCTTAATAGTATCACGACCACGAATTATCCATGCACTATGGGCCAAGGACATTCGTGTTTTCAATTAACGGTCATAATCATGCCATAAAATAATTCATCTTTGCACCCTTGGCCGAAGAGAATCCATGGCCATAATCATACCAAAAACTTACCATCAATGCACTACGGGCCAATGAGGACTTTTACCATATCATTTGTAACATTACGGTCATGATTATACCGAATAATCATACCAAGTCTATCTATACACTACAGGCCACAGATGACTTTCATCGTAATATAAGCATGAGGATAATGACAATGATATAAAGAATCAATCAAATAAGATAAAGGATAAATATTAAATATTTAGAATACAATTTATCCAGCATTCAATAATAACCAAATGTTATCAATCACTTAATAATCTCATAATCTAATATCATTAATATTATAATAATAATTTAATCATTTTTAGACTTATAAATAATTTATTTTAATTGTTTATACTTTACTAATTAATGCATTTAATCATCCTAAAATGCCAAACTCATAAGATTTCATCATCAATAACCAAAACTCTCATCACAAATCTGCATATACCTTATATAGGATTTCTAAGCCATAAAATCCTATTTTCCAATTTTGTTACTTCACATAACATATTTAATTCATTTACTCATAACTAGTTTATTTTCATGAAAAACACCAAATCAGTCCCAAAAATATTTCTTTTCTAGGATTTAGCAGAATATAGTCTCATATTAAACATATATTTTTTTCAGAATTTTTAAAATTCATTTACCATTTTTCATATGGCCAAAATTGCCTAAAATTTAGACATTTTTTATAAACTGTACTTTTGTCCAAAAATTCCAAAATTTACACGGTATACTTCTGTTATATACATGTACTCCCAATAAAAATTTCACCAATTTTGGAGTTAACCACAAGGAGTTATAAGGGTTTACTTTTAAAATAGTTTTTTTCCCATAAAATTCATAACTCCTAATCTATTCATCAACAAATTTCCATTTTTGGACACAATATAGAAAACTCATCAAATTATCATTTTAAATTTTTCCAGAATTTTTGAGGGTTAGAAAAATTACGAAACTGCAAATGGATTTTCGCCCGTCATGCGGTAATTCACGTAGACAAATCATTTTAGCAGAATAATAAAGAATGGAATAACAGAAGAATTCACCATGTATGCGATAGACCGCACAGACAGGTAATTTCCAACAGAATAATAAAAAAAATAGAACCAGGTCATGCGTAATTCGTACAGACAGGATGTTCCAACAGAATAATAAAGAATAGAATAACAACAGAATTCATCAGGCATGCGATAGACCGCACAGACAGGTTATTCCAATAGAATAATAAAGAATAGAATAACAACAGAATTCACCAGGCATGCGATAGACCACACAGACAGGTTATTCCAACAGAATAATAAAGAATGGAATAACAGAAGAATTTTACCATGTATGCGGTACTTTGATAGATAGGAGTTATTCCAACATAATAATAAAGAATGGAATAACAACCCTTACAGTATTGAAAGAAAATAACTCTCTTCATGAATACGAAAGAATAATACCCTTACCTTAGAAAGAAGAGTATTAAATTTGGTAGGCGAGGATATTCTTGAAGAAAACTTATCTTTGTTTTCTACGTTCAAAGCTTCTTAAAACACTAAAGAAATACGCTCAAGATTATAGAAGAAGAATTCTCCGAATTTACGGTGTGTTTTCAATTCTAACTAAGCATCCTATTTATAGGAGAATGAAAAGGATAATATGCAATAAATATAATATATTATATTTATAATATATATATATATATATATATATTTTAGTTAAAATCTAATAAAACAAATAACTTTATAAAAGTATTCTATTTTATATAAAAAGATTTTACTATGCAAACACTATGCATAATAAAATATATTATATTCTATTTATAATCAAATAAAACAAAACTTTATAAAAAGTATTACATTTTATATAAAAAATTTCTGTTTTATTACATTTATAATAATAATAAAATAAAATTTTATATATATATATATATAAACTTAGTGACTTCCTGATCCCCCCCAATTTCCAAAGTCGATTTTCAACACAAATGGTTCTACATGTGGCCCCGCATATGGGTCCCACCTTTATTATATTAAATAATTTTCACTGGAGATTATTTTGAAAAATGGGTAAATGGGGGTCCATAAAATAAGTAAAATTTACATCAAATACTTCATAAAATTTACCTCAATATTTTTAACAACATTTTCATTTTTGAATTTTTGAATTTTGGCTTTTTCCGAAAAAGTCAATTGTTGACTTTTTGACAAAAAAATTAACCCAGGCAAATTTTGTGTTTATAGTCTATTCTTACTAATTTCATCATTCTGGACTCAAATATCACGTTCACGTCTCCAAATTCAACTCCAAACTCAAATTCAATTTTTAATAACATTTATTCATTATTATTATAACTCGCAATATTAACA
Source organism: Panax ginseng (assembly GCA_020205605.1). Classification (NCBI taxonomy): domain Eukaryota; kingdom Viridiplantae; phylum Streptophyta; class Magnoliopsida; order Apiales; family Araliaceae; genus Panax; species Panax ginseng. Next base: position 25,816,420 of record CM035134.1, on the reverse strand, counting down.
ACCAGGACATTCCCAGGAAAGAGGGGGCTTTCTAATAAAGATTTCTCCTTATTGGCGCGTAATTAGGTGACCAAACCTCTCCTTGACAGAACTTCTAGACATTGTTAATTATGCAAATAATAATATGAATAACTGTATCGTCTCAATTATTGATTTAATAATATAAAATATTGTGACAATAATTGAATAAAACTGAGTGACTTCTCACGTAAGCATTAATAATCAATATCGTGTGCTACTATGCAACCACGCGTATTACTGTACTTTTACCACCGATTATTTTATGACAACTTGCTTACTTTGCAAAATTTTCAAATATCACCCTTAACTTTAATCCTTTATCAATTTAGCCATTTACTAAATAAAATAATAATTATAAGAAAATTGAGTACTTTTATTTCATAAATTTCGGGGTCTCACAATCTCCCCTCCTTATGAAATTTTGCCCTCGAAATTTATGTACGAACCTGGTATTTCAAAGAGATGAGAATACCTTGCTTTCTTTTCGGATTGTACCTTCCCGGTTATTTCCTTTGTATCATAATTTTCCCATTGCTCATCTCCTGTATTTCAGATATCATTCTAAAATATACCTTCAAAACAAAGGTCAATTGACATATTATAATTTGTCAACTTATCAAGTAAACAATTTTAGCTTAGGTAAGTCACACACTAGCGAAGTATATTACTCGTCTCTCCCCTCCTACTTCTAGACTCATATCTCCGCCAGTGACCATATCCCTAAGCTCTGATACCAAATGTGACACCCTCAAAATAGGTATACATCACCCATCTTGAGTCGCTAGAAAATACACTACTGACAACTTCATTTATACAACTGTCGTGCAAAATATGACGACATGTATACTGTGAATTTAAATACAAATATATATACCAACTCTGACTCATGTCACAATTATACCTTACATAAAGGTACAGTCAATAACTGTTTTAGAAATTAAAATCTTTGGGAAGTGCTCAAGGAAACCTTCGTACATGGGGAGGCCATTAAATACAGTTATGATAGATATCATATGTCCACAAAATTATCCTTGGTTGACCTAATAGACCCCAAAGAAAAATGAGGAGATTACTATCATGTTCCTTCTAATGGTGAGTCTTCTCGATATATAACTATCTCCATTTGTCTCGCAATTGAGAACTATATTTTAAACAAACTCCAAGATTATATAGGTAGTGCTCGTAGATATACTCAAAGAAGTGGATGTGCACAACCCTGTCTTATGATAACACGAGGTTGTATGTCATTATACATCTTGTATGATAGTGGCAAAACACCCTTCCAAAGTTGGGTTCACCTCACCCTATTCGGTTCACCAAAATTAAATATCAAATGGCGTATACAATACGACACACTTATCTAAAGTTCTCAATAAAATTATTTCCATACTATTTAGGGAGAACCTCAACAGCTATAGACCACAGTTCTATTCTCCTGTTATCCCTACTCGACCCAGCTACACTCTTATTACCTGAAAGAAATTGTGAAGCCAAAGGGTGAGCACAAATAGCCCAGTAAAAAATATTATGACTAAAGATAATTAAATTATCAATAGCCTTCGTCAGTAATAAATCAGAGATTTAGAACATATGGTAGATGATAAAAGTTCCAACCATAATAGCAGCGGAATCAACAGTCCATTAGAAAAGTCAAGTAGAACATAATGTCTACTATCTCCTCTAGATTAAAAGTCCATCGTTAATATTTCCCAAGACAAAGAGAACTCTCATCACCTGTCTTCACCTAAACCACCACAAATTATAATTAAATCACAATTCATATTTATAATCAAGTAAATCAACAGTCCATCTTTGCACTATAGGCCAAAGATATACAACTGTAAAACCAATAATCAACAGTCCATCTTTACACTACAGGCTAAAGATATACAACTGTAAAACCAATAATCAACAGTCCATCTTTGCACTACAGACCAAAGATATACAACTGTAAAACCAATAATGCTGAGACTCGGCTTAATAGTATCACGACCACGAATTATCCATGCACTACGGGCCAAGGACATTCGTGTTTTCAATTAACGGTCATGATCATGCCATGAAATAATTCATCTTTGCACCCTTGGCCAAAGAGAATCTATGGCCATAATCATACCAAAAACTTACCATCAATGTACTACGGGCCAATGAGGACTTTTACCACATCATTTGTAACATTACGGTCATGATTATACCGAATAATCCCTGGTCATAATCATACCAAGTCTATCTATGCACTATAGGCCACAGATGACTTTAATCATAATATAAGCATGAAGATAATGACAATGATATAAAGAATCAATCAAATGAGATAAAGGGTAAATATTAAACATTTAGAATACAATTTATCCAGCGTTCAATAATAACCAAATGTTATCAATCACTTAGTAATCTCATAATCTAATATCATTAATATTATAACAATATTTTAATTATTTTCTTAGACTTATAAACAATTTATTTTAATTATTTACACTTTACTAATTAATGCATTTAATCATCCTAAAATGCCAAACTCATAAGATTTCATCATCAATAACCAAAACTCTCATCACAAATCTGCATATACCTTATATAGGATTTCCAAGCCATAAAATCCTATTTTTCAATTTTGTTACTTCACATAACATATTTAATTCATTTACTCATAACTAGTTCATTTTCATAAAAAATACCAAATCAGTCCCAAAAATATTTTTTTCTGGGATTTAGCAGAATATGGTCTCATATTAAACATATATTTTTCTTGGAATTTTAAAAATTCATTTACTATTTTTTATATGGCCAAAACTGCCTAATATTTAGACATTTTTTATAAACTGTACTTTTGTCCAAAAATTCTGAAATTTACAAGGTATAGTTTTGTTATATACATGTACTCCCAATAAAAATTTCACCAATTTTGGAGTTAACCACAAGGAGTTATAAGTGTTTACTTATTAAATAGTTTTTTCCATAAAATTCATAACTCCTAATCTATATATTCAAAAATCGCTATTTTTGGACACAATATAGAAAACTCATCAAATTATCATTTCAAATTTTTCCAGAATTTTTGAGGGTCAGAAAAATTACGAAGCGACAAATGGATTTTTTCACCATTACGCGATAATCCACGTGAAGCCAGATCATTTCATTGAGAATAATAAAGAATGGAATAATGAAGAATTCACCATGCATGCGATAGAGGCCGCATGCACGAGTTATTCCCTACGAGAATAAAAAAAAAATGGAACCGGTCATATGTAATCCGCTTGCAGATAGGATGTTACGGCGAGAATAGTTAAGAATGGAACCACGTCATGCGTAATTCGCATGCATGAGGATGTTCCAATGAGAATAATAAAAATGGAATAACAACGAGAATTCACGGGCATGCGATAGATGACCGATGAGATAGGTTATTCCAATGAGAATAATAAAGAATGGACTAACAAAAGAATTTCACCATGTATGCGGTACTTCGCATAGACAGGTTATTCCAACATAATAATAAAGAATAAAATAACAACCCTTACGAGTATTGAAAGAAAATAACTCTCTTCATGAATACGAAAGAATAATACCCCTTACCTTAGAAAGAAGAGTATCCCGACTGGTAGGGAGAGGATATTCTTGAAGAAAACTTATACTGTTTTCTACGCTCAAAGCTTTTTAAAACTCTAAAGAAATACGCTCAAGATTATAGAAGAAGAATTCTCTAAATTTCTGGTGTGTTTTCAATTCTAACTAAGTATTCTATTTATAGGAGAATGGAAAGGATATTATGCAATACAATATAATATATTCTATTTATAATATATATATATATATATTTATATATTTTATTTGAAATCTAATAAAATAAATAACTTTATAAAAGTATACATTTTATATAAAAAATTTTACTATGCAAACACTATGCATTTACTATGAAAATAATATACATAATAAAATATAATATATTATATTTATAATCTAATAAAACAAATAACTTTATAAAAGTATTACATTTTATATATAAAAGATTTTACTATGCAAAAACACTATGCAGTATTTATGTAAACACTACGCATAATAAAATATAATATATTCTATTTATAATCTAATAAAATAAATAACTTTATAAAAATATTCTATTTTATAAAAAAGATTTTACTATGCAAATACTATGCATAATAAAATATATTATATTTTATTTATAATCAAATAAAACAAAACTTTATAAAAAGTATTACATTTTATATAAAAATTTTCTCATTTTATTACATTTATAATAATAATAAAACAAAATATATATATATATATATATATATATATATATATATAAAACTTCTATGACTTCCCAGATTCCCCCCCTACCCAATTTCCAAAGTCAGATTTTCAACACAAATGGGCCCCACCTTTATGATATTAAATAATTTTCTACCGATTATTTTAAAAAATGGGTAAATGGGGGTCCATAAAATAAGCAAAATTTACATCAAATACTTCATAAAATTTACCTCAATATTTTTAACAACATTTTCATTTTTGAATTTTTCGTATTTTGACTTTTTCTAAAAAAGTCAACTGTTGACTTTTTGACCAAAAAGTCAACCCTGACAAATTTTGTGTTTATAGTCTATTCTTACTAATTTCATCATTCTGGACTCAAATATAATGTTCGCGTCTCCAAATTCAACTCTGAACTCAAATTCAATTTTTAATAACATTTATTCATTATTATTATAACTCGCAATAGTAACAACCAGGTCGTTCCCAGGAATGAGGGGGCTTTTCAATTAAGATTTTTCCTTATTGGCGCGCAATTAGGTGACCAAACCTCTCTTTGACAGAACTTCTAGATATTGTTAATTATACAAATAATAATATGAATAACTGTATCGTCTCAATTATTGATTTAATAATATAAAATATTGTGACAATAATTGAATAAAACTGAGTGACTTCTCACGTAAGCATTAATAATTAATACCGTGTGCTACTATGCAACCAATGCAGCGTATTCTTTATACTTTATCTTTATCACCGATTATTTTATGACAACTTGCTTACTTTGTAAAATTTTCAAATATCACCCTTAATTTTAATCCTTTATCAATTTAGACATTTACTAAATAAAATAATAATTATAAGAAAATTGAGTACTTTTATTTCATAAATTTTGGGGTCTCACAATTTCCACCAACATTTAAAATTTTAAAAATAAAATCTTAACATTATTTATAAAATCAATGATAATAAATAATAAATTAAATATAAATGTAATTTTCCTTTTGAGTGACATATTATCTCCATCTACAAATAAAATATTTTCATGAAATCTACAAATACAAAATAAATAAAAAAATTATTAAAAAATCAATATTAAAATCGTAAAGTCTCTTTAAATAAGAAACTAAAATAAAAACAAATTAAATAAATAAAACCATCAATAGTAAGAAGACAAAATTAAAAACAAGATCATAACTTGCTTATAAAAAAGAATTACAAAATAACAACAAAATTAAAAAATCAAATAGATTCTTTCTCTTTTTTCTTATCTTTTTTTCTTTTTCTTTATCAAACTTCTCTATCTTCCTTCTCTTCTTCTCTTTCTCTCACCTCTATCCTCCTCTTTTTTCTCTCTCCTCATCCTGGGCCTTCTATCTTTTTTTCTCTCCCGCTCGCTCATTCTCCTTTTCTCTTTCCTCTATCCTATTTCTCTCTCTCCTCTTCCAGAGCCTTCTCTAATCCTCTATTTGTTTAATTAATTAGTCTTTTAATATTTTATTTAAAATTGTAATAAATTTTTGAAGTTTATATACTTTTATAAAATCATAATACATGTATGCCTACATTTAAAGCGTATAATACATATAAAAAATTTGACAAGTGGTAATCTCTGATGAAAAATTGGTCGATTTGACCAAAAGAGAACACATTTGTTATTTTGAAATACTTAGAGGTATTGATTGAAGATTCCCAAACTTTGAGTATCAAATTGATTTTTGTCTAAACTTGGAGGGATAATTTGTCATTAGCCCTTTAAATATTTGATATAATTTAAATTTTCTATAGCATGCATAGGCTAGAAGAATTCTTATTGCCTCCAACCTTGAAACAGGGGTAAAGATTTCATCATAATTTAAACCTTCATGTTGGTTATACCCTTGGGCTACCAACCTAGCTTTGTTTCAGTTATTAAGCTATTTTCATCAAGTTTATTTTTGAACACCCATTTTGTACCAATTATAAATACATTTTTAGAAGGTTTAACGAGTTCCCATACCTAACACCTTTCAAATTGGTTTAATTCTTCCTTCATGGCAATAGATCAATTCTCATCTTGAATTGCTTCCTTGACATTTTTTGGTTCTATTTGTGAAAGAAAGGCTAAAAATGTACAATAATTTATTAGTTTCCTTCTTGTGTTCATCCAAATGTTGGGATCACCTATGATTAGATTTAGAGGATGATTTCTCACAGTTCTGGATGATCTAGGAAGTCTAGCAATGGTCATTTGCTCTTCATGTTCAGGCTTTAGTATATCAGTTTTTGTTTCTGAATGTTCGTCTAACTTTTCTTCTAAAGCAGACGGGCCTAGCACTCAGGATTTGGGTGTCTGCATATCTGAATTTTCTTATAAAATAGATGGTTCAAGCTGTCTATTTTCCTGGTTCATCTATTTTTCCTTCTGATGCAGACGGGTTAGGCTGTCTAGATTGAGCTGTCTGATTTCCACAATTCAAATTGTCTTTTCCTACATAATTTTTATGCTCTTCCTTTGACAGATCATGGTTAAATTAATCAAAGATTACATGTAAAGATTCTTTAACTTTTGATTTATCAAAATTACATGTAAAGGATCTTTAGACTATAACCTTAGAAGAATTTAGAGAGTATAAGGAGATAAAACTCATGTAGAGCTTTCTTAGAGAGTTAGTAGTGTTGTGAAATATAATTTCATTCCATACAATGAGTTTATGTTTTATTTGACATACTAATGGAGTTTTGTTATTTGTCTTATGTTATGGTTATAGGATGACAAATATGGGAGAACCTAGTAAGGTTGTAGAGGAGGAGCCATGTGACATACACGTGGTATATGAGGCACCTTTGATAGCTGAGCCTATTTTGGTAGTGTCTCCTGCTGAGGAGGATGATGAGGAGGAGATAGAAGTAGAGTCTGATCCAGAGGAGGAACCCATGGAGGATGAGCCCGTAGAAGATTTCGATGAGACCACCTTTGAGGATCGGATGTTGGGAGAGTATGAGGAGCGAATCCTACAGTTAGGATGTAGAGTTGAGGAGTTAGAGGCAGAGACTTAGGAGAATCAGACTGAGATGCAAATTTTGAAGACTGAGTCTCATGACAGACAACTTAAGATGCAGGTGATGGAGGTAGAAATTGCATATCGCAAGGAAGCAGGAACTCAGCTAGGGACCCTCATTCACCGTTTGTTGTCTAAAAATGTGGAGTTGGTAGGAAAGCTAGAATAATTCGAGCAGAGGAAGCTGAGCGAGAAGGCAGAGAAAAGAGGCTCTTTACACACAGCTTGAGTTGGAAGTTATAGAGAGAATCCACTTCAAGGAGAAGTGGGAGGAAGCCAATGATAGGGTCAAAGATTAAGAGTGTGACGCCCCCAAAATAGGTATACATCATCCATCTTGAGTCGCCAAATACATGGTACAAAATTAAAATACAACTTAATAATACAACATGAGTTGTGAGTTTTAATACAAATATTGTCTTCTAGATAGTATTCAAACTCAAAATAAGTCCTCAATACATTTATTATCACACTATTTCATAGAATAGTGAGGACTACTAATGCAAATATCTGGACCGTCAATCCATTCCCCAACTAGTCCCAGCTATATTCTCATTTCCTGAAGAGAACAGTGAAAGAAAGGGTGAGCTCAACTATCCCAGTAAGAAATATTATGACTAAGATAATGCAGAATAAATTATCATTAGCCTTCAATAATATAACAACTGATAGAATATAATAGACAACAAGTTTTAGATCAACAACTGCAGCGGAATAAGCAATCCATTAGAAGAGTCAAGTAGAGCATGATATCTACTATCTTCTATGATTTAAAAAGTTTATCACCAGTTTTATCGCTGAGACTCAGCTTAATAAGTAATCCACATCATCGAATCATCCCTGCACTACGGGCTAAGGATATTCTTTAGTATCACGACCACGAATTATCCATGCACTACGAGCCAAAGATAATCATGTTTTCATCAACGGTCATGATCATGCCATAAAATAATTCATCTTTTCACCATTGGCCGAAGAGAATTCATGGCCATAATCATACCAAAAATTGTCCATTAATGCACTACGGGCCAATGAGGACTTTTACCACATCATTTGTAACATTACGGTCATGATTATACCGAATAATCCCTGGTCATAATCATACCAAGTCCATCTATGCACTACGGGCCAAAGATGACTTTTATAACAATATAAGCATGATGATGATGACAATGGCATAATAATTCAATAAAACAAGTTCAAGGAAAAATTTTAAATAATTTAACAATTTAATTTATCAAGAATTCAATAACGTTCAAATTGTCAACATGATATTGCTTTGTGGAGTAAAATTCAAGAATAATATTGTACCAACAATAATTTGGACCGAAAACGAATCAATTTTTATCATGAATAGTACTCCGGGTGAATAGTACTCGAGTGAATAGTACTCCATGAATAGTACTTTAGGAATAGTAACCCCGTGAATAGTACTCCGACATGAAAAAGTTAAAACTTATCAAGAATGCTTAGAATAATATTTCCATGAAAAGATACTGGATGAAGCATAAATATCAAGGATATTCTACTAATTTCATGGAGTATAGAAGCCAAAACTTTAACAAAATGAGTATAGAATTCAAAATCTGAAACAAAATAATATTACTTACATACTACAGAGTATGGAAGAAAATATCATTTCAAGCGAATATTGAACAAAAATAACATCCCTTATGAATATTAAACGAAAATAATATTCATTTCGAATATTGAACGAATATAATATTCCCTACGAATATTAAATGAAAATAATATTTCTTGCGAATATTGAACGAAATAATATTCATACGAATACGAAAAAAATATCTCTTTAGAATATGAAATAAATAATACTCCTTACCTCAAAAAGAAGAGTATTTCAACTGATATAGCGGATATATTCTTGAAGAAAACTTTCACTATTTTCTACACTCAAAGCTTTTTAAAACTCGAAAGAAATACGCTCAATATTATGGAAGAAGAATTCTCTGATTCTGGTGTGATTTTCAATTCTAAATAAGCATCCTATTTATAAGAGAATGAAAAGGATACTATTTGAGCACACAGTGAAGGGAAAGTCACGGGCGAATTCTTCCACTGATTTCGTTAAAAAATTTGATTTTACTATGCAACACTATGCAATAAAATATTCTAATAAAACAAAAACTTTTAAATAAAATATTATATATATATATATATTATATATTATATGTCAATAAAATTCACGGGATACACTCCCGTGATTAGTTTTTTTTCCTCCTTCCCCATTTTGTCAACTAAGTTGTATATATATATATATATATATATATATATATATATATTACAATCCCTCCCGTGACTAAATTCTTCCCCCTCCCACATTTCATTTTCCTTCCACGTGGGCCCCACGTGTTCCCCTCCCACCAACATCTCATAATCACAGGTGGGTCCCATTATATTTATACTAAATAACTTTCTACCGATTATTTTAAAAATGGGTAAATAGGGATCCAAATAATAAGCAAATTTACAACAACTACTTCATAAAAATCCTCTTAATATTTTTAACAACATCTATCATCATTATTATAATTCGCAATATTTAACAATCAGGTCGTTCCCAGGAAAGAGGGGGCTTTCCAATAAGAATTTCTCCTATTATAGCGCAATTAGGTGACCAAACCTCTCCTTGTGAACTTCTAGACATCGTCAATATTGTAAATAATAACATGAATAACTTGTCATCTCAATTTTGATTTAATAATATATAATATATCGACAATAATTGAATCAAATAACGTGAGATACTATGCGATAATTCTTGTAGTAATAATTGAACAAAAGCGGTGACTTCTCACGTAAGCATCAATAATCGATCTTGTGTGCTACTTATGCAACTATCGTATTCTTTGTACTTTTATTCTTTGGGTAGTTCAACGGTTTTAACGGTAAAACGTCCAAGCGTTATTTTCATAAAAGATATTTACATCATTTTCTCATTAGATAATAATTACATTGTGTCCACTGATGATTGTGCCGTCGTACGAATATTCCCCGACACAAAGAATATTCTTCGACCAATCGAATATAATATAACAACTTGCATACTTTGCAAAATTTATAAATATTACCCACAACTATAACATTATATCAAATCCACACCATAATACTTAAATTTTTTTTTGAGAAAATTAATCTTTATTCACAAAATTCGGGGTCTCACAATCTCCCCTCCTTATGAAATTTTGCCCTCAAAATTTACGTACATACCTGGTATGCCGAACAGATGAGGACACTTCATCAGATTCTAACTCTTGAGGTATAACCTTTGAGCGTAGAATATATTCCTTGTTATCCAAGATTTTAACAGGTACCTCTTCATACGTTTAATCTTCCGCTATCTCGTCCGGTTATAAATTAATAATGTGGTTCGGGTCATCCACATATTTACGTAACATCGATACGTGAAAAACGTTATGAACACGCGACATACTTGGTGGTAAAGCGAGTCTATAGACCACAGTTCCTACTCAATCGAGAATTTCAAATGGATCAATAAATGGAGGGTTGAGATTTCCTCTCTTCATCGACTCTTGCTTCTAGAATAACACCCTCCTGAGCCTTCTTTTTCGTGTTCATCAGCTCCGGGTCGATCTGTAGCTTGAGCGGCTTTAACATTATCGATTAACGTCGGTTCTAATCGTATATTCGCTATCTTTACGTAGGTTCATATATTCGCACTGGTAACCGCATACGATCTTCTACTCAATGCGTCAGCTACCACGTTCGTTTCTCCTATGATGGTATTATTGTAACAGCTCGAGCCAACGTCTTTGGTGCGTGATACGTTCGTTTTGGGTGAAGAAATACTTGAGGGTTTTATAAATGGGTTTTATACTGGGGTAAATATAAAATTCGCTTTTACGCTCTAGGGTAGGTCAAGAAGTCTTCAGGGAAAACGTGAGGAAATTTATTAACGATAGAAATATCATTTAAAAACTGTGACTCTCATCCAAGACTTGGATAACACATGAAATGAAGGTTTCTCCTAACGAAGTTTCAACAGATAAGTTAAAAGTCTAATTTCTCTGGAGTCAAATTTAAACGTTGAGCGCAAGTAGGAGAAATAAAAGAATGGGTAGAACCGTTATCAAATAAGGTATAGATTTCACAAGAGTTTATGATTAACTTACCCGAGACAACTTCGTTCAGGTTCCTCGACAAACACTCTCACTTAAACTGCCAGCTTTGACTTGTCTGGGACATCCTTTGGCGTCATCATCCTAGTTGGACTTGACTTCACCATACGACAAAATCGAGCTAGGTGACCTTCTCTTCCGCAATTAAAACACGCTTTGGGTTGCTGCGTACAGTTTGGACGGATGTGTCCCTCTTGTCCGCATTTGAAACATACGACTGGTGGTCGTTCTTCTTCCTTGGAAACATGTGCTGGTGTTGCTGTCTTTCTATCATTATTGAACCTTCTCTTCTTAAAATTTCCACTTCTATTATCTTGGCCATGATTACCACCAAAGTGGTTACCATTCTTGGCATGATAATTTCCCCCACGATGGTTATCATTGTTCCGATGGCCGTTGCCACTGGTAATATTATCGTGTTGTTGGTCATTACCTTTTGGTTGTGCTGACTCATTATCGCGCTCCACTAACTGAGCTCTATTCACAACATCTGAATATAAACAAAGTTCATGAGAAATGAGGTATTGACGTATTTCGGGTTTCAAACCACGCAGAAACATTCGCGTCATTCTCTCTTCATTATCAACCAAATGGGATGCAAATCGGGACAACTCTGCAAACTTAGCCTCATACTGCGATACGGTCATATTGTTTTGCTCCAGCTTGATAAATTCCACCTTCTTCATGTGACGAATACTTTCGGGAAAGTACTTGTCATTGAACAATTCTTGAATCTTCTCCCAAGACATCTTGAGTGCGTTAGGCTGGGTACGTTTTACAGATTCCCACAAATGATATGCTTCTTCACGCAACATAAAGGTGGCGAATGGAACCTTTTGCTCCTTTGAACATCCCAAGACATCAAATATCTTGCAGATCTACTTTATCCACTTCTCTGCCTTAAGTGGTTCTGGCTTTCCCAAAAACTCCGATGGTCCTAGCTCCTTGAACTGCTTAGCGGTGAACAACCGTGGGTTGCCATTGATTCCACCTGCATTATGAATAGGAGTCTCTCTCGTTTGGTGTTGCATAAACTGTACAAAGCCTCTGAACATCCCACCGTTCATCATTTGATCGATGTTGTTATTTTGTCTTCATGTTGCACATTATCATGGGTATTGATTTGTAGTGACTCAACGGTCTCCTATGCTCCATTGCTATTCTCAACATTCTCGGATGTCATTTTCAAATACTGTCACAAAACAAGGGTTAATTGACATGCCACATATTATCCCTATCTCTACGTGACCAGGCCAATTAAATACCAAATAAACTTAGGTAGGTCATACTAGTGAAAGAATTCCCGTCTCTCCCTCCTAGTTCTTGTCTCACATCTCATTTAGGGATCATATCCCTAAGCTTTGATACCAACTGTGACGCCCCCAAAATAGGTATACATCACCCATCTTGAGTCGCCAAATACATGGTACAAAATTCAAATACAACTTAATAATATAACACGAGCTTTGAGTTTTAATACAAATATTGTCTTCTAGACAGTATTTAAACTCAAAATAAGTCCTCAATACATTTGTTATCACACTATTTCACAGAATAGTGAGGACTACTAATGCAAACATCACGAATAATCAATCCATTCCCCGACTAGTCCCAGCTATATTCTCATTTCTTGAAGAGAACAGTGAAAGAAAGGGTGAGCTCAACTAGCCCAGTAAGAAATATTATGACTAAGATAATGCAAAATAAATTATCATTAGCCTTTAATAATATAAAAACTGATAGAATATAATAGACAACAAGTTTTAGATCAACAACTGCAATGGAATAAGCAATCCATTAGAAGAGTCAAGTAGAGCATGATATCTACTATCTTCTATGATTTAAAAAGTTTGTCACCAGTTTTATCGCTGAGACTCAGCTTAATAAGTAATCCACATCATCGAATCATCCCTGTACTACGGGCCAAGGATATTCTTTAGTATCACGACCACGAATTATCCATGCACTACGAGCCAAAGATAATCATGTTTTCATCAACGGTCATGATCATGCCATAAAATAATTCATCTTTTCACCATTGGCCGAAGAGAATTCATGGCCATAATCATACCAAAAATTGTCCATTAATGCACTACGGGCCAATGAGGACTTTTACCACATCATTTGTAACATTACGGTCATGATTATACCGAATAATCCCTGGTCATAATCATACCAAGTCCATCTATGCACTACGGGCCAAAGATGACATTCATAACAATATAAGTATGAGGATGATGACAATGACATAATAATTCAATAAAACAAGTTCAAGGATAAATTTTAAATACTTTAACAATTTAATTTATCCAGAATTCAATAACGTTCAAATTGTCAACATGATACTGCTTTGTGGAGTAAAATTCAAAAATAATATTGTACCAAAAATGATTTAGACCGAAAATGAATCAATTTTTATCATGAATAGTACCCTGGGTGAATAGTATCCTGTGAATAGTACTTTGGGAATAGTAACCCCGTGAATAGTACTCTGACATGAAAAAGTTAAAACTTATCAAGAATGCTCAGAATAATATTTTCATGAAAAGATACTGGATGAAGTGTAAATATCAAGGATATTCTACTAATTTCATGGAGTATAGAAGCCAAAACTTTAACAAAATGAGTATAGAATTCGAAATCTGAAACAAAATAATATTACTTACATACTACAGAGTATGGAAGAAAATATCATTTCAAGCGAATATTGAACAAAAATAACATCCTTTACGAATATTAAACGAAAATAATATTCATTTCGAATATTGAACGAATATAATATTCCCTACGAATATTAAATGAAAATAATATTTCTTGCGAATATTGAATGAAATAATATTCATACGAATACGAAAAATAATATCTCTTCAGAATATGAAATAAATAATACTCCTTACCTCAAAAAGAAGAGTATTCCAACTGACATAGCGGATATATATTCTTGAAGAAAACTTTCACTATTTTCTACACTCAAAGCTTTTTAAAACTCGAAAGAAATACTGTGACGCCTCCAAAACAGGTATACATCACCAATCTTGAGTCGCCAAATACATGGTACATAAATCAAATACAAACTTAATTATACAACTGTCGTGCAAAATACGAGAAAACATAGCTTAAAGTTTAATCAAGAATATTGCCTTCTAGACAATATCCACTCTCAATGGAGTCCCCATTACAATTATTATCACACTATTTCATAGAATAGTGAGGACTACTAAAGCCACTTATCCTGGACCATCACTCCATTTTCCAACTCGTCAAATTTATATTCTCATTTCAAGAGAACAATGAAAGAAAAGGGTGAGCTCAACTAGCCCGGTAAAAATATTATGACTAAGATAATGCAAAATAAATTATCCTTAGCCTTCAACCAGTATAACAACTGATAGAATATAATAGACAACAAGTTTTAGATCAACAAGCTGCGGTGAATAAGCAATCCATTAGAAGAGTCAAGTAGAGCATAAAATCTATTATCTTCTATGATTTAAAAAGTTTTTCATCAACTTTATCGCTGAGATTCGGCTTAATAAATAAAATCAAATCATCCCTGCAACTTGCTTACTTTGCAAAAAGAATATCCCCCGACCAAACGAATATTTTATAACAACTTGCTTACTTTGCAAAAAAAATTCACATATCACCCTTAACTTTAACCTTTTATCAATTTAACCATTTACGAAATAAAATAATAATTGTAATAAAATTGAATACTTTCATTTCATAAAATTCGGGGTCTTATAATCTCCAATCCTTATGAAATTTCGCCCTTGAAATTTACGTATGTACCTGGTATGCCGAAGAGGTGAGGATACCTTGCTTAGATTCTAACTCTTGAGGTATAAACTTTGAGTGTAGAATATGATCCTTCTTATCCAAGATTTTAACACGTATCTCCTCATACGTTAAATCTTATGCTATCTCATCTAGTTCTAATTCAATAATGTGGTTTGGGTCATCCACATATTTACATAACATCGATACGTGAAAAAGTTATGAAAAAGCGATATACTTGGCGGTAAACGAGTCTATAGGCCACAGTTTCTACTCGATCGAGGATTTCAAATAGACCGATAAAATCAAGTGTTGAGATTTTCTCTCTTCATCGAGTCTTACTTCTAGAATAACGCCCTCTTGAACCTTCTTCTTCACATTCATCAGCTCCGGGTGTGTAGCTTGAGCGGCTTTAACTTTATCGATTAAAGTCGATACTACTCGTATATTCGTTATCTTCACGTGGGTCCCAAGAGTCTTTAACTCTATCTTCATCATTTGTAAGTTATACAAAATTGGTTTTTGTGTTAACAACGTCACACTCATAACCGCATACGATCTTCTACTCAACACGTCAGCTACCACGTTCGCTTTCCCATGATGGTATTGAATAGTATGGTCGTAATCTTCAACAGCTCGAGTCAACGTCTTTGGCGTATAATACATTTGTTTTGGTTGAAGAAATGGGTTTTATACTGGGGTCAATACAAAATTAAATTTCACGCTCTGGGGGTAGGCCAGGAAGTTCTTCGAGAATACGTCAGGAAATTTATTAACAATAGAAATATCATTCAAAACTGTGACTCTCATCCAAGACTTGGATAGCACGTCACATTGATACCTATCAACTTGCCACCGTTATCCACGACTTCCCCTACAGAAAGTCTGGCTTCGATGCATTCCACACAAGGAAGTTACTAGCGAAAGGCTCATGGCTCTTTACTTATGGCTTAATATAACAGTGATTGACTTTAGTGGTCTGGTTGCTTGAATTCGCATAACAGGTTGGTTATGAATATGAAAGCTAACAACCTTACGAAAATAATCAATTTTGGCATGATGAGTAGTTAACCAATCAATTCCTAAAATCACATCAAGGGCAAGTTTTTTAAAAGAGATAAGATCTATAGGTAACGTAAAAGTGTCGATTTGAATCAACAAGATTTATAAACAGTGGAGGTAACGAAGGTTTCTACTAACGAAGTTTCAACCAATAAGTCAAAGTTTAATTTCTCTAGAGTTAAATTTAAACGTTGAACGCAAGCAAGAGAGATAAAAGAATGGTTAGAACCGGTATCTAATAAGGTATAGACATCGCATGAATTTATAATTAGCTAACCCGTGCTAACTTCGTTCGGGTTACTCGTTTTTTGAGAAGTCACGAAAAATGCTCTTCCTGAAACCACTGACTTTGTTTTGTCTGTATCCACCTTTGGTGCCACCGTCTCAGCTGGACTTGATTTCGCTACAGGACAAAATCGAGCTATGTGACCGTCTTTTCCACAACTAAAACATACCTTGGAAGGCTGTGAATAGTTTGGACTTATGTGTCCATTCTCTCTGCATCTGTAGCATCAAATTGGCTGTCGTTCTCCTCCCCTAGAATTTGTTGCGGGTGTTGGTGTTGCTGCCAACGTCTTCCCATCATCGTTAAATCTTCTCTTCTTAAACTTTCCACTTCTATTATCTTGGCCATGGTTACAATCAAAGTGGTTACCATTCTTGGCATGATAATTTTCTCCACGATGGTTATCATTGTTCCGATGGCCGTTGCCATCGGTACGATTATTATCGTGTTGTTGGTCGTTGCCTTTTGGTTGTGCTGACTCATTATCGCGCTCCATTAACTGAGCTGTGACGCCCCCAAAATAGGTATACATCACCCATCTTGAGTCGCCAGATATATGGTACATAAATCAAATACAAACTTAATTATACAACAGTCGTGTAAAATACGACAAAACATAGCTGAGAGTTTAAACAAGAATATTGACATCTGGACAATATCCACACTCAATGGTGTCCTCATTACAATTATTATCACATTATTCCATAGAATAGTGAGGACTACTAAAGCCATTTATCCTGGACCATCACTCAATTCCCCGACTCGTCCTAGCTATATTCTCATTTCCTGAAGAGAACAATGAAAGAAAGGGTGAGCTCAACTAGCCCAGTAAGAAATATTATGACTAAGATAATACAGAATAAATTATCCTTAGCCTTCAATAGTATAACAACTGATAGAATACAATAGACAACAAGTTTTAGATCAACAACTGCAGCGGAAATAAGAATCCATTAGAAGAGTCAAGTAGAGCATAAAATCTACTATCTTCTATGATTTAAAAAGTTTTTCATCAACTTTATCGCTGAGACTCAGCTTAATAACTAAAATCGAATCATCCCTGCACCACGACAAAGGATATCATGTAATCATCAATGGTTATGATTATACCGAATAATTCTCGGTCATAATCATATCAACAATTGTCCATCAATGAACTACAGGCCAATGAATACCTTTACCACATCATTCGTCACATTACGGTCATGATTATACCGAATAATCTCTGGTCATAATCATACCAAGTCTATCTATACACGTAAGCCAAAGATGACTTTAATCACAATATAAGCATGAGGATGATGACAATGACATAATAATTTAATTTATCCAGAAATCAATAACGTCCAAATTGTCAACATGATACTGCTTTATGAAGTAAAATTCAAGAATGCTCAGAATAATATTTCCATGAAAAGATACTGGATGAAGCACAAATATCCAGGATATTCTACTAATTTCATGGAGTATAGAAGCCAAAACTTTAACCAACTGAGTATAATAGAATATATGAAACTGCAAATGGATTTTCACCCGCCATGCGATAATCCACGTAGACAGATCATTTCCACAATTTAATAAGGAATGAATACGAAGGATCATTCACCATGCATGCGGTAATCCACATAGACGAGTTATTCCAACAGAATAATAAAGAATGGAATAACTGAAGAATTCACCATGCATGCGATAGGCCATGCAGACGAGTTATTCAGCAATGAATAATAAAGAATGGAATAATGAAGAATTCACCATGCATGCGATTGAATTGACGCACGCAGACATGTTATCCAACGAGAATAATAAAGAATTGAATAATGAAGAAGAATTCACGGGCATGCGATAGATCGCATGCAGACGGAGTTATTCCAACGAGAATAATAAAGAATGGAATAATGAAGAATTCACCATGCATGCGATATCTCAAGACAGCATAAAAGTTATTCTAATAGAATAATAAAGAATGGAATAATGAGAAGAATTCACGGGCATGCGATGAGGCCATGCAGACGGAGTTATTCAATAGAATAATAAAGAATGGTATAACAACCCTTATGAATATTGAAAAAAATATCTCTCTTCATGAATACGAAAGAAATAATACCCCTTACCTTAGAAGAAAACTGGATACTGGAATAGTGAGGTAGCAGACTTCTCTTCTTCTTTCTCTCTATAATAATTGCTCTTGTGAGACTTAGTGAATTGGTGAAAAATAATGAAGGAATGAGCTTCTATTTATAGAAAAATATAGTTTCAATAATTACATATTTTGGGGCTCAAAATATTATAATATAATACCTCCCTCTTTTTCTTAATTTTTAATTTAGTCCTGCAAGTATTATCAAACTTGCACCACCTCCCCTAATAGTAAATCATGTGAATCAATAGTAAATCATGTGACTCAATAGTTCCAAACATGTGAAAAAAAACAATTATAGTATAGTACCTTCATCTATACCTCCATTTTTAATTTAGTCATGCAAGTATTATCAATCTTGCACCAACTCCCCTAATAGTAAATCATGTGAATCAATAGTAAATCATGTGACTCAATAGTATAATCATGTGAAAAAACTAATTACAGTATAGTACCTTCAACTATACCTCCATTTTTAATTTAGTCATCCAAGTATTATCAATCTTGCACCAACTCCCCTAATAGTAAATCATGTGAATCAATAGTACACACATGTGAACACATAGTTATAAGCATGCGAATTAATAGCAATTAATTGCTCATTTATTCGGTTAATTACCCGATTGGTCAATATAACCTCCAAACATTAATTATTATCGAAAAAAATGTCGATTTCCACAAATACTAATAATTCCCACACAATGGAATTATCAATTTCATCTTTAATCAACACGAACTTATTCATCATTAATATTATAACTCATAATATTTAACAAACGAGATCGTTCCTGTGAAAGAGGGGCTTCAGATAAGGATTTCTCCTTATTAAGCGCAATTAGGTGACCAAACCTCTCCTTGACAGAACTTCTAGACATTGTCAATATTGCAAATAATAATATGAATAACTTTTCCATCTCAATTATTGGTTTAATAAAATAACATATTATGCAAATGATACTGTGACAATAATTGAATCAATAATATGAGAGATATGATGCAACAATTACTGTAACAATAATTGAGTATAACTGAGTGACTTCTTACGTAAGCATCAATAATCAATACCGTGTCTTTCTTATGCAACCACAGCGTACATCGTACTTTTACTTCTAGGATAGTTTAACATTTTAACTGTAACACTCGCCGTTATTTTTAATGAAAGATAATTCTGTCATTTTCTAACTACGACAATACTTCCGTTGTGGGGTCCACCAATGATTCTGCCGTCATACGAATATTCCCCGATAAAAAGAATATTCCCCGACCAAACGAATATTTTATAACAACTTGCTTACTTTGCAAAAAAAAATTCACATATCACCCTTAACTTTAACCTTTTATCAATTTAACCATTTACGAAATAAAATAATAATTGTAATAAAGTTGAATACTTTCATTTCATAAAATTTGGGGTCTTATAATCTCCCCTCCTTATGAAATTTCGCCTTCAAAATTTACGTACGTACCTGGTATGCCGAAGAGGTGAGGATACCTTGCTTAGATTCTAACTCTTGAGGTATAACCTTTGAGTGTAGAATATGATCCTTCTTATCCAAGATTTTAACACGTATCTCCTCATACGTTAAATCTTCTACTATCTCATCTAGTTCTAAGTCAATAATGTGGTTTGGGTCGTCCACATATTTACATAACATCGATACGTGAAAAACGTTTTGAACACGCGATATACTTGGCGGTAAACGAATCTATAGGCCACAGTTCCTACTCGATCGAGGATTTTAAATAGACCAATAAAATCAAGGGTTGAGATTTCCTCTCTTCATCGAGTCTTACTTCTAGAATAACGCCCTCTTGAACCTTCTTCTTCACATTCATCAGCTCCGGGTGTGTAGCTTGAACGGCTTTAACTTTATCGATTAAAGTCGATTCTACTCGTATATTCGTTATCTTCACGTGGGTCCCTAGAGTCTTTAACTCTATCTTCATCATTTGTAAGTTATACGAAATGGATTTTTATGTTAACAACGTCACACTCGTAACCGAATACGATCTTTTACTCAACACGTCAGCTACCACGTTCGCTTTCCCATGATGGTATTGAATAGTATGGTCGTAATCTTTAATAGCTCGAGTCAACGTCTTTGGCGTATAGTACGTTCCTTTTGGTTGAAGAAATATTTAAGGGTTGAAGAAATGGGTTTTATACTGGGGTTAATACAAAATTAAATTTCACGCTCTGGGGGTAGGCCAGGAAGTTCTTCGAGAATACGTCAGGAAATTTATTAACAATAGAAATATCATTCAAAACTGTGACTCTTATCCAAGACTTGGATAGCACGTCACATTGATACCTATCAACTTACCACCATTATCCACGACTTCCCCTACAGAAAGTCTGGCTTCGGTGCATTCCACACAAGGAAGTTACCAGCGAAAGGCTCATGGCTCTTTACTTATGGCTTAATATAATAGTGATTGACTTTAGTGGTCTGGTTGCTTGAATTCTCATAACAGGTTGGTTAGGAATATGAAAGCTAACAACCTTACGAAAATAATAAATTTTGGCATGATGAGTAGTTAACCAATCAATTCCTAAAATCACATTAAGGGCAAGTATTTTCAAAGAGATAAGATCGACAGGTAACGTAAAAGTGTCGATTTGAATAGTGGAGGTAACGAAGGTTTCTACTAACGAAGTTTCAACCAATAAGTCAAAGTTTAATTTCTCCAGAGTTAAATTTAAATGTTGTACGCAAGCAAGAGAGATAAAAGAATGGGTAGAACCGGTATCTAATAAGGTATAAACTTCGCAAGAATTTATAATTAGCTAACTTGCGTGCTAACCGTTCGGGTTACTTGCTTTTTGAGAAGTCACGAAAAATGCTCTTCCCGAAACCACCAAACTTTGTTTTCAAAGTGATTCCGCCTTTGGTGCCACTGCCTCAGTTGGACTTGATTTTGCTTTCTGAGGACAAAATTGAGCTATGTGACCGCTTTTCCACAACTAAAACATACCTTGGAAAGGCGTGAAGCAGTTTGGACTTATGTGTCCCTCCTCTCGGCATCTGTAGCATCTAATTGGCGGTCGTTCTCCTCCCCTAGAATTTGTTGCTGGTGTTGGTGCTGCTGCCAACGTCTTCCCATCATCGTTAAATCTTCTCTTCTTGAATTTTCCACTTCTATTATCTTGGCCATGATTACCACCAAAGTGGTTACCATTCTTGGCATGATAATTTCCCTCACGATGGTTATCATTGTTCCGATGGCCGTTGCCACCGGTACGATTATTATCGTGTTGTTGGTTGTTGCCTTTTGGTTGTGCTGACTCATTATTGCGCTCCAATAACTGAGTTGTGACGCCCCCAAAACAAGTATACATCACCCATCTTGAGTCTCCAGATACATGGTACATAAATCAAATACAAACTTAATTATACAACAGTCGTGTAAAATACGACAAAACATAGCTAAGAGTTTAAACAAGAATATTGTCATCTTGACAATATCCACACTCAATGGTGTCCTCATTACAATTATTATCACATTATTCCGTAGAATAATGAGGACTACTAAAGCCATTTATCCCGGACCATCACTCCATTCCCCGACTGTCGTCCCAAATTTATATTCTCATTTCCTAAAGAGAACAATGAAAGAAAGGGTGAGCTCAACTAGCCCAGTAAGAAATATTATGACTAAGATAATACAAAATAAATTATCCTTAGCCTTCAACAGTATAACAACTGATAGAATATAATAGACAACAAGTTTTAGATCAACAACTGCAGCGGAAATAAGAAATCCATTAGAAGAGTCAAGTAGAGCATAAAATCTACTATCTTCTATGATTTAAAGAGTTTTTCATCAACTTTATCGCTGAGACTCAGCTTAATAAATAAAATCGAATCATCCCTGCACCACGACAAAGGATATTCATGTAATCATCAATGGTCATGATTATACCGAATAATTCCTAGTCATAATCATACCAACAACTATCCATCAATGAACTACAGGCCAATGAAGACTTTTACCACATCATTCGTCACATTACGGTCATGATTATACCGAATAATCCCTGGTCATAATCATACCAAGTCCATCTATGCACGTAAGCGAAAGATGACTTTAATCACAATATAAGCATGAAGATGATGACAATGACATAATAATCAATAAAACAAGTTCAAGGATAAATTTTAAAGATTTATAATTTAATTTATCCAAAATCAATAACGCCCAAATTGTCAACATGATCTTTGCTTTGTGGAGTAAAATTCAAGAATAATATTCATGTACCAAAAATAATTTGGATGAGAAAAGAAATATATTTTTCGGGTGAATAGTACCCCGTGAATAGTACTTCAGGAATAGTATCCTGTGAATAGTACCCTGACACGAAAAGTGCCTCAAATACTCGAGTGAATGATACTAGAGTGAATAGTAATCAGGTGAATAGTAACCCCTGAATAGTAATTCGTGAATAGTACTCTGGCACAAAAAGTACCCTGAATACCCGAGTGAATAATACTAGAGTGAATAGTAACTGGGTGAATAGTAACCCGTGAATAGTAACTCGTAAATAGTACTCCGGCATGAAAAGTACCCCGAATACCCGAGTGAATAATACCAGGGTGAATAGTAACCCGTGAATAGTAACTCGTAAAAAAAATAACAAAGAAAATGATATTCCATGACGAGTACAAAAGAAATGATATCTCAAACGATTATAATAGAATATACGAAACTGCGAATGGATTTTCACCCGCCATGCGGTAATCCACGTAGACAGATCATTTCCATAATTTAATAAGAAATAAATACGAAGGATCATTCACCATGCATGCGGTAATCTACATAGACAGGTTATTCCAACAAAATAATAAAGAATGGAATAACAGAAGAATTCACTAGGCGTGCGTAATTTATGCTGCAAAAGTTATTCCAATGTAGAATAAAAAAAAAACGGAACCAGTCATGCGTAATCGCACGCACAAGATATTCCCGGCAGAATAATAAAGAATGAGAACCAGGTCATGCGTAATCCGCATTGCATGGATATTCAACGAGAATAATAAAGAATGGAATAACAACAGAATTCACTAGGCATGCGATAGACCGCACAGACAGGTTATTCCAATAGAATAATAAAGAATGGAATAACAGAAGAATTTTACCATGTATGCGGTACTTCACATTGACAAGTTATTCTAACATAATAATAAAGAATGGAATAACAACCCTTACGAGTATTGAAAGAAAATAACTCTCTTCATGAATACGAAAGAATAATACCCCTTACCTCATAAGAAAACTAGATACTGGAATAGTGAGGTAACAGACTTCTCCTCTTCTTTCTCTCTATAATTTCTCTCTATAATAATTGCTCTATAGCTTTAGTGAATTGGTGAGAAATGAAGGAAGAATGAGCTTCTATTTATAGGAAAATATAGTTTCGATAATTGCACGTTTTGGGGCTCAAAATATTACAGTATAATACCTTCCTCTTTTCCTTCATTTTTAATTTAGTCCTGCAAGTATTATCAAACTTGCACCATCTCTCCTAATAGTAAATTATGTGAATCAATAGTTCTTGACATGTGAAAATACGAATTACAGTATAGTACGTCCATCTATACCTCCATTTTTAACTTAGTCATGCAAGTATTATCAATCTTGCACCAACTCCCCTAATAGTAAATGAATGTGAATCAATAGTGCACACATGTGAACAAATAGTTATAATCATGTGAATCAATAGCAATTAATTGCTCATTTATCCGGTTAATTACCCGATTGGTCAATATAACCTCCAAACATCTATTATTATCGAAATAAATGTCGATTTCCACTAACACTAATAATTCCAACACAATGGAACTATCAATTTCATTCTTAATTAACACGAACTTAGTCATCATTAATATTATAATTCACAATATTTAACAACTAGGTCGTTCCCAGGAAAGAGGGGTCTTTCCGATAAGGAGTTCTCCTTATTGGCGCACAATTAGGTGACCAAACCTCTCCTTGACAGAACTTCTAGACATTGTCAATATTGCAAATAATAATATGAATAACTTTGCCGTCTCAATTATTGATTTAATAATATAACATATTATACAGATGATACTGTGACAATAATTGAATCAATAATATGAGAGATGATGCGAAATTAATGCAGCAATAATTGAGTATAAGCGAAAGTGACTTTCACGTAAGCATCAATAATCAATACCTTGTGCTACTATGCAACCACGCCGTATTATTGTACTTTTTACTACCGGGTAGTTCAACAGCTTTTTAATCTGGTAACACTTTCGCCGTTATTTTTATTAAAAGATAATTCATGCTGTTTTCTAACTACGACAATACTTACATTGTCGGGTCCACTAATGATGCGGCAATTGATACGGATATTCCCCGATAAAAAGAATATTCCTCGACCAATCGAATATTATATAACAACTTGCATACTTTACAAAATTTATAAATATTACCCACAACTATAATATTATATCAAATCCACACCATAATATTCAAAAAAAATATTTTGAGAAATTTAAATCTTTATTAATAAAATTTGGGGTCTCACGTGAGCCCTATTCACAACATCTGAATATAAACAAAATTTGTGAGAAATGAGGTATTGACGTATATCGGGTTTCAAACCTCTTAGAAACATTCGCGTCATTCGCTCCTCATTATCAACCAAATGGGATGCAAACCAGGACAACTCGGCAAACTTAGCCTCGTTATGACACCCCCAAAATAGGTATACATCACCTATTCTGAGTAGCCAAATACATAGTACAGAATACAAATACAATCTTAAATATACAACAAGAGCTGTGAGTTTTAATATAAATATTGTCTTCTAGACAATATCCACTCTCAGAATAAGTCTTCATTACAATTATTATCACACTATTTCATAAAATAGTGAGGACTACTAATGCTATCATCTAGACCGTCACTCCGTTCCCCGACTAGTCCCTGCTACGTTCTCATTTCCTGAAGAAAATAATGAAAGCAAAAGGGTGAGCTCAACTAGCCCAGTAAGAAATATTATGACTAAGATAATGCAGAAAAATTATTGTTAGCCTTCAACAATGTTAACTGATCAAATATAATAAGCATCAAGTTTAACTACAGCGGAATAAGCAATCCATTAAAAGAGTCAAGTAGAGAATAAAATCTACTATCTTTTATGATTTAAAAAGGTTTTTCATCACTTTTATCGCTGAGACTCGGCTTAATAAATAATCCACATCATCCATGCACTACGGCAAGGATATTCATTAGTATCACAACCACAAATTATCTATGCATTACGGGCCAAGGATATTCGTGTATTCATCAATGGTCATGATCATGCCAACAACTGTCCATCAATGCACTACGGGCCAATGAGGAAATTTACCATATCATTTGTAACATTACGGTCATGATTATACCGAATAATCCCTGGTCATAATCATACCAAGTCCATCTATGCACTACAGGCCACAGATGACTTTCAACATAATATAAACATGAGGATGATGACAATGATATAAGAATTCAATAAAACAAGTTCAAGAATTAATTTATCCAGGAACCAATAACGTCCAAATTGTCAACATGATACTGCTTTGTGGGGAAAAACTCAAGAATGCTCAGAAGAATATTTCCATGAAAAGATACTGGATGAAGCGCAAATATCAAAGATATTCCACTAATTTCATGGAGTATAAAAGCCAAAACTTTAACCAACAGAGTATAATAAAGAATGGAATAAAAATAGAAATCACCGTGCATGCGATAGCCATCGCATGATGAGTTATTCCAATGAATAATAAATAACGAAACCGTGTCATGCCAGAACGCACGCATGTGATATTCCAATGAATAATAAATAACGGAACCAGTCAGAGAAATTGCACCGACAGGATGTTCCAATGAGAATAATAAATAACGAAACAGTCATGCATAAACGCATTGCAGATGAGGATGTTCCAAATGTAATAATAAAGAATGGAATAACAGAAGAATTTCACCAAGTATAGGGTAGCCCGCGTATACAGGTTATTCCAACAGAATAATAAAGAATGGAATAACAAAAGTTCTCTTCATGAATACGAAAGAAATAATACACCTTATAAGTACAACAAATAATATCCCTTACCGTAAAAGAAGAGTATTCAATCGGGTAGGCGAGGATATTCTTGAAGAAAACTTGCATTACGCTCAAAGCTTCTTAAAACTCTAAAGAAATACGCTCAAGATTATAGAAGAGAATTCTCTGAACTTCTGGTGTGATTTTCAATTCTAACTGAACATCCTATTTATAGGAGAATGAAAGGGGTACTGTTAAGAAAAATCACAGACGCAACAGTGAGTTTTCACGGGTGAATTAATTTGGGATTCACGGATGTATTAAGAAGAAACACGGACTGATTTTTCAATGCAACCCACTCATACCCATCACTTTCATACACTCACACATTACTATCATCATACAAACATCTCCATATTATTCCACTCACTCAATATTATATATATATATATACATCCAACACACACATGTTACATATATATTATATAAATATATACACCCTTTCTCCCAAGGCATCCAACCCCACCCCCTTTTCTAATTCACACACACACACACACATTATATATATACATTTCCTCCTTAATACGTCTCCTTCCCCCACCCCATTTTTATCATACACACATACATCACTTTCACTCTACACCCATCACTTTCACCCACCACTTTCCACTCACACACACATCATATTATATATACACACACATCACATATATATAAATTCCCTTCCTTACAAGTCATCTATTCCCCACCCCTTTTCTTCCTTTATTTTCATCCCACCGTATAACACATTTCTCCCACCTTCAATTTTCTTCCCACATGTGGCCCCACCTTTAATATACTGAATAACTTTCTATCGATTATTTTCAAAAATGGGTAAGTATGGATCCAAATAATAAGCAAATTTACAACAACTACTTCATAAAAATTCTCTCAATATTTTTAACAACATTTATCATCATTATTATAATTCGTAATATTAATCGACTGTGTCGTTCCGTGAAAGAGGGGCTTTCCAATAAGGATTTCTCCCTATTGGCGCGCAATTAGGTGACCAAACCTCTCCTTGGTAGAAATTCTAGACATCGTTAATATTGCAAATAATAATATTAATAACTCTGTTATCTCAATTATTGATTTAATAATACATAAAATCTCGACAATAATTGAATCAAATGACGTGAGAAACTATGCAACAATTATTGAGCAATAATTGAACAAAACCGAGTGACTTCTCACGTAAGCATTAATAATCAATACCGTGGTGCTACTGCAACTATGCAACCACGCCAGACATCGCATACTTTACTACTAAAGAGTAGTTCAATAGTTTTAACGGTAAAACTTCCGCCGTTGTTTTCATAAAAATATTTTTGTTGTTTTCTCAATTCGATAATAATTCCGTTGTGGGGTCCACTAATGATTGTCTGCCGCATTTAATATTCCCTGTTAAAACGAATATTCCCCGACCAATCGAATATTATATAACAACTTGCATACTTTGCAAAATTTATAAATATTACCCACAACTATAACATTATATCAAATCCACACCATAATTTTGAAAAAAAAAATTCGAGAAATTTTAAATCTTTATTCATAAAATTTGGGGTCTCACAATCTCCCCTCCTTATGAAATTTCACCCTCAAAATTTATTTACGTACCTGGTATGCTGAAGAGATGAGGATACCTTGACTTCATTTCAGATTCTAACTCTTGAGGTATAACCTTTGAGTGTTGAATATGATCCTTCTTATCCAAGATTTTAACACGTATCTCCTCATACGTTAAATCTTCTGCTATCTCGTCTAGTTTTAATTCAATAATGTGGTTCGGGTTGTCCACATATTTACGTAACATCGATACATGAAAAACGTTATGAACACGCGACATACTTGGCGGTAAAACGAGTCTATAGGCCACAGTTCCTACTCGATCAAGGATTTCAAATGGGCCAATAAAATCGAGGATTGAGATTTCCTCTCTTTATCGATTCTTGCTTCTAGAATAACCCCCTCTTGAACCTTCTTCTTCACATTCATCAGCTCTGAGTATGTAGCTTGAGCGACTTTAACTTTATCGATTAAAGTCGATTCTACTCGTATATTCGTTATCATCACGTGGGTCTCTAGAGTCTTTAACTCTATCTTCATCATTTATAAGTTATACGAAATGGGTTTTTGTGTTAACAACATTGCACTCGTAAACGAATACGATCTTTTACTCAAC
This sequence comes from Panax ginseng, assembly GCA_020205605.1. NCBI lineage: Eukaryota > Viridiplantae > Streptophyta > Magnoliopsida > Apiales > Araliaceae > Panax > Panax ginseng. Next base: position 25,787,396 of record CM035134.1, on the reverse strand, counting down.
GCGTCAGCTACCATGTTCTCTCTTCCACAATGATATTGAATGGTATGATCATAATCTTTCAAATTTCGAGCCAACGTCTTTGGCGCATTATACATTCGCTTTTGGGTGAAGAAATACTTGAGGGTTTTAGAAATGGGTTTTCAGATCGGGTCAATACAAAATTTGATTACACGCTCTAGGGGTAGGCTAAGAAGTCTTCAAGAATACGTCAAGAAATTTATTAACAATAAAAATATCATTTAAAAACTGTGACTCTCATCCAAGACTTGGATAGCACGTCACATTGATATCTATCAACTTGCCACCGTTATTCATGATGTTCCCTATGAATATTCTAGCTTTGGTGTATTCCAAGACTTGGAAGTCACCAGCGAAGGGCTCGGGGGTCTTTACTTATGGCTTGATATGACAATGATTGACTTTAGTGGTTTAGTTGCTTGAATTCACATGATAGGTTGGTTAAGAATATGAAAGCTAACAACCTTACGAAAAGCATGATGAATAGTTAACCAATCGATTCCTAAAATCACATCAAAGGCAAGTATTTTCAAAGAGATAAGATCGACAGGTAACGTGAGGGTATCGATATGAATCAAACAAGATTTATAGACAGTGGAGGTAACGAAGGTTTCTCCTAACGGAGTTTCAACAGATAAGTCAAAGTCTAATTTCTCAGGAGTCAAATTTAAACGTTAAGCACAAGAAAGAGAGATAAAAGAATAGGTAGAACCGGTATCGAATAAGGTATAAACTTCGTAAGAATTTATGATTAACTTACCCGTAATAACTTCATTTGGGTTCCTCACTTGTTAGGAAGTCATGACAACCGCTCTCCCTTGAACTACCCGGCTTTGACTTATCTGGGGCAGCATTTGGTATCATCACTACCATTGAAATTGACTTTTTTATAGGGCATATTCCACCCTTAACTGCTTCATCGAACTCCTGTTTCACGATCTGAATCATTAATCTTCGATCCATATCAAATTGAGGTTGACCGCAATGTACAGGTTAATTCAAAACTCGATGTTGGGTTCTCTCAATTGCTGTCCAAAAAGAGAAATACATATAATCTATTTTAGCCTTCTTAGATCGGACATCTATTTCCACAATATCAACGCGTCGTGTGGATTTTACCCATGCATCACTCATTCTCACTTGTTCAGTTGTTTCTTCTTTCAGCTCAGATTCCAGTTTTATCATCTTATACTCTGCCAAAGAGTGCTTTTGTTCAAGCATCACATATCGGGTAACACAAGCTTGAGTTGTTGCATCCTTTTGCTCCACGACCGCCTGCCATTCTTCAGCCTGCTCTTCTAACTCATGAACACGATTTTGCAATTCTAAATTTCGATCATAGAATTCTTCTAATAAATTCTCCTCAGGTTCCTCTTCTTCCTCACTCTCAGCTGCTACCTCTACGACTATCTCGGGTGAAACTATCAATTCTTTAGTCACCACATGGATATCTCTAATTCCTTCTTCGCCTGACATCACATTATCCTGGTTAGTGATTAGAGGTATTTCCACGATGTCATTCATTCCATTGTTAACATTTTCAGCTGCCATTCTCAAATACTGCCACAAAACAAGGGTTAATTGACATGTCACATATTATCCCTATGCCCTGACCGACCAATTAAATACCAAATAAACTTAGGTAGGTCATACTAGCGAAGGAATTCCCCGTCTCTCCCCTCCTAATTCTTGTCTCACATCTCAGCCAGGGATCATATCCCTAGGCTTTGATACCAACTGTGACGCCCCCAAAATAGGTACACATCACCTATTTTGAGTCGCTAAATACATGGTACATAATACAAATACAATCTTAAATATACAACAAGAGCTATGAGTTTTAATATAAATATTGTCTTCTAGACAATATCCACTCTCAGAATAAGTCCTCATTACAATTATTATCACACTATTTTATAGAATAGTGAGGACTACTAATGCTATCATCTGGACCGTCACTCCGTTCCCCGACTAGTCCCTGCAACATTCTCATTTCCTGAAGAAAACAATGAAAGAAAAAGGGTGAGCTCAACTAGCCCAGTAAGAAATATTATGACTAAGATAATGCAGAAAAATTATTGTTAGCCTTCAACAGTGTTAACTGATAAAATATAACAAACATCAAGTTTAACTACAGCGGAATAAGCAATCCATTAAAAGAGTCAAGTAGAGAATAAAATCTACTATCTTTTATGATTTAAAAAGGTTTTTCATCACTTTTATCGCTGAGACTCGGCTTAATAAATAATCCACATCATCCCTGCACTACGACCAAGGATATTCATTAGTATCACAACCACAAATTATCCATGCACTACGTGCCAAGGATATTCGTGTATTCATCAATGGTCATGATCATGCCAACAACAGTCCATCAATGCACTACGGGCCAATGAGGAATTTTACCATATCATTTGTAACATTATGGTCATGATTATACCGAATAATCCCTGGTCATAATCATAACAAGTCCATCTATGCACTACAGACCACAGATGACTTTCAACATAATATAAACATGAGGATGATGACAATGATATAAGAATTCAATAAAACAAGTTCAAGAATTAATTTATCCAGAACCAATAACGCCCAAATTGTCAACATGATATCGCTTTGTGAGGTAAAACTCAAGAATGCTCGTAAGAATATTTTCATGAAAAGATATCTTTGGATGAAGCGTAAATATCAAAAATATTCCACTAATTTCATGGAGTATAAAAGCCAAAACTTTAACCAACCGAGTATAATAAAGAATGGAATAACAAAAGAAATCACTGTGCATGCGATGCGATAGACGCGCATAAAGTTATTCCAATGTAATAATAAATAACGAAACCAGTGTCACGCCAGAAACGCACGCATGTGATATTCCAATGAATAATAAATAACGGAACTGTGTCAAAGTAAATTCGCACCAACAAGATGTTCCAATGTAATAATAAATAATCGAAACTGGAAGTCATGCAAACGCACGTATACATGATGTTCCAAATGTAATAATAAAGAATGGAATAATGGAAGAATTTCACCAAGTATAGGGTAGTCGCATGATACAAAAGTTATTCCAATGTAATAATAAAGAATGGAATAACAAAAGTTCTCTTCATGAATACGAAAGAAATAATACACCTTATAAGTACAACAAATAATATCCCTTACCGTAAAAGAAGAGTATTCCGACTGGTAGGGCGAGGATATTCTTGAAGAAAACTTGCATTACGCTCAAAGCTTCTTAAAACTCTAAAGAAATACGCTCAAGATTATAGTAGAGAATTCTCTGAACTTCTGGTGTGATTTTCAATTCTAACTGAACATCCTATTTATAGGAGAATGAAAGGGGTACTGTTAAGAAAAATCACAGACGCAATAGTGAGTTTTCACGGGTGAATTAATTTGGGATTCACGGATGTATTAAGAAGAAACACGGACTTATTTTTCAATGCAACCCACTCTACCCATCACTTTCATACACTCACACATTACTATCATCATACAAACATCTCCATATTATTCCACTCACTCAATATTATATATATATACATCCAACACACACATGTTACATATATATTATATAAATATATACACCCTTTCTCCCAAGGCATCCAACCCCACCCCCTTTTCTAATTCTCACACATACACACACATTATATATATACATTTCCTCCTTAATACGTCTCCTTCCCCCACCCCATTTTTATCATACACACATACATCACTTTCACTCTACACCCATCACTTTCACCCACCACTTTCCACTCACACACACATCACATATATATAAATTCTCTTCCTTACAAGTCATCTATTCCCCACCCCTTTTCTTCCTTTATTTTCATCCCACCGTATAACACATTTCTCCCGCCTTCAATTTTCTTCCCACATGTGGCCCCTCCTTTAATATACTGAATAACTTTCTACCGATTATTTTGAAAAATGGGTAAGTAGGGATCCAAATAATAAGCAAATTTACAACAACCACTTCATAAAAATCCTCTCAATATTTTTAACAACATTTATCATCATTATTATAATTTGCAATATTAATCGACCAGGTCGTTCCCAGGAAAGAGGGGGCTTTTCAATAAGGATTTCTCCCTATTGGCGTGCAATTAGGTGACCAAACCTCTCCTTGGCAGAACTTCTAGACATCGTTAATATTACAAATAATAATATTAATAACTCTGTCATCTCAATTATTGATTTAATAATATATAAAATATCGACAATAATTGAATCAAATAACGTGAGATACTATGCAACAATGACTGTAGCAATAATTGAACAAAAGTGAGTGACTTCTCACGTAAGCATCAATAATCAATACCGTGTGCTACTATGCAACCACGCGTATTACTGTCCTTTTACTACTGGGTAGTTCAACAGTTTTAATAGTAAAACTTCCGCCGTTATTTTCATAAAAGATATTTCTATCGTTTTCTCATTCCGACAATAATTTCGTTGTGGAGTCTACCAATGATTGTGCCGTCGTACGAATATTCCCCGACACAAAGAATATTCCCCGACCAATCGAATATAATATAACAACTTGCATACTTTGCAAAATTTATAAATATTACCCACAACTATAGCATTATATCAAATCCACACCATAATACTTAAAAAAAATATTTTGAGAAAATTAATCTTTATTCACAAAATTTGGGGTCTCACAGGATGAAGTGAGATGCAAGAAGAGGAAGATGAACAGGATTGGTTATGCTTTTTGCACGACCATAGATAGGTGGATTGATGGTGTATACCATTATCCGGCAGAGCAAGGACATATCCGTTACACCATGAGCAGGGACATGATGGTGTATATAGGTCAGATAGAGTATAGAAGCGCAGTGGAGCGTAGGATGCTGGGTTGAGTATTTGTCATTAATCTATTAGAGGTAGCTATGTTTATATATGTATTGTTGTGTAATCCCATCTTTTGTGTAAGATGCGAGATAGTTTATGTAAACCCCAAAGAATGTTCTTGTTAGAGGGGTAGTATGTTGGTATTCCCCATCTTTTGTTATAGTAGGGGATATATGTTAGCATTTATAGAAGTATGCTAGGAGACAATGTTGAACGATGTAATAATTTTGGCATATGAATATAAATGTTCTTATTTCAAATGTGTTATGTGATTATTACATTAAAAAGAGTAAATATCTAAAGACTATAATTAGATAATACAATAAAATTTTATGATGCAGAAAATGCTGCCCGGACGTAGATTACCAGCACCAGAAGAATCAGTCAATAATGAGAGGGACCAAGTAGACCCTATTCAGCGATTAGCCGACTTATTAAGAGAAGTCCTTCGAGGAAGAACAATGAACCAGTGCGTAAAAATCCCCAAGTGATCCCTATAACGAACTTTAAAGATTTTAAGAGTGTAGGACCTCCAAAATTTAGGGTGACTACTGATCCCATCGAGGCACAAATTTGGATGAAGGATATGGAGAAAGATTTTGTAATCGCTCGTGTGGGAAATGACCAAAAGACTGCGTACGCTACCTATATGATGAAGGGCGAAGTGAACTTCTGGTGGGAGGCGAAGCAACATAGAGCAGGAGAAGGAATCACACTATGGGAGGGGTTCAAGACGTTGTTCTTCGAGAATTACTTCCAGAAAAGCATGTAGAACCGAATGGAGGTTAAGTTCCTAGAACTAAAGCAGGGAGAGATGATTGTGGCCCAATATGCGGCAAGGTTTAACGAACTTGTACATTTTGAATCACACCAAGTTAATACGAAAGAAAGAAAGACTCGACACTTTGAACTAGGACTAAAATCGTAGTTATTCAAAAAGGTGTTAGTTCTCCAAATCGATTCATTTGCTATGCTGTTGGAGAAGGCCATCATCACTGAAGGAGGTAGTAAGGCTCTGAGCCAGTACAACAAAGAGATGAAGAATAAGAATAGTGGAGGTGAAAGCCGTGGATGAAGTAGCAGTGGAGGAAGCAACTTAGGAAAGAGGAAGTGGGACAACAACAACAACAATAAAAATAACAATCAGGCGGGAAATCATCAAGGAGGATTTAAGAAAAGAAGTGAAGCATGTTCAAAGTGTGGGAAGAATCACCAAGGAGAATGCTATAAGGGAAGGAGTGTTTGTTATAAATGTGGCCAAGAGAGACACATTTCTCCAAATTTCTCGAAATCGAAGAAAATTAAAGGGTGTTTTTCTTGTGGCTAAACAAACCATCAGATTAAGGACTGCCCTAACGAAGGAAGCATCAAAGGAAGCAATCAGGGAGGAGGCATCAAACTCATGATCGGCAGACAAGTGCAACCCAACCGATCGACCACCTAAACCTTTAACATGATAGTCCAAGACGTCGTAGCTACGAAGGACGTGGTGTCAAGTATTATCCCATTCAATAATATAAATGCTTACGTATTATTTTATTTGGGTGCTACCTGTTCATTTGTATCTGAAGATTTTGCTAGTCGATTAAATATACCCCAAGAACGATTAGAGAATCCTTTGAACATAGAAGTTGTAAATAAGGAAGTAATCCCCGTAGAGTTCGTATACCGTAACTATTGCGCAGAAATTAGGGGACATAAATTAAGCGTAGACTTGATTCCAATAAAATTGGGAGAATTCGATGTGATACTAGGAATGGACTGGTTGTATAACCATGTTGCGATAATTAACTGTCAGAAGAAGTGTGTGAACCTTCAGACTCCAAATCGGTCTAAGTTATTATTTTATGGTATCTCATCGCTTAGGCAATCGTGTTGTGTTACGATGATGCAGGCTAAGAAATTGTTAAGAAAAGGATGTGTAGGTTACTTAGCCTATATCGTAGAAACTCAGAAAAAGGGAATGGAAATGAAAAACATATCGGTAGTGAGAGAATTTCAAGACATTTTCCTAGACGATCTGCCCAGCCTTCCGCCAGACAGAGAAATCGAATTCGTAATAGACTTATCACCTCAAACTGCACCAATTTCGAAAGCCCCATATCATATAGCGCCAGTAGAAATGAAGGAATTGATGATACAACTGCAGGAATTGCTAGACAAGGGATATATTCAGTCTAGCGTGTCTCCCTGGGGAGCACCATCGTTGTTTATCAAGAAGAAGGATGGATCGATAAGGCTCTGATTGACAATTAAGAATAGATATCCCTTACTAAGTATAGACGACCTTTTTCGATCAATTGAAGGGAGCAAAGTGTTTTTTCAAGATAAATCTACGAACAGGCTATCATCAGTTGAAAGTGCGAAAGGAAGACATACTAAAAATGGCATTTCAAACCCGCTACGAATGTTACGAATTTCTAGTGATGTCATTCGGAATGACTAATGCTCCGGCAGCATTCATGGACTTAATGAATCGAGTTTTCAAGCCATATTTCGATAAATTAGTGGTAATTTTTATTAACGACATTTTGATTTATTCAAAGACCAAGGAATATCACGCCGAACATCTAAAGATGGTATTAGAAGCGCTAAGAAGGGAGAAGATGTACGCGAAATTTTCTAAGTGAGAGTTTTGGATGAAGAAGGTCCAATTTTTGGGACACGTGATAGAAAAGGATGGAATTTTAATAGAACCTGCAAAGTTGGAAGCGGTAAGTAATTGGGAGCAGCTGAAGACACCAATGGAGGTGAGAAGTTTTCTAGAGTTAGTCGGGTATTATTGATGATTTGTCTAAGATTTTTCTAAGATAGCAACCCCGTTGACCAATCTAACGAGGAAGACAGTGAAGTTCGTATGGACGAAAAAGTGCGAAGAGAGTTTCCAATAGTTGAAGAAGAGGTTGAGTGAGGCATCTGTATTAGGGCTGTTAAAAAAAACCTGTTTTTTCGGTACAAACCTATTTCGGTTCGGCGTTTTGATGGTCCAGTTTTACCGAACCGGACCGGTATTGTAAGACCCCAACTTTTATAAATAAAGATTAATTTCTCTCAAAATATATTTTTGAATATTATGGTGTGGATATAATATAATTTTATATTTATGGGTAATATTTATAAATTTTTCAAAGTAAGTAAGTGGTTATATAATATTCGATTGGTCGAGGAATATTCGTTTTAACAAGGAATATTCGTACGACGACACAATCATTGGTGGACCCCACAACGGAAGTATTGTCGTATTTAAAAAACAACATAATTATCATTTTATAAAAATAATGGCAGAAGTTTTACCCTTAAACTGTTGAACTACCTAGTAGTAAAAAAAGTACAAGAATCTGGCGTGGTTGCATAAGAGCAATACGGTATTGATTATTGATGCTTACGTGAGAAGTCACTCAGTTATACTCAATTATTGCTACAGTAATTGCTACATCATATCTCTCATATTGTTGATTCGATTATTGTCACAGTATCATCTGCATTATATGATATATTATTAAATCAATAATTGAGACAACAAAGTTATTCATATTATTAAATTAAAATATTTACAATGTCTAGAAGTTCTGTCAAGGAGAGGTTTGGTCATCTAATTGCGTGCCAATAAGGAGAAATCCTTATCGAAAAGCCCCCTCTTTCCTGGGAATAACCTAGTTGTTAAATATTGTGAGTTATAATAATAATGATAAATAAGTTCGTGTTGATTAAAGATGAAATTGATAGTTTCATTAAGTTGGAATTATTAGTGTTAGTAGAAATCGACATTTATTTCGATATTAATTGATGTTTGGAAGTTATACTGACCAGTCGGGTAATTAATCGGATAAATAAGCAATTAATTGCTATTTATTCACATGATTATAACTATTTGTTCACATGTGTGTACTATTGATTCACATTCTTGTACTATTAGGGGAGTTGGTGCAAGATTGATAATACTTGCATGACTAAGTTAAAAATGGAGGTATAGATGGAGGTACTATACTGTAATTCGTATTTTCACATGATTATAACTATTGATTCACATGATTGAACTATTGATTCACATTATTTACTATTAGGGGAGGTGGTGCAAGTTTGATAATACTTGCAGGACTAAATTAAAAATGAAAGAAAAGTTGGAGGTATTGTACTGTAATATTTCGAGCCCCAAAACGTGCAATTATCGAAACTATACTTTCCTATAAATAGAAGCTCGTTGTAAGACCCCAACTTATTATAAATGAAATTAAATTTTCTCTATTTTTTATTTTGAAATAATAAGGTTTGATTTGATTAATGTGGTTAGTTATGGGTAAAATATGCAAATATTTCAAATAAGCAAGTGATTATAAAATATTCATTGTTGTCGGAGAATATTAGTTTGGTCGTGGAATATTTCTTTGTTTGTCGGGAATATATTAAATATTGACGGTGTAACCTTGTGTGGGCCCCATAACGAAAAGCAATTGGATGAAGAAAACGACAAGTATAAGTTATTTATAAATAACGGCGTAGTTGTTACCGTTAATACTGTTGAAATACTCAGTGGTTAAAACACAGTAGCACACGGTATTGCACCAATTATTGATTCTTACGTAAGAAGGCACTACTCAGTAATTGTTATAGTAATTAGTGTCCAATATTTTATTTTATTGATTCAATAATTGCTACGTTGATATTTTATATTATTGTTGTTTCAATAATTGTCACTACACAGTATTTTCTATTATCGGAGCAATAATTTATATTATTTGAATAATATTATTAGATAACATTATTGGCAATGTCTAGAAAGTTCTGTCCAAGGAGATGTTTGGTCACCTAATTGCGCGCCAGTAAGGAGAAATCCTTATTGGAAAGCCCCATCTTTCCTGGGAACTGCCTGGTTGTCAGTATTGTGATTTTGTAATATTATTTGTGAATAATTAATTATTGATTTATATGATAAGAAAAATATTCATTTTATGTGGATATAGATGGAGAAAATTTAAAAGTGACAATTGTTGAAAAATTGATATTTTATCTTTTCTGATAAAATAATTTATTTAAATATATTATTATATTTTAATAATATAATAATGGTGATATTTTTTTACAATGAATGTGGGATATATGCATAAATGAGGAGGAAGAGTATTTTTATAACTAAAAATATTTAAAACATGTTTTTCATGTTTGTGGACCCCATTTCTGATTTGAAATTTGATTATAGCTTTGTAAAATCGTCTGTGTATGTGGATTTTTGGCCAACTTCTCTTGGAATTTGGAAAAATTTTCTTACGCAAAGTTGTAGAGAATTAAATTTCATAGGAAATGGACATAAGATTTGAATTTTTATGATAAAAGAGCTATTTATTATGAATTATTGAAGTTCCGAAGTTCTGAAATAATTAATTTTTAAAGTTTAAAATATTTTAATTAAGAAAAATGTTTTTGTAATTTTTGTGGGGTGGATGGCTAATGATTTTGATCTGGTGTGGTGTGCGTAGGAATATAATTTGAAAATATTAATATTTTATTAAATTTACTACTTTGGTGTTCTAAGCATTTTTCTATAAATAGGGTGCTTAGGTTAGAATTGAAATCACACCAGAAACAAGTTTTCTCTCTCTTTCTCTCTCTATATTATCGAGCGTATTCTTGTGAGTATTTTGAGATTTTGAATGTTGCTATACGGTACAAGTTTCCTTTAGCACTATATCCAGTATTCCAGTCAGAAGTACTATCTTTTCGAGGTAAGGGATGTTATTTTTTTTAAAATGATATAATTTCTTCTAATATTATTATGCCAGAATATTGGTAAGATTTTTCTTGTGAAATTCTTGTCTTTTAGTGTTGGGGTTACTATTCACGTATACGATACTATTCACGAATACGACACTATTCACAGAAAAATTAAAATTTTCATTTTTTGTTCAAGATATCTATTATGGATACTAGCTTTGATTGTATCTATGTTTTGATCATTCTTGAATTTTACTACACTATGGTTATTTATGAAGTATTTTTGAACTTGGACTGTTTAAAGTACGAATCCTTAATATTTGTTCTTTTGTTTCACTGGATTCGTTTTCTTTAAAAAAAAATTCATCATCCTCAGTCCTAAATGATGATATTACTGAATCTATTTGGCCTGTAGTGCAAAAATGGTTGAATTTCTTATGAATATCTTTGGCCCGTAGTGCAAAGATGTACAGGTATTGAGATGAACATGACCAACTGGTGAATATCTTTGGCCTGTAGTGCAAAGATGAATATTTGATTTAAGATGTATATTGATTGATGTTACAGGGATAAAATATTGATTATAAACTTTTAAATTCATAGAAAAAAGTAGATTTCATTCGCTACATAACTCTTCTAATGAATTATTATTTCCGCTGCGAATATTGATTTAAAACTTGTTGTCTATTGTATTTTATCAGATTTTTCCCTGTTGAGGACTAACGATAATTTGTTCTATATTATCTTAGTCATAATGTTCTTTACTAGGCTAGTTGAGCTTACCCTTTTCCTTTTTGTTCCATTTTTCTTCTCAGGAGGCGAGAATGTAGCGAGTTCTAGTCGGGGTATGGAATGATGGTTCTAGAGAGTTGTTTTAGTAGTCCTCACCATTTTTGTAAAATAATGTATCAATAATTGTAATGAGGACTTATTTGAGTGTGGATATTGTCTAGATAACAATATTTGAATTTAAACTCACAGTTTATGTGTTGTCGTATTTTGCACGACATTTGTATTAATAAAATTGTAGTTGTTTCTGTACCATGTATTTGGCGATTCAGAATGGGTGTTGTATACCTATTTTGGGGGCATCACAGTTGGTATCAGAGCTTAGGGATATGATCTCTGGCAGAGATCGGGGAATAGAACTAGGAGGGGAGAGACGAGTAAATCCTTCGCTAGTGTGTCTTACGTAAGCTTATTTATTGGTTGGTCAGAATATAAGGATATTATGTGATATGTTAATTTCTTCAATTAACCCTTGTTTTATGGCAGTATTTGAGAATGGAAACCGAGAATGTTAACATTGGAGTAAATGAGACCGTGGAGACACCTTTACCCATCAATGAGGAAAACGTGCAACAGGCCGACAATGTTCCTCCTGTAAACAACACCACTGATCAGACGATGAGCGATGGAATGTTTAGAAGCTTTTTACAGTTCATACAAAATCAGACGAAGGAGACTCGTGTACAAAATACAGGTGGAAATGATAGCAATGCACGGTTTGTCACAGTCAAACAGTTCAAAGAGTTGGGACCACCAGAATTCTGGGGAAAGCCAGATCCGATTAAGGCGGAGATGTGGGTCAAATAAATTACCAAGATATTTGATGTCTTGGGATGCACGGAGGAATAGAAGGTTCCATTTACCACCTTTATGTTTCGTAATGAGGCAGATTACTGGTGGGAATCTGTGAAGCGTACTCCATTCACCAAGACTCAAAGATGTCTTAGGAAACGTTTTAGAAACTGTTTAATGACAAGTACTTTTCTGAAAGTATTCATCATATGAAGGAGGTAGAGTTTATTAGATCGAGCGAACAACATACATAGCGGTCCCAAAGACGAGGCGTAAGTTCGCGGAGTTATCGAGTTTGCACCTCATTTGGTGGAGAATGAGGAACGTATGACGCGGATGTTTCTGAGAGGTTTGAAACCCGACATACGTCAATATCTCATTTCTCATAAATTTTCTCTATATTCAGATGTTGTTAACAGGGCTCAATTATTAGAGCGAGATAACGAGTACGTTCAATCGAGGGACCACAACCAGGGTCATACCGATGACAGCAGTCATCGGAGCAACGATAACCAGTGGGGATAGAAAATTGCGGACAAGAGCGGCAGCCACTCTAGTGGTAATCATGGCCATGAAAATAGAAGACGCAAGTCGGGGGGAGATTTTAAAAAGAGGAGATTCAACAATGACAATGTGAAGACGTCAGCACCAGCAACAATTGGTTCTAAGGGAGGAGAACGACCACCGGTTGTATGCTATAAATGCGAAAAAGAGGAACATATCAGCCCAAACTATCCACAACAGTTTAAGGTATGCTATAATTGTGGAAAGGAAGGACATATCGCTCGATATTGTACGGTAGCGAAACCAAGTCCAGCGGGGATGGTGACTTAAAAGGCTGTCCCAGAAAAGTCAAAGTCAACGGTTCCTAGAAGAGCGTTTGTTGTGACTGGTCAAAATGCAAGGAACCCAAACGAGGTGATCATGGGTAAGCTAATCATAAATTCTTGTGAATTTTATACATTACTAGATACCGGTGCTACCCATTCATTTATCTCTCCTGCTTGTGCTCAACGTTTAAACTTGACTCCGGAGAAATTAGACTTTGACTTATCTGTGGAAGCTCTGTTAGGAGAAACTTTCATCACATCCACTGTTTATAAATCTTGTTTGATCCAAGTTGGCACCATCACATTACCTGTTGATCTTATCTCTTTAAAGATACTTGCTTTTGATGTGATTTTAGGGATTGATTGGTTAACTACTCATCATGCCAAAATTGATTGTTTTCGTAAGGTTGTTAGTTTTCATATTCTTAATCAACCTGTTATTCGAATTCAAGCAACTAAACCACTAAAATCAATCACTGTTATATCAAGCCATAAAGCCATTCGTTTATTAAAAAAATGGATGTCAAGCTTTCTTAGCCCATGTTATGGATTTGAATAAAGACACGTCAGATTTGAATAATATTCCTATTGTTAGTGACTTTCCTGAAGAAATTCCCGGTCTACCCCCAGAACGTGAAGTTGAATTCTTTATTGATCTTGAACCTGGTACAAAGCCCATTTCTAAAACCCCATATCGAATGGCTCCTATTGAACTTCAGGAGTTAAAAGTCCAACTGCAGGAGTTGTTGGACATTGGTTTCATTCGTCCTAATACATCTCCTTGGGGTGCTCCTGTTTTATTTGTAAGAAGAAAGACGGGAGTATGCGACTTTGTATTGACTATCGAGAATTAAACCATGTCACCATCAAGAATAGGTATCCGTTACCTTGCATTGATGACCTGTTTGACCAGTTGCAAGGAGTATAATTCTTTTCAAAGATCGATCTTCGTTCTGGATATCATCAGTTGAAGATTAGAACTGAGGATATTCCAAAGACTGCCTTTAGAACTCGGTACGGGCATTATGAATTCTTCGTCATGTCTTTTGGATTGACTAATGCTCCTGCGGCTTTCATGGATATGATGAACCGAGTATTCAAGGAATATTTAGATCAGTTCGTTGTTGTATTTATTGATGACATCCTCATATATTCCAAAAGCCATGAAGATCATGAGCACCATTTGAAACTGGTACTCCAAAGGCTTCGTGAAAACAAACTATATGCCAAGTTAAAGAAATGCGAGTTCTGGCTTGAGGAAGTAGCATTCCTTGGGCACGTGGTGTCAAAACATGGAGTATCTGTCGACCCGGCGAAGATTGAAGCAATACAAAGTTGGGAGCAACCTAAGACGGTGACCGAAGTTCGTAGCTTTCTGGGATTAGCTGGTTATTATCGAAGATTCGTGGAAGGGTTTTCTCGAATCACTACTCCGTTAACTCAGTTGACTCGGAAGGATACAAAATTTGTATGGAGCGAGGAATGCGAAAAAAGTTTTCAAGAGCTCAAGAGGAGACTCATTTCGGCACCTGTTCTGACAATATCATCTGGATCGGAGGGATTTGTTATCTACAGCGATGCTTCAAGCAAAGGGTTAAGATGTGTTCTCATGCAGCATGGGAAAGTCATAGCCTATGCCTCGCGATAACTTAAAGAATATGAGAGGAATTATCCTACTCATGATCTAGAGTTGGCAGCAGTCGTTTTTGCGCTAAAGATCTGGAGGCACTATCTCTATGGGGAGAAAGTGGACATATATTCAGATCATAAAAGCTTCAAATATTTCTTCACTCAAAAGGAACTCAACATGCGGCAACGACGTTGGCTCTAGCTGTTGAAAGACTACGACTACACCATTCAATACCATCCTAGAAAAAGCGAACGTGGTAACTGACGCATTGAGTAAAAGATTATATGCGGGAACGAGTGCGATGTTGTCAATGCAAAGGCCCATTTTGAGTGATTTACAAAAAATGAAGATAGAATTCAGACTCCGAGAACCCATGTGATGATGTCAAGTATACGCATATAACCAGCTTTAATCGATAAAGTTAAAGTTGCTCAAGCCATAGACCCGGAGCTGATGCATATGAAGAAGAAAGTACAAGAAAGTGCCATCCCAGAAGCAAGAATCGATGAAGAAGGAATACTTCGAGTCAACTCCAGACTTTGGGTTCTTAACGACTCTGATTTGAAGTACAAGATCATGATGGAGGCACACAATACCCCATTTGCAATCCATCCTGGAAGTACCAAAATGTATCGTGATCTTCGACATACATTTTGGTGGAACAATATGAAGAGAGAGATTGCGAAGTTTATCTCGAAGTGTTTAACTTGTCAACGTGTAAATGTGGAGCATCAAGTGCCTAAGGGTCCATTGCAACCACTTGAGATTCTGAAATGGAAGTGGGAACACATTACCATAGATTTCGTTACGGGTCTTCCCATGGTTTCTCAAGGCATAAATGTGACGCCCCCAAAAATAGGTACACATCACCCATCTTGAGTCGCCAGATACATGGTACAGAATACAAATACAATCTTTAATATACAACAAGAGAGCTATGAGTTTTAATACAAATATTGTCTTCTAGATAATATCCACACTCAAAGGAGTCCTCATTACATTTATTGTCACACAATTTAACAGAATAGTGAAGACTACTAATGCTATCATCTGGACTGTCAATACGTTCCCCGACTCATCCCAGCTATATTCTCATTTCCTGAAGAGAACAGTGAAGGAAAGGGTGAGCTCAACTAGCCCAGTAAGAAATATTATGACTAAGATAATGCAGAATAAATTATCATTAGTCCTCAACAATGTTAAACTGATAAAATATAAAAGACATCAAGTTTAACTGCAACGGAACAAGCAATCCATTAAAAGAGTCAAGTAGAGAATAAAATCTACTATCTTTTATGATTTAAAAGTTTTTCATCACTTTTATCATTTGAGACTCAAATTTTAATAAATAATCTACATCATCAAATCATCCCCGCACTCTGAGGCCAAGGATATTATTTAGTATCACGACCACGAATTATCCATGCACTACGGGCCAAAGATAATTGTGTTTTCATCAACTGATCTGATCATGCCATAAAATAATTCATCTTTGCTCCCTCGTCAAGAGAATCCATAGCCATAATCATACAAAAACTATCCATCAATGCACTACTACGGCCAATGAGGACTTTTTCCACATCATTTGTAATATTACTACCATGATTATCTTAGAATAATCCACGGTCATAATCATACCAAGTCCATCTATGCACTACAGGACACAAATGACTTTCAACAAAATATAAACATGAGGATGATGACAATGATATAAGAATTCAATAAAACAAGTTTAAGAATTAAATTATTCAGGAACTAATAACGTCCAAATTGTCAACATGATACTTCTTTGTAGAGTAAAATTCAAGAATGCTTAGAAGAATATTTCCATGAAAAGATACTGGATGAAGCGCAAATATCAAGGATATTCCACTAATTTCATGGAGTATAGAAGTCAAAACATTAATCAACTGAGTATAATAAAGAATGGAATAACAAAAAAATCACCATGCATGCGGTACTTCGCATAGACATGTTATTCCAACAGAATAATAAATAACGGAACCAGGTCCGGCGTAAACGCACAGACAGGATATTCCAACAGAATAATAAAGAATGGAATAACAGAAGAATTTCACCCAAGTATAGGGTATACCGCGTATACAGGTTATTCCAACAGAATAATAAATAATGGAATAATAGAAGTTCTCTTTATGAATACGAAAGAAATAATACTCCTTACGGTACAACAAATAATATCCCTTACCTTATAAAGAAGAGTACTCCGACGGTAGGGCGGGGATATACTTGAAGAAACTTGCACTACGCTCAAAGCTTTCTTAAACGCTAAAGAAAGACGCTCAAGATTATAGAAGAAGAATTTTCTCTACGTTTCTCTCTCTAGAGTTTCAGTGAATTCGTAAGAAATAATGAAGGAATGAGCTTCTATTTATAGAAGAATGGATTGCATAATAACTAATCCATGAACGGTCCAAATCGATTTACTTTAAACAGACGGTCCAGATTGGTTTACAATAAAATATAATATATTCTATTTATAATCTAATAAAACGAATAACTTTTAAAAAGATTTTACTATGCAAACACTATGCAGGCACTATGCAAACACTATGCATAATAAAATATAATATATTCTAATTATTGTCTAATAAAATGAATAACTTTATAAAAGTATTCTATTTTATATAAAAAGATTTTACTATTAGCCTAATAAAATGAATAACTTTATAAAAGTATTCTGTTTTATATAAAAAGTTTTTCTGTTTTATTACATTAATAATATTAATACAACAAAACTGAGTGACTTCTCACGTAAGCATCAATAATCAATACCTGGTGTGCTCTTATGCAACCACACGTGACATCGTACTTTTACTACCAAGTAGTTCAACAAGTATTACAAGGTAAAACTTCCATAGTTATTTTCATAAAAATATTTTTGTCGTTTTCTCAATCCGGCCAATAATAATTTGGGGTGTGAATCGAATGATTGTCTTGCCGCATAAATTAATATTCCCCGACACAAAGAATATTCCCCGACCAATCGAATATAATATAACAACTTGCATACTTTGCAAAATTTATAAATATTACCCACAACTATAACATTATATTAAATCCACACCATAATATTCAAAAAAAAAATTCGAGAAATTTAAATCTTTATTAGTAAAATTTGGGATTTTACAATAAATGCTATTTGGGTTATTGTTGATAGATTAACCAAGTCTACTCATTTCTTGCCGATACGGGAGACTTATCCCGTTGAACGTCTTGCTCATATGTATGTAAATGAGATTGTGAGATTGCATAGCATGCCAGTTTCCATAGTTTCGGATCGTGACCCAAGATTCAGTTCAAGATTTTGGGTTAGCTTGCAAAAAGCTATGGGCACGGATTTACGATTTAGTTCGGCATACCATCCTCAAACGGACGGACAATAAGAGAGGACTATTCAAACTCTTGAAGATCTATAAAGACTCTGTGTCCTAGACTTCAAAGGGAGTTGGGATAAGTATTTACCATTGGTGGAATTCTCCTACAACAACAGTTATCAGACAAGTATAGGTGTGGCTCCATTTGAAGCATTATATGGACGAAAGTGTCGCTCTCCAGTATGTTGGGATGAGGTGGGTGAAGCAACATTGTTGGAACCAGAGTTGGTATGTATTACTACAGAAAAGATCCAAATGATTCGACAACGTATACAAACAGCACATGATCGACAAAAGAGTTATGCGGATCTTCATTGAAAGGACATGGAATTTAGTATTGGGAATCATGTATTGTTGTGTGTTGCTCTATGGAAGGGAGTTACAAGATTCGGGAAAAGAAGAAAGCTCAATCCACGATTTATTGGTCCATTTTAGATTCTTGACCGAGTAGAAAATGTGGCCTATAGACTCGCGTTACCTCTAAGTATGTCTCGTGTTCATAATGTTTTTCACATATCTGTGCTTCGTAAATATGTGAAAGACTCGAACCACGTTATTGAGTTAGAACCAGACGAGATAGCCGAAGACTTAACGTACGAAGAGGTACCTGTCAAGATCTTAGATAGGAAGGAACATGTTTTACGTACAAAGGTCATACCACAAGTCAAAGTTTTATGGAGAAACCATGCTATAGAGGAAATGACCTGGGAGTTGGAAACGGAAATGAAAGCGAGGTATCCTCACCTTTTCGAAATACCAGATACGTACGTCAATTTTGAAGACGAAATTTCATAAGGAGGGGAGGTTGTAAGACCCCAACTTATTATAAATGAAATTAAATTTCCTCTATTTTTTATTTTGAAATAGTAAGGGTTGATTTGATTAATGTGGTTAGTTATGGGTAAAATGCGCAAATATTTTAAATAAGCAAGTGGTTATAAAATATTCATTGTTGTTTTGGGAATATTCGTTTGGTCGTGGAATATTCTTCTTTGTCGGGAAATATTAAAGACTGACTCACTTGACCTTGTGTGGGCCCCATAACGGAAAGCGATTGGATGAAGAAAACGACAAGTATAAGTTATTTATAAATAACGGCGTAGTTGTTACCATTAATCTTTGTTGAAATACTCGATTGGTTAAAACACAAGAAGACACTGCAGATTGCACCAATTATTGATTGTTACATAAGAAGGCACTACTCAGTAATTGTTATAATAATTAGTGTCCAATATTTTATTTTATTGATTCAATAATTGCTACATTGATATTTTATATTATTGTTGTTTCAATAATTGTCACTACACAGTATTTTCCATTATCGGAGCAATAATTTATATTATTTGAATAATATTATTAGATAACATTATTGGCAATGTCTAGAAAGTTACATCCAAAGAGAGGTTTGGTCACCTAATCATGGCGCCAAGAAGGAGAAATCCTTATTTAAAGCCCCTCTTTCACAAGAACCGCTGGTTATCAAGATTGTGATTCTGTAATATTATTTGTGAATAATGAATTATTGATTTATATGATAAGAAAAATATTTATTTTATGTGGATATAGATGGAGAAAATTTAAAAGTGACAATTGTTAAAAAATTGATATTTTATCTTTTCTGATAAAATAATTTATTTAAATATATTATTATATTTTAATAATATAATAATGGTGATATTTTTTTACAATGAATGTGGGATATATGCATAAATGAGGAGGAAGAGTATTTTTATAACTAAAAATATTTAAAACATGTTTTTCATGTTTGTGGACCCCATTTCTTGACTGAAATTTGATTATAGCCTGTAAAATCGTCCGTATGTGGATTTCGGTCAACTTCTGCTTGGAATTTGGAAAAATTTTCTTCTGCAAAGTTGTAGAGAATTAAATTTCATAGGAAATGGACATAAGATTTGAATTTTTATGATAAAATAGCTATTTATTATGAATTATTGAAGTTCCGAAGTTCTGAAATAATTAATTTTTAAAGTTTAAAATATTTTAATTAAGAAAAATGTTTTTGTAATTTTTGTGGGGTGGATGGTGATGATTTTGGTCGGTGTGTGGTGTGCGAGGAATATAATTTGAAAATATTAATATTTTATTAAATTTTTCGCTTTGGTGTTCTAAGCATTTTCCTATAAATAGGTGCTTAGGTTAAATTGAAAATCACACCGTAAACAAGTTTTCTCTCTCTTTCTCTCTCTATATTATCGAGCGTATTCTTGTGAGTATTTTGAGATTTTGAGTGTTGCTATACAGTACAAGTTTCCTTCAAAGACTATATCCAAAGATTCCAAATGTAAATCTTGTCTTTTCGAGGTAAGGGATGTTATTTTTTTTAAAATGATATTATTTCTTCTAATATCATTATGCCGGAATATTGGTAAGATTTTTCTTGTGAAATTCTTGTCTTTTAGTATCGGGGTTACTATTCACGTATACGGCACTATTCACAGAAAAAATTAAAATTTTATTTTTTGTTCAGGATATCAATTATGGATACTAGCTTTGATTGTATCCATGTTTTGATCATTCTTGAATTTTACTCCACTATGGTAATTTATGAAGTATTTTTGAACTTGGACTGTTTAAAGTACGAATCCTTAATATTTATTCTTTTGTTTCACTGGATTCGTTTTCTTTAAAATATTTTTCATCATCCTCAGTCCTAAATGATGATATTACTGAATATCTTTGGCCTATAGTGCAAAGATGGTTGGATTTCTTATGAATTTCTTTGGCCCGTAGTGCAAAGATGTACAGGTGTTGAGATGAACATGACCAACTAGTGAATATCTTTGGCCTGTAGTGCAAAGATGAATATTTGATTTAAGATGTATATTGATTGATATTACAGGGACAAAATATTGATGATAAACTTTTAAATTCATAGAAAAAAGTAGATTTTATTCCCTACATAACTCTTCTAATGAATTATTATTTCCGCTGCGAATATTGATTTAAAACTTGTTATCTATTGTATTTTATTAGATTTTTCCCTGTTGAGGACTAACGATAATTTTTTTTATATTATCTTAGTCATAATGTTCTTTACTGGGCTAGTTGAGCTCACCCTTTTCCTTTTTGTTCCATTTTTCTTCGCAGGAGGTGAGAATGTAGTGAGTTCTAGTCGGGGTATGAAATGATGGTTCTAGAAAGTTATTTTAGTAGTCCTCACCATTTTTGTAAAATAATGTATCAATAATTGTAATGAGGACTTATTTAAGTGTGGATATTGTCTAGATGCCAATATTTGTATTTAAACTCACAGTTTATGTGTTGTCGTATTTTGCACGACATTTGTATTAATAAAGTTGTAGTTGTTTCTGTACCATGTATTTGGCGACTCAGAATGGGTGTTGTATACCTATTTTGGGGGCGTCACACTCATTCTTCCTTCATTTCTCACCAATTCACTAAAGCTTTAGAGCAATTATTATAGAGAGAAATTATAGAGAGAAAGAAGAAGAGAAGTCTGCTACCTCACTATTCCAATATCAAGTTCCTTCTAAGGTAAGGGGTATTATTTCTTTCGTATTCATGAAGAGAGATATTATTATTCTATTCCTTATTATTATGTTGGAATAACCTGTGTATGCGAAGTACAGCATACATGGTGAAATTCTTCTATTATTCCATTCTTTATTATTCATTGGAATAACTCGTCTGCATATATCTATCGCATGCATGGTGAATTTCGTTGTTATTCCATTCTTTATTATTCTCGTTGGAATATCTTGTTGCATGCGCTTTTACGCATTGACACGGGTTCCATTCTTTATTATTCTATTGAAATATCCATCTGCATGCGGTTTACGTGACTGGTTCCATTCTTTATTATTACATTAAGAATAACCTATCTATCATCTTGTCTATCGCATGCATGGTGAATTCTTCTATTATTCCATTCTTTATTATTCTGTTGGAATAACCTGTCTATGTGGATTACCGCATGCATGGTGAATGATCCTTTGTATTCATTCCTTATTAAATTGTGGAAATGATCTGTTTACGTGGATTACCGCATGACGGGCGAAAATCCATTTGCAGTTTCATATATTCTATTTTACTCAGTTGGTTAAAGTTTTGGCTTCTATACTCCATGAAATTAGTAGAATATCCTGGATATTTGCGCTTCATACAGTATCTTTTCATGGAAATATTCTTCTGAGCATTCTTGAATTTTACTCCACAAAGAAGTATCATGTTGACAATTTAGACGTTATTGATTTCAGGATAAATTAACTTATAAATTTATTCTTGAACTTGTTTTATTGAATTATTATGTCATTATCATCATTCTCATGCTTATATTGTGATGAAAGTCATCTTTGGCTTACGTGCATAGATGGACTTGGTATGATTATGACAAGGGATCATTCGGTATAATCATGACCTGTAATGTTATAAATGATGTGGTAAAAGTCCTCAGTAGCCTGTAATGCATTGATGGACAGTTTTTGGTATGATTATGACCAGGGATTATTCGGTATAGTCATGACCATTGATGATTTAATGAATATTCTTGGCCCGTAGTGCAGGGAGGATTCGATGATGTGGTTTATTTATTAAGCTAAGTCTCAGCGATAAAAAAATTGATGAAAACATTTTAAATCATAGAAGATAGTAGATATCATGCTCTACTTGACTCTTCTAATGGATTTCTTATTCCGTTGCAATTAAACTTGATGTCTATTGTATTTTATTAGTTTAACATTGTTGGAGACTAATGATAAGTTATTCTGCATTATCTTAGTTAGAATATTTCTTATTTGGCTAGTTGAGCTCACCCTTTCTGTCACTGTTCTCTTCAGGAAATGAGAACGTAGTCGGGACTAGTCAGGGAACGGAGTGACGGTCCAGATGATAGCATTAGTAGTCCTCACTATTCTGTTAAATAGTGTGATAATAAATGTAATGAGGACTCCATTGATTGTGGATATTGTCTAGATGACAATATTCTTATTAAAACTCTTAGATTATGTTTTGTCGTATTTTACATGACTGTTGTATAATTAAGTTGTATTTGAATTTTATACCATGTATTTGGCGACTCAAGATGGATGATGTATACCTATTTTGGGGGCGTCACAGTTGGTATCAAAACTTAGGGATATGATCCCCGGGTGAGATGTGAGACAAGAAACCCGGAGGAGAGACAGGGGAATTTTTTGCTAGTATGACCTACCTAAGTTTATTTGGTAGTTAATTGGTCGGTCAGAGTATAGGGATAATATGTGATATGTTAATTAAGCCTTGTTTTGTGGCAGTATTTGAAAATGGCATCCGAAAATGTTGAGATAAGCAATGAAGCACATGAGACCGTTGAGTCACCACAGATTAATGCCCATGAAAATGTGCAACAAAAAGACAATAATCCTCATGTAAACAATAACACCGATGAAATGGTGAACGATGGGGTGTTCAGAGGCTTTATGTAATTCATGCAAAATCAGGCGAAAGCGGCTCCTGTCCAAAATCCAGGTGGAAACACTGACAACTCTCGGACGGTCACCGCTAAGCAGGTGAAGGAGCTGGGACTGATAAGTAGGTTTTATACCCACTTATCTGGTATCTGTTACTTGAATTAGTTGCTTATATTCATGTTCTTAGTTACTTTTCATACATTTTATGTTATTTTGTAGGCTATGACATGACATTGGCGTGAAGAAGCAAGGGAAAGCAATTTGGACATCTTTTGGACTAAAATACACAAGCAAGTGCAAGAAGGGAATATTGAAGGACTTTTAACACAAAGTTGGATGTATGTTCTTGGCTTGAAACTTGTATTTTATGGTAGCTCTAATTATTAGCTTTCTGGAACATCTTGAATCATCCCAATCGGAGCTCGGATGCGAGAGTTATGACCTTTTTATCAACGAAGATCAAAGCTAAGAGTTGTCATGTTTGCCATTTACATAGCATCTACTTCAAGCCCAATTTACGCTTTGATCAAATCCGAATATGTCCATCCTCAAAGAATGAAAGTTGTAGATCTCGTCGTTATCTTCGATTTGATAGGTGGCAGGCCCCGTAACTCCAAGCAGATCAAAAGTTATGATTGTTTTACCAAAGGACGTCGCAACAGAAAACAGACTAGCGTGGATGCGTTGCCGGGCCAATGACACGACGCTTACTACATCAAGATTTTAAGCAACAATCGCATAAACAAATACCGTGTGTGTGCGAGTATAACGCCGACTACGCCATGGGCGGAATTGAGTCCAAATGTGGTATTTGATGTCCAAATTGAGCTAGAATAGGATTCTTAGTGGCCTAACTTGCTAGGATACCTATTAGAACTATAATTACTTGAGTTTAACTTGGATTGAGGGGCTAATTCTAAGACTTTATAACATCCCTCTTGGGATAGATTTCTAGGAGAAGGAAATTCTTTACTTTCTTTCTTAGATTAGGAACCCTAGATTAGATTAGAATTGAAGATTGAAGCTATTGATTATCATTGGAGAATCAAATTGGAAGCAAGAAAATGCAGATTTGTTTATCTCAATTCTAATTTCTTTTCTTATTTATTTGTATCTTTTTAATGCTTAATCAATTGTGGATGATGGATTCTAGTTTATTTATGAATTAACTCTATTTTGAGATTACTATGGATCTTATTTGTGTAGTTACTTTGATATGCTTCTTTGTTAGTCTTATTAGCTATATTTGGATTGTCTATTATGATTTGGACTTAATTGCTTAATTGCCTAGCTAACAATTACCGTGATAATCTATATGAACTCGAGAGATGAAGTATAGATTTAGATATGATCATGATAGCATATGTTTGTGATTTCTGCATAGATGGAATTCATGATTCGTGTTTAGGATAGAGATATGCCTTTTCGCCATATGTAGTCCTAAAAGAACTTGAACCTCAACCCTTTTTAATTGTAATTCACATAGAGATATAGTGAGTTAGTTAATTAGGGTGTTCAAATTGATTCTATCATCCGTGGATTTGATTTGATATGAGTATGGTGCATTGAGAGATGGCATATATTTTACTTTCGTGTTCTTGATTAACAATCCAAATTATAAATAATTTGGCTTAACAGAAGTGTGTTGATTTAAATGTAACAATAAGTGAAATTGTAATCTCAAGTCTTCAATATCTTGTTTCATTCTAGGATAGTTAGTAATAGTTTATTTAATTATTTTAAATTAAATTATTAAATCATTTGTTTAAATAAGATTGAGTTGATTACGAGTTAGTACTTGGTGATTTTTATTAAATAATTCTCTGTGGGAACGATACTCTACTTATCACTTTATTACTTGTTGACCACGTATACTTGCGTGTTGTGCGTAATTAGATTTTACCCAACAAGTTTTTTGGCAGATTCTTTGGGAATTAGTTTAATATTTTTTGCCAATATTATCTTAAAGCAACTTAGTCTTAATTTGAACATTTTTTTTTTGTCTTTTTATTTAATTCTCTTCCTATTTTTCTCTCTTTTCAGGTACCATGGATGACTTTGCATATCAATGGCCATACACGAACATGACTTAACCAAGGGAAATAGGGATTGATGGACTTAATATATTTTCCGCAGAGTCAGTACAAATTGAGGCAAATTCGAAGACCTTGGAGGTTATCGCAGCCCAACGGAGGCGAAGGATGGCAGTTACGTGTGACTATTATGCTGGAAACCATCAAAGTCATCAATGCACCATCAATTTTGAACCAGTACAATATAGTGGTGATTACCTCAATAACTATGTTGATCCTAACTATCACCAAGATTGGGGATATCACCCAAATTTTTCATGGAGCTATAATTATGATGACCAACATTACGCTCTAAATCCATCATACACACCGGATTTTTCATGTCCACCTCCAGTGTCACAGGAGACAGTTAATTCGAGATTGGAGGAATTATTGTCCAAGTTCATAGCATTAAATGAGGAGAGAAGGATTAATCAAGAGCGGTCGATTCAGAATCAAGAGATAGCAATTCAAAATCTTCAAAATAAGATAGATCAATTGACCAAAGTTGTAAGCAACCTTCCTCCAAACAAGTGGTGTTATGACGAGGATTCCGAAATTGATGAAGTGCCCGAGCCAAATCTTCAACTGGATGAGCCAC
The DNA here is from genome assembly GCA_020205605.1 of Panax ginseng. Lineage (NCBI taxonomy): Eukaryota > Viridiplantae > Streptophyta > Magnoliopsida > Apiales > Araliaceae > Panax > Panax ginseng. The sequence goes on along the minus strand of CM035134.1, from coordinate 25,761,265 downwards.
AAGAGGTTGAAAAAGAGACAAGTGGGGATAATGACAACAAGGTCGGTGAAGAGCTAACTATAAGTACTAACGAGGATGAGCCGATGTTATTAGTGCCCCAAGTTCTTTCTCCACCAAAGATCAAGGGTTCAGTTAGATTTGCAAAACTGTTCCCACTTGGTAGCCATGTCATCGGCGAAGCACTTTATGACATAAGAGCGAGTGCAACAATGAAGCCGTGGTGGGACGAGAAAGAGAGGATAGACGGAGAGCCCATTGTGTATGACAAGCTTCCATGCCCCAAAGTGATCACATACACAATGGAGAAAACACCTAGCTGTGGGACGTTCTTGATTGAGATCATACCAAATCAGAGTATGCTAGGTGACTTTAAAGCAATGGCTATCACAATTGGGAACCTACCAAAAACTATATTATTTCCGATGGATGGAGGGTTCCTCAATTTTTGAAGAGGAATTGGATAGCATTGACCAGACAAAGTCGGGCTAGCGACATTAAACCAAGTGCTACTTGGGAGGCAACCCAAGCTCTAAACTCTATTTCTTGCTTTCATTTAAATTTTAGTTGTTAGTTTAGTCAATAGAAAGTTATAATTGGAGAGTAACAAAATCTCTATAATTGCAGAAACCCCAAGCAGGTGCAGTCAAGAAACATCATTATAGAGCGCGAAGAACAAAGACTGTTATACGATCAATGCTGCACAGACCGCATACCGATCAAGCTTACCCAATCGATTTTAAGACCGCCTGTGGCAATGCAATACATATAGAATATAAAACCGCGCCATCAACGTCTTGAAACCATACCGACAAATACCACAATAAGACCGACTAAACCCACATCATCGCACACTTAGCGCCGATTGCGCCAAGGCCGGCAACGACACGCTCTACAGCAAAGAACTATTCGATCAACAGAAGCGGGTTTTACCGATCGCTTTATATGGGCGCCGACCGCTGGGCTTCATCGGAATTCTGCAACTAAAGAGGCGTGTTTGAATTGAATAACCCCACCTCTCCACCTCTCTATTACATCAATACCACTCCTCCACTTCTCCTACACCTATTGCACTTCCTAATCCCCATAACCCCCATTACACCATCTTTACTTCTCCTTCTCCTTTTCAACTTCCATTCCCATTAAACCCATTCATCCCCAACTTCCAATCCACGTTGGTTTTCAATTTCTGCGCCGCTCAGACATCCCAGGCATTAAAAGGGGTTTAATTGCAATATTAGTCAAGTCCAACTCAAGTGTGGTTCCAGATTTATTCCAATGTGTCTGGCTTATTCTTCAGACTTAGCAGGCAAGGATGAACATGCTGTATTTTCAGGGAAGTCCTCTCTTTTAATTTTTCATATCTTAGCCATTGAGGACAATGTCTGTTTTAAGTTTGGGGGCATTTTAGTGTCATATTGCATATAGTTAGTTATTTACATTGTAGTTCATATAGTTACATTTAGTTTTTTTTAAAATAAAATAAAAAATTACTATGTTTATATAGCATTTAGTACATCTTGCATGAGTTCAGCTGTTTGATATTTAAAGTTTGTTTTGGCTAATGATGAGTTTGGAATTGGGTAGACAAGTATAATACTGACTATTAGAGCTTTGATTTGATTTCTTGTTATAAATTGAATCTTCTTCTGTTTGAAACTGGTATAATAAGGATAACACAATAAAAATAACTTGTTGATTGATTTAGTTTAAATTGATACATAATGGGACTCTAAAGGATAATGCTAGTTTAACTGAAAGAATGACAAGAATAAGTAGTGATGGCTAAAGTTAGACAAAAACTTAAGTTTGGGGGAATATTTGGGACATATAAGCTTAAAAAAAGAAAAGAAAAAAAAATGAAAAAAAAAATACCGTGGCTAGTTTTGTTTCGGGGTCTTTGTTACTTGAAAGAAAAGACGCTTAAGGGGTGTCTTAACACCTAAGCGCCCTAAGGTCTTATATGGTGCGGGAGAGTTCGTTGGTCGAAAGTTCGCTAAGGGGTAGCACTGTTAGCCTAATGGAATGAGACATTGCACAGTCATGTTTAAAAAAAAGAAAAAAGAAAAAAAAAGTAAAAAAAAAAAGTGAATAAAACGGGAAAAGAGCAAAAAGCCCCCGTAATGAAAAGTAAAGCATAAGTATCCCGGATTGGACTCTTGAACTTGGTGGATGTTTTATTTTGGTTACTTTTCATATATTTTATGTTATTTTGTAGGCTATGACATGACATTGGCATGAAGAAGCAAGGGAAAACAATTCGAACATCTTTTGGACTAAAATACACAAGTAAGTGCAAGAAGGGAATATTGAAGGACTTTTAACACCAAGTTGGATGCATGGTCTTGGCTCGGAACTTGGATTTATGGTAGCTCTACTTCTTAGCTTTCCAGAACATCTTGAATCATCCCAATCGGAGCTCGGATGCGAGAGTTATGACCTTTTTATCAACGAAGATCAAAGCTAAGAGTTGTCATGTTTGCCATTTATATAGCATCTACTTCAAGCCCGATTTCCGCTTTGATCAATTCCGTATCTGTCCATCCTCAAAGAATGAAACTTGTAGATCTCGTCGTTATCTTCGATTTGATAGGTGTCAGGCCCCGTAACTCCAAGCGGATCAAAAGTTATGACTGTTTTACCAAAGGATGTCACAGCAGAAAACAGACTAGCGCGGACCACGCCAGCCATTATTGACGCTTACTACATCAGTATTTTAAGCCAACAAACTACACAAATAAAGGTCTTTGCGCTTGTAGCATTGTTGACCGTGCTGTGGGGCGGAATTGAGTCCAAATGTGTTATTTGATATCCAAATTGTGCTAGAATAGGATTCTTAGTGGCCTAACTTGCTAGGATACCTATTAGAACTATCACCAAAACTTGTTAGGATGCTCCAAGGAGCAAAAGGTTCCCTTTGTCACCTTCATGTTGCGAGCAGAGGCAGATTACTGGTGAGAATTTGTAAAGCGTACTCAACCTGCTGCACTTAAGATGTCTTGGGAGAAGTTCCAAGAACTGTTCAACGACAAGTACTTTCCTGAAAGTATTCGTCACATGAAGGAGGTAGAGTTCATCAAGCTTGAGCAAAACAATATGACCGTGGCGCAGTACGAAGCTAAGTTTGCTGAGTTATCTCGGTTTGCATCCCACTTGGTTGATAATGAGGAGAGAATGACGAGGATGTTTCTAAGAGGTTTGAAACCCGAGATACATCAATACCTTATCTCTCATAAACTGTGTTTGTATTCAGATGTTGTGAATAGGGCTCAGTTATTGGAGCGCGATAATGAGTCAACCCAACCAAGAGAGAGCAGCCGGTAAGTCGATAATACCAATGGTAGCAGTCATCGAAGCGGTGACAACAAGCATGGAGGGAATCTTCGGTGGTAATCATGGCCATGACAATAAGAGTGGACATTTCAAGAAGAGGAGATTCAATAATAATGGAAAGACGTTAGCACCTGTTGTTAAGGAAGGAGAACGACCACCGGTCATATATTACAAATGTGGAGGGGAAGGACACATAAGTCCAAACTTCACGATGCAGTCCAAAGCATGTTACAATTGTGGAAAAGAAGGTCACCTAGCCCGATTTTATCGTGCACCAAAGTCAAGTCCAGCTGGGATGGAGGCATTAAAGGGTGTCCCAGACAAGACAAAATCGGTAGTTCAAGGGAGAGCGTTTGTCGTAACCTCCCAAAAAGCGAGGAATATGAACGAGGTGATCATGGGTAAGCTAATCATAAACTCTAGTGAAGTTTATACTTTATTTGATACCGGTTCTACCCATTCTTTCATTTCTCCTACTTACGCTCAACGTTTAAATTTGACTCCGGAGAAATTAGACTTTGACTTATCTGTTGAAACTTTATTGGGAGAAACCTTCATTACATCCACAGTTTATAAGTCTTGTTTGATTCAAATCCAGAACTTGACGTTACACCGTCGATCTTATTTCCTTGAAAATACTTGCATTTGATGTGATTTTAGGGATTGATTGGTTAACTACTCATCATGCTAAAATCGATTATTTTCGTAAGGTTGTTAGATTTCATATTCCTAACCAACCTATTATGCGAATTCAAGCAACCAAACCATTAAAATCAATCACTGTCATATCAAGTCATAAAGCTATTCGTTTATTGAAAAATGGATGTCAAGCTTTTTTAGCCCATGTCATGGATTTAAATAAAGATACGTCCGATTTAAATGATATTTCTATTGTTAATAAATTTCCTGACGTATTCCCTGAAGAACTTCCTGGCCTACCCCCAGAGTGTGAAATTGAATTTTGTATCGACCTTGAATCCGGTATAAAACCCATTTCTAAATCCCCATATCAAATGGCTCCTATTGAACTTCAGGAGTTAAAAGCCTAACTATAGGAATTGTTAGACATCAGTTTCATTCGTCCTAGTACATCTCCTTGGGGTGCTCCGGTTCTATTAGTGAAGAAGAAAGATGGAAGTATGCGACTTTGTATTGATTATCGGGAGTTGAATCATGTCACCATCAAAAATAGGTACCCATTGCCTCGCATTGATGACCTGTTTGACCAGTTGCAAGGAGCCAAATTCTTTTCAAAGATTGATCTTCATTCCGGATATCATCAGTTGAAGATTAAAACTGATGACATTCCAAAGACTGCTTTCAGAACTCGGTATGGGCATTATGAATTCCTAGTCATGTCTTTTGGATTGACTAATGCTCCTGCTGCCTTCATGGACATGATGAACCGAGTATTCAAGGAATATTTGGATCACTTTGTGCTCGTCTTTATTAATGACATCCTCATATACTCCAAAACCCGTGAAGACCATAAGCAACACTTGAGGCTGATACTTCAAAAGCTTCGTGAAAACAAGCTTTATGCCAAGTTGAAGAAATGCGAGTTCTGGCTTAATAAAGTTGCATTCCTTGGGCACGTGATATCAAATCATGGAATATCTGTTGACCCGGCAAAGATTGAAGCAATTCAAAGCTGGGAGCAACCTAAGTCAGTGACTAAAGTACGTAGCTTTCTCGGCTTAGCTAGTTATTATCGGAGATTCGTAGAAGGGTTTTCTCGAATCGCTACTCTATTAACTCAGCTGACTCAAAAAGATACAAATTCGGTTGGAACGAGGAATATGAAAAGAGTTTTCAAGAACTCAAGAGGAGACTTATTTCAGCACCTGTTCTGACAATACCATCTGGCTCAGAGGGATTTGTCATCTACAATGATGCTTCAGGCAAAGGATTAGGATGTGTTCTCATGCAACATGGGAAAGTCATAGCCTATGCCTCTCGACAACTCAAAGAATATGAGAGAAATTATCCTACTCATGATCTAGAGTTGGTAGTAGTCGTTTTTGCGCTTAAGATTTGGAGACATTACCTGTATGGAGAGAAGGTGGAGATCTATACGGATCATAAAAGCCTCAAATATTTCTTCACTCAAAAAGAACTAAACATGCGGCAACGATGATGGCTTGAGTTGTTGAAAGATTATGATCATACTATCCAATACCATCCTGGAAAAGCGAACGTAGTAGCTGACACATTGAGTAGAAGATCATATGCGGGTACGAGTGCAATATTGTCAACGCAAAGACCCATTTTGTATGACTTGGAAAGGATGGAAATAGAGTTAAAGACTCCAGGGACCCATGTGATGATGGCGAATATACGAGTGGAACCGACTTTAATCGATAAAGTTAAAGCTGCTCAAACCATAGACCTGGAGCTGATGCGTATGAAAAAGAAAGTGCAAGAAGGTGCTATTCCGGAAGCAAGAATTGATGAAGAAGGAATACTTTGAGTCAACTCCAGACTTTGTGTTCCTAACGATTCTGACTTGAAGTGCAAAATCATGATGGAGGCGCACAACACACCATTTACAATCCATCTTGGGAGTACCAAAATGTATCCTGATCTTCGACATACATTTTGGTGGAGCAATATGAAGAGAGAGATATGGGGGTTTATCTCAAGGTGTCTAACTTGTCAACGAGTCAAGGCGGAACATCAAGTGCCAAAAGATCTATTGCAACCACTTGAAATTCCAGAATGGAAGTGGGAGCACATTACCATGGATTTTGTTACTAGTCTTCCCAAGGTTTCTCAAGGCATAGATGCGATTTGGGTCATTATTGATAGATTAACCAAGTCTGCTCATTTCTTACCAATACGAGAAACTTATAGACTTGAACGTCTTGCTAGTATGTATATAAACGAGATTGTAAGATTGCATGGTATGCCAGTATCCATAGTTTCTGATCGAGACCCAAGATTCACTTCATGATTTTGGGTTAGTTTGCAAAACGTTATGGGCACGGATTTATGATTTAGTTCGGCATATCATCCTCAAATGGATGGGCAGTCGGAAAGGACTATTCAAACTCTTAAAGATTTATTAAGACTCTGGGTCCTTGACTTCAAGGGAAGTTGGGACAAGTTCTTACTATTGGTGGAGTTTTCCTACAACAACAGTTATCAAGCAAGTATTGGCATGGCTCCATTTGAGGCGTTGTATGGAAGAAAGTGTCGTTCTCCAGTATGCTGGGATGAGGTGGGTGAAGCAACGTTGTTGGGACCAGAGTTGGTACGTATGACTACGGAAAAGATTCAAACGATCCGACAACGTATAAAAACCTCACAAGATTGACAAAAGAGTTATGATGATCTTCATCGAAAAGACGTGGAATTCAATATTGGAGATCATGTGTTGTTACGTGTTGCTCCATGGAAAGGAGTTACGAGATTTGGAAAGAGAGGAAAGCTCAATCCTCGATTCATTGGCCCATTTATAATCCTCGAACGAGTAGGAATTATGGCCTATAGACTCGCCTTACCGCCAAGTATGTCTCGTACTCATAACGTTTTCCACATATCTATATTACGTAAATATGTGAAAGACCCGAACCATATTATTGAATTATAACCAGACGAGTTACCTGTTAAAATCTTGGATAAGAAGGATCATATTCTACGCTCTAAAGTTATACCTCAAGTCAAAGTTTTGTGGAGAAACCATGATGTTGAGGAAATGACCTGGGAGTTAGAATCTGAAATGAAATCAAGGTATCCTCACCTCTTCGACATACCAGGTACGCACCCTAATTTCGAGGACGAAATTTCATAAGAAGGGGAGGTTGCAAGACCCCAACTTTTATAAATAAAGATTAATTTCTCTCGAAATATATTTTTGAATATTATGGTGTGGATATAATATAATGTTATAGTTGTGGGTAATATTTACAAATTTTGCAAAGTAAGCAAGTGGTTATATAATATTCGATTGGTTGGGGAATATTTGTTTTAACAGGGAATATTCGTACGACGGCACAATCATTGGTGGACCCCACAATGGAAGTATTGTCATAGTTAGAAAATGACATAATTATCTTTTTATAAAAATAACGGCGGAAGTTTTATCGTTAAACTGTTGAACTACCCGGTAGTAAAAGTACAGTAATACGTGTGGTTCCATAGTAGCACACGATATTGATTATTGATGCTTACATGAGAAGTGACTCAGTTATACTCAATTATTGCTACAGTAATTGCTACATCATATCTCTCATATTATTGATTCGATTATTGTCACAGTATCATCTACATTATATGATATATTATTAAATCAATAATTGAGACGACAATGTTATTTATATTATTAAATTACAATATTTACAATGTCTAGATGTTCTGTCAAGGAGAGATTTGGTCATCTAATTGCGCGCCAATAAGGAGAAATCCTTATCGGAAAGCCCCCTCTTTCCTGGGAACGACCTAGTTGTTAAATATTGTGAGTTATAATATTAATGACGAATAAGTTCGTGTTGATTAAAGATGAAATTGATAGTTCCATTCTGTTGGAATTATTAGTGTTAGTGGAAATCAACATTTATTTCGATATTAATTGATGTCTGGAAGTTATAGTGACCATTCGGGTAATTAATCGGATAAATGAGCAATTAATTGTTATTTATTCACATGATTATAACTATTTGTTCACATGTGTGTACTATTGATTCACATTCTTGTACTATTAGGGGAGTTGGTGCAAGATTGATAATACTTGCATGACTAAGTTAAAATGGAGGTATAGATGGAGGTACTACACTGTAATTCATATTTTCACATGATTATAACTATTAATTCACATAATTGAACTATTGATTCACATTATTTACTATTAGGAGAGGTGGTGCAAGTTTGATAATACTTGCAGGACTAAATTAAAAATGAAAGAAAAGTTGGAGGTATTGTACTGTAATATTTCGAGCCCCAAAACGTGCAATTATCGAAACTATATTTTCCTATAAATAGAAGCTCATTCTTCCTTCATTTCTCACCAATTCACTAAAGCTTTAGAGCAATTATTATAGAGAGAAATTATAGAGAGAAAGAAGAAGAGAAGTCTGCTACCTCACTATTCCAATATCCCGTTTCTTCTAAGGTAAGGGGTATTATTTCTTTTGTATTCTTGAAGAGAGCTATTGTTATTCTATTCCTTATTATTATGTTGGAATAACCTGTGTATGTGAAGTATCGCATACATGGTAAAATTCTTCTGTTATTCCATTCTTTATTATTCTGTTAGAATAACCTGTCTGTGCAGTCTATCGCATGCATGGTGAATTCTGTTGTTATTCCATTCTTTATTATTTCGTTGGAATATCACATGCATGCGGTTTACGCATGACCTTGTTCCATTCTTTATTATTCATTTGGAATATCCTCGTCTTTGCAGTTCGCACGTGACTTGGTTTGGTTCTTTATTATTATTCGTTAAGAATAACACGCTCAGTATGATCTATCGCATGCATGCATGGTGAATTCTTCTGTTATTCCATTCTTTATTATTCTGTTGGAATAACATGTCAATATGTATTACCGCATGCATGGTGAATGATCCTTTGTATTCATTCCTTATTAAATTGTGGAAATGATCTCATCACGTGGATCCGCGCATTGACGCGAAAATCCATTTGCAGTTTCATATATTCTATTTTACTCAGTTGGTTAAAGTTTTGGCTTCTATACTCCATGAAATTAGTAGAATATCCTGGATATTTGCACTTCATCCAGTATCTTTTCATGGAAATATTCTTCGGAGCATTCTTGAAATTTACTCCACAAAATAGTATCATGTTGACAATTTAGACGTTATTGATTTTAGGATAAATTAACTTATAAATTTATTCTTGAACTTGTTTTATTGAATTATTATGTCATTGTCATCATCCTCATGCTTATATTGTGATGAAAGTCATCTTTGGCTTACGTGCATAGATGGACTTGGTATGATTATGACTAGGGATCATTCGGTATAATTATGACCTGTAATGTTATAAATGATGTGGTAAAAGTCCTCGAGAGCTCTGTAATGCATTGATGGGCGCTTTTGGTATGATTATGTCCGAGGATTATTCGATATAGTCATGACCATTGATGATTTAATGAATATCCTTGGCCCGTAGTGCAGGGAGGATTCGATGATGTGGTTTATTTATTAAGTCGAGTCTCAATGATAAAAATTGATGAAAACATTTTAAATCATAGAAGGTAGTAGATATCATGCTCTACTTGACTCTTCTAATGGATTGCTTATTTCATTGCAGATTAAACTTGATGTCAATTGTATTTTATCGGTTTAACATTGTTGAAGACTAATGATAATTTATTACGCATTATCTTTGTTATAATATTTCTTCGGGCTAGTTGAGCTCACCTTTCTTTTCCTTTATTCTCTTCGTGAAATGAGAACGTAAGCGGGACTAGTCGGGGAACGGAGTGACGGTCCAGATGATAGTATTAGTAGTCCTCACTATTTTGTTAAATAGTGTGACAATAAATGTAATGAGGACTCCATTGAGTATGGATATTGTCTAGATGACAATATTCTTATTAAAACTCTTAGATTATATTTTGTCATATTTTACACGACTGTTGTATAATTAAGTTGTATTTGAATTTTGTACCATGTATTTGGCGACTCAAGATGGGTGATGTACTATTTTGGGGGCGTCACAGGTATATATCGGTTTTCTAATTTTTTATTATTATTAATAATTCATTAATAATAATAATGATTATAATAATAAAAATAATAATAATATTATTAAAAATAATAATAATAATAATAATAATAAAATAATAATAATAATAAAATAATAATTATATAATTTTTCATAAAAAAACCTGCATCGCCATTTCAGATATCTTTGGTCCAACCTAAGATCGGTATTAGTATCAACATTTTGGTCGGTTTTTGCATTCCGGTTTGGTTTCACATCTGGAAGTGGATTTGGATTGGTTTTTACCAGTTGAACACCTCTAGTCTTTATTATCATTACCAGATGATACAAAAGGATTTGTAGTGTATAGTAATGCGTTGCACAAATGTCTTGGTTGTGTGCTAATGCAACATGTTAAGGTCATTGCGTATGCGTCACGACAGTTGAAAGATTATGAGAAACGATACCCTACCAATGACTTAGAGTTAGCGGTGGTAGTTTTTGCATTGAAGATTTGGAGACATTATTTGTATGGAGAAAATGTGAGATATATACAAACTACAAGAGTCTGAAATATATCTTCACACAAAAGGAGTTGAACATGCGACAAAGAAGGTGGTTGGAATTAATCAAGGACTATGACTGCGAAATTCTTTATAACTCGGGAAAGACGAACGTGGTAGATGACGCGTTGAGTAGAAAAGGAAGGGAGAAAAACTAATAATAGAAATGGAAAGATTAAAAATAGAAGTAAAGGAACCTAGAAAGCCCGAAGGGGAGTTATTTTTAATGGAAGCTCTTCCGACGTTATTGGATAGAATAAAGGAATCACAGGAGAAAGATGAAGAGTTCGAGAAGCCAAAGAAGAGGATAACAGAAAATGAAGAAGAAAAATCCATAATGGATAAGGAAGGTATAATAAGATTCGAAGATCGAGTGTGGGTACTGTTGCCTCTTTTTTGATTCTAACAAAAGAGCTCTAACTCATGCAAGCATACATGTGTCAACAAGTAATACAGAATAAGTAGAGTATCGATCCCACAGAGAAAGTTGTCTAATTTAAACCACTATGCATCAATTAAATCACTATATTTATATGTTTAAACTATTGATTATAATTGTGAATTACTCTAATTGCAAATAACGACTAAGACAAGAATAATAAGGTAATAAATCAAATCGAGAAATAATGGGATCCTAACTTCATTTAATACTTTATCTAATTACCACCATTATGCAAGATTGTTTATATATCACAGAAAAGTAGCCAAGAGCACTAATGTAGACATAGCCATTTTTCAATGTACTAGGACCTACTTACACAACATCCACATACGATAGACACCATGTAATCATCAATATAACCAAAATCACTATATGTCTATGTGAAATTGCAACCATACTGAATTTAAGAACAAGCCCTTAATTTAACTCATACGGTGAAATAGTATATGTCTAACTGATTCACGAAATACAAAGCTACACAAAACAGCCCCATATACACATGCTATCATGATTACAATCCATACCCGCATGCTATTTTTTAATTCCATACAATTACTTAAAACGAATGGTGATCAATCATTCATGCATGCAAACCAACCATGATAGAAATTCCTTATGATATGTAAAACAGACCAGCATTCAGGCATGCAGTTAAACTACATATTAAAATCCGTTAGAATCCCATAATGGAGTTTAGTTCATGACTGAACCGAAAGCCATCATCAAATCAAAGCAAAACATGAATAATAAACACACAATTGAAAGAGAGAGATAGAATCGATCAAACCCAATTGCTGATTATAATCCAATAGTAACGTTAAATTCCGCATTAAAATCCAGCAAAGAAACAATAGTTTATCCACCTTGATTTCAAATCCAAAGTAGAAGTAGAAAAGATGAAGTTTAGGCTTAGTTCTACGTTGGAAAATCTCCCAAAGTGTTAAACCCTAGTTCCAATATCAAAAACACGTAAAATCTACCCAATTCCCCGTCTGACACCAATCAGAATTGTTTTTAATTGATTACATCTCTTAAAATTAAAAATTAAAATAAACATCTCAAGACTTGATTAATTATCGATGCTGCTGCGCTCTCTCCTCCATGTATTTCTCGCATGGGCGCGCGTGTGTAATTTACAGTCCAGCAGGTGTGGTCGCAGCAGCGCACGCGTATTATGGCTCAGAGTATATGGTATGGCAACCTGCAGATTTGCATTCGAATTTGCTACGGTTCGGTTACGGTTCTGCAGTTGTTGTTCTGCTTCTTGATTTGTTCTCATTGTTCATTCCTTTCATGCTTGGTCGCCTTGCTCCACTAAATCCTCACGCCATGCATCCATTAGCCTCATGCCATCTATCATCACCAAATCATGCCATATCCTGTACTTTTACATCAAAGGAGTTCTTAGTACACGCAATGCAAAAATAACATGAAATGCAACTAAAAACACACTAAAATTTACTTGAGATGGGCATAGTTCGCGTAAATTGATATCCAATAAGTAGGTATAAAACCCACTTATCAAATACCCAAAAACTTGAACTGTTGCTTTACCTCAAGCAATGCATACAATATAAACAATGAAAATGCTCTACATGCTATGCTACTAACTTATGATGCAAACTAGTTTCATATTGTTCCAACTCTAACAGAATTTCAGTCCAAAATGCCTCAGCGAATTATCCAGATTCAAGAATACAAATTCAAACCAAACCATAGGCATAATATCATATACTCAGATAATTCATTAATGCTATAGAGATGCTATGTGTGTGTGTTGTGTTCACCAAAACTTGATTTAAGCAAAGACTACACATGCTAAACTGCTCAAAACAGAAAATTATAGTCTAAATCAAGACTCATGTATACTTATGCAACAAAGATTGTTCCAACATATCAAAACAAACTAAGGTTCTACAATGGGTTTAACTGCTTTATTGCTACACACGAGGGCAATTTTCGCTCTTTCCCGCGGTGTTTATTACTATTTTTTTTCACATGACTGTGCAATGCCTTATTCCATTAGGCAACACTGCTACCCCTTAGCGTGCTTTCAACCAACGACTCCCAGACCATGAAAGACCTTAGGGCGCTAGGTGTAGAGACAATCCCCTCAGGTGTACTTACTCAAGTAGCCAGGGCCCCAAAATAAGACTAGCCATGTTATTGCTATTTGATTTTTTTTTTTTAACAAAGCATACCCATGTCTTCCCAAAATTTGAATATCAATGTTTTATACATTCTAAGATCATTTTCCACATATTCCTCTTTTTAACACTACATTTTCTATCGAGCAATGTAACACATACTTCTTATACCTACAAGTGATTTGTGAACACATCCGTGCAAACCGAAAGCATTTAAACAGCAACATGAATTTCATCGTGTAAAACATTATAACTCAGTTCATGTTATCCAACATACTCAAAAATCTTTCAAAATTCACTATCATCATCGGCTAGACAAAATTTCCATAAAGCTAGAATTGTGAGACATGCAAACTAAAAAATAAAAATAAAAAATTTCTAACACATACACATATAAACTATTAAACTAAACACAAACATGCAAATAAACATGCAAAATTTAGACTAATCATGCAAAACTATATGCTACTATACTACTATCCCAATACCCTCAAACTTATAATATTCAATGTCCCAGTGAATGAAGGTAAAGGGATAAAGAGAACTCCCCTAATGATCAGTGGTACCACCCTTCTCGGGTGGTGAATTTGGTAGTGGATATGGCACAGTTGTCCCGAATTGAGGCCACTCTAGCATTGTCCCTTGCTGTGCGAAAGCCTCAGCCAAGGCCCTCATGAGACTCGTAGCAAACGCTCCAAAGTTATCGTACATGGCATTGACTTTTCGCTCCAACCTTCGGAGCTGTCGATCCCCAGTAGCAAAGGGAACTTGAGTTGATGGGCCTGCCTTGACTGTCTGTAAGGGCTGCTGTGGTGGCTCTGGAAATGTGGGCTGGATGATAAAACCTAATCCTCGCGGGTGTGGTTCACCACCCATCCAATCCTTGAACTTGGCAATAGTTGCATGAGTGATGTCGTGGCTCGGGTTCTGCAGCTGCTCATTATTCCACGGGACTCCTTGTTGGGTACAAAACTAGGCTGCCACAGACGCATGTGGAATACTCCTAGTAGTGCTCCCCCGTAAATAACGCAGCATGTTTTGATGAATTAGGTGCCCTACGTTAATGTACTTGCCTTTGATGATGCCCCACAAAATGATAGCCCGCTCAGTGGTTATTTCATGCTGGTGAGCCGACGGAACTAATTTGGCACAGATAAACAGATTCCACGCTTTGGCATATCGATTCAAGGCGGACGCTAGAAAAGATTTTGGCTCATTCGTCCCTGCCTTATAATTCCATTTGGTGCCCGAAATGCATAATTCAGCAAGCACTACTACCAGATCCATTTCTAAATGCGCACCTTCTACCCAATTAGCAGACCCGGTTGGTGGTGCGTCATTTATTCTGAAGATTGCTCTGATCGCTGGAGGTCGAAAATCCACTTGTACTCCTTGAACCAGTGTTATCCCTCCTTTTATGTCCTTAGCATTCACGTAGAACTCTCGAACAACCCCCATGGGAATAGGCATAGGAGTTACAGCCAAGCCAACCCAGCCTCTTTCTCGTATCATATTCCATAGTTGGTCGTCTTGCTTCTCAGGTTTAAACCCTCGTTCCTTCACAAACGATTTAGCCACGATTCGATAATATTCATGTTGGGCTTTCAAACTGATAAATTTCATGTGGTCCATGACATCCTCTTCTTGGTTACTGGAGGAAGATGCTGAAGATGAAGAGATGGATATGGAGCGTGCTCTCTTTGGAACCATTGGCTGATGATATTGAGAATGCAGATGATATGCTTGAGAATGAATAAGAGCTGCTGATGAGAATACCCCCAAACTCGTTTCTACTTTACTCAATTTGAAACCCTAGATGTATGCCAGTGGATGAGATCGTGGGTCTGAGAATTTAATGTGGAGAGAATCGTGGGTATGAACTTTGATGAGAGATGAAGAGGCATGCGGTTATGGGAGAATCAGAAGAATATGCTTCTATTATGTCAAGTGAGGGACCAAATAAGCCACGACTCAGTTTTAAAAACTTTAAAAATTTTCAAGTCCCAGTATCGCGCGCGGCCGCGTGATTTGTCAATGGATATGTTGCGCAGGCGCATGAGTGACTTGACTTGCTTGGATTCCCTTGCCACGTGGGCGCGCAATTTCTTAAGCCTGTTCATGCAATTTGCATGAAATTTGGTTCTCGCACTTCCAGTGTGCATGTACCCCTCTTGCGGGGACAAATGATTTCATATACACCTACATAAACACAAATCTCCCATGTCAAAGTGTGCACTATTGAATAAGTATAAATGACCAAATAAACGCTAAATTAACATCAAATGCTACCCCATGCAAGTTCAACTACACACTCATTTAAGCAACACAACAATCTATCACAAATGCAATGCACTCACTAAACAAACCTAAGCTAACTAAATAAAGAGAAAATAGAGATAGAAATAATGGGTTGCCTCCCATCAAGCGCTAAGTTATAGTCAATTAGCTTGATTGTCTCTGAATCTCACGTCAACGAAAGAATTAAGGTGACTTTCTGTCTGTCCACCTCACCACCAAAGTAATGCTTTAATCGCTGTCCATTCACCTTAAAAGGCTTGTCCGAAAACTGATCATATACTTCAATTGCACAATGCAGAAAGACAGTCTTCACTGTAAATGGACCTGACCATCTCGATTTCAGCTTCTCGGGAAAAACTTTAAGTCTGGAGTTATAAAGAAAAACCCTTTGTCCCGGTTCAAATGTCCTCTCCATGATCTTTTGGTCATGCCATTTCTTTACCTTCTCCTTGCACAGCTTTGAATTCTCGTATGCTTGTAATCTAAATTCATCCAACTCATTGAGTTGGAGTAGGCGTTTCTCCCCTACAGCGTTCAAATCAAAATTGAGCTTCCGAATTGCCAAATATGCCTTGTACTCTAGCTCCATAGGAAGGTGACAGGCTTTTCCGTACACGAGTTGAAAAGGTGACATACCCAACGGAGTCTTGTATGCAGTTCTGTAAGCCCATACTGCATCATCCAACTTTAACGACCAGTCCTTCCTCGTGGGATTCACAACTTTTTCAAGGATTCTCTTAACTTCTCGATTCGACACTTCAGCTTGGCCATTCGTTTGTGGGTGATAAGCTGTAGCAATGCGATGGTTCACCCCATATTTAGCCAACAAAGTCAGAACTTCACATTGCGTAAATGAGCGCCTTACATCGATGATGGCCCTTGGAGTCCCAAACCTCATGAAGATACTTCTGTGTAAAAATATGAGGACAACCTTGGCATCATTTATCAAAAGAGCTGCCACTTCTACCCATTTCGAGACATAATCCACTGCGAGCAAGATGTAGAGATTTCCGCATGAAGAAACAAAAGGTCCCATGAAATCAATCCCCCACACATCACAAATTTCTACTTCGAGGATGGTATTCAGGGGTATTTCATTTTTTTTTGAGATATTCCCCACTCGTTGACAACTATCACACTGCTGGACAAAACTGTATGCATCCTTGAAAATCGTCGGCCAGTAAAATCCTACTTGTAGTACTCTAGCCGCTGTTCTTTCTCCACCATAGTGACCTCCATACACAGTAGAATGACAATCCTGTAGAATCCCCTCGGTCTCGCTATACGAAATACACCTTCTTATCATTTGGTCAAAACACTGTTTAAACAAATAAGGCTCATCCCATATATACCATTCGACATCATGCAGAAATTTCTTCTTTTGATAACCCACCAAGTCAGAAGGTACCATCTTGCTCACCAAATAATTCGCATAGTCTGCGAACCATGGCGCTTCCCCTTTTACCACAAACAACTGCTCATCTGGAAAGGAGTCATTGATCATAACATTATCATCTGCCTTCTTTTTCGGATTCTCTAGTAGCGATAAGTGGTCTGCCACTTGGTTTTCGGTGCCTTTTCTGTCCTTGATCTCCAAATCAAATTCCTGCAATAATAAAACCCATCTGATCAACCGGGATTTTGCATCCTTCTTTGCCACTAAATGTCGAATTGTCGCGTGATCCGTGTATACAATAACCTTTGTGCCGATCAAATATGCTCGAAATTTGTCAAAGGCGTATACCACTGCCAATAACTCTTTCTCTGTAGTGGTGTAGTTCAACTGTGCATCCGTGAGGGTCTTGCTGGCATAATAGATCACATGAAATATCTTTTCTTTTCATTTGCCCAAAAAATTTTCACAAACAGTAATCAATCGGCATCACACATCACCAAATGGCAAAGCCCAATCTAGTGCAATAATCACTTTGGTCTTTGAAGTTAGTTTCCTCTTTAAGTGCTCAAATGCTGACACACATGCTTCATCAAAATTAAACTGTGCTTCCCTCTCCAATAGACTGCATAGTGGTTTAGTTATCTTAGAGAAATCCTTGATGAATCTGCGGTAGAAACCTGCATGTCCCAGAAAACTACGAACACCTTTTACTGAAGTAGGGGGTGGCAAGTTCTCAATAGTTTCCAGCTTCGCCCTATCCACCTCAAGTCTCTTCTTCGAAACCTTGTGTCCCAGTATGATTCCTTCTTGTACCATGAAATGGCACTTTTCCCAGTTCAGCACTAAGTTCGTTCCAATACATCTCTTCAAAACCATAACCAAATTTTCAAGGCATAAATCAAACGAGTCCCCGAAGACTGAGAAGTCATCCATAAATACCTCCACATTCTGTTCCACCATGTCTGAAAATATAGCCATCATGCATCTCTGAAAAGTGGCTGGAGCATTGCACAATCTGGAAGACATCCTTCTAAAAGAAAAAGTGCCGTATGGACATGTGAAGGTAGTCTTTTCCTAGTCTTCTGGAGCTATCATAACCTGATTGTAGCCTGAATACCCATCCAGAAGATAATAATACTCATGACCCGCTAATCTGTCAAACATCTGATCAATGAATGGGAGTGGAAAATGATTTTTCCTTGTAGCTTTGTTAAGCCTGCGGTAGTCCATGCAGACTCTCCACCCCGTCACTGTTCTTGTTAGAATTAACTCATTATTCTCATTAGTCACGACTGTCATACCACCCTTCTTCGGTACACACTGCACTGGGCTCACCCATGAGCTATCTGAGATTGGATAAATTATTCTTACATCTAACCATTTCAGCACCTCCTTCTTGACCACTTCTTTCATTATCGGATTAAGTCTTCTTTGTTGCTCAATCGATGGCTTACTTTCATCTTCCAGCAATATCTTATGCATGCAAAACGAAGGGTTGATCCCTTTGATATCTGCTATGGTCCATCCAATAGCTAATTTGAACTCTCTAAGCACTCGTAGCAATTTTTCTTCCTGAAAAGATGTTAGTACAGAAGAAATAATCACAGGTAGCTTTGAATCTTTACTTAAAAATGCGTACCTGAGATGTTCTGGAAGTGGTTTTAATTTAAGCTCTAGAGGTGTCTCAAGAGATGGCTTTTATTTTACCGATGATTCTCTAGCTTTTGTCAATGGCTCGACAGGTGTTCTGAATTTTCTGAATTGTGGAGTGGTATCCAGATATTGCACGAGTTCATCAAGTTCCTTGTCCTCCAAATCTGAATTTTCAGCGATTACACTCCTCAAAGGTTCATCATCCACTAGACTCTGTACTTCATCATTTACGACCTGATTCACCAAATCAACTTGGAAACATTCCTCTTCATCTGCTGGAAACTTCATGGCTTTGAAGACATTAAAGGTAACCTCTTGATCATGAACACGCATAGTGAGTTCCCCTTTCTGTACATCTATTAAAGTCTTTCCTGTGGCTAAGAATGGTCTCCCCAGTATGATTGGTATATTTTTATCTTCCTCATAATCCAAAATGATGAAATCAGCCGGGAAGATATATTTGTCCACTTTCACCAAGACATCTTCAATAATTCCCCGTGGATATGTAATGTATCTGTCGGCTAACTGCAAAGAAATATTTGTCAGCCTTGGAGTCGGCAATCCCAACTAGTTGAACTCTAACAAGGGCATCAAATTGATACTTGCTCCAAGATCACATAAACACTTACTGAAATTCGTCTTCCCGATCGTGCATGGAATTGTAAAACTGCCCGGATCCTTCAGCTTTGGAGGCAATTTTTGCTGAAGCAATGTACTGCATTCCTCTGTCAAGGCCACTGTTTCAAACTCGTCTAATCTCCTCTTCCTTGACAATATACCCTTCATGAACTTTGCATAACTTAGCATTTGTTCCAATGCCTCGGCGAAAGGTATGTTGATTTATAGCTTTTTAAATACCTCCAAAAACTTGTTGAACTGTTTATCTCCCCTCTACTTATTCAATCTTTGCGGATACGGAACTTGAGGCTGAATTGGTGATACTGAATTCTTAAGCTTCTCCTCTGAACCTACTTTATCTTTCTCTTCCTGCTGTACCTCAGAATTTTCCAAATTTTCTTTCTCAGTAGTTGTATGCTCTGTCTCATGCGGCCGCGCGGTCTCCCTTTATAAATTAGGTGCGAGCGCGTGACTCTCAGTTCCTGTAATGTTTTTCCCAGACCTCAACGTGATCGCTTGACACTGTTCCTTCCCGTCTCTTCGTGGATTTGCTTCCGTATTACTTGGCAATGAACCTTGGGGCCTATTGTTAAGCATGCTCGCCATTTGCCCCATCTGAGTTTCTAGATTTTTAATATCCACTGCTTGGCTTTTTATTATAACCTTCGTCTTTGCCATGTATTTCAACATCATCTCCTCCATTTCTGATTTCTTCTCTTACTGAGGTGCAGATGTAGTATGATGTTGTTGTTCTTGAGAAAATCCCGATGGAAACGATGGTTTTGGTGTAAACTGTTGCTGCGCTGGCTGAGACTAAAATTATTGATTCGGCTGAAACTGATTCTGTTGATTCCCTTGGTTATTTGACCAACTGAAGTTAGGATGATTGCGGTTGTTGGGGTTGTATGTGTTCTGAAACTGTCCTTGATCTTTCCTGTAATTTCCCACATACTGTACCGACTCCGAGCTGATAACACATTGATCTGTCGAGTTCGAACCCGCACAAATCTCACATACGAAGGCAACTAATTTCACTTTGCTCTCTGCTAATGTATCGATTTTATTTGCCATAGCTGCCATCTGTGCCGACAACTGAGTAATTGCATCCACCTCCAACAAACCTGCAACCTTAGGTTGTGGCATCCGAGATGTAGGATTTTGAAAGTCATTTGTTGCCATAGTCTCGATAAGGTTATAGGCCTCTTCATAGCTCTTTGCCCATAATGCCCCTCCTGCAGCTGCATCTACAATAGGTCTCGACTGCCATCCCAATCCATTGTAAAATGTATTGATCACCATCCAGTCTGGTATACCGTGATGTGGACACTTTCTTAACATCTCTTTATATCTCTCCCATGCTTCATATAAGGACTCACCTTGTTGTTGCTCAAACTGAGAGATAGCTGTCCTCATCTTCGTAGTCTTAGCCATTGGGAAAAACTTGGCTAAGAATTTCTATGTTAAGTCCTCCCATGTAGTGATTGACCCTGACGGCAAAGAATGCAGCCAACTTCTCGCCTTATCCCTCAATGAGAATGGGAATAGCCTAAGTCTAATAGCATCTTCCGTCACACCGTTGTATCTGAATGTATCACAAATCTCAATAAAACATAAAAGGTGTTCATTCGGATCATCCGTAACAGCACCCCCAAACTGTACCGAATTCTGCACCATCTGAATAGTGCCCGACTTAATCTCGAAAGTGTTTGCTGCTATCGCCGGTCTGACTATGCTAGACTGAAGTCCATTAATATTCGGCATGGAATAGTCCCTTAGATCCCGATGCTCTTCTCTTTACTCGATTCTTTGTTCTTCTGCCATACTAGATGTTGTACCCTCTAACTGCGCTTACAAATTTCTCCGCACACTCGCTTTCCAACCTCTTCCGTTAATATTACCCTATGTTGGTGTTAATTCTGAATTAGATGATCGTGTGTGCATAAAAATCTACAAGTACCTGAAACCAAAAACAAAAACAAAAACACGAATAGAAATGAGATAAGATTAAATTTGTCTAAGTCATACAATATTGCTTAAAACTGATGATAATTATTTAAATTTAAACGCCTTTCCCCGGCAACGGCGCCAAAAACTTGTTGCCTCTTTTTTGATTCTAACAACAGAGCTCTAACTCATGCAAGCATACATGTGTCAACAAGTAATACAGAGTAAGTAGAGTATCGATCCCACAGAGAAAGTTTTCTAATTTAAACCACTATGCATCAATTAAATCACTATATTTATATGCTTAAACTAATGATTATAATTGTGAATTACTCTAATTGCAAATAACAACTAAGACAAGAATAATAAGGTAATAAATCAAATCTGGAAATAATGGGATCCTAACTTCATTTAATACTTCATCTAATTACCACCGTCATGCAAGATTGTTTACAAATCACAGAAAAGTAGCCAAGACCACTAATGTAGACATAGCCATTTTTCAATGTACTAGGACCTACTTACACAGCATCCACATGCGATAGACACCATGTAATCATCAATATAACCAAAATCGCTATATGTCTATGTGAAATTGCAACCATACTGAATTTAAAAACAAGCCCTTAATTTAATTCATACGGTGAAACAGTATATGTCTATCTGATTCACGAAATACAAAGCTACACAAAACATCCCCATATACGCATGTTAACATGATTACAATCCATACCCGCATGTTATTTTTCAATTCCATACAAGTACTTAAAACGAATGGTGATCAGTCATTCATGCATGCAAACCAACTATGATAGAAATTCCTTATGATATGTAAAACAGACCAGCATTCAGACATGCAATTAAACTACATATTAAAATCCGTTAGAATCCCATAATGGAGTTTAGTTCATGACTAAACCAAAAGCCATCATGGGATCAAAGCAAAACATGAATAATAAACACACAATTGAAAGAGAGAGATAGAATCGATCAAATCCAATTGTTGATTATAATCCAATAGTAACGTTCAATTCTGCATTAAAATCCAACAAAGAAACAATAGTTTATCCACCTTGATTTCAAATCCAAAATAGAAGTAGAAAAGATGAATTTTAGGCTAAGTTCTACGTTGGAAAATCTCCCAAAGTGTTAAACCCTAGTTCCAATATCAAAAACACGTAAAAACTACTCAATTCCCCGTCTGACACCAGTCAGAATCGTTTTTAATTGATTACATCTCTTCAAATTAAAAATTAAAATAAACAGCTCAGCAACCTCAGTCATCGCGCGCGGGCGCGCTCCTCCTGTGTATTTCTCGTGTGGGCTCGCGTGTGCAAGTTCTAGTCCGGTGTGGTGGTCGCATGGCTGGTGTGTGTTGGCTCAGATAGCCACGTGAGCATGCGGCTTCGCGCGATCTGCATTCGTCTTGCTTTACGGTTCTGCAGTTGTTCTTCTTGCCATCGATTTGTTCTCATTGTTCATTCCTTTCATGCTTGGTCTCCTTGCTCCATTAAATCCTCATGCCATGCATCCATTAGCCTCATGCCATCTATCATCACCAAATCATGCTATATCCTGCACTTTTACATCAAAGGAGTTCTCAGTATACGCAATGCAAAAATAACATGAAATGCAACTAAAAACACACTAAAATGTACTTGAGATGGGCATAGTTCGCGTAAATTGATATCCAATAAGTAGGTATAAAACCCACTTATCAGGTACCAGCCATAACTAAACTAAGAGAGGAAATTTTGCACGAGGCGCATAATACAACATATTTTGTTTATCCAGGAGGCACGGAAAATGTACTAGGATCTTCGACAACATTTTTGGTGGACCAATCTAAAACGAGAAGTTGCAAATACGTCAGTAGATGTCTTGCTTTTCAATGAGTCAATGCAGAGCACCAGAGGTCGAGTGGTCTACTTCAACTGCTTGAAATACCAAAGTGGAAATGGGAGCACATTACGATAGACTTTATGGTGGGACTTCCGATCACACAGAAGGGTTATAATGCCATTTGGGTTATTGTGGATCGACTGACGAAAACAACTCATTTTCTAACAAAGATCCGATTCAATTTAAATCAATTATCAAATTTATACGTTAAGGAAATCGTTTTGCGACATAGAGTGCCAGTATCAATTGTTTCTGATCGGGATTCGCGCTTCACATCAAATTTTTGGAAGAGTTTACAAGATAGGATGGGAACACAGTTGAGATTGAGCACTGCTTATCATCCTTAAACCGACGGACAGAGTGAATGAACGATACAAACATTGGAAGACATGCTTAGAGCTTGCGTGATGGATTTTAAAGGCAATTCGGACGATCACTTACCCTTAGTAGAATTCACTTACAATAATAGTTATTACGTGAGTATCGGTATGCCACCGTATAAAGCCCTCTACAGAAGAAAGTGCAGAACACCATTATCTTGGGATGAAGTCGAAGAACGACAACTTTTGGGACCAAAATTAGTTCAACCAACGGCAGACATAATGACAACCATAGGAGCCAGATTAGTAGCAGCCCAAGATCGACAGAAGAAATACAAGGATTTACATCGTCAAAGCTGAGATTTTGAAGTCGGTAGTTTTTGTGTTTTTGAAAGTGTCTCCCTGGAAAGGGAATATAAGATTCGATAAGAAAGGAAAGTTGAGTCTAAGGTTCATAGGACCATTCGAAGTAATAATGCTAGTAAGCGAAGTGGCGTACAAGGTAGCTTTACCTCCTGAACTGGAACATATCCACAACGTGTTTCATATCTCCGTGTTATGCCCATACAAGCCCGACTATAAGCATGTGATATCTTAAGAGCCAATTCAAGTAGAGAAGAATCTAACTTATGAAGAGATTCATGTCCAGATAATAGATAGGAAAGAACAAATAATAAGAAATAAAGTTATATCTTCTGTAAAAGTAGTTTGGCTAAACCACAACGCCATTGAGGCTACGTGGGAATTAGAAGATAAGATGAAGAGTGACTATCCCCATCTATTTGTCAAACCTTGTACTAATTCCGAGGACATAATTTTGTAAGGGGGGGGACGTAATACCCGAGAATTTTATAAATAGTATTGATATTGAAAATAAAGATGTTGAATATTTATTTTGAATACATATATATTTTTTGGCATGAAATGTGATAATTCATTTAACTTGAATGAAGTATATAATAGTTGAGAAATATAGTGAAAGATGTCGGAAGTGATGCTGAATGAAATTTGTACTGAACATCAACTCTCAAAGTATCTAAATACTCACAAAATACGCTCTATAATATAGAGAGAGAGAAAGAGAGAAAGCTTATGTTTCTGATGTGATTTTCAATTCTAACTTAGCCCTCTATTTATAAGAAAATATTAGCCCGCCGAATCAGACTTGACCTGCTACCTGATGGATTTACCTGCTACTATTGCCACCCACCACATTTGAAATAAAATTCAGCACATTTCTTCACCAACCACAAGTGGGGCCCACTCAATTCTAGAATTTTCCACCAAAATCAATTATAAACCTAATTTCCGAATTAGTCACCTCTTAAAATTCATAACAAATCATTTGTTCATTTTTAACGGTTCAAAATTTGTGGACATATACTCAACTTATATATGTATAACATATCCAAAAATCACAACGATCCAACTACGATTAAAAATTATAACTCACATGAATATATCGTAAAAATCCGATTTGATTTTTAATACCTCCATTCCGACAAAAATACTAATAAAACACCTCAACATTAAATCCTTCAATTATAACCACATAAAATAAATAAATCCATCATTTATATCCACATCAAATAAATATTTCCTTATCATATAAATTAGTAATTAATTATTCACAAATAATATTACAGAATCACAATTATGACAACCAGGTCGTTCCCAGGAAAGAGGGGGCTTTCCAATAAGGATTTCTCCTTACTGGCGCGCAATTAGGTGACCAAACCTCTCCTTAGACAGAACTTTCTAGACATTGCCAATAATGTTATCAAATAATATTACTCAAATAATATGAATTATTGATCTGATAATGGGAAATGTTGTGCAGTGACAATTATTGAAACAACAATAATATAAAATATCAACGAAGCAATTATTGAATCAATAAAATAAAATATTGAAAAGTAATTATCGTAACAATTATTGAGTAGTGCCTTCTTACGTAAGAATCAATAATTCAAAAAATATGCTGCAATACAATGTGTTCTTGCGCATGAACCACACGACATCGTATTTTAACCAATAGGTTATTCCAATAAATGTTTGCAGAATAACTACGCCGTTATTTATAAAAACTCAAACTTGTCATTTTCTTCATCCGAAGCTTATTCTCACATAAATGGTCGTACTGCTTGCAGCATTTAATATTCTCCGACAACAAGAATATTCCACGACCAAACGAATATTCCCCGACAAAAAATGAATATTTTATAACCACTTGCTTATTTTGTAAAATTTGCACATTTCATCCATAACCAAAGTATTATATCAAATTAACTCCTTATTATTTCAAGATAATAAATAGAGAAAATTTAATTTTTATTCATAATAAGATGGGGTCTTACAACCTCCCATCCTTATGAAATTTCATCCTCGAAATTGACGTACGTACCTGGTGTTTTGAAAAGGTGAGGGTACCTCACTTTCATTTCTGATTCTAACTCCCAAGTCATTTCCTCAATAGCATGGTTCCTCCACAAAACCTTGACTTGTGGTATAACCTTTGTTCGTAGGATATGCTCTTTTCTATCCAATATCTTGATAGGTACCTCCTCGTACGTTAAATCTTGACTATCTAAATTCGGTTCTAACTTTAATAATGTAGTTTGGGTCTTTCACATATTTACGAAGCATAGATATGTGAAATACATTATGAACACGAGACATACTTGGAGGTAATGCGAGTCTATAGGCCACATTTCCTACTCGGTCAAGAATCTCAAATGGACCAACAAATCGTGGATTGGGCTTTCCTCTTTTCCCAAATCTTGTAACTCCCTTCCATGGAGCAATACGTAACAGTACATGGTCTCCAATATTAAACTCCACGTCCTTTCGATGAAGATCAGCATAACTCTTTTGTCGATCTTGTGAGGTCTTTATACGTTGCCGGATCATTTGAATCTTTTCTGTAGTCATGCGTACTAATTCTGGTCCCAACAACGTTGCTTCTCCCACCTCGTCCCAGCATACTAGAGAACGACACTTTCATCCATATAACGCCTCGAATGGAGCCATGCCTATACTTGCTTGATAACTGTTGTTGTAGGAGAATTCCACCAGTGGCAAGTACTTATCCCAACTTCCTTTAAAATCTAGGACACGGAGTCTTAATAGATCTTCAAGGGTTTGAATAGTCCTTTCTGATTGTCCATCCGTTTGAGGATGGTATGCCGAATTAAATCATAAATCCGTGCCCATAGCTTTCTGCAAGCTAACCCAAAATCGTGAAGTGAATCTTGGGTCACGATCCGAAACTATGGATACTGGCATGCCATGCAATCTCACAATCTCATTTACGTACATACTAGCAAGACATTCAAGGGAATAAGTCTCACGTATGGGCAAGAAATGAGCCGACTTGGTTAATCTATCAACAATAACCCAAATCGCATCTATACCTTGAGAAACATTGGGAAGACCTGTAACGAAATCCATAGTAATGTGTTCCCACTTCCATTTTGGAATCTCAAGTGGTTGAAATGGACCCTTTGGCACTTGATGCTCTGCCTTTACACGTTGACAAGTTAAACACCTCGAGATAAACTCCGCGATCTCTTTCTTTATATTGCTCCACCAAAATGTATGTCGAAGATCGTGATACATTTTGGTACTCCCAGGATGGATTGCAAATGGTGTGTTGTGTGCCTCCATCATGATTTTGTGCTTTAAGTTAAAATTGTTAGGAACGCAAAGTCTGGAGTTGACTCTAAGTATTCCTTCTTCATCAATTCTTGCCTCCGGAATAGCACCTTCTTGCACTTTCTTTTTCATACGCATCAGCTCTAGGTCTGTAGCTTGAGTATCTTTAACTTTATCGATTAAAGTCGGTTCTACTCGTATATTTGCCATCATCATATGGGTCCCTGGAGTCTTTAACTCTATTTCCATCCTTTGTAAGTCGTACAAAATGGGTCTTTATATTAACAACATCGCATTCGCATTGACGCAAGATATGATCTCTTCTTTCAATGCGCGTCACCAACAACGTTTGCTTTTCCAGGATGATATTGAATGTTATGGTCGTAATCCTTCAATAGCTCGAGCCAACGTCATTGCCGCATGTTGATTTCCTTTTGGGTGAAGAAATATTTGAGGCTTTTATAATCCGTATAAATCTCCACTTTCTCTCCATACAGGTAGTGTCTCCAGATTTTCAACGCAAAAACGACTGCTGCCAACTCCAGATCATGAGTAGGATAATTTCTCTCATATTCTTTGAGTTGACGTGAGGCATAGGCTATGAGTTTCCCATGTTGCATGAGAACATATCCTAACCCTTTGCCTAAAGCATCGCTGTAGATAACAAATCCATCTGAACCAGATGGTATTGTCAGAACAGATGCCGAAATGAGTCTCCTATTGAGCTCTTGAAAACTCTTCTCGCATTCCTCGCTCCATACGAATTTTGCATCTTTCTGAGTCAGCTGAGTTAACGGAGTAGCGATTCGAGAAAATCCTTCCACAAATCTCCGATAATAACCAGCTAAGCCCAGAAAGCTACACACTTCGGTCACCGACTTAGGCTGCTCCCAACTTTGGATTGTTTCAATCTCTGTCGGGTCAACAGATACTACATGTTTTGACACCACGTGCCCAAGGAATGCTACTTCCTTAAGCCAGAATTCACATTTCTTCAGCTTGGCATATAGCTTGTTGTCACGAAGTCTTTGAAGTACCAGCTTCAAATGGTGCTCATGATCTTCACGGCTTTTGGAATAGATGAGGATGTCATCAATAAAGACAACAACGAACTGATCCAAATATTCCTTGAATACACGGTTCATCATATCCCTGAAAGCAGCAGGAGCATTAGTCAATCCAAAAGACATGACTAAGAATTCATAATGCCTGTACCGAGTTCTGAAGGCAGTCTTTGGAATATCCTCAATTTTAATCTTCAGCTGATGATATCTAGAACGAAGATCGATCTTTGAAAAGTATTGTACTCCTTGCAACTGGTCAAACAGGTCATCAATGCGAGGTAGTGGATACCTATTCTTGATGGTGACATGATTTAATTCTCAGTAGTCAATACAAAGTGGCATACTCCCTTCTTTCTTCTTTAGAAATAAAATAGGAGCACCCCAAGGAAATGTACTAGGACGAATGAAACCGATGTCTAACAACTCCTGTAGTTGGACTTTTAACTCCTGAAGTTCAATAGGAGCCATTCGATATGGGGTTTTAGAAATGGGCTTTGTACCCGGTTCAAGATCAATAAAGAATTCAACTTCACGTTTCAGGGGTAGACCAGGAAGTTCTTCAGGAAATAGGTCAGGAAATTCACTAACAATAGGAATATTATTCAAATCTGACGTGTTTTTGTTCAAGTCCATAATATGGGCTAAGAAAGCTTGACATACGTTTTTTAATAAACGAATAGCTTTATGGCTTGATATGATAGTGACTGATTTTAGTGGTTTAGTTGCTTGAATTCGTATAACAGGTTGGTTAGGAATACGAAAACTAACAACCTTGCGAAAAACAATCAATTTTGGCATGATGAGTGGTTAACCAATCAATCCCTAAAATCACATCAAATGCAAGTATCTTTAAAGAAATAAGATCAACAGGTAATGTGATTGTGCCAACTTTGATCAAGCAAGATTTATAAACTGTAGATGTAACGAAGGTTTCACCCAACGGAGTTTCAACAGATAAATTAAAGTCCAATTTCTCCGGAGTCAAGTTTAAACGTTGAGCACAAGCAGGAGAGATAAAAGAATGGATAGAACCGGTATCTAGTAAGGTATAAACTTCGCAAGAGTTCAAGATTAACTTACCCGTGATCACCTCGTTCGGGTTTCTCGCATTTTGGCCAGTCACGACAAACGCCCTTCCTTGAACCACCGACTTTGTTTTGTCCGTAGTCGCCTTTGGTGCCGTCATCCCAGTTGGACTTGACTTTGCTACCGGACAAAATCGGGCTATGTAACCGTCTTTTCCACAATTGAAACACACCTTGGAAGGCTGTGAACAGTTTGGACTTATGTGTCCCTCCTCTCCTCATCTGTAGGATCTAACTGGCGGTCGTTCTCCTCCCCTAGAATTTGTTGTTGGTGCTGGTGCTGATGTCTTTCCGTCATTGTTGAATCTCCTCTTTTTGAAATTTCTACTTGACTCACATCTCCTATTGTCATGGCCACGATGACCACCCAAGTGGTTACCGCTTTTGTCCGTATTTTTCCCTCCTCGCTGGTTATCATTGCTCTGATGACTGCTGTCACCGGTATGACCCTGGTTGTGGTCCCTCAGTTGAACATACTCGTTATCACGCTCTAATAATTGAGCCCTGTTTACAACATCTGAATATAAAGAAAATTTATGAGAGATAAGATATTGTCGAATCTCGGGTTTTAGACCTCTTAGAAACATTCGCGTCATACGCTCCTCATTTTCTACCAAATGAGGTGCAAACCTGGATAACTCTGCAAACTTCGCCTCGTATTAGGACACCGTTATATTGTTCTGTTCCAGTCTAATAAACTCTACCTCCTTCATATGATGAATACTTTCAGGAAAGTACTTGTCATTGAACATCTTCTAAAATTTCTCCCAAGACATGTTGAGTGCGACTAGCTGGGTACGCTTCACAGATTCCCACCAGTAATCTGCCTCACCGCGGAACATCAAGGTGGCGAATGGAACCTTCTGTTCCTCCGTGCATCCCAAGACATCGAATATCTTGGTCATTTGCTTAACCCACATTTCCGCCTTAATCGGATCGGGCTTTCCCCAAAAATCTGGTGGTCCCAACTCCTTGAACTGCTTGGCTGTGATAGACCGCGCGTTGATATCATTTCCACCCGTATTTTGTACACGAGTCTCCCTTGTCTGATTTTGCATGAACTACAAAAAGCTTCTAAACATCGCATCATTCATCATGTGCTCGGTAGTGTTATTTACAGGAGGAATATTGCCTTCCTGTTGCACGTTCTCTTGGTTGGTAATCAAAGGTTGTTCCACAGTCTCATAGACTCCATTATTAACGTTCTCAGCTGCCATTTATTAAAAACTGCCATAAAACAGGGGTTAATTAAACAAATTAACATATCACATAATATCCCTATATTATGACCGACCAACAAATAAGCTTAGGTAGGACACACTAGCGAAGGATTTACTCATCTCTCCCCTATCACTTGCATGTGTTAGGAGTTTAACCCAAGTAATTGAATTGGTAGACTAATTTTTAGCCCAATGTGTGTAAGTATTTGTGCCTAGCCCAAACTTAAATTAACTTGGGAATAGCCCAATGTGTAATGTGGAATAAAAAGGGGTAGTATACTTACATTATATGTGGGTGTGTAGGTATATATATGTGTGTGTAGAGAATTATATGTATATGTATATAATTAGGAAGTAAATAAGCTAGCATTATGTACAAAAGATCAAAATAAAATGTAAAATAGGGCAATAGTGCCCCTTAGCCGCCCAACCCACTCCTATTTAGCAAGAGTGCTGAAACTTTTTAGCCTAGCAAGCCAACAAGCAAAGCCATGTGGAGAAATGATTAAAAAGGATGTGTGAATAGTGAGAGTTGGTGAAACTTTTCACCAAATCAACTTTTACCATTGGATAATGACCCAATAATTTGATAATGATTTTCCCATAAATAGGAAGCTTACATGTGTTGGTGGAATTTACCACATTTCATTTGCTAAGTCCTAATATAAGAAAGCTAGAGAGAGTTGAGAGAAAAGAAGAAAAGCCTAGAATAGCTCTTGCACTTTAGTGGAGCAAGGAGGAAAAATCAAGGTGGAGACTTATTGCAAGTTCAGAGCCAAGAGGAATAAAGCAACTAAGAGGTAGGCTCATCATTTAGTTTTATTGTTGTCAAGGTAATTTAGTATATGTAGATATAAGTAGGAAATGCATGCTTGGTTGTGGGAGATTTGTGTGTTGTGGGATCATGATGGATCCGAAGGTATGAGGATGGGTATTGAAAGGAGTATATGTGATATATATGTTTTGTATGTGATTTTAGAACCAAATGAACAAGAATAATGCATGTGAGCATGAAACCTAGCTTAGTATGCTTGAAAGTATGATAATTGTGATTAATGTCATAAAATGTGTAAGCTATGTGTATAATCCTAAAATTTTATGTTGAACATATATGAAATACGAACATAACCCAAGTGGAATCGTCATATTCGAACTTAAAACGAACTCGTAGATAACATATATAGTGAAACATGTCCAAGTGTGAACCCTAGCTTGGAAATCAATAAAATGTGACTAACTAAGGATGTTGAAAAGTGATTTAAGAAATCTAATATTAAAGATATGTAAGTTTACAAGATAATGGAAGTAGTTTGAACTTATTTGGATGTATAGCGCAAAAGTTATGATAAATCAAAGTGTGAAAAACCTTGACAAGAAACTCTACCAGGACGGCGCGCCCCACGTCAGGCTAGAATCAAAAACTCTGTTAGGGTAGCGCACCCCGTGCCATGGTCGAACCTGGAACTCTGCAGAGGGTAGTTACCACATTTATATAGGCTTAAACCAGTAATGCAAGACAGTTCCCCTTTCACATGTATTGACGATTCAAGGTTAAGCAGAATTTAATCATGAGGTCGGGTCGAGTCAAACTAGGTTAAATATAAATTTATGATTACAATAAAAAATAATTAAAGTAATATTAATAGATTATTTTAATTAATGATGATTAAACAATTAAAGTAAATTTAATTATAAATTAGTAAATTATAATATTAAGGATTCTTTAAGAATTTCTAAGCTTTAATTAAACAATTGAAACCAAATAGGATTTTAATTGTGAAATGAATGAACAATTAAGATGAAGTTAAATAATATTGTAATTGTGGACAATTAAAGTTAATAATTACTTTAATTATAAATGATATTTGTGACGCCCCCAAAATAGGTATACATCACCCATTCTGAGTCGCCAAATACATGGTACAAAAAATAACTACAACTTTATTAATACAATTGTCGTGCAAAATACGACAACACATACTGTGAGTTTAAATACAAATATTGTCTTCTAGACAATATCCACACCCAGATAAAGTCCTCATTACAATTATTGACACACTATTTTACAAAATAGTGAGGGACGCTAAACAATCTGTCTAGAACCATCATTCCACACCCCATTACTTCCCGCTATGTTCTCGCTTCCTGAGAAGAAAAATGGAACAAAAAGGAAAAGGGTGAGCTCAACTAGCCTAGTAAAGAATATTATGACTAAGATAATATACAACAAATTATCCTTAGTCTTCAACAGGGAAAAAATTTGATAGAATACAATAGACAACAAGTTTTAGATCAACAACTGCAGTGGAAACAACAATTCATTAGAAGAGTTAAGTAGAGAATGAAATCTACTATCATCAATGAATTTAAAAGTCCATCATCAATATTTTATCCCTGTAACATCAATCAATATACATCTTGCATCAAATATTCATCTTTGCACTACGGGCCAAAGATATTCATTTGTATCACTAGTTGGTCATGTTCATCTCAACACCTGTTCATCTTTGCACTACGGGCCAAAGATATTCATCAGGTAATCATTCATCTTTGCACTACAAGCCAAAGATATTCATCAAGTATCACCATTAAGGACTGAGGATGATGAAAAATATTTTAGAGAACGAATCCAGTGAGACAGAAGGACAAATATTAGGAATTCGTATTTCGGTTTATCCAAATTCAATAATACTCCATAATAACCAAGTGTGAATTAGAATAAAGATCAAAACATGGATACAATCAAGGACAGTAACCATAAAAGACATCTAGGACGAAAAAGAGAAAATTCCATTTTTCAGTGAATAGCGCCGTCTTTGTGAATAGTGCTGTATACGTGAATAGTGCCGTAGACTTAAATAGTAACCCCGACACAAAAGTTTCAAATTTGATTAAAAAGTTCAAACCAATATTTCGGCATAATGATATTGAAGAACATAATATCATTTAAGAAGAAAATAACATCCCTTACCTCAAAGAATCAAGACTGCCGGAATGAAAGGTCAAGTGATGTTGAATAAAACTTAGATCGAAGCAAAGAACTCTCAAAGTATCTAAATACTCACAAAATATGCTCGATAATATAGAGAGAGAGAAAAAGAGAGAAAGCTTATGTTTCTGAAGTGATTTTCAATTCTAACATAGCCCTCTATTTATAGGAAAATGTTAGCCCGTCGAAGCAGACTTGACCTGCTACCTGATGGCTTTACCTGCTACTATTGCCACCCACCACATTTGAAATAAAATTTAGCATATTTCTTCACCAACCATAAGTGGGGCCTACTCAATTCTAGAATTTTCTACCAAAATCAATTATAAACCTAATTTCTGAATCAGTCACCTCTTAAAATTCATAACAAATCATTCGTTCATTTTTAATGGTTCAAAATTTGTGGACATATACTCAACTTATATATGTATAACATATCCAAAAATCACAAAGATCCAACAGTCGGATTAAAAATTATAACTCACGCAATATATCGTAAAAATACTGATTTAATTTTTAATACCTCCATTCCGACAAAAATACTGATAAAACACCTCAACATTAAATCATTCAATTATAACCACATAAAAGAAATAAATCCATCATTTATATCCACATCAAATAAATATTTCCTTATCATATAAATCAATAATTAATTATTCACAAATAATATTACAGAATCACAATTATGACAACCAAGTCGTTCCCAAGAAAGAGGGGGCTTTCCAATAAGGATTTCTCCTTACTGGCGCGCAATTAGGTGACCAAACCTCTCCTTAGACAGAACTTTCTAGACATTGCCAATAATGTTATCGAATAATATTATTCAAATAATATGAATTATTAATCGATAATGGGAAATCTTTGTGCGATGACAATTATTGAAACAACAATAATATAAAATATCAATATGACAATTATTGAATCAATAAAATAAAATATTAAAAAGTAATTCTTGTAACAATTATTGAGTAGTGCCCTTTACGTAAGAATCAATAATTCAAAAATACTATGCAATACGATTGTCTTCTATCGCGCAATCACGTAGACATCGTATTTTAACCATTAGGTTATTCCAACGGTGTTCACGGTAATAACTACGCTGAGTTATTTATAAAAACTCAAACTTGTCGTTTTCTTCATCCGACAGTTATTCTGTTACAAATGGTTGCGCCATCGTACGAATATTCTCCGACAACAAGAATATTCCACGACCAAACGAATATTCCCCGACAAAAAATGAATATTTTATAACCACTTGCTTATTTTGTAAAATTTGCACATTTCACCCATAACCAAAATATTATATCAAATTAACTCATTATTATCTTGAGAAAATTTAATTTTTATTCATAATAAGATGGGGTCTTATAATATTAATAAACAATTAAATACCTTTGAAGACTATTTAATTGTGGACTATTAAAACATAAATAATTAGAAAGATATAAAGAGATAATTTTAATTATGAATCAAAGTAAATATCAAAGTATTGTGCACTAATAAGGTATGAATGGTAATTAAGGAAATTACTTAAGGAAACGAATGAAGTAAGAATACCTTACAATATAAGAAGGTGTGAAACCTTAAACGAACATTTAAAATAATAAAAGATTATCTTATAAAATAAATGCGATAGATTGAAGGAGATGATAATTAGAGAAATAATTAATAAAACAAATTATTTTGTGAAGTCTTAGCTACCTAAGGCTAGTTGTTAGATCGATTAATATTTATATATATGGGTTGATAGAGATTAACCGTTACGATAACAATAGGTTATTCAAAGGATAAGAAGTCAAGGTTGGAAATAGTCAACGACTCAGGCAAGTATTCGAACCTTACTCTTTATTGAGCAAGTACCTAAACTTGTACTCTTATTAATCATATAAGTAAATAATTGCTAGAATGATTCTTATGCTATATAAGTTATTATTCATATTCTGAAAACTTGATTTAAATCACAATTATATTCTTGGAATCATGTTGCAAAGTTTGAACTTATAAATTGTTCCTAAATGCATTGTAAAAGTTGCCTACGTCATTTGATTCGGCTAGGCTAATATCATGTGTTAAAAAGCGAATCCAAACCAATTTCTTTGGTGCAGAATCTTATAAATCTACTAAGATGAACAATCCTCATTGAAGAAGAAATTATATAACTGTTGGTGTGACACCCCAAAATTAGGGTACTTCATTCCCACAGGATTTGGTGTTCATTATCCAAACATTCATTTCTAACTACCAACATTCAATAAAATTTAAACAATAAATCTTCCCATTAAAGGTTTACATAATTAAATCCAATAAAATCCCAGGTCATCTAATCCTTAACATTCATCAAATGGGGAAAATTAAATAATTACATCACATAATTAAAACTAAGTCTGAAGACATAAATCTCAACAAATTAACAAGACTTCAACACTTGTTCATCTTGCCTTTCCCTTTACTAGTGGTTGGTTCATCAACCTTCTTAACTTTAGCTGCAATGGTTATATATATGCAAGAGTGAGCAAAACAAATGCTCACTTGAAAGAACATAATAACTGGAAATGAATAAACTCAATTCAACCGAATAACACATCTTAATATCGATAATCAAAAACTGATACTGGAAATTATCTGAGGGTCACAAGACCAAGAACTATGTCCAAGGTTATAAGTATTTCTTCCAACTTAAACCTAAACATACATTAGACTGTAGGGATTCCCCGTACTTAGGGTGATCAGCCCTTCATACCATGTATCGTGCACAAACATCTAAACGCTTTCGCGTAAATAATCCCCTATAATAGGGTTGTTCGTCTCAGTTTTAATATACGAGTCCGCACCAAAGTAAGTTTGGTAAGTGTAAGACCTCAACTTTTATGAATAAAGAATAATTTTCTCGAAATATATTTTTGAATATTATGGTGTGGATTTGATATAATGTTATAGTTGTGGGTAATATTTATAAATTTTGTAAAGTAAGCAAGTTGTTATAAAATATTTGATTTGTGAGACCCCAGATTTTATGAATAAAGATTTAAAATTCTCAAAATATTTTTTTTGAATATTATGGTGTGGATTTGATATAATGTT
The DNA here is from genome assembly GCA_020205605.1 of Panax ginseng. Lineage (NCBI taxonomy): Eukaryota > Viridiplantae > Streptophyta > Magnoliopsida > Apiales > Araliaceae > Panax > Panax ginseng. The sequence goes on along the minus strand of CM035134.1, from coordinate 25,724,885 downwards.
ATAGTTGTGGGTAATATTTATAAATTTTGCAAAGTATGCAAGTTGTTATAAAATATTCGATTGGTCGGGGAATATTCGTTTTAACAAGAAATATTCGTACGACGGCACAATCATTTGCAAACCCCACAACGGAAGTATTGTCGTAGTAAGAAAATGACAGAATTATCTTTTTATAAAATAACGGCGAAAGTGTTACCGTTAAAACTATTGAACTACCCGGTAGTAAAAGTACAGTAATACGCGTGGTTATATAGTAGCGCACGGTATTGATTATTGATGCTTACGTGAGAAGTCACTCAGTTATAATCAATTATTGCTACAGTAATTGCTGCCTCATATCTCTCATATTATTTATTCGATTATTGTCACGGTATCATCTGCATAATATTTTATATATTATTAAATCAATAATTGAGACGACAAAGTTATTCATATTATTAAATTTCAATATTTACAATGTCTAGAAGTTTTGTCAAGGAGAGGTTTGGTCATCTAATTGCGCGCCAATAAGGAGAAATCCTTATCGAAAAGCCCCCTCTTTCCTGAGAACGACCTGGTTGTTAAATATTGTGAGTTATAATATTAATGATGAATAAGTTTGTGTTGATTAAAGATGAAATCGATAGTTCCATTGTGTTGGTATTATTAGTGTTAGTGAAAATCGATATTTATTTCGATAATAATTGATGTCTGGAGGTTATATTGACCAATCGGGTAATTAACCGGATAAGTGAGCAATTGATTGCTATTAATTCACATGATTATAACTATTTGTTCACATGTGTGTACTATTGATTCACATTCATTTACTATTAGGAGAGTTGGTGCAAGATTGATAATACTTGCATGACTAAGTTAAAATGGAGGTATAGTTGAAGGTACTATACTGTAATTGTTTTTTTTCACATGTCTAGAACTATTGATTCACATGATTTACTATTAGGGGAGGTGATGCAAGTTTGATAATACTTGCAGGACTAAATTAAAAATAAAGGAAAAGATGAAGGTATTATACTATAATATTCTGAGCCCCAAAATGTGCAATTATTGAAACTATATTTTCCTATAAATAGAAGCTCATTCTTCCTTTATTTCTCACCAATTCACTAAAGCTGTAGAACAATTATTATAGAGAGAAATTATAGAGAGAAAGAAGAAGAAAAGTCTGCTACCTCTCTACTCTAGTATCCAGTTTCTTTCTAAGGTAAGGGGTATTATTTCTTTCGTATTCATGAAGAGAGCTTCTGTTATTCCATTCTTTATTATTATGTTAGAATAACCTGTCTATGCAAAGTACCGCATACATGGTAAAATTCTTCTGTTATTCCATTCTTTATTATTCTGTTAGAATATCCTATGTGTGCGGATTACACTAGACTTGGTTCCATTCTTTATTATTCTGTTGGAATAACCTGTCTGTGCTGTCTATCGCATGCATGGTGAATTCTTTGTTATTTCATTTTTTTTATTATTCTGTTGGAATATCCTATCTGTGTGGTTTATGCATGACCTGGTTCCATTCTTTATTACTCTGTTGGAATATCCTGTCTGTGCAATTTACGCATGACCTGGTTCCATTCTTTATTATTACATTGAGAATAACTCACATCATCTTGTCTATCTATCATGCATGGTGAATTCTTACATTATTCCATTCTTTATTATTCATTTGGAATAACTTTTGTCTATGTGGATTACCGCATGCATGGTGAATGATCCTTTGTATTCATATGAATAGTATTTTCATTCAAAAGGGGTTTCTGCCAGGGGTAGTTTTGTAATTTTTCTGACCCTCAAAAATTCTGGAAAAATTTGTAATGATAATTTGATGAGTTTTCTAGATTGTGTCCAAAAATGGCGATTTTTGGATGTATAGATTAAGAGTTATGGATTTTATGGGAAAAGACTATTTTAAAAGTAAATCCTTATAACTCTTTGTGGTTAACTCCAAAATTGGTGAAATTTTTATTGGGAGTACATGTATATAACAGGAGTATACCCTGTAAATTTCGGAATTTTTGGACAAAAGCACAATTTATGATAAATGTCTAAATATTCGGCAGTTTTGGCCATACGAGAAATAGTAAATGAATTTTAAAAATTCCGAGAAAAATATATGTTCAATATGGGACTATATTCTGCTAAATCTCAGAAAAGAAATATTTTTGGGACTGATTTAGTATTTTTCATGAAAATGAACTAGTTATGAGTAAATGAATTAAATATGTTATGTGAAGTAAAAAAATTGAAAAATAGGATTTTATGGCTTGGGAATCCTATATAAGGTATATGCAGATTTTTGATGAGTGATTTGATCATTGGTGATGAAATCTTATGAGTATGGCATTTTTAAATGATTAAATACATTATTTGGTAAAGTGTAAACAATTGAATTAAATTGTTTATAAGTTTAAGAAGTGATTAAAATATTTTTATAATATTAACAATATTAGATTATGAGTTATTTAAGTGATGGATAATATTTGGATAAATTTAAAGTCTTTAATATTTATCTTTGTTTTCATTTGATTAATGCTTATATTATTGTCATCATCCTCATGCTTATATTGTGATAAAAGTCATCTTTGGCTTACGTGCAGAGATGGACTTGGTATGATTATGACCAGGGATTATTCGGTATAATCATGACCGTAATGTAACGAATGATGTTGTAAAAGTCCTCATTGGCCTGTAGTTCTTTGGTGGACAGTTGTTGGTATGATTATGACTAGGGATTATTCGGTATAATCATGAACATTGATGATTACATGAATATCCTTGGTCGTGGTGCAAGGATGATGTGATTTATTTATTAAGCTGAGTCTCAGCGATAAAGTTGATGAAAATCTTTTTAAATCATAGAAGATAGTAGATTTTATGCTCTACTTGACTCTTCTAATGGATTTCTTATTCCGCTACAGTTAAACTTGATGTCTATTATATTTTATCAGTTTAACATTGTTAAAGACTAATGATAATTTATTCTACATTATCTTAGTCATAATATTTCTTACTGGGCTAGTTGAGCTCACCCTTTCTTTCATTGTTCTCTTCAGGAAATGAGAACGTAGTCGGGACTAGTCGGGGAACGGAGTGACGGTCCAGATGATAGCATTAGTAGTCTTCACAATTCTGTTAAATAGTGTTATAATAGATGTAATGAGGACTCCATTGAGTGTGGATATTGTCTAGATGACAATATTCTTATTAAAACTCTTAGATTATGTTTTGTCGTATTTTACACGACTGTTGTATAATTAAGTTGTATTTGAATTTTGTACCATGTATTTGGCGACTCAAGATAGGTGATGTATACCTATTTTGGGGGCGTCACAGTTGGTATCAAAGCTTAGGGATATGATCCATGGCTGAGATGTGAGACAAGAACTAGGAGGGAGAGACGGGGAATTCCTTTGCTAGTATGACCTACCTAAGTTTATTTGGTATTTAATTGGTTGGTCAGAGTAGAGGGATAATATGTGATATGTCAATTAACCCTTTATTTTGTGACAGTGTTTGAAAATGGCATCTGAAAATGTTGAGATAAGCAATGGAGCAAAATAATATGACCGTATCGCAATACGAGGCTAAGTTTGTGGAGTTATCCCGATTTGTATCCCATTTGGTCGATAATGAGGAGTGAATGACGCGAATGTTTCTAAGAGGTTTGAAACCCGATATACGTCAATACCTCATTTCTCATAAACTTTGTTTATATTCAGATGTTGTGAATAGGGCTCAGTTATTAGAGCGCGATAATGAGTTAGCACAACCAAAAGGTAACGACCAACAACACGATAATAATCGTATCGGTGGCAACGGCCATTGGAACAATAATGACCATCATGGGGGAAATTATCATGCCAAGAATGGTAACCACTTCGGTGGTAATCATGGCCAAGATAATAGAATTGGAAATTTCAAGAAGAGAAGGTCATTTAGCTCGATTTTGTCGTATAGTGAAGTCAAGTCCAGCTGGGACGGTGGCACCAAAGGCGGATACGGACAAAACAAAGTCGGTGGTTTCAGGAAGAGCGTTTTTCGTGACTTCAAAAAAGCTTAGTAACCCGAACGAAGTTAGCACGGGTTAGTTAATTATAAATTTTTGCAAATTTTATACCTTATTAGATACCGGTTCTACCCATTCTTTTATCTCTCTTGCTTGCGTTCAACGTTTAAATTTGATCCGGAGAAGTTAGACTTTGACTTATCTGTTGAAACTCCGTTAGGAGAAACATTCATTACATGTGTTATCCAAGTCTTGGATGAGAGTCACAGTTTTGAATGATATTTCTATTGTTAATAAATTTCCTGACATATTCTTGAAGACTTCTTAGCCTACCCCAGAACGTGAAATCGAATTTTGTATTGACCCCAGTATAAAACCCATTTCTTCAACCCTTAAATATTTCTTCACCCAAAACGAACGTATAATGCGCCAAAGACGATGGCTCAAGCTGTTGAAGGTTACGACCATTCAATATCATCGTGGAAGAGCGAACGTGGTAGCTGACGCGTTGAGTAGAAGATCGTATGCGTTTATGAGTGCGATGTTGTTAACACAAACACCCATTTCGTATAACTTACAAATGATGAAGATAGAGTTAAATACTCTAGGGACCCATGTGAAGATAACGAATATACGAGTAGAATCGACTTTAATCGATAAAGTTAAAGTGGCTCAAGCTACACACTCGAATCTGATGAATGTGAAGAAGAAGGTTTAAGAAGGCGTTATCTCAACCCTCGATTTAGTTGGCCCATTTGAAATCCTCGATGGAGTAGGAACTGTGGCCTATAGACTCGTTTTACCGCTAAGTATGTCGTGTGTTCATAATGTTTTTCATGTATCGATGTTACGTAAATATGTAGACGACCCGAACCACATTATTAAATTAAAACTAGACGAGATAGTAGAAGATTTAACGTATGAGGAGATACGTGTTAAAATCTTTGATAAGAATGATCGTATTCAACACTCAAAGGTTATACCTCAAGAGTTAGAATCTGAAATGAAGTCAATGTATCCTCAACTCTTCAGCATACAAGGTATATACATAAATTTCGAGGGCAAAATTTCATAAGGAGGGGAGATTGTGAGACCCCAAATTTTATGAATAAAGATTTAAAATTCTCAAAATATTTTTTTGAATATTATGGTGTGGATTTGATATAATGTTATAGTTGTGGGTAATATTTTTAAATTTTGTAAAGTATGCAAGTTGTTATAAAATATTCGATTGGTCGGGGAATATTCGTTTTAACAGGGAATATTCGTACGACAGCACAATCATTTGTGGACGCCACAACGGAAGTATTATTGTAGTAAGAAAACGATAGAATTATCTTTTTATAAAATAACGACGAAAGTGTTATCGTAAAAACTGTTGAACTACCCGGTAGTAAAAGTACAGTAATACGCGTGGTTGTATAGTAGCGCACGGTATTGATTATTGATGCTTACGTGAGAAGTCACTCAGTTAATCAATTATTGCTACAGTAATTGCTGCCTCATATCTCTCATATTATTTATTCGATTATTGTCACGGTATCATCTGCATAATATTTTATATATTATTAAATCAATAATTGAGACGACAAAGTTATTCATATTATTAAATTTCAATATTTACAATGTCTAGAAGTTTTGTCAAGGAGAGGTTTGGTCATCTAATCATTGCGCCAATAAGGAGAAATCCTTATCGAAAAGCCCCTCTTTCTCGAGAACGAATTTGGTTGTTAAATATTGTGAGTTATAATATTAATGATGAATAAGTTTGTGTTGATTAAAGATGAAATCGATAGTTCCATTGTGTTGGTATTATTAGTGTTAGTGAAAATCGATATTTATTTCGATAATAATTGATGTCGGAGGTTATATTGACCAATGGTAATTAACCAGGATAAGTGAGCAATTGATTGCTATTAATTCACATGATTATAACTATTTGTTCACATGTGTGTACTATTGATTCACATTCATTTACTATTAGGAGAGTTGGTGCAAGATTGATAATACTTGCATGACTAAGTTAAAATGGAGGTATAGTTGAAGGTACTATACTGTAATTGTTTTTTTTCACATGTCTAGAACTATTGATTCACATGATTTACTATTAGGGGAGGTGGTGCAAGTTTGATAATACTTGCAGGACTAAATTAAAAATAAAGGAAAAGATGAAGGTATTATACTGTAATATTCTGAGCCCCAAAACGTGCAATTATCGAAACTATATTTTTCTATAAATAGAAGCTCATTCTTCCTTCATTTCTCACTAATTCACTAAAGTTGTAGAGCAATTATTATCGAGAGAAATTATAGAGAGAAATCTTGAGCAATTAGTATGTGAGCAATTACAGAAAAGACCAAGGTCAATTCCAGAACACATACCACCCCAACAACCATAATCATCCAAACTTTAGTTGGTCAAATAACCAAGGACAACAACAACATCAGTTTTCAAATAGAACCAAGTTTCAACCACAGTCATCTCAGCCACAGTTTGCACAAAAACCACCGTTTCCACCGGGATTTTCTCAACAACAATAATACCACGCTCCACCTGCACCACAGCTAGAGAAGAAATCATAGATGGAGGAGATGATGTTGAAATACATGGCAAACACTGAAGTCATGATCAAAATCAAGCGGTGGCTATCAAGAATGGAGACGCAGCAGATGGGGGGATGGCGAGCATGCTTAATAATAGGCCCTGTGGTGCATTGCCAAGTAACACAGAGACAAATCCTAGAAGAGACGGGAAGGAGCAGTGTCAAGCAATCACATTGAGATCTGGGAAAGACTTGACAGACATCAGTAAGTCATGCGCTCCCTGCAGCGTGAGAGTTATAAAAGGGGACATCGCGCGGTCATGATGAGGTAAGAAACAGATTGGATGGTGATGAAGAAAAGTTGAAAAAATCGAGGTTCAAAAGAAGAAGAAGAATAAGGTGAGTTAAGAGAAGGTCAAGAGTCCAAGACAACCAATGCACCCTCAAGTACCATATCTGCAGAGGTTAGTTAAGAAGAAGGAAGACAAACAGTTTAGTAAGTTTCTGGAGGTGTTCAAAAAGCTGCAGATCAACATACCATTCGCCGAGGCATTGGAACAAATGCCAAGCTACGGAAAGTTCATGAAAGGTATATTGTCAAGGAAGAGGAGATTAGACGAGTTTGAAATGGTAGCCTTGACAGAGGAATGCAGTGCAGTGCTCCAACAGAAATTACCTCCAAAGTCGAAAGTTTAAGGCGACTTCACAATTAAATGCACCATTGGGAAGATGAACTTTAGGAAGTGTTTATGTGATCTGGGGGCAAGTATAAATTTGATGTCGTTTTCAGTGTTCAATCAGTTGGGATTGCCGACTCTAAGACCGACGAACATATCACTACAGCTAGCTGACAGATCCATTACATATCCACAGGGAATTGTTGAAGATGTGTTGGTAAAGGTGGACAAGTTCATTTTTCTGGCTGACTTCATCATTCTAGACTATGAAGAGGACAAAAGTATACCAATCATACTAGGGAGACCATTCTTAGCCACGGGCAAGACTTTGATAGATGTGCAGAAAGGGGAGCTCACTATGCGCGTTCAGGATCAGGAGGTCACATTTAATGTCTTTAAGGCGATAAAGTTCCCATCGGATGAAGAAGTATGCTTCTTGGTTAACTTGGTGGATTGGGGTCCAAAGAATGAAGTATAGAAACCAGAAAATTATGGACCGTTGAACTATGTAACGGGCAAAAGTTCAGAGTCGAATGTAGAACCGTTGATGAAAGCTGAAGTCATTAAATTTCGGTGTGCAATGGACAGTAAGAAAGGCGCCTCAATTCTTGATGTGACGTGAGATTCAGAGACAGTCAAGCTAATTAACTATAACTTAGCGCTGGATGGGAGGCAACCCATCATTCCTATCTCCATTAACTTTTAGTTGTTCATTTTGGGATTATTTTAGTTAGTTCTATTAAATTTAATTTTGCTAGGATATTGGACTTTCATGTTTAAGTATGTAGCAAGAATTGCTTTACGAATATTTGCAAGATGATTAGCATTATACTGTCGCTAGTTCATGTTTTAACAATGAGCATTAATGTCTATGCAGGAACAATCACTGGAAAGCTTTACTAAGAGACAGAGAAAAATTGAACTTGACCATTGCAGACATGAGGTTCAGGTACGCATGCAGGCCTATGTAGCACAAACTCATGGCCGTGGCGTCAACCCACCTGTAATGCATATGTATTCTACGCAAGTCTCACGCCACAAGACCCAAATTTCAAGACACATATTATGCATGTCATGCATGCAAAGACCGAATCAAATCAAATCTGAATGTTTTTAAAAAAAGAGTTTGGTACCCTTTGGACTCTCATTTGCGATAATAACAGAAGCGAAACTCTCTCTCTCTCTACATAACTCACGTCTCTATCTCTCTATCAGTTGAAGATTGAAGCCATATATCTCTCCATCAAATCCCCACAACTTTCTCCACGTTCAAAGCTCAACCACCTCTCATTCTCTCTATAAAGCTAGGGTTCCTACTAGGGTTGGCACATCCAAGCGAGGTTAACAATTCTCAAATTTTCATTCTCTCTCAATGAGTCCATCTGCACTTTCAATCAACTATTTGCAAATGGGTCCGAAGAGAGCATGACCATCTTCATCTTCCTCATCCTCCTCCGACAGCCACGAGGAGGACATTGTCGACCACACCAAATTCTTGTGTCTAAAAGCCCAACAGGAGTACTACCGTATTGTAGCTAAGACATTTATCAAGGAAAGAGGATTCGAGACAGAAGGCCGGGACAGATGACTCTCCGCCATGATTCAGGAACGAGGCTGGGGTGGACTGACTGCATCTCTCATGCCCATTCCGATGAGCATAGTCCGAGAGTTCTATGCCAATGCCAAAGTCACCATGAACGATACCTCGATGGTTTGTGGTATCGAGGTAGACTCTGAGACCTCGCCATCCAAAGCGTCTTTGAGAATCACCACAAGACCACCAACAGGGGCCGCCAATTGGATCGCAGGGGTACATCTGGAAACGGACTTGGAGCTTGTTATCGCTGAGTTGTGCGTGCCAGGCACGAAGTGGACTTATAAAGTTGGCACGACCCAGCCTTGAATATTTCCAGCAGCCGCACTGAATCGATACGCCAAGGTGTGGAATCTGTTCATTTGTGCCAAGTTATTGCCTTCATCGCATCAGTAAGAGATCATGGGAGAAAGGGATATAATACTGTGGGGTATAATTACTGGCGAGTACATTGATGTGGGGTATTTGATTCATCAAAACATTGTGAAGTATCTGAAGGAACTACCACTGGGAGCATTCCACATGCTTCAGTGGTAGCCATGTTATGTACGCGTCAGGGGTGCAATTGGGGCAACGAACAAATACAATATCCAAGTCAGTACATCACCCACGCCACCATTGAAAAATTTGAAGACTGGGCAGGTGGTGAACCACACCCGCGCGGACGAGGATTCAATTTAAGGCCCACCTTCTCCGATCCACCCCAGCTGCCCCCTCAGCCTGATGAGGCAGGCCCATCCACCCGAGAACACCCGGTTCTTAGCGATCGACAGCTTTGAAGGTTGGAGCGCAAAGTCGACGCCATGTATGACAATTTTGGGACGTTTTCTATGGGACTCACTCGGGCCTTGGCGCCTTCACGCAACAAGGAACAATGCTAGAGTGGCCACAGTTTGGCACTGCAGTGCCATATCCACCAACAGATTCACCACCCGAGGAGGGTGGTCAAGTCGATCATTAGGGGAGTTTTTCTGTACCCTTTACCTTCATTCAATGGGAAAATTGAATATTTTAAGTTTGGGGGTATTGGGGAGTATAGCATAGTAGTTTAGTTTTATTTAATTTTGCATGTTTATGTGTTTAGTTAAATTTCTTGTAGATAATTTTTATTTTTTATTCATTGTTGATTGTGTTAGTATGTTTTAGTGCATGTCTCACATATATTTTTGCTTAATAGAAATTCTTGCCTAACCAATGATGATAGTGAATTGTGAAGGATTTTAGAACATGTTGGATAACATGACTTAGATATAATGTTTTTACGATGAGATTCATGTATTCTTTGTTTAAATGCTTTCAGATGCACAAACGTGTTCACAATTACTTGTAGGTTTAAGAAGTGTGTGTTGCATTGCTTGATAGAACATGTAGTTTTAAAAGAGAAACATGTAGAAAGTGTTGTAGATCTGTATGAGCCATTGACATGCAAATTTTGGGAAAACATGGGTATCTTATGTATATAAAAAATCAAATAGCAATAACGTGGCTAGTCTTAATTCGGGCCCCTGCTACTTGAGTAAAATGCATGAGGGGATTGTCTCTACACCTAAGCGCCTAAGGTCTTTCATGGTCTAGGAGTCGTTGGTTGAAAGCTCGCTAAGGGGTAGCAGTGTGCCTAATGGATTGAGACATTGCACAGTCATGTGAAAAAAAAATAGCAATAAACACCGCGGAAAAATGCGTAAATCGCCCTCGTGTGTAGCAATAAAGCAATAAACCCATTGTTGAACCTTAGTTTGTGTTGATATATTGAAACAGTCTACATTACGTGAATATACATGAAACGTGCTTTATACTATAATTTTCTGTTTGGAGCAGTGTAGCATATGTATTCTTTGCTTAGATCAAGTTTTGGTGAACATCACACACACACAGCATCTCTATAGCATATATGAAATTATTTGAGTGTATGATGTTATGTTTATAGTTTGGTTTGAAATCATATTCTTGGATCTCGATGATTCACTGAGGTAATTTGGGCTGAAATTCTGTTATGGCAGGGATTATCTGAGACTAATTTGCATCATAGAGTAGTTGCATATTTTTATAGTTTCATTTTCATTATTCATTAGTATGCATTGCTTGAGGGCAAGCAACAGTTCAAGTTTGGGGGTATTTGATAAGTGGTATTTTTACCTACTTATTGAATACCAATTCATGTGAATTGTTCCCATCTCAAGAATATTTTATTGTGTTTTAGTTGCATTTCACGTTATTTTGCATTGTATTTACTTAAAACTCCTTTTGGTGAATAAGTGCAGGAATCGGCTTAATTTTGGTGGTATTAGAAGGCACGTGGCAAATAGATGCATGAAGGCGAGACAAAAACGAGGATGTGCATGGCATGGAGGTACAATGGAGTAAGAGATCAAGCATGAAAAGAACAAATAGCAGCAGTATGACAGAAGCCAACAAAAAACTAGAACCAGAACTTGCAAAGAAGTCATGGCAGATACTCTTGACTTGTGGAGCTGCGCGCGTAAAATACTTTCGGCAGACGATGATGACCTCATCGCAAGTTCTTGCAATTATGAAGAGAGACGCGCTACCGCATGAGAGGTCAATTTGGACAGGCGAGACGATTCAGTAAGTCTCGCGCCGCGCCGAGACAGACATAGCCTGAGAGAGGCGAGTGGGCACTTTTCGATCTTGATCTTTGTAATTTTGTTTTAATTTTAATTTTTAATTAAATGAATTGTAATTGGTTTTTAAATGATTCTGATTGGTGTCAGACGAGGACGAGATTATTTGAGCGTATTTTCATCATAGAAACTAGGGTTTACACCTTGGGAGAGATTCCAACGTAGAACGAAGCCTTAACGTCTACTTTTCTAATTCTTCTTGGGATTATCTACCATTGTGGATTTCTATTCTTATTTACTGGATTTCTATGAGGATTTAAACGTTGATCATTGATTTCTATTCAGCGATTGGGTTTGATTGTTCTATCTTTCTTATTTTAATTATTTGCTTATTGATCATGTTTAGCGTTGATCCCATAATGGCTTTTGGTTGACCATGAACTAAATTCCATTATGGGATTCTAATGATTTTAATATGTAGTTTGGTTGCACATTTAAATGCTAGGATTGTTTTGCATATCATATGGAATATCTGTCATGGTTGTTTTTACATGTATGAATGCTTGATCACCATTCGTCTCGATGACTTGTATGGAATTGACAATGAACATATAGGTATGGATTGTAATCATGATAGCATGCGAATATGGGGCTGTTGCATATGGCTTGCGTATTTTGTGAATCAGATAGACATATACTATTTCACCGTATGAGCTAAAATAAGGGCTTGAGCTTAAAATCAATATAATTGCAATTTCACATAGACATATAGTGATTTTGGTTGTATTGGTGATTACATAGAGTCTAACATCTGTAGATGCTGTGTAAGTAGGTTATAGTGCATTGAAAAATGGTTATAACTCTATTCGTGCTCTTGGCTATTTTCCTGTGAGATGTGAACACTTCTTGCATGATAGTGGCGATTAGATGAAATATTTAATGAAGTTAGGGTCCCATTATTTCCTGATTATATTTATTCCATTTATATTCTTAGTTTCAGTTGTTATTCACAATTAGTTTAATTCAACACTTTTAGTCATTAGTCTAGGCATATAAATTTGGTGAGTTAATTGATGCATGATAGTTTGAATTTAACAACTTTCTCTGTGGGATCGATACTCTACTTACTATGTATTACTTGTTGACCCGTGTATGCTTGCATGAGTTAGAGCTCTTTTATTAGAACTATAAAAGAGGCAACAACTATATTTTGCTAAATTCCAGAAAAAAAATATTTTTGGGACTGATTTGGTATTTTTCATGAAAATGAACTAGTTATGAGTAAATGAATTAAATATGTTATGTGAAGTAACAAAATTGGAAAATAGGATTTTATGGCTTGGGAATCCTATATAAGGTATATGCAGATTTTTGATGAGTGATTTGATCATTGGTGATGAAATCTTATGAGTATGGCATTTTTGAATGATTAAATGCATTATTTGGTAAAGTATAAATAATTAAATTAAATTGTTTATAAGTTTAAGAAGTGATTAAAATATTGTTATAATATTAACAATATTAGATTTTGAGTTATTTAAGTGATGGATAATATTTGGATAAATTTAAAGTCTTTAATATTTATCTTTGTTTTCGTTTGATTAATGCTTATATTATTGTCATCATCCTTATGCTTATATTGTGATGAAAGTCATCTTTGGCTTACGTGCAAAGATGGAATTGGTATGATTATGACCAGGGATTATTCAGTATAATCATGATCGTAATGTAACGAATGATGTGGTAAAAGTCCTCATTGGCCTGTAGTTCATTGGTGGACAGTTGTTGGTATGATTATGACCAGGGATTATTCGGTATAATCATGACTATTGATGATTATATGAATATCCTTGGCTGTGGTGCAAGGATGATGTGGTTTATTTATTAAGCTGAGTCTCAGCGATAAAGTTGATGAAAATATTTTTAAATCATACAAGATAGTAGATTTTATACTCTACTTGACTCTTCTAATGGATTGCTTATTCCGCTGCAGTTAAACTTGATGTCTATTGTATTTTATCAGTTTAACATTGTTGAAGACTAATGATAATTTATTCTGCATTATCTTAGTCATAATATTTCTTATTGGGCTAGTTGAGCTCACCATTTCTTTCACTGTTCTCTTCAGAAAATGAGAACGCAACCAGGACTAGTCGGGGAACGGAGTGACGGTCCAGATGATAACATTAGTAGTGCTCACTATTCTGTTAAATAGTGTGATAATAAATGTAATGAGGACTCCATTGAGTGTGGATATTGTCTAGATGACAATATTCTTATTAAAATCTTAGATTATGTTTTGTCGTATTTTACACGACCGTTGTATAATTAAGTTGTATTTGAATTTTGTACCATGTATTTGGCGACTCAAGATGGGTGATGTATACCTATTTTGGGGGCGTCAGACGATTGGTCAGGGAATATTCGTTTTAATAGGGAATATTCGTACGACGGTACAATCATTGGTGGACCCCACAACGGAAGTATTGTCGTAGTTAGAAAATGACAGAATTATCTTTTTATAAAAATAACGGCGAAAGTGTTACCGTTAAAACTGTTGAACTACCCGGTAGTAAAAAATGCGATGAATACGGCGTGGTTGCATAGTAGCACGGTATTTATTATTGATTCTTACGTGAGAAGTCACTTTCGGTTATACTCAATTATTGCTCTGATGAATTGTTGCATCATATCTCTCATATTATTGATTCAATTATTGTCACAAAGATCATCTGCATAATATATATTATTAAATCAATAATTGAGATGGCAAAGTTATTCATATTATTATTTGTAATATTGACAATGTCTAGAAGTTACATCAATGAGAGGTTTGGTCACCTAATTGCACGCCATGATAAGGAGAAATCCTTATCGGAAAGCCCCCTTTTTCCTGGGAACGACCTGGTTGTTAAATATTGTGAATTATAATATTAATAATGAATAAGTTCGTGTTGATTAAAGATGAAATTGATAGTTCCATTGTGTTGAAATTATTAGTGTTAGTGAAAATCGACATTTATTTCGATAATAATTAATGTCTGGAGGTTATATTGACCGATAATTAATGCTTAGAATAAATGAGCAATTAATTGCTATTAATTCACATGCTTATAACTATCTGTTCACATGTGTGTACTATTGATTCACATGATTTACTATTAGGGGAGTTGGTGCAAGATTGATAATACTTGCATGCCTAAATTAAAATGGAGGTATAGTTGAAGGTACTATACTGTAATTAGTTTTTTTCACATGATTATACTATTGAGTTGTGACAACCCGAATTTTTATAAGTTATTAAAATAGAAATTTAATAATTAAAATTCTTATTATTAGATGTTTTGAGTTTGAGTATGTATATATATATGTGTGCTATATATTTTGAAATATGTGATCTGGTGTGAAGAGATTTATATATATTCATATATTGGGAAAGTGAGGTTTAATAGTTAAGTTAACTATTGAAGAAATTAAATGAATTTGGTAATTATTTTAAATATTTATTGAATTAAATAAATATTTTAAATAATTTATTTATTGAGAAAAATAAATAATTTATGAAATTGTGGTATAATAATTTAGTTACGTGTGGATGATAATAAAGTTAAAGCAAAGGTAAATTTTATTCTTTGAAGATTTAATTTAATGAATTAATTAAATTAAATGAGTTGTTTAATATTAAAAAAATAAGTAAATTAAATAAAGAGATGTTTAAGTCTAATTTATTAATTAAATTAGATATATGATTATTTATTAATCATTAGAAGAATTATAATAAAAATTATAATTATTATTGTAAGTTATGTAAATTGGTTGCAGGTGTGACAAATAAAAACTATATAATATAATATTATTAAAATAATCTAGTATGGGGGAAATTGCGTGTAACCAAATGCAGCCTTATGGCTTTTGGTTTATTGTAACTGACACTTATTGTAACTAATGTACGTGAAAGAAAGGGGAGTCGGTTTATTTTACGTGTTCTTTTTCTAAGGTTAAGAACACAGAAGAGAGGGTTAGAGAAAGGGAGAGAATTCTTTGTAATTGAGAAGAAAAATTATGAGAATCAAAGAAGAGGAAGAAGATTAATCAACCTTCTCTAATCATCTAGCTAATTAAAGGTAAGTAATCTATTTTAAAGTTTTAAGTTCTTAGTTTTGTTTTCTATGTTCTCTGTAATTGAAGTTCTAGGGTTAATTGTTGAGAAATTAATTTTTATGTGTATTGGGATTACATAATCTGTATTATGTTGTCTATAGATGATTTGTTGAAGTATCGAATTCATGGAAACATGTTTGAAGGTGAAAAACTTGAGTTTTGGTTTTATATATATTACATGGTATGTTTTGGAGTCAAAATTGGTTTTGAATTCATACTCTAAACTGTAAATAGATAATGGAAGTTGTTAGTATGTTGAAAAACGAAAAGAACGAAAGTTAAACGAACCAATTTGGTTGAGAAACAAATTCGTAGCGAATGAATTCGCTAAATGTGTTTAAAACATGAAAATAGAGTATGAACATGTATTTTGAGTCAAATTTTAGGTTGGTTAATGTTTTTATAAATTGTTAGAATTCTAGTATGTTGTATTTCTATGAATTACAGATCTATAGAATCAAAAACGGACTAATTTGGATGTGTATAACTCAAGTTAAGAAGATTAGTAGGAGAAAAGGGGTCAAAAATCGCGAAGAACACGGTAGCTTTGGTCCGTTTACGCTAATCGGACTCGGTATCTTTGTGCCCTAAGTCATTTGGAAGCATTTTACAAGATCAGAAGGCGTCAAGTAGCTATATGCCCAAGGCTTAATTGGGCGCAGCTATGCCCAAAGTATGTCAAGTGTGAATGTTTTGACCTGTTTTAGTAAAATAGGCATAACGTTTTCATAAGAACTCCGATTGAGATGATTCAAGATGATCCGGAACGAGAAAGAATAGACCTACAACTTTTATTCTTTAAGTTTTTAAATTTGAGATAGAGAATAGTAGACAAAATGGTCATCTTTGTGACTGATGCGTATTCAGAGGCAATCCGAGGGCGTCGGACCTACACATACACAAATAAGTGATGTCGACGATAATAGATGTTGTTCTAAGTTATAGAACATGAATATTATGAAGTATAATGATGTTTAACATTAATAAATGATATATTAGATAAGTTGAATACGCATACTAAGCACACACAAGAGAGACAAATTGGGCATGTGGCGAATAAACGTCAAAACGCCGTGATAAGTGTTAATGAACGTAAAAATGTTTTAAATCAAATGAAATGAATATTATAAGATATTGAATAGGGTTAATATAAAACCAATAAGTAGTCCTAGCAAGACTTAAACACTTGAATGAACTTCAAATATGAAATACAGTAAGATATAAGTTGAAAGTTAACACAATCAATTTGAACATTGTGTATCTATGATAGGAAGGGTTATGAGGCGTAGAGTAAAGTTTACATTACAACTAATATGTGTTGCTATGTGACTAATAGTTAATGTGAATGATTATATAATTGTGTAGGGCACGTGAAGTACAGATATCTGTAAGCTGTTAAACTGTTATTGGTAAACAACGATCAAGGCAAGTCTTTCAGTTCCTATTTGTTATGTGAACTTGATAATTAATTGTTTTAAATCTTTATTTCAAAGAGAATGATGTGTTATATATGTTGAATGTATGAAACATTAAAGTCAATTTATGACTCTGTTGATTGAGTAATGAATGCTGATTGAGTAAGGAACTCAATCTTTAGACTTGTTATGTGAACTGCAGCATGTTTGTTATGTTAGTTTAATGTTTATGAGATGTATGATAAGCATGTTATTATGTGCTACGTGATGCATAAAAACTGTTAGATTTGATGGGCTGTCGAGCTCAACCTTGCAAATAACCATTTTTGCAGGTTAAGGATTGAAGGTAACACTATGTGCTACTTGAATGACGTGGATCAGAAATAATACACGAAGATTAATATTTTAGCTAAAGTTGTTATTTCTTTAAACCATGACTAAGATTAATGAGATGTACTAAATGTTTTATGATGTATAGTTTTATGTTGAGTTATAAAGTTAAAGTTTGAGTTATCTGATATGCAAAGGTTATCGAATTGAAATGTAAAATTTTATATAATAACTGTGACGAAGTGAATCATGGATTATATATGATTCAAAGACAGGTAGATGATAAAGGTTTTGATTCAGGGAATTAAAGTAAGAAGATAGAAAAGTTTAAATTATTCCACATTTTATAAAGTTTAACATTGAATAAGGATGTAAAATTAGAAGGTAGATGTGTTATTAACGACCGAAGTTGAGAATTATATTGTATGAATTTTGGGATCGTTACATGAGTCACATGAATGAACTATTAATTCACATGATTTACTATTAGGGAAGGTGGTGCAAGTTTGATAATACTTGCAGGACTAAATTAAAAATGAAGAAAAAGAGGGAGGTATTATATTGTAATATTTTGAGCCCCAAAATGTGCAATTATTGAAACTATATTTTCCTATAAATAGAAGCTCATTCTTCCTTCATTTTTCACCAATTCACTAAGTCCCACAAGAGCAATTATTATAGAGAGAAATTATAGAGAGAAAGAAGAAGAGAAGTCTGCTACCTCACTATTCCAGTATCCAGTTTCTTCTAAGGTAAGGGGTATTATTTCTTTCGTCTTCATGAAGAGAGTTATTTCTTTAAATACTCGTAAGGGTTGTTATACCATTCTTTATTATTTTGTTGGAATAACCTGTCTGTGCGGTATATCGCATGCATGGTTAATTCTTCTGTTATTCCATTCTTTATTATTACATTGGAATAACTTTATACGTGTAGTCTATCGCATGCACGGTGAATTCTTACATTATTCCATTCTTTATTATTCTATTAGAATAACATTATGCATGCGGTCTATCGCATACCGGTGAATTTTACATTATTCCATTCTTTATTATTACATTTGGAATAAGTCATCTATCTTTGTTATTCCATTCTTTATTATTCTGTTGGAATAACCTATATCATGTGATTCATCGCATGCATGGTGAATTCTTACATTATTCAATTCTTTATTATTACATTGGAATAACTTTTGTATATGCGATCTATCGCATGCACGGTGAATTCTTACATTATTCCATTCTTTATTATTTCATTGGAATAACTTTATGCATGCATGCGGTTTCTGCATGCACGTGAATGATCCTTCGTATTCATTCCTTATTAAATTATGGAAATGATCATGCTCAGGTGGATTCTTTTGCATGGCGGCGAAAATCCATTTGCAGATTTCATATATTCTATTATCTAGGTTGGTTAAAGTTTTGGCTTCTATACTCCATGAAATTAGTAAAATATCACGGATATTTTGCGTTTCATCTAGTATCTTTTCATGGAAATATTCTTCTGAGCATTATTGAATTTTACTCCACAAAGCAGTATCATGTTAACAATTTGGACGTTATTGATTTCTGGATAAATTAAATTATAAATCTTTAAAATTTATCCTTAAACTTGTTTTATTGAATTATTATGTCATTGTCATCATCCTCGTGCTTATATTGTGATGAAAGTTATCTTTCGCTTACGTGCATAGATGGACTTGGTATGATTATGACCAGGGATTATTCGGTATAATCATAACCGTAATGTGACGAATGATGTGGTGATAGTCCTCATTGGCCTGTAGTTCATTGATGGACAGTTGTTGGTATGATTATGACCAGGGATTATTCGGTATAATAATGACCATTGATGATTACATGAATATCCTTGGCCGTGGTACAAGGATTATTCGATTTTATTTATTTGTGAGTCTCGTGATAAAGTTGATGAAAAACTTTTAAATCATAGAAGATAGTAGATTTTATGTTCTACTTGACTCTTCTAATGGATTGCTTATTAAAAGATTGCGCGAGTTGTTGATCTAAAACTTGTTGTCTATTATATTCTATCGGTTGTTATATTGTTGAAGGCTAAGGATAATTTATTACGCATTATCTTTGTCATAATATTTCTTCTTGGGCTAGTTGAGCTCACCTTTCTTTTTCACTTTTCTTCTCTTGAAATGAGAATATTGTTGGGACGAGTCGGGAAGCGGATTACCGGTCCGGATGGTTGTTTCGAGTAGTCCTCACTATTCTATAAAATAGTGTGACAATAAATGTAATGAGGACTCCATTGAGTGTGGATATTGTACAGATGACAATATTCTTATTGAAACTCTTAGATTATGTTTTGTCGTATTTTTACATTGTTGTATAATTAAGTTGTTTTGAATTTTGTACCATGTATTTGGCGACTCAAGATGGGTGATGTATACCTATTTTGGGGCGCGCCACGATGAAGGATAAGCTTCCAGGGTAATTTATAGTTCAACGAACATCAACTAAGCATTAGTTGAATCAAAAGTGTAATAACAATTCAAGGATTCGATAACAACATAGTATGAAATAACCATGAGTCATAAGTGATTAAACATCACGCATAAAAATCATGCTTTATGAATAAACTGGAAAGCATCGAAAAGTAAAATAAACCTTGCTTGAACAACAATAATAAGATAAGGTTACATTCTTTTTCAATAATGAAAATTTTAGGAATTTTGTTCAATATAAGAATAGGATAACTTCTTCAATAAGATACAACTTGAACAACCATAATTGAAGTAAGTTAAGGAACTTACTCAATGCATCGATAAGGTTTGCATCATACAAAATATATAGGGTTCAAGAGCTTAATAAAAGATTAAGTAACTTACATAATTGTAAAAGTATAACATGATAGCGAAAAGTAAACCTTGCTGAATAATAAAGTAGCAAAGGTTAAGTAACTTGCATGAACATAATCAAGTGAGCACACATAAGAGTAGGATTAGGAAACTTGCTAAATTCTAAACAAGATAGGGTAAAGAAAACTTGCATAATCGTAAAAGTAGGGTTAGGGAACTTGCCTCGTGCGTAGGTTAAATAATCACTACTCACATTCACCATAAGTCCTACACATGCCGTATATATTGACAACACTCATTAGTTACACTAATATTAACTTCATGGGTTTAGTTCCCACTTTTTGTATATCTGGTTAACTTAGTTTAACTCGTTAACTTAGTTTAAGTTTTGCTTACTACCACAAATTACATATTACAAGACCAAAGTCTCGAATGAGCATTACATTCTAGCTCTTTTACAACTTATCAATGTCAACATATGAACGTTAACAAGCTGATATAACATCTTATTACATGTTCAACATGTTATAATACTCTTTAGGCTAGGTTAAACTAACACACAGTAGACTGCACACAACTAAAACAACATAGTCCATCTTTCCCCTATTGGTGAAGTGGGTTTTACTAATGAAAGGGCCTGTTGAGGTGGCATAATTATCTTTGGTAACACCCATCAGGTAGGTAAGGTACCCAACCTCGATTTGCAGATTCACTTAATTTGAACACAGCAGAAAGCCAATTTGGCCTACAAACTACTTTCTAACAACCAATTTCACACATATAAACTACATAAACTTCACAGAAACATAACTTAAGTTTTTCCAACTTGTTTTTAACTATATAAACATCAAAATTACAACCTTTAATTTTACTGTTTTTATTATTTCTTCACCTTTTAACATTCATATCAAAATTCATCATTGTGAATTCGTTTTTCAACCAAAAAAGTTAGTTTAACTCATAATATTTTCGTTTCTTCATGTATTTTCACAATCAACAAAAAATTACTAGTTTATTACATGAATTGAGCAACAATTTTAATATCACATAAGCCATATTCATATATATATATATATATATATATATATATATATATATATATATATATATATATATATATCATTGTCATTCAATTTCTTCACTTTTAAACATATTTCCATGAAATTGATTACTCTAAATCATGAATGAATGATATAAAACAGTTTATAATCATCTATTAACACATAACAAACTCATAATTTCGACAACAATCATTTACAGAGAACTTTTTAGAAAATAAACAAAACTTTAAAAAAAAATAAGAATTCTACCTTTGCTTTCTTGTTTAGATGATGAAGGCTACTTTGTTAATCCCCTCTTGGCTTCCAAACTTCCAACTTTTCTCTAAATTTCTCTAGATCTCTCACTTTTTTCTCTCTTTTCTCTCTTCTTTCTCTTCTCTATTTTCTTCTTTCTTTAGTATTAGGCTTAAACTAAAACTTAACGTAAAAAGAAAAACAGACGCTAACGTATAAAAACTGACATATAATAATAACTCTACTAAATATATATCAGTTATTTTTATTTTAAATTCAAAATTCATAGGGCCTTGTTTGGCAAACCACTTTTAAAATAAAGATTTGACATTCCTTAAGCCTTGTTTGGTAAAACCCATTTAAATTAATTATTTAACATTCATTAAGCCTTGTTTGGCAAAATTGAATTAAAACTCTTTTAATTTATTTTAATAACTCATTTATAATATATTTTATTATCACATTTTATTTAATTAAATTCCCATATTCAAACTTAGCTAATAACAACTTATTAAATCAATTTGCCACATAATCACATTACCACAAAATTATAATTTCCTTATAATTTTATTTAATAAATTAGTACATTACTTTCATTACTAAATTAAATTAAAACAACATTATAACAATTCATTTAATCCTTATCAATTCTCTAATTTAATTATTAAAGTAAATTAGAATGTCACCACATAATAATTAATTCATCACTCTTTTATTTTAATTAACTTCAAAATACCAAATTACCAATTATCAACTTAATTAACATATTACCGTAATTAAGTTAAATCCCAACAGCTCATGAATTATTTATTTAACTAATAAATAATCAAATTAAACAATAAACACATCAACTAAAATATTTATTTAATTCAATAAATATTTAAAATTACAATTAAAAATTTTGGATTGTTACAGTCGGGGAACCGACGTGCGCACAAGAAATATGTCTAAATATTATGCATAATGTTGGGTACTTTAGGCTGATCACCTGTTGTACTCGTCTATATTGGATTTTCAGTAAAATACTGTTAATTCTAGCAGGAGTTCTTAGTCCATAGTGACTTCTCAGTATTAAAATCTTTTCTGTGGGAAAATGTTTAAACCTTTGAATTCTTTTGATAATGCTTCAGTCTATAATGACTTTCGGTTTACGATTCAAAGGACAGATTTAAAATTATTGATATTTTCTTGTTTACAACATTATTCTTTAAACTCATGAATTACCATTCATTTTTATACTTTTGAGATTATTATTTTGATATTTATAACTGTTCACCCTTCTTGTTATATTACTTGCTGGAAAAATTTGTTGTTCATTCTTGTTTTCCTTAAACATTTCAGTTAAGGCAGAACAGTATGGACCCTCTGGCACGGATAAGGTCAAAGGCAAGGCTACGACGTAGCTTTGTTTTTCTGGCTAGAAGATTCATTATTATGTTGTGATGAGACTTGATTTAGTATTATATATTAAGTTATGTTTGAATTTAAGTTATGTATTAAGTAAGTCATGATTGCGAGACCTTGGGACGAGAATATTTATTTTATAACAATGTAAATTATTCTATTATTCCATTTTTTGAGATATTATTATGTTATTAGAGTTAGAACGTGAAGCACCAGATTCGAGGTACAGGTATCTGAATTTAGGGGCGTCACATGTGCCTTATATTTATATAGGTTGTTTGTTCTTTAAAATACAGCCATTGGAATATGGTTGTTGGAGTTTTTTTTTTAATTCATTGATTATTTTAATCTTTTTATATTATAGTCCACGGTATAGTCCATCCGCTAGAAGAATTGAAGAGTAAAGGACATCTGTTGATGTCATATGGACTAAATATAGTCTACAGGATAGTCCACCTGCTAGAGATGCTCTTAGACAATTTACTTTCTTGAAGTAGAGTTCTTGCAGTTTTTTGGAGAGTACGAATTTTACGTTCAACCACTCCATTTTGTTGTGGTGTTCTTGTTGCAAAAAACTCATGTGTAACGCCCTTCTCACTACAATATGGTATAAAATTCTTTCCAAACTCACCACCGTGTTCACTCCTTATATCGATTAGCTTGAGGTTGTGTTTTATTTCAAGATTCTTTATGAGCTTTTCAAATTCTACAAAAGCTTGATATTTAGTTTTCAAAAATAAAACTTTTGTAAACCTTGAAAAATAATCAACAATAACAAAAGCATAATAATTATTTCCTAAGCTAGCATATCTCTCGGGTCTAAATAAATTAAGATGCAATAATTGAAGAGGTAAGGATGTTGATACTTGATTTTTTCTTACAAAAGAATTTCTTACTTGTTTACCTAACTGACACGTATTGCATATACTTGTTTTTTCATATTTCAGCTTTGGTAAACCTTTAACAAGGTCCTTTACAACTAACTTATTAATCAACTCTATATGCACATGCCCTAACTTTCTATGCCATGTGATAGTTTGGTCTTGAACAGCAGATATCTTCATTTTGATTTTCAAAATTGATTGTATATATATTACATTCCCCGTTAGCTACTAAAGTAACATTATGTGAAGCATGAATAATAGCACGTTTATATTTATCAAAGATTACCTTATGACCACTATCCATAAGTTGACTTACACTAATTAAATTATATTTTAACCTTTCAACATGTTGGACATTATCAATACAAACCTCACCATTCCCAACTTTACCTTTATCAATGATTTTGCATGTGGTGTCATCTTCAAAAGTAATCATCCCTCCTTTATTTGAAATAACTAAGGTGAATTTTGTTCTATCACCTGTCATGTGTCAAGAACACTATAACATCCACTATCTAACACCCATTTATTTGATGGCACTTTAGCTTTTAAGCTAACCTATAAAACAAAGAAATAACTCATCGTTTTGGTACGCAAATCTTGTTTGGGTTCGGTTTTGTTAGTAGCAATTAATTCAATTTTCTTTACCCAAACTTGTTTTATTTTTATTTTATTGTAGTTTGTATCAAAATGTCCTTTTAGACCACAATTTTTACAAGTAACAAAAGGTGAGTAAGAAAGAGGCTTGTTTCTTGGTTTATTATTTATTACCCTTATTTTATTAGTAGTGCTTTTTGTGTTCTTAACAGGATTGTACCAAATTACTTGTTTATCTATATTTGACCTTTGAGCACCTAACATTATATTTAAATTTTATTCTCCTTGAAAAAAATATCAATATCCTTTTTTCACGAAATTATTTCTTCCTCATTGTTATTTTGCATGTTAACTATTTTTCCATCATTAAATGCATCAATACAAGTATCTCTAATTTTTAAATTTTCATTTTCTTTTTTATGAATACTATTTTCTTCATTTAATTTGTTTGCACAATTATAAAATTTTTTATTATAGTTATCTAAATAATTAATTTTTGCATTTAACTTGGACATTTCACTTGATGCACAATCTTTAACTATTTATTATTTTTGTTCAATTAAAGTTTTTACTTCTTTCATTAGATCGTTTATCCAATTTTTTAAGTGAGCATTTTTCTCTTTAATAAGAATATTTTCTTCTTTAAAACAAGATAATCAGAAATAATAATATCTCCAAGTTAAGTGTTTACCTCGGATAATTCTTGATTATTTAATCTGGTGAAGCACAGTTGAGCAGTCAGTTTCATGATCATATTTATCATCACTCCATGTCATAAATATTTTCCTTTTGTGTTGTTTCCTTTGTTCTTCTTTTTGAATTGGAAGCAATCTCTTTTGAAGTGACCAAACCTTCCACATTCAAAATAAGTTTCCTCTTGTAGTTTCTGCTTGAAGTCCTTCTTATTGTTCAACTTGTTCTTCTTTATAATTAGCTCTTTCAATTTTTGGGTCATCAATTCTATTTCTTCATCAGAGTCTTCATCATCACCTTCCATGTAACTTTTAGCTTGTAGTGATAAAGTCTTCCTTTTAGGTCATTCATCTTCTTCATCATACTATTTTAGTTGATTTTCAAATTCTTCAAGCTCTCCAAATAAAGTTAGAGTTTCCATGGTACTGATTGTTGTTGAGTCTTGAAGAGTTGTAACTTGTGGTGCAAACTGTTTGGGCGTAACTCTTAGCAGCCTTCTATTTATTTCCCTTTAATCAATTTTTCGACCGAGCATGCTTAGCGAGTCATTAGGGTGAGAAACCTTGCTTGAGCTTCCTTGATTGTTTTATTCTTCTCTAACTTTAAAAACTCATACTCTTACATCAGCATGGTTAGCTTGACTTCCTTCACCTTAGTAATTCCTTCATGGCTCATGATGATTGTATCCCAAATCTCTTTTGCAGTATTACATGCAGAGACCTTGTTAATTTCATCTTGAACCATACCACTTAACAGCGTGTTCATGTCTTTAGAGTCATAGGATACCATATAAGATTCATTTGTATCCATTTCCATGAGAGTCTTGGGTCTACCATCATCATGTCTCAGAATGACATGTTTATTTTCAACTACCCACCATTCCCATGGGTCCTTGTTGAGATGGATTTTCATTCTGAACTTTCAGAAGTTGAAGTTCTCACTCTCGAGCAAAAGAGGAGGCCTGCTTATGGACTGCCCTTCTTGAAAGTTGAGGTGTGCCATAAGATCTTCCCTTACGACCTACAAAGATCAATATTAGTAGAGCATTGCTTTAATACCAAATGTAATTCTATATATAAACACACCTAAGGGGTTAATAGGTGTCTAAGCAAAAAGAATAAACAATGAAAACTTTTTGATTTTTTCTACAACAAGTTTAAAATAGATAAGTATGTTTGTCTGCTTTGGTGTCTGCTTTATCTTATGTTCTTCGTCAGTTAATATCAGACAAGATACCATGTTTGTTTATGTGTCTGAATTAGTATATCTTCAAGCGAGCAGTTAAGCAATATATCCAGAAATAAAAATGCAGAGTAAGAAAAGACAAAATAGTAAATCACGCCAAGATTGTTACGTGGTTCCACCCCTATCCTTTAATCTAGTGGCCTAATCCACGTCCAATACTAATTAGTATTGGATACTATTTTTATTTAACTTTAATACTCTATTGATTACAAAGAAAAACTCTTTATTCAAAGAAGTTTTTGCTTAATGTTGGATACCACTGCTCCTTTACACCTATGCAACTTTCTCACCAATGAGACCTTTAAAGCTTCCTTTGAACAGCTAAATCCACTACTTGAACAATCAAGCTACACAAAGCTTGAATTCTAGGTTTGATAGGAAGAAAATTAATTACAAAGCAGCTATGACTATTCAACCAAAAGAAATTAATAACAAAACGCAAATTGATTGATGGAAGTATATATTTGAAAGCCCTTTAATATAAGAAAATATAAGACTTGAAAGCTTTTTCTACTGGACTGAGTATATCAAAATAAGAGCTATGTCTTTCAATAGCCGAGAAGGAAGAAATATATAGACAGAGTTTTAACAGATAGAAAGTTTTGTTAGAATGATTATCACAATTTCAGTTGGAACAAAACCCAATTTCAACATACATATATGAGTAATAGATATATGAGGTCTTTTTTCGAAGAGATTGTAAGACCCCAGTTTATTATAAATGAAATTAAATTTTCTCTATTTATTATTTTGAAATAGTAAGGGTTGATTTGATTAATGTGGTTAGTTATGGGTAAAATGCGCAAATATTTTAAATAAGCAAGTGGTTATAAAATATTCATTTTTGTTAGGGAATATTTGTTTGGTCGTGGAATATTCTTCTTTGCTTGGGAATATTCGATATTTACCAGTATGCCTACAATTATGTGTGGGCCCCATAACGGAAAGCAATTAGATGAAGAAAATGACAAGTATAAGTTGTTTATAAATAGCCACAGTAGTTGCTTCTGCTATTATCTTGTTGGAATATTCGATGGTTAAAACACAAGAGTATACAGTATTGCACCAATTATTGATTCTTATGTAAGAAGGCACTACTCAATAATTGTTCTGATGAATTCTTTATTCAATATTTTATTTTATTGATTCAATAATTGCTACGTTGATATTTTATATTATTGTTGTTTCAATAATTGTCATCGCACATGATATTTTCATTATCGGATCAATAATTCATATTATTTGAATAATATTATTAGATAACATTATTGGCAATGTCTAAAAAGTTACATCAGGAGAAGTTTGGTCACCTAATTACGCGCCAGTAAGGAGAAATCCTTATTGGAAAGCCCCCTCTTTCACAGGAGCGGCTTTGGTTGTCAATATTGTGATTACGTAATATTGTTTGTGAATAATTAATTATTAATTTATATGATAAGAAAAATATTCATTTTATGTGGATATAGATGGAGAAAATTTTAAAGTGACAATTGTTGAAATATTGATATTTTATCTTTTCTGATAAAACAATTCATTTAAATATATTATTATATTTTAATAATATAATAATGGTGATATTTTTACAATGAATGTGGGATATATGAATATATGAGGAGAAAGAGTATTTTTGTTGCAAAATTTGTTTAAAACATGTTAAACATGTACGTGGGCCCATTTTTGATTTGAAATTTGATTATAACTTTATAAAATCGCCTGGTTTTGTCATTAATTTCGATTACATTTGGAATTTGGAAAAACTTTCTTCTGCAAAGTTGTAGAGAATAAAATTTCCTATGGAAAAGACATAAGGTTCAAATTTTTCTGACAAAAAGGGCTATTTATTATGAATTATTGAAGTTCCGAAGTCTCGAAATAATTGATTTTTGGAAGTTTTAATTATTTTTAATATGAAAAACGTTTTTGTCATTAATTGTGGGTCTTGCATGTGATGTAAATTGCTGAATTGAAATCGAAGAAAGTGGGCGTAAGAAATTTGTGTATATATATTAATATTTTATTAAACTTTCTGCTTTGGTGTTCTAAGCATTTTCCTATAAATAAGGTGCTTAGGTTAGAATTAAAAATCACAGCAGAAACTAAAGTTTTCTCTCTCTATATTATCGAGCGTATTCTTGTGAGTATTTTGATACTTTGAGTGTTGCTATACGGTGCAAGTTCCTTCAGCGTTATATCTGATATTCTAGCCAGAAGTACTATTTTTTTCGAGGTAAGGGATGTTATTTTTTTTTAAAATGATATTATTTCTTCTAATATCATTATCTTGGGATTATTGGTAAGATTTTTCTTATGAAATTCTTGTCTTTTAGTGTCTAAGTTACTTATTCACGTGATACGGCACTATTCACTTAATACATGACTATTCACGGAAAAATTAAATTTTTATTTTTTGTCCAAAATATCTATTATGGATACTAGCTTTGATTGTATCCATGTTTTGATCATTCTTGAATTTTACTTCACTCTGATTTATTTATGAAGTATTTTTGAACTTGGATTGTTTGAAATACTTAATCATTAATATTTATTCTTTTGTTTCAATTGGATTCGTTTTCTTTAAAATATTTTCATCATCCTCAGTCCTTAATGATGATATTACCGAATATCTTTGGCTGTAGTGCAAAGATGAATGAATTTTGATGAATATCTTTGGCACTGTAGTTCAAAGATGAGCAGTGTTGAGATGAACATGATTGATCGATGAATATCTTTGCTTCCAGAGTGCAAAGATGAATATTTGATTCAAGATGTATATTGATTGATGTTCTGGAGGATAAAATATTGATGATGGACTTTTAAATTCATAGATTATAGTAGATTTCATTCTCTACGTAACTTCGTTTATGAATTATTATTTTCCATGCGAATATTGATCCGAAACTTGTTATTCTATTGTATTTTATCGATTTTTTCCTGTTGAAGACTAACGATAATTTGTTCTATATTATCTTAGTCATAATATTCTTCTTTGGGCTAGTTGAGCTCACCCTTTTCCTTTTTGTTCTATTTTTCTTCTCAGGAAGCAAGAATGTAGCGAGTTCTAGTCTGGGTGTGGAATGATGGTTCTAGAAAGTTATTTAGTAGTCCTCACCATTTTTGTAAAATAATGTACCAATAATTATAATGGTCCTATTTGGGTGTGAATATTGTCTAGATAGCAATATTTGTATTTAAACTCACAGTTTATATGTTGTATTAATAAAGTTGTAGTTGTTTCTGTACCATGTTATTGACGACTCAAAATGGGTGATGTATACCTATTTTGGGGGCATCACAGAGATTCTTTTCAAATATAAAGATATTCAAAAACTAAGTCTTTTGAAAAGAACTTAATTAAAGGAAACCAAATCAGCAAAGATATGGAATGAATATGATGATATAAACTTATTCAAAATATATTGTTCAGATCCCTTGATTTTAGAATAGAGAAACATTTGACTAGTTTTAATTTAAAACAAACTTTCCAACAACCAACTAAAGCCTTGGAATTAAAATACTTTGGCTAAAAAGGCTTGCAATAATTCTTAAGAACTGGGACCCTCTAAATAAACTATAATTCCCATATGAGCCTTTACGGAATTAACTCTAATTTCAACAACACTAAATATGATCCAACTAGCTCAAAAATCTACTCATACACATTAGCTCCATACAACACATATTGTAACGACCCCAAATTTCATACAATTCAATTACCGACTTTGGTCGTTAATAATACGTCTAACTTCTGATTTTACATCATTATTCGATGTTAAACTTAATAATATGCGGAATAATTTAAACTTTTCTATCTTCTTACTTTAATTCCCTGAATCAAAACCTTTATCATCTACATGTCTTTGAATCATATATAATCCATGATTCACTTCATCACAGTTATTATATAAAATTTTACATTTCAATTCGATAACCTTTGCATATCAGATAACTCAAACTTTAACTTTACAACTCAACACAAAATTATACATCATAAAATATTTAGTACATCTCATGAATCTTAATCATGGTTTAAAGAAATAACAACTTTAGCTAAAATATTAATCTTCGTGTATTATTTCTGATCCACGTCATTCAAGTAGCACATAGTGTTACCTTCAATCCTTAACCTGTAAAAATGGTTATTTGCAAGGTTGAGCTCGACGTGACTTAGCAAGAAGAAACGGTTTTCATGCATCACATAGCACATAATAACATGCTCAACATATAACATACATGTTGCAGTTCATATACCAAGTATAAAGATTGAGTTCCTTACTCAATCAGCATGCTTTAATCAATCAACGTAGTCATAAATTGACTTTAACATTTCATACTTTCAACATATAAATAACACATCATGCTCTTTGCAATAAAGATTTTAAACAGTTAATCATTAAGTTCACATAGCAAGTAGGAACTGAAAGACTTGCCTTGATCGTTGTTTACCAATAACAGTTTAACAGCTTACAGATATATGCACTTCACGTGCCCTACACAATTATATAATCATTCACATTAACTATTAGTTACATAAAAATGCATAGTAGTTATAATGTAAACTTTAATCTACATCCTATAACCCTTCCTATTAATCAATACATAATGTTCAATTTGATTGTGTTAACTTTAGACTTATAACTCACTATATTTCTTTTTAGTTAAACTCGAAGTTCATTCAAGTGTTTAAGTCTTACTAAGACTACTTATTGGTTTTATATTAACCCTATTCATTATCTTATAACATTCATTTCATTTGATTTAAAACACTTTTTACGTTCATTAACACTTATCACGACGTTTCGACGTTTATTCGTCACACGCCCAATTTGTCTCTCTTGTGTGTGCTTAGTATGCGTATACAACTTATCTAATATATTATTTATTAAAGTCTTATACTTCATAATATTCATGTTCTATAACTTAGAACAACATATATTATCGTCGACATCACTATACTTGTGTATGTGCATGTCCAACGCCCTCCGATTGCCTCCGAATACGCATCAGTCACAAAGATGACCATTTTGACTACTGTTCCCGACCTCAAATTGAAACCCTTGAAGAATAAAAGTTGTTGGTCTATTCGTTCTCATTCCGGATCATCTTGAATCACCTCAATCGGAGTTCGTATGAAAATGTTATGCCTATTTTACTAAAATAGATCAAAACAGTCACACCTGACATACTTTGGGCGCAGCTGTGCCCAATTAAGCCTTGGGCATAGCGCATTTACTTCTACACAATACAATTGCGCCCAAAATGACTTAGAATGTAATAGTGCAATTACCATGAATAGCGTAAACGTGACTTGAAGCTACTATTCTCGCGATTTTTTGACCCTTTTCTCCTACTAATCTTCATAACTTGAGTTATACACATCCAAATTAGTCTGTTTTTGATTCTTTCGATTCGTAATTCATAGAACTACAACATACTAGAATTATAACAATTTATAAAAACATTAACCAACCTAAAATTTGACCCAAAATACATGTTCATACATTATTTTCATGTTTTAACATCTCTAGCAAATTCGATCGCCACGACTTTGTTTCTTAATCAATTGACACTATAATAACCCGATATTTTCTATATAATTAAATCAAAAATTTTGCGTATAAATTTTTTTTATTATTATTAATTATTTATTTTAGTGGTAAGAATGCGTGAAAGGTATTATATATGTATTTATGTGATGAATATAAAATATATTTATTACATAAATGATTACTGAATGATTTTATTTTAGAATTATTTCTCATTATAAATCATATTCTTATAATAATTAATTTTATAGTAAAAAAGTTTTTATTATTTATTTTCCATATAAATAAGTTTATATATTATTTAAATAATATATATAATGATTATTAGAATTATTATTATAACTATTTTATTATATGATATTATTTTAGAATAGTTAAGTTAATTATTTTAACTTAATTATTAATGTTTTATATGAAAGATAAATCAGATATGGAATCCAAACCCTAATTTTGGGTTTTGATCAAGGAATGAGAATAATAATATTATATTATTATTTATCGGTGTTATAGATAAGTATGGTTATGTGTGTAATGTTAATGTGTGGAACAGTTTTATTGTATTACGACTAAACCCTAATAATATTTTTATAAACCCTAATACTAGTTTGATAAACCCTAATTTCAGTCTTTGGAATAAGGAATAATGATAATAATAATATAATACTAATTATATTTTGATTTTTGATCTTTATAAATATATCTTTGTATATGCGTGGACTTATAGTATTGGTTAAATATTGTGTAAAATGCCAAAACCCTAGTTTAAGTCATTAAACCCTAAGTTAAAGCTAGAATCTTTGGCTTAAGACTATTATGTAATCAAAGTTAATGTGATTTATGATTGGTGTTATATGTATTAACCCTAATTAGGAGAATCATAATTATTCAAAATCCTTATTATTTTTCTATATTATAAACCCTAAACTCTAAATTAGTAACCCTATTTTGTAATTATAAACCCTAATTATATTTGAATTTCTATTAAACCCTAATCAAGAAAACTTAGACCGGAGGTTTGATCATCAAGAATTATATATCTTGTGATTAATAACACGTGTGATAGACTTTAATTGCTAATTAAAATAAACTTAATTAGTAAATTAAAACCCTAAAACCTAGAATCCTAATTTAATTTCTAAAAACCCTAATTGTATTATGGAAACCCTAATTTTTGGTATTATAAACCTTAACTGCTATAATTGGCAAGGTTAATTTTGATTAGTGGTATTAATACCCTAATGTCCCTGTATAAGATAACTACAAACTTAATTTAATTAACAAGTAATTTTTTTTCAAAATTTTAAAAACTAAAATTATTTTATTTCATTTCTAAACCCTAGTTGCTAAAATTAATTTATGTTATGTGCTAAACCTTAGGGTTGAACCCTAAGGATTAAACCCTAAGGGTTTGTCAAGATGACAATTTTGCCATTAAATGGAATTATCAAAAGACTATTTTGCCCCTAGTGCATTATTTGAGCTAACTTGTAAGTTTGGCCAATACTTTAGTAGCTCAACAACTCCCAACAACTCCACATGCACGATTTTACGAGCAATCAGCCTCTAGAATGACCAATACATGCATCTAAATTGTTTATATATAGATTGGAGAGAGAATTATTTCATTTTGTTCACTAACATTTGTCCAATACTCAACCAATCCTCTCTCTCACTAAAACCTCCGAAAATATCAAGCAAATCAGTCCCAAAATCCATTTACGTTTATCATAACAACATCAATAGCCAAAATCGTAAATCACAACCAAGAAAAGTATAAAATCCTACCTTGAATTTACGTCCAAAAGTTGTTGTTAGATCTTGTGAATTGATGTTGTAATATGTTGTTTGTAGTCTAAATTAATGATCTGGGTTGGTATATTGCAAGTCCATAACATCTAAATACTCAAATCAATGATTTTCAAAAATCTGGAAAATGTATTTACGTTGTCGACATCAAATGTCGTAATGTAGATCGTTGTGTGTTTATTCTTTTTGTTGTTTAAGTGTTTACATTTGTATCCTTGTATGAGATCTTTAATCTGAAAGTGGATTCACTGTCATTGGATGTCTAGATCAAAAGATATTGATGGTCAAAGGTCGTTAATGAGCCACGATAGGGAAGAAATCTGGGTAAACCCAGAAAATTTTTAGCGTCTGACAGCATGTTGAACGGCTTTGATCTGACAGATTTAATGATTGTTTGATATTGTTATTGTATTAAAGTTGTAGCCTGTTATCTAGACTATAGCCAAGTGCCTCTAGATATCTTAATTCTTCAATAAATCGAACGTAGCATGTGGTCAAACCTAGTCCCTCGATCACGAATTTTGTTTCTGGGAAATTTCCAGAAAATTGTTGGTCTTATTTCTGACAGGGTTTGACCGAGTTAGATCTTGTAAATCTGTTAATGTTAAGCTTATCTGTTGATGTAGTGTTGTTCCTTGACACGAGTACTACAGATTTAAACCTTCAAATCGCATGAACCATGATCAGAACTACTATTAATTTGAGCATGAAAGTGCTCGATTCGACACACCAGGTTTCGGAAAACCTGTAAACCGTCTGATACCTATACTTTCTTTGGCATAGATCGACTTGTTATGTTGTTGTTTGATCATAATAAGTTATGAAACTTGTATAGTTACATCAAACCTACAATAATTAGGTTTTATATTGGACATAAACGATCTATAAATGAAATTATAGCCGGTCAAACGTGACCCCTTAACCACTGAGCTGTCAGTGTTCTTGAGGCTCAAGAACACCAACAGCGACGCTTTTTGTCGCTAAAGACCTACAGCGACGGTTTCTATTATTTTTAATTTCTATATTTTTCGGAAATTACTTAAAAATAGGAAATAAATTATAAAAATGGTTTTTAATTATTATAAATACGAAATAAATTCTGAAAAATTATTTTAAAGTCCGAAAAATAGTTTTTAATTATTTTGAGTATATTTAGTATTTTTTCAATATAAAAGGTATTTATTTATTTAATTATTATATTAAATAAATTATTTAAAATGGTTTTAATTCATGAAAAATCATGAAAAATTATATTATTGTGTTAGAAAATATTTTTGAGTTATTTTTGATAACTTTTAATATTTTGTGATGAATTTCATTAATTAATTAGTATTAATGATATTTAAGTTATTTAATAAATGTATTAAATAATTATGAAAAATAGATTTAATGATTTAAAAATCATATAAAAAATGATTTAAAGGATTATAAAAATATTTTAAGTTATAATATATAACTTTTGATATTTTGTCATGAAAATATTAATAATTTAATATTAATGATATTAAGTTTATTTAATAATTATATTAAATAAATAGTTTAAAAATGATTTTATTAATTTAAAATTATTTAAAAGGGTAGTAATGAATTAAAAATATTTTAAGTTTTAATTAATGACTTTTAATATTTGGATAAATAGTTCATTAATATTTTAATATTAATGGTAATTATTCAAAAGTTTTAAAAATCATTTAAAGGGTAACATAAGTACTTTAAAAATATTTTTGATTATTATAAATTACTTTAATATTTTGGCAATAGTTTCATTAATAGTTTAATATTAATTAAATATTAATAATAATAGAATTATTTGATATTTAAATCATTTTATAATGATTTCGGTGTTTAAAAATTTGTGATAAATTATTATATTTGTTTGAAAATTATTGTAAGTCAGTTAAAAATGATATGACTGTTATTTAATTAGTCTAAATGGATATTTGAACTATATGATAGAGTCTTAGACTCGATAATTACCCGATAAAGCCACCTGCAGTAAAATTAATGCGTTTAAATTGATCCGGACTTAGATATTTTGAATGTATGAATGTTTGTTTATGATTACATGGTATCGTGAAACATGTATGACAATGTGATTAAGTTATGTCTTTGGCGCAATAAGCGAGTATTTATGTGTTATGATATGTGATTCTAATCGATAGAATGATCTTATTAATGATAGTTTTTGGTATAAAAGATAAAACTAAGTCACAGAATCGTAGCGTAATAAACGTATCGTGAGTATCCTACCTTTGCATTTTCTTTATGCAATGGACAAATGTAAGAATGTTTCAAAATTATACTATTACTATACAGATTGTTAAACCTATATTATATACGCCCATTGATTATCAACATGTTAGTATATGATAATTCAGATATATATTCTGATCGTTAATTTCTATAAATGATTATACAAGTGTCCCCACTTGGATAATCATTGTATTTAATCACATGTTGATACACCTTTGATATACATATATGTTAAATTATAGATTATTGTTGGATAAGATAAAACCTTTTGTTTGGAACCCTGACAAGTATGAACATCCCGAACATGGGAAAATTTTTTACGCTTATTCTACGGACGAAAAGGATGAACGATAATATCGTTCTAGCAATGTAGTATTGATCATCTGAGGCCCATGGATCGTACACCCTCGAAGTTCGTAAGCAATGGGTTTGCGGATGAAGTTCGCTAAACCTTTTCGAAAATGAAAACAATGTTCATAATATGTCACATAAACCTTATATATAGACAATACACAGTTTCAAAAATTTGAACGAGGGTTGTTATGTTATTATTATTGGTAAAGATTACTTCACAACTTTTGACTCGTTGTAGAAGGGTATTATAAAGAAAACATTTAAATTCTTTCAGCTTATATATAAATATATAATACTTGCTGGGCACTCAAATGCTCATCCTTGCTTAATTTAAATGTTTTCAGCTTAGTGTGAACAGCTGGAAGGTTCAGACAAGAACAAGTGAAAAGGAAAGCAAACAGAATGTGCTTATTGGTATCTTTTGTAATAGTTAGACTGTATTAGAACTATGATATGTATTATATATCATGTAAAGAATGTAGTAAAGGTTGCGTACTTGGGATTAGACTCTGATAAATGTAAGTTAAGTTTGAAATTTATATTATTGTTATTATTATTAGTAATATTTCCGCTCATAGAAATGGTATCGTGAAGTACCGAGTTCGGGTTTCAAGTATCCGGATTCGGGGACTTTATAGACACGATTTAAACGATGTTGTTTTCGTTTCTTCACATACTAACATAATCCAACATCAATTTATAGATTATGACACATTAAACATGAAATTTTATACTTTCTTAAGCCATTTTTCATACATAAACACTGTTATCCCAATTTCTTCCTACAATCCCAATTTCACGTGTTTGATACTCAAACAATCACTCATATATTATGATTAACAGATTATAAACCCTATATACAAGTATTTGTATCAATCCCACATAATTATCAATAGAAATTTCAAAGATAGAAGTTAAGACTAGAGTAGATTATACCTTGAATCTTTGTTTGTTGGGAAGATGATTGTTTTCCCTTGATATTCCAACTCCCTAGCAAAATCTACAAAGAATTTCACTCTTCCTACCAAGCTCTCTCTATACTCTGTTCTTCACTGATATCTAACCTTAGGGAAAGAAATAATATGCGTAGAAATAAACTGATATGGCTTTTACGCTCATCGATTCATAATAAGCCAAAGGCCTGAAGCCTTATTTGGCTGCTACATGCAATTCCCCTCATTCCAATTTATTTTGATAAGATTATATTATATAGTTTTTATTTATCACACTGTAACCATTTTACATAACTTACAATAATAATTATAATAATTATAATTTTATTATAATTATTACGATGATTAATAAATAATTGTATATATAATTTAATTAATAAATTAGACTTAAACATCACTTTATTTAATTACTTATTTCTTTAATATTAAACAACTTATTTAATTTAATTATTTAATTAAATTAAATCCTCAAAGAATAAAATTTACCTTTGCTTTAATTTAATTATCATACACACGTAACTAAATTATTATACCTCAATTTCATAAATTATTTATTTTTTCTCAATAAATAAATTATTTAAAATATTTATTTAATTCAATAAATATTTAAAATAAATTACAAAATTTATTTAATTTCTTCAATAGTTAACTCAAATATTAAACCTCACTTTTCCAATATATGAATATATATTTTTCTTCACACCAGATCACATATTTCAAAATATATAGCACATATATATATATACTCAAACTCAAAACATCTCATAATAAGAATTTTAATTATTAAATTCCTACTTTAATAACTTATAAAAATTCGGGTTATCACATCCTTCCCTACTTATAAGGATTCCGTCTTCGGAATCACCGAAACCCTACCTTACTAAGGTTTTCACAAAATCTCTTTTCAAAATTTACCGTTGAATATCTTCAACACATTACCTTAATATAGGTTTTATTTATTACCACATCAACCATTCTTCACAATAAATTCTTGTAAGTTTTATTTCACAACCTTTACTTAGACTCAATTATATTTGAGTATTACATATTCTTTGACCCGTTCATTATCTTTCTCTAAGGATCGTTATCATAAACACTCGGGATATTACACATATTGTCATCATTAAAATTAAAAACTCAGAAATTAATAGTGTTATCCTCCTCGTTGTTCCATATTTCCTCATAATGTTGTTACCTTTGATCCCAAAGTAGGGGTGAGTATGGTGCGATTTGAAGCCTAAACCACACACGAAATCGCTTAGGTACGGTTTGACAAATCCAAAATCGCACATGAAATCGCTTGTGATTGGTGCGGTGCGGTTTTAAATCGTGTGGTGTTATTTCGGTTTCAAAACTAATTGAAACAACAAAATTCTATGCAATTTAAATTAACAAATTAGCATCAAACAATATTAAAGTTGTAAAAGAGATCAAAGCAAATGCACCGGAGTTTTACTCCCTCATTCTACACATCCACAAAGGAAAAACAAGCAACAAGGAAGAAATTCAATACTACTTCATCCAACACCGTGGCTCAGAAGCACGCTGATAACTCAAGAGGGTTGTCTTATGATTTGTCTAATTCTAATAACTTCAATTCTTTTAACAATAAAAGATATTGAATCCAAATAATTATATATATATATATATATAATTTATGAAGTATATATACATATATATGCTCAAGTAGTGTGTAGTCTAATAATTTTCTATAATTTAGGGATAATTGTATGAGATTTGTATGGTGATGGTGATCATGTAAATCGATACCATTCAAATTCAGAATTAATAGCTTAATTTTCAAAGGAGGTTCATTACACAAGGTTAATTGAAACATCTCTCCTGTAATAGGATTGTATAATTAATTAATTTCATGGTGCAGTTTGGTTTTGGTTTTATGCGTGCAGTTTTAGCTAGTAATCAAATCGAAACTGTAAATTTGGTTTTTCAACCCACCTAAAACCGTCACATACGCCGGAATCATTGGTACTGAGGTTTTATTTGGTGTGATTTGTGCGGTTTTTGGTGCAGTTTTGATTCCAATTTAATTCCTTACTCAGCCCTATACCAAAGTACGGATGGATCATGTGGTCTAGGATTGAAGTCCATTTTATATTAAAAAAACATTAACCAGACTAAACATTCACAAATTATCTAACCAAAATTACCTAATTATATTATCCCCAATAATTCTATACATTATTATTAATCAACATGCAAATTATATATCAATAAAATATAATATAATAAAATATCAACAACAAATATGATAATAAATTACAAATAAAAAGCATAAATTATCTAACTAATATTAATAGTCTTATCAAAATTACCTAATATTATTAAATTATCTACCATTATTAATTAATAAAAAAATCATACACATTAGCTCCATACAACACATATTAATTATAATCCCCAGATGAGCCTTTATGAAATTAATTCTAATTTCAGCAACACTAAATATGATCAAATAGCTCAAAAATTTGTTCATACACATTAGTTCCATACAACACATATTGTCATCATTAAAATTAAAAACTCAGAAATTAATAGTGTTATCCACCTCGTTGTTCCATGTTTTCTCATAATGTTGTTACTTTGATCCCAAAGTAGGGGTGAGTATGGTGCAGTTCGGTTTGAAGCCTAAACCACACACAAAATCAGTTTGATGCGGTTTGACAAATCCAAAATCGTATATGAAACGATTTGTGATTGGTGTGGTGCGATTTTAAATCGTGCGGTGCCGTTTCATTTGGTGCGGTTTCTGTGACGACCCCAAATCCAGGTACTTGAAACCCGAACTCGGTTCTCCACGATTCCATTTCTTTAAGCTGAATAATACTAAATAATAATACATTCGAACTTAATTTACATCAAAGTTTACTTCCCCAGGTACGTGACCTTCAAATACATTCCTTACAATACTTGAATAGATACCAATACAACTATAACCATTAACTCATAATACACACTTATTCGATCAGCTTTCCTTTTTCTTTTTGTTCGTGCTCGAGCCTTGGTTTGCTCATACATAATTGAAAATATTTAATTTAAGCAAGGATGAGCATTTGAGTGCCCGACAAGTAATAGCAATTATATATATATTTGAAAGAATATAAGTATTCTCTTTACATAACACTTCTACAACGAATCGAAAGTTGTGAAGTAATGCATCTTGATAAAAAATTCACATAACAAATCTCTTCCAAATTATTTAAATTTGGCTCTGGCTCTACCCATGAATAGGGTTTAAGAATCATACTATGAACATTCTTTTCATTTTGAAAAGGTTTGGCGAAATCCATCCATGAAACCGCTTTCTAGCTTACGACGGGCGGAGGGTGATCACCCAGATTGCACCTGTATTGATTGATCAATACTACATAACTTGAACGAAATTCATCGCTCACTCTATCCGCCTTGCAAAAATCTTCCCATATAGGGATGCTCATACATGCCTGGTTCCAAACCCGAAGGTTTTAATCTTGCTCAACAATAATATGTAATTCAATATATATATACGGGTAATTGACAAATGTGTATCAACATGTGAATAAATGCCATGATTATCCAAGTGGGGACACTTGTATAACCATTTAGAAATCAACTTAACAGAATATATATCTGAGTTAACATGTTGATAATCAAAGCGCACATAATACATGCGACAGAATAGAATAATTTCAAACTTACTCATGTCCATTGCATAAAGAAAATGCAAAGGTAAGATACTTTTCGATTCATTTGATTACAAATCTCAACTTAGGTTTTATCTCTTTATCACAACCTATCAATAATCGGATCATTCGTTCGATTAGAACAATATATCTTAACACATAATCTTGTCTATTACAACAAAGACATAGTCCAATCACATAATCACGGTGATCATACTTTTAGTTCCTATTCTATACTTGAAATATTTTTATACATTTTCAAATATCTCATCCATGCTCTTACTGTGAGTCTTTTCTTTCTTTTATAAGGTCCGACATTTTTGGCGATGTCGATGACTTTATCGGGTAAAATCTTTTGAGTCTAAGACTCTTATTCTATACCTCAACATCTGTAAATATCGGACATCTTATTTTTAATCATTTTCAATTTTAAATTGAAAAATTTAAAATAATTCAAATCATCACTAAAGGGCCTATAGTGATATAATCATTACTATAGGTGTTCTTCTTCAAATTGAGAACTTCATAATCGGTTCTCAAGTCGACTAGTTTGGCTATTTATAACTTTCAAATATCGGAATCATAATTAAATGATTTAAACATTAAACAATTCCATTATCATTAATAGTTTAATTAATACTAAACTATTAATGAAACCATTCGCTAAAATATAAAAGTTATTTATAATAACTCAAACTATTTTTAAAACATTTATATTACCCAAATAATTACCATTAATATTTAAATATTAATGTACTATTTATCCAAATATTAAAAGTCATTAATTATAACTTAAAATATTTTTAAATCCTTAATATCCTCTTTAAATGGTTTTAAAATAAGTAAAACCATTTTTAAACTATTTATTTAATATTAATCATTAAATAAACTAAATATCATTAATATTATCTTAATATCATTAATATTTAATTATTAATGAAATTATCATTTAAATATTAAAAGTTATATTTTATAACTTAAAATATTTTTAAATACCTTATTTTCATTTAAAATGATTTTTATAATATTAAAATCATTTTTAAACTAAATTATTTAATATAATCATTAAATAACTTTAATATCATTAATAATTATTAATTAATGAAATTCATCACAAAATATTAAAAGTCATCACAAATAACTCATTTACATAATCAATTCCAAGCCAAAATAAACATAGTAAACTAACTAGTTTATTAACAACACTAACTAAACTTTAAAAATTCAAACTTTAACTAACAATTAAAAATAATAACATTTCAAAATTAAATAAGAAACATATCCTAAATCACAATTCCATGTGAATGAATACGCACTTCCACGCCAAAATTTAACTAAGGAGATCTTTATAAAAAGTTCTCCCACAACAAAGCCTTTCTCAAAAATTGGAGGCCTTATTGTTGGTGAATGAAACAAAGGCCAAGCCCTTCTATTTATAGGTTTAGAAAATGGTGAAGTTCTCAATTTAGTCGATGTGGGACTTGGTTTATACTAATTTTTCAATAGCTCACTTTGCGATTTTCTAACGCATTGCTCATAACTCCGATTAATCTGATTTTTGGATATGTTATACATGGTATGTAAGACTATTTTTTTAAAAAATACGAATTACCCAATTCGGGTTCATTAGGTAGCCCAAACAGTGCGTCAAAAGTGGACGTTCATAGCGAGTTTTCAATCTCGTTTTCAGCTTTACCTCTTTCGCTAAAACAGTCATAACTCTTTCATTTTAAAACATTTTTGAGCGATTCTTGAGCCCATGAAGCTAACTTCTGGGGCTACAACTTTCATTCTTTGACCATTTCAAACTCCGAACACATCAGCCCAGAAATTCCGTTCGGATGGACTGCACCGCACTTGTTGGGAAGTTTTGACACTACTACTTTGAAATGTCATAACTCTCTCCTCCGATATCGGATTTAGTCCGTTTGAGTCTATGGAAAACTTATTCGGTGTAATATAACATACCAAAAGTCCAGAAGGTTTTGGAAACATTAACTGATCAAAGCAATTGTCCCGAATAGCACATCCCGCTGCTGACTTTCGGTTTTGAGAAATTTGACACATTTCCTTCCAATTACTGTAATTCCTCATCCGAGGTCGGAATGAGGTCATTCCAAAACCTATGGCTTCCTAACTCAGTGCACTACAACATACCAAAAGCCGGACCTTTTAAAGCACAAAAGTGGACGAGAATGCCCCCATTACAGATCGCCTAAAAAGCAGTTTATCATGATCGGTCAACCATGTTTGACTATCTATAACTTCTAATCTATACATGATATGGACTTGATTCTTTTTGCAGATTAAAGAGCACATATTAGGTTACACATAACAACTTTTGAAGAACAAAACTCATGATCGAGCAAAGAGTTATGGCCTCTGACATTTGGTGAAAAAAATAATAGAATTCAGTTTTTCCAACTTGCTTAAATCTTCAAATTCGTGCACTTTGATGTTATGGGTCTTTGATTTATCAACCCATATCATCAATTAACATTCTATTACACAACTTTAAACAATCAATTGCATCAAATAACATCGAATCAAAGGATTTCTAGGTTTAGTGTTCTTATACCCTTTTTGCCAAAAATTCTTGATTATTGCTTCTGATTTGTTATGGGTGATGGTTGGGCTTTGTTTAAGAGTGTATGGGCAATCTTGTACAAGGAAATTAAATGTAATATTTAATCACTAGATTTAATTCTTATAATTTACCAATTAACTTCTATCCTTTGGTAAATTAAAACACTTATACAGTAACATCGAAATTAAACCCGGTAATTAAAATTAGGATTTCTCAACGTCATCAATTAGGGTTTCTAATTGACCATTAGTGGTTCTTTAATTATCTGTGTATGTTACTAACACAGTCGTTACGGTTTCTAATTTCAACCGGTTATGATTATAATAATTAGGGTTTGTCCTAATTATCGACGTCTAAACGATAATTAGGGTTTGTTCTAATTACAGATATTCTTATTCACAATAACTTCATATACATACAACTACTACTCGGATATATTCCATAAGCGGAGTTTAATAATTAGGGTTTCACAATGACGGTAATATGCTTATGACCTAATTGACCGTCATTGCTTTCAATATTATATGTCACATACATACCCAAGACATAATTATGGTAATTGTAAAATCATTATATAAATAATATAATATTATTATTCTCATCTCTTGATCACAATCCCAATCCAGGTTTGGATCTCATGTCCGACTTATTCTTCGTACACAGCATCAATAATCAAGTTAAAATAATTAACTTAAATATTCTGAACAATTCATATAATAAAATATTTATTATATAAATCTAATTATCACTTCATATATTATTTTCAATCATGTTTTCATGGAAAATAATTAATAAAAACATTTTAAACTTACGAAATTTATTACCATATAATTTGTGGTAATTAATAATTCCAAAATTATTTCTAATTTTTCAAGTAATAAATGTATTCGCATTTATCGTTCACTTTACTTGACACTTAGTCTCGTCATTAAATAAAAAAAAAAAATTTATACACAAAATTTCTTATTTATTTTATATAGAAATTCTCGGGTTATTACATTCACCCTCCCTTATAAGGATTAGTCCACGGAATCACCGCTTTAAAAACTCATATGCGAGAAGGGTACATAGCATATAATCATTGTACGTAGATCTCGATCATACTTGATCGAATCGATCTTTAATTATTCATCATAACACTTGTCTCATCCGATTAAGCGAAATATAAGATATATAAGTTATTCAAATAGCACACGGAGTTACATTTCCGGTGCCACCGTATCTGGACCGTCATATGTTGTAAACCCTCGGAGTTGCTTTTCGTTGGAGTTCTTGGTTGAGTTTAGTCTGAAATTGCTAACGCCCCACCGCTTCTCCCGTGGTTATGTTCCCGCCTCCATTCCCTCTCGTGGGTGGGTTCCTCACCTTATGCTCGGTCGATCCACATATGAAGCATCCTTGATCATCCTTGAGTTGAGGCGATTGGAGAGATATGACCCTCTTTGCTTGCACTTGTAGCATACAAACTTGCCCTTGAGACACTCGCCAGAGTGATTCTTCCCCATGATTCTTGCCTTTGCCACTACAC
This sequence comes from Panax ginseng, assembly GCA_020205605.1. Taxonomy (NCBI): domain Eukaryota; kingdom Viridiplantae; phylum Streptophyta; class Magnoliopsida; order Apiales; family Araliaceae; genus Panax; species Panax ginseng. Next base: position 25,679,922 of record CM035134.1, on the reverse strand, counting down.
TTCTTTATACCTTCCTCGCTTTACTTGCATTTTCTCGGAAAAATTCCTCATTCTTTTCTCACCCTATTCCCACTACTACTTTCTATCTTTCTTTTGTTCCTCTGACTTGCTTTTGTTCTTCTTTCTCCTTATGGTAGAGGCTCATGGCCTCACTTCCTGTTAAAGAATGATAGCCTTCTCCATGAGTCTTTGAAAAAAAGTATTGATTTCTGATCTTGACACCTTATTGTAGAGCGGGGTTTTAAGCCCAACTCAAATCTCCTTGCCTTCCTAGCCTCTGTATCCACTTGATGTGGAGCAAACCTAGCCAAATCATTAAATTTTGCGGCATACTCACTTGATCATATTATCTGCTTTAACTCCGGGAATCTCACCTCCATTCTAGATCAGATACTAACAGAGAGATAGTTTTTGAAAAATAAATCCTTAAACCTATCCCAAGTAATTTCTTCTTTTCTGCCCGAGTCTTATTTGCCTCCCACCAAAAGTTAGCTTCCCTTTCATCATATAAGTGGTAAAAGCGGTCTTTTGCCCTCATCTACTTTAACGATTCTGAACGCCTTCTCTATCTCGTTCACCCAAGTGCGGGCTTCTATAGGGTCGGTGATCCTCTCAATTCTGGTGGTCCTACTGACTTTGAAGTCTTTGAATTTTGCTAAACGATTATGCATTTGGTTCCTCGCAATTTGGTATTCCACGATGCATATGCTTTGAGCTACCATGTTTGCAAAATTTTGCATCAGTTCTGGCTGTCGTTCTCCAGCATTAGTAGATTCTTCTACCCTTTGGTTTCGAGTTTGACGTCTTGGTGGCATTATCTGGTTAAATAAAACCATAAATTATACCCTTACATTTTAAACCTTATTGCATAAGATTAATGTATTAAACTCGTTTCATTTCTCAAACTTAGATTCATATTCATTTATCGAATATTTACACAGCACATCCTGCTTTAATCAACAGCTATCCCTTTGTGACTATGAAAGTCGGGATTTAAAATCTTGACCAACATAAAAGTTGAAAATAGTTCATTACTTATCACACACATTACATAAACACAACATAACCCATACTACTTATTTACCAAACCTTTTTCTCGGACATTCATTCGCTCGATGTCCTTCCATTCCACAATTAAAACATCCACCTTGCTTATAGTTGGGGCAACGGGGAGAGGTATGTCCCTCACGGCCACAAATATAACATATCTTTTTCCCTTTCTTCTTATCAGGTTTTCCTAAGTCAGGATCTTCTACCTTTCTTTTTTTCCCTTACCTCTCGGAGTTGCACACGAGGTGTTGCTTGAGGCTCCCATCTGGTCAATTCGGATTTTGAGCTTATCCTGCTCTTCCATTGTTGCTAGCAATGCTTGACGCAGCTGGATATTAAGCAACGTCTCAATCTCCCTGACCTTTCGGTAGTAGAAACCTTGTTCTCCGGATCTGTATCTCCGTTGATGCTTGAGCGGCTTCAACTTTAGTGTACGAATCACTATCATCAAATCCACCATTTTCGGATCGCTACGTTTTTCCACTATAGCCACCTCGTCGATTTGGGTTCTGGTGAGCTTCTATTTCATTGTTGGCCTTGATATTAGCTCGGGGTATAGATCTAATCCTTCTTATTCCACATATCTTTCTCACGGAGACATCTACATACATAAGTTACCACGATTAACATATAGTATATATACACAGCAATCAAGAGTTCTATATATCTTATTTTGATTGATGATAAATTTATTCAATTCTCATCAACACCTATCTCTGCTGAAAGGCAGCTCCATCCACTCTGCATCGAATCGCATGAAGGTGATGACTAAAGCCTGGTCTAAGGTATGTATCGGTGTCTTTGGCTTCTATTTCAACCTTGTTGTCTTATCTGAATATCTCCTCTGCTCCAACCTCCCTCATAACTCTCGGCTAACGCTATTTGTGCTTACAACATTCACACATATCATCACATGCTACCCAATACACCTCTCACAAGAGTAAAAGTTTTCAAATTGTCTTTGAGGGGTCATATAGACCATGAACACATAGTTTTAGCGGTATTCATACATAAAACATTACTGGTATGTTTACAATCACAAAGAAGGTAAACTACCATTAATAGTACTTTAGGTGATTAGCCTATTGTACCCCTACGTCATGTATAACGTATTAATCATGCCTAGCGAATATTTACGCTATTAGATTGGATTATTTTATCCAAACAACATCGTTCACCTCGGTCTTATCATAGGATTCGCGCACCAAAACAATTTGGTTGGGAAATTTCTTTCAATGAACACTTAGAGTTTTCATAAACATTAGTCTAGCTGATTCAAATAGCATAGACTCATATCAATAATTCAATTCAATGAATTATTTAGATGTAGCCAAACCCCGTTGGCAAATTAAACTTTTTGAAAACATTTTCGAGAATGGCGACGTGATGATGCCGTCTTGTATTAACAATCCGTTGAGGATGCTAGTCATTGTATGACTTTGTCATAACACATCATACAATAGTGGAGCGGCGACTTGAGTCAAATTCACACTAAGTATTCTGTATTTACAACTCCATCACATTTTTATCATCTCGCTTTTGGGTTACATGGTACATGAGTGATAATTAAAAACAATTTTGATATTTCAAATCATTTGCGTCTAGCCAAAATAAGTAGCATAGACCGTACTTTAAACTATTTCAAAAATGATTACGAGTCTACATTTTTGTTTTCAAAAGCACATAGTGCGTATTTAGCTTGATGTCAAAAATTTTGAAGTTTAGCATAGCTAGGAGTTTAGGAAAACCTAACACCTTCACTAAAAATCATTTACTTAACAATCTATCTATTCCTGTAATCCATAACACTCCATTCACACAAAACTATACCCAGTTCATCAAACCACACTTATGAGTTCATAAATTGCCACAATCATATGAGTTTAAGAACTTATCCTAGTCAGACCTTTGGCGTCCATTCGCTGAGGGGTTCATAAACATTTCATATAATTATGAGTCAAGAATGTCTCATAGGTATGAGTTTTAAGAACTCGAACTTAATCTTATATTCTCTATCTATGACCTATCTACCTGTTATACACACGAGAATGGAGTCATCCTCTTAATGTGCATATAACAAATAGCGCGACACAGACATTTCAATGATTATCAGTGCCAGAAACTAAGTGGTTTTTACACCAAGTACAATTCAGCTCCCATACGAAGAATCATACAACTCATTTGAGCATGAGTCCTCAATTGAATCCCCATCTAACACTAACCCCATTCTCCATATGAATTTATTCGTATTTATAATTCTCTTACGGATGCGTGCCAATTGATAGTACAATTCATACACAAGCCAATCTTCTCAGTAAACTTTCCGATCATCGATTGATTCCTTACGGGTTGTTATAGCCTTATCGGATCGGGGTGATCTCATCGTATATATTACGATTTAGTTCTATATCTTGATCGTTTTATTTTACGATCTCTCATAAGCTGCACTTTCGGTCTTTTAGACTCAATCTATTCCCCACTCTTTGTTTAACTTTATAATCGAGTTAGGGAACTCGTGTCTTTACACTTTCATAGAGATTCATCTTTGAATCTTATCGACCAACTAACTCTAGATGAGTTAATACTTATCCTAATCATTGCGGTTATTAGTCTCGGGTATTTCTACCTAAGCTTCATAACCAACGACTTTGATACCAACACTGTGGCGACCCCAAATCCGGTACTTGAAACTCGAACTTCGGTTCTCCACGATACCATTTCTTTTAAGTGAATAATACTAAATAATAATACATTGAACTTAATTTACATACATCAAAGTTTACTTCCCTGTGCACGTGACCTTCAAATACATTCCTTACAATACTTGAATAGATACCAATACAACTATAACCATTAACTCATAATACACACTTATTCGATCGACTTTCCTTTTTCTTTGTTTCGTGCTGAGCCTTGGTTGCTCATACATAACTTGAAAATATTTAATTTAAGCAAGGATGAGCATTTGAGTGCCCAACAAGTAATAGCAATTATATATATAATTTGAAAGAATATAAGTATTCTCTTTACATAACACTTCTACAACGAATCGAAAGTTGTGAAGTAATCATCTTGATAAAAATTCACATAACAAATCTCTTCCAAATTATTTAAATTTGGCTCTGGCTCTACCATGAATAGGGTTTAAGAATCATACTATGAACATTCTTTTCATTTTGAAAAGGTTTGGCGAGAAATCCATCATAAACCGCTCTAGCTTACAGACGCGGAGGGTGATCGACTCGATTGCACCTGTATTGATCAATACTACATAACTTGAGCGAAATTCATCGCTCACTCTATCGCCTTGCGCAAAAAATCTTCCCATATAGGGATGCTCATACATGCACAGTTCCAAACCCGAAGGTTTTAATCTTGCTCAACAATAATATGTAATTCAATATATATATACGGGTAATTGACAAATGTGTATCAACATGTGAATAAATGCCATGATTATCCAAGTGGGGACACTTGTATAACCATTTAGAAATCAACTTAATGAATATATATACGAGTTAACATGTTGATAATCAAAGCGTACATAACTGCATGACGGGGAATAGAATAATTACGAAACTTCTTACTCATGTCCATTGCATAAAGAAAATGCAAAGGTAAGATACTTTTTGATTCGGCGATTACAAATCTCAACTTAGGTTTTATCTCTTTATCACAACCTATCAATAATCGGATCATTAGATTCGATTAGAACAATATATCTTAACACATAGTCTTTGTCTATTACGATTGACACATAGTCCAATCACATAATCACGGTGATCATACTTTTAGTTCTATTCTATACTTGAAATATTTTTATACATTTTTCAAATATCTCATCCATGCTCTTCTTGGTAGTCTTTTCTTTCTTTTATAAGGTCGACACATTTGTCGAGGCGTATCGATGACTTTATCGGGTAAAATCTTTGAGTCTAAGACTCTTATTCTATACCTCAACATCTGTAAATATCGGACATCTTATTTTTAATCATTTTCGCAATTTCGAAATTGAAAAATTTAAAATAATTCAAATCATCACTAAAGGGCCTATAGTGATATAAGCTATTACTATAGGTGTTCTTCTTCAAATTAGAACTTCATAATCGGTTCTCAAGTCAAACTAGTTTGGTAAATTTATAACTTTCAAATATCGGAATCATAATTAAATGATTTAAACATTAAACAATTCCATTATCATTAATAGTTTAATTAATACTAAACTATTAATGAAACCATTCGCAAAATATAAAAATTATTTATAATAACTCAAACTATTTTAAAACATTTATATTACCCAAATAATTACCATTAATATTTAAATATTAATGTACTATTTATCAAATATTAAAAGTCATTAATTATAACTTAAAATATTTTTAAATCCTTAATATCCTCTTTAAATGGTTTTAAAATAAGTAAAACCATTTTAAACTATTTATTTAATATTAATCATTAAATAAACTAAATATCATTAATATTATCTTAATATCATTAATATTTAATTATTAATGAAATTATCATTTAAATATTAAAAGTTATATTTTATAACTTAAAATATTTTTAAATACCTTATTTTCATTTAAAATAATTTTTATAATATTAAAATCATTTTTAAACTAAATTATTTAATATAATTATTAAATAACTTTAATATCATTAATAATTATTAATTAATGAAATTCATCACAAAATATTAAAAGTCATCACAAATAACTCATTTACATAATCAATTCCAAGCCAAAATAAACATAGTAAACTAACTAGTTTATTAACAACACTAACTAAACTTCAAAAATTCAAACTTTAACTAACAATTAAAAATAATAACATTACAAAAATTAAATAAAAACATGCCCGAAATCTGAATTCCACAATTTGAATACGCACTTCCACGCCAAAATTTAACTAAGGAGATCTTTATAAAAGTTCTCCCACAACAAAGCCTTTCTCAAAAATTGGAGGCCTTATTGTTGGTGAATGAAACAAAGGTCAAGCCCTTCTATTTATAGGTTTAGAAAATGGTGAAGTTCTCAATTTAGTCGATGTGGGACTTGGTTTATACTAATTTTTCAATAGCTCACTTTGCGATTTTCTAACGCATTGCTCATAACTCCGATTAATCGATTTTTGGATATGTTATACATGGTATGTAAGACTATTTTTTTAAAAATACGAATTACCCAATTCGGGTTCATTAGGTAGCCCAAACAGTGCGTCAAAAGTGGACGTTCATACCATTTTCAATCTCGTTTCAGCTTTACCCTCTTTCGCTAAAACAGTCATAACTCTTTCATTTTAAAACATTTTTGAGCGATTCTTGAGCCCACCATGAAGCTAACTTCTGGGGCTACAACTTTCATTCTTTGACCATTTCCAAACTCCGAACACATCAGCCCAGAAATTCCGTTCAGATGGACTGCACCGCACTTGTTGGGAAGTTTTGACACTACTACTTTGAAATGTCATAACTCTCTCCTCCGATATCGGATTTAGTCCGTTTGAGTCTATGGAAAACTTATTCGGTGTAATATAACATACCAAAAGCCCAGAAGGTTTTGGAAACATTAACTGATCGAAAGCAGTGTCCCGAATAGCACATCCCTGCTTTGACTTTCAGTTTTGAGAAATTTGACACATTTCCTTCCAATCACCGTAATTCCCTCATCCAGAGGTCGGAATGAGGTCATTCCAAAACCTATGGCTTCCTAACTCGATGCACTACAACATACCAAAAGCCCAGACCTTTTAAAGCACAAAAGTGGACGAGAATGCCCCCATTACTGACTGCCCAAAAACAGTTTATCATGATCGGTCAACCATGTTTGACTATCTATAACTTCTAATCTATACATGATATGGACTTGATTCTTTTTGCAGATTAAAGAGCACATATTAGGTTACACATAACAACTTTTGAAGAACAAAACTCATGATCGAGCAAAGAGTTATGGCCTCGACATTTGGTGAAAAAATAATAGAAGAATTGGGTTTTTCCAACTTGCTTAAATCTTCAAATTAAAGTGCACTTTGATGTTATGGGTCTTTGATTTATCAACCCATATCATCAATTAACATTCTATTACACAACTTTAAACAATCAATTGCATCAAATAACATCGAATCAAAGGATTTCTAGGTTTAGTGTTCTTATACCCTTTTGCCAAAAATTCTTGATTATTGCTTACGATTTGTTATGGGTGATGGTTGGGCTTTGTTTAAGAGTGTATGGGCAATCTTGTACAAGGAAATTAAATGTAATATTTAATCACTAGATTTAATTCTTATAATTTACCAATTAACTTCTATCCTTTGGTAAATTAAAACACTTATCTGATAACATCGAAATTAAACCCGGTAATTAAAATTAGGATTTCTCAGCGTCATCAATTAGGGTTTCTAATTGACCATTAGTGGTTCTTTAATTATACATGTATGTTACTAACACGAGTCGTTCTGGTTTCTAATTTCAATAGGTTATGATTATAATAATTAGGGTTTGTCCTAATTATCGACGTCTATGTGATAATTAGGGTTTGTTCTAATTACAGATATTCTTATTCACAATAACTCATATATACGATCTACTACTCGGATATATTCCATAAGCGAGTTTAATAATTAGGGTTTCACAAAGACGGTAATATCTTATGACCTAATCAACCGTCATTGCTCAATATTATATGTCGTCGCACATACCGATTACATAATTATAGTCTTTGTAAAATCATTATATAAATAATATAATATTATTATTCTCATCTCTTGATCACAATCCCAATCCAGGGTTTGGATCTCATATCGACTTATTCTTCTTCGTACACATCATCAATAATCAAGTTAAAATAATTAACTTAAATATTACGAACAATTCATATAATAAAATATTTATTATATAAATCTAATTATCACTTCATATATTATTTTCAATCATGTTTTCATGGAAAATAATTAATAAAAACATTTAAACTACGAAATTTATTACCATATAATTTGTGGTAATTAATAATTCCAAAATTATTTCTAATTTTTCAAGTAATAAATGTATTAGCATTTATCGTTCACTTTACTTGACACTTAGTCTCGTCATTAAATAAAAAAAAATTTTTATCATAAAATTTCTTATTTATTTTATATAGAAATTCTCGGGTTATTACAGTTTCGGTTCTAAAACCAATTGAAACAACAAATTTTTATGCAATTTAAATTAACAATTTAGCATCAAACTATATTAAAGTTGTAAAAGATATCAAAACAAATGCACCAGAGTTTTTATCTCTCGTTCTACACATCCATAAAGAAAAAAAAAGCAGCAAGGAAGAAATTCAGTACTACTTCATCCAACACCGAGTTTCAGAAACACGCTGATAACTCAAGAGGGTTGCCTCATGATTTGTCTAATTCTAATAACTTCAATTCTTTTAACCATAAAAGATATTGAATCCAAATAATTAAATATATATATATATATATATATATGTAAGACCCCAACTTATTATTAATGAAATTGCATTTCCTCTATTTATTATTTTGAAATAGTAAGGGTTGATTTGATTAATGTGGTTAGTTATGGATAAAATGCGCAAATATTTCAAGTAAGCAAGTGGTTATAAAATATTCATTGTTGTCGGAGAATATTAGTTTGGTCGTGGAATATTCTTCTTTGTCGGGGAATATTAAATGCGACGCCTTGACTTGATATTGGGCCCCATGCTGAAAGCGATTGGATGAAAAAAATGACAAGTATAAGTGGTTTATAAATAACGGCGTAATTGTTACCGTTAATACTGTTAGAATACCCGGTGGTTAAAACACAGTAGCACACGGTATTGCACCAATTATTAATTCTTACGTAAGAAGGCACTACTCAATAATTGTTACAGTAGTTATTGTTCAATATTTTATTTTATTGATTCAATAATTGCTATGTTGATATTTTATATTATTGTTATTTCAATAATTATCACTACACAGTATTTTCATTATCAGATCAATAATTCATATTATTTGAATAATATTATTAGATAACATTATTGGCAATGTCTAGAAAGTTCTGTCTAAGGAGAGGTTTGGTCACCTAATTGTGCTCCAGTAAGGAGAAATCCTTATTGGAAAGCCCCCTCTTTCCTGGGAACGGCCTGGTTGTCGATATTGTGATTCTTTAATATTATTTGTGAATAATTAATTATTGATTTATATAATAAGAAAAATATTCATTTTATGTGGATATAGATGGAGAAAATTTTAAAGTGACAATTGTTGAAAAATTGATATTTTATCTTTTCTGATAAAATAATTTATTTAAATATATTATTATATTTTAATAATTTAATAATGGTGATATTTTTACAATGAATGTGGGATATATGAATATATGAGGAGGAAGAGTATTTTTGCTGCAAAAGTTGTTTAAAACATGTTAAACATGTCTGTGGGCCCATTTCTTGACTGAAATTTGACTATAGCCTATAAAATCGCCCGTTTGTGGATTTCGGTCAATTTCTGTTTGGAATTTGGAAAAATTTTCTTCTGCAAAGTTGTAGATAATGGAATTTCCTATGGGTAAGACATAAGGTTTGAATATTTCTGACAAAAGGGCTATTTTTTATGAATTATTGAAGTTTTGAAGTTCTGAAATAATTGATTTTTGAAAGTTTTAATTATTTTTTTTAAGAAAAACGTTTTTGTTATTGTTGGTGGGCCCCACTAGTATTGAAAACATGATGAATTCATATTCAAGAGGTGGGCGTGAAGATTTATTAAAAATATAAATATTTTATTAAATTTTCTGCTTTGGTGTTTTAAGCATTTTCTAATAAATAGGGTGCTTAGGTTAGAATTGAAAATCACACCAGAAACTGAAATTTTCTCTCTCTATATTATTGAGCGTATTCTTATGAGTATTTTGATATTTTGAGTGTTGCTTTATCTGATTGCAAGTTTCTTGACGTTATATATCGATATTCCAAAATGAAATCTTATTCTTTTCAAGGTAAGGGATATTATTTTTTTTAAAAAATGATATTATTTCTTTTAATACCATTATGCCGGAATATTGATAGTATTTTTCTTGTGATATTATTATCTTTTAGTGTTAGGGTTACTATTCATTATCGGACTTTATTCACGATATCTGATCTTATTCACGAATACGGCCTTTATTCACAAAAAAATTAAATTTTTATTTTTTGTCCAAAATATCTATAGATACTAGCTTTGATTGTATCAATGTTTTGATCATTCTTGAATTTTGTTCCACTATGATTATTAATGAAGTATTTTTGAACTCGGATTGTTTAAAGTACGAATCCTTAATATTTGTTCTTTTGTTTCACTGGATTCGTTTTCTTTAAAATATTTTTCATCATCCTCAGTCCTAAATGATGGTATTACTGAATATCTTTGGTCTGTTGTGCAAAGATGGTTGATTTTCCTATGAATATCTTTGGCCCATAGTGCAAAGATGTACAGGTGTTGAGATGAACATGACCAACTAATGAATATCTTTGGCCTGTAGTGCAAAGATGAATATTTCATTCAAGATGCATATTGATTGATGTTATAGGGATAAAATATTGATGATGGACTTTTAAATTCATAGATTATAGTAGATTTCATTCTCTCTCACGTAACTCATCTATGAATTATTATTTTCATGCATGAATATTGATCGAAACTTGTTATCATTATATTTTATCGATTTTTCCCTGTTGAAGACTAACGATAATTTGTTCTATATTATCTTAGTCATAATATTCTTTACTGGGCTAGTTGAGCTCACCCTTTTCCTTTTTGTTCCATTTTTCTTCTCAGGAGGCGAGAATGTAGCGAGTTCTAGTCAGGGTATGGAATGATGGTTCTAGAAAGTTGTCGTAGTAGTCCTCACCATTTTTGTAAAATAATGTATCAATAATTGTAATGAGGACTTATTTGGGTGTGAATATTGTCTAGATGGCAAATTTGTATTTAAACTCACAGTTTTTATGTTGTATTAATAAAGTTGTAGTTGTTTCTGTACCATGTTATTGACGACTCAAAATGGGTGATGTATACCTATTTTAGGGGCGTCACAGTTGGTATCCGAGCTTAGGGATATGATCTCTAGCGGAGATCGGGGAATAGAACTAGGAGGGGAGAGATGAGTAAATCCTTTGCTAGTGTGTCCTACCTAAGCTTATTTGTTGGTTGGTCAGTATATAGGGATATTATGTGATATGTTGATTTCTTTAATTAACCCTTGTTTTATGGCAGTATTTGAGAATGTCGACTGAGAATGTTAACAGTGGAGTAAATGAGACCGTGGAGACACCTTTACTCACAAACTAGGAGAACGTGCAACAGGCTGACAATGTTCCTCCTGTGAACAACACTTTGAAAGCGAGATGATGAGCAGCGGAATGTTTAGATGCTTTTTGCAGTTCATGCAAAATCAGACGAGGGAGACTCGTGCACAAAATACAGGTGGAAATGATAACAACGCACGGTTTGTCACAGCCAAGCAGTTCAAAGAGTTGGGACCACCAGAATTCTGGGAAAAGCCGGATCCGATTAAAGCAGAAATGTGGGTCAAACAAATTACCAAGATATTCGATGTCTTGGGATGCACGGAGGAACAGAAGGTTCCATTTGCCACCTTTATGTTCCGTAATGAGGCAGATTACTGGTGGGAATCTGTGAAGCGTACCCATTCAGCCGCACTCAGTATGTCTTGGGAGACATTTCAGAAACTGTTCAATGACAAGTACTTTCCTGAAAGTATTCGTCATATGAAGAAAGTGGAGTTTATTAGATTGGAACAAAACAACATGATGGTGTCCCAGTACGAGGCGAAGTTTGCAGAGTTATCCAGGTTTGAACCTCATTTGGTGGAGAATGAGGAACGTATGACACGGATGTTTCTGAGAGGTTTGAAACCCATCATATGTCAATATCTCATTTCTCATAAATTTTCTCTCTATTCAGATGTTGTCAACAGGGCTCAATTATTAGAGCGGGATAACGAGTACGTTCAACCGAGGGACCACAACCAGGATCATACCGGAGATAGCAGTCATCAAAACAACGATAAACAGCGGAGAAAGAAAAATACGGACAATAATGGTAACCACTCTGGTGGTAATCATGGCCATGAAAATAGAAGAAGTGAGTCGGGGGGAGATTATAAAAAGAGGAGATTCAACAATGACAATGCGAAGGCGTCAAAGACCAAAGAAAGAATCGGTTCTAAGGGAGGAGCGACCACTTGGTCGCGTATATCTTATAAATGTGGAAAAGAGGGACATATCAGCCCAAACTGTCCACAACAGTTCAAGGTATGCTATAATTGTGGAAAGGAATGACATATCGCTTGAGATTGTATGGTAGCAAAACCAAATCTAGGTACTTCATTCCCACAAGATTTGGTGCTCACTATTCAAACATTCATACTATCTTCCCAAATAAAACAATATTTGAATCATAAAAAAAACCTCCCCTTCAATAGGGTTACATCATTAAGTTCAAAAACATCCCAGGTTATCTAACCTTTAAACGTCATTCAAATGCGGAAATAAATTATTACCTAACTTCTTTAAAATAAAATCTAAGGTCATCATAATAAAAGTCTAACATCATAATCAAAGTCAAGATTACAAGTCTTCATCACTTGTACATTTTTCCCTTTCCTTTGCTAGTCGAAGGTTCATCTACCTTCTCCTCTTTAGCTGCAATGAGTTTATAAATATGCAAGAGTGAGCAAAACAATTGCTCCTTTGGATATAATAGAGAATCAGCAAGTACAACAATAATAAGTGCCAATAATAAACTCATCAAGACTGAATAGTACTCTAACAATGATAATCAGAAACTGGAACCCAAAATATGGAATATACATCACTAAGGGTCATAAGACCATGAACTACGTCCACAGTTGCAAGTAATCTTTCAACTCCAACTTTAACAGTCATAAGACTATAAGGACTTCGTACTTAGGGGGATCAGCCCTTCGTACAATGTATTGTGCACAAACATTTTAATGCTACGCGTAAGTTAACCCCTAATAATAATAATAGGGTTGTTCATCTCAGTATTTAGAATACAAGTCCGCACCAAAGTAAGTTTGGTTTGGATACATTTCAAGGGTAATTTAGAAATCAACGGTCATCAACTAAGGATTAGTTGAATACAACATTGATAACATCATGCTATGGAATAATCATAACTAAATCGACATTAAAAATTAAGATCATGCTTTAAGAATAAACTAACAGCATAAACATCGAATAATTATAATATGCCTTGCTTGAACAATATTAAGCCAAGGTTAAAACCTTATTTAGAGTTGAATCTTAAGCATGCATAACAAATAATAAGTTGAATGATAAAACTTGTTCAACATTAGTGTTTTAGAATGTAGAAATTTTCATGTTAATTAACAAGTTAAAGATTGGCTCAAAATCAAGAGATAAGGTTTAGGAGCTTACACGATATAATTAGGGTTAAGAAACTTTCACAAAGAAAGCTTAGAGTTAGGAAAACTTGCTCAAAGATAGCTAGATACTTGCATAATTATAAAAGTAGAGTTAGAGAACTTGCCTCGTGCGTAGGTTAAACAATCACAACTCACGTTCACCCCAAGTCCTACACATACCATATGTATTGACAATACACATTAGTTACACTAACATTACCTTCATGAGTTGCTTTCTACTTTTAGTATAGCTACTAACTAAGTTTAAGTTTAAACAACATTGCATCTTTTCATGAACAATATTTTTTAGCTTTATTACAACTACTTAGTGATCATGTCATTGCACCACATAGATATTAACAACTTGATACAACATCCTATTACATATCCAACATGTTATCATTAAGTTATACTAATACACAAAGGGTTGCACTTGCATTCGCGCATCCCGACGCCCTCCGATTGGCTCTAAATACACAACAGTCCTAAAGATGACCTTTTTGACCCTTCGTAACTATTTTAAATTGAAAACCTTAAAGAATAAAAGTTATAGGCCTATTCGTCCTCTTTCTGAATCATCTTGAATCACCTCAATCGGAGTTTTTATGAAAACATTATGGCCATTTTACTACAGGAGGTCAAAATTATCCAACCTAGACCACTTTTTTCGGTGGCCGGCGTTGAATTCTAATCTTTGGGCGCGAACTTACGGCCCATATTTGGCCTTTGAAGTATGCGAAATTTGAATTTTAAGTATCAATTACAGAACACCCATAACCAGAAAAAAATCAAGCTACTATGTCTTAATTTCTAACACCAATTAACATGTATAACTTATGAAAATTACACATAAACTTCATCAAGCATACAAATACTAACATAAGACAACTTAAACCATAATTCTAGAAAAATTAAATACTGGAATAACATATTTTTAAAACCAAAAACTCCATTTTTGATACTCATTCTAGAAATCAACACTGTGAATTCATTAGTTGGCCAAATCAGTCCATTCAAATTACGTTATGCTCGTAACTCAATAAACTAACACATACAAACCTCAATTTATAATTTAACATAAGAATTGGCCATCAAAATTTATACTTACTCAAGCTATAGGAAGAACACATATACTGTCAAAAATTTCTTCTACAGTAACCTAAAATTAGCATGCAATTGTTGTCTCAACATAATATCTAATCATTACAAGCATGTATAATCACCATAACTTAGTTATCTAACAACAATTCAGAAAAACATAATTCACAGAGTATGAAAATTATTGACGTAATTCAAATATGTAGACATATACATATATATATTAAGATTGTATAAAAAATACCTTCAAATTGCTTGTAATCTTTTTTGACAACACTGCAAAATGCTCTGAAATCCTTCTTTCTTAAACTCTCTCAACTCTCACAAAGCTCAGTACTCTCAACTTTGCAAACAAGAATGCGTATAACAAGCCGATAAACAACGTAAGAAAATATAATGATAACCCTTAATAATAATAATTGTTATATCGATTATTAACGCCTAAGTTATAAATATATATTATATTTATTATTTATTTAATTTAATTTAATTTCAAAAACTAGAAATTTAAAAAGCCTAAGGCTTGTTTGGCAACCCATATAAATTTTAAAAAATTAAAATACTTAGGCCTTGTTTGACAAAAACCAATTTAAATCCTTTTAATTTATTTTAATAAACACTTTAGTTTATAATTATAATCACATACTATATTTTAATTAAATATAGCATTTTAGCAAATATCACCAAATTATAATTTTTATTATAACTTTATTTAATAATTTAAAATACCATCTAAATTATTAAATTAACACAACAACATAACACCTCATGTTATAATACAAACCTCTAAATTATAAATTAATTTAATTTAGAAAATTCTCCAATCATTTATATTCATCAACCATCACATCAAATATTTATTTAACAATAAACACCTCAAATAATATTTATATAACTCAATAAATATTTAAATTACAATTTGAAATTTTGGATCGTTACATCCTTCCCTCCTTACAAGGATTTTGTCCCCAGAATCACAATTCAAACAATCAAATCGTCACATTCTCCCCTACTTACAAAGATTACATCCCCGAGAATCGAAAGACACGAGAACTAAACAAATAACTCGGGATAATTCTTCATCATATCGGTTTTGAGTTCCCACGTAGCTCTTCTTGACATTGTGGTTCCTCCATATCACCTTCACATAAGGTATAACTTTATTCCTGAGCACTTGTTCTTTCCTGTCGACTATCTGGATAGGAATCTCTTCGTAAGACAAATCTTTACTGAACTGCAACGGTTCATATTCGATCACATGCTTGTAATCGGGTTTATATGGTCGTAACACCGATACATGAAATACATTGTGCACATGCTCTAATTCTGGAGGTAAAGCTACCTCATAAGCCATCTTTCCTACTCTGCGTAGAATTTCGAAAGGTCCAATAAACCTTGGGCTGAGCTTTCCTTTCTTGCCAAAACATATTTTACCCTTCCAAGGAGAAACTTTCAAGAATACGAAATTTACTTCAAATTCACGATTCTGCCTGTGTTGATCAGCATACTTTTTCTGTCGATCTTGAGCAGCTACTAGTCTTGCTCTGATGAGTTTGACAACTTCAGCGGTCTGCTGTACCAGTTCTGGGCCTAACAGTTGACGTTCTCCAACTTCATCCCAGCATAGTGGAGTTCTGCACTTTCTGCCGTATAACGCCTCATACGGTGGCATACCAATGCTTGCATGGTAACTGTTGTTGTATGCAAATTCTACCAACGGTAGATGATCATCCCAGTTTCCTTTGAAATGCATATCTTCAAGTGTTTGGATCGTTCTTTCGCTTTGTCCATCAGTTTGCGGATGATATGCTATGCTCATCTTCAGTTGTGTACCCATGCATTCTTGTAGTCTTTTCCAGAAATTTGATGTGAACCTTGGATCTCTATCTGATACAATTGATACTGGAACTCCATGTCTTGAAACGATCTCCTTAACATACAGTTTCGCCAGCTGATCAAGATTAAATCTAATCTTTATTGGCAAAAAGTGTGCAGATTTTGTTAATCTGTCCACTATCACCCATATCTCATTGCATCCTTTCTGAGTCGTTGGAAGACCTACCACAAAATCCATTGTGATGTGCTCCCACTTCCATTCTGGTATCTCCAACGGTTGAAGTAATCTGCTTGGTCGTTGATGTTCTGCCTTCACTTTCTGACATGTCAAGCACTTTGCAACGAACTCTGCAACATCTCTTTTCATATTCGGCCACCAAAAATGACACCGCAAATCTTGATACATTTTTGTACTTCCCGGATGAATCGAATACCTTGAGTTATATGCTTCCGTTAAAATTTCTTCTTTAATCTCCTGAACTGCTGGAACCCAAATTCGTCCCTCGAATCTTAGCATTCCCTTAGTATCAACATTACACTTCACTTCTTTTCCCTCGACTATACTTTGCTTTATTTTCTTACATTCCTCATCATGTAGCTGAGCGTTTTTCACTTTGTCCACCAAATTTGGACTGGCTTCCATCTGGAATAATTTTTCCTCGGATTCTACTAGAAATTTGATTTCCAGCTCTAGTTTTTCCATGCTGAAATGAGCTCCTCCTTATCAGTTAACATCATCAACTTTTCTCTGCCTTTCCTACTCAAGGCATCTGCAACCACATTAGCTTTACCCGAATGATAAAAGATCTCGCAATCATAATCTTTTATCAGTTCCATCCATCTTCTTTGATGCATGTTCAGGTCTTTCTGTGTGAAAATATACTTTAGACTTTTATGGTCTGTGTAGATCTCACATTTTTTCTATAGAGATAGTGTCACATATCTTGGTCACGAACACAAGCGCCGCCAACTCTAAATCATGAGTGGATACCCTTTCTCGTAGTCCTTGATTTGCCTTGATGCATATATGTGATAACCTTCTTGATTCTATATAAGGACACAACCCAATCCTTTGTGTGAAGCATCACTATACACCACAAAGTTTCCTGTATTATTTGGTAATGACAACACAGGTGCCATACTGAGCTTCTTCTTTAATTCTTGAAAACTTTCCTCACATTTTTCCGTCCAAACAAATTTTATAGATTTCCTTGTCAAATTTGTCAACGGAGTAGCAATCTTGGAAAAATCATGAATAAACCGTCTATAATAGCCTGCCAACCCCAAGAAACTTCTCACTTGATGGAGTTCTTGGTTGTTCCCAATTATCACGACTTCAACTTTTGATGGAACTCTGAAATCCCATCCTTATCAATTACATGCAGAAATTGTACGTTCAAATAAAAATTCACATTTGGAGAATTTCGCGTACAACTTTTCTTTTCTTAATGTCTCCAACGTCAGAGGTAAATGTTCCACGTGTTCCTCTTGAGTTTTAGAGTACACCATGATATCATCAATGAACACCACCACAAACTTGTCTAAAAATGGTTTAAACACCATGTTCATTAAGTCCATGAATGCTGCAGGGGCATTTGTCAAACCAAATGACATCACCAAAAATTCGTAATGTCCATACCGAGTTCGGAATGCTGTCTTCGGTACATCCTCCTTCCTTACTTTCAATTGGTGATATCCACTTCTCAAATCTATTTTTGAGAAATATCTAGCACCCTTCAATTGATCAAACAAGTCATCTATTCTTGGCAACGGATATTTGTTCTTAATAGTGACTTTGTTCAATTCCCTATAGTCAATGCAAAGACGCATCGACCCATCCTTCTTCTTCATAAATAACACCGATGCTCCCCACGGTGACACACTCGGTTGAATATACTTCTTGTCTAACAATTCTTGCAGTTGCACCATTAGTTCCTTTATTTCTACCGGAGCCATTCTGTATGGGGCCTTCGATATAGGAGCGGTTCCTGGCGCTAGTTCAATCATAAATTCGATATCTCGGTCAGGTGGAAGTCCTGGCAAATCCTCCGGAAACACGTCCACGAACTCCCTAACCACTGGTATTTCCTCCAATTTCATACTCTTCTCTTTTTGAGTATCAACTATATAGGCTAAGTACCCTACACAGCCTTTACTTAACAACTTTTTGGCCTGCATTATCGTCAGTCATTTCATTTGTCTAGGCAATTTGATACCATGAAAAACTACCTTTGACGGAGTCATAAGGTTTACACACTTCTTTTGGCAATCAATTATCGCTCCATAATTGAATAATCAATCCATTCCCAATATCACATCAAACTCCCCAAGTTTAATCGGAATTAAATCTACTGCCATAATATTCCCCTTAATGTTCACCCTACAATTCTTGTATACAAACCTAACAGGAATCACTTCCCTATTCGCAATTTCTATATTTAAAGGAAATTTCAACTCTTCACAAGGTATTTCTAACCTCTTAGCAAATTCATCAGATATAAACGAGCAAGAAGCACCCGAATCAAATAATACATACGCATTTATATCATTGATTGGGATAATACCTAACACGACATCTTTTGATTGCACCGCGTCCTGCACCGTCATGTTGAAGGTTCTTGTTGTAGGCTTATTTGTTGATGTTGGTCCAGCAATAGTAAGCGTACCTCCACTAGCATTTCCCTTGCTTCCATTTGCCTCACCAAATCTCTTTTTAGGACATTCATGAGCAAAGTAATCCTTGGACCCGCACGTGAAGCAAACTTTTTTCTTAGATTGAGTGCAATTTGGGGAGATATGACCCTCCTGGCCATAATTGAAGCATACTCGTTTCCCCATCAAGCACACACCCTTATGAAACTTCCCACATGTAGTACATGCTTTGAACTTCTTATTTTGCTGGTTTCCTTGCTGATTTCCAGCTCCTCCATTCCCATTCCACTTCCTCTTCAGGTTGTTGCCATTACTACCGCTACCACCACTCTTAGCTTCACCTTCACTTTTCTTCTTTCTCTGCTCTTGACTATTCTTTGTTACTGCCTCACCTCCACTTTTTGGTGAGAATCACCTTCTCCATCATCTTCTGCTGCAAATGTCTTCAATTGGAGCAGGAGAGACCTCTTTGTACAACCGGGTTTTGGTCCTGCTCAAAACCTCTTCGCCTTGTGTGCCGTCGTGTTTGACACGATATGGCGCAAACCTCGCCAACTCGTTGAATTTTGCGGCATACTCCGACACCGACATTGTTCCCTACTTCAACTCTAAAAACTGCACTTCTAGCTGACTCTTCGAACTCTCTGGGAAATAGGTCTTGAAGAATAGCTCCTTAAACCTATCCCAGGTCATTACTCTTGGTCCTTCCCGAGTTTTGTTGGCCTGCCACCAATAGCTAGCCTCCTCTTTCAACATAAACGTTGCAAAAGCAGTCTTCTGATTCTCCTCTACCCTAGCCACATCAAAAACCTTCTCAATTTCCACAATCCAAGTCTGTGCTTCAACTGGATTCATGGATCCTCAGAATTTTGGTGGTCCAACCGCCTTGAAGTCCTTAAATGTAGTACCTTGATTTTGAGGTTGATTCTGCAAAGCACCCGTCGATAACGCTACTAGGCTTCTTTGAGCAGGGTTTCCTTCCACATTATTGTTGTTGTTTTCCTCAGTGGTTCTCCGTCGTGATGGTTGACGTCTTGAAGCCATTTTCTGTTAAAATAAACCCATCAAATGCTATTCAATCATAAAAGTTTATCATGTAACACATAACACTTAACACTTTGAATAAAATGATAATTTTTATTCATTCATCATAAAAACATCAAAATAATAGCATCACTGCTATTTACATTACTTTCCTGAACTATAACAGTTGCAGGATAACATCATCATCATCTATCCCATTGGTTATCATACCCGGGATTTACATTTCGTTTATTTTCAAAATCACCTATCAATTACAATCTCTACAATGTCCTACTAAGATACTGCGTAGCCTTACGACGCTCTTCCTCCATAATTTGGAACATTATTCGGCGATTCAATACGTATGATGGTAGCATCTCGAACTGAATCGGATAACTCATGACTCAATCTTGAGCTCGATTGACCATGGTGTTTAATACGTTGCTAATTTCTTCCATCTTCCTCCTCTTGGCTTGTGTATCACTCTCTGCTATTCCGGCTCGTTGATAAGCTTCACTGTACGCGTCTTCGGCTCTTGCCCTTTTTGTAGATTCTTCTTTCGACTTATTCTCGATTACGCAATCTTCTCCATCATTCGTTCATTCTCTCCTTCGGTGTGGACCGACTTCTCTTCAACGTTGTTCGATTCGTTCTTCTCGATCCACCGGATCTCATCGTCGTATTTGCTGCGCCATCGAAGTCATTGTTCACGCTACTATCTCTCACAACTCCTCGGCGGTATCTTGAAGTTCCACATTGCGATCATACACATCATCGTAAATACATCTGGCGACATTATCGAATCAAGTGGAAGCTCTTCCTCCTCGTCCTCCTCATCCTCCATTGTGGCGACTCCACGGGATCCTCCTCATCCGTCTCTCTATCTCATCATCCTCATCGGGGACTCTCTCCCTTTCAACTCATCATGACCGTGAGCTGTTTCCCGTAGCAGTAGTTGTTCCCAAATCACCTGAATATCTCGACGCTCCTCCTCTCTATCCTGACTGGATTCTCCTATATTAGCCATCCTATCAACCAAAGTTTAAGTTTTAATTACTAATCATTACTACTCGACACTCATGAGCACATAAATTGTAATCACATAAGCACATAAGTATTTTATTACTTTCTCTTTCCTAAAACTCGATAAGAGTTTATCATCATTATCTTTTCAAAGGTTACTTCCTAAGGCTTTTCCCCCACCTACGGTTCATAACCTAAAGCTTTGATACCAACCTGTGACACCCCCAAATCTAGGTACTTCATTCCCACAAGATTTGGTGCTCACTATTCAAACATTCATACTATCTTCCCAAATAAAAAAATATTTGAATCATAAAAAAAACCTCCCCTTCAATAGGGTTACATCATTAAGTTCAAAAACATCCCAGGTTATCTAACCTTTAAACGTCATTCAAATTCGGAAATAAATTATTACATAACTTCTTTAAAATAAAGTCTAAGCTCATCATAATAAAAGTCTAACATCATAATCAAAGTCAAGATTACAAGTCTTCATCACTTGTACATTTTTCCCTTTCCTTTGCTAGTCGAAGGTTCATCTACCTTCTCCTCTTTAGCTGCAATGAGTTTATAAATATGCAAGAGTGAGCAAAACAATTGGTCACTGGATATAATAGAGAATCAACAGGAGTACAACAATAATAACTGCCAATAATAAACTCATCAAGACTGAATAGTACTCTAACAATGATAATCAGAAACTGGAACCCAAAATATGGAATATACATCACTAAGGGTCATAAGACCATGAACTACGTCCACAAGTTGCAAGTAATCTTTCAACTCCAACTTTACCATCATAAGACTATAAGGACTTTCGTACTTGGGGGATCAGCCCTTCGTACAATGTATTGTGCACAAACATTTTAACGTTACGCGTAAGTTAACCCCTAATAATAATAATAGGGTTGTTCATCTCAGTATTTAGAATACAAGTCCGCACCAAAGTAAGTTTGGTTTGGATACATTTCAAGGGTAATTTAGAATTCAACGATCATCAACTAAGGATTAGTTGAATACAACATTGATAACATCATGCTATGGAATAATCATAACTAAATCGACATTGAAAATTAAGATCATGCTTTAGGAATAAACTAACAGCATAAACATCGAATAATTATAATATGCCTTGCTTGAACAATATTAAGCCAAGGCTAAAACCTTATTTAGAGTTGAATCTTAAGCATGCATAACAAATAATAAGTTGAATGATAAAACTTGTTCAACATTAGTGTGTTAGAATGTAGAAATTTGCATGCTAATTAACAAGTTAAAGATTGGCTCAAAATCAAGAGATAAGGTTTAGGAGCTTGCATGATATAATTAGGGTTAAGAAACTTTCAAAAAGAAAGCTTAGAGTTAGGAAAACTTGCTCAAAGATAGCTAGATACTTGCACAATTATAAAAGTAGAGTTAGAGAACTTGCCTCGTGGGTAGGTTAAACAATCACTACTCACGTTCACCCCAAGTCCTACACATACCATATGTATTAACAATACACATTAGTTACACTAACATTAACTTCTTGAGTTGCTTTCTACTTTTAGTATAGCTACTAACTAAGTTTAAGTTTAAACAACATCGCATCTTTTCATGAACATTACTTTTTAGCTTTATTACAACTACTTAGTGATCATGTCATTGCACCACATACATATTAACAACTTGATACAACATCCTATTTCATGTCCAACATGTTATCATTAAGTTATACTAATACACAAAGGGTTGCACTTGCATTCGCGTATCCCGACGCCCTCCGATTGGCTCTAAATACACAATAGTCCTAAAGATGACCATTTTGACCCTTCGTAACGATTTTAAATTGAAAACCTTAAAGAATAAAAGTTATAGGCCTATTTGTCCTTTCCGAATCATCTTGAATCACCTCAATCGGAGTTTTTATGAAAACGTTATGGCCATTTTACTATAGGAGGTCAAAACTATCCAACCTAGACCACTTTTTAAAGTGTAGGGCACAAATTCAATGCCAAGGCGCTGAATTCGATCTTTGGTAGCGAACTTCGGCCCATATTTTGTATGGGGCACGAATTTTTATTTGGAGCAACCGAATTCTGAGAACACCCATAACCAGAAACAAACCAAGCTACTATGTCTTAATTTCTAACACCAATTAACATGTATAACTTATGAAAATTACACATAAACTTCACCAAGCATACAAATACTGACATAACACAACTTAAACCATAATTCTAGAAAAATTAAATACTGGAATAGCATATTTTTAAAACCAAAAACTCCATTTTTGATACTCATTCTAGAAATCAACACTGTGAATTCATTAGTTGGCCAAATCAATCCATTCAAATTACGTTATGCTCGTAACTCAATAAACTAACACATACAAACCTCAATTTATAATTTAACATAAGAATTGGCCATCAAATTGATACTTACTCAAGCTATAGGAAGAACACATATACTGTCAAAAATTTCTTCTACAGTAACCTAAAATTAGCATGCAATTGTTGTCTCAACATAATATCTAATCATTACAAGCATGTATAATCACCATAACTTAGTTATCTAACAACAATTCGGAAAAACATAATTCACAGAGTATGAAAATTATTGACGTAATTCACATATGCAGACATAAAAATATATATATTAAGATTGTATAAAAAATACCTTCAAATTGCTTGTAATCCTTTTTGACAACACTGCAAAATGCTCTAAAATCATTCTTTCTCAAACTCTCTCAACTCTCACAAAGCTCAGTACTCTCAACTTTGCAAACAAGAATGCGTATAACAACTAATAAACACGTAAGAAATATAACTGATAACCCTTAATAATAATAATTGTTATATCAATTACTAACGCCTAAGTTATAAATATATATTATATTTATTATTTAATTATTTTATTTATTTAATTTAATTTCAAAAACTAGAAATTTAAAAAGCCTAAGGCTTGTTTGGCAACCCATATAAATTTTAAAGAATTAAAATACTTAGGCCTTGTTTGACAAAAACCAATTTAAATCCTTTTTAATTTATTTTAATAGACACTTTAGTTTATAATTATAATCACATACTATATTTTAATTAATATAGCATTTTAGCAAATATCACCAATTATAATTTTCATTATAACTTTATTTAATAATTTAACATACCATCTAAATTATTAAATTAACACAACAACATAACACCTCATGTTATAATACAAACCTCTAAATTATAAATTAATTTAATTTAGAAAATTTTCTAATCATTTATATTCATCAACCATCACATCAACAAATATTTATTTAACAATAAACACCTCAAATAATATTTATATAACTCAATAAATATTTAAATTACAATTTGAAATTTCGGATCGTTACAGTTGTCTTCATTGATGACATTCTCATATATTCCAAAAGCTGTGAAGATCATGAGCACCATTTGAAGCTGGTACTCCAAAGGTTTCGTGAAAACAAGCTATATGCCAAGTTTAAGAAATGCGAGTTCTGGCTTGAGGAAGTAGCATTCCTTGGGCACGTAGTGTCAAAACATGGACTATCTGTTGACCCGGCGAAGATTGAAGCAATACAAAGTTGGGAGCAACCAAAGACAGTAACCAAAGTACGTAGCTTTCTGGGCCTAGTTGGTTATTATCGGAGATTCGTGGAAGGATTTTCTCGAATCGCTACCCCGTTAACTCAACTGACTCGGAAAGATAAAAAATTCGTATGGAGCGAGGAATGCGAGAAAAGTTTTCAAGAGCTTAAGAAGAGACTCATTTCGGCACCTGTTCTGACAATACCATCTGGTTCGGATGGATTTTTTATCTACAGCGATGCTTCGGGCAAAGGGTTAGGGTGTGTTCTCATGCAACATGGGAAAGTCATAGCCTATGCCTCGCGACAACTTAAAGAATATGAGAGGAATTATCCTACTCATGATCTAGAGTTGGCAGCAGTCGTTTTTGCGCTAAAGATCTGGAGGCACTATCTATATAGGGAGAAAGTGAAGATATATTCAGACCATAAAATCCTCAAATATTTCTTCACCCAAAAGGAACTCAACATGCGGCAACAACGTTGGCTCGAGCTGTTAAAAGATTATGACCACACCATTCAATACCATCCTGGAAAAAGCAAAGCGTGGTAGCCGTAGCGTTGAGTAGAAGATCATATGCGAGGAGCGAAGTGCGATGATGTCAAGTATCGATAGAACCAACTTTAATCGATAAAGTTAAAGTTGCTCAAGCTACAGACCCGGAGCTGATGCGTATGAAGAAGAAAGTACAAGAAGGTGTTATTCCAGAAGCAAGAATCGATGAAGAAGGAATACTTAGAGTCCACTCCAGACTTTGTGTTCCTAACGATTCTGATTTAAAGTACAAGATCATGATGGAGGCACACAATAAACCATTTGCGATCCATCCTAGAAGTACCAAAATGTATCGTGATCTTTGACATACATTTTGGTGGAACAATATGAAGAGAGAGATTGCAAAGTTTATCTCGAGGTGTTTAACTTGTCAACGTGTAAAGGCGGAGCATCAAGTGCCTAAAGGTCCATTACAACCACTTGAGATCCCAAAATGGAAGTGGGAACACATTACCATGGATTTCATTACGGGTCTTCCCATGATTTCTCAAGGTATAAATGCTATTTGGGTTATTGTTGATAGATTAACCAAGTCTGCTCATTTATTGCCGATATGGGAGACTTATTCCCTTGAACGTCTTGCTCATATGTATGTAAATGAGATTTTGAGATTGCATGGCATGCCAGTATCCATAGTTTCGGATCGTGACCCAAGATTCACTTCACGATTTTGGGTTAGTTTGCAAAAAGCTATGGGCACAGATTTACGATTCAGTTCGGCATACCATCCTCAAACGGACGGAACCTCAGAGAGGACTATTCAAACTCTTGAAGATCTATTAAGACTCTGTGTCCTAGACTTTAAAGGGAGTTGGGATAAATATATACCTTTGGTGGAATTCTCCTACAACAACAGTTATCAGGCAAGTATAGGGGTAGCTCCATTCGAAGCATTGTATGGAAGAAAGTGTCGCTCTCCAATATGTTAGGATGAGGTGGGTGAAGCAACATTGTTGGGACCAGAGTTAGTACGTATTACTACAGAAAAGATCCAAATGATTCGATAACGTAAACAAACGGCACAAGATCGACAAAATAGTTATGCGGATCTTCATCGAGAGGACGTGGAATTTAGTATTAGGGATCATGTATTGTTGCGTGTTGCCCCATGGAAGGGAGTTACAAGATTCGGGAAGAGAGGAAAGCTCAATCCACGATTTATTGGTCCATTTCAAATTTTTAACCGAGTAGGAAATGTGGCCTATAGACTCGCGTTACCTCCAAGTATGTCTCGTGTTCATAATGTTTTTCACATATCTGTGCTACGTAAATATGTGAAAGACCCGAACCACGTTATTGAGTTAGAACCGGAAGAGATAGACGAAGACTTAACATACGAGGAGGTACCTGTTAAGATCTTGGATAGGAAGAAGCATGTTCTACGCACAAAGGTCATACCCCAAGTCAAAGTTTTATGGAGAAACCATGCTATTGAAGAAATGACCTGGGAGTTGGAAACGGAAATGAAAGCGAGGTATCCTCACCTTTTCGAAACACCAGGTACGTACGTCAATTTCGAGGAAAAAATTTCATAAGGAAGGGAGGTTGTAAGACCCCAATTTATTATTAATGAAATTGAATTTCCTCTATTTATTATTTTGAAATAGTAAGGGTTGATTTGATTAATGTGGTTAGTTATGGGTAAAATGCGCAAATATTTCAAGTAAGTAAGTGGTTATAAAATATTCATTGTTGTCGGGGAATATTAGTTTGGTCGTGGAATATTCTTACTTTGTTGGGAATATTAAATACGGCCAAGACTTTTAATGTGGGCCCCATAATAGAAAGCGATTGGGTGAAGAAAACGACAAGTATAAGTGGTTTATAAATAACGGCGTAATTGTTACCGTTAATACTGTTGGAATACCCGATGGTTAAAACAAAGTAGCACACGGTATTGCACCAATTATTGATTCTTACGTAAGAAGGCACTACTCAATAATTGTTACAGTAGTTACTGTTCAATATTTTATTTTATTGATTTAATAATTGCTACGTTGATATTTTATATGTTGTTTCAATAATTGTCACTACACAGTATTTTCATTATCAGATCAATAATTCATACTATTTGAATAATATTATTAAATAACATTATTGGCAATGTCTAGAAAGTTTACATCAAGGAGAGGTTTGGTCACCTAATTGCGCCGATGAAGAGAGAATCCTTATTGGAAAGCCCCGTCTTTCTGAGGAGGCAGTGCAGTTGTCGATATTGTGATTCTTTAATATTATTTGTGAATAATTAATTATTGATTTATATAAGAAAAATATTCATTTTATGTGGATATAGATGGAGAAAATTTTAAAGTGACAATTGTTGAAAAATTGATATTTTTATCTTTTCTGATAAAATAATTCATTTAAATATATTATTATATTTTAATAATATAATAGTGGTAATATTTTTACAATGAATGTGGGATATATGAATATATGAGGAGAAAGAGTATTTTTGTTGCAAAAGTTGTTTAAAACATGTTAAACATGTCTGTGGGCCCATTTCTTGACTGAAATTTGATTATAGCTTGTAAAATCGCCCGTTTGTGGATTTCGGTCAATTTCTATTTGGAATTTGGAAAAACTTTCTTCTGCAAGGTTGTAGATAATGAAATTTTCTATGGAAGAGATAAAATGTTTGAATTTTTCTGACAAAAGGGCTATTTATTATGAATTATTGAAGTTCCGAAGTTTCGAAATAATTGATTTTTGGAAGTTTTAATTATTTTTTTTAAGAAAAACGTTTTTGTTATTGTTGGTGGGCCCCACTAGTATTGAAAACATGATGAATTCATATTCAAGAGGTGGGCATGAAGATTTATTAAAAACATTAATATTTTATTAAATTTTTTACTTTGGTATTCTAAGCATTTTCCTATAAATAGGGTGCTCAGGTTAGAATTGAAAATCATACCAGAAACTTAAGTTTTCTCTCTCTATATTATCGAGCGTATTCTTGTGAGTATTTTGATATTTTGAGTGTTGCTATACGGTGCAAGTTCCTTCAGCGCTATATCTGATATTCCAGCCAGAAGTACTATTCTTTTCAAGGTAAGGGATATTATTTTTTTTTAAATGATATTATTTCTTTCAATATCATTATGCCAAAATATTAATAGTATTTTTCTTGTGAAATTATTGTCTTTTAGTGTCAGGGTTACTATTCACGTATACGGCACTATTCATTTAATACTGAAAGACTATTCACGGTAAAAATTAAATTTTTATTTTTTGTCCAAAATATCTATTATGGATACTAGCTTTGATTGTATCCATGTTTTGATCATTCTTGAATTTTGTTCCACTATGATTATTAATGAAGTATTTTTGAACTCGGATTGTTTAAAGTATGAATCCTTAATATTTGTTCTTTCGTTTCACTGGATTCGTTTTCTTTAAAATATTTTTCATCATCCTCAGTCCTAAATGATGGTATTACTGAATATCTTTGGTCTGTAGTGCAAAGATGGTTGATTTTCCTATAAATATCTTTAGCCCGTAGTGCAAAGATATACAGGTGTTGAGATGAACATGACCAACTGATGAATATCTTTGGCCTGTAGTGCAAAGATGAATATTTGATTCAAGATGAATATTGATTGATGTTCTGAGGATAAAATATTGATGATGGACTTTTAAATTCATAGATTATAGTAGATTTCATTCTCTACGTAACTCATCTATGAATTATTATTTTCGCTGCGAATATTGATCTAAAACATGTTGTATATTGTATTTTAGCAGATTTTTCCCTGTTGAAGACTAACGATAATTTGTTCTATATTATCTTAGTCATAATATTCTTTACTGGGCTAGTTGAGCTCACCCTTTTCCTTTTTGTTCCATTTTTCTTCTCAGGAGGCGAGAATGTAGCGAGTTCTAGTCGGGGTGTGGAATGATGGTTCTAAAAAGTTGTCTTAGTAGTCCTCACCATTTTGTAAAATAATGTATCAATAATTGTAATGAGGACTTATTTGGGTGTGAATATTGTCTAGATGGCAATATTTGTATTTAAACTCATAGTTTTTATGTTGTATTAATAAAGTTGTAGTTGTTTCTATACCATGTTATTGACGACTCAAAATGGGTGATGTATACCTATTTTGGGGACGTCACAATATATATATATATATATATATATATATATATAATTTATGAAGTATATATACATATATATGCTCAGGCAATGTGTAGTCTAATAATTTTCTACAATTAAGGGATAATTATATGAGATTTGTATGGTGATGGTGATCATGTAGATCGATACCATTCAAATTCAGAATTAGTAGCTTAATTTTCATGGGAGGTTCATTACACAAGGTTAATTGAAACATCTCTAATGTAATAAGATTGTATAATTAATTAATTTCATGGTGCAGTTTGGTTCTGGTTTTATGTGTGCAGTTTTGGCTAGTAACCAAATCGAAACTGTAAATTTGGTTTTTTAACCCACCTAAAACCGTCACATACGCAGGAACCATTAGTACTGAGGTTTTAATTGGTGCGATTTGTGCTATTTTTGGTGCAGTTTCGGTTCCAATTTGGTTCCTTACTCAGTCCTATACCAAATTATAGATGGATCATGTGGTCTAGGATTGAAGTCCATTTTATATTAAAAAAAACATATACATATTATCTAACCTGGCTAAAGATTCACAAATTATCTAACCAAAATTACCTAATTATATTATCCCCAATTATTCTATACATTATTATTAATCAACATGCAAATTAAATATCAATAAAATATAATAAAATATCAACAACAAATATGACAATAAATTACCAAATAAAAAGCACAAATTATCTAACCAATATTAATAGTCTTATCAAAATTACCTAATATTATTACATTATCTACCATTATTAATTAATAAAAAAATCATACACATTAGCTCCATACAACACATATTAACTCTAATCCCTAGATGAGCCTTTACGAAATTAACTCTAATTTCAGCAACACTAAATATGATCCAAACTGCTCAAAAATCTATTCATACACATTAGTTCCATACAACACATATTGTCATCATTAAAATTAAAAACTTAGAAATTAATAGTGTTGTCCTCCTCGTTGTTCCATATTTCTTCATAATGTTGTTACCTTTAAACCCAAAGTAGGGGTGAGTATGGTGCGATTTAGTGCGATTTGAAGCTTAAACCACACACGAAATCGCTTAGGTGCGATTTGACAAATCCAAAATCGCATATGAAACCACTTGTGATTGGTGCGATGTGGTTTTGAATCGTGCGGTGCCATTTCATTTGGTGCGGTTTCGATTCCAAAACCAATTAAAACAACAAAATTTTATGCAATTTAAATTAACAATTTAGCATCAGACAATATTAAAGTTGTAAAAGAGATTAAAGTAAATGCACCGGAGTTTTTATCCCTCGTTCTACATATCCAAAAAGGAAAAACAAGCAGCAAGGAAGAAATCCAGTACTACTTCATCCAACACCTAGTTTCAGAAGCACGTTGATAACTCAAGAGGGTTGCCTCATGATTTTTCTAATTTCAATAACTTCAATTCTTTTAACCATAAAAGAGATTGAATCCACATGATTACATATATATATATATAATTTATGAAGTATATATACATATATATGCTCATGCAAGCAGTGTGTAGTCTAATAATTCTCTAAAATTAAGAGATAATTGTATGAGATTTGTATAGTGATGGTGATCATGTAGATTGATACCATTCAAATTCAGAATTAGTAGCTTAATTTTCATGGGAGGTTCTTTACACAAGGTTAATTGAAACATCTTGTCACGCCCCCAAAATAGGTATACATCACCCATCTTGAGTCGCCAAATATATGGTAAAAAATTTAAATACAACTTAATTATCTGAGAATCGTGTAAAAAATACGACAAAACATAATCTAAGAGTTTTAATAAGAATATTGTCATCTAGACAATATCCACACTCAATGGAGTCCTCATTACATTTATTGTCACACTATTTAATGTAATAGTGAGGACTACTAATGTTATCATCGGGACCGTCACTGCTCCCCGACTAGTCCCGCCACGTTCTCATTTCAAGAGAACAAAGTTGAAAGAAAGGGTGAGCTCAACTAGCCCAAGAAGAAATATTATGACTAAGATAATGCAGAATAAATTATCATTAGTCTTCAACAATGTTAAACTGATAAAATACAATAGACGTCAAGTTTAACTACAGTGGAATAAGCAATCCATTAGAAGAGCAAGTAGATCATGATATCTACTATCTTCTATGATTTAAAACATTTTCATCAATTTTTATCGCTGAGACTCAGCTTAATAATTAAACCACATCATCGAGTCATCTCTGCACTACGAGCCAAGGATATTCATTAAATCTTCAATGGTCATGACTATACCGAATAATCCCTGGTCATAATCATACCAAGTCCATCTATGCACGTAAGCTAAAGATAACTTTCATCACAATATAAGCATGAGGATGATGACAATGACATAATAATTCAAGAAAACAAGTTCAAGAATAAATTTTAAAGATTTATAAATTAATTTATCTTGAAATCCATTAAATCAAATTGTCAACATGATATCGCTTTCTGGAGTAAAATTCAAGAATGCTCGTAAGAATATTTCCATGAAAAGATCTTGGGATGAAGCGCAAATATCAAGGATATTCTACTAATTTCATGGAGTATAGAAGCCAAAACTTTAACCAAATGAGTATCATAGAATATATGAAACTACAAATGGATTTTCACCGCCATGCGGTAATCCACGTAGATGCATCATTTCCACAATTTAATAAGGAATGAATCTGAAGGATCATTCACCATGCATTTGATAATCCACATAAGCAAAAGTTATTCCAGCGTAATAATAAAGAATGGAACTGTGTCATGCGTAATCCGCGCACATATAGGATATTCTAACGAGAATAATAAAGAATGGAATAATGGAAGAATTCTCCATGCATGCGATAGATCGCATGCATAAAGTTATTCCAACGTAATAATAAAGAATGGAACCCGAGTTTAGCGTAATCCGCACAGACAGGATATTCCAACAGAATAATAAAGAATGGAATAACAAAGAATTCACCATGCATGCGATAGACCGCATAGATAGGTTATTCCAACAGAATAATAAAGAATGGAACTAGATCTAGCGTAATCCGCACAGACATGATATTCCAACAGAATAATAAAGAATGGAATAATAGAAGAATTTCACCATGTATGCGGTACTTGTGATAGACAAAGTTATTCCAACATAATAATAAAGAATGGAATAATGTAAGCTCTCTTCATGAATACTGAAAAGAAATAATACCCCTTACCTTAGAAAAGCTGGATCTTTGGAGTAGAGAGGTAGCAGACCTCTCTTCTTCTTTTTCTCTATATAATTCTCTCTAATAATAATTACTCTAAAGCTTTAGTGAATTGGTGAGAAATGAAGGAAGAATGAGCTTTATTTAGGAAAATATAGTTTCGATAATTGCACGCGTTTTGGGGCTCAAATATTACAAGACAATACCTTCAACTTTTCTTTCATTTTAATTTAGTCCCGCAAGTATTATCAAACTTGCACCACCTCCCCTAATAGTAAATAATGTGAATCAATAGTTCAATCATGTGAATCAATAGTTATAATCATGTGAAAATCTGAATTACGAGATAAGTACCTCCATCTATACCTTCATTTTTAGCTTAGTCATGCAAGTATTATTAATCTTGCACCAACTCCCCTAATAGTACAAGAATGTGAATCAATAGTACACACATGTGAACAAATAGTTATAATCATGTGAATTAATAGCAATTAATTACTCATTTATCTGATTAATTACCCGACTGGTCAGTAAAACTTTCAGACATCAATTAATATCGAAATAAATGTAGATTTCCACTAACACTAATAATTCCAACACAATGGAACTATCAATTTCATCTTTAATTAACACGAACGTATTCATCATTAATATTATAACTCACAATATTTAACAACTGTGTCGTTCCTGTGAAAAGGGGCTTTCCGATAAGGATTTCTCCTTATCGACGCCGCAATTAGATGACCAAACCTCTCCTCGATGTAACTTCTAGACATTGTAAATATTGCAATTTAATAATATGAATAACTTTGTCGTCTCAATTATTGATTAATAATATATCATATAATGCAGATGATACTGTGACAATAATCGAATCAATAATATGAGAGATATGCTGCAGCAATTACTGTAGCAATAATTGAGTATAACTGAGTGACTTCTCAAATAAGCATCAATAATCAATAGAGTGTGCTACTATGCAACCACGCGTGTTACTGTACTTTTACTACCGGGTAGTTCAACAGTTTAACGGTAAAACTTATGTCGTTATTTTTAAAAAGATAATTATGTCATTTTCTAACTACGACAATACTTCCGTTGTGGGGTCCACCAATGATTGTGTCGTCGCATTTAATATTCCCCTGTTAAAGTTTAATATTCCCCTCACCAATCGAATATTATATAACCACTTGCTTACTTTACAAAATTTATAAATATTACCCACAACTATAACATTATATCAAATCCACACCATTATATTCAAAAATATATTTCAAGAAAATTATTCTTTATTCATACACTACAACAAAAAAGCTTATTTCCGACGGAATATTCCGTCGGCACTAAGGATATTCCGTCGAGGGTAACATCATTTTCGACGGAATATTCGGTCGGAAATTCAATCGTATATAAGCACGTCGAAAATAAGTTCGTCGATTCTTCGGTCGGGAATACTTAGAGCTGACGGACCTATTGTCGACCGAACATTCAGTCGAAGTTAATATATCCCCGACTAAAACATGTCTATCGAGGATACTCGGTCGATGATAATCATGCCACGTGAAAACTTGACAAAAAATGGAAAAACACCTTACGCGCGACGGAATTTCGTCGACCATATAACTCGTCCGTCAAGGAAAAGGATATTCGGTCGAGGATATGTATGCCACGTGGCAGTATGTCGAAAATGGGAAACACATTAACCTCGACGGTTATCCATCGAGAATACCATCATTCCGTCGAGGTTACTGTTTTTTTTAAAAATATATTTTATTTGTTTTTGCATTATCCAGGGATTTAACCCACATCTTGTACCTGTACCTGTACCTGTTTTCCCAACATCACATACACAAACTAAATTAAGCTAAATTTCAAAAACATCCCATTACTACTAGCATAACCGCAACAAACTAAAGTAATGAAATGTAAAACCGCATTAATCAAAGTAAATCAAACTAAGGTAAATTACAAAAGATCCCATTAATCTAAACTAACTATAACAAACATCCCATTAAGCTAAATTAAGCTAAGTGTCAAACCGCAACAAAACCAAAGTAATTAATGATAAGGTTTAAACTACAATATGTAAGTCAAAAGTTATGTAAAATTAATACAACAGAATTTAAACTACAAGAGAATGTAAACTAAGTCAAGCTAGTAAAGCCCACGGTGTGAGGAGGATCATCGGGCGGGCGTCAACGCTGCTCTGGAGTATGAAAATCGTCATCCCGCTCGTCAGTCTGCTCGTCACCCTGTTGATATAATATAATGTAACTCATTAGTCCATATATATGATTCAGTTAAAGATAACTAAATGAAAATTAAATAACATACAGAATAAATATTTGTATTTAAAACAAAATATACCTGAGCAGTCGAGCGCTGACTCAACATCAGCCCAAACGCGTCCTCGACTAAGATAACCACCATCCGAACAATCTCACACGATATCGCTACCAATCGCTTCCCGGAGGATACCCGTATTTCTACGGTGGCACCACCAAGAACGTCTCGCAAGTAAGTCGGTGGAGGCGAGAATGGCTAGGCGGGTCCTAACGATGGAACAGCGGATTGATCTCAAACCTCTTCGACACCGAAGCCATAACACGCTAGAACAAAGCATCATCTAAGCCAGCGCCCGTATGTGATGGTCCCACGGGGGCTCTCGGACGTAGACGCTGGCTAGAGCCTACAAAAATAAATATAATATGAATAATATTACAAGTTTACTGTTTTCATAAACACGAAATAAACACAAATATTATACCTCCTGGCAGTGTATAGGCTGGTATCCTCGGTAACCCCAACACTCGATACCGGCCGGTAGTACTTGTGGGAGTATCCTGAGACGCGACCCAAATAGTCGTCTCCTCGTCCTGAAATAAACTAATATCGGGCGGAGGGACGGTGGAATCTAACGTCTCAAAGATCGCCCCTAGAAGCAGAACTCGCAACTACGCATTATCGCTAGTCTGTGAGCTTCTCAAATCGCTCCTGTAATTTGATATATAAGTGAGTTATCTTGGTATCATCATATAAATTACGTAATATTATCCTAAATAATATCTATTATAGCTAGTGATGTTGGAGATATCGTCGACCCCGAAGTAGAGCCCTTCGGCGTATGGACTCTATCCCAAAACTCGATCATAGTAGGAGGTCGGCCCAAGCTACTCCGCATGGCCTAGATCATATACATTAAATATGATCACCTTAATTTACTATAGTTGCAATATAAGATTAAACTAAACTAAAAAGAAATACATATTGACTTAACCTCCTAAAACGACTGCGAGCCAAAAGTATGTACAACTCGCAGCTTGCCGCGATTCTTCTTCATCTGCTCCAACTTGGTCTTGAACGCATCATCATCCCGGTACGCACACATTGCAGCCCATGTTGCATCTGATACTGCCGGCGGGTGATGATCTCGCAAAGTAGTCTTGGGCGTTTCTTCTATCGCCCGGACTGCCCTCTGTCGCATCTCATACAACCAGCAGGCATAATTCTTCGAGATGTGGGCAATGATAATGGAATCACCATCTGCCTCAGTGATGTCGGCCTCGTATATGTCGTATCTCTATCAAACAGACATAGTTATTTGTATAATTTATTATTTGAACAATATGTAAATAACATGCATGGACCTTGATTTAATATATGTATCGACTTACGTGAAACTCCCGCAACACTGTCACCATGAAACTTAAGATCGTAGCGCGTATTGACTAAATCGCATGCACCAAAAGAGGGAGATGCGCCCGAGCAGATGAGCGTGTACTACAGCTTTAGCATGACGTAATCCATAATACTAGAATACAAAATTTATTAAGAACATTTTAATTTATTAATCACATGATAATATCATTCTAATTGAATATAAGTGATATATTATAGTTGAAACTCACTGCACGCAGCCGACATCAATCGAATCTGGTCAGCATCGCCGGTGATGGAGCGACCTAATCGATCGAGGTTAGGCCTCCATAACGTCGACGTCTAGCATCTATATGTTAATATATATAGTTATGACATTGTCCAAAAATAGTAAATGAATGTATAATATAGTTATGAAAATAATGTTACTGAGCCAAAAGAGAAATCAACTCACTAGCATCTGAAGATGACCCTTGTGACGCCCGCAAAATAGGTATACATCACCCATTTTGAGTCGTCAATAACATGGTACAGAAACAACTACAACTTTATTAATACAACATAAAAACTATGAGTTTAAATACAAATATTGTCATCTAGACAATATTCACACCCAAATAAGTCCTCATTACAATTATTGATACATTATTTTACAAAAATGGTGAGGACTACTAAGATAACTTTCTAGAACCATCATTCCACACCCCGACTAAAACTCGCTACATTCTCGCCTCCTGAGAAGAAAAATGGAACAAAAAGGAAAAGGGTGAGCTCAACTAGCCCAGTAAAGAATATTATGACTAAGATAATATAGAACAAATTATTGTTAGTCTTCAACAGGGAAAAATCTGATAAAATACAATAAACAACAAGTTTCAGATCAATATTCGCAGCAGAAATAATAATTCATAGATGAGTTACGTAGAGAATGAAATTTATTATAATCTATGAATTTAAAAGTCCATCATCAATATTTTATCCCTGTAACATCAATCAATATTCATCTTGAATCAAATATTCATCTTTGCACTAATGTGCCAAAGATATTCATCATTGGTCATGTTCATCTCAACACTGTGTATATCTTTGCGAAGACGGGCCAAAGATATTCATAGAAAATCAATCATCTTTGCACTATGTGCCAAAGATATTCAAGAATACCATCATTTAGATCGAGGATGATGAAAATATTTTTAAAAAAATGAATCCAAAGTGAAACAAAAGAACAAATATTAAGGATTCAGACTTTAAACAATCCGAAGTTCAAAATACTTCATTAATAATCATAGTGGAGCAAAATTCAAGAATGATCAAAACATGGATACAATCAAAGCTAGTATCCATAATATATATTTTGGACAAAAAATGAAAATTTAATTTTTCTGTGAATAATGCCGTATTCGTGAATAGTACCGTATACGTGAATAGTATCGTATACGTGAATAGTAACCCTGACACTACAAGACAATAATTTCACAAGAAAAATACTATCAATATTCTGACATAATGATATTGAAAGAAATAATATCATTTTAAAAAAAAATATCCCTTACCTTGAAAAGAATAGTACTTCTGGCTGGAATATCAGATATAACGCTGAAGGAAGTTGCACCGTATAGCAACACTCAAAATATCAAAATACTCACAAGAATACGCTCGATAATATAGAGAGAGAAAACTTCAGTTTCTGGTGTGATTTTCAATTCTAAACTAAGCACCCTATTTATAGGAAAATGCTTAGAACACCAAAGTAGAAAATTTAATAAAATATTTATATTTTTAATAAATCTTCATGCCCGCCTCTTGAATATGAATTCATCATGTTTTCAATACTAGTGGGGGCCCACCAATAATAACAAAAACATTTTTCTTAAAAAAAATAATTAAAACTTCCAAAAATTAATTATTTCAGAACTTCAATAATTCATAATAAATAGCCCTTTGTCAGAAAAAATCATACCTTACGTCATTTCCATAGGAAATTCCATTATCTACAACTTTGCAGAAGAAAGTTTTTCCAAATTCCAAATGAATAAGAAATCCACAAACGGGCGAGCGATTTTACTGTGCTATAATCAAATTTCAACCAAGAAATGGGCCCACGTACATGTTTAACATGTTTTAAACAACTTTTGCAACAAAAAATACTCTTCCTCCTCATATATTCATATATCCCACATTCATTGTAAAAATATCACCATTATTATATTATTAAAATATAATAATATATTTAAATGAATTATTTTATCGTAAAAGATAAAATATCAATTTTTCAACAATTATCACTTTAAAATTTTCTCCATCTATATCCACATAAAATGAATATTTTTCTTATCATATAAATCAATAATTAATTATTCACAAATAATATTACGTAATCACAATATCGATAAACTGTGCCGCTCTTAGAAAGGAAGGGGCTTTCAATAAGGATTTCTCCTTCTTTGGCGCCGCAATTAGGTGACCAAACCTCTCCTTAGCATGTAACTTTCTAGACATTGCCAATAATGTTATCTAATAATATTATTCAAATAATATGAATTATTGATCCGATAATGAAAATATGTGTAGTGACAATTATTGAAACAACAATAATATAAAATATCAACGTAGCAATTATTGAATCAATAAAATAAAATATTGAGCGATGAAGTAATCGTGTAACAATTATTGAGTAGTGCCTTCTTACGTAAGAATCAATAATTGGTGCAATACCGTGTGTCATCTTGTGTTTTAAACCACCGGGTATTCCAACAAAGATTAATCTGTGAATAACTACTATTGTTATTTATAAACCACTTATACTTGTCGTTTTCTTCATCCAATCACTATTCGTTATGGGGCCCACACAAAGCTGCGCCGTCGTACGAATATTCCTCGACAGTAAGAATATTCCACGACCAAACTAAGATTCCCCGACAACAATGAATATTTTATAACCACTTGCTTACTTGAAATATTTGCGCATTTTACCCATAACTAACCACATTAATCAAATCAACCCTTACTATTTCAAAATAATAAATAAAGAAAATTCAATTTCATTAATAATAAGTTGGGGACTTACAACCCTCCCTGGATGCCATCACCTGATCCGGAGCGGCCGCCACTACGGCCACCTCCATCGCTATGTCGAGGCATATATAGTTGTACTACTGAAATAACAGACATAGATATAATGAACGATCAAATGGCCATCAAATGATTGATTTTATATATATAATGATTGATTTTAGTTGTATAGTATTTACAAAACACCAATTAGTGAAGTAGTACGTCGTCAAACCCGTCAAAATCAAAATCATTTTCATCCTCTAGTTCTGTCTCTTCCTCTTCTGTATCAATTTCTTCCTCAATATCATCTTCTACCATCACATACGGACTAACAACCACATCTTCCTCCACTTCACAACATCGAAAGTACGCCAACGACATCATCACCCAACACATTGTCATCATATACCACAACGTGGCTGGGATTGCTAACTTGTTCTTGCAACGGGTCATCCGTTCCAGACAAATTAGTACCATCAAATGGTCGAGTCTTCGTTGTCACAACTGTTTACTAGGGGGTTCTACTGTGAACGACATTAGGGGCGTAGTACACTTGAGTTGCTTGGCTGGCTAACACAAATACATCATCAGACTGAAAAATAGATTTTATATCTACTGTGATGATTCTATTACGATCAACTTTAACACCCTTTGCACTATCAAACCAGCGACACTTAAATGTAACTACCTTTTTAGCCCCTGGATAATTGAACACAACCACTTCCGTCAATCTTCCATTGTAATTGGATTCAGAATCTCCATAACAACTTCCCAACACGACAACGCCGGAGTTGACTAATGTCAATTCATTCAAGTCATAAACCTTGAATCTATACCCATTCACGATACAACCTGGAAATGAACTAACAAGTTTGTACGGGCCTAAAATGACATCTCTAAAACGATCATACGCGTTCTCTTCTTCGACCCTTCTCTTAAACCACTGGTGAAAATTTGCATTAGTGAATGCTTCCATCTATGATTCTGTCAACCCCGGGTTAGAAGCATGCGCTTCCAATTCGAATGAACTGCGTACAATAATATGGCAATTAATTAATTTTTGATTAAGGATAGATAAATCATTTTCAACTTCTAATAATACATACTTGATGTACGATGATACTTCAAGCTTATTTAGAAGCACGTATGTAGAGACAATCTTTAAATCTTTATCGGTTAGGTAAGTCTTCATCTCATTTCCAAATGGTTTAGCTGGATAAGTGAATACAACCAACTCATCATCAGCACGACCAGACGGATCCCCAACCTCATTTCGACCTAGATGGTTATGCTTTGTTGCGACTACATCGTCAAAGTACAACGAGCAGAAGTTGACAAGCTCTTCCTCTGTATAGCGTTCAGTAATAGAACCCTCTACGCACGCTTTGTTTTTAACTTTCTGCTTTAATCGACGCATATACCTGAAATTTGAAAGTATGTGATATATATTACCTGATAAGTTAAATATAAAGATGACGAATATTGCACAATATATGTGATATTACCTCTCAAATGGATACATCCATCGATATTGCATCGGTCCTCCAAGCTTAAGTTCATATGGCAGATGAATAGGCAAATGCTCCATGCTGTCAAAGAACCCCGGTGGTAAAATCATTTCAAGCTTGCACATTGTCAACACTATATTTTTCTCCATCTACTCCACATCACTATACCTTATAACAGTTGAGCAAATATCCCGAAAGAAATTTGAAAGTGCGGTAAAAGTATCATTATTATTCCTGGGTAACACCTCACGAAATGCAATTGGCATCAACTTCTGCATGAATACATGACAATCGTGACTTTTGAACCCAGTCATTTTTAACTGCTCAACCTTAGTGCAACGAGATATGTTAGAAGCATATCCATCTGGGAGCTTCAATGCGCTAAGCCACTTGCAAATGTTTTCAACCTGTTGCTTGGTAAGACAAAATGGAGCTTTTGGTTTTGTGTTGTTAGGTCAGAGCCAAAATTCCCGCCTGATATTCATTTCCTCCGAGTCTTTACGTGCTTTATCATTGTCTTTTATTTTACCACTTGTATCTAGTACGGTGTAAAATAAGTTCTCAAATACATTCTTTTCTGTATGCATAACATCTATACAATGACGAAGTGCTAGTGTGACCCAATATGGCAACTCAAACCAAATTGGCGAGTGAGTCCAGTTATGACTTTTCCCATATTCTATAGCTCTCAACGTACCATGCTCCTTCCTAGGGGGTATAAATCTTAGATCATTTAACCAGCCCAATATGTCGATGCCCGACAAGCGACCAACAACCCCTTTCTTCTCTGTCTTTCTGTTGAATTGTGTAGACATCTTGATATAACTGTGCTCAGCAGGCAAGAATCTATGAGCAGTTCCAAAAAAAACTAGTTTTCCGACCATAACGTAGTTGAGTGCCTTCCACATCCCCCATGCAGACTGGACATGACAACTTGTCATGAGTCGACCAACCACTAATCATCCCAAGTGCCGAAAAGTCAGTGATAGTCCACAACAAGGCTGCCTTCATCACAAAATTCTGCCCGACAAATTTATCAAAAGTCCGAACACCTGCTTCCCACAAAGATCTTAAGTTCATCGACTAACTACCGAGGTACACGTTAATGTCTTTTGTAGGACTCTTATCCCTAAAGATAAGTAAGGTCAAGAAAAGATACGGATCCCTCATGCACATTGACGGTGGAAGATTGTAAGCTACCATAATCACTGGCCAAACAGAATAAGGCTGACTAAAATTATTAAATGGACAGAATCCATCTGTAGCCATGCCAAGCCTGACATTCCTAACTTCTTCGGCAAATTGTGGAAAATTGGCATCAAAATTCTTCCATTCATCTCCATCTCATTGGGTGAGTCGGTGACTGTGCACGACATCCCTTATTCTATGCCAACTCATACGCCGAAAGCGGTGCAAGCAGCATGAATAAGCCGATTGAACAACCTCGCAAGAGGAAAATACCGCAAAATCTTCTTTGGAACATGTTTCTCCTTCCCCCCACGTTTTGTGATCTTGTACCTTCGCGAGTTGCAGATATCACACTGCACCTTATCTTTGTCCTCCCCATAATATAACATGCAATCCTTCTCACAAGCATCGATCTTCTCATACCCGAGATTCAACCCCTTAACCATCTTCTTCACCTCATAGTAATTCGCGGGCAACGTATTATCCCTGGGTAAGAACTCGCTGAGAATATCAAG
Organism: Panax ginseng; assembly: GCA_020205605.1. Taxonomy (NCBI): domain Eukaryota; kingdom Viridiplantae; phylum Streptophyta; class Magnoliopsida; order Apiales; family Araliaceae; genus Panax; species Panax ginseng. The sequence goes on along the minus strand of CM035134.1, from coordinate 25,637,430 downwards.
CAAATAATTGAATCTCTCTCTCACAATTAAATATGCTCATTCTTGAAATGTAAAAGCTTAGTAATCGCAGTAAAGCTTGTTCAGGTTTGTCATTTCTAGGATACAATGGAACACCCGATTTCGATAAAGCAACTTGTAGAAAGCAATTCTTTGAATCATTTGGCTTTTTTTGAAAGTAATCGCTTGACGATGCTCGCTTTTTCGGCTACCAATATTGGTAGGGCTATACGATCATCAACCAACATCTCGCACGACGTCATAGTTATCTCGATTGTGAATTCCGTGATCCGATTGGTCTACTGAAGACTATCTCGTCTGCTCTTCTAAACTCGTTGATTCCCTCGTGATGAATCCATATCGAATACCCATCCATAAACCCACGTGAATATAAGTCAAATTTAACTTCATCTGCAGCCTTCCATATCATGTTCTTACACTTGAAACACGGCATCTCATCTTTAGATTCGGATCGTCAACATGTTCTATTGCTTTGTTCATAAAATTGGACAACCCTTCACTTCAGACGCATCAACTAATCCCTCCCATCAATTGGTATCCTACTAAGACATCCAACTCGACTACCGACATCTTTAATTCAAGAAAATACCCAATTAGAATATATATGCATGTATTTAGTTTACCTAGTATATATCTCCACTGCTGTGGGTTAGTTTATCCTGCTCCTCGGATGCGTCTTCACTAGTGCCATTCACAAGGTGCGTGTTTATAATATTTTAAGAAAATTTTAGCATCACCTCCCCATGGTCTCCAAGTACACGAAATAGACCAAGACAACTTAGTCTAAGTATGCACTCGAAGAACATATGTAGAGACACCAGCTGAAAAATCCTCAAAATATTATAAACACGTACACACCTTATGAATTAGCACCGACCTAAGTAAGAGACATAACATCCAGTAACAGTCCCAAACTGGGGACTATTTGGCATGCACTCCTACTGAGTGAATGTCAAATGGGTTTCTAAGTTTCAAAGTATATTACATATATATATTTATGAGTGTATTGAAGAGCAAAGGGAGAGTATTATTGAGTTTATTGAAAATTATGGCAAACTAAGCAAATGCTACTTAGTTTATTTTGCCTATGATAAACTAATTAAGTGGTACTTAATTAGTTTATGAGAATTGTTATTTGGAATCTATAGAGATTACTGTTCAACATCCACTCCTATAAACACAATTATCAAACGGGTTTCTAAGTTTCATAGCAGTTGCAGCTGTAATAGTACTAGGAGAAGAGTCAATCTAAGTTTCATATTAGTTACAGTTGCAGCTAATAGTACTCCAACCGGTTCCTCGGCAGTAATCGGACAAAAAAAAAAGGGTCGTAGTTCCTTGTAAAACCCCAACTTATTATAAATAAAATTGAATTTTCCTCTATTCATTATTCTAAATTAATAAGGTGTTAATTTGATATAATGTTTTGGTTATGGGTGAAATGTGCAAATTTTACAAAATAAGCAAGTGGTTATAAAATATTCATTTTGCTTGGGGAATATTAAAGACGACCGGCAAGCATTTATTTGTTGGCCCCATTACGAAAAAACGGTTGGATGAAGGCAAACAAAGAAAGTATGAGTTTTTATAAATAACGGTGTAGTTATTACCGTTAACATCATTTGAATACGGTGGTTAAAATACGATGAATCTGGCGTGGGGTTGCGAAAGAAAGACATAGAGATATTGCAGTATTTTTAGAATTATTGATTCTTACGTAAGAAGGCACTACTCAATAATTGTTATAGTAGTTACTGTTCAATATTTTATTTTATTGATTCAATAATTGTTGCGTTGATAGTTTATATTATTGTTGTTTCAATAATTGTCATTGCACAGTATTTCCCATTATCAGATCAATAATTCATATTATTTGAATAATATTATTAGATAGCATTATTGGCAAGGTCTAGAAAGTTCTGTCAAGGAGAGGTTTGGTCACCTAATTGCGCGCCAGTAAGGATAAATTCTTATCGAAAAGCCCCCTCTTTTCTGGGAACTGCCTGGTTATCATTATTGTGATTCTGTAATATTATTTGTGAATAATTATTTATTGATTTATATGATAATCAAATATTTATTTGATGCGAATATAAATGATGGATTTATTTATGTGGTTATAAGTGAAGGAATTAATGTTGAGGTATTTTATCAGTATTTTGTCGGATTGGAGGTATTAAAAGATCAAATCGGTGTTATTAAAGCTCTATTGCGTGAGTTATAATTTTAATCCGACCGTTGGATCGTTGTGATTTTTGGATATGTTATACATATATAAGTTGAGTATATATCCATAAATTTTGAACCGTTAAAAATGAACGTATGATTTGTTATGAATTTAAGAGGTGTTGAAAATCATCCGTTTGTGGATTTCGAATATTTTCGGTTTAAAATTTGGAAAAACTTAAAGCTACAAAGTTGTAGAGATTTTGATTTCGTGTGGAATGGACATAAATTCATATTTTTCTGATAAACGGGCTATTTTTTATGAATTACTGAAGTTTCGGAAAATGAAATGAATTTTTAATTGGGTGGGACCCACTTTTGGTTGGTGTTAAATGCATGTGGGCTGCTGAAATTTTCAGAAATGAGGGGCTGATGATTGTCAATGAAGCATGCGTAGGAAAAATAAGATTATATTTTATTTTATTATTTTAGTCTCCTTTGGCGTTCTAGCATTTTCCTATAAATAGACGCTTAGGTTAGAATTGAAAATCACACCAGAAAAAAGTTTTCTTTCTCTCTAGATTATCGAGCGTATTTTTGTGAGTATTTTGATACTTTAAGAGTTGTTGTTCGGTATAGGTTTCCTTCAGATTTATATCTGATATTCCGATCAGAAGTACCGTTATTTTGAGGTAAGGGATGTTATTTTCTTCATATATGATATTATTTCTTTCAATATCATTATGCCAAAATATTGGTCTGAACTTTTTATCAAATTTAGGAATTTTTGTGTCGGAGTTACTATTCACGTATACGACACTATTCACGTATACGGCACTATTCACGAATACGACAATATTCACCGAAAAATAAATTTTTTTCTTTTTGTCCAAGATGTCTATTATGGTTACTATCTTTGATTGTATCCATGTTTTGATCTTTATTTTTGAATTCTGCTTCACAATTGGTTATTATGAAGTATTATTGATCTTGGATAAACTGTTATATGAATCCCTAATAATTGTCCTTTTGTCTCACTGGATTCATTTTCTTTAAAATATTTTTCATCATCCTCAGTCTTAAATGATGATATTACTGAATATATTTGGCTGTAGTAAAAGATGAATGATTAATCGATGAATATCTTTGGCCGTAGTAGTAAAGATGAACAGTGTTGAGATGAACATGATTGGTCGGTGATACAAATAAATATATTTGGTCTATAGTGCAAAGATGAATATTTGATTAAAGATATATATTGATTGATGTTACAGGGATAAAATATTGATGATGGGCTTTTAAATCTTAGAAGATAGTAGAATTCATTCTCTACATGACTCTTCTAATGGATTGTTGTTTCCGCTGCATTTGTTGATCTAAAACTTGTTGTCTATTATATTCTATCAGATTTTTCCCTGTTGAAGACTAATGATAATTTGTTGTATATTATCTTAGTCATAATATTCTTTACTGGGCTAGTTGAGCTCACCCTTTTCCTTTTTGTTCCATTTTTCTTCTCAGGAGGTGAAAACATAGCAGGATCTAGTCGGGGTATGGAGTGATGGTTCTAGAAAGATGTTTTAGCAGTCCTCACTATTTCTGTAAAATAGTGTATGAATAATTGTAATGAGGACTTATTTGAGTGTGGATATTGTCTAGAAGATAATATTTGTATTTAAACTCACAGTATGTGTTGTCGTATTTTGCACGACAATTGTATTATTGAAGTTGTAGTTTTCTTTCTGTACCATGTATTTGGCGACTCAGAATGGGTGTTATATACCTATTTTGGGGGCGTCACATTCCTGTTTGTGTCCTATACTCTATTAATAAAGTTAATTGAATTACTGCGGACATTCCTCACTGCTCCACCATAACAAATGACAACATCTCGAAGGAGTTCCATTAAGTTATTGAACAAAGTTCCAAGTTAAGCAACCCTCTAAATGAACATATGATCACTTCTCTACTATGAATGAATCATTGCCTGATATGGGTTCAATCCATGCCATAGAAAGCTTCTCACCAATCCAAATACCCATCTGAGGAATTTGGATTGGTGAGAAGCTGTCTATGTCATGGATTGGACCCATATCAGGAAATGATTCATTCCTAGTAGAGAAGTGATCGTTCGCTCATCTAGAGGGTTGCTTAACATATAACTTTGTTCAACAACTTAATGGCACTCCTTCCGTATGTTGGCATCTGTTATGATGGAACAGTGAGGAATGTCTTCAATAATTCAATTAACTTTATTATTCGAGTATAAGACACAAACAGAAACTACGACCCTTTTTTTTAAAATTGCTGTCGAGAAATCGGTGGGAGTACTATTAGCTGCAACTATGTCGAACCCTGCATAAAAGGAAGTGCATCATTTAATTTATATATTATTATATTTGAAAATTATGGCAAACTAAGCAAATATGGTATTTGGTTTATTTTACCAATGAAAAACTAGGTAAATGCTACCCAGTCAACATGTATTTTATTTTATTTATTGAATATGTAGACAACTTATTATTTGATCAGTTACTTTTAATTGTAGAAAACTAAGCAAATTCTACTTAGTTTATTATTTTATTCAGTTACTTCAGCTTTTTATGTAATGGAAAACTAAGCAAATGCTACTTAGTTTAAGATAATTATTGTATTTTATTTTATTTTACTATACTTATTTTATATGTTATTTATTTTTTTATAATATTATATTATTTTATTTATTTATGTATTTTAATTTATTTTTTTTGTATTATTTTATTTTATTTTATTTTACTATATATGTTTTACTTTAATTTAATTTAGTTAAATTAAATTAAATTTATTTATTTATTTAGATTTATTTATTTATTTTATTTTATTTTTTATAATATTATATTAAATAATAAAGTAAATTTATTTTATTGTATTAAATTAAATTTATTTTATTTTATTTTATTTTTAATTATATTATATTAAATAATAAAGTAAATTTATTTATTTGTATTAAATTAAATTAAATTTATTTTATTTTATTTTTAATTATAGTATATTAAATAATAAAGTAAATTTATTTTATTTTAAAGGTTATTATATTATATTATATTATATAATTTATTAAAGTTATTTAAAGCTCCTAGTATTTTTTTATTAATTTATTAATTTATATAAATATTTATTTATTATATTATAATATATTGTCTTTTATATAGTTAATTAAATATTTATTATTACCATATATAACTTCCACAGAAATTCAGTCGGAAATTCCGTCGGAATTAACACTTAATACCAAAATAAAGGAAGTCTTCAATTGATTCACAAATTAAAATTCACAATGCTGAAAAAGGCAGAAATCAGAACACTGCAAATTAAGTTTATCACACTGCATTATAACTCCTCAATATCAGATAACAAATTACACACACTACTGATTATGGACATTATAACTGGCTGGGCACAAATTAAAAACCAATACAGTAAACCAATATCAGTCAACCAATATCAGTCACCGAGCAACATCTCATTCTCAAAATCAATTTCATACCAAACCAAATTTAGCAAACTATCACAGAAAATACCAATTTCAACAACACTACAAAGGAAATTTAGGGTTCAACAACATTTCAATAGAATATTTCAATACTATCAACAATATTGCAAAACTTTCAACAACATTTAAATAGAAAATTTAGGGTTCAAAGTACTTATACCCAAATTTATGCATAATCATATACATATCTGAAAATTTAGGGTTCTAAATTTAAAATTAATTAAAAAAACAAACCTTAAATTGAGAGAGAATAAGGAGCAGAGAGGGACTAGAGAGAGAGAGCACCAGAGGGAGCCGAATATGGCACTGTCGGCGAGGGCTTGGCCAGAGATGGGGCTGCTAACGAGGAGAGGTGCGGCGGCCGGTGAGGAGAGGGACGGGAGGATGGACAGAGAATACGGCAGCAGCAAAGCAGAGAGAGAAAAGAGGAAAAAGAAATTTGAGAAGCTAAAGTGATTCTCGCACCTGCTAGTGTAGGTTTTAAAGACTATTTCCGACGGAACTCAGTCGGGATTAATTCAGTCGATGATACAGTATCCTCGACGGACAATCAGTCGGCAGTAATAGTTCTTCTGTCGAGGTTGTTATTGGCGCTTGAGGGAAACTTTCGCGCCACAAGCATGGTATAGGATCGACTGAATTCAGTCGAATTTGTACTATTCTCGAGGGAGTTATGAACGACTGAATATTCTGTCGGCAATAAGTTAATCCCGAGCGAATCCATTCCGTCGACCTTACTTCAGTCGTAAATACGCCTATTTCTTGTGGTGATAAAAGTTGAGGTCTTACAACCTCCCCTTCTTATGAAATTTCATCCTCGAAATTAGGGTGCGTACCTGGTATGTCGAAGAGGTGAGGATACCTTGATTTCATTTCAGATTCTAACTCCCAGGTCATTTCCTCAACATCATGGTTTCTCCACAAAACTTTGACTTGAGGTATAACTTTAGAGCGTAGAATATAATCCTTCTTATCCAAGATTTTAACAGGTACCTCTTCATATGTTAAATCTTCCTCTATCTCGTCTGGTTCTAATTCAATAATGTGGTTTGGGTCTTTCACATATTTACGTAACATAGATATGTGAAAAACGTTATGAACACGAGACATACTTAGTGGTAAAAGCGAGTCTATAGCCACTTGATTCCTACTTGATCGAGGATTTAAATGGGCCAATGAATCGAGGATTGAGCTTTCCTCTCTTTCCAAATCTTGTAACTCCTTTCCATGGAGCAACACGTAACAACACATGATCTCCAATATTGAATTCCACGTCCTTTCGATGAAGATCAAGATAACTCTTTTGTCGATCTTGTGAGGTTTTTATACGTTGTCGGATCGTTTGAATCTTTTAAAGTAGTCATACGCACTCAACTCTGGTCCCAACAACGTTCTTCACCCACCTCATCCCAAAGATAACGCAGAATGACACTTTCTTCCATACAACGCCTCAAATGGAGCCATGCCAATACTTGCTTGATAACTGTTGTTGTAGGAAAACTCCACCAATGGTAAGAACTTGTCCTAACTTCCCTTGAAGTCAAAGACACAGAGTCTTAATAAATCTTCAAGAGTTTGAATAGTCCTTTCCGACTACCCATCCATTTGAGGATGATATGCCGAACTAAATCGTAAATCCATGCCCATAGCTTTTTGCAAACTAACCCAAAATCTTGAAGTGAATCTTGGGTCTCAATCAGAAACTATGGATACTAGTATACCATGCAATCTTACGATCTCGTTTATATACATACTAGCAAGACGTTCAAGTGTAAAAGTTTCTTGTATCGGTAAAAAATGAGCAGACTTAGTCAATCTATCAATAATGACCAAAATTGCATCTATGCCTTGAGAAACCTTGGGAAGACCAGTAACGAAATCCATGGTAATGTGCTCCCACTTCCATTCTAGAATTTTAAGTGGTTGCAATGGACCTTTTGGCACTTGATGCTCCGCCTTGACTCGTTGACAAGTTAGACACCTTGAGATAAACCCCGCTTATCTCTCTCTTCATATTGCTCCACCAAAATGTATGTCAAGATCATGATACATTTTAGTACTCTGAGGATGGATTACAAAGCGGTGTGTTGTGCGCTCTATCATGATTTTATACTTCAAGTCGTAATCGTTAGGAACACAAAGTCCGGAGTTGACTCAAGTATTCCTTCTTCATCGATTCTTGCTTAGGAATAGCACCTTCTTGCACTTTTTTTCTTCATACGCATCGCCTCCAGTGTCCGTAGCTGAGTGATTTTAACTTTATCAATTAAAGTCGATTCTACTCGTATATTCGCCATCATCATATAGGTCCCTGGAGTCTTTAACTCTATCTCCATCCTTTGTAAGTCATACAAAATGGGCCTTTGTGTTGACAATATTGCACTCATACCCGCATATGATCTTCTACTCAATGCGTCAGCTACTACGTTCGTTTTTCTAGGATGGTATTGGATGGTATGATCATAATCTTTCAACAGCTCAAGCCATCGTCGTTGTCGTTTGAGTGAAGAAATATTTGAGGCTTTTATGATCCGTATAGATCTCCACCTTCTCTCCATACAGGTAATGCCTCCAAATCTTAAACGCAAAAACGACTGCTGCCAACTCTAGATCATGAGTAGGATAATTCCTCTCATATTCTTTAAGTTATCGAGAGGCATAGGTTATGACTTTCCCATGTTGCATGAGAACACATCCTAACCCTTTGCCTGAAGCATCACTGTAGATGACAAATCCCTCCGAGCCAGATAGTGTTTGTCAGAACAAGTGCTGAAATGAGTCTCCTCTTGAGTTCTTGAAAACTCTTTTCACATTCCTCACTCCAATCGAATTTTGTATCTTTTCAAGTCAGCTGAGTTAATGGAGTAGCGATTCGAGAAAACCCTTCTAAGAATCTCCGATAATAACCAGCTAAGACGAGAAAACTACGTACTTCGGTCACTGACTTAGGTTGCTCCCAGCTTTGAATTGCTTCAATCTTTGCCGGGTCAACAGATATTCCATGATTTGATATCACGTGCCCAAGGAATGCAACTTCCTCAAGCGTAAACGTCGATTTCTTCAACTTGGCATAAAGCTTGTTTTCACGAAGCTTTTGGAGTATCAGCCTCAAGTGTTGCTCATGGTCTTCGCGGGTTTTGGAGTATATGAGGATGTCATCAATAAAGACGACCACAAAGTGATCCAAATATTCCTTGAATACTCGATTCATCATGTCCATGAAGGCAGCAGGAGCATTAGTCAATCCAAAAGACATGACTAGGAATTCATAATGCCCGTACCTAGTTCTGAAAGTAGTCTTTGGAATGTTATCAGTTTTAATCTTCAATTGATGATATCCAGAATGAAGATCAATCTTTGAAAAGAATTTGGCTCCTTGCAACTGATCAAACAGGTCATCAATGCGAGGCAACGAGTACCTATTTTTTATGGTGACATGATTCAACTCCCGATAATTAATACAAAGTCGCATACTTCCATCTTTCTTCTTTACGAATAGAACAGGAGCACCCCAAGGAGACGTACTAGGATGAATGAAACCGATGTCTAACAATTCCGTAGTTGGGTTTTTAACTCCTCAAGTTCAATAGAGCCATTCGATATGGGGCTTTGAAATGGGTTTTTCTATTGGATTCAAGGTCGATACAAAATTCAATTTCACGCTCTTGGGGTAGGCCAGGAAGTTCTTCAGGGAATACGTCAGGAAATTTATTAACAATAGAAATATCATTCAAATCTGATGTATCTTTATTTAAATCCGTGACATGGGCTAAGAAAGCTTGACATCCTTTTTTCAATAAACGAATAGCTTTATGACTTGATATGACAGTGATTAATTTTAGTGGTTTGGTTGCTTGAATTCGCATAATAGGTTGGTTAGGAATATGAAAGCTAACAACCTTACGAAAATAATCGATTTTAGCATGATGAATAGTTAACCAATCAACCCCTAAAATCACATCAAATGCAAGTATTTTCAAAGAAATAAGATCGACAGGTAACGTGCGGTTACCGATTTGAAGACTTATAAACCGTGGATGTAATGAAGGTTTCTCCCAACAGAGTTTCAACAGATAAGTCAAAGTCTAATTTCTCTGGAATCAAATTTAAACGTTGAGCGCAAGTAGGAGAAATAAAGGAATGGGTAGAACCGGTATCAAATAAAGTATAAACTTTGCTAGAGTTTATGATTAGCTTACCCGTGATCACCTCGTTCGGATTCCTCACTTTTTGGGAGGTTACGACAAACGCTCTCCCTTGAACTACCATTTTTTTCTTGTCTGGAACACCCTTTGATGCCTCCATCCCAGCTGGACTTGACTTTGGTGCACGACAAAATCGGGCTTGGTGACCTTCTTTTCCACAATTATAACACGCTTTGGACTGCATCGTGCAGTTTGGACTTATGTGTCCTTCCCCCCCACATTTGTAACATACGGCCGGTGGTCGTTCTCCTTCCTTAACAACAGGTGTTGGTGCTGACGTCTTTCCATCCTTATTGAATCTCCTCTTCTTGAAATGTCCGCTCTTATTGTCATGGCCATGATTACCACCGAAGTGATTATCATTTCTGGCATGTTGATTCCCTCCACGTTTGTTGTCACCGCTTCGATGACTGCTACCATTGGTATTATCGACTTGTCGGTTGCTCTCTCTTGGTTGGGTTGACTCATTATTGCGCTCCAATAACTGAGCCCTATTCACAACATCTAAATACAAACATAGTTTGTGAGAAATTAGGTATTGACGTATCTCGGGTTTTAAACCTCTTAGAAACATCCGCGTTATTCTCTCCTCATTATCAACCAAGTGGGACACAAACCGAGACAACTCAACAAACTTAGTTTCGATCGCGCCACATACCATATTGTTTTGTTTTCGCTCAAGCTTGATGAACTCTACCTCCTTCATGTGACGAATACTTTCAGGAAAGTACTTGTCATTGAATAGCTCTTGGAACTTCTCCCAAGACATGTTGAGTGCGGCAGGTTGAGTACGCTTTACAGATTCCCACCAAGAATAACGCACCTCGCTTTCATGACATGAAGGTGGCAAAGGAACCTTTGCTCCTCTGAGCATCCCAAGACATCAAATATCTTGTTGATCTGTTTTATCCACGTCTCCGCCTTAAGTGGTTTTGGCTCTCCAAAAAACTCTGGTGGTCCCAGCTCCTTGAACTGCTTAGCGGTGACCATCACCAATCTCTTCTGTCCACCCATTCGATTGGGCTAAATCAGCTTCAAGGTTATCAAATTCGGACCGGTCATAGTATTGAAAAAGGTACTAGATGGATGGGTCATTAATCCAATTAGTGGTCGAACTGTTCTTGACCAAGTAACATCATTAATATATAAAAATATATATTATTAGTAATTAATAAAATTTTAAAAAAATCTCATTTTTATGAACTAAAACATAATAAAATTGAGTTACAATTTTACTAAATTAGTTAATTTTAATATTAAACTTTTTTTGTACAAAAAAATATATTAAAAATCGGGTCAATTAATCAGTTTTACCGGTTGGACCGGGTCAACCGATTTTGACCAAATCAATAAAATCGGGTTGAACCGGACCGGAGAACCGACTGATTCTGATTTTTATTGGTCCAGGTTGAACCGGTGGACCGATCCAAATTTATTAATAGTGAGTAAACCAATCAAAGATTATGGTTTTTCGTAGACTTAATCTCACAACCAGATTCCTAGGTTCTCCTTTACAAAGAATAAATCATGTGATTGATTTAATAGTCCCAAATGGAACTAATGAGACTCTACTAAACAAGATTGATCCCGATTATATTAAGTATGATATCAATAGCCCATACCTGCTTTATAATTTCCCATTTTATTAATAGATACATTAATTAGTCTTTGTGACGGTGTGAAATTAAGTAAAAATAAATAAATATATAAATACTTTTTAAAATATTGGTTCTATCCCGAGCCAAGCAACTTCACTAAATAAGGGTACCGAATAGATAAATTTACTTTTACTCTTAAGATGTTATACAACTTCACCAAAAATGTTTAATATTTTGTTCTTGTCCAGGATCATATAGAGATTTTTATGAAACAGATGAAACAGATAAAAGCGGAATATTATTTAAGAACAAACAAACTTACATAGGGTTGGAAGCTTGAGAACTTCAAACTTCAAAACTCACACAAGAAAACATAGGAAATAAAACTCAGTACAAACTTTGGATGCCAGGATAAAGATGGAGTCGAATAGACAACAGCCAATGAGGGAAAAGCAGAAGGGACCACAAAAGATAGGATAAGATTCCTATCACTGAAAGCCTGATTTATTTAGCCAAAAGACAAGAGCAAAAACATGACCCCCTAGACCACCAAGATGCTTTAAGCATTAGCACACCTAAATTATTTAGGCTGAGAGCACGGGCCACCGAAAGGATCACTAGATGAGGCTTTTTCATCATCACTATCTAGCATAGTAACTGTATCATCATGATTTCTTAAGAAATCTAGGATTTCATTTTTAGGAATTCCTTTGAGGATAGACTTTAACTTTTGCTGAGAGGCATCATATTTACCCATATCATAATCAACAACATGAGGAGGAATATTTTCAATTTTGCCCTCATCAAACTTAGACCACCATTTAATGGCCAGTTGTCGACAAAGCCGATTGACCCATGTTCCTCCATGCTGAGTAATAATATAGGACCACTTAAAGATCCAGGGGATTTCATTGGCACAACAGAAAGCTAATAATGCCTGATTATCATTAAGGTAATTTAATGTTTGAAAATATTTTTCAAACATAACTTCAACCTTGGGGGGAAAAAACTCCGGGACTGGTCCCCAATAATAGAACCAAGATTGAAACCATGCAGGAAAGTCCTGAGCCTTGATGGTTTTTGGAAACTTGGGGTGAAGAAACCAGCTATGGGTATAATGTTCATTTTGATAATATAAAAACTTTTCCCATGCTAGAGTGTAATCAAAATAATTAAAATATTTAGGAATCATAGATTTTGTCTCAAACTATTTATGAGTCCTTAGATCCCCCACCCAGTCACAGGGACGCAAGACCTTTAAGATCTTAACCGTTGAGAAAGCCAGATTATAACGATCTCTAGGTTTAGAAACTTTAATTGAGCCAGTTTCTATCAGATTTTTTTCAAAGAACTCCCTGGTTTTAGGGAGATAAACAGGAAGATCATGAGAGTAGGACAGATAAAGATCTGCTACTTTTTCTGGGGATCTAACTGCATCCACATCCTCAATATCAACTACTTCTCTGATCATGGTATTAATGTATTGAGAATCCACCTGAACTTTGAGCTCAGGAGCCTTTCCTTTGTTACCCTGCTTTTGAGATCCTGCAGACTGGCCTTTGAAGAAGTCATAAGAGGGTCTCTCCATTACTGGTTTAGCTGAGCGTCTAGGAGACCTGTCAAGATTTAACACATAAACATTAGGGGTATCCTGCAAAAACTCTCTAGTTAAGAAGTCTGGCAAAGAATTTGAGTCTCCTTTAATAAACTCAATATCAAAACCAAAGGCTGATAATAAGGCTTGCCACCGAACAAAAATTTATTTAGAAGCGATGTTTTTAACGTCCTTCTCTAAAACTTCTTTAGCTGATTTGCAATCAACTCGAAGAAGGAATCTCTGGTTTAAGAGATCTCCTTGGAATTTATCAATACACAGAACTATGGAACAAATCTCCTTCTTAATAGTGGAATAGTTTTTCTGTGCATCATCCCATTTTCCCAAAACAAAACAAACTAAGACTTCTTTAGAGTTTATAATTTTTTTTAGAATGCCCCCATAACCTTTGTCAGAGGCATCAGTTTCGACAATTTTTGGAGCATCAGGGTCAGAGAAATATAAACACGGTAAAGATTTCACCCGAGTCTTAATCCTTTTAATGACTTGGGTACATTCATCTGTCCAAGGCGTATGCTTTTTATTTAGCCTTTTGTAAAGATGGGCAACATCATTTGCCAAATCTTTGTAGATATCTCTGACATAATTAACACTTCCCATAAATCTCTGGAGTTGCTTTTGATCCAAGATTTTGTCTGAAAATTTATTAGCGAAGGCAATGGCTCTATCAACTGGGAAATATTTACCTTGAGAAATTTCAAATCCCAAAAACCTTATCTTAGTTTGGAATAATAGCATTTTGCTAGCTGATACCACAAGACCTTCTCTTTTAACAGCTTTTTTAAACACGTTTAAGTGTTTCCAATGTTGATCAATGTCTTTTGAGAAGACCAAGACATCATCAATATAAACGATCATAAAATCCATAAATGGATTAAAGATCTCGTTCATAATGTTCTGAAATTCTGATGGTGCATTTTTAAGGCCAAAACCTATAACATTCCATTCGTAATGCCCAAAAGGCACTGTAAACGTTGTTTTATATTCATCTTCTTCTTTGATCTGAATTTTGCCAGTATCCGCTTTTCATATCGAATTTAGAGAAGATGTTTGCTTTAAGCAATCGATTTAGCAGATCCCTCTTGTTTGGAATTGGATACCTAATCCATCTCAAAACTTTATTTAGAGGTTTATAGTTAATCACTAGCCTTGGAACTCCCCTTTCTATTTCTGCAGCATTTTCCACGTAAAATGCAGAACATGACCATGATGAATAACTTTTCCTTATTAATCCCTTTTTTAAGAGATCATTAATTTCTTCTTAGCAAAGCTTAAGAAACCTTTCATTCATTTGAATTGGTCTTGCTTTGGTAGGAATAGACTTTTCATTGAATCCTTCTATGTAAGGCAAAGAGATGAAGTGTTTTTTCCTATTCTAGAAAGAAGTAGGATCTGTAGAACATATTTCTTTACTTAGATCCTCTTGATAAGCTTTAACTTTGAACTTAAACTTGTTATCTTTAAGATGTTCTTCAATCTTCTTAATTTCTAACTCTTGTTTGAGAAAGAAAAGAAAATCTTCTTTGCGTTTAAGCAAATAATTAACTCCTTGATAGCGAGGTTCCAAAATAAAATCAAACCTGACTTCTATCCCCTCCTTATTAGTGCTTATTCCCTTATGATCATGCGATTGATTTAATAGTCTTAAATGGAACTAATCAGACTCTGCTGATCAATATTGATCCCGATTATATTAAGTATGATATCAATAGCCCATACCTGCTTTATAATTTCCCATTTTATTAATAGATACATTAATTAGTCTTTGTGACAATGTGAAATTAAGTAAAAATAAATAAATATATAAATACTTTTTAAAATATTGGTTCTATCCCGAGCCAAGCAACTTCACTGAATAAGGGTACCGAATAGATAAATTTACTTTTACTCTTAAGATGTTATACAACTTCACCAAAAACGTTTAATATTTTGTTATTCCCTAATAATATAAATAGGTAGATTTTGAGTATAATTGATCTTAAAAACTAATATTTTAGTTTAGAGCACAAAATAAAAATATGAATTATGTTTATAATTAGAGGCTGAACTAGATACATACCCGCGCGTTGCGGCGGGATTATTCAATTTTTAATAATAAATGTGTACGTACAATTAATAAATTAAAATATAATAAGAATATGGTAGATTGTTATCCAGATTAATCAACATGTCCTCAGCAAGCCATAAAAGAATGACACACAAATCAGATTATGATAAATTTGCAAACAGTCAACAATAATAAATAATCATATGGCCTTTCTGTAAGTTTAGTAGTATAATATTTCTGCTAAATTTGGATTACAAAAGGTCTCTCCATATATTTAAACCAAAGTGAGGAAAGGAAAATCCTTCTTATCCTGATCTCAGGAAAAAGGAAATTAGTAATCAAATCCTTAAATCCAACAGAATCTTGGTAGTTGAAGTATGGTGCACTTGCCCAATAAAATGTTCTTGTAATTCGGTGTCCAAAAAGGTTTCTATATAATTTTCATCTGTTAAAGAGTAGATTTTTTTTGACAAAGATCACTGAGAAACATTATGTATGGCCTTTAAATTTAAAACTACAGCTCAAGCTCGGGATTCACAACAATGTTTCACTTGTTAATTTAATTTAAAGAAGCATACGAAATATATAAAACTATAAACTAAAACTTGTAAGCACAATTTTTTCCATCGAACATCTGCATTATCTAAGATAACAAAGCAAGAATGTTCATCAAAATCCTCTTTGAATTCCTAAATATACTACTGCCTATACACCAAATTCCATAAACAACCCAAAATTATGAACTGTACATGAAACCTTACGTGTTATCTAGACCACGATTCCAAGAAGTTGCAAACTGGTCAAGTTTTTTGTTTAGACGTAGAAAAAAGTTGCATTAGTACAACAAAAACTGCATTGAAAAAGTAGCACTTAAAATTACTGCAACTATTTGCATACGGATCATAATCTCGTGGTTAATATATAACACAGTTTCTTTGATGTCTTCTGCACTGTGGGAAACATATTAGCGCATGATATAAGGATTGTAACTCTGGTAGGCATTCATAAGATCTTGAATCTGTTGATTTTGTTCTTTCTTCTTATTTCCATCTTCTTTACCTTCGTCTTTCTTTTCATCCTTTTTCTTTTTGGGTTCTTTTGCTGGTCTAACTGTTAATAGTTCTGTGTGCCATACTTTTCTCAATTTGTTCACCACAGCAATCGGATCAACGTCGCCAATTACTATTAACTTTTTATCTTTCATATCAATAGCTATAGATTCAATTCCTACATACATATATAGTATTAAAACCAGCAAAATTAATTAGGACTTCTATAAATATATAACTAACACTTCCCCACTTCCAAAATTAGATATACAATTGTAGAATGAAGAGTTTTAAATATAACTTTATTTTTTCCAAATATAGTCGTATAGTAATCAGTCAATAGAGAATAAAAGTAATGGTATGTTAGGAACTTTATAGAACCCAGGAAATACATAGCGGTAGAACAAATTCAGAACCTGAAAGGCTGGAAACTGTTTTCATTGCCTTCTTCTTTTCTTTATCATCATATCTCCAATTTCAATACCACTTTCTACAACAAAAAAAAAAGAAAGAAAATATTTCAAAAACAGAGTAAAAGTTCACCATACGAGATTCGGTTAATAGGACATCATCTGATTGAAGGAGGATCCCACATAGCAAAGTTACCGAGTAGTAGTTTCAAAGACTGCAAGGGACTATATTGAATGGTGTTACTAATGAAGATCATGGTTCAAATAATCTAAGAAGATGTATCAACCAACATCATGATGGCATGACCATGCCTTTCGTAGTAAAATAAAATAACATGAGTTAGATCATGTAGTTATACATATAACATAGTAAACCATAGATACCATAGTTGTAAGTTATTAGATATAACGATCATTATATCCAAATAATTTCAGGAGATGTAATAATGAAATAGTCACGGTTTACACTAATAATGAGCTGCAAAAAGATAATAGTTAGAAACAGTCAAACATTTCTACATTAAATTGTGAAAAACTTCCTTGAAAACTACATTCTCTGTAGTATTGTATATTTTTCCATCTTTGTCACAGATTAATATTTTCAATCCACTCTTGCATGTAACTCGTGATACTGCTACATACAATTGGTCATGGCTAAAAATTGGACGTGACAGATATAGTCCAACATGTGAGAGAGATTACCCCTGACTCTTATTAATTATCACGGAAAAGCAAACAACCAAAGGAAATTTTTTTCGTTGGAATTTAAAAGGTAATCTAATGTCTGAAGGTGTTAAGACCAATCGAGGTATGTAAATAAGCGCAACATTAAATACATGTTGGATGGTTGTTAGTTAGAACTTTCAGCTTGTTATGTCTATATGCACTTCAAATATTAAACAATACCCTCAGGAAATGAATTGATACTTTCTGTGAGTTTCATTCTTCTATGGAAGTAGTTTTGTGATGAAGTATATATATTCTTTTAATTTTAGTCATTTCCTAAAATGAATAAGAGAAAGAAACATAAAAAAAAGAGGAAAAATGAAAGACTGCCCGAGTTCTCATACTATAATTTAAAATGAAATGAAATATAGAACTGGTCTTGGGGTAGGCTAAGGCACTGATTAGTGATTAGTCTTTAATATATCAAATCGTTGCATTATTGGAAGAATATTCAAACAAGAGACAGGAACAGTAGATTTATGGTGGAGCACATGTGATGTCTTTGTTGGGTTATATTACAGAGGGATCGGTTCAAGAGGGTAACAAAACTGTTTTTATCATTACAAACATTCAATATATTATCAAACAGGAAGGATAATACCTATGGCTTTAAAATTTTTGCATGTCAAATGTGTCTCAAATATATTATCATTGCATTGGTAATTCAACATTGTGGGTCCTTAACATTCAATATATATCAATACAATGGTGACATGTGTATTTAAGTAAATTAAAGTATGAACACTTTCAAGTGTTAGAATTTTCATTAGCCTAGGACACATGTTATACATGAATGATAAAATTTTAACTTAGAATATAATCTACTGAATATAATCTACTGCTTAGATCGAGAGAAATGATTGTCGTTCGGATTCATCTTCCCACTGAAAACTGCCAATGCTTTCCTTACAGGAGGCTGCAGCGGAGCTCTCTTATCAGTATGGTGGAGAAAGATGTGATTTGTAGCAAAGACGTCGTCTTCCTACAAAATTATATACATAGATACCCCAAGCTTAGTTTAAATTAATGGAATATATTTGAATTACATTACATGCAACAAAACCATAGATACAAAAGGAGAGCACAGACTTTAGAAAGAAAAACAAAAGGAAGGAGGAGCACTGACCTGATTACTCTTCTTTTTTGTCTTTGGGTACAGGAACTTTTGTGGGAGTTGATCTTCACGTAAAGCAGGATTCTTGGTAATAGCATCTCTTCCACCATGCGGCATAGGCAGTGAAAACTGCATAGGGACACATTGCAGTGTTAATTAAGAAGCACCAAAGAATGAAACACTGGTAGTAGCCAGTTTCACGTCTTTGCATTCACAAAAGAAATTCTAATATGTTTGTACTAAGATCTGAACCATTGTTCTTTCAATAATTATATATTGCTTAATAAAAAAAATTAGTTCCTATAGAAACCTTTTAAATTAACTTACTTTTGTACCGCGCAAGGAAATACGTGGCCGACGGGCTGCAAGGACTATGCCATTTTCACCAACTGTAACAGCTACCTTGCGTAAAGTACCCTGTACCCGCATTCCCACATTTTGGACAGAAGATTCTACCAATTTCTGTAGTCACCTTGTAGCATGCATGGCATTTTAGAATCCATCTGAAAAATATGAAAATGATTAAGACATAACTGCATATACTCATCCACTAAATATATGTAAGATACCCCTAGTAATGCTAAAGAAGAATTATAGCCGCTCAAGGAAACTAATTTTTCATAAATTCAATACTAACTTACATAATAACTAATAGTGTTGCTGGCACACATAGCACAAATAAATTTATGATGTGAATCGAGTGCACAAGAAACACAAAGTGCCCATTGGCACGCACCATGTTAAAGTAAGGCAGAAGATTTATATACCTGTGCAACTCGCGGATTTGCATTCCTCCAGGCGCTAACAGGCGTAAACCCATCTGCAGAAGAACATTTTGCATTGCAAAGTCACTGGTTATACATGCCACACTCGAGTCAGATAGGGATCTTAGCATCCAGCTCTGCTCACTACTATCATCATCCATAAATGACGCATCAACACTTTCACAAGTTTGGCTTGTGATATCCAAGTGTTCCAAACCATTACTAATGATTTCAGCTTCATCTCCTTCATCAGTAATATTTCCCCTGTTGTCACAGGTAATATCTCCCACAGAGAAATTGTTAGATTCAGGTTCCTGAGGAGAGTTTCTCAACTCATTGACAACTTGAAGGGCCTTCAATGAATGTTCTTCTATCCTCGTTTGGTTCAATATTGTGGAAAGCTCTCCCTCCCCTGTTTTTTCTTCTGTTATCTTAGTTCCCACTGGATTCCCATTTTCAACATGTGTTTCATCTAAGCTCTCATCCATCAGCAGATCCAGGCATCCTGTGTCCTCAATATTTTCATTTTCCATGTTAATTGCTGCATCTTGGTCACTATCTTTCTCAGCAAATCCTCATACATTTCACGTCTAGCTTTTCGTCGAAGAAATCTTCTATGGGTACTTCAACTAACAGCGGGCCGCCAATCATCAGATTTATCATCAAATTCTCCCTGAGATGCATCAATTCCATCTGCCACCATCTTTTTCCCTTCCATACATACTTCTTTTTTCTTAGGCAGATATTTCCTAGGCTTATTAAAACTATCATCACCACCCTCCTGATTATCACCGCTCTCAGATGTATAGTTCCGTGGATTTGAGCCTCCAACGTATAAGTAAAAGCAATGAGCTTGAGATCAATATCTGACAGCGTCTGCAGATCACCAGTTGCCCTCGCAAAGTTGATAAATGCCAAAACCACACATAGAATTTCAGATAGCAGTTCAATAAATGAAACAGATAGCCATCTATTGATATAGTTTAGTAACCCCTACCTTTCAATCTTCAACAACAAAAATACCCAATATGTAAAAAGGTAATGTGAAATTAATTGACAACTTAAATCCCATCATTCAGTAAGTTAAAGAATGAGAGCTGCTGCACATTAGCAGGTACACTAAACTGGTGCCCCTAAAAACCAAAATGGTGCATGCAACATTACTCTTTAACAATAGACGATCACCATGAAGTGAAAATACTATATAAGTATATATTACACTTTGCATTAGAAGTTATGTGAAAGAATCCCACAGTTTACAGATATCAATAGCTTATAGTTACGATCTACAAAGACTATAAGCTTTTTATTGTCTTTCCTTAACTTAGATTACATATATCAATAGCTAAAATAAATAAAATATTGACACAATTCGAACACTAATAAAAGACCTTTTTTGAGAGAATCAGGGGAAGGTTCCATGGTGTCGACGGAGAAAGGAAGCAATTTAAGACTGTGACGGGACCTTGGATCACGGACCTCTCCTCCTTGTATGATGGCGTTTACGTCCACCACCGCCACGGCGACGCCTTTCGTCGACTTGCAGTTCCCGACGAATACTCTATCGGCCACAGAAGCGGCGGCCTGGCCATTTTGGTGTTGATTCGGAGGTGCTGGCTCCATGGTTGAGATGGGAAAGATCAACACGCAGAGAAGTGTAAAACCCTAGAGAGACAACACCGAAAGAACAGCAACCTTTTGACTAAATCCGTGACTCAATACAAAAAGATTTTTCCCTTTCTTCTGTTTCGTCTTGTTGTTGATGAAATTCCAAACAAAGCACTAATTTTTGCCGTAGTATGCTTCTTCCTTGGGTTTGCTTCATCATTTGGGGTAATCCTTCTTCGTCGTTTGAACGATTTTGAAAGCCAAAGTTGAAGATGTACTGTTTTTAGTATAATTAATAGAGATAATAGATAATAGATAAATATAATAGATAATAGATAATAGATTTGAATAGTTGATTCGAATTTTAGGAGAATGAATTTAGGTTTGTTTTAATTTTATGTGTTATGTTTGTTGGGCATTTTTATTCATAGAAATAAGGAATATTTATTAGGCATGACATGTGTTAATTTCTCCAAAATCTATTATATACAGATAATCTATACTTAATAGTACGTTTTAACTACTTTATTAAAATATAACTAGCGTATTAATCTAAATCATATAAAAATATTTATATTTAAATTCCAACGCACTATCGTTATCGGTTCAAAGCAAAATAAGTTAATCCAATCTTGACTTATTAAGCTAAGATATATTTTGGGCCTATTAAGACTTGTAATTTCTTACCTAAACAAACAGCGTAAATGACTCCGAGTTTGGGCCCAATCAGATATAGAACCAATTAAAACCTTTTCAAACACACCCCAAGTCCACCGTCAAATTCGAGCACAATTTAAATACGTTGTCGTATAACATTCCAATTACTTAAAATCTAGTCAAACACCCATTCAGCCTCTCTCTCTCTCTCTCCCTCTCTCTCTCTCTCTCTCTCTCTCTATATATATATATATATATCTCCTCTCCTTTCCTCTCTCCGGCGCAAAAAACTCTTTCACAGTATCGGTCTCGTGCGTAGCGTATTTTTTTGTTAAATATATACAAAAATATTAACAATAATTTTCTTAATTTGAAATGTAATTTCAAGTTTTTTTTTAGAGTAATTTGTTAAACCAAATCCTTAAACCATCACAAATTCAAAAATCAAATAAAAAATCTCTTATGGTTATGGCCTTTCATGTTGCTTGCCCCATCACTTGGTAAAATTCCCCCTCTCTGTCTCTAAAATGTTCCCAAATTCTCTCTCTAAAATCCCCATTTTCTCTCTCTAAAGCCCTTTTGTTGTTTGGTTTCTCTTGCAGTCGACGAATCTGTTTCTGTTTGCTAGGGTTTCCGAATGGCGGCAAGGGGAAGGATGAGTTCTTGGCGGAGGTAGCTAAGCTTGAGGAGTTTATCAAGGACCCTCGGTTACTTAGGGTTAGGGAATCAACCACTGTACAGGTTGCCGTTCCCAAGGTTGTTACTCCGCCGCCTCCTCCGCAGGCTCCGGTGACTGTTGTGGATGGGGGAGATGCGGAGGAGCTGCTGTCGGCACAGACCAAGCGTGCTGCGATGCAGAGGAAGGCCGCTGCAGCGTCTTTGGTGGCGGAGGATTATGCGCGGAGGATGGAGACCGGTGATGTGGAGGTGAGGTTTTTGATTTTGTATTGAATTTTGAGTTTTGATTTTTGAATGCTGTGTGTCATTGTGGTTTGTTGTTGCTTTTGGTAGTTTAGAGCTGTATTGTTAGCTAATTTTTGAATGTCTTGTGGCATTGTGATTTGGTTGTGATTTTGTTAGTTTAGAACTGTTTTAGTTTCTTGATTGACGCGTGGAATTTGAATTTGTTCTGAAAATTTAGTGGGGGATAATGGGGTTATTGGAATATGGAGTTATTGTATTTGTTGGGTGATTAAATTGCTGTCATGTCGGTTTCTGCGTGTTATAGAGCTGTAAGGATTGGCCGATAGTGAATGACGTTAATTATAACTTTCTAATGTAATAATTTCTCCAAGCTTGTGCTATGAAAATATTACATTTTGTTATTTAATTTTATACAGGTTGATATTGTTGGATATTTGACGTATGCTGCTAAGAATATGTGGCCTTGCGTCATCTAATTTGATCATTTGTCATAAAACAATGTTATACTGCTGTTGAAATAATCAATTGTAAAGTTTTGGTTTATATTGTCGTATTGTGTCTAACTGGGGCTGGCAGCTATTTGGGCTGAGCATGTAAATCTGACAAATGCATCATTAAAAAATCTATTGATGAGTCTCTTTGTTTTGCAAAAGAAAATGCTTAGTTCATTAAGAATTTAGATATTTTGTTTTAGGCAAATTTAGTAAGAAGGTTCCACTTCTTAAACTACATATTATTTATGTTGTAGAAGTTTTTTGATAGGTTAAATCCTGTTTAAACTTACTATTATCAGTCAAATATTCCTTTATTGATGAGGACAAGAGAGGGGTGAAATATGGGTATGGGGAAACAAAACATTAAATAGCTGTATTACCATGTCGGCTGGTACAGTACAAAACATAGTGATTTTGGGACAATCCGGTACAAATAGAATAGTATAGCATTCCAGTCCAAATACTGGCAATACCGATCTGTTCCGGTCTTACAGGCTGGAATTTGACAAATTTTAGAAATCCCGACGTTAATAGGAAGATTGGTCTTCCTACCTCAAGATGAAGAATAAGTTGCAATTAACAATGTAGGGGCTTCACATCTACATGCACATGTGTTATGAGTGAACTTGGAGGTTTGCATCTGGAGTGGGTGAGTAAGATTGATCATCAGTGGTGGAAGTTTGCAGATTGAGAAACGGGTGGTAAATTTTTAGAGAGAGAGAGAGGGTAGAAAAAAGGTGAAGAGAGTTGATGCTGAAACTGTAAAGAGGGTAAATTAATGGTCTTCACCTATACCCAGGTAACGAATAACTTGTGGCATGAGCACAATTATAATATTCATATGTACTTGATTATTATTAACAAAATTATTATGCAAAATGTAATGAAATTATTAAAAAAGAAGAAAAATAATTTATTATGCAAAAATCTCTCTCACGCAAATGAAAATTGGTTAAACAATTATTAAATTTTACTTATGAATCACTTATAAATATGTATTAGTGTGTGTGTGTGTGTGTGTATATATATAAACACTAATACCTATTTACCGAATCAGTTTATAAATGGAATTGTGTCTGTCAGTTTCCCACATTGCATTGGATTGTTCTTATATTGGTTGAGTTTACTTGGCAAGCCATGAGAATAGTTCGTTAATTCTGACTCGATGATGGCGATGACATTCTTGTACCATGAAACTATGAACATATACAAGATCAATGGGACATTCTTAGAGAGAGATGTGAGTTTAAAATGGAACTAGTGCGGATGTGTCATTTATCACTATCTTGCTGGAAATATTGATTAATCCTAATAAAGCATGTTGAGGCAGAATTTTGGATTTCTCAAACAAGATATTTTTGTTGGTTTAAAAGACCTAGTAATATCTTGTTGTATTACTATCAGATGTTTTTTAAATAGAGATCTTGACCTTATGGTTGATATTCCATTGAAGAATGCTTTTATTGAAATAATTATTTTCCAAAATGGTAATCGGTTTTGTATTTAATTTTTGATTAATGAGTTTGCCGGAAAGAGTCATTTATATAATAATTTAGTATTTGAGTGGGGGTTTTGCCACATTGAATATTTCTCTATGCTTGTTAGGATTGACACTTTGTGGTTCTCGATAGGTTATTGAGACATTTTTCTCTTTGTATTGCAATCTGAAATTTGATCTTTTAGGATAATTAAACAAAACATACTCTGTCCCACATTGCTAGCAAAATTTCTTTTAGTTTGTGTGGCATGGATTTTAAGATGAACCAAAAGCACATAATATTTAAATGTATTACTAATGTATAAATCTAAATATGTTTTTCGTCATGTCTTAAACTCCGCCCTACACCAAAAAAATGTTGCAAGTAAGGTGGAATGGAGGTAGTAGGTAATTGGGTGAATATATTGTTTCATCAGTAGTTTTCGCATATCAATAACATGCTTTCTTGTGTAGGGTGTTGTGAAAGATATAGGTGGAGAAGAGCAGGGTCTGTCTAATGTTAAAGTAATGTGCCGGCTTTGCTTTAATGGTGAAAGTGAAGGGAGTGAGAAAGCAAGGAAGATGCTTTCTTGCAAAAGTTGTAGCAAGAAGTATCACAGGAGCTGCCTTAAGGCTTGGGCTCAAAATAGAGGTATGCTTTATGTCCAATACTGTTCTAATGTTGACGTGTTTCAGTTAATTTTTTTGATAAAAAGTTTAATTGTAGATCTATTTCATTGGAGCTCGTGGACCTGTCCCTCTTGCCGAATATGTGAGGTAATTTGGCTGTTTTTAATTTTGTGATATACTGATATTGTCAACTCACTGTATGAAAAGAAAAGGAAAGGAAGAGAGGACTGTCATAAACTTGGTATGCATTTATCATCATCTGTTTATTGCAGAAACCATTTTTGTCAGATAAAATGTGGCACAGGTCACTAATCTAAAAGTAACATAAAATGGACTGGCCTTATCAGCTGCTCAAACATGAAAAATTTAATCGTTTTTCTATAACGTGCTCTTGATAAACATAATTAGCTATCACTTGGGATGAAAACATCCACAGAAGTTTTTAAGTCAATCTGATTTGACATAATTGTGAGAATTGCTATAAAAATATACTCTAGATAAAATGAAATTGACAGACTCGCATGTTAATAATCTACTTGAATGTTTTTTTTCAAATCTATATCAAGCCCTAACATTTTCCCTTTATGCTAATAACTCTATGTTTTTAAACATGTTTTCACTGTTTTTACTTCTGTGTTCTAACTGTTATGAAACAAGTTATTGTTTTGATTGGTTGGCATGATATTGTCGCCTAGAAACCTTGGTTATCGCATACAATCCTTGATATAGAAGGAATTAAATTACTGTGTTCCAAGAGATGGACTCTTGAAGTAGGTTGTTTAGCATTTACAATGTTAAATTAGAGTAAAGGAGTTCAGATAACTAATCCTATGACCACCAACTACTCATACATTATTTGAAGTTCAGAATTAGATCTTAGTAGCCGAGTGAAGGGTGATAAGGTTGAGGTCAATGTAGCTGAGTTGATTATCAGATCTAAATAGTTTGTGGGTCGACCGTTTCATGAAAATAGGTTAGTGTATGCACGGGAATTTCACCAGGCAACGGACTCATAATTTCCTAACCTTGCAATGTTGATTTCCATTTTAATTATAAAAGACTAATTAGGTTGCTTACCAAAACGCAAAAGAAAATCAAACATCTGGTCATCGCATTTGTCCCTCATCCTCTCTTCTGTCTTCTGATAAGTAGGTCATAGCATAAGTATCCATGCTTATCTAGTTGTCACCTAGGCGACACTTAGTCGTCCTTTACTAGCAGGCTTTCAATTCGCGAAGTCGTGAGCTCAGCTCGACAGGTCTTCACCACAGGCTACTTGAGGACAACTTGGGCCTAAGTCAATTGACTTTGTACCAGTCGGTTACTAGCTACCCAAGTTCAACAACTTGGGCTTTTTAAAAAAATTAAAAAAAAGAAGGCAGCAAAAGTCGCAACCAAATCCCCAAATCGCTAAACCTAAAATTCAGAGAGAGTGGCGTACCAGTCATCGGCGACTTCGACAAGTGCCCGGGCATCAATAAATTCGGCGACTTTTCTTCTTCTTCCTGCTGCTACTTTTTCTTCTTCCCTCTTCTTCCCGCTATTTTGCCTTTTTCTCTTCTTTTTTCTTTCTTTTTCTTCTTTCTTCTGTTTTTTACTGCCAACAAGTATCATGTGGTTGTTGAATGTTGACTTCTTGTTTACTTTTTTTTTTAAAAAAAATTCACCAGCAAGAAGATTGTGTGGTGGTTGTTTTTTGGCCAGTTCCTTTTCTAATGGACATGCATGTATTAAGTTTAATGTATATTTTAATGATGCATGTATTCTGCTTGGGTCATCCTCCGTGTATTCTGTTTAATGTATAAAGATAATATATTAAGTAGAAATATATAATAATTAGTATTGTATATTTAATGACGTGCTTGGCTGCTTGTTGCTATTTTCTACTTATTTGAATTGTAATGAACAATGACTTGCTTTAGTAGTTTTTTTTTTATAAATTTCAAATGACTGTTGTGGAAATATTATATTTTTGAGATTCTAAAAGTATTTGATAGTGTTGAATATTGTGAAATACTAATGTCAAATATGTGTGTATATATATGTATATTATAAATTGTACATAGGAAATGACTTGTCGAGTTATAGACGGCTAGTCGGGCGCCTAGTCGACTAGTCGATTAAGATCCCCACCACCGTCGACTCGACTCGACTTTACGACTTGACAACTATGTACGTATCCATGTAAATGTAATATCCGAAGAAGTGGAGAACTACCTGTCTTATTTAAACCAAATGATCATGATGGTTTGCTAATGCATGTAGATTTGTATCGATTACATTGTTTTAGTACACATTAACTGCACAATGGAGAAGTTAAGGGAGAACAAAATAGAGGTTGTGAGTCAAAATATGTAGAAAAACTTATACTTTATGATAGAGTCATTAGACATTATCTGACTTTGCCATCTTGGAGGCAAAATGGGATACTAATAGGTGCTTGACAATTGAAGGGAGAGAGTTTCTTTTCAAGCACCTGGTTCATCCATGTCATGGTTTATCTTCATTTTTGATTTCTTGAGCTCTTCTGATCATGGATATATGTTCTAAAGCAAGATATCCTTGATCTTATGGCATACTTGATGGCCTTCCAGCATTCTGATAATGTAAAAAATTAGTTGGTATATAGATCATTCAGCTTGGTTCTTGGTTGAAAAGAATCTTGAGGCACGATGTTAGGACTCGTAAGCTTATCTGGGATTAGTAGTTCTTGGATCTAGTCATTGGCAATTGAAGAGGCACTTTTTACTGAAGAACGGATAATGTTCCAAACAACTAGTTGTTGCATTTAGCCTCTTTTAGTTAATATGTTGGAGGTTAAGATACCTACTGAACTTGCATAATAATAGAGCTCGAGGTAATTGAACTACACAAGGTTCAAAAGTACAATTTAAGATTAGTTAATGTGCTATTTATTTTATATTTTTTATTATGAGAAAATAGATAATCTGCTCTATCAATACGTTTACGTTATCTTCCTAAATCCTAAATTGTCTCAGCCAATGCTTGACCATTTGCTAATAGTCTATAATTTTAGCTAGATTAGGTTTAAAGCATATTGCGACCTTAGATATCAGCTTCAAAATTGATCTTCCATCGGAACTTGTGTTGGAATTCCAAATATCTAAGAAAACACTTGGAGTCAGCTGATTCATTTTTTCTTGACATTATAATATTTTTTGGTCTTTCATACACAATTTTTGTGGAATGATCATTGCTGCAATAATTAGATGGAACACTTGTGGCTTTTACAAAAAAAGGGTGTGAATTTTGTACTGCTGAGTGCCGTGCTAGCCAGATTGCCTGGACATGGAGATACTTAAGCAGTTCAAATTGCAGTAAATGGTGCTTCTTTTTCAATCGGACCAGACTCCCCCCCTCCCCCTCCCCCCCAAAAAGGAAGATAATTGCATTAGAGGAATTTGTTGTGGATTACTTTACTTTTTCCTCTCATTCTGGAGCATCAGAAGAAGCTACTGTTGAGTCCACTTCCCTCAGCAATTAAATAGGGCGAGACTATCTTCTCCAAATTGTGGTTGGTCAAATAGTTGACCTTGCTGAATATTATCCTATTCTTCCACCACAATTCCCTCAATTTGTGTCTTGTATATAATTGAATAATGATGATGTATCTATTTATTGTGCTTGTCTACTTGGTGCTTTTCTCTATAGATCAAATTACTCGTCTCCCTCATTGTTCAGATATTTATGATTCCTCACTAAATTTTGTTTTGCGACTTTATCATGGTGTTGCTCTTATCACGATTTGTCCTTTTTACTCTAGGTGTGCCGAAGAACTGGAGATCCTAATAAGTTTATGTTCTGCAAAAGGTGTGATGGTGCATTCCATTGTTACTGTCAGCAGCCTCCACACAAGGTAGTATTTAATCCTCTATTCCAGCAGTCACATAGTATGATTAGAATGAATTACCTTATATTCATTTTTGGATTATGCAGAATGTTAGCAATGGACCTTATTTGTGTCCTAAGCATACCAAGTGTCACAGCTGTGGATCAAATGTTCCAGGAAATGGTCTTAGTGTAAGGTATAGATTGTTAGCAACAGTTTTGAGTCTTGTGGTTCAAATGTAGTATTTGCTATAATGCATTGATCTTTTAATAGCTGTTTTTATATTTGTGTTTGATGAAGTTCCTTAATGGTTACTTATTCGTGTGGGGAACGTTAAAGTTGATCACATGGTTCTAAGAACCATGCTTTTATGGATACTTTTCGATTCTGCCTTCTAGATATCTATATTGTCTTACAGACGCCTTGTTAATATTATCTTTTGTTATATCTAAGTCTATTAATGTTCCATTCAACTGCTTTATTTTGTTGTTACTTTGGTCTGTCAAACATTTCCTTCTAGGTATTTTACTGGGTTCATAAATAAGATCAAGCGGAGTAATTCTTATAATTTAAATTATTAGCTCAGTAGGTTAAACTTTGTTTGAACATCTGAACTTTATATTAGTTTTCACTTGATTTTGGAGCCTGATGCCTGAGTGCTAAAGTGCAATGTGGATTGCTGAGTGGGGCTAAAGTGCAATGTGGATCACTTCTGTGGCTAAAAAATTAGTAAAAGGCACTGATTATCATTGGAGAAATATTGAAGTTGGACGTTAAGGGGGTGTATCTAAAGAATCTGGATTACTAGTAATAAAATCTGGATTATAAGTTTGATTATCACTAATGGTTGTTTCGAGTGTTTGGTACAAAGTCAATATTAATGGGTATACTTTTTCCAATATTTATCCTTTTTCCTAATTGTCCCTATAATAAGTAAAACTTATAATAGTAAGCTACAAAGTAAGACCCATGCTTCGTATCAGGAAATGAGTTAGCTAATTAAATTAAAGAACATGTCGGTAACTCAAGAGTCTAGAAAATCAAAAAAGAAAAAACAAATCACAACAATAACAAATAAATTAAATACGTACTCCATACATTGCTCATATGCTACCCATGGGTTAAATCATTCTTCCAAAGGAATAGATAAAGTTTACAAAAAAAATACTAACATAAAAATGTGATTTATTTTAAATAATGTTCAATACATTTAATTATTTTTGAAGTTATGGTATATTTATAGTCTTTTGAGTGTATAAGAAAACTAAAATAAATAAATAAACAAAAAGAGAGCGCTTGTGATAAGTAAGGGTATTTGCTTGGTACACCAATTGTAATTGTGTCAATAAGCGCATTTATTTCCAAATTATTTATTATGAGGGGGAATTTTGGTTAAACAAAGATTTTGAAATGACCAAGATGTGGTAATCTCAAATTGCCACCTCTTTTTCCCACCTCGAGTGAATATGTTGGCACTTTACCGGGTATATGTGATTACTGGGAATGTAAGATTACCAGTGTACTAAAAACGATTT
Source organism: Panax ginseng (assembly GCA_020205605.1). NCBI lineage: Eukaryota > Viridiplantae > Streptophyta > Magnoliopsida > Apiales > Araliaceae > Panax > Panax ginseng. Next base: position 25,607,011 of record CM035134.1, on the reverse strand, counting down.
ACAAAGATGACCGCCTATAGTATTACCAGTATTAGGAACCTGAGATTACCACCTAAGATGACCCATACCAAACGCCCCCTTATTAGCCACACACTTGACCATATCTCTAGCATCATTTGCCAAACCAAGGATGGTTTTCTATGATTGTCCCGTCTCTGATTTCATCATAAATGTGATGTTTGTTTTAAATGATGACATGTCTTTTCAACTTTTAGACTGTATAAATGCTCCTGTTTAGAGTTTCTTTCTTTTCGAAAGGACCAATCAAGTATGGGAACTTCAATTTCTTTAGGAACCTGAATGATATTTCATATCATTCTTAAGAGTTAGCTTCTTAATTTCATCTTTGAATTCAGCTCACTTGTTGTGATTTTTAAGGATTCATGGATTTGCCTTAGTTATATTGGGGTGCTTCCTACGAAGTCTAGGGGTTTTGGAGATGACAAGGATGGTGAGAGTTAGTGATATGACATGTTTTATGTCTTTTGAAATCTTATTCCTTTTATGCAAATCGTTTATTTGTTGTTTTGTCTTTTGAAATCAATCAGTATCTCCTCAGTGAATTGGGCTTCTAATTCTCTCTTTTGAGAGAGCAAGTCGTTTATTCTAGTATCTTTAGAAGCTAAGGGCAATTCAGAAGTAATATTTAGCACATTTACGTAAATGCGCATGCAACGCGCACACACAGGCTTGCCATGATAGGGCAACGATGGAGAATAAGATATTGAAACAAGGTATGATAGATTTGGTTGGTGACTCTGTGATGATCAGAATAGAGCAGCTCTGAGAAGCACGGTGAACATGCTTTTACATTTAGATACTGACAAAAAATTGAATTTTGCAAAAAAAAAAGAAGAAGTTTACACAATAATAGGCTAACAACTAATCGGATTTGAGATTTTTTCTGTCTTTCATTTTTCTCCATGGTAATAACTCTTTCTTGAGAGACTGAGAGAGTGAATGTGCACTATTGTCTTGTCAAGGATTGAAATGCCTATTCTATTTTTATAATGCGTCTTGCTTTATCATTATTTAATTCATTGCTTAGTAAATTTTTCTTTGATTGTCCATATAAAATTATTTATTATGAATTGCATCCATCTCTAAGTGCACAATATCAATCAAGGTACAACTTTAAACTTAAGGTGTCTAAATAACCCTGAAATATCCACCAGAACCTATAAAAAACCACCACCTCGAATTGAAGAGGTGACTTGTTCAAATTGGTCTGAGTTCAACTTCTTACACATCTGTTTTTCTTATTAGGAAAAAATCACTTTTGTAGTTGGGCCTTTCTTCATCATTGGTCTGTAATATTGCAGGTGGTTTCTAGGGTACACTTGCTGTGATGCCTGTGGAAGATTGTTTGTGAAAGGAAACTACTGCCCGGTTTGTTTGAAGGTATTATACATACTATGTTACTTAGAGTTTATGGTATGCTTTAACTTTGACATTAGATAGTGACAGTTGACATTATAAGAATATCTTTGTGTGCAACTTGATTATTTTCAGTTACAGAGAAATGACAAAACATACTATATAATGAAAAACATGGTTATTGTACATGTCTCACCACTAGTTTTTTGCAATTGTTATCTCTACTTGTTAACCACTGGTATTCTCCTTGTGGTGTATGTTATAAATTTTGTTTTGTACTTGATCATAGTTAAAATCGTTTAAGTGTGTATATGGCTTGATGATAATTTTTTAAGTGATATATGTACTCTTGAATTCTTGATAGCTTATATTCAGCTTGCCATGTACTTACCAATTTATGTGTGTGTGTGCTTGTGTGAATCTTGAAATACATGCTATTTGATATCTGCAAGTTAGTTTTTGACCATCATTCGACTCAAATACTGAAGGTCTATAGAGATTCTGAAGCAACGCCTATGGTTTGCTGTGATATCTGCCAGCGATGGGTGCATTGCCAGTGTGATGGCATCAGGTTTACTCTTTCCCTTGTTCCATATTAAAACACATAGTTTAGCTCATTTTGGTCAGCTTACAAATTTTCTTCCAGATGGGTTGGAATAGTTTCAATAGACAAAGGTAGCTATCCTGTATCATCATTTTAGTGGAAGTAGTGACTTTTATTAGCATACGATATCTTCTTTTATTTCCACTTGAGTTTAGATTCAGAAATTGGTAATTGGGAGAGAATTTCTGATTTTTATTTTTTTTAAATCATGAGAAACCTTATTTGGGTAATTGCTATGGAATTTGAGAAGTTAATTTTTAGATTTTTATTTTAGCATTGTCTTGTAATCATGAGAAACTGTTTTAACAGTTTCTCTTTAAAGCAGGGTAGTGATGAACCCTATTATAGTGAGCCCCAGTTAACTCAAAACTTTTACCCACCTTTTGGCTTTTAATTCAATGTTGAAAGCCATGATTTTCATTTGGTAGTTGAATTTCTATAAATTCCTGCTACCTAAAAGTTGATGAATTTAAGCAGCACATGACCTGAGACTTAATATCTTCTCCTCTAGTTTGCAAACATGCGTGTATTTAAAACCATAAGGTTCAGTTAAAGCTTTTCTACTAGTTATTTCCTTGTAAGAACAAGTTGTTAATCTCTTGATATAATAAACCGAAGTAGGTGATGTACTTATCTGTGAAATAATAGACGTTCTGAGTGTGATTCCTTACCATAGATTTTTACCTTCCTGTAGATCATGTATGTATCTTATGCACAAAGTAACCCAGTTTTTTGACCTTCATAATCAAACTGTTTGTCCTCATTACCTAATTTTCACCTTCAGAGGTTTTTTCTACCTGTCACTTTTGCAGTGATGAAAAATATCTGCAATTTCAAGTGGATAATAACCTCCAGTATAAATGTGCTACATGCCGTGGAGAATGCTATCAGGTGTGTTTAAAACGTGATAGTTCTGGCAAACAGTATTGTATCTGTTGCTAATATAATCTTATTTTCTTTCTCTCAAAATGCCAGATTAGAGATCTTGAGGACGCTGTTCAGGAGCTTTGGAGGAGGAGAGACGGTTTTGATCAGGATTTAATCGCAAACTTGAGGGCTGCTGCTGGATTGCCAACTCAAGAAGAAATATTTTCTATCTCACCTTTTTCAGATGATGAAGAGAATAGCCCTATTGTATCAAAGAACGAATATGGTCGAACCATAAAATTTTCTCTCAAAGGGTTAGTTGATAAATCACCAAAAAAGAGCAAGGATTATGGGAAAAAGTCTTCAAATAAGAAGTACAGTAAGAAAAAGGGGTATCAGAAATCGATAGTTAGTAAAACTGAAGCACATCATAATTTTGATGGACTTAGTGATGCCCAATCGATGGGATACAGCACTGGTGATAACAAAGATGAGGATATGCATCCCCATAGAAGTGGAGGGCCTGACATATATCCTTATCCTGTTGCTGGAAGTTTGACCGAAGGGGTAGGCTCAATTAATCATGCAGTTGTTGTGAAACACAAGTCCATTGATGAGGTTACAGCAAGTAATGAAAATAGGACATTGAGAACAGTCCAACTTAAGAGTAACATACCTCAAGGTGTGGATAATATGGACACTGGAAAACATGTTAGCAAGTCCAAAAGCACCACGGGACCGAAGCTTGTTATACATTTAGGTGCTCGAAACAGAAATCTGACAAGTTCTCCAAGGTCTGATGCATCAAGCTGTCAAAAAGAGCAAGACTTGACAACCTCTAATGGTATGCTCTATTTTTTTAATTTTCTATATGCATCTGTTCCTTCCAGAAGAAAAGACATGACCAAGTGGCTTTATGTTGAGTTGACCTTAAAAGATTAAAGGACGCCTAAGGAGATCATCTCTAGTATGTTTTCAGCATGGTATAGTTTCGCTCATGTTGGATTGTTGCAAACTGCTCTGTCATGTATTTCCCATAGTTGATGATGGTATTAACCACCAACATGCAATGTGCTTCTCCTTTTTTTGGCATCTGCTTGCATGCTTATAATTGATAAAATATTGTCATTCTCTTTCATTTATTTATTTTTTAAATAAAATTCAAAAAGTATAGAGAACCCTAGAGGGAATGTTTTATTGGGTAAAACTAGAGGAACTCCCAGAAATTCTTTTTAATAGAAAGAACAAATAATAGGTGATTTGATGCAGTGGAAAATGTTATAGTTTATTCATGTGGAGCAGGTTGCTGTTGCTGGAATGTATGCATATTATTGATTATTGGGAACTTCTGAGTTTTGTTCTTGCACCTTGGAAACTCTAATGCTTTGCTAGGGAGTTTAAATTTGAGAGACGGGAATAGAAACTGGAAGAAAGTGCCTTACTTTCTCTTATCTCGATTGTGAGTTTTAATGAAGAGATAAAGGAAGATAAAAGGAGAGTATATAACCTCTTACTTTCTTCTCCACAATTATCTTGCATGTGAATTGTCACAAGTAGTATTCAGAATATTTTAGTCGTTAATAATTAATATTTCCGAGGACTCTCTTATCTTTTGCATTAGTTGTAAATTGCTGGAGGAAGTTGGTTGTATGGCAGGCTTGTAATTGTAAAATCAGAATCCTCGTAATCTCAATTTCTGTTTCAGTATGCTTCTCTCTCTAGACACCCTCTCTTAAGTTCTGGCTCTCTTCCTCTCAGTTCTCCTCTTTCTTCACCTAAACCTAACTTAAGTCTTTTAAGTGTGAAAAAATTGGTATCAGAGCCAACGATTCTGCCGACCTATCCTCAAATTCAATATCTAATCTTTACTCTCACTTGGTCTTCATAAAAATTGATTCAAACACTTCAAACTATGTATTCTCACTTCATTAGAAGCATTCACGTCAACAATAGGAACGATATAAAGCTGAATCAAATGCGGAAACAAACTTCCTCTGTGTGGCATTGCTTTAGATAAGTGACTATGGTTGAGCTTAGTTAAACACAAATCATATTCATTAGGTGAAATTTCTCATTCTACTAGCTCGCAGTAAAGTTTATTCAGCGATCGAGTCCTTGTTCAGATGTAAGCATCATGATTTTTCATCAATTTTATAGTTCGCATAAATTCTGATTCACAATTTAATAAACTGAATAATATCAGTCAAACCTTTAAAATAGCAATCTGATCTGCAAAATATTGATTCTATATGAGTATTATCAGTACGGAGCATTTGAAAAAGCAATTCAGTTATAAGATATTTAGATTGCGCAAACTCAAGATGTTTAGTTCTCGAATGTGCTGGAATCAGGGATGTTGACAGTGCAGTAGCTTTCTTATTTCTACCAAGTTATGCTCGTCTTAATGATTCTGTGTGTGTGTGTGTATATATATATATATGAATGAAGTGTTAGAGAATAACAACGCAACAAAAAAAGTAGTGAAGAGAAATTGGGAGAAAAACAATACCGCGCACAAGACAAAAAATTTACGTGGTTTGCCCAAAGGTTGGGTTACTCCACGATCGACGACAAATCAGTGTCACTATCTCAGAGTATTGTACACAATATAGTGCAGGATCCCCTCCTTATGTAGTGCAGTATAAGAATCTTAATTTATCCCAAAAGTACAAAACTACCCCTCAAATCACAGGCCCAATCACCTTTTTGGTAGCTGTACTATCACCTCTGAGGCTCTGAATCAAAGTCGGATCAGGCTTAATATATGTATTTATATATAAAGCCCTTTCTGTTTTACATTGGGCACAGATAGTTTTAATACTAGAAATGGTCATCAGTGAATATTCTATTTATGGTTGACCACTATTGATGCTTGTATTTTTTGTTAACTCTGTTTATAAATTCCAAAATTTGCAGCTTTTGAGAGAAATGTTTGATACCTTAATCCATTTTTCTCTCTGTGAGCGTGTGTGTTTTCTGCGGTGAATGGTGGGTGACCTCCCTACCATTTTGGACTTTAGAAAGTTGTCCGTTCGTTCCATCTTATTTTATACACCATTAGCCTCCTTTGTTTAAGTGTAACATGCTCCATGTATTTAACAGGCAGCGAAGACGTGGGCCAGCAGAGATTAAGTGACAGATATCTTGACAGGCATGACACCGCAGTTGCACTTGATGATGGAAAAGGTATTGGTTTACCATCTATTAGTTTCTGGGAAAATGTTTTTGCCTGTCATGCTATTTGGTCATCTTTGATAATATATCAATCTATATCTTCCATTGTTAGAGACATCATTTTGGTTTTCTAAATCTTGCAAGGAGATAAAATGGATTACCCTGACCAAGTAAAAGGTCCGAAGTTCCGTGGAAGGGGGACCAACTTGATCAAAATCAAAAAAGTTAATCCAGATGTTTCTGAGTTGAATCCCAAATTTGGCGCAGGGAAACTTTCTGATGGTTATGGAACTGTTTCTCCGGTAAAAACACATGGTTCATTGGGAAAACAAAGCACTGAGTGGAGCATACCTACAGTAGGCACTGTATCTGAGGTCCCTGACCAAAGAGAGAAGGTATCTTCACTAAAATATGCAGAAGCTAGGCCTGATGTCTATAGTGATGTGAATGATGATAATAATCATCCACCTTCAGTCTCACATTCTTTGCCAAAGGATCCCAAACCTTTGCTGAAGCTTAAATTCAAGAATCCTTTTAATGAGAACCCAAGTTCCTGGGCCCCTCATGGTGAGGATGAGAAGAGTTCTGTTAAGGGCCAAAGATCAAAAAGAAAGAGACCATCACCTTTAAGGGAGAAAACATTAGCCAAGGAAGAAGATGGTGCCTCAGAAGGGTATGAAGACAACTCAATGGATGGAATAATGGAGGCTAATTGGATACTTCAGAAGTTGGGTAAAGATGCAATGGGAAAGAGAGTGGAAGTTCATCAGCCATCCAACAACTCCTGGTGGGTTTTCCACCAACTTTTCCTTCATTTTTCCTTAAATTATTCATGAAGGCAAGCATATATACGCACACCAAAAAATTGATCCATTCAACTGTGCAGTTCTTTATCGCATATGGTGTTTACTCATTTTAAGTTCTCAGTCTCTAAATATCTTAATGATTGATTTACCATTCTCTAATGGCTCTATTTGACTTGGTTGATATTCTTTTGATGTGTTCTTGGCTGAATCCTTAGTTTCTTTCATTCCAGGCACAAGGGAACAGTAACAGAAGTCTTTGAAGAAACATCAATTCTAGCTGTTGCTTTAGACGATGGAAGGGCCAAGACCTTAGATCTTGGGAAGCAAGGAGTTCGTTTTGATTCTCAGAAACAAAAGCGGTAAAAAACATGGAAGTTACTTCTAAATCTTTCATATATTCGCAGGTGTGGAGTTCTCAATAGCATAAGCAATTACAACAATGAAGTTTGAAAGTGGTCCGGTGGATCAGTTAATGCAATTGGGCTACTTCCTCTTGGTGTAGAGTTGTCTGGTCATTGTGGCTGGTATAATTTAAAGCATCTTGTTGTTAGCTTTCTTTACCTGCTGGTTGTTTCTCGATGTAGCATTAGCATCGAAGTTCAGTTTAACTTGGTCTGTGTTAGGGTTTACTTTTTGTCTGTACCTTCTTTGCTCTAGATTTTTTGAATTCAAGCTTCATGTATGCTTAGTTCTTGGCTTTGCCTCCAAGATGGAAGCTGCTACCTTGTTATTTATCCGGTACAAGTGTTAATGAGCAACTGTGAAAAAGAATCAGAATCTCTAACAGCCCATGGCTGTTAATGGGCACTCATATTTGATGAAACTCATCATGTACTTTTAGCATTTTAGACCTTTATCTTGTTTGTCCCCATAATGCTCCCTCTGTTTCAACATATAAGAGCAAAATAATTTTTGGTTTCATACTAAAATTTATGAGAAAAATTACTTTTTGTAGTATAGATATACAAATGTCTTATTTCTCAAGAGAGGTGCAATGTACTCAAATTTTACGTTTTAATTAAGTTGCTCTTATATTTTGAAACATTGGGATTGTTGTTCATAAAGCACACTACATAGTTCTCTAGCCTTAATGGAAAGATTATGAGCCGTAATAATTAATACTAAGTTTGAATTAGAGGAATGGAATTGGTGAAAGAATGGAATAGAGAAGAGAATGAGATGGTGAGCGGAATGAGTCATTCCATTCTTGAATGGCTTCTCCAAAGGATTAAAATTCACATTATTCCAACGGAACAACCAATCATATTTTTTTTCATTCCAAATGTAGCATAAAGTATGACCACAATCGGAAATATCGGTACGTTGAACTTAATAGTATTGTATTTGACATCACAAGTATTAGAAAAAGAAAAATGATATATATTATGATTTTATATGTCGATTTTTTTTATTGCGAGTTAACGTGGATAAATCTAATTGGTATATATATATTTGATACTGTGGACCAATTTTATAATTTTATCCAATTCTATAATTGATATACCTCGCAATTGTAATTAATTCAGCGGAAATCTTTCACAATATATAACAGGACTTTTAGAAAAATATTAAGCAAACCAAGTACCCGAAAAATGCAAAATGGCTTGTTTTTTGGGGGCAAGATAAATGCTATACGATAAGAAAATTTCTCTATAAACTATTGACCAAGCTAAAAATTACCTATACACAGTTCCCTCTAATAAGAATTTGTCTGGACTCTAGGAGACTCTTATATAGGTTGTTCAAGTATGTGGTCAGTGAACTGCCTAATTTTGCTTGTTGAAGCATTTATTTTGTGGAGAAATAATTGTAATGTTGCCAATTGAAGTTTTTCAAGGAAGAAGTTGGTTCCTTCATATTGATATTTTTTTTAATGGCCACCGAAAGTGTTTGTAAATCAAAAAATATATATGAATAGAAAAAAGTTAGAGAAGGTGAGAGGAGGAATTGTTTTTTAGACAGGAGTAAACAAAATTAGAGAGAAATAATAATTTTTTTCAGAGAATAAAAAAAAAATTATAGAGATGATGTGTACAGAAGTTTTTGTAATCCTGTATATATAGTAATATTTATATATATATATATATATATATATATATATATATAATAACAAAGTTAAGCAAAACAGAATTAGAAAACCAAATGTATTATACTTACTTGAATAAAAAAATGAAGTCAGATTCTGAAAATATAAAACAGATAAATCCGAGTCCTTTAAATTCACAAAGTCTCCCTAAACCAAATTTATTCCCTCACTAATGCTAAAAGATTTGTTGAATAATTATTTCTCAAGATAAAACGAATTTACAATTCTTAATTAGTAGCACTTCAAAATTAAGAATTCTGCAAACGCAAATTCTATGTTCTATACTACTCCCTTCATTCCTTAATATAGGTTATTTTAAAGTTATACACAAGTATTAAGAAAATGATTGTATAACATTAACTATAATATCAATTGTCTATATTGCCCTTGTATTGGAATAAAAGATTGTTATTTATTGGACAGAAAATAGTGAGAGAACCAAAGTTACATTTAATACTTGGGGTAATATTGAAAACTAAGCAATTAATGCTTACATGAAATTCTAAAACGACTTATATTAAGGAACAAAAATATTTCTCTAAAACGACTTATATTAAGGAACGGAGGTAGTAGAACTTTATTGTGATGCAAAACAGAAATGCAATGCTAAAGGGAAAACTGATGAGGAAAAATGTATATCTCTCTGGAATGTGCGCCCAGATGGATTATTTATAGAATAATTCCGTGGCATATCAGATGGGATATGACCGTTGGCGTGCAACCGTTCGTCAAAACGATGTAGTATCGTGATAATAAATTAAAACGCAGTATAATGATAATAAATTAAACGGATTTTGTTCAAAAAAATTATATAACCCGACCAGACAGCGGCGCGCGTATGGGTTTGAACTAAGCCTTATCTAGATCCTCTCCTTTCCATAAAAGTGGAGTACCCCTTATGCAATTTACAATATTTCAAGTAGGTGACTTTGGAGTCAATTTTCTCATTCAAATATACTACGTTATACTCCTCGCGAAGGAGAACGCATTGGTGCATGGACCTGACAATTTCGAAGAGTGGGTCCCTCATTAAATTGAGCCTCAAAATGCTCTAATATTTAATTTTTCAAACTATTTCCAACAGTTTTTAGAAAGAGAAAATGAATTAAAAATTTAGAGAAAGAAAGAAAAAAACTGAATAAAGCAACTAAATAACTTATATTAAAAATAAATAATGTGATTTTAATTTTTAATGGACCCATGACTTATACTAGCATATGGTGGTATAGGCATTGTGTCTGTAATTATATGAAGTAAAATAAAAATTTATAAAATTTGAAAAAGTAAATTAAAAAATAATATAAAAAGATACTATATTAATATAACTAAATTTGTAACGGGAGTAAAAAAAATGTTTTACATTTACACAAAAACTAAATAAAAAATAATATAAAAAGATAGTACTATATTAATATAACTAAATTTGTAACGGGAGTAAAAAATATGTTTGACATTTACACCAAAAGCGTCCGCTTTATAACTATTAAGGCTGTAAACGAGTTAACACAGTTCGGGTTTAATTCGGGCTCGACTCGAAAAAATACGAGTGAGACTCAAATTCGTTTATAATATGATCCAAATCTGAGCATTAAAAATAGTTCGAATAAAAATATGAGTAGAATCTGAGCAATGTCATACTCAACTCGTTTAAGATTCAAACTACTCAAATTTTGGTTGTGATTCGATACATACTCGATTAATACATATTCGATTAGATGTTCGATACATTCTCTTATAATATATACAAATTTAAATCAAATTATGATAATTAGTTATTATTTTGTTTTATTTTTAATTTCAATTGTGATTTTATATTTGTAAAGTGTAATAATAAATATATTTTCTCATTTTTAAGCAAAATAACAAATTTAATTTATAATTATATTTATTATAAAACTAGTTATTATGTGGAGATTCGAATTCGAGCTTAAATTTGAAGCTCGCGAGTAGTTTGAATAAATATTCGAGTCGAGTCGGATCGAATTTGAGTAATAAATATTTGAGTCGAGTCGAATCTGAGTAGGAATTTTCAAATATAATTCGAATTCGAGTCCGAATTTATCATTTCGAGTCGAATTCGAATAGCTCTCTGTTCGCTCCGGTTCAACTCGTTTACACCCTTACCTACTATAATAAGAATAATGGTATAAACCACAAATATTCATTTAGTAATGATATGCCATCTGAGTAATGTCACTTGTGTATATATTGTCAATGCACTAAATTATAAAATTTAATTTCAATCAGGTGTTTGTTTAGAGCTAAATGAAGTTGAATGGTTGAATCGATCAGTCATTCACTGTGTTTGTTTTGAATAAAAATCGTCGAATGGTTGAACTAGTTAGACTTTTGAGCTGAATGACCAAGTGTAATTTTTTTTGACCGAATGACTACTGAATGAAGTATTTTATATTTAATTTTTTTATAATATTAATTATTATATTAAGTAATTTTAAATAAATTTACAACAATTTTAAATTTTTTCAAAAGGGTAAAATAATAAAAAAATATGTTATTCAAAAGACATGTCAATTATCAAATACTATTCAAAATTATGTTTCATTCAGCTCATTCAGAACCATTTCATTAATTTTTATCAAATACCGGTTGAAGGAGAGCAGATTCTCTGTCCCCAAATTCTTTGTCCCCTTGTGTCCCTTCACTTAAATTTTGACACATAATCTCTTACTTAACATTAATTAATTTTAAAATTAAATAAAAGGCGTGTCAAAAATTTAAGTTGACTTAACACAAAGTGAAGAATTTTGGGGGGTATAATATCTTCTCTGATAGGATCTACTCTCCCGGTTGAAGGGCTAAAAAAGGAAAAAGAGAAGAAACAAGATATATTTTTTGGTAATAAAAGAAAAAATATATGAAAAATTGAAACCACAACGTTATTTATCCCTTTCTTTTAAAATCTGCTAGCAGGTCAATTTTCAGTCCGCCCCAACATTTTGAAGGCCGGGATACTGCGCCAAACCTTTCGAGCGGCGAAGACTTTTTTTTTTTTCTTCTAATGTAAGAACCCTAATTTTTCTCTCTCTGTTTTCTTTCCAAATGTAAAACCCTAATCTTTTCTCTGTAAATTGAATTGAGCATGCAACTTTTCACTGTTCAGGATTTTCATGTTTAGTGAACAAGGGTTTAGTTTATCAGGATTGTTTTTTAACTGCTAATTGAGATAGGGATTGATGGGGTTGCTGTTGGTATAGTGCTAGACTGCTAGTTTTTCTTATTTTAGCTAAATGATTCAAAAGTTTAAAGGGATACTTTGACTCTTTTTATTTATTTTGGCCTGTGTTTTTGTGCAACGAAGACGAGCAAAAAGCTCCGATTTGGGCTTTTTTTTAATAGGGTTGATATGTGGCTACAAGGTACTGATAACTAGTCATCTAGGAAGCATGGTTCCCAAAAATACCTCTATGTTAGCAAACTGATACTGAATTTCTTGGATGCCACTTTGGCATCTGTAATTTTAAATTAAGTCACTTCATTTGCGGAAAGATTTGCACACTTCTTAGATACAGTAATTGGTCATCTTAAGAAATGACCATTTTGATCCCTCATTTAAACAATGATATTAAAAGAGGCAAGAGATGTTGTATCAAACTGTTAGTGTCCAAAAAAATATGTTACAAAAAAATTGTTGGTAAAGGTATATGCTTGAAAGGTGGAGATAAGTAGATAACCATTAGACAAAAATCTATATTATGAATATATAAAATTATCGTCAGCAGTGCTCTAAAAAACACTATGCGACAGCGGGATCTTTGAGTGCCAAGACCTTGGAGGCAGGGCTTACGTGTTTTCCTAAGCGAGACCAAGGCGGCTTCATAGGTTATCTGAAGTTATTATATCCCATCTGTTATCATAAAATATATCGCAACTGCACATATTGTTTGGGGAAGAGAAGGAAACAAGTTGCAGCTGCACATATTGTTTGGGGAAGAGAAGGAAACAAGTTGCAGCGATGATGGTGGATAGCAACAACTATGATGGTGCTCAATGGGAAGCACCTAGGCGTGGGGGCCTAGCACCTCCTCACCAAGACTGGGTAGTGCCTAGCGCCTAGTCGTGTGCCTAAGCTGCTAGACCTTCTTTTGGAACAGTGATCACCAAACATATTTTTGTCTTATGTTGAGAAATAATGTGCGCTATCTCTGTATTTTGTCTTTGTGTATCCTAAGCAGAGTCCGGGCCTCTTTGTCCATCACTTTCTAGTTTGGCTTGATAGTTTTTAGGCATGAAGTTGGTGGCTGCAAATACAATTTTTTTAACTCTCTTTATATAGTAGAAAATAAGAAGCATGGTTGTTAAGGTTCAAGCTATTGGTCAAAGCTAGGTGAGGAGACGACTTGGTCGAAGTTACTAAGGCAAGCGCCTTGGGTCGCCTAGGCAACGCTTTCGACGACTTCCTGTTAAGTCATCACCTTTTGATCGACATGCGAACTTATTTAAAAACAACCCATAACCAGGGAAGAGAGAGAGAGATTGTCGAGTGCTATTCTGTTCTTCTAAGCTTACTGCCAACTACAACTTTGCTCACAATTTGTAGGACATTTGAAATTGTTAAAATAGATGTCTGCAGTGATTTATGGAGAAGATCTATGCAGTGTTTGGCCTTTCTTTGATGATGTAACAATAGGATGCCTTATTAGCCAAACAGTCCCTTATTATAGGGTTACTACTGGTTTCAACCATGTAAATGTTAGTGTTTATGTGGTCCCATGTCTTGTCTGCCACTAAAGAGGCAACTTATGACTTCTGTGTGGTCTTATAAGTTGTCACATGGGATTCAACTTGTATATTTAAATTCAACTGATTTAAGTTTCTAACTAAAAAATAATAAATGATTTAAGTTTTCATATTTATTTTTTCACCAAGTCTGACTTATTTCAATTCTCACATAAATATATAATTCTTTTTACATACAACTAAATTATAAGTGTTTGACATTAGAATCCCTAAACTTTTGTTGTTTGCAGTTTTAACCCTTATTTTATTATAAGTAAATGAAGTAAAATGATATATGTATGCGTATGTTTGTATATAATACTTATCATTTTAAAAACTTTATTCTATATAAGTGTTGTTTTGGAATCTAAACTTTCCTATTTTTAATTTACAATTAATGTATTTGTTGAGAGAGAAATAAAATATATCAATTATGGAGAGAGAAAAATTATACATTTTTATAAATTGCTAAAATGTCATTTATAGGAGGGAGTATCATTTTAAACTTTAATATCGCTTTCCTATGTTTATGTATTTGGAAATAAAATATATATTAAATTATTCATTTATAAATTGCACGCGGCGCTTTATGGGCATATAGACGGGTCTCCTAGGCGGACGCTTTAACGGTTATCGTCTAGGCGTCCAGGAGCTTAGCCATGGCCTCGCTTGGCCACCGCCTCGCCTTAGCGCCTTGGCTATGATAAGAAGTGATGTCTTCTTGTGTGATGTTAGTTTCATCCATTGGATAGGTACTCCAAAGAGCAGGCTATGGTCTGATTAGTGGGATGCAGTCTGCAGGACATATTTTGTTTGCTTCTTTTACTCCTATTCACTCTATTATCCTAAAAAACCATGGCAGATTGTCAGCACATTCAATTTTTGAAACTAGATCAAGGAGACTATACACATACCATCAGAAGCATCATCATCATACAAAATCTGTGATGGTTGTTCAGCGGTATCTACCTCCTTGGTTCAGGTGGGTATCTTGAGAATTACAGTTAAAAAGAAGTTTAATGATTCTGTGACATGCGCTAATTCTTGTTACTTGATTCTCAGTGTTGCTCCAATGATGGAGTGGACGAACAATCATTATAGGACTTTGTCTCGTCTCATTTCAAAACATGCATGGCTGTATACAGAAATGATTGCTGCAGAAACAATAATATATCAGAGTGGAAATCTGGTAGAGATGCAAGTTATTTTTTTTCCTTTTTTTCTTTGTTTATTTCTCTTTTAAAAGGGGTAATTCGTTGATAACTAGTTAAAAAGAGCTTCATAATTGGTGATAATATATATATATATATATATATATATATATATATATATATATATATATATATATTATTCAATAATTTTAAACATTTGTAGGCTATCACCATAAGGTATCCGATTGCTCAGTTTTAGAGATTTTGACTTTGAATATCACATTGGAATTCATGAGGACAGATTCTTGGCATATACACCAGAGCAACATCCGATAGTGCTTCAAATAGGAGGAAGTAACTTGGAAAACCTGGCAAAAGCCACTCAACTTGCAAGTCCTTTTGGCTATGATGAGATTAATTTTAAGTTTGTGCCTCTGTTTTTAACACTCTTAGATTGTTTCTTCTTTGAACTAGTAAACTAAGACCTTTTCATCTGGCAGTTGTGGATGTCCTAGCCCAAAAGTAGCTGGACAGGGGTGTTTTGGCGTGAGTCTTATGCTTGATCCCAAGGTTTGAACAACTGTACTTTCTATGATGTTTGGTCACTGATCTTTGAGAATGAGCTTTTTCTTGTCAATGTGATCTGATACAGAAGTGTGGTTTTTATAAGGAAAGTTTGTTGCAGAGGCAATGTCAGTGATTGCTGCAAACTCTGATGTTCCTGTGAGTGTTAAATGCCGGATTGGTGTTGATAATCACGATACATATAATGAGCTCTGTACGGTTCTTTTCTCAACTTTGTTTGTCAGTTTATTCAAGTTAAAGGAAGCATATTGATGTTCAGTAAATGTGAAGGACATCATATACACTTATTAGATGTTTTGAATATGTTTTAATCATATTGCATTTTCCTATGATACACACTTAGTATCCATAATATTCTAATCTCAGAGGACTTGCATGTGCACTTCTTGCTTAAAAGGGCTATCTGAGAGAATTCTTTAGAATTGTTATCAGTTATCATTTTCCCAAAGTATATGATGGACAAATCCGTTTCCCTAAGACACTCTCAGTACCTCCTAAAATAGCGTACGGTACTCAGAACCATCAGCAGAAGTGTTCGGATATTAAAAGACATCATTTCATCGAATATATATATACATAGATAGATTGTCAATCCATAATTCCATATGCATCGGGGCCGAAAAATTGAAAGGAGGTTAAATTGCCTCCAAACTAAAGAAACACAAGAAAGAAGACCATAAATCCAAAACTGAAAAAGCAGATAGAAACTAAGGTGGATTTAATTCTTGACTCAACCTGCATTACATCAGTTTCGGCGATTGAAAGGCTGCACTTCTTTAAGTGCTGTGTTTTTTTAGTTTCACTTGTTCTAGTTTCGGTGGACTCCTTGCCCCTCCCCTGCTTTTATTTTCTCTTTTACTAGTAAAATTTATTTGTTTATAAGAAAAATTGTAAACTGGTCATTCTAGAATTTCACTCAGGGGGTTCACCTAAAACTTAAGATATATTTGACAGTTGCTTTTTGACAATTTGATAAAGTTTGTAAAACAACAATGCTTGTATTTAATTTTTATTGTTCTTATTCTATTGCAGATTACCCGACTGTTTATATCTTTTATTTTTTTGAAGATGATTTAGTTTTGGGTTGTAAATTAGCAAATTCCTTGAGTGTCTGATGTATATCTGCATTCTATTGCATTCATTAATGAAAAATTTCCAAACAAGATTTTCCGATTAAAGATATTCACCAGATAATGGACTTGCTTAGTTCAGGTAAAAATTTCACAAAATGCCCTACACATTTCCTCCACATGTTCAAAAAAAATGAAAATTACATTTTTCTTTAAACGTGCAAGTCTTTTTCAGAAATCATTCATTGGTTGAAGGATGGAAAACAAAGTAATGTCGATGATTTGGCTGTTTTGTGTTTTTAGGTTTAGTGATATATGAGTTGAAAATGTACAATGAGACCCCACATACTTACTTGACTCCTTTCAGCATATCTCTATTTTTCAGGAATTATTTGACAATTTTTGTGGTAACAAGTAGTTGCTATATTTTGCACAACTTTCACCCGAAATCCTTGTTAGGGCTAGCCATTATGCAGCTTCCTGAGTCCTGACCTACAATGATGGGGCAAGAGATCTATTCTTAGAAAATAAATGAAACTAACAATTTAGGCTACATTTTCCAATTGTTCATCTCAATAAAACAGCAGTTCAAACTTGTGATGAAGTCATCCTACCAAGCCAAATTAAGAATGGCTTTCCTGGCAATTGCCTTGTTTGTCATTTTTTTTTCAACTTGAAAGTTTTACAAGACATCATTAAAAATTACATTCAACAAGTTTCAAGTTAATATTTATTTTATAAACAAAGAATTTCTGGCTCCTCTTAAATTTTACTAGACATTAAAAGTAAAATGCAATGAAGAATTTCCGGCTCTTCGCTTAAATTTTAGGAAACATCAAAAGTAAAATATTGCCAAATTCATGTATAGTCACTTGTAATTGAAGCACCAAACCCAGTTATGCTCAAACCCAGTTATAGCTCTATATATATATTGGAATCAACTTTTAACATTTTTTATTTTAAGACAATTTTAATATTTTATTTTATTCTAACAAATCAATAATATAAACAAAATAATTTATAATTAATAATTAAATTATGAATTAGTAGGCTAAGTAGTAGATATATATTCATTGCTTGAAATAATTAAATTATAGAATTATATACTATAAGGAATAGTAAGAAGTATCTTGGTATCTTCATATATATAATTATATAATTCTCTCAATTAGTGTGAAGTTTATTGAACGAGACATTTGATATTATTAATTATGAAATTATTTTAATTTGTGTAATTTTCAAAATTGAGGACTTAAAGAAAATGACAAATATCTATCAACTAAATGACATTATTAGTTTTATTCATAAAAAAATTGGTATTAAATAATAAAATTTAAAATTTTAAGAATTTCAATATTAAACTTAAGAAACCATAAATTTAAGAATTATATTGAATTCAAACTATCATCATTTTAAACAGTGATAAAAAGATGATCTTGAGATGAATTTCATTAAGAATATTTCATTAGAAAAATAAATATATCAAGAATAGAACTTCACATTCTTGGGTTCTCTATAGCCCTTCAACTATTCCTTATCCAGTGATAAAAGATTCTTGAGATAATTTCATTTTCCTAGATAATAGTTATAATCTAAGGATAATAGTTATAATCATCTTTATTATTCTTCCTGGGATCTAAGATGCAGAAGTTGCAGGGGTTGCTCCTCATTCATTTACTTTTCTTCTTCCTTTTGTAGGTGATTTTGTTTATAAGGTTTCTTCCCAGTCACCAACTAAGCATTTCATTATACACTCCCGAAAGGCATTGCTGAATGGAATCAGTCCTGCTGATAATAGAAAAATTCCTCCCTTGAAGTATGTATTTAGGTGGTAGTTTTTTTGTTCAGAACATGTCTTCTACTATTCATGATGTATGCAATGACAATTATGATGCAGATATGAGTTCTACTATGCTCTCTTGCGAGACTTTCCAGACCTAACATTTACGATCAATGGAGGCATCAATAGCGTTAATGAGGTTAGTTTCAGTTACATCCATCACAACTGACAAAGTGCTGTTGTAACTCTTGTTACCTGACTCAACATTTAGAAAAGGTCTGTTATGTTAAAGATGTCTATATTATATGAATGATAGCAAGAAAGCATAAATTCTTGTAGGTTTCGTTATTATTCAGTTTAAAACTGTAGAAAATCTGCTTGAATATAAGTTCAGTCTCCAAAATCAAGAGGTCCTGAATGTTGTTGGATTCTGAAAATTCTTAGTGACTACTCATATTACTTGTTCTTGCAAAAAGTTTACCTCGCTATTTGTACCTTATTTTAATCTTCTATTACTTTTCTTTAGCTTCTTCCTACGTGTTTATTTCTTAAGCGGGAAAGAGGGTGACTCTCAAATGATTCAAATTATGTATTGATATAGCTCACTTTAATTTAGATAAAAGAACTTTAATAGAGTAGCGAGAGCATACAAAAGTAGGGAATGACGAGAAAATCCTCCAAAATATGTTGATATAGCTTAATTATCATCTAATAAAAATGTTGCCGTCATCTATGACTGATGCCACAGAATTCGGCTTCCTTATATTAACAGAGGTACAAATACATGTATTATGAAAAACTTGCAAGTGATTTTCTACTGGACTGATGGACTGTGTGCTGCTTAATAATTAGACACCTCTTAGAACTTACGATTTTCTGTCAGAAATCTAATTGTTTACAATTGTGCACCTCTTAGAACTTATGATTTTCTGTCAGAAATCTAATTGTTTACAAATGTACATCAGTTTGCCTTTTATTTTTAAACTGCTGCCACATAATTTGGCATCCTTATATTAACAGAGGTAAAAATACACGTGTTACGGAAAACTTGCAAGTGATTTTCTACTGGACTGATGGACTGTCTGCTGCTTAATAATTAGACACCTCTTAGAACTTAGGATTTTCTGTCGGAAATCTAATTGTTTACAACTGTGTACCAGATTGCTTTTTATTTTTAAACTGCTCAGTTCTTCCCCTTTTCATACGGTGATTACTACTTGGAGTGGGATGTTAGTGTAGGTGACACTGTATTATGTTGCTGCATACTTGATAGGAATTGGGTGATAGTAGTTGTTTCTTAAAATTATTCTTCTTCCGGTGATAGTACTTGTTTCTTAAAATTATTCTTCATCCGGTGATAGTACTTGTTTAATATATTGTTCATCTAAAGAAAAGTTACAGTTGAACAACTGCGTTGTTTTTTTTAAGCTGGATTGTTTTCATGGTTGCGTTACTTTAACCAAGGATCCTTCTGAAGGAAAATTAGTATTTTTTTATTTTTTATGTATTTGGGCTGTGTTACTTGCATTTTCACTTGAGGGTGAAGTACTCATGTTGACATGAGTTGACACAGGTGTGCGTGTTGTAGACTTGAGATTTGCGATTGGCCCAAGTAAGCTGAACATTTCCATGAAAAACTGACTTAATCTTTAGCCAGATAGAGAGAAATTGCAATGCTAAGTAAGTCCAGTCAAATAATGTTCGATGTCAAGATAATAGTTTTTCCTCTGGCACAACAAAGGCATATCGAATTGGCATTCAGCTAAAGTATTGAATTTGCATTGTCTATGGTTTTTTCTCAGCTGCTCAAGTATCGTATAGGAAGGTAAATATCATTAGCCAGAAGAATATGTTCAATGTCTTGTTAAGGAAAATAGGAGTAAAAGAATCAACAAAGAGGAAAATGTATTTGAACTATTTTTTTTGGGGGGATAAGAGTAGAATATTTTATTGATTAGAAGAGAAAATTACAACACATGACGAGAACAAGAAGTCCTCCCAACAAAAAATTAAGAAAACAAAAATGAGAAAAAATTAATATTAATGAAGCACTGCCCGCCAATCTCTTTGAAGATCGGATAAAAAAATTTCTTCAAAAGCTCCCATTGCATGAGCCCAAAGAGAAGCAAAGAAAATTATTTTATCCCAAAGTAACTCAATATTTGTAGTCCGATCGCAAAAAATTCTAGCATTCCTCTCAATTCAAATCCCCCACAACAAGCACACCTTCAAAGGATCCTCCTATCGCTTGTATGACCAAAACGCTTGAATTTGCATAGTAAAAGATCTTCCACTGAAGAGGGACATATTCAGCTTTCCCCCATCAAACTAAATAAACAGCACCACAACCGCCAAGCCATCGAATTTTAATATATTTGCATTATTAAGATGGGGTATCTTTCCTGAATAATGAAGCTCAACAAAAAGTAATACAAGAATAAGAAAAATAACAATAACTACAAAGGCAGATAGGAAATACCTTCATCCTTGAGACGCCAATGTCAACTCCCTTCATGTCCTTTTAGGATGGTGAGAATTACCTCTACAAAACTGGAAGTGTCTGTGGTTACCCAAAGTAACCCTAATTCATTTACGATATCTTCTAAGGAAATGAGTTAAGTTGATGAGTGCAATGTGTTTATGATACATGATAGAGTGAGGCAATACCCTGATCATCATCTATCAATTACTTCTCATTGGTTACTTTTGGATAACTAATGAGAGCATTCTCATTTCTCAGTAGCTTTCCAAAAAAGCAAGCTTCTTTGAACAACAATCATGTTTCCCAAGTTTCATTGAAAATAACGAAACAATATTGTGCTAACCTCTAAATTAATCTTGATGACATGACACAGATCTACTTTTCAAAAGGACACCTAAAGAAACATGAAGATCTCCCTGATTTTTAGTTTTCCCTTCAATCAGACTGACTAAACAATGCTAAAGCTGTAAAGCACCATCCGTCCATCCCAGAGGATTGTACCCGAAGAACAACAATATGAATTGTCCAATCTTTTGAGAATCTCATCTATTCACATTCAGTGGTCCTTCGTAAAAATTACAAATAGGTCTTATTGCTTATATAGAGTACAACAAATCTCAGTCAAGTTTGGTAGGGCTTTCTAAGTTTTAACTTGATTTCTCATATATGTAATTACACTTATGTAAGTTACTAGCCTATTTAACCCTTTCTCCTTTGTTTTCTTTATAAGCTTTGCTAGATCGGAAGGCAACAACTCTTTAAAGAGTAATTCAGTCTCCTTTTGGGACTCTGTTGTTGGGAGACTGACTCCACATCTAGATAGGTTGAAAGGTGCGTATTTTTCATTAGGGGGTAGAATTACTTTGATTTAGGTTTGTTTGTCTAGTATTCCCCTTTATTATCTTTCTTGTCTAGGATCCGAGTTAGAGTAGCCGACACCTTACAGAATTTAATGAGGGACTTTCTTTGGTCGGAAGATAAGTGATGAAAGGAAGGATCATTTGGTTGGGTGGAAAACGGTGTCTTTCTCTGGGGGGTGGGGAGGGGTAATTTGGTCCTTAAGAATGTTGCTCTAGTTGGTAAATGACTTTGGAGTTTCCTTTGGAACCTCATTCCCTTTGGCATAAGGTTATTAAGAGCAAGTTCGGTATGCTTTTGAATGGGTGGGATGTTGGGGTTTATGTTACTCATGCAAGTCCTTGGAAATTCATCCCCCAAGGTTATACTACTTTTATTCGTCATTTGAGATGCGGGGTTGGGAGTGGTCATTGGATTCGATTTTGGGAGGATTCTTGGTTGGGATATAATCACCTTTTCTCTTGCTTTTAATCGGATGTATCGTATTTCTTCACTGCATGATGCTCCCATTTCTAATTTCATAGTGAAGGGAATTTCTTTTCTTGGGATTTTCATTTATTCAGGAATCTCACTGATTTGGAGACTATTGAAATGGAAACTTTACTTATTTTGCTTGATTTGGTTCATTTATCCTCCTTAGATAAGCGCATCTGGACTTTAGATCCATCTGGTTATTTTTCTTGTAAGAGTTACTTATCTTTTTTTACTCGATCTATTGTTCCTAATCCGTTTCATTTGGCTTCATATATATGGTCCATTCCAAAGTAAAGTCTTTTGTGTGGTCTCTAGTTTTTCTATTGTTCCTAATCCGTTTCATTTGGCTTCATATATATGGTCCATTCCAAAGTAAAGTCTTTTGTGTGGTCTCTAGTTTTTCAAAGATTGAATACTAATGATCTCTATCAAAATAGTAGGCCTTACAAAGTTCTATCTCTGGACATTTTTTTTATGTGCATACTGAGTAATGAGACTCATGCTCATTTATTTTTGCATTGTTTTGTTGCTTGGGGCTTGTGGAGCTCTCTCTTTGGAGTGTTAGGAGAGGAGTGGACGTGTCTTGGTTCAGTGTATGTTGCTAGTTCATTTTTCGAGGATTTTGAAACAAGAGAGTTGCTAAAATTTTATGGAAGTGTGCCTTTTTTCCCTATTTTATGGGGAATTTGGAATGAGCTTTGTTTAGAGGAAGTTGCTCTTCTTTTAAACCGTTGAATGATAGGATTATTTTCCTTACTACTCTATGGTCTTCTTTTATGGGTCCTTTAGAGGTATCTCTGTGTGTGTATTTGATTTTGTAGAGATTGGAGGGTTGTACTTTTTTAAGTGCTTTTTTTTTATTTTTGTTTTTTAGTCTGTCCGTTGTATCCTTTCTTTTCTATTAATAAAATTTCTTCTTTTATAAAAAAAAGAAGAGAAATTACCACCTCTGTTGAAGCTTCAAGATCTCCCATTATTACTTGTACTAAGAATCAATTGTCCTTAATTTTTTTCTCCAGCATGATTTTGTGTTTGAAAATTTTATGATGCTACTAGAGTGAGATGCATATTCCACACTATGCTTATCTGCCACTAGTTATTGTAAGAGGATTATTGCACTTTTTCACCTTCTGTTTTTGTTGTTAAAAAATAGGCAAATGCAGCACTAAAGGAAGGAGCTCATGGGGTTATGATTGGACGTGCGGCATATAATAAGTATGAAATATGAACTACTGACCGAAATCTTCTTTGTCTATTGACTGTCACATATTTTTATCGAGTGATAATTCCCCTCTTTCTTCCCCATTAATTTCTTTTTCCTTCAATCTCTGGATTTCTTTATCTTATGTGCTGTATTTTTATTTTATTTTTATTTTTTTTAGGTGGGTGGGTGGGTGGGGGGGGGGTGGTGTTTCTGCGTGGTGTTTTTGTGCTTCTGACTTGAGAAGTTAAAGGAATTTGCCACAGTTAAAAGCTGTCACATTGTTCAGCGGCATGGCATCTTTGGAGACTGGAGTATAAAAATAGAATAAAATTGATGTAGAAATTTGTGCAGAATAGTGGATGGGTTATCTCTTCTGTGTAGTTTTTTTGTATTCCCACAATACCTTTTATACAGAGAGTTTTAACGTCTCCATATCCCAGCTATTTCTATAATTAAGGAACTAGCCAGTACTGGATATATCCCACACACTCCCACTCACAAGCACAATCCTAATTACTTGTAAGTAGTTTAAAACTACATAACTGAATTGACCAAGTCAAGCCCTACACAACTGGTTTGGTCAAACATTATTAAATAATACCTTTATATAATTAAATGAAGTGAGGCTATTTTACCATATATGTTTAGGAATTTTAAGGAGGCCTTGTTTTGCCTTTATACTTGGATTGTCTTTTTCTTAGGAAGTTTCAGGGTTTTGGGAGATCTTAAAAGGGAACTTTTTTTTGCTCAATAAAAAGGGCAACATTTTGTGGTAATGTGTATGTATTCTATGGGGGCTTATGGACAAATAGAGATGCTATGATCTTTCATGGTAGGTGTCTGCTTTTGATCATTTGTGAGAGACTGACCTTTTAGCTTTTCTTTGCTCTTGTCTGGAGGCATTTCGGGGATTTTCCTATCGAATATTCAGATATATTGTCGAGCACCCCTTTTTTGAGGGCTTTTAAGTAGCAGAGGACAACTTCTCCTCCTCTTGTAAAATTTATTTTCTTGTCAAAAAGGAATAAAGTAAAAATAAGCTCTCAGAGGAATTAAGATTTATATCATACTCAAGAGTTTCTTTTATAAGGTAGAATAGATGGTGAGTGCTTATTACATCTATGGTTAACTTTTCATTGATAATGTTTTGTATTTTTTAATTTATGCTTTATTAAAATTATCAAAGAAACCATTTTGCTTTATACCAATGTGAATCTCCTGGATGGAATTTAAGAGAGAAAAAGAAAATCGTTGTTAAGCCGACATAGTGTCATATTTGAGATAAAGCTTTGATGGTATGTAATTGGATTGATTAAATTTGTTAGGAAACGGTAAACTGGAATCAAGAGAATAATTAGTATATTCTAGTAGTAGTCATTGTTATCAAGTCGTCGCCTAGGAAACGCTTTGGTGAAAATTATGAAGGCCACTTGGTGGGAGGGAGAGAAAGTCGAGCGCTCAGCTAACAAAGGCGACAACTTGGACGATTTGGTGGCGACTTGGACGACTGGATTTCAAAGCGGTCGACTTGAAAATTGTTGGTGTGGTTTGACCTGAACTTTAAAAAAAGTCGAGGAGCAGCTAAAACCTAATCGATCGATCGCAAAAAGCCAATAAGTACAAACTACAGAGAGGGAGAAAGGGAAGAGAGCAAGAGCAGCAAGTCAGCAATAGAGAGAGAAAGGAGACTTACCGGTGTCGACTCCGGCAGCTCGCTAGAGAGAGGTATGCTTCTTCTCTAATTCTCTTCTTCTACTCCTCTAATTCTCTTCTTCTTACACCTACTTTTTTTTATTCTTCTTTATCTTTCTTTTTGGGGTGGGGTGGGGTGGGGTGGGGTGGGGCCTCTTTTTTCTTTCCTTCTCTTTTTCTCTAACAGGTTACACTGTCTGTGAGAGTCCCTCTCCTGCTGATGCTCTTTTTTTTGGGTTCTGATTTATAAATTCTTTACATATTATATTATATATCATATAAATGTAGTAATGTACAAATTTGTGGTAATCTCATTTTACTGTGTTATATTATGTCTGCTGTTGCTCAAAAAAAAAATTTTTTATTTTATTTATTTGATTTATAAATGCTTTACTTATTATTACCTACTATAGTATAAATGTATAAATTAGTGGTATACTAATTTCTTGTCTTTATTCCGCTTTGTTGACTGATGCTGCTCAATTTTATTTTATTTATATGATATGTGATGCTGCTCAATTTTATTTTATTTATATGATATGTGATGCATTTTCGTGTTATGTTTATAATATAGTTATAAATTAATTTTGTGGATAGTTCAAAAAATTACAAGTTTACAATTATAATAATATTATTCATTTTTACTTGATATTGTTCACTTCTTGTTGTGATTTGATATGTTACAACCTACATTATGAATAGGGTAAATCATTAGAAAAATAAATATATCAATATTCACATAAATATTAAATATATATAATTTATTCGTATAAAATTTACATTGTTAACGACTTGTCGACTTGTGAATGACTAGTCGGGCGCCTAAGCGGTTAAACTCTCGGTTGTCGTCTCGCCTCGACGACTCGTTGCCTTGATAACTATGGTAGTAATACTTTTTGTGTGCAAGTATATGTGCACATGGGGTTAGTTATATGCGAGTAAAGGATAAAGAGTGAGGTGTAGGTTAGGAGTTTTTACTTTTCAGCATTTATTTTCTATAAATAGCTGTAAAAGGAGGAGTAACCTTCGAGTATTATAAATTAAGTGAATGAATGAAATGAAGAGAAACTTGTTTAAGCTTTTTCCTTATTTTTTTTCTCTCCCTCACGATCTTGGTGAAGAACATTGAAATTTCTTTCCTTCCTCCTAATTTTCTATATATATCACTCTATCTATGTCTTTGTTTCTATCTCTATTTCTTTTTCTGGTCAGGATCCTAGTTGGGCCTGACAAATTGGTATCAGAGCTACTGGTTGTTCCAGAACCATCATCTTCTTCCTCTAATCCTTTGTTTCTTCTCTATCTTTAAGTTTTGATTTCTTTTCTTCTATAAACCCAAACTGAAATCTACTTCTTCTAGTCTCTTCTATTCTTCAAACACTACCCAGAAACAACCCATACTTGGGAGGCTTATCTTCTTCAACTTCCTATTCTATTTTTAGATTTTTATTTTACTGTTTCGTCAATATTCATAACCCCAGAAAACCCAAAAAAAATTCAGTCAATTTTCTTAGTTTTTACAATCAAAACACTTCGGGTAGTTCATTACTACTAACAAACATCAACACCTTCAGATTCCAGCTACAAGGGAGCAGAAAAAACCACTTCGGAGGCTCTGTTTTTCTACAAACCTGCAACTCAGAAATTTCAAGTGTTAAACAACTTGAAACAGGTATAAAACTCTTCTAACTCACTCGTTTCAGTCACACATAGATAGCCCATACCATGTCTCATTATTAACATCACCCAAACATGTTTCAATCCATGTTTTGCTTGTTCGTCTCTGTCCACAAAAATTACCAGATTCTATGGTTTAATTTTGTTTGATCTGCAATTATTTGTGTTTAGAAGACTCGATTTACTTTGTTTTGCATATTTTGTGTCTTTAAAAACAATCAAAAACCAAAAAACATAAAAATCCTGTCCTTGGCTAATTTTTTAATCCATATACAACCAGTTTCAGCCATAATTTTAGTGAGAGACCCATTATTACTCTGGTAATTGGTGTTTAAGCTAAATTTTGATCTCTTGGTGCTTGTGCTTGTTTTGTGTGCTCATTTACTCTGTTAAAATTCAATCAAGCGATAACTAGTTGAGTTTAAATTTTGTGCTAATTGGATACTCAGTTTGCTTCACTGAGAAAGTCCATTTCCAACTTAAAAAGCTACTCAAGTTCAATTACTTTAATATCAAGTAGTATTGTTGCTACTTGATTGTTTTATTGAGCTCAAAATCACAATTGTTCTATGATTCACTTTCATTTAGAAATCATTCTAAATTTCTGAGAACCATGGCCATGAACCTGCACACCAAATGTTTCAACAAGATTTTCTGAGCTATAGAGATTATACCAATGAGAGTTGCAACTCATTGATGAAAAAATAGATTACTTCATAACTGGTATGAATGAGCTGTTGAAGTAAAAAGGCTCATTATGTGGTGGGTTTTGTTAATCCTGTTGGAGATAAAAGGAAGGGCAAGATGCTAGTTCACATGAGCCATAGAGAAGGGACTTTTTAGAAATCCAAGTCATGCTGAGAAGTTAAGGTCTAGAATAAATGAAG